>JAQPPZ010002395.1:3038589-4362884 GCA_028583015.1 Wollemia nobilis | reverse complement strand
CAAAGGGAGGCCATAGCCGAAACTAACAAGGATGGGGTATGACCACATCAAGACACACTCGTTCGATGTCACCGATGCAAACAACAATGGATCACCTAACATATCAGATTTTCTTATCTTCACTCCTCATTTAGTGCAACATGCAAGGGCAAATTCTAGAACTAGCAGGAGGGTGCATGAAATCCAAGCAGTAGAATTAGAGCGCTCCCACCCGATCAACTTTAGCAAAAAAACTCCCAATGCCCATGGGTAGATGCAAATTCTAGAAACACCTAACTAGACCCATGAAATCCAGATAACAAAATTAAGTGAACCAACTCAGATAACCATCACAAATTTAAACATCCACACAAAGACAGAAGTAGGAGCAAAGACAGATTGAGAGACCAAATAGTGATACACTATTATTTATAGGAAATGAAGAATTATATATGAATTGTAAAGGCCACAAAGCCACCCTTTGGAATGGCAAGCATTCCACTATTTATAGAATATTTTACAATAAATTCAAATTACAACATTAATGGCATCAGGCGGGAGAATCTTGTTGGAACGGTTGGAAGATCTATTCTCGTTCTATTCTAGGAGGGATGCCGATTTTTTGGAGGCAATTAGGTGTCTCTACAGATATCTAGCCCCTTTATCATTCTAAAAACTTCTTAAATTCTAATCTACTTTTACCTCTTCATGTTGTAGAAAGATCATAGGTCGATCACCTCTGAAGTTGCGTAATTCAAATTTATTCCTCGTGCCTATCGACTATCTATATCATGTAGCTAAGGTTATATTAATGATTGCTTCTATGGATTGAAGCTTTTATTTTAATGCATGATGAACTTAGACTTGGATAAGATTTTGGGTATACTTATTTGTTTATCATTATCCCAATATTTCGTTCCATGGACGGGCGATCGGGATCCAGCCTTTGCCTTCCCAGAGTTCTATTTAATTTACGAATGAGAGTTTGGGACAAATAATCTCCGTGTTGCCTTCCCATTTTTTCATCCCATTTATATGGATGCCTGGGATCCCAATATTCTGCCCAAATTTGGGACGAAGATCTAGGATCTTCCTTTTTATCATGCTCCTGCTAGTTCTTCCATCTGATCCCAAACTTGAAAATTTTCTTTATTGTTTTCCCACTTGATATCTGAAATCCGCCTAAACCATCAATACCTAAAAATTGAATGACTCTAACATGTCACCATACTAAAAAAGAAGAGTGGGTGAGAAGGCACAAAAATTCACCCACACTCTTGGTGACTCATAGGGAATTTCTCCTTGTAGAAAAGGAACCTAGGAAGAGATTTTGATTTTACATATTCTTTTAACAGGGGAACGGAGAGGAAAATAGATATGGAAGAATTATTAACAAAGGTAAACCAAGAAGGATGCAAAACCAAGGGAGGAATGGGAGAGGAAATACAAAGTGCCCAGGGATCAATTGGGCGAAGCACAACGAAAAGAGAACAAAGAGAGAAGACAAGGGAAAAAAAAAGGGAAATGGAAGAGAGGAGGAAGGGAAATGAGATAGAGTAGAGGGATCAATTGGAATGCTATCCATATGATATCCCTACAGACTACACTTCCATCAACATACCCCACCAAAGACCAAGGCTAGTTCAAGAATAGACAAAATGCCAATAACATATGTCTCAATATTTCCTTTTGACACAATCACACAAAAACCTTCTCAATATATCACTGCTCCTCCAAAGAATCTCTCATCGCAACATCATTTTCATCTTACACTTACTTCAACCGATGTTGCTATTTATCCTCTTGAGATTTTATTTATAGCTTATTTTCCATTGGGTGGAGGAATAAACACTACTTTCAAGATTGCAATGCATATCCTTTTGGATATTGTGCGAAGTGATGCATGAATTTTGAGCCTTGGTCCATTGGGCACGAGGTCACAACAAAAGAATACTGAGAACAAAGGGAGGAGCTTCAAAACCAACATTCTTTCTAGAAATCCACCACGAGTCACAAATGAACAAAATGATGTCATTGGACACGTGCTTACTATACTTTTTATCTAACTGTCAACTTATGTACACAAAATTACGATGTGAGTGGCATGCCATAACCATTGATTCACCCTAGAGATCACCCAGTGAATCTGCAATATTTAGACTAGATTATATTGAACTTGAGATGTCTTCCTTAGTTCGATTGGCATCACCCAAAAATTTTCCAAGCTGTAAACGAATTACAACTTGTCAAATCATCATGCATACCAGTATTTATGCAATCGATGATCATCATGGCAATAAGTTTTGCCATGTGGGAACCTTATTTGAGTACTAGTATCAACTCATGTGGCAATAATCTCTATTTTCGCCACTCCATGAGGTCCCCTTGTTGTGAAAACCTAGTTTCACATGCCTCCAATGTCCTTATGCATTTCCTTTCGTAGACTTCATTGATTGAGCCTGTAGTGGATGGAACCTCCTCAAGAACTGTATGCTGATAACCTAAGCCATTTTGTAGATGGGTTGGCCCTTTCTTGTCATGTACTTGGATACAAAAAGGGTGCAAAAATATTCCTACTTTATGTGTAAAATTCTCGTCCTGGTCGAGATCCTTCATTCTTTGGTAAAAGCTACAAGCAATGATATTATTTTTTGTAGGACTGGTGCTTGAATTTTTCCCCCATGGCTTGAGAATAGATCCATCCCTTGTGCTCCATAGAACTACAGTTCTTGTTCCTACATAACTTGAGATGGTCTCCATAGAAGATATTGTGCAGTTGGGGAGAAAGTAGCGACAGTTGGGAGAGGATATGGGAGGAAGAATCCTCCGAAGATGTCTCTCCTGCTTGAAGTAGGAGTTTCTCTACCCATAGGGTCTCTTGGAATATTTGAAGGAATATCCTTTCCCCTGATTGATACAATAGGAGGTCTATATTCGAACTAAAAGCTCGAACATAGTATAGATGAGCTTGGGCGAGTGATGACTAGTATTTAAAGGGAATACTTTTCTAGATGCTTATGAATCATATATTAAAATCTATGATAGATTTAGAGGGGGCTCTCATGACAAATGAGAGGTTTATCAAGAGTTGGAAGGGATCCACGGAGCCATCAAATGTGTCAAAAAGGGCTTCCACAAAATTCATCCATGAGTAGATGGTTTTTCTCTTAAGTACGGTACCACCATAGCACCCTCCCTTCTAGAGACACAACCAGGAGCTTGATCATGACATATTCATGTCCTATGCCATAGAGGGGCTCTAGTGTAGTCACATCTTTGAGGTGATCTCAAGTAGTTTTCAATGTATCGTCATATTTTTCAAAGCTTCTAGGACACCTTCAAGAATTTCATGCCAGCATTGGAGGTTTAGAGGACAAGGATCATTCCACTATGGGCAGCCTAGTTGGTTCATTGAGGCATTGGCATTTAGAGGTCTCGGTTCATGCATCAGAGTCAGAGTATCCAGATGAACATACTATCTCTACTAGTAAGGTCAAGGTTGTTCATCGAACCTTGAGTCCTCCAAGAAATGAAAACTTTTCAACATAATAAGGTAACTAATATGATGATTAGGAGATGTTGCACATTCAGAGTTGCCAAGTTATTTGCAAAGATGTGGGTAAACTAGAGGATCATCAAACTCTAATTTTCTCAAACATGAAAAATCATTGAGTTCCCTAGTAGAGTCCTCAAAATATGTTGGTGCGAAAACTATCACCAAACGAGCAGAGAGCATGCCCAATTGTTCTCGACCAACATTGAATGACTATATTTTCCTGAGAGATATAGGGACGATCAATCTTAGAAGAAGGTCAACTACTTCGATTCCAGCTACCTATGCCACAAAGAGGGAAAGAGAAAACAGAAATGATAAAGAAAGTAAATGGAGGTCGTAGTCAAAACTAGCAAGGATGCGGTATGACCACATTAAGACATACTCATTTGATATCATCGATGTAACAATAGTGGATCACCTAACAAATTAGCCCATCCTATCTTCACTCCTTTTTCAATGCAGTGGGCAAGGGTAAATTCCAAAATCAGTAGGAGGGTGCATGAAATCTAAGCAACAAAATTAGAGCACTCCCACCCAACTGACTTTAGCAAAAATAAACCCCGATGCCCAGGGGTGGATGCGAATTCCAGAACTGCCCAACTAGAGCCATGAAATCTAGATAACAAAATTAAGTAAACCAAATCAGACAACCATCGCAAAAATAAACATCCACACAAAGACAAAAGTAGAAGCAAAGATAGATTGAGAGATCAAACAATGATACACTATTATTTATAGGTAATGAAGAATTACATATGAATTGTAAAGGCCACAGAGTTGCCCTTTGGAATGGTGAACATTCCACTATTTATAGAATATTTTACAACAAATTCAAATTGCAACGTTAATGGCATCAGGTGGGAGAATCTTGCTAGAATGGTTGGAAGATTTGTTGATGTTTAGTTCTAGGAGGGATGATGGTTTTTCAGAGGCAATTAGGTGCTTCTACAAAGATCTAGTTCCTTGATCATTATGACAGCTTCTTAAATTCCAATCTACTTTTACCTCTTCATGCTACAGAAATATCAGAGGTCGATCACCTCTGAAGTTGTGCAATTCAAATTTCTTCCTTGTGCCTATCAACTATTTGTATTAGGTAGATGAGGTTATTAATGCTTACTTTTGTGGATTGAAGTTTCTCTTTTGATACATGATGACCTTAGCCTTGGACAAAATTTTGGATATACTTCTTTGTTTTTCATTATCCCAATATTCTGTTCCATGGACGGACGATAGGGCTCCCACCCTTGCCTTCCCATAGTTCCATTTAATTTGTCGATGAGAGTTTGGGACAAATAATATTTGTACTACCTTCCCATTTTTTTATCCCCTTTAGGCGAATGCCTAGGATCCCAATATTTTGCCCAAAGTTGAGGCAGACATCTAGGATCTTCCTTTTTATCATGCTCCTACTGATTCTTCCATTCGATCTCAAACTTATAAATTTGCTCTATTGTTCACCCACGTGATCTCTGAAATCCTCATAAACCATCAATGCCTCAAAATTGGACGGCTCTAACATGTCATCACCCTAAAAAAGAAGAGTGGGTGAGGAGGCACAAAAATTCACCCACAAGTATACATGCATATTCCAAAATAAAAAAGGACAAAATTAGATGCAAAAACTTTATGTGGTATATTCCTTGGATATGATGATGCTTCCAAAGGTTATAGAATAATTGATCCAATCACAAAAAAAAAATTGTAAGTAGAGATGTAATATTTGATGAAGGATGAAAAGCATATATTGAATATTCTAAGGACACTATATTTTCCATTATAGATATTACATGAGATAAAGAAATTTATGAAGAATATTGTGAAGGAGAATTAGAAATAGTAAACTATCCTATTAAAGAGTCAAGAATTACAACATCACCTCAAAAAAAAGGATGCAAAATGGTATATAAACACTCAAAAATTCAAAACTAGAAAACTACCTAATATTACCACTAATAGATCTTAAACTCACAGTATTACAAGAGGAGAAGCAACTATAGGACTAATAATTTTAGTACTGGAAAATAAAGAATCAACGTCAATACCAGATGCAATGAGCCAACCTAAATGGAAAGCAATAATGGAATTAGAGTACACAATATTAATGAAGAACAAGATATTGGATTTAATTGATTTACTCAAAGGTAAGAAAACCATAGGATGCAAATAGGTATACAAGACAAAGTGTAAAGTAGATAGTACATGATAGATTTATTGGCATTTTATGCATGATATTTTTAGAAAATTTGGCTTTAGTCAAGTTTTGTGTGAATCTATTGTATGTTTTTATAGCACTCCAAAATACTCTATTGGATGTTTTGGATGCAAGTCTAGTGGCGTATTCCAAGATTGGAATTCCGTTCATGTTAATACCTATCTATCTTTCTATCTATTTTGTTCAATGGATCCTTTGCTAGATACTTTGAATCATCTCATGGAATCCATCAAGGTAACCGACAATCTTTTTATATCTTCGTTATTCTTGTTAAGGCATTGAGAAGAGCTTTTTCAAAGGTAAAAATGAAAATAAAAATCAATGATATTCAGGTTGCAAATGGTTTGTAAACCATTTTAATGTTATTGAAAAAAGCAATTAGGTTAGATTTGTAACATATCATTTTTCTTGTGCTGCAAACCTCGGTATTAGAAACCGACATCAAATATTTTCATGGATCTTTCTACACTGCGGAAACCGGCAATACGAAAATTAAACCAAAATATGTGAAGGAAGAAGAATATTTACTTGTGGACCGCGAGATTTTGGTGTAGGGAATGCACATTTCTTTTGGAGGAAAATCTTCCTAAGAATTCGACCTGTTTTGGGCCTGCGTGTTGTGAAAGCCCTTTCTTGAGAAGTAATGCGGTTTTTGTACGCGATGATAATGTTTTTGAGGTGAAGAACCCCTGTTTCCATGGTAGGAAAGGGGTTTCTTGCTGATGGTGGTGCCACATTTTATTGTCATCGAAGATTCTTTAGAATAAAATAATAGAGATTTTTTTTTTTTAGGTGACGGATGGTTTTGGCTTTTTTTAAGAGGTCCAAGGTTTACTTTCGAGACGTGTGTAATTTTCAAGGTTTACATTCGGGACGTGTGTAATTTCGTATGATTCGAGTTTTGGTTCTTGTGTACATAGAGAACCACTCATTTAGGCATAGTGTGTTTTGGTTGACATTTTTATATTTATATGTTTTGGTTGACATTTTTATATTTATATTTTATTTTTTTATTCAGGGAGAATGTTGTGTGTTATGTGTTAACGTGAACAACACATAAGGGAGAATCACTCGTCCCAACATGATGATGTATGTTGTGTGTTAATGTGAAAAACACAAAGGTTAGGGCTTTGGCCTCTCTTTGGGAGGTCCAAGGTTCACACCGTGGTGTGTATGTAGTTTGGTATGGTTCAAACTTTGATTGTCGTGCACACAACGAAGAATCACTTGTTTTGGTATGATAGTGTACCTTGTATGTGTTAACAAAAAAAAAATTCGGTATGATGGTGTGCTTTGGTTCTCATGTACATCAAGGAAAATCACTTGTTCCGTCATGATGATGTGCAGTCGTGATGATGTGCATGTATGTTAATTGGGGACAAAACAAGGGTTAGGGCTTTGACCTTTCTTTAGGAGGTCCAAGGTTCACATTGTGGTGTGTGTAATTCCATGTGATTCAAATTTTGGTTTTCATATACATCATAGAGAATCACTATGATGGTGTGAGTTGTGTGTTAAAAAAAAGTATTTTAAGAAAATAAAATTAGAAATTTTAGAACATATTTTAGATAAGAGGCTCATTCAAAGTGTTTCCATTGGATTAGTTTGTCTTGTAATGAACTCTTACCAAGGGAAAGGTCGCTCGTACTTGAATTATGTAAAACAACTAAATGATGAAAGACATTATTTTTTTTTTTCCATACAGGAGACCTAAGTTTAAACCTTGGTAGAAGGGGATCGAGACTTCTTATAAAAACCCATAAACTTAACTTTTTGTAAGTCTAACAAGAATAGTGTAGTGATTAGGGCTTTGGCCTCTCTTTGGGGAGGTCCAAGGTTCAAACCATAACATATATAGAAAGGGATAGGTTGGATGGTAGCAACTGAATGTTTGTCGATTGATTGCTCTAATTCGATACCTTGGAGGGTTAGGGTCTTGTTGACTTCATCTAACCTAGTGAGCTAGGGTTTATAGTGGCAACATACAATGGTGTTATTGATTCTCTTGTGTATTTAGAAAAAACCCAAAAAATAGGCATTTGCTAGTCTTCTTTACTAGAAAAGAGGAAAATACATTGTTGAAGTCATATACATCACCAAAGTTACTTTTTGTTATAGATTGTTAGGTCCCTATGAATAAGAATTTAGGAATATAATACTATATTGTATATAGGTTGGGTCACATATAATCTAAAAATAGTTATTATTTTCATCTCAGAATATTGTAGTCATATAGTATAGTCGTTGGATGCATCTGACACTCATGTCTCGCATAAAACGACACAACTAGAAGTCCTTCAAGAGTGGGATGCGACTCAAATGATAACCTCCTAATTTTTTTACAAGGTCAACTCCTTATAATATGTGATCTTCAACGCTCATCTACTTAAGCTAATCCTAAACTGCTTGTATTCTTCAAAGGAAAGGAGATGATGTGGGAAGAACACTCGAGGCAAACACGAGAATGGCATAATGAAAACTATTAATTGCATTCAACAAAAACATATTTATAGGCATGTTTGCCTTTACAAGGAGACATTTAATATGCACGATCCGTGTCAATATTAAATGCAATACATGATCCGTGTCAATATTAAATGCAATACAATACTAATCCCTATCAAGGGAAGAGAGAGATAACAAGAAAATAATTCCTATGTTACGAAAGGTGATGTATCAAGATCAGCGATTCTCTAATGCAGCAGTGGGATGAATGAATACTATTTTTATTTGCTACAAATATAACGTGAACACATTTTTGGTCTAGCACAAGCATTCATGCAAAAAACATACATATAAGAACCAAGATAGAGAGAATAGTCACATCTTCATATATATATATATATATATACATATATATATATATATATATATATATATATATATATATATATATATATATATATATATATATATATATATATATATAAAGATAAATTTTTAACAAATATGTTAGGCCAAAAGGGCTCGAATACTATCAACAAAACACCTCAGGGCTCGAGTCCATACTGATACATAATACAAAATAAAGGGAAAATTACACAATGGGTCAAATATTAAGCCCTAGTAGACAATTTTCCAATTTATTTATAGATAAAATTGGGAAACTTTTCCCTCCCAAAACTATGTTAAAAAATGTAGCACATGGTGCAATATTATCGGAGAGGGAGGTGAAGTGGAAGACTCTGGGATGAATTCTCATGCTCTAGGACAACCTTGACCCAAATTGCATAGGTTGTACGATTTTTATTATATGATTTTCCAACTTCTCAAAATTGCTTGTGCAGTTACCAAATCGTACAATTGTACGATCCAAATTATCCAACATTGTAAAATGTACGATTGCCACCTACACATTTTGATAGAAGTGGTTTTGTAACTCAAACTGACCAGTTTTGTAATTAATCTCTTATAAACCTTGATTTTCCTTATTTGATAGGTCTAGTTGTGCAAATGCAATTCCAAATTTGGCAAACGATCAAATGTATGGTTTGGTTAACTGGTTGTATAGTTTGTACAAACCCTTGCTGCAAATCTCACTTCATATTTACCATCTTACTCCCTATACTTCACAAGATAAGATTCAAATTTCTTTATAATGTAATTGCCAACATAATCCCTGAACATGCAAACCCTAATTCACTATATATCGATCATTGTCATCAATTCTCATTCCCAAAAATTGTACAAGATCCTGTAAACGTCGAAGTACAACAAAAATCATGCATAAATCAATTATCCATCTTCACACCAAGTCATGGGATTATCAACAAGTCACTTCCATTTTATTCTTGCTAATCTAACACAATATTCTGGCCATACTTACACATAATCCACAACCTGCAATAAACATTAACATACAAAATTCACAATGACACATAACCTAAGAGGTTGCTTCCATATTTATATTGATAATAACCAGATCAACCCTTTACAAGGCTGCAATGAACATTCTTAAACTTAGAGTTAACAGTGAACTATCAATGAACAACATCAATATTCCACCATGAACATACTATGAATAACTATGAACATCCATGAGCAACCATTCTCGTAAGCATGGAAAACCCCTAAAAAATTAATGGGAGGCTATATAGTGCATGCCCAGGCCATTCCAAATTGGTTCCTAAGACATCGCACTATTCATAAATGCCAACCCGTAAAATCTCAAAACAATCAATGTACTAATGTTTACTAAATCATAATTTGATTTTTATCAAATTCATCTAAATGCACATTTTAACTTAATTTCATGACATTTGACTTGTACATTTTATGCATTTGTACAATCTCACTCACTTGTACATTTATAACCCTACATTTATACATTTCCACAAAACTAAAAAAATTGTGCAAATCTAATCTTCACTTCTTTTGGGAGGTGGATTTTTTGCCTACATTTGCCTTCCCCTTTAAATTAGTCAGTGTCCTTGTTGACTTGGTTGTCTTAGTCTTGGACGACTGGTCCTGCTTGAGGTCATCGATCTGAACATGAATGATAGCATCCTTGTTCTGCAACTTGTTCGTGTAATTACTGATTTCCACAACCTTCAAGTCATATATGTTGGCCTTCTCTTCCCTTGTAGCCAAGAGCTTTACTAACTCCTCTCATTCAGATGTACTCTTACGTATCTTCTCTATCAAGGCTACTTCTATCTGAGCTTAAACGACCAATGTCTCATCCTTCTCGGTGATGAGATGAAGATGCTACTATAGGTCAAGTTCATAGGCCCATATATGCTTCTCCTTAACATTAAGTTTTGCCTTATGATCCATGATCATCTTATTATAGCGCTTAGCATCTCTCTCTAGCTCCTTGATTTTGCAGTCCTCCAGTTGCAGTTGTTCCTCAGAGACCTTCAATTGATCCTCATTCTTAGTTAATTATTCTTTTTTACCTACCAACTATTCTTCCTATTGCTTGAGATATTGATTTTTTAAACTCAATTGCTCTTCTTGTTGTTTTATCTGTGTTGCATACCGCTGCAACAATGTTTCTTGTTCCTCTAACCACTTCTTTTGTGCTTTCACTTGTTGGATCTTAAGCTACTACTTCTGGACTTGTGCTTGTATCTTCTCTTCATAAGCTAACTTTATCTTGCTCATCGTAACTTTAGCCTTTTTCAACTTCTCTGCAACATCAATCTTACTGTGCTCTAACACTTCCTCAATTGCAACCATTTATTTCTGAGTAGCATCTACTTCTTCCTGATGTTCTTCCTTAGCTCGATGTATTTGTTGAAGACCCAAGATCAACCACTCAATCCAATGTGTTAGGAAGTTCAATTTTTGAAGGATGAAGATCAATTTTTTAGGTGCCCTCCAATACTCAATTTCTAGTGTATTCAATGGACAACTTGGATTCTTCTCTAGATCCAGGTACACTCATAGGTATTCTCTATAATTCATCTTCAATCCTTTCAGTAAATCTTCCAATCCTAACATACTCATTACCTCTCCCCTTGGTAACAACCATGGGTGTTGTGCATGAATATGGGATATCTATCTGGTATGATCTTCACTGTACACCCAATCTATGATCTTATTCAATTCAACAAAGGTCTTCTCTCTCCACTATTTCAATTGCCCAACACAACCTTGGTGAAATTGTAGCCTGCTGCTAGAAAATATATCACAAACCTATTTTATAAAATGGTCTACTTTCTTATTAGTGTCCTCTTCATCTCCATATGAAACACCAAACTATGGTACTTCTAGAAAAAATCTTGTACAAAGCTTTTCTTCCATGTCTTGTGGTGGAGTCCGTTCCTCTGATTCCTTCTACAAATGTGAACTACCTCCCACCTATTTGATTGAACCTACTACAATATCTGCTTGTAGCGAAGTGTTGGCTACATTCTGCTCTATTTGTTCCTCTGTAGATCTGATATTTTTCACTTCAATAACCTCATACCCAATCTACTGATCTACCACAAGAATCTGGACTTCCTCTTGTGACTCTGGCAACTTCTCCTATTGTGGATTTGGAAACTCCTCCTGGTGCATGCTTACCAATCCCTCTTCTTGTATATTCTATTGTACTTCCACTACTACCATAACTAAACTGGAAAGCAAAATCTGATCATACTGCTCTTGTGGTGGTGTAGGATTGCCCTCTTTCGACTGATTATAATAACCTTTCATCACAATCTAGATTTTTACCCTCTTCTTTTATTTTGGCTCATCCAATGGAGCTACCACCACTTCTTTGGCTTTTACTCTTGGTGGTGTCACTACTCTGTTCAGCCAGTTTTTTGAGCTCTCCAACAATTCAAACTCATTCTCCTATAGCAATGAAGGAGATCTTGTCACTTATCCTAATTGGTCTAGTCCAAGTGGCACATTGATATCCCTGAATTCCAAGGTATCCAATTCCAATTCCATGACTTGTGAGTCATTGAGCAATTTTTTTTATTTCTTCTTCCATACTAGAGACTTTTTCTTTGTTTTTTTCTCTTGTTGTCTCCATGTTCAAATTCGTATTGGATTGGAAGTGGGTGCTACTACCTCCTCCTCACACTGAGGTAATAACTACTCTTGTGTTTGTCATTTAGGTGCATGTTGCTCCAATGCAGGTTCAAGCTATCTCCATTACTTTTGCCTAAGTGAACTTCTTCCTCGGAGGAAGTCTCTTTCTCATTAATGAAGGCAATTCTAAGTTTTCGAGTTTTCCTTTTCTGTCACAATTTTTCTAGAATCACTTTTTGAAGAGGTACAGTCTTCACCCATCATAGTATAGTAGGTTTATTTTATGGAAAATCATGAGGTAATTTCAATCCAAGAAAGGGAATGTCTATTTTGGAAACTGCATCTAGAATAAGAGTGATAACATGAAAGGTCATGGCAAAGGTCTTTCTCCTTCTGGTCAATAACCTTTGAATTTTTTGTTCCAAGTAGGTCCCATAATCATACTTCATTCCCTAGGTGATGCCCTCCACATACTATGCCATCCAGATTGGTATCTCAAAATATCATGCTTCTCTCGACAATTGTGCCATAACTACATTCATCTCTCATGCAAGTTCATTTGTCTTTAACATGCTTTTCTTGATTCCATGACTTCCAAGACCAAAAATATTAGTAGCTATCAGGGACTTAACTTCTATGAGTGTAGTGACCAACTTGTGGGCCTCAAAAAGGTCCACCATATCTTTCTAAATGTGGAGTCCTTTTGTGGGTAACCTGAATGTCCTTCGAAATATTGCAACCAATAATTCTACCTTGATGTGCCTATTGTTCACTTGCACGTAGGTGAAATTTTGCCTAGGTTCGTACGATTGTACGATCTGCACCAAGTATTAATTATAGAATACCTTATCTTATGGTGGAATTTGGGCCAACACACTAACTCCAACCTTACTCAATGTTACTCTCAATAGATAATTCTTCTTAGATTTCTCCCACCACTTTTGATAGAAGTTAGTTGTCGGCTTCACAAAATTGATATCATTGATATCCATTTGTTCTTCTTCATCTTCACTAAGTAAGTCATCCTACTCCTATGGGGTAGCTTCCCGATACACTTCACTACGAAGCTCATATATATGTGCCCTTGGTGGTTCCATCTCCACTCTACAAAATTGCAGCAATGCCCTTCCTCTACCACCATGCCAATATCTCTATCCTCTCAATGGCCTATATGCTTTCCCTCTCCAAGGATGGTAGCCACATCCTCCTGGTGGCTAAAACTATCACCCTTGGACTTATACTTAGTAGGTCGAGTTGGTTCACCTAGGTCGTGAATCCCTCTGGTGTAATGGTATTGGTGAGCCTTCAACCCTTATCACTACAATTTGTTGTAAATGAGTCTGGAATTCCTACTCGATGCTCATTCTTCACCCATTGTCAATTTGGAACCACTTTTGCATAATGCATATCCAACTAGATAATTCAAGACAACTGCATCACATTTGACTCCAAAATCTGTACAACTACAACAAAAACATATATACCCCCAAAAATCGTACACTATTTCTTAGAAGCATACAGGTACGTTTGGAAATTGTACAACTTCCTCGAATTTGTATGTTTGTGATTGAAATCGTACGATTATTCACCAATTTCCCACAACTTCTAAAAAACATACAATCCCAGCTCAAAATCATACAATTCCACCAAAAAAATGTACAAGAGGTTCAAAATCATACAAGGACATCTCTCCATCGTACAATTGCATCAAAAATCGTACAATTGCACATAATTTCATACTATTGCGTTCGAATTGTAGAATCCGGGCCTCGATTGCTCTAAAATCATACAATCTATCTTGAAATCATACAATTTCGACACAAAATAATACAATTTTTTATTTAGACCATCACTTAACCAAAACTCCTCATTTGTTTCGACTCTTTGCAATTTAATCTGTGCCCTCTCTCCAATGTGCAATCCCTCCTTTTTGGTGCCAATTTTGGTGAACTTGGGCAATTCTCTCTTCCACCTATACAATCCTACAATTGTACAATTTTTTTTATCAATATGGGAAATCTATTGTACGAACCTCTTTTTATACTTTTCCTCATGCACCAATTGAGACATTTTTGCTTTTTCTTTGGTAGATTTCCCCATGCACTAGGGTTAGCAATTTTTCACTTTGTTTGTTTTTTTTGAGAAAAACTCAACCCCTAACCCCATTTGTCTTCACTTAGGGTTTCCTCTACTACACTTCTACTTCAAACCCTCACTTCACCATCACACTTTTCTCCCGCAAGTATATTTTCTGCAAACAATTCCATTTTTTCGGAGTAAAACCCTCACTGTTGCTACTTTCACCAATTTTGACTAACTTTTTAGAAACAAAGAAGATTCCTTGGTGCAAATTCATAATGGGTCAAAAATTTTTAATCAACTGGTGTTTTTTGCATATCCATGTGGAAGAAACATTATTCAGTTGCACACCCCTTACTCTCGAATACTCCAAAATTCAATTGTTCGATTCATGCCACTACCAATCTGATGAAGATACTTGCATGACACCGAATTTTTATAAGAAAACGTCTTGGTCCGTGAAAATCCACAACCTCAGCTCTCCTTGCATGTGCTTTTGGATTTTTGTATGGATGATTTCCAACTCATCCGTTTTTGCATGCATTTTTGTCCTTTCTTGCTTTTTGAAAATTTTATTTTTTTATTTTATTTTCTTTCTCCATTTTTTGTCTTTTTCTACTTTTTTTTTTAGAAGGGGTCGTCGCTTTCAGTTTTCAACCATCTTCTATCTTAATTGCATCCTGGAGGATTTTCACAATTAATATTGTTTTATTTGTATACTTTTTTTTTTTGGTAATTGGTGGTTCTATTAAGTGGGTTTTGGCTGGGTCCCAATCCCAGATTTACAGAAGATATTGATAGAAGAAGAGAGTAAACTACTATAAAATACCATACCGAGGAGGGTGGATATCATTGCGACTATCATTCCCATGTAGGGGAGGACAAAAATAAAATTTCCCATGCAGGGGAGGGTGGTACTATACCAAGAGAAAAAACACCCACGCAGGGGCGGGCCGTTATAGAGACTAAACATCAATAGATAGAACATCCATAAGCCATGCGGGGATATCTTCGAAACTAGAAACCAAAAATAGAGAAACCCATACCATCACAAAAACCCAACTCCAAACCATAACATAAACCAAAACCAGACAAACCAAAGACGCAGAAGAAGGCTTACAGGGGCTCAGGATCCGAAGAGTCCTCCTTGGAGTTGGGGGTGTTCTGTTGGAGGTACTGTTTCATGGCTATACTAGCACTATCGAAAGCGACAATAAAGATCTTGATGAACATCCTAGAAATCTTGCTAGAAATATTAGAGCTAAGGATCAAATTCCCACTGATGTCCTCGAACACACGGATAAGGAAATTTTGGCTTGACTCTGCCTTCACCTTCTTGACTCTATACGACCTCCAAACCTGGGCAGAGTTATATTCGACCTTAGATTTGCGCTTAGCAGATGCCGTATTTGTATACTTTTTTTAAATACCTAATTTTTTAACTTACCTCCTCAAAAATTGTATAGTGACATTCACTGTACAATCTTGTTTGTTGATGTGTCACCTAGAGGTTCTACCACCTCATTCTACACAACCAGATGTTGTAAAATTGTATGGTCAAGTTTCAATCATTCATATATATGATTTAGTACTTCCTACTAGTCATTTGCATGATTTGCAAACATACCACTACCATTTGTATCGTACAAGTGCAATCTGTATGATTTGAAATTGAACAATTGCAAGTTGTCTGATTTGCATTTGCATAATTTCCTCCTTCCAAAGTCAAATTTTCCCATTCAAGGCTTATTATATACCCAATTGGTTGATGGTTTGGTTAAGATCTTCACACTACTTCATCACTATTGGGGCAGCTTCTACTTCTATCCCCTTGAACTAAATTAACCTTCAAACTAGGCAAATGAGTCCTTTGTTGACTTTGAATTCTCTCCTCTTGAAATCGTACTCTTCCCATACTAATAAGATCTTTATCATGCACTTGTATTCCATGACCTTGTACTCTTGCTATAGAAAATATTTGAATATGGGGTGGGCTTTCCCTTTCTTGAAGCAATCCTTTTCCAGCTTCAGTTCATCCAGGTCCTTGCCAATGCATTGGTGGTCATCCAAGGGTGTATCATATTGTAAGGTTTGGCATGAATACTCCTATCCAATTACATACTTGCATATTCTTGATCCCAAAAGGTACATGTGGTGCCTCATCAGGTTGTCTAGGATATCTTGGAGTAGGGGGTAAAATCCCTCCTCTTCCACCTCTAGGTAAGGAAGTTGGATGATTCCTTCCTATATTCATAGATCGTAATCCCCCTCTATGACCTCTTTGCTGCCTTGGGATTTTTTGTGGACGTGTTTGTTGATGATTTGTTCCTTCCATTTCATAAGTATTAGGAGTCACATCCAAAAATTCAATATTGGCCAAGTATCCTTCATTCCTTGGATCTCTTGGTGATAATTATCGTAGGGCTCTTATTCGACGATCAATGTGTGCTAATCATATTATCCACCATTTTTCCTCAAAGTGACTTTATAGAGACAAATTTGCCAAAGCTTCCCTATATTATTTTGAAAATTTGATTTCTGAAATTGAGTCATTCTGATCATAATCCCTTTGTGTTGACCATTTCATTGGTAAATTCATTAACCTTTGTAATCTCCTCACTTCCCTTTGCTATCTTCTTAGCTTTCGATAGGCTATCACATAAGCCTATGGATTAGGACAAGCATGGGGTTCTTATGGTCATGCCAAGAAGTCATCACCACTACTTTCCATACTACTATCCCTAGTAAGCCAACGTATTCATCCCTCACTGGACTCACTCAAATCCTCATGCACATTTTCTTGGGAATTTGGTGATGTAAGGTCTTGTTTGATCTCACATCAAACGATACCTACAAGTTCATCAATAATTGGTGGATCATTTGTCCTACTTCTTGGTTCCACATATGACCTTCTACCCTCATTGGTGCATGCACTTTCATGTCATGCAATATTGACTTGATGCGTCTCCTCATGTTCATCCTTTCTTACGCCTGCTTCTCTTAGCCTTGTAGCCTGTTGTGCATCCAACATTTGCATCATCTCATTTAAATTCTAGATGATTTGTTCATGGAGTCTTGCATTATGTCCTTGCAATATCTTGTACTTCTCTTGCAATTGTAGAATGTGACATTGAATTCTTTGTTGCACATACCAATTTGACCTAATAGAGTAAGTCATATTAACTCTTCATCTGTGGCTCCACCTTTGTTTCCATTTGGAACTTCCATGTCGAAGGTGTCCCGTAGAAACCTAAAATACGTCATGTTTAGGAGACTACTCACATGGGAACCTTTGCAGACCATATGAATGATTTTGGGCCTTTCCAAGACCCAACAATGGTTCTAACCTCTCATTTAGGGTAGCCTAGTCCTATGCATCTCTAGTTGTTGATGTCAATAGTAGCTACGATCGTGACAACTGATGATCAGAGTGGCTAAGGGTAGCCATTGATGGTGATAGTGGCTAGATCCCTAGCCACACTAAGTGAGAGTGGCTAGCCTTATAACTAACTCGAGCTCCCCGAGCTAAGCAAAATTAGTTGCATTTAACTAATTTGAAATGGTTCTTAGGCATTTTTGTCTAGAAAGCTTCTAGAAGACTCGCCCTAACTACTCCATGCCATCTGGTTCTTGATCTTGGCTTCCTTGAGAAGCCAAGGTAAGGATTTGGAAAGTCTATTTAAAGGCCTCTCAAAGAGAGTTATATATCCTGAATTCATTGCAACGAAGACCTGTTAGATTGGAGAGTGATTTTACATCCCTTGAGGAGTAGTGAGGTGTTGTCCAATTGTATAATGATAAATATTGCTACATAAATGGAGCTTCCAAATGCTTGAGGAGCAAGCTTGCTATTCCCCATCAATTTACCATGAATATGAGATAATCCGCCACAAATCTGTGTTTTGAGACACAAGCAACCATTAAACATCAATTTAGCAAGAGAATTGATCGATTTTAGTCTTGGGATTTAAAGGAAAGAACTTCTTTCCTGCATCCACTATTTTTAACAGTGGCCCACAGTCTGAGCCATTGAATTTGACAACAGCTAGCAGAGTCAGCTGCTCTGCTCAGTAGCATCTAGGGTTTGATTGGTCATTTCCTGCATTTTAGATAGATCTTATATTCTTTGTATTGTAATTATTTGTTTATCATATATTACATGCTTTCTAGTATTATTTCATGCTTTTATTTCAATATTTATAAGCATTTTATCGTTCTTTCATGCATTTCCTTTATATCTTGCTATCATCACAAAATGGCCTCATATTGAGAGGTTAAGCTTTACTATTAATATTTTATGAGTTTTCTTGTGTGCAGGTGACAGGGGTAATCAAGGATATAAGAGCATCATAGAGATCATATTTCTTGATATAGAAGAATGAGGCAACTAATAAGCCCTCTTATAAGCAAAGTAGTGGAGTGAAAATCATTGTAATGCATCTTTTCCTTTTGAGAGGCCACAAAATTTATAATAATTGTATCAAACTAAGGGATTCCCTAAGAGGAAAATATTGTAATCAAGTCTTATTATGATTAATAAAGAGCACTCCATTTTTTATCATCTTTTATCTTGCAATGATTACATTATTTCATATTGTCAATTTATTACATGCTTGGAAATAGTTTAGATGCATGACTTACAACTTACAAGTGGCGATCACGATGGAAACATGCTATTTTTATGTTTCTTTATAATATTTCTATATTTTTCTTTAATGTAGATACAACTACTCTGAGCGATATTGGCTAGCAGTCCCAACCACGATCGGCTTCAGTAGCTACCATCACAACCGCCCTGATCAACAATGACTAGGGTGATGTAGGAACAATAGTATGAAGCTACTTTATTCATGAAATGCAAGTAATATATAGGATTACATAGGAATCTCATGTAGGTTAAGTGGTTGCAACAATCTGCCAAACATGGCCAACCACTTAACTACTAGTTAACCAAATGCTAACTATGGATGTCCACTAACTGCTAGAAGACAAACAAGATCTCTAACAGTTAACTAACATCTAACAACATGCTAACAACCTATTTCTAACATGGGCATACTATGCCTCACGTGAATACAAAGTGCAAGAAATAGGAATAATAAATAATAATAATAATTAACTTAGGCTTAAGTGGATAAGCCTAAGTTATCCTCAACACTCCTCCCAACCATATAAGCATTGGACCCCAATGCTCTCAACAAATGTGGAAAGTCATGGGCCATCTCATGGTGAGGAATCCAGCGAGCCATGTGTGGAAAGTGACCACGACGAGCGACAAGGTAAGTAGTGGAAGAACCTTGTCTCGTGTGATGAGTCTTCATCTCGAAAACTCTATCTGAAATGAGCGAAAGCTGACGATCAGGTGCCACTACTGCTGTAGGACTAAAAACAGGATCAGGTACCAAAAGAGGGTCCTGAAATGGTGTCTCTAGAAAGCGGCGCTCATCCAAAGGAACCCAAACTCTACCTCCAACCTGTGGTGAGTGAGGATTGTGATGCTTTCGCACCACTCCCTGCGGAGTCTCCTGCAAGTCCTGTGGTATCTTGCCTAGAAGGCTCTGTCGGTGCTCAGTAAGGGAAGTAACCTTAGCTTGCTCCTCCATGTGTGCAATGGTGGGAGTGGGCAAAGCCAAAGGTAACTTCTGTGGAACAAGTGGTTCAGTAGTTGTAGGTGTACCCAAAATTATACCAATGGAATCAATGGTATCTTTCTCATGAGTGAGAATGGTGGGTTCCTTAACCACTTGCTCTTGTGATTGTTCATCATGTGGGAGTGAAACTTCTTCCTTTGCATGTTTCTTAGGTGGTGCTTTTTCTTCATTTTGTGTGGGACAAATGCTAGTAGGAGCCAAAATGAGTGCTTGACTTAATGGCTTCCTTACTTGCCTACAACTTAACATCAAATTGGAAGTAGGTGTAGTGCTTTGTATCAAGTAGTGTTTACCATGCAACTCCAATGTGTAGGTGTTCTTTTTAGCATGATAAATAGCATTCCTATCAAATTGATAGGGTTTACCTAGCAAGAGTCCACAACAATCCATATCTGTGACATCACACCTAACTTTGTCCACAAACTTGTCACCAAAAGCAAAAGTCAAGGTGCAAGTATGGGTGATGTTGGATGTGGAGTCTACATCTTTCCACCCAAGTGCATAAGGTTGGTGATGTGGTTTGATGGGAAGTTTCAACTTCTCCACAACGGACTTCGCAATGAGGTTCTTTTGTGATCCGTTATCAATGATACAATCAACATAGAAATCATGCGTCAAGTGGGCTCTAGTGACAAACAAATGATCACGCCCCCCTTGAGCAAATGCATTGGACATTAGGGTAACTTTGTTCAGTTTACCCTTTAAAGCAGGATATTCTTCTTCTATTCCCTGTAGCCAAAATGGGACCATCTTGTGGTTCCTCATGTGTAGGTTGTACAATTAGGGATTTCTTCTTCTTAAACTTCTCAAAAGTATAGCATTTGGATTTTACATGTCCATGCTTTTTACAAAAGTCACAATACAATGAAGAAGAAGAATCTTTAGCATGAAAGGAAGAAGAATGTGCTTTAGGAGAAGTGGGAGGAGAAGAAGAATGAGGGGAAGATTGAGAATTGTTCTTCACCTTCTGTTGATGTTGATTCCCGCCTTTGGAAGAGCCCTCCTGTGATGAACGAGACTTTTGATATGCACCAACTTTCTCCTCTACAAGAATGGCATGATTGAATGCCACATCCAAGGTGAGGAAGACATTGAATTTGATCTCCCTAAAAATATGATCTTGCAAGCCACGAGTGAATTTATTAATCAAATCATCTTCTGAATCTTTCACACCAAGCAATACCCTCAACCTATTAAATTGGAAAATGAAATCAGAAACTGACATTCCATAGGTTTGCCTCAATCTATACCACTTGGTAGTGAGGTCACATTGGTAGTTTGGTGGAAAGAAGGTGTTTTTCAGAATTTGAGTTAATTCTTTCCAAGTCATGGTGGCATTATGACTCTGTCTTTCTACAATGAGAACTTTTGCTAAACCTGTGAGTTTTAGTGTAGCAAATGTGGCTTTTTCATCCTCCGAAATTTCAGCATAAGCAAACCAAGTTTGCATATCCAAAATCCATGCAGATAAGACATCGGGATCCCTAGATCCATCATACATTTTAACCTCACATTTGGCTTTGTTTGCATGATTATGGTGGATTTTGAGTTCACCAGGATTAAACTGCACAACAATGTCTCTCACTTTTTCTGCCAAAATGTCTACTGCTTCGATGAGGTTTTCCATGTTTGTTTTGAGATCATGAGCCATATTTTGCCTAGTATATGCCAGACTAGGAGGATTACAAAATGGTCTTGCAAGAACTAATCTAGGCTTAGGAACAATTTCAGTTTCCTATGCAGCCAAATTGCCTAGATTTTACAAATTTTGCTCTCAAAAATAAGGCTATTTTAGTGCTTTTACAAAATGGATTTCAATTTTGTAATTACAAAGGTGCACTAAAAATGCTGAAAAATTAGCCCTTTTACAATGCCAAAAATTTGGTTAGGAGCAAAAAATATGAATCTGCAGAAAATTTTGAACCCAACGCAAAAAATTTGGTCAAAAACGGACCAATAACGGAGGAAGATATCACCTCTTGAAGTTGCTCTCCTTTGTTGCAGTTTTGGCGCCAAAATTTTGAAAATTTGAATTTTCAAATTATAAAAATTCTCCCGCCAAGTTTGGTTTTTGCCGCCAAAATAAATTGCAGCAACAGTGAGCAAAGAGAGCACAATAGTCAACAGACACGTTGCGTTCAAAGTGCAGCCCTGGTCGTGTGCCCTCCAAATGGGTGTTCACGCGTGCGGGCGTGGCAGAGTGGCCACGGAGAGGTGGTTATCACCTTAGTTGCACAGGGGCAGTAGTAAACGACAAGTTGCCCCCTGCACAAAGCATGTGGGACAATGTCCCTTTAAAATTTTTCAACCCGTGGATGCCGACGCCGGTGGAGAGGATGCCGGATAAGTCTGCCTGTCGGAAATAGTTACCAGAAAACGTGGTCCTTCGCCGAGAAACTATAACTGGTTCAAACCGAAATTATTACAGTTGTCAGGACGTCTTCTGGCTCGCCGGAAACTCACGGCTTGAACAGTGGCCTGCGGAGCTATTGCAGCTGCGGTGCTGGGTGCTGCTAGCCGCCGGTGCTGGTGTCGTTCGGCCGTCGATCGGCGTCGAGGCAGTGTCCCTCTGTGCTGCGGAGCTGTTGCAGCCGCGAGTCGAGTGGCTGCCGATGCCTATGGCTTGTCGCGTTGATGGTGATTCTATGACACCGAGTTGGTCGTAGTGTGGGGGCCAGAGGTCGGTTGCCAACTGCCGATGGTCATCGAGGCCGGTGGGCTGGATCTGGGCCTTGCTGTCGTGGGTCAGTCGGTGCTACCGCGGGTCAACCGACTGTGGTTGAGGCCGATTCGATGGTCAACGCTGCCGGCTGGCCGATGTGGTTGTCGCTGGCCGTTGGTATCTGGCCCCTGCTGCCACGTCCGGTGGTCAGCGCTGCCGGCTGGTGGGGGCGATCACCGAGTGGCTGGCGGCGCCGGCTGGTGTGGCCGCCGGTTGCTGCCTCTCTCAAGTGGAAGTTAGGCCAAGATCAAGGCCTATGCTTGCATGCTTTTTTTTTTTTTTAATATAGGAACAATCCTCAAAAAATTCGCCGCCGCGAGCTTGCTCGCGGCGAGTTTTTTTTTATTTTTAAATATTAATATCTTCTAAAAGGATTGAAAATCTTTTCATGCAAACAATAATCCACTTTTTTTTTTTAATAAAATATTAATATAAAATTAATATTTTATAAAAAAATATCTTTCTGCATTAAAATTAATGCATTCTTTAAGTTGAGTTAAGTGGACTCAACTCAACTTCTTTTTCCTCCTAAAAAGAAGAAAACTTGGAGAAAACTTCTCAACTGCAACTCTTCGACAGATCTGCTTCTTCTTGGCAAATGCCTCTTCTTGGCCACAACTTGGCCTCAAACTGGTGCTTAACACCTGGTGTAGGGGTAATTTCTCCCTCTATCACCTCAGCTTCACTTGTGTTGTGGGTGACTTCAAGCCAACTCCAAACAACACCTCCTAGGATCTGCAATGAAGTGGTAGCTCTCTCCTCCTTCCTGCAATTCTCCTGAAGCTAACTGATACCAATGATGTAGGTACAATAGTATGAAGCTACTTTATTCATGAAATGCAAGTAATATATAGGATTACATAGGAATCTCACGTAGGTTAAGTGGTTGCAACAATCTGCCAAACATGGCCAACCACTTAACTACTAGTTAACCAAATGCTAACTATTGATGTCCACTAACTGCTAGAAGACAAACAAGATCTCTAACAGTTAACTAACATCTAACAACATGCTAACAACCTATTTCTAACATGGGCATACTATGCCTCACGTGAATACAAAGTGCAAGAAATAGGAATAATAAATATAATAATAATTAACTTAGGCTTAAGTGGATAAACCTAAGTTATCCTCAACACTGTAAACACAATAAAATAGTCAACATCCTGTTTCTTCATCAGATGTGGATCCACCTGTAAGTGGTTCTATTTCATTTCTCTATTTCTTGCTTCTGTTGTGTTTCTAAAATGCAGTAAGATTAATTAGATCATATAGAAAAAGGATTTAAAGGATAAATTATTATTTTTCTATGTTTCTGCTAATTTCTACTAGGAACAATGGTTGTCTCTACTAGCCACCCCAAAAGTCAGCAGTTAAGATTCTAGATACTACTATGTATAGCGGCTGAGACTGTGCACCGCTAATTACAATAGTGGTTGTTGTTTAGACTTAGTTGTAGGTCTTCTTGCTTGAAGCATGTTCAAAGGCTACTTCATTTTTAAATTTGCATTGCATTTTCTTAATATAAAACATCTTTTTCACATTGCATTTTTGAAAATGAAACGTACCTTTTTATGCATATAGTGGAAAAGTCATTGAATGTTGTTTTATGCATTTTTTTAATGTAAATTTAAAATGAACCAATCACACACCATGATCTAATTATAAACATTAGTGGCATTGGTCTTTCACATCCAACCCCTTGATCAATACCAACGATGGAAGTCATTACCACTCGATTGGCTTGTTGACATTGAGATTTCCGCACTTGTTAGTGGCCAAGGCCGATTCAAGAACCGTCCTAACCATATAAAATAACACGTACTCTTCTTCGAAAGGTATATCGTTGCCTATAGTGTGTTGGGTAAGAATCAGTAGTACCTATGCTCATTGACTAAATATGAGTTTCATCTCCATATCTTGCTGGGTAGGCAGCCTGGATGTCATTACCAGGTTTGACGTTGCGAGTATATAGGTGAAAGCTTTAAAAAATTAAGAGTATCATCAACAATTTGCAAACATGATAAGAGAAAGATCTGATTTCCAACAAACCATAACACACAAGATGAGTTCTTAGGAAACACATTAATATTTAAACGAGATAATCATTTTGTCTACTTTGTGTGTTTCTTTATTATTTGTGTAATCAACATAAGATCTTACCATCCGATCTAGGACCAAAACCTAACCCTAATTTTTCAAAGTAAATTACTACTTTTTGATTATACATCCAACAAACTGAAAATCGTGCAAATCAAAGCTATAAAAAAAAGTTATTTTGGTTTTATCATTACTCTATTTTTGAGTGATTTTAAAGCCAAAAATAGGGAAAACAACCCTAAAAAGGCTATTAAAAGCCCTAGACAACCCCAAAAATTGCCAATTTTTTTTGTTGTCTTAAGTTATCTCATTTTACACCTCTCACAACAATTTTAAAGCCTACATCTACATTTTATAAAAATTCCTCGAATTGGTCATTTCTCCACGAGTCTCGGTTGGCAAAGTATTCAAAAAATACAAATTTTATCCCGAAAAACACTTTTTGGAGTCCTAATTCATTGTGATCAGCTCGTTGCATTGATAATTTTGGTATATAACACCCATAACCTTTTTGGAAGTCAAAATTTTCTTTAGTGTGGGTTTCCTTTAGGGTTTGTGTAATCAACACATCATGATAACTATACATAATCGAGGTCAGTCATGAGCCAACAAAGCATAAAATATTTCCAGACCTTCTTCATATCATCACATCGAGAGGCCAAATATTCCCAGTAAGGGGTGAGATAAATTGATTGCAACCATTTGTATGCCCCTTGTAATGCTAAATCCTTTCAAATACGGAGGGTGTCATTTATCCTACCATAGTATTGGCGCAAAGGTACGCCTCTTGCACAACCTTGGAAGTCCCATCACATTGACTTCTTAGATCAGGGTGCTAGAAGATCACAATATAGCACATTTGAGCATGGAAGCATATATCATGATCGTACTCCTTGGGGATCCACTAGGTCCGATGAGGAATATATTATGGAAGAGGGAATTGAAACCTAGTTGCATCTTATCCATACCCAAGGTGAGTGTTCTAGGCAAACACACAACACCCCTACAACATCCTTGCATGAGGATCATACCCCTAGGGAAGAGCTTAATGTCAATGCAACCTCGATCAATCGAGGGAAGAGAGTTTCCAACCTTGTGCAATTTGAGGTAAACAAAACCCCTCGCACGGAGTTGTGAAGCCATAGACCCTACACAACAAATCGATCAGATCGATCACATAGGTCTCATGCACTTCAAAGAGAACAAATGCTTCAAGATTAGATGAAGGATTTGTGCATGGAGCATGAGCATTTAGAGAATTTATAATGAGAAGAGGTGAAATGACAAATGCTTCTATGCTAGTGTTTGTATGAACACCACCAAGAAGAGCAATGTATGCTTGATCAAAAGGAGCACGAAGAGTGATCAAACAGATTGGCTTGAGTTGACCTACCTACAAATAGTGAGTATAGAGAGCAGTATAATGTAAGATGTGCTACAACATACCCTGAGCTTCACACTAGACAAGTGGAGCACCACTCTCATTGTACTTCACAACATACATCCAGACAACAATAGCACCAAGCACAAAATCAACTTGATCATGATCAGTACTAAGAATAAGAGAGAGACAATCAAGATCAATAGTATCCTGAACTATCCTCAGTAGACGTGGCCGATGAGTACAATCAACCACCTCGATCTCAAAGGAACTTACCCCCACTTGCATCTCAAAGATCCCTTCAGGAGGAAGAGATCATCTCTTATAAAGATTATATAGTGCTTACTGAGATATTCTCATATCTCAAGAAACAAGATGCAACTGGTCAAAATCCCACTTTAAGCAAGATTCACAATCAACCCTTGTGTTCATCAATACCAAGCCTTTCTTATCCAAAACATTTCAAAATGCCTAGATTGGATAAGTTTAAGGGTGATGAAGATGCACAAGAACACATAACAAGCTTTATGAATTCATGTTTCCAATTGTAGCATGATGATGCCTTGCTGTTAAGGACTTTTGTGATCACCCTTTTAGGTGCAACCCTAGAATGGTAAACCAGCTACCGAGGCATAACATCACCAGCTTTGAGCATCAGGTGAATGCTTTTCTTGAATGATTTTCATTTGGAATCAAGAAAAAGACTAATATATATGATCTGGTTGTTTTATGATAGTATGATGATGATATGATC
Source organism: Wollemia nobilis (assembly GCA_028583015.1). NCBI lineage: Eukaryota > Viridiplantae > Streptophyta > Pinopsida > Araucariales > Araucariaceae > Wollemia > Wollemia nobilis. The sequence continues at coordinate 4,335,979 of JAQPPZ010002395.1, read as the reverse complement.
ATAAATTATGGGAATAGATGAAGAAAAATAATGGCAAAACTACCATTCTCCATTCTCACCATAGAACTCACTCGAATGTTTGTGAAAAGTTATGCGAAACATATATCGTTATTGCTTCAACTACTTACGATATTTAAAGAGGCTTTGGTGCAAGCCAAAGTAATTGAAGATATCAAATTACAAGAAAGATACCTAAAGCTCTGGACCAAGAAATATTGAAATAACAAGAACACATAAAATCAATAGTATTAGGGTAAACTTGCACCTGTCAACCAAATTGTGTTAAATATTTTTTAATAAAAGAGCCAACAACAAAAAAATTATCAAGCTCAACCTCCCCCTACGAACTACAACTAGCGCAATAGGAATCAAGGCAAGGATAAACAATGTCACCCACCTTGCAATTGCACACCATTACCTAAAACTTTGGCATCCCTTTTCAAATGCCTTTACAAGGCTAAGGATCTAACCTTGCCTGAGGTGCACACTCTGGATCCTAACCGCCCCAAACCTAAGGGGTTAAGGGATGATTTGTATTACGTATATAACAAGCAAAATGACCATGATACCCATGATTGCATTGCATTCAAAAATGTGGTATAGAATATGTTGGATACAAATGATTTACAAATAGATAGTCCCTTGTATATTGATAATCAATACATTGACATATTTAGAAATCCTCTACCTAAGAATGAGGTCCAAAACAATCAAGTTGAGCACATCAATGAAGTGCACATAGAACCATATGATGAGGGCTTTATCGGTATGATCAATACTACAATAGGAAGCAAGATATGCCTCAATCAGTCCAACATATCAAAAAATTCAACTAAAGTTAATCATGTATCATGGTTCATACCAACATTGAATTCAATTCACTTACATAAGTACCCTGTGATTACCTTTCACAGGAAAGAGATTAAGCCAATCTCTAGAGATGAACCTGACCCACCACTACACATCATAGTGAGCATCAATTAAATTCCATACAAGTGAGTCTTGATTGACATCGGGTCATCTATCAACATCATCATGACTGCAGCTTTGAAACATCTAAATCTACCACCATCACAAATTTGGACTCGACATTCACATTGAGAGCCTTCAATGATGTCACCTCCCCGACAATTGATACAATAGTCCTACCCATACAGGTTGGGATAAAGACCATACCTATATTGTGTCATATATTGGGGGATGAGAGGTAATATAATATATTGTTAAGCAGACCGTGAATGAGGGATATGGAATGCGTACCTTCCATAGTGCATCAAAGCCTAAAATTCATACATCAAGGACAAGTGTATGTGGTCCTCAATGATCCTAAACCTTTCAAATATTACAAGGTGATCAAAGAGTCACAAGAAACTCCTACGACATGTGAGCCTCAAAATGTTCACTCGAATGGGATCATAAAAAATTTGGCTGAAGCTTGCATCCAAAAATCACTACCCTCTCCCATCAACAAAACTCATGTTATCACCTTATTTGATGAGGAGAAGAAAATATTAGTTGACATAACTAAGACATTATCATATCGTACAATTAAGGATCTGCACACAATTGGTTCGAAAGCCAAAATACCTTCTCACAAGTTTGTGGGGATGGTTAACATCAAAATAGAGAACCGAGTAACTCTAAAGTAGTTAAAACAATAGATAATGCCATTAGATGTTGCTACCACATCGAAGGGGCCAAAACCATTGAAATTAGTCACCCTTGATTCATTTCTCATGGCACCCCCTCAAGAGTAAGAACAAGTGTCTCCCCCATGTCAGACTGGGGGTACTAAAGCTCACACAGTTCAACACTACAAAGTGAAACATAAATATGAGCTGAGTAACAAACTAGAGCATGTGGATGCCACTATCAAAGTGGATCATCAATAAGCATCTACATCGTCTCTAATGAAGGAAATCAATGATTTATATTTATCTAAGGGTTCTATAGCACCCAATATCTCACCTCCTTTAGTCAACGATGGTATTCCAAACTCGACGTTAGTAATACACCTGAGATCCTTATTAGTCTTGGAACGTATACAAGATCGCTTGACTAATATAGAGGTGCATATGGAGCAACAAAATGAGGCATTACAATTTATCATGATCCAACTTGATGACTAGAAACTACAAAATCAACCCGCATCTAAAACTAAACCACCCCCTGTATAACCACAGGAAAAGCCTCAGCAAGAGCGAGCACCAAGTCAGTCTCACCAGTAACCTAGCATGTATCCACCATTACCTGAGCCTATGTTATCAAATTTTAATCGATTATATGCCACAAACACCATCACCTTGCCTAAGTTTTGACCTTTAGATTCAAATGATCTGAAACCCTAGGGATATGAAGAGGATGAGTATATTTTATACCATAGAAAACGAACATGACATTCATGCATATTGCGGTTTCACAACCACAATATACAACATGCTTGAAAAGAGGTAGCTTTGGTTTGTTAACCGATAAATAATCATAGTTAGTAATATGTTTCTTATATCGACAAATCAAGAAGAACCTCCTAAGAAAACAATTAACATACCTATGGTTCAACCCCTTCATCAAACTAAGCCAGAGCATGCTACATGCTCAAAACATTAGCAACATATTTGGACTCCATTAAACGAGCCTATGTCAGTAATTTTTTAGAAGTTGCAAGACACTAAGCTCATCACCTACCTAACATAAACCCTCTAGATCCAAATAGAGCTAAACCTAAAGGTTATAGGGAGGACCACTTCTATCTTTATCATCAAATAAAGGGCCATGGCATTTACAATTGTTATGGGTTCAAAAATGTGGTTCAAGACCTCATTTATAGTGGGGCTTTACCCATACATGGTACATCCATAGTGCCTTCGCCTGCCACAACATAGGACACATCATCCTAGTTGTGACCCCAAGGTCAGTCGCATCCTCATAGGCCTAGCAAGCCACCTTACTGAGTAGTCACATTTGAGATGACTAATGTGATTCTATTTCAAAAGTTGTACAAGGTAAATTCATTTGCATTACTAGAGGTCAAGCCAAGAGCACCTAGACCTAGGTCATTTGATGAATGCCTTTATTGTATCTTTCATCGTATACATGGTCATGGTGTTTACAACTACCATTCATTTAGAAAAGTGGTTGAGGACCTACTAGAACAGGATGAGCTCCGCACAGACAGTTCACTCATTTTACCCCATCAAAAAATTGGCACCTCACAAAGGTCCAAGCTTGAATAGGGAGAGTTGATTTCTATCACTCTTCCTAAGCAAGCTAATTACATTGCGGTGAACGACATACACAATGGAGGTCCTCAAGGTAGCACACCTTACTCATCATCCACTTCACAATCAATGAAGTAAAGTGAGACTTCCAAAATTATTGCACCTTCCTAACTTTCATTGAGTGGCACACACATTGGGGGTACCTAAGGTAGCATACCTTCCCCTTAAAAACATTAAAATTCAAAAACATTACAAAACATCAAAAACACAAAAATATTTGTATTTTACATTTTGCACATGCATTCATTTACTTTAATTACATTAGTCATTTTCGTATATTGCACTTGCATTAGGATAGTGTCGTGTTTACAATATTACAAATGACACCATGTTTGTATGCTAATCATGCATCTTTACATTATCATAATCCATCATCCCCTATGAGTAATTATGTATTTCAAATAACCATTCAGTTTCTATGAGGAATATACTAGGGTTTTTTTGGTTATTCAGCCATACCTAGTTGTCTTTTCAGATTTTATAGAAAACTATCTTCACTTTTAGAAGATAAGGTCTAGTTTTGATAGCACCTAGCATATATCAAAATCCTATCACTATTTAAACATTAAAAATCCTAGTTTGGACAAGAAAATATGAACATTACAAAGTGGTCTTAGTCACCTTAAGTGAAATATTTTTACTTGCTCATCTTGTGATGCACATGGTCTAGGATGCTGATCATTGACAAAAGGAAAAGCTCCCCCATATCCAAAAAAAATCCCTTAATTTCACAAAAAATAAGCAAACTCTCACAACAAAAAGCAAAATAAACAGTGATTTTTATCATTAAGAAAATCCCTTTCTCAAAAGAAAACAAAATATAAAATAAACAGTGATTTTCATCACTAAGCATGAGCAAGTATCCCAAGCAATGAAAAGAAAATAAAGGGGTGGAGAGCTTGAATCCATGGAATTGTTAGTATTTCAAAGCCATTGAGTGATACACATTATAGAAATGGGTTGAATGAATCCTTCCTGGAAATGGGGTAGTTCTAAGCAATTTATAGATGAGCTAGTTTTAGGTGGCTTATATTACCTAGTAGTCTAATCCAATTGTGTCCAAAATTATGATCATGATGAGCATATGGTGATCCTCATTACAACAATGGGTTGAATGAATCCTACCTGAAAATGAGGTAGTCTTATGCTTTATCTAATATATTCATTTGCACACACAGGGATAATGAATATCTTGGTCTTCATAACAAAAGATTTTATCTTTCAGGAGTCTTGTGTAGTCATTATACAAATTTTTATTAATCAACTAGGGTGTTTGAGTCTCATGGAAAACCTTAAAAATTCCCTATAGCAACAAATCATCTCATCAATCAATCACAATTTTCCTTATGAGTTTTTGTTTATTAAGGGATGTTCATGAAATAGGATAGATACCAAATGGATATCAACAATGATATTTAGATGGCCACTAACTATTTTGTGCACATATTTTAATTTACATAAGCTTATAGAGAAAACCCATACATCTCACATCATCTCATTTCACATATGGATGCTTAAATGATTAATTATTATGATAAGAGTTACCATTTTCATTCATGATTTTCAAACATTCTATGGTGTCATCCAGTAGTTTGTTAAACATATATTAGATTCATTCCTTATGTTTTAAGTGATTAAAGCATACATGTTCATTTGCATTATATCATCCTCATGTAATTAATGCATTACATACATATCATCTATCATGTCATATCACATAGACTAAATGCATAAATAATTGAAACAAATTAAACATGCATTTAACATTCACCATTGCATCCATATATGCATACATAATAGTGCATCTATACATCTAGATCACAACATCTACTCATACATCTATCATCTAGCTAGTGCATGTCATCAGTACATCGCATACATATAGCATAATCACATCACCATCTAGGCATTACATCAAAAAATACATCAGTAAACCGAGAAGAAGATATAAATGCACATATTTGCTCACCACAAGGAGATTCATAATGGATATTTAAGCATATCTACCGATCCAAAATTTTCAAAAATCATCAAATTAAAAAAAAAATCAAATAATAACAAAATTTTAAGTGTGCCTTACACCTAATTATTTACCCTATTCACATGGCGATTGAAGCAACTTGCGCTCCATGCAATCCAGCAAGATGAGTAAATTACAATAAGGCTATTTGAACAAAATTATTCATTGATGAATTGAAATGTTTTCACTTCAATCCCCAAGAAGGCCATTGCAATCAGACTGCTCCACGGGAACGAGTCATTCATTTCCTTTCTTCTATGAAATTTTAGCAGATCATCGAACATAGTGATTCATCGCATACTTAATTGAATTGCTATCATCTTGATTATCTAAGAAGTCCATTACGATTAGACTGCTCCATGAGATAGAGATGTACAATTACTATTAATGGTTGAAATCATAGCTATAATAGGACCTGCCTTACAATAAATTCAATCATCTTGAACTATCCAAATTAGTCATCTTGGTCAAGAGACTCATTGCTTTCATCACTTTTTCTTTTCCTCATCGACTCATAACTTGAGGGGGTAGTCATAATAACAAATAATTCATAATAAAAATCAACAATTGAATACCTAATCTTGTTAATCAGGTTCATCTTATGAATCATTGCTAACAACTATCATAAGCTTCCTCATTTATAAGGTCAAAAAGCAAATATAATGAGCAAAGCCTTTGTCACTCTGTCTATCGGTCCAAGTTGATTATACTCGGATGTGCCAAAGCACAAATTAAGCCTTCCATGTCATTTGAAGCAATGATTCTAAGATGCACGTCCTTTCCAGGATTGGAGCATCTAATGTTGACTAGATCAATGAACACCAATTAGCCTATAATATGGCTTTAGGTTGCCTATTTTTTCTCAGTGTTGTTTTCCCACAACATATCCCAAAAAGATCATCTTTAGACACCTAAAACACATTATGTTTAGGTGACTACTCATATGGGCACATTTGCAAACCATATGAATGACTTTGGATCTTTCCAATACCCAAAAGTGGTTCTAACCACTCATTTAGGGCAGCCTAGTCCTATGCAGATCTAGCCGCTTACGTCAATAGTAGCTAGGATCACAACCAATGATGATTAGAGTGGCTAAATGTAACTATTGATGGTGATATCAGCTAGATCCCTAGCCATGCTGAGTGAGAGCGGCTAGCCCTGTACCCAAATCAGGCTCCCTAAGCCAAGCAAAATCAATTGCATTTAACCAATTTGTAACGATTCTTGGGTGGTTTTGTCTGTGAAGCTTCTAAAAGCCTTACCCTAACTACTCCATGCTAGGTGGTTCTTGATCTTGGCTTCCTTTAGAAGCCAATATGAGAATTTGGGAATATTTAAAGGCCTCCCAAAGAGATATCTTGATCTTGAATTCATTGCAACGAAGCCCTATCAAATTGGAGAGTGATTTGGAATACCTTGAGGAGTAGTGAGGTGTTTTCCAATTACATAATGATAACTATTGCTACATCAATGGAGCTTCCAAAGGCTTGAGGAGTAAGCTTTCTATTCCCCATCAATTTATCATGAATTTGAGATAATCCACCATAAATTTGTATTCTGAGACATAGGCAACCATTGAACATCAATTTAGCAATAGAATTGATCGATTTTAGACCGAGAATTCAGAGGAAAGAACTCCTTTCTTGTGACCACTATTTTGAACAGCAACTTTGTTGGCAATTTTGGGTACTTTGGGTACATTGCCTTTGCTCAAGTGTATAAGTTGTCATTGATGTCAAGAAGCTTTTGAAGGAATTTGATTTGATGTAAAATAATTTGTTTTGATGAAGGTTCGGCATGACAGGTTCGAAAGAAAGTAAGTTGGAAAAATGTCGCGATATCGCGACATGTCGCATTTTCGCGACTTAAGCAGGAGAGAGAAAGCTTTTTAGAAAAGTGTCGCGATATCGCGACATGTCGCATTTTCGCGACTTAAGCAGGGAGAGAAATTTTTTAGAAAAGTGTCGCGATATCGCGACATGTCGCAGTTTCGCGACTCAAAGAGGAGAGAGAATGTTCGGAGTCAGAAATGTCACGATTTCGCGACATATTGCAAGGAAGGTTGAACGGACGAAAAAGTGTCACGATTTCGTGACATGTTGCAGGAGAGAGAGTCCGAAAGAAAAAATGTCACGATTTCATGACATAATGCAGGAGAGAGAGTCCGGGAGAAAAAGTGTCACGATATCGCGACATGTCGGGTTTTCGTGACCCGAAGAAAAGAAAAGCGCTAAGGAGAAAAAGTGTCACGATTTCGCGACAAGTCAAAAGACAAAGTGGAAGCAAGATAAAGTGTCACGATTTCGCGACATGCTGCAGATGAAAATGTTCCAAGTAAGAACTATCATGATTTCGTGACATGCAGCAAAGGGAAGAGTCTGAAATGAGAAGCGTCACGATTTCGCGACAGGTTGCAGAGAAGTCGTACGAAAGCTGAAAGCGTCACGATTTCGCGACAGGCTGCAAAGAAAACGTATGAAAGCTAGAAGTGTCACGATTTCATGACAAATTCAAGGAGGAAGAGCTCAAAGGCGAAAGCGTCATGATTTCGTGACATGTTCCATTTTTGGCGTAAGGCAGTGAAAGTGTCATGATTTCGTGACATGTTCCATTTTGCTAGTGCAAGCAGACAAGAGTGCAAGGAAGAGAAAGTGTCACGATTTCGTGATAGATTGAGATGGCAGTGTTCGGTTGGAGAAAGTGTCACGATTTCATGATAGAAATAGAATGTAGGTCTTCTATAGGAGAAGTGTCATGATTTCATGACAAAAGCAGAAAGGAGGTCGACGAAGGGAGAAATGTCGTGATATCATGACAAAAGCAAAGTTGATGTTGACTAAGTCAGAAGTGTCATGATATCGCGACAAGAGCTTAGTTGAAGTCGACAAAGGCTGTTGTGTCACGATATCATGACAAAAGCCAAAAGAAAGTGTACGGTTGCAAAGGTGTCGTGATATCGCGACATGTTGTAGTTTCGCGATAGAAGCTATAGAAGAGTTACAGAGGTAGTGAAGCCGACAAAGTTAAATTTTAGCTGACAAAAATTAGGGCTTGTAGCCGACGTAGATTAGGGTTTGTTTTTGGTATAACAGCCGACTAAGATTAAAGTTTTCATCATGAAAATCTTGTTATAAAAGGAGGGTTGTTTGGAGAGTTGAATGTTGATGCATGTGTTGTTGATGTGCGACGTTCGGAGATAGTGCATAGTGCAAGAAGTTCGATCGCTGAGAGCAGAGTGCGAATTCGATCGTAGTGTGTAGAGTGCGTTTCATCGAATCATTCTAAGTGTGAAAGATCGCAAAGGAAGCAGAGTGTGCGAAGACGATGCCGCTGTGATTGCGCAGAGGTGCAAAGGTTGAAGTTCGACCAAGTTCGGCTGTAACTACGTAGAGAGAACTTAAGGACAGATTTGTGTGAGCTTTTCTGAGAGCTTACAAGCAGATTTGAGACAAGTCTTTGTGAAGACTTGTGGACAGCTTTGAGCAAGCTTTTTGAGAGCTTGTGAGCAGGTTTTGGACAAGTCATTGAGAGGGCTTGTTGGACAGATTTGAGCAAGCTTTTGTTGAGCTTGTGGAGCAGTTTGGGCAGGTTCTAGTGAGAACTTGCAAAGCAGATCTGAGACAAGTCTTGGTGAAGACTTGGGTGAAGATCAAGCAAGCTTTAGTGAAAGCTTGTGAACCACTTTTGTGAACCAGAATTGAGAACCAATTGAGGACAGAGATTGGTGCAGATTCGAGGACATTTGTGCCAGACCGAAGGACTGTGTTTGGTGCAGATCAGAGAAAGAGATCGAGGACATTTGTGCTAGACCGAAGGACTGTGTTTAGTGCAAATTCGAGGACCAGCTTTGGAGGTGATAGAGTTGAGGACAGAGGTCTCCAGCCAGAGCAGGGAGGACAGGTGTCTTCTATGGATAGAGTTCCATTTGCTAAGGGCAGCGGAGGCGAGAGGTCTTCTAGAGGATCACCAATCAGAGCAGAGCTAGGGGATTGGTGTCTCCTTTGGGCTGGGGCCCATAAACATTGTAATCGGGAAAGGTATTCCCAAAGAACTTTGATTGATAAATTTTAGAGAAAGATTTTATCCGTCGGACGTAGCCCGACCATTCTGGGTGAACCACGTTAAAATTGGTGTCACTTTGTGGATGATATTATGCATTGTTTTGATATTGCTTTGGGTATATTGCTTTACTATTTTGTAAAGTATAAAAGAAAAAGTAAAAAGAGGTCTTATACTGTTCACCCCCCTCTCAGTATAAGCTTGTGTTCTTCAATTGGTATCAGAGCGGGTGCCTTCGAAAAGTTTAACAACTTGAAGGAAAAGCTAATAAAGAACACAATGGATTATTCAAGTGGCAATGCAACACCTATTCTTGATGGGTCAGATTTTGGTCTTTGGAGTGCAAGGATGAAGGTTCATCTAATGGCACTTGGTAATGAGGTATGGGAAGTAATTGAAGATGAGTACACTATTCCTGTACATGGTCCAAATACTAAAGAAGAAAGGCTCCTACATCACAGCAATTCAAAAGCAATGAATGCAATCCTGAAAGGCTTACAGAAAGCGAATCTCACCAAAGTGATTCACTGCAAGACAGCTAGTGAAATGTGGAAACAGTTGCAGGTGGTTCATACAGGTGATACAAATGTTAGAAAAGGCCAAGTTGAGACACTTCAAAGGTATGTTTGAACAACTCAAGATGAATGATGATGAAAATATTAGTGACTACATGCTTCGTATGGATGAGGTTGTTAACTCCATGAAAGACTTAGGTCTTGAGCTTGCTGAAAATGATGTTTGTGATAAGATTTTAAGATCTCTTCCTAATAGATTTAGTGAAAATATTTCTGCTATTGAGGAAGCTAAAGATTTGGATAAGTTGAAAAAGGATGAGCTCCATAGTATACTTGCAGCATTTGAGTTGAGAACTCAGGTGAAGGTTGATGTCAAGAAAGAGGCGACTTTCAAGGCTACCAAGAAATCCAAGGGTAAACAGCTTCAAGAGAGTGATGAGTCTTCTAGTGATGAAGAGGCATATTACAACAAAAAGGGCAAGTTCTCTAGAAAGCACAAAAGCATGAAAAATATAAGATGTTTCAATTGTGGAAAGTTTGGTCATTATGCTACTGACTGTACTGTTTCCAAGAATGAAAGTGATGAAGAAAAACAGGATTCTAAGAGCAAGGATTCTGAAAAGCACAAGCATCACAGGAAAGAACAAAGATGAGCACAACAATCAAGGAAAGAGGTATTCTCACAAGCACAAGAAGAGTTTCTACCTAGACAAAGCAAGTAAGTGTTCTAGTAGTGATAGTGAAAGTTCTTCAAGTGATAATGAAAATGAGATGTTGTTCATATGAGAAAAAGAGGAAGAACCGAAACATAGATTCATTATCATGAAATGTCTTAGATGTGGAAATTTTGGTCACCTTGAGGATGATTGCACAAATAATGATTTGGTTTCTAGTATGTATGAGGATGCTTCAGAAAACTATAAGGAAGATGCTTGTATGGTTTTTGAAAAGGGTAGCACCTCTAGTGATAAGAAATCTGAAAAAGGCTTTGATGATTCAGAAAGCAAACAAATAAAGGATCTTGAAAGTGAACTTACTAACGCTCTTAGTGTTTTGAAAAAGGAAAGAAAGAAGAATGCTAGACTCAAGGATAAGTTAGATGAATGTTGTATGGAGAGAGATGATCTTATAGAAAGTCTTGACTTCTCTATGGCTAAGACACAAGAACTCAAGGATGAGTTAGAGTCTAAGGTTCTTGAGTATAGTGAGTTAGAACAGAAAATGGCTTCTTTGAAAGAGGAAACTAAAGAGTACAAGGATAAGCTTTACAGGTTTCAAGATAGCTCCAAAAAGGTTAAGTCACTCATCAAAGGTCAAAGAAAGACAACGGATAAAACAGGCCTTGGTTTTGTTAAGCCACACAAGGAACAAGCTGGAGAGTCTAGTAAGAGACTCCAAAAGGAAGAGAGTTCTGATGAGGAAAGTATTTCAGATCATGAGTCCTTGAATGATAGATGCTCAGAAATAGAAAACAAAATTCAGAATGAGAAGAAGAAGTTTTCAGGACCCAAGAGGTCGAATAAAGGAAAATTTCACGACAGATGTTTTGCGTGTCACAGGTTTGGTCACATGGCTGCACATTGCATGGCTCAAGTGAAGAAGGTAAACGGCAATTTCAGAAGCGCTAGTTTCTTTCAAGGGTATTGCTACTCTTGTCAACAGTTTGGGCACAAGGCAGTCTATTGCAAGGTTAATTACAGGAACAGGTTTGGTCAGAACAGGGTTAGTCAGAACAGGCAGATTCAAAGAACAGGTATGCCTAAAAGAAATAACATTGTTACTTGTTATAAGTGTAACAATGAAGGTCACACAACTAGACAGTGTAGAGCTGAACTTCCAAGGTACAGGAATAGGAACAGTGGTATAAACAGGTCCAAGGATCAAGGCATGAACAAGAACAGGGATGAGAACAAGAACAAGAACAGTGACAAGAACAGGAATGATAACAGGAATAGGAACAGTGACAGGAACAGGAACAGGAATACGGGCAAAGAGTTCAAGAGAAGGCCCGACAAGGAAATTATAGACGCTGATGATGATCAGTGCCTAATGGGAGTTTTACTCCCACCCTGAAATTAATCACCTCATCAGGAGGTGGGGGAGGGACTAAGCTAAGAGGCTCATTCTTAGTCCCGAGCCCCAAAGGTGACCCTTTGCCATTGATGACAAAGGGGGAGAGATATGAGTAAGGGGGAGAGCTTCAAGTGAAGAGGAAAGCTTCAAGTCAGGGGAGCAAAACTTCAAAGGAAGATTCTCAGTTGTGGGCACAGTTTCTCAGTTGTTAGCACAGTTGGTTTCAGTTTTGGCTCTTGAGACGTGTTTTAGTAAAGGTTTGCCATCAATGACAAAGGGGGAGATTGTTGGCAATTTTGGGTACTTTGGGTACATTGCCTTTGCTCAAGTGTATAAGTTGTCATTGATGTCAAGAAGCTTTTGAAGGAATTTGATTTGATGTAAAATAATTTGTTTTGATGAAGGTTCGGCATGACAGGTTCGAAAGAAAGTAAGTTGGAAAAATGTCACGATATCGCGACATGTCGCATTTTCGCGACTTAGGGAGAGAGAAAGGCTTTTAGAAAAGTGTCGCGATATCGCGACATGTCGCATTTTAGACTTAGGGAGAGAAAGGTTTTTAGAAAAGTGTCACGATATCGCGACATGTCGTGCGACTCAAAGAGGAGAGAGAATGTTCGGAGTCGAAATGTCACGATTTCGTGACATATTGCAAGGAAGGTTGAACGGATGAAAAAGTGTCACGATTTCACGACATGTTGCAGGAGAGAGAGTCCAAAAGAAAAAATGTCACGATTTCGTGACATAATGCAGGAGAGAGAGTCCGAGAGAAAAAGTGTCATGATATCGCGACATGTCGGGTTTTTGTGACCCGAAGAAAAGAAAAGCGCTAAGGAGAAAAAGTGTCATGATTTCGTGACAAGTCAGAAGACAAAGTGGAAGCAAGATAAAGTGTCACGATTTCGCGACATGCTGCAGATGAAAATGTTCCAAGTAAGAACTGTCATGATTTTGTGACATGCAGCAAAGGGAAGAGTCTGAAATGAGAAGCGTCACGATTTCACGATAGGTTGCAGAGAAGTCGTACGGAAGCTGAAAGCGTCACGATTTCACGACAGGCTGCAAAGAAAACGTACGAAAGCTAGAAGTGTCATGATTTCATGACAAATTCAAGGAGGAAGAGCTCAAAGGCGAAAGCATCATGATTTCGTGACATGTTCCATTTTCGTAGGAGTAAGGCAGCAAAAGTGTCACGATTTTGTGACATGTTCCATTTTCGCTAGTGCAAGCAGACAAGAGTGCAAGGAAGAGAAAGTGTCACGATTTCATGATAGATTGAGATGGCAGCGTTCGGTTGGAGAAAGTGTCACGATTTCATGACAGAAATAGAATGCAGGTCTTCTATAGGAGAAGTGTCATGATTTCATGACAAAAGCAGAAAGGAGGTCGACGAAGGGAGAAATGTCATGATATCACGACAAAAGCAAAGTTGATGCTGACTAAGTCAGAAGTGTCATGATATCGTGACAAGAGCTTAGTGGAAGTCGACAAAGGCAGTTGTGTCACGATATCATGACAAAAGCCAAAAGAAAGTGTACGGTTGCAAAGGTGTCATGATATCGTGACATGTTGTAGTTTCACGGCAGAAGCTACAGAAGAGTTCCAGAGGCAGTGAAGCCGACAAAGTTAAATTTTAGCCGACAAAAATTAGGGCTTGCAGCCAACGTAGATTAGGGTTTGTTTTTGGTATAACAGCCGACTAAGATTAAAGTTTTCATCATGAAAATCCTGTTATAAAAGGAGGGCTGTTTGGAGAGTTGAATGTTGATGTATGTGTTGTTGATGTGCGACGTTCGGAGATAGTGCGTAGTGCAAGAAGTTCGATCGTTGAGAGCAGAGTGCGAATTCGATCGTAGTGTGCAGAGTGCATTTCATCGAATCATTCTAAGTGTGAAAGATCGCAAAGGAAGCAGAGTGTGCGAAGACGATGCCGCTGTGATTGCGCAGAGGTGCAAAGGTTGAAGTTCGACCAAGTTTGGCTGTAACTACGCAGAGAGAACTTAAGGACAGATTTGTGTGAGCTTTTTTGAGAGCTTACAAGCAGATTTGAGACAAGTCTTTGTGAAGACTTGTGGACAGCTTTGAGCAAGCTTTTTGAGAGCTTGTGAGCAGGTTTTGGACAAGTCATTGAGAGGGCTTGTTGGACAGATTTGAGCAAGCTTTTGTTGAGCTTGTGGAGCAGTTTGGGCGAGGTTCTAGTGAGAACTTGCAAAGCAGATCTGAGACAAGTCTTGGTGAAGACTTGGGTGAAGATCAAGCAAGCTTTAGTGAAAGCTTGTGAACCACTTTTGTGAACCAGAATTGAGAACCAGTTGAGGACAGAGATTGGTGCAGATTCGAGGACATTTGTGCCAGACCGAAGGACTGTGTTTGGTGCGAGATCAGAGAAAGAGATCGAGGACATTTGTGCTAGACCGAAGGACTGTGTTTAGTGCAAATTCGAGGACCAGCTTTGGAGGTGATAGAGTTGAGGACAGAGGTCTCCAGCCAGAGCAGGGAGGACAGGTGTCTTCTGTGGATAGAGTTCCATTTGCTAAGGGCAGCGGAGGCAGAGGTCTTCTAGAGGATCACCAGTCAGAGCAGAGTTGGGGGATTGGTGTCTCCTTTGGGTCGGGGCCCATAAACATTGTAATCGGGAAAGGTATTCCCAAAGAACTTTGATTGATAAATTTTAGAGAAAAGTTTTTCCGTGGACGTAGCCCGACCATTCGGGTGAACCACGTTAAAATTGGTGTCACTTTGTGGATGATATTATGCATTGCTTTGATATTGCTTTGGGTATATTGCTTTACTATTTTTAAAGTATAAAAGAAAAAGTAAAAAGAGGTCTTATAATGTTCACCCCCCCTCTCAGTATAATCTTGTGTTATTCACAACCCACAATCTTAGCTACCAAATTTGACAGTTGCTAGCAGAGTGAGCTGCTCTGCTCAGTAGCAGTTAGCGTTTGATTGGTCATTTCTTGCATTTTAGAAAAATATTTTACATTCTTTATATTGCAATCGCTTAATAATTATAGATTACATGTTTTCTAGTGTTCTTTCATGGTTTTATTTCAGTATTTATAAGCATTTTATTGTTCTTTCATGCATTTTATTTATATCTTGCTATCATCACAAAATGGCCTCATCTTGAGAGGTTAAGCTTTACTATTAATGTTTTGTGAGTTTTCTTATGTGCAGGTGATAGGGGTAATAAAGGATCTAATAGAATCATAGAGATCATATTTATTGACATCAAAGAAGGAGACACCTAATAAGCTCTCTTATAAGCAAAGTAGTGGAGGAGTGAAAATAATTGCAATGCATCTTTCCATTTTGAGAGGCCACAACATTTGTAATAATTGTATCAAATTGAGAGATTATCTAAGAGGGAAATATTGTAATCAAGTCTTATTGTGATTAATAAAAAGCACTTCATTTTTATCATATTTTAACTTGCAATGATTATAAGCTTTCATATTATCAATTTTTTACATGCTTACCAAAAGTTTAGATGCATGATTTTTACTACTTACATGTCCATCCTATCTTCATACTGTACCATTAAGCGCATCCTTCATCGGTATTCTATTTGTCGATATAATTCCCTTCACTCCAAATGAGGGTATACTCATGCTGCCCGTAATTGGGTCACTTTTTCCTATCTTTCCCAATTTATCACTAGTGGTACTATCGACTAATTCCTTCTTTCATTTAAAGGAATCTATTCCTTGTCTTCTTCTTCAATTTGTTCTATTCCATTTGTGAACCTCACATGTATGCACATCGTTCTTCTTTCATCTGGTCGAGGTACCAATTCTTGTTGCTCTATAATTGGTCTTGCCTCCTCCCCTTATACAAATAGACATGTGATCCCCATATTATTGTTGTCTTGTAATGGACCTTGAGCATGTGCAACTTCTTATCATGGTTCACTGGACTTAGTTTCCTCTCATCATTTTTGTTCAATTTATTGTGAAGCAATGAACATACACTAAATTTTATAAGGTTTTAAATTTGAGCTATTCACAATGTCAGACGCCTCTATTCAATCTAGGTTTTGTAATTTCACTGCCTTGTTGTCCATCACTTCCACAACTTGGAAGGAACCAAGCCATACGGTTGTCAACTTCCCTGGCTTGATTTCCTATTTCCCATTGAATTTTAGAACCAAATCACCCTGATTGAGTTGTAACTTATGAAGGTTCTTTTCATGATACAATTTCCTTTACTTTTGGGCTACTTCAATTGCCCACTATGCCATGACTCTCCTTTCATCCAATAAAATAAATGCAACTAGTCTCTCTTCCAGACTGTCTTGGTCACCTAAGTAATGCTCCACAAATATCCTCAAGCTAGGAACCAAGAATTCTACTAGCACTACTGCTTCCTAACCATGCATTAACTGGAATGTTGTATGGTCCATTTTTTATTTGAAGGTTGTTTCGTAAACCCATATAATAGATGGAAACCTCTTCTCCCAATATGCTCCTTCTATCCCATAGGTCTTGTACAAAAACGACACTAGGACTTTGTTAGTTGCCTCTACCTACCCATTTGCTTTGGGGTAATACAAACTCAATAATGAATAAAAAATCCAAAAATTGGTTGTTATATTCTTAATAATCTCATTCACAAAGTGACCTCCCCTATCACTTGTTATTGTCAACGAGATACCGAATCTTGTGATCACTTTCTCATACAAGAATTGAGCTATACTCTTTGTCATGTTATTTAGTAGCACTCTTGCCTCTACCTATAGACACCTAAAATGCATCATGCCGAGGTGACTACTCATATGGGACATGCTAGAAGACCATATGGAAGACCTTGGATAGATACCAAGGTATAGCAGTGGTTTTTACCACTCATTTGGGCACCTTTGCCTAGTCAGTGCTAGCCACTGCTGACACCCATGGTTAGCAGTGTTGACCGTGCCTATCAACCATGGTCAGGACTCAGAGTCAGTTGGCCTTCATCCAACCCAAAATCGGTTGCAACGACCAATTGGTTGCGGATTGGAGCGGTTTGAGTGAGGAAGGTTCTGGATCCTTCCATCCAACAAGCTCAACCACCCAATATTGATCTAGGCTTCCTCATGAAGCCACCCCTAGCCCTTGGCAATTGCTATATAATCCCCCTCCGAATTGGGGAAAATAGAGAGAGAAGCATAATCAATTGAGCAGTGAAGCCCTATCGAATTGCATACTCATTCACATGCATTGATAGGAATACTTTTGCTACCCAATTGGAGATCACATTGCCATGGAGGTCCTAGGAGGATAGGAGAGCCAAGAAATGCTAATCCATGCAATCCATGCACTCATTGAGCAATTCAACCACCAAATATATCAGAGGACATAGAGGTGACCCTTGACCATCAATTTGGCAAGGAGAATCAGAGAAATTGGCCCTGATTTGGAGGGTAAACTTACTTCAGGCTCAGCCATGGCTATCAGCCATGGTGAACAGTGCCCACCGCTTGAAGGACCCATGGTCAGAGGGTAATCCCTGATTTCCTTGTTCTCTATTTTGCAATTTATTTAACTAGGTTAGATTAATCATGTTGTAGGTTTAATTCAGTATTCTAGAGACTTTTGACCGACATATTAGGAGTTAATTGCAATTTTCCTTCATTATTGTAGTGTAGGTATAACGAATATTTTTCATGCTTTCATGTCTTCAATTGAGTAATTAGGAGCTTAGATAGATTCATCTTAGTTTCTTTCATGTTTCTAATGGTAGATCATCATGATTTAGATCAATTTACATGCATTGAATCACTTTCTTGATTTCTTGATTATCATGTTATCTTTTGTGCAAGTACCCTTTAAAAGCCTCATCAAGAGAGGCCTCCTTTGCTTTTAATGTTTCTTGTTGTTTATTGCACGTAGGACTAATAGGGTTTTGGGATGCAAGGCAAAAAATGCCTCTAATCATGGAGAAGAGGGTCATCGACACCCTAGAGCAGTTCGTGTCATCCTGAAAGGCACTTGGAAATCACACCTACCCTTGAGAGGGAAACATTACATCCTATTGTAACAATTGTATCAAAGTGATTATCCCTAAGAGGGATGTACTTGTAATTTGACTTTGGCTTCAAATATAATGGAATAAAGTGTATTTCTTATTGTCAATTTGTTGTCAATTTCTTGTTCTTGTATGCATTTTGTGTATCTTTCAATTCTTGCAATAGGAACCGATAGGTGTGAGCCTTTTTTGGATCGTACAGAAGGCGATCATGGTGGAACTCCACATTTCATGCCTCAAATTTTTGACTTCTATCATTTTTTTATGATAGGTGCTCACCGTGGTTGATAGCCATGGTCAAAATTTGTCATCGCGGTTGACATCCATGGGCAACAGTGGTCACCGTGCCATAGAGCCATGGTCAGAATCTAATAAATCAGATAGCAAGGAGAAAAATCTTGATCAAATGAGGATCTGAGGTAGGTCCCACTATCATTCTATTTTTTCTATTCTCTATCTGTGTTTTTCTAGAGAGTGCAAAATATTAGCATAATTAGGGAAGGCAATGGAAATATGTTAAATGCATTGAGTCCTTAGGTCTTTTGATTAGGATCTACTAGTCATTGCTAGGAACAATGGACCTCTGAGTGCAGTCCACCCTAGTATCCAATGGTCTAGGCCCCTCTTGTATGTTAGTTTTGCTTGCATGAGGCCCGATTAGTGGCCATACCATCGTTAGTATGCATTCTCTGAATATCATTTAGCATAACCATGCATACTTCTGAAATCAAACGTTCCTTTTTCATAGCATGTAGAATCATTTGAATGTTGTATTATGCATCTTTATTTTCATGCAAATTAAAAGGAACCACACACACCATGTTTCATAGTAAATGCTAGTGAGTTGGGAGTCACATCCAACCACTAGTAGGGTTTCAATGATGGTGGAGGTGATTTCCATCCATTGGCCCAACTCCCATGTACCTTATGTTCTAGACCAATACCGGATCCAAGAACCTTTCGTAGCCCAAAAATTTGCATATACTCCTCTTCGGAGGGTATGATACTGATTGGGTGAAAATGGGTGAGGATCTAGGAGGACCTATGCTCCTTCCTGGGTGTGGACTTTCATTGCCACACTTTGGGGGATTACATGACCTAGAGTTCATAGCCAGGTTGTCGAGCTATGAGCATACAGGTGAAAGCCCTTAAAAATTTGAGAAAATCATCAACATATTGCAAAACATGACAAGAGTTACTTTACTGATACAACAAATTTGAAAACACATCAAATAGTTTAGGGCTCATTTTAAAACTGTAAAAAGAGATAATCATCATTGTATTCTTTGCGTGTTAATAAAAGTTAAATCTAGACATAGGATACATAATGGTGCAAACACGGAGAGGTCGACCCGGGCATAGACCCGAGATCGAAGCCCAAGCTCCACCTAATGCACATCATGATGTAGAACACCCTCAATCATAGAATCCTCTTGGACATCATTCAACGAGTATTAGAGGGGATAATTCTACATGAGGGGATTCCATTGAGAATACCCCAATTAGAGGAAGTACTAGACATCCCTCTAGACACAGATCAGAGCATGGGACTTCCCAGCATGGGGGTTTCACATATGGTAGCATTTATCATGACCACATTTCGCATGGATCCATGGGTTCTACCAAAGAATATGTCATTGAGGGATCCATATTGGTACCCCTTCGACCTGTATCTAAGGGAGGCTCATGACCTCCACCATCCGAGTATAGACAGGCTCGAGATCCACCCATTCAAGGGTAAGTAGATGGGATCACTTTCGAGCATAGGCCCATGCAGACTCCCCATAGGGGTGAACCTACTAAGTTCACCATAGATATATCCAAAGTGGGAGCTAATGGTATGCCACCTCATGAGCCATGGCATAGCAAACAGTTAGATGGTCTAGATAGAGTCCTAGGGCATCTAGGATATAAGCCTATGCCTACACCCTCTCGACCTATGAGTGAGTGTAGTGGAAGCACCATTAGGACCGCCAAGAACCTAGAGAGTGCTCCAAGCGTTCTCATGACATACGTGCTCCTGCATCCCATGCAGGGATAGAGTATAGGAGACATCCTGACATGAATGTCATCTTTACAGATAGAGGCAAGAGTGTGGTAAATCAGTCCATTGGAGGACATACCCATAAAGTCGCTCGAATAGAGCACACTCCCTAGAGGCCTCAGATGGCCGATCATGTTGATAGAGCTCATAGACTGATGTCAGAGTAGAGATGATAGATTCTCCAAGACCAATTGGAGGATGTTCATGTAGAGAAAGAGCACCTCAAAAATGAGAATTCTCAGAGGTAGAGGTTCATAAGACAAAAATTATATGAATAATGCATGCGTGAACAATGCATCCTCGATCAGAAGGAGCATGTAGAGAGAGAGGATCGATTGGCTAGCATCGGTTTACCTCCTCGTAGTGAGATCAGGGAGCATGTCGATAGATGAGTGGCTTCACAGCCCGAGTTACACCTTGAGCACATAGACACACATACTCGCCATGCAGCTCAACACAGAGATCGACATCCAACATCCGAACAACATGAGCATAGGTAGTATGAGGAAGAAGTGGGAGAGGAATTAGAACAAGAATATCTAGAAATCTCCCAATTCGAGGAGGAGGGCGAGCCTAGTCCCCCACCTCGATCGAGGAAGAATCTACCTCCGAAGGTGCCTCCAAGGCAATCTCGAGAAGAGGAGTTTCTTTCCTCGTAGGCCTATAAGACCTTAGCAGAGAAGGTTCAAGCCATAGAGAAGCAAGGAATGACTTATCAAAAGCCTACCTTGAACAAAATTCATAATGAACCTCTATGCATGTCAGTGCCTATTCCAGCCTATCTCGAGCATTTCAAGATGCCTAGGCTGGAAAAGTTTCAAGGAGAGGAAGACACATAGGAGCACGTGACTAGTTTTCTAGATATGTGCTTTCATATTGAGAGCAATGATGCTTTGCTCCTATGCACCTTCATCATGACCCTCTCAGGCCCAGCTCGAGAGTGGTTCAACCAATTAAAGAGGCACAACATCACTAGTTTCAAACAACTAGCTGATGCATTTCTTGAATGCTTCTCCTTCGACGTCAAGAAGAAGGTAAACTTATCCGACCTGGCTGCTTTAACGCAACATGACGATGAGCCAGTGATGGATTATGGAAAATGATGGAGGAAGATGATGGTAAAGCTACCATTCTCCATCCCATCCTCTGAATTAATATGAATGTTCATAAAGAGTTGTGCCAAGCACATTTCATTGTTGCTATAGTTGTAGCAATACCAGACATTTGAAGAGGCTTTGGTATAGGCCAAGGTGATTGAGGACATCAAGTTATAGGAGGGTAACTTGAAGCTCAGGAATAAGAAGGATTGGAACAAGAGAAGCACTGAGAGACAACAGGCCAAGCTGGCCCATGTTAATTAGGTGGTGTTGAACCTTCAAAAAGGAGAAAAAGGCAGCAAAAGCAAAACTATCAAGCCCAACCTCCGCCTGCATAGTATGATCAGCGCAACAAAAATTAGAGGGGTAAAGATAAGGAACAATGCCCACCTCACATTTTCACTCAGTTATCAGAGTCGTTGGCTTCGATTTTTCATCAGTTATGCGAGGCTAAGGCCATAAACTTACCCAAAGTCAAGATGTTGGATCCTAATCAACCTAAGCCTAAGGGCTATAAGGATGATCATTATTGCATCTTTCATTGATCGAAAGGCCATGACATTGAGGTATGTTGGTCTTTCAAACATCTTGTGCAAAATATGATCGAAAGAGGTATGCTTCTTGTCGACAACCCACAAGCGCCTGATAATCAAAATATGGGGATTTACAAAAATCCTCTACCAAATCATGAGGTACCAAAGAATAATGTTGGCCAAGTCAACCAAGTACGCATCGAACCACCAACCCAGGGGTTCATCGGTATGGTCAACATTGTCACAAGAAATATGAGGTATGAATGACCAAATCAACCTCCAACACCTATTAGAGTCCAAGCTATACCTCCTCCAAGGCCAGCCTAGTATGTGCCCGGCCCACCAACTAGACCGGTGGTGACCATCAGAAGTAGGTTGGTCCAAAACCTACAGATAACTCCAGCAAAGTTGTCGATTTATGAGCTGATCCAGTAGTCTCCCAAGCATAGGGAGATGCTTATGGACATTTTAAGGTCCATAGAAGTGCAGCCTCAGGATCCCGAAGCATTTACACACTTCGTGGGGCACGTGCAATAGTGTCAAGAACCGGTCATTCAATTTCATGACCATGAAGTCAAGATGGTTTCCACTATTATAGCAGACCCACCATTGCATATTATTGCATGTGTGAATCATAAACCATTCAAGCGGGTTTTGATTGACATAGGGTCATCAATCAATATCATAACTACCAAGGCATTAACTCACTTGAAGTTACCCAAGATGCATATCATCCCTTCTACCTTCACGTTGAGAGCTTTCAATGATGCATTATGCTCAACGGTCGGTACTATAGTTTTACCTATTCAGGTAGGACTGAAGACCATCCTGGTGATGTGTCATGTAATCAAAGGTGCTATGCAGTATAATATACTTCTAGGGAGGCCTTGGATCAGAGAAATGCATTGCATCCCTTCTATTCTACACCAGTGTATCAAATACATTCATGAGGGATAGGTTCACGTGGTGCCTTCGGATGAAGAACCCTTTAAATACATGAATCTAGAAGATTTTTAGGGGAATTTGTGCTCCCCTCAATGCACCTGGATGTGCGGCCAACATCACCAATCAAATATCTAGGAGGTAAAATCAAAGAAGTGTGTGCTAGACCTACAATATCCGTATCTCAATGATCGGAGCACACCACAACTACTTCTATTAGACTGACTATGTCTACGATATAACGGGATGATAGGAAGTTGAAAGAAAATGTGGGTAAAAATAAGATAAAGCAAATGCCCAAGCTAGTTATCATTGAAGCCCCTACTCCCATGGAAGTAGAGGAAATTCAAGGAGAAGTCGAAGAGGTACCTCAGCCTACTTTACTTGCATCTTCAGTAGGGTCATCTGCACTATAGGTGACCATCCATTTGGTTAATCCTAGATTAGGGGAATATATTATGTAGAATATGACATTCATACCTATTATCAAGACTACATAGGACATGGGCCGACCATGAGCCCATCACCTTCCCATAGGGATGGTGGAACCATTAGGGGTACCACCTAACCAAACCAACTTCATCTATGGAGGGCTAGACTAGGTTGCATCTCCCACGCCCATGGATGAGGATGATAATGAACCATTCATCATGAATGTTCATTATCTATCCAACCTAGAATACGCCATGTGATACTTCGAGCATTACCATTGGCATGGTTACGGTCTCGGACTATTCGAGCAGGGGCATAGAAGGCCATATGAACCATAGTATCAGTTGCCAACTGATAGGTTTGGGTTAGGATACTATATTCGAGGTCAGGATGAACTTCTCATGGCATATTTAGACCACTTGTACCTCAGTCTGGGGGTGAAGTTGACTTCAATCCTTATCACCCTAATCCTTCTACATTTTAGAGGGATAATCGACTAGTGACTTATGTCACTATGGAGCCACCCGAGAGATATCATGCGAACATCTTGGTGGAGACCGGTCCAAAACACATTCCAAGAGCCAACTTGGATAATCAAAGTCATGGAGCTACCGATGATATTGGTATGCACATCCATAATCTAGACACAACTATAGACATTAAATCAGAAGTTGCTTCTGAGGACGTTCATGCAGTATCCATCATCGAAAGTGATGGACCAAACTATGATTTTAGAATAGATGATGTTGAGTTATCCTCAAACAATGAGCAATATGAGGATGAAATTGAGTTGGCCTACTTGGGCCCTATACTCTTGCATCATATTTTACCTTTGGAATCAATGAATATGAGTGAAGAGCCCTTCGATAATGATGATGGCTATCAAGAGATAGCCTACATGGGGCCTCATGTAGAACATCTCTCGATTCCATTAGGTAGAGGTGAGGGTCTTTATTATGATAGTGATGATGAGGATGAGATAGAGAGAGCCTATTTAGGACCTCCTTACTTACGCCATCGTAATGGACCATATACTACTGAGGAGATGTACAGAGAGATCAATCTCCATCCTCGCCTTAGGGGAAGACCATCGAATCTTAATGTGATTTATCACATGGTGTTTCTCGATCCACCAACGTATGTGGAGCTCCTTGAGCCCAATGATCCCATCCAATAGTCTATTCATAGATCGGATCTAGAGATCCCCATACCCCTAGAACCACATCTCGAGGATGGAAGTTTTGCTAATGTTGAGTCACTTGCATGTGGTCCTGGAGACATGATCCATTCCATCAATATGATCTCCATTGATTTGACCACTCCACTCCATAATCCAGCCGATCCTTCCAAACCATTGTGTCTTAATGTAGATGCTATTGATTGGGATCACGTTGATTCACCTCTAGAGCCTGAATATTTCTTCCCTAATGAAGAAATGTTGCAACCTTTCCATTTTGCGCTAGGCTATGCACATGATGTCTATCATGCTGAGGATGCTTCCAATGAGGAACCTATAAACCCAGTAGATGACATCCACTTGATCCCTACGCCTCATCAGCTTGAGGAGGGATCCCATATGTCAGTAGAGGAAACCTTCAAAGTGGATATCAGTAATGATCCCACCAATCCAAGGAAGGTTAAATTTGGAGAAAGTTTGACTCCTGATGAGCATGCCAACCTCATCCCTCTACTGAGAGAGATACCTGCTCTCTTTGCTTGGACTTATAAGGATATGTCGGGTCTAGATCCAAAATTGGTTACTCATAACCTTTCACTAGATCTATCAAAGAAGCCAATCAAGCAGAAACTCAGGAAGATGCATCCAACAGTAGCCTTAATGGTTAAGGATGAATTGCAAAAGTTGTTGGATGTAGAGTTTGTCATTTCCATCGACTATCTAGAATGGGTATCAAATATGGTGCCTGTAGGAAAACCTGATGGAAGGATCCGTATCTGTATGGATTTTAGAGACCTAAATAAGGCAACACCAAAGGATTCATTTCCATTTCTGAATATCGATGCTCTTGTAGATGCAACTATAGGTCATGAGATGCTCTCCTTAATGGATGATTTTTTTGGTTACAATCAAATTTGGATTAAGCCCGAAGACCAACATAAAACCATGTTCATAATGCCATGGGGGACATTTTGCTACAAAGTTATGCCATTCGGCCTTAAGAATGTTGGTGCTACATATCAATGGGCTATGACATATATCTTTCATGACTACATGCATAAGATCTTAGAATATTATATCGATGACTTATTGGCAAAGTCATTGTTGCGTTCAGAGCATGCTGAGGTCTTGAGGAAGGTCTTCGATCACTTGATAGAGCATAATGTCAGGTTGAATCCTAAGAAGTGTGTATTTGGTGTAACTTTAGGAAAGCTCTTAGGATTCATCATTTCAAAATGAGGCATCAAAGTTGACCCAACAAAGGTCAAGGCTATTTTAGAAATGTATCCCCCCATGAATATCAAGGAATTAAGAAGCCTTCAGGGCAAAGTAGCATCCATAAAGTGATTTATCACACAATTATCGGATAAATGTCGACCCATGAATCGATTGCTACACAAGGGGGTCCCATTCAATTGGGATGAGGACTATCAAGCAGCCTTTGTTGAGATTAAGCAATACCTGGTGATGCCACTAGTGCTAGCTCCACCAAGGCCAGATGTGCCATTTTTGCTATATATATCGACAATCGACTTTGCATTGGGAACCATGTTAGCCCAAAAGAATGTGCAAGACAAAGAACAAGCCATATATTATATTAGCCGAACCTTGGTGAGTTATGAGCTAGGATATGCATACGTTGAAAAGTTGTGTTTAGCAGTAGTGTTTGCTACCAAGAAATTGTGACACTATATGTTGAGTCATACGACGTATGTTATATCAAAACAAAATCCTTTGCAGTATATGATGAGCAAGACATATCATAATACATGTACTACAAAGTGGATCATGCTATTGATAGAATTCGATTTAGAATTCATAAGCCAAAAGTCCATTAAGGGACAAGTCATAGCTGATCAACTGGCTGAGGCGCCTCTCAAAAATAGTAGGCCCCTCACCATAGAGCTTCCTGATGATGCAGTCTTTGCCTTATCAGAAGCACCCAAACCCGAGGAACCAGATAACAAAGCCGATATGACCTTGTTCTTCGATGGTTCAAAGTGTGAGCAAGGGGGTGGTGCAGGAATAGTGTTGTTCATGCCACAAGGAGCTCCAATGCCCTTGTCATTCAAGTTGGACTTTCCTTGCACTAACAATAATGTTGAATATGAAGCCCTAATTTTGGGTCTCCAAATAGTTATCACCATGAAGATAAAAAGGTTAAATATCTTTGGTGATTCCCTTCTCATTGTTAACCAAGTTAAGGGATTATTTCAATGTCGATGTCCGGTATTGAAAGCTTACAAGGATCTTGTTGACATTTATCTAGCTCAACTAGAATGGTATGACATCGAGGCAATCCCTCATTCATCCAATAGATTTGCAGACACAATGGCATCTTTGGGATCTCTAATCCCTCAGAATCCATCTGCTGATTTCACTACCATCCATGTAAAAATATTGTCACATTCTACTGTGCAGCGCGAAGCATTGGATAACAAAGAGTCAATCAACATGATTCATGTAGAACCAAACCATGAATGGTTCTACCGAGCCAGAGACTTTCTCAAGAGAGCATCCTGGGGGTCTTTGATCTCGTAGGATCCGATGGGGAGTGGTACTACCATTCACCACAAGGTTGTTTCCCAGTCTGCATTTGCAAATGTAGAACCATTGGGGGAACATGTTGTCTTGTCAGTCGAAGCCGAAGCTTATCATAACTGGACATCATAGATACATGACTTCCTTAGACTTGGTGTAATCCCTCAGGGATTGTCGCATGCCACAAAACGCATATTTAAATAGAAAGTGACAAAGTATGTCTTGTTAGCAGACATCCTATATCGTAGAAGCTACGATGGAGTTCTCCTTCATTGTCTTGAGCCCCAAGAGTCATCTTGGGTAATTTTACAAGCTCACGATGGTACGTGCGGTGGCCATTTCAGCGGTATGGCTATCATCAAGTGCATCCTTCGCATGGGTTATTATTGGCCCACTATGGAGAAGGATTGCAATGTGTATGTCAAGAAATGCGTTAAATGCCAGCATCATGCTAATCTTATGCACCTACCATCACAGGCCTTACAACCCATTCAAGCGGCTTGGCCATTTGCTCAGTGGGGATTGGATCTCATTGGTAAGATCTCTCCTCCATCATCGGGCTGACATACTTTCATTATTATGGCTACTGAGTATTTTACTAAATGGGTGGAAGCCATTCCCTTAACAACGACAACTGGAGCACGTATTGCTGAGTTTATACTCACCAATATCATTAGTCATTTTGGGATACCATCCAAGATAATTTTAGATAATGGAACATCATTTAAGAACAAAACTATGAGAGCTTTGACGTCTAAGTATAGAATCAAACATAGTTTTGTGACTCCATATTATCCACAAGCAAATGGACAAGCTGAAGCTTCAAATAAGACAGTGGTTTCCATCTTGAAAAATATGGTACAAGAACACCACAAAGATTGGCACATCCAGCTACCCCTTGCATTATGGGCTTACAGGACTAGTATTCGGACACCCATTGGGGCAACTCCATTTTCACTAGTATATGGCATTGAGGCCATTATGCCCTTAGAGTTGGAGATTCCAATGCTATGCATCACATTGAAAGAGTTCATTGATGATGACACCATGTGGCAAGCTCACCTAGATCAATTGATGCTACTTGATGAACATCACGTGAATGCCCTTGAGCACCTCCACGTTTATCAAGAACGTTTAAAATGAGCTTACAATAACAAAGTCCATCTGAGAGACTTTGAGGTTGGTGATCTTGTGCTGAAAGAGAACCAACAGAATTCAAATTTACCACCAAAAATGCAAGATAAATTCGTGGCTAACTAGTTAGGTCCTTATATGATCTCAGAGAAGATTGGACTTGGGACATATCGCTTGACATCATTGGGAGGAATTGAGGAGCCTGAGCCTCTCAATATCCTTCATCTTAAAGTGTTCTATGCCTAGAACTAGAAAAGGCTCCAAAGGCATCTGTAAGCCCTTTGGTCAATTCAAAAAAGCTCCAAGGGCATCTATAAGCCCTTTGGTCATCCCAAAAAAGGCTCCAAAGGCATCTATAAGCCCTTTGGTCAATCATAAAAGGCTCCAAGGGCATCTGTAAGCCCCTTGGTCATCCCATTAAAGGCTCCAAAGGTGTTTGTAAGCCCTTTGGTCAAATTAAATTTTCAAAATCCATAAAAATTAAAAAAGTAATAAAATCTAAAAATATATATAGAAATATCAAAAATAAAAAAATATTGTGCATCATTGCATTTTCAATTATATGTTGCATTTCATTTTGCATCATTGCATTTCATTTCATTGCATTGCATTAGGCATTTCCATCCGTCGCCCTTGCATTAGGATAGGTTGTGTTTGCAATCTTACAAATGACACCACGTTTGTGTTTCAATCATGCATCTATGCATTACATTACCATCTATCATTCACCCTTGTGAGTAATTGTGTTTTTCAACACAACCCATCTTGTTGCTATGAAGAATATACTAGGGTTTTTTGGTCATTCAACCATACCTAGTGGTCTTCTCAGGAGTTGGTAAGAAAGCTTGCTTTGCTTTTGTGGTTGAGGTCTAGTTAGTATAGCCCTTAGCATATCATAATCCTATCACTAATCAATAAATTAAACAATCCTAATAAGGACTAGGGGAAGATGAAAGCTATGAAGCAGGACTAGGTATCCTGAGGTGAAAAGTTTATTCTTGCTTATCCCCCTGTGCGGATGGTATGGGACATGTGGGCAATTGGCAAAAGGACAAGTTTACTCCCTACCCATATAAATCCCTTGCTTACAAATGAAGGAGCAATATCCTAGAGTGATACCCTAGATCAATATCAAAGATTGATATCCCCTATCGATATCCTAGATCGATATCCCAAATTGATATCTCAAAGTCAAAATCCCTAGTATTCAAATCAAAGTTCAAATCAAGATCAAATGAAGATCAAAATCAAGTTCAGATTCAAATCAGTATCAAATCCCTTGCTCAAAAAAAAAAGAAAGTACAAAATAAATAATGATTCTTATCACTATAGTACAAAATAAACAGTGATTTTTATCACTTTATATGAGCAAGTATCCCAAAAAATTGAAGAAAATAAGGGGGTGAACTTGAATCCCTAGAATTGTCTACACTATTGTACCTTACGCATGATGATATGTCTGATGCATTAGCATTTTTCTTGTGTGCAGACCAATGTTTGAATGTGGAAGAGCTAGCTTCAGGTGTCCTGTATCGCCTAGTGGTCTAGTCCAACTGAAATCTAAACCTAGGATTGGGTAAGACATTTGCGGACCCCCAATCTTAGCAATGGGCTGAAAGAATCCTGCTTGACATCGGGGTATGCTTATGCCTTATCAAATATACTCACTTGCACACATAGGGGTAATGAATAGTTAGGGCCTATCCTAGCGAAAGCCTTATGTTTTAGAAGTCTTGTATGGTCAGTATACAACTTTTGATTAGACAACTAGGGTGTTTGAGTCTCATGGAAAACCTCAACAATTCCCAAATAGCAACAATCATTCAAATCGTAATCATCAAAAATCAATTTCTTTTATAGGAGTTTGTTTATTAGAATTATTTGTACTATATAATTAGATATCGGATGGATGTCAGAAATGATATTTAGATGGCCACTAATTATATTATCCATATTCTTTTAATTTACAAAAACCGATAAATAGAAACCATATACCATTGCATCTCACAAATGGGTGTACAATTTATCAAACATTCATAAAGATATAGCAATTACAATGCATGATTGTTATACATTCTGTGGTGTCATCCATTAGATTGTTTAAATTCATATTACATTCATACATTATGTTTTAAGTGATTAAAGCATACATGTTCATTTACATAGCATTCATCATAGAAAAATATGCAATACATACATGGCATAAATTATGTCATAACAACATAAATTAAATGCATACAAGTATAGAAAGTTATACATGCATTTAACATCAAATATTGCATCCATATGCATCCATCATAAGTAGTCCATCTACACATATATCTCATAGCATCTAATCATCTATCTCATATCTAGCTAGTGCATGTCATCCATACATCACATCATATAGCATTAAATCAATATAAGCAATGCATCCATGTGCATATCATAAAACATAAAATAATACAAATAAAGTACACATATAATGATATGAATGTCATATCATATATATATATATATGTGTGTGTGTGTGTGTGTGTCAAAATGTACATCACAATAGGGTATATCAAAATGCCCATAGGCTACATATGTGTAGGTCCTCGACCTTACACCAAAAGGGTATAAAAAGTAGTAAAATTTGTGCTATGGCAATGTGCTAGCTCTAGCCTGCACCCCCTGATCCACATGCACTAGAGGACTCTTCGCATCCCTCAACTCTATCCCTAGGGACCTACTCTGGAGCCTTCTCTAGAGCCTACTACGAGTCCTACAATGGATCCTATTCTTGACCTAGCCCACTTGCATGTGGTGCACGAGAGATAGTCCTTTGGTTGGACCGTGCACTAGACTACCCTATCTCCCTAGTCCTAGTCCTACTCTGGTGTGTCCCTATAGTAGTGGTCCTCTCCAGAACCTACCCACCTATAAAACTAATGGCACCCTATAGCTAGGCATTGCGAGCTACATCTACTGTATGCTGATAATTACCCTCCTCCACGAGGGTACATAGCTGCCTAATCTCTGCCATCGAGTCAAAACCTACTGGAATTGAAGTAGATGGTACTATGGGAGGTGCCATGATAGCCTATGAAGGTGAGGGATCTCCCCTCACCACCCTGAGTAGGTCCCGCTCAGTAGTCACAACATCTAGCCTCACCTGTAGAAGATCATGTTGGCCAGTGATCTTCTCAATCTCAATGTCTATTGTAGTCACCTATGCCTGGAGAGTTGCCCTCTCCTCTATGTCACCCTGCCACTACCTCTGGCCATGAGCTAGCTTCACCTCTAGAGTGGTGATAGAAGTGTCCCTGTGCAGGAGCTGAGTGTGGAGTCTCCCAACCTGGCTCTGGAGGTCGACAATTTGTGCCCTCAACTGTCCAACCTCACTATCTGGAGGTACCTCACCCTCCTCAAAGGCCTCCTCCTCTACCTCTACCTATGGGCCCTCCTCTACAGCGGCCCCTGCACCCCATGTGCCCTCTGTCCTCTGGTGGGTCCTACATCCATGAGGGTCCACCTTTGCACCCTCTACTATAAAGTCATCTACTAGTCGGCCTAGAGGTCCCTCTTCGTGCCACTAGAAGTTAGTCCACCACCTATCGTAATCAGTAGTAGTGCCTGCGTCCACCAGGCTCGACTCTTGGAAGTCATCATCGTCATCCCCTAGTGGAGTCACTTAGGTCTAGGTCCCTCTCTAGGACCAGGTATCTGTAGATGGTAGGCACCTCTAGGACATCCTAATGGATCCCAAACTACCTCAGTACATGAGAGTAGTGTTGGTACTCGCGTATGTCGGCCTTTCGATCGATAACCCACCTGTCTCTGTGTGTTCGACAGTAGGTATCTATCTACCTCTATCCAGGTTGGGTAGTCCATGTATGGTCACCACCCTATCTGCTTAGGGTGGAGCTATGAAAATCGACCAATGTAGTGGTCTAGGTCTCCTACATGAGACCTACTCCTGAAGCCCTCCTGCTCCCAGGGCCAGCAAGCTGCATAGCACTGATGATCCTCGAGGATAGTAGTGATCTCTAATGGCAAGTCAATGGGGTGCTCTATCAAAATGTGCTGCCAACCCCAAATCTATAGGAGTAGACTACAGTCGATGCCCACTCTGCTACGACATGTGATCTGATACAGCTCATGGTAGAGCTGTGCTAAGAGAGTGCTCCCCCATGCTATAATGAGAGGCTACATGGTCAAGCTAACCATAACCTCCCTAGTCCTAGCTAGGAGGTTCCAGAGGAACCTCATGCCATATGAGTCTAGGAGGACTATCTGGATGATCAGATGCATGAATACAACCTCCCGCTATGAAAAGAGTCTGGCTCAAAACCACTCCTTGATGTGGATGCCTCCATGGTCGATGTGGCCCTGTGCCTCATTGCTCTGTCCACCAAAGATCGAATAAAATACAGCCTTCCTCACCGAGGTAGGAGAGGAGGTGATGGCCTTGCCATCAATATGTAAGCGAAATATGTGGTAGATATCCTCTAAAGTCACTGTCATTTAACTCATCGGTAGGTGAAATGTGTTGGTCCATGCATCCCAGCGATGGGCCAAGGCAGTCATGTATGACTGGTCAACTCTAATGGTGGGGAGATCCAATATGTAGCCAAACCCCATGGTAGCAAACCACTCATGCTCCCCATCCTTAATAGTGTGGTGCAGGTTGCAAAGGAGATCAGTCTCCCTCGCTCTGTTCATTAGGGCCTAAGTGAAAGCAATCAAATAAAAACAAGAAGAAAAATAATTAAAAATGATAAACAAATCATAAAATCTCATGAAAAGGCAAAAACATGCACACACATGATCAAAAATTAAAAAAAAATCAAAATAGCACTGCAAAACAACATTAAATGGTATTAATTGCTAAGAAAATAAAATAAAATAAAAAATTTGAAAAAAATTCATAAAGTTTGTGCATAGCGGGTCGAAACCATGGTCGGCATGACGGTCAAAAATATGACCATTGGGATTTAAATCCCATTGCGACTAACAACCACGGTCCCCAATCTACCAATTGGGAACCACGTCTGCCACCCACGGCTAAGGAGCATGACCTTTTCAGGATCACGTCATGTTGCATTCCAAACATAGCCTGCGTCGGCTATGTTTTCCAAGCGGTTAACATTTAGTATATATATTCACAATAGTTTATTTGAAAGGTATCATCTTTATTTTCTAATTTTCATTGGCGTTAATCGCAACTGCCTATAAGGCGAGGGTGTGCCCACCTTGAGTGGCATTGATTTATTTTATTCATTCACTGCATTTTTCTTATTCAATATTTACGTTCGTCATTCTGTTCGGTATTATAATTATCTTTGTAAGTTCTCTGAGCAGAAGGATAGAAATATCCTTCCAAGTGGTATCAGTCTAGCCAATTCCGGGAGTGCCTACATACTCGAGAAAAATTTTACAGTCGCCTGTTATGTTTCTCTTACATCTCTGTCCCCATTCTTTCATTTTTCCATCGTTCGCAGCTTCGTATCCGTTCGTTCGCCTTCCATATTTGCGTTCGCCTTTCGTCTCCGTTCGTTCGCCTTCCGTCTCCGATATCCTTTGCAGACGGAATCCGAATGCCAGTTCGTTAACACAACGATGGCCAGCGTCTTAGATCCTCCTGCGTAGAAAGAATCCGCACGCCAGGTAGTTGAAACAAACGCAGTCCAGCCTAAACTTTCACCAGCGTCGTCAACCAATCAATAAATCACATTTAAATTTTTAAAACAGGCAAGCTAAGGTTGTGATTAAAATTTATTCGCTGACGTCAGCCGCTGCGGGGAGGTTTAGTTTCAATTATCCCACATTGGGTATACGAGTTGCACAACACAGTTTAAAAAACATTTGCCACACCTTCTATAGTGTGACTTCGGTCACACTACAGGTGCTCCTTCGTGTGTCCGAGTCGTGCAGTGCTGTCATCCTTGCTGTCGGTTCTCCTCTTGCTGTCGTGTGTCAATCTTTGCCAAGTGTCGAGTGTCCGCGTCGTGTCAATCCTTGCCAAGTGTCGAGTGTCTACATGTCTGTCCGTCGTGTTCCGCTGGTGGGGTTTCGTATTCGTTGGGCTATTGGGGTGTCTGTCAGTCGTGTCCTATAGCCGTCGTGTCGAGCGTCTCGTTGGTTGGGTTTCATATTCATGGGCTGTAGCCATCGTGTCGAGCGTCTCGCTGGTTGGGTTTCGTATTCATTGGGCTATCGGGGTGTCTGTCAGTTGTGTCCTCTAGTCGTCGTGTCAAGCATCTCGTTGGTTGGGTTTCACATTCGTTGGGCCGTGTCGTATCATGTCAGGTTGTCGCTGTCACGTGTATCCTTGTCCATGTCTAGTCGGGTCATGTCCGTGGCATCTGAAGTTTTTCTCACGAAGCCCACAACATCCTGTTTTGCGCCGCAGTTGGAGTGGCAGTAAGGCGGAAAAACCAACAATTTTTTTTGCCATAACTCAATTTTGCAGAAATTGAAGTTCAAGGACTACTAAGCAAGAAATTTTGAAGTTCAAGGACTACTAAGCAAGAAATTTTGAAGTTCAAGAACTACTAAGCAAGAAATTTTGAGCAGTGCATGAGTAAAAGTTGGATCAAAGGGCCTGACGGTCGATTATCAAGCTCAGAGACGACCAATAACAATGCAAGAAGACCTAATCGAAGCCCAGGTACAAAAAATTCTCTTTCTCCTTTTAAAATTGGTAGTTATAATCCACATCATCCACTAGTAGATCCTATGGCTACTAATCCTCCCCCAACTCATGAAAACATCACACAAGGAAACTCAAGTAACTCAGCCGTTTCCAATGATGATTCTCTTCGACTCTTACTAGAGGGTATGAACGAAATTGGTCTCCTCCTAAAAAACCTAGTGAAAGCACAAAACCAGCCTAATCCCCATACTAATCCCCAAAATCACTCCCATGCCCAAAGGAATGAAGAAAATGTCGATCCTAATGATGATTGGGAACAACAACGAGGTTATTCGGATAATTACAGGGATCGCTATCAGAGACAACAGTATAACCAAAATCAAGAAAGGGACACGGGTTATCACCAACCAAGAGGTCCTAATAATAATTTTCCATGAATTGATATGCCCACATTTGAAGGTCATGATCCTCGTGGTTGGATAGCCAAAATGGAAGGCATTCTTGACTTATATCAAATTAAGGAAATTGATAAAGTCCCTTTCGCTGCATCAAAATTAGGCACAGAGGCCTACCAATGGTTTGTATGGCTTAAAAAAGAAAAAGGAGCTACTATTAATTGGAGAAAATTCACTACCTCTTTTTAGAGAGATTTTATGAAGGAGCTACATCATCATACACAGTAAGACTGTTATCTCTTAAACAAGAGGGGTCGGTTAGTGAATTCATTTCAGAGTTTACCAGTTTACTACCATACACCTTAGACCTCAGTCCCGACATAGTGGTAGGAGCTTTTCGCAATGGATTGAAAGAAAATATTCGAGTGGAGGTAGACATGCACAATCCAACTTTGTTGAACGATTGTATAAGAATAGCCAAGCTGGCTGAGAAGAGACATCAGTTGTCTGCATGACGTGAAACTTATAGTCGTCCTTCGTATCGCAACAATTCCTTTCGTAGAAATGATCAACCCTCAAGATATTTTTGCTATAAATGTCACACTCATCACCCCAAGGAACAAGCTTGTGCCCAAAGACAAAACTTTCATATTGAAGGTGATCAATGTGAAGGAGACGAGGAAGAACCTTACCAACCAGAAGAACCTATGCCAGAAGACCTACCAAGTACTTTAGAAGAAAAAGAAGAGGATACAATGGTGATATCCGTGCATGCTCTCATGGGTTTAACCGCCCACCATACCATCAAGGTACCAGGATTTCTTTGCCAGAAAAAGGTGAATGTGCTAATTGATTCTGGTAGTACTCACAATTTTATCGACATCAAAATCGCAAAAGCTTTGAATTTATTCATTAACTCTTCCAACAAAGACAAATTCCAGGTTCTAGTGGCCAACGGGGTGAACGCACAATGTGTTGGTCGCACATCTCAAGTTTCCATAAAAATGGGAACTTATACTTGGAATGGATCCCTTTTCGTCATGAATTTGGGGAACTCTGAGGTCATTTTGGGAGTTGAATGGTTGGAAACATTAGACACGGTTAGCTTCAACTTCAAAAAATTATTTGTGGAATGGAAGGAAAATGGATGAGTCATTCGCTTACAAGGCATTACTACTCCTCCATCACAAATGGTGAGCTCTCATAGTATGGAGAAGATATTAAAAAAGGGTGGATATGAGTTTATAGCTCAAATTAATTGTTTGGAAAAACAATCTCCAGCAACTTCGGATATTATTGCACCAGAGTTACAAGACATCATAACACATTATGAAGAGGTTTTCCAAGAACCTCAAGGATTACCACCTAAACGATCTCATGACCATGCCATCCATTTGATTCCAGGGAGTGTTCCACCTAATAATCGTCCTTAATGCTATCCTCAACCACAAAAGACAGAAATCGAACAGATAGTTCAGGATTTGTTGGATCATGGAGTCATTCGTCACAACACTAGTCCTTATTCCTCACCTGTAGTCCTGGCTAGACGAAAAGATAACTCTTGGTGTATGTGTCCTGACTTTCGTTCTCTCAATAAACTCACTATCAAGGACAAATTTCCTATCCCTGTCATAGATGACCTATTAGATGAGTTGCATGGTGCAAATTTTTTACAAAATTAGACCTTCGCTCCGGATTTCACCAAATCCGTATTAGAGAAGAAGATATTCCCAAAGCGCTTTTCGTACTCATGAAGGTCATTACGAATTTTTGGTCATGCCTTTTGGTCTCACTAATGCACCATCCACATTCCAAAGTCTCATGAACCAAGTGTTTCGTCCACTCCTCCGTAAGTTTGTGTTAGTTTTTTTTGATGATATTCTCATATACAGCAAAACATGGTCGGACCATTTACATCATGTGGATAAAGCCCTTCACATTTTACACAGAGAAAAGCTATTTCTACAAGGTCGTCGTTATGAAAATCCTTTCTTTGAGCACCGCACCTCCCAAAGCTATTATGGATTTTTTCGTTATGGAAATCCTTGAAAAGCTATTATAATTATCTTTGTAAGTTCTCTAAGCAGAAGGATAGAAATATCCTTCCAACGTCCTTCCCAAATTAATCCCAAAAAATAAAACCCTCCCCTCTAATCTAACCTATGCTAAACCTAACTAGGGAGAGGTTCGTTACTAGTATTTTAGTGTGGTTAATTTTATTCTGGTAATTAGATTGTGTGGTCTCGATTTTCAAGTTACCTTAGTGGCACCAGCTCCTCCATTGGTCGAAGCCTCGGGCTGGTCAGCCATCTGGATGGGTGTAGAGTGATCAAGTCAAGTTTACGGTAATGTTTCGTGTCAGATTTCACTATTTACCTCTCAGAGCTCTCAGTTTTTACTATTAGTGTAAGGTAAATGATGAAATATTTTAAATTTCAAAACCTTATATATTTTATGAATTTGGTTCAGATCACGCTTGATAACCGCGGTCCCTAAATTAGGGTTTTGCGACTGTGGCTTAGAGTCGCAATCAAGGAAATTTGAATTTTCCATCGCTTTTGACAGACACAATCAACAAATCATAATAAATGCTCTAAATTCCCATCGTGGAGAGCCTTAAAAGGTCAAATTAAAATTTTTTACCAGATCGAAATTGCCATAGGAACCATAAAATAAGCATATTTGGTGATGTAGAATCATCAAAATGATCCAAAAAAAGCACATTGACATTGGAAAATGTCATCATGAGTCCAAATAGAATAAATGGCTAAGATTATAAAGTACATTCAACTGAGGTCGTCGTTATGGAAATCCTTTCTTTGAGCACTGCACCTCCCAACAAATAAAACCAAAAATTCAAAATTAACAAAAAAATTAAACAAATAAAAAATTCAAATGTGCCTCATGTTTAGTCATTTACCCTATACACTTGGCGGTTGTAGCGACTTGCACTCAATGCAATCCAACAAAATGAGTAAATGACCATAAGGACATTTGGGGTAAATTAGTCAAGACTGAATTGTATGCTTCATTTCAATCCCCAAGAAGGCCTTTGATGGCTAGACTGCTCCAAGGGAACAAGATATTCATCGCAATTCTCCTATGATATTTTCAACATATCATCAAACAATATGATTCAACACATGCCTAATTGGAATTGCTATCATCTTGATTCCCTAAGAAGGCCATCAAGGCTGGACCACTCCATGGGATAGATATGTACAATTACTAATAACCATTGCAATCATGGTTGATTTGGTCTTGCCAATAATTAAAATACTAAATCTTACTTTGTTCAAGATCATTCATAGTGGTCAAGCGACCTCCTCGCTTCATTTAGTTGTCATTACCCTCATCGACTCGTCGCTTGAGGGGGTAGTCATAATATCAAATCATAATCAAAGTCAAGAGAATATCCCTTGATTGTAGATATTTTGATCTTGTCAAAATTGTGTTCGTATTACGAATCATTGCCAAATACTATCATAAGCTTACCCTTACGCTAGGGAAAATAGCATATATGATAGTTTATTTGTAGCTCTCATCCTTTAAGTTATATAGGCCTAACTCCTATTGTAGCACCAAAGCTACCCAAATGTCTGATGACAAGTGCAAAATTTTCAAATTTAAGCCTTCTAGTTGGAAGCAATGATCCTAGGATATGCGTCCTCTTTTTAGGACTTGGGCATCTAATGATCAGACTAATGATCATCATCCAACCTACGACATCATTTTAAAAGGTATATTTTTGCTCAACGTTGTTCGATCTCACAACGTATCTCAAAAGGGGCATCTGTTGTTGGACATTTTGAGCTTATTTAGTTGTCATTGATGTCAAGGTGAAAATTCATCATTTATACCATGGAGCACACCATCAATAGCACCAGGAACAATGCGAAGAGTTGAAGAGAAAGTTGGAAAAATAATATTTTATGAAGGTTTATGGTAAACCCATGGTGGAAGATTAAAAGGTTTCATTAAAACCATTATAGTTGGTAAAATAATATTTTATGAGGGTTTATGGTAAACCCACGGTGGTAGAATATATTAAATTTAAAGGTTTAAGTTTAAACCCAAAGTTAAAGTTTATAAAAATAATTTATAAAATTTAAATTCCTTAGAATTAAATAATTTATAAATTATAAAGGTGGGATTACCGACGTCATGCAATAAAAGGAAGCGCCGACGTCCAAGAAATAAAGGAATTTGTGTATAAATAAATTCCAAGGAGGCATTCAAAATTTATCCCTTCGAGCATTCGAAATTTATCCCTTCAATTGATTAATGTATGCGATAAAAAGTGAAAGGTTTTCATGCTTGTTGATCATGAGGAAGAAGACAAGAAATTTCACTTGTCTTTAGCACCAGGTAGAGGACAAAATAGGAAGGTCACATTGATTGAAACACATAGGACACGGTGGTCCATTGGCAATGCACATTTTGTGAAGGCATTGGGAGTTGAGGAAGCACACAAATTATTCGCGTAAAGTTGTCTATTTTGGGCGCCAAGGGAAGTTCATTTTGCACGTGGTTTTTATGTGCCAGCCGAGAACAAAGAAGATGAAGAGCACTTAGGCTCTTAACCATGTGTCTAGCACACATGGTGGTTATAGCCACGGCTAGAGTGCTCATGGAGGCAGAGAACATGGGTTCAAAACCCACTAAGAGGCAAAGGTAACTTTTTGATAATTAATTTTTTGCCTAAGGTTTTTCAAAGGATATTGTGGAGTAATAAGGGTCTATGAAAAGTTGTGTGTTTGATTTATGTTATTGTTGGAGTTATAAGGGTTTGAGAAAGGTTGTTGATTTGATATTTGATTTTTATTATTGTGGAGTAATAAGGATTAATATGAGGTTGTTTTATTGATGAAGTTATTTATAGCTTTGGAACCATAAAGAAAGTTGATTTGATTTTTATCAAAGTTTATCTTGCTATTAAAATAAATTAAAGAGGTTTGAATTAATTTTTGGTGGATTTTAAGTTTATTCTAGTTGGGAGTTTATAAGGTGTTATTGGATAAATATTTTATGTATGTTGATGGTTGTTTTGAAAGGTGGAGTGATAAGGTGTATTTGAGTATTTACATTATATTGTGATAAAGATTTATCTTCTAACCTCTTTGAGATTGGCATAGAATTTGTTGTGGTTGTGGCAGATTTATGAGATCCCTTCATCATCAAGAAAAAGGTATGAGCACATTCTTCCATAATTGAGTTGATTTATTGGTTTTCTGGAAAATAAGTTTGGAGTGAAAAGGACTTGATTAGGGTTTCCTTTTCGAGAGTGTTTGAGTTAATGCTTCAAGGTTTTCTAGAATAAAGAGTTGTTGTTAAAACCTTGTTTTATAAGCATTATTGTTGAAGCCATTGGTTGTGTGAAGAACTTGAGTTAGGGTTTTGCAAAAGAACATGAGTATCATTGTTATGTGAAGATAGTTTTATAAGCATTGTTTTTGAAGTGAGTTGTTGTGCAAAGAACTTGAACTATGGTTTGAAAAGAACATGAGTATCATTGTTATGTGAGATTTGTTGTTGAGTATTGTTGGAAATATTTTGAGTTGGTTGATATAGACTTGGACTAGGGTTTGTGAGCAAAGGTTGTTTCATTGAGTGATTGGTTGAGTAGATTTGATTGAGCCTAGTCAAGTGGATGTGTGAAGTGATTGTTCAAGTTCCATAAAATAAACTATTCTATATTTTGATTTGATTTGAGATTGAGAATTGAGTTGAAACATATTAGGTCTCTAACAATTCTCTTTATGTTTCTATGAGATTTGGGCAAGTTCTGAGTGAGCTTGTTGAGCATATTTGATCAAGTTCTAAGTGGAATTATTGATCAAATCTAAGCAAGTTCTGAGTGGACTTGTTGAGAATATTTGATCAAATTTTGAGTGGACTTGTTGAGCAGATTGAGCAAGTTCTGAGTGGACTTGTTGAGAATATTTGAGCAAGTTTTGAGTGGAATTGTTGAGTAGATTTGAGCAAGTTCTACGTGGACTTGTTGAGCAGATTTGAGCAAGTTTTGAGTGGACTTGTTGAGCATATTTGAGCAAGTTCTTAGTGGACTTGTTGAGAATATTGAGCAATTTCTGAGTGGACTTGTTGAGCATATTTGAGCAAGTTCTGAGTGGACTTGTTGAGTAGATTGAGCAAGTTCTAAGTGGACTTGTTGAGCAAATTTGAGCAAGTTTTGAGTGGACTTGTTGAGCATATTGAGCAAGTTTTGAGTGGACTTGTTGAGCAGATTTGAGCAAGTTTTGAGTGGACTTGTTGAGCAAATTTGAGCAAGTTCTGAGTGGACTTGTTGAGCAGAGTTGAGCAAGTTTTGAGTGGACTTGTAGAGCAAATTTATGCTATACTAAAGGACTGTGTTTAGTGTAGATTTGAGACAGAGCTTTGGAGGTGATAGATCAGAGAGGATAGTAGTCTCCAGTGGATAGAGATCCA
The DNA here is from genome assembly GCA_028583015.1 of Wollemia nobilis. Taxonomy (NCBI): domain Eukaryota; kingdom Viridiplantae; phylum Streptophyta; class Pinopsida; order Araucariales; family Araucariaceae; genus Wollemia; species Wollemia nobilis. The sequence continues at coordinate 4,294,659 of JAQPPZ010002395.1, read as the reverse complement.
TCAGCCAATGTAGTGAGGATAGGTCTTCTGAGTGGGGACAAGATTCTTTAGTGGAGAGAGATCCACAAGCCAGTGCAGTGGAGGCAGTAGTCTTCTAGAGGAGCACCATCCAGAGTAGAGGAGAAGGATTTCTCTTGTAGATAGAGACCCATGAACTTGATTTAGGGGATTGATATCTCCTTTGGACAGAGGTCCATAAATATTGTAATAGGGAAGGATTCCCAAGAGATTTATTAAGAAAATTTTAGTGAAATATTTTCTTCGTGGAGTAGCCCACATTGGGTGAACCACGTAAATTATGGTGTCTCTATTGTGTATGGTGTTTTATGCATTACTTGATTACTGTTGTTGATATTGCTATCTATTCATTGCATAATATTGATTGGGAAAGAAAAGTAAAAAGTGGTCTTATATTGTTCACCCCCCCTCTCAGTATAATCTTGTGTTCTTCAATTGGTATCAAAGCGGGTTCCTTTAGAAGAGTTTAACAACTTGAAGGAAAAGCTAACAAGAACATAATGGATCCTAAGGAGGTGTTCTCAAATAATTTAGCACCAATATTTTATGGAATTGACTATATGTATTGGAGTGTGATGATGAAGATCTACCTGATGGTACTTGGCAATGAAATTTGGGAATCAGTGGAATTTAGATATGATCCCTTAGTCAATCCTCATACAGATAAGGAAGGTAAGTTTCTACGGCACTATAATTCAAAAGCAATAAATGTACTTGTGAGATATTTGCATAGAACAAAGTCTATGAAAGTTATGCATTGTCAAACTACAAAAGAGATGTGGGATAAATTACAAAATATATATGGAGATAAAAGTGTCAAGAAAGCAAAGATGTGAAATCTCAAAGGACAACTTGAAGCATTAAGAATGAACGAAGAGGAAAATATTAGTGCTTATATAATTCGAATTGATGAGGTTGTTAATGATATGCAAGGTCTTGGAATGAAGATTGATGAATATGATATTTGTGATAAAGTATTAAGATCTCCTCCAAAAATATTCAGTGAATAGGTTTCTACTATAGAAGTATCAATGGATGGTGATACTTTGACAAGAGATAAGTTTCTTGGTATGCTCACAACATTTGAGATAATAACAAAAGATCCTATTCCCCATAAGGAAGCAACATTAAAAGCAATCAATAAGAAAAAGGGCAAGAAGTCAGAATCAAGCAATGAGTCATCCAGTTATGAAGAATCTAACTATGGTAGAAGAGATAAGGACTATAGAAGATCCAGAGATCTAAGATCCATTAAGTGTTTCAATTGTGGAAAGTATGGAAATTTTGCAATATATTGTCAAGAACCAAAGAATAACAATGGTAAAGAAAAACAAGATCACAGGTACAAGGAATCATAAAGATATATGCACCATAATAAAATCAAGGATGGACAAAGCAGACAAGGAAATAAGTTCTTTCAAAGACAAAAGAGGAGCTACTATGTGGATAAGGCAAGTAAGTAATCAAGTGATAGTGATGCTAGTTTTTCAGACAATGATAGAGATGAAGTCCTATTTATGATTGGAGAAAAAGAGCAAGTTAAGAAAAGGACTCCAGTAATTCTCAAGTGTTTTATATGTGGTAACTTCAAACATCTTGAAGATGATTATACAAGGGATGGTTATAGTTTCAGTGATGATGAATATGAGAATGCACTTGAAGGACCAGATGAAAATATTCTAATGGCTTTAGAAGAAGAAGTAAGTGATCCTATAGAAGACAAGCCAAAAGAAAATAAAGATGTGGACAAAGGTAAAAAAATAGAGGAATATTCAGAAAAGGATGGTTATGATCTCAAGGGAGAACTTATATATGCCCTTGAAATGGTAAATAAGGTAAGAAAGCAACACTCTAAACATGAAATTTAGTTTCAAAAATGTGATGAAGAGAGAAGATTGCTCATAGATGATTTAGAAAAATCAAAGGCTAAGGTAAAGAGGTTCAAAGATAAGTTAGAAGCAAAGATCTTGGAATGTGAGAAGTGAGCTCAAGAAGTGGCACTACTAAAAGAATATTTAGAAGACTCCAAGATCAAGATGAAAGGGTTTAAAAATAGCTCAAATAACTTGGATAATTTCATCAAGACACAAAAGACTACATCAAGCAAGATAGGTCTTGGATTTGAACAGGATCAAAAGAAATGGAAAGGAGAGTCAACTTCAAGTTTTGGAGGAAAGAAAATTTAGATGAAGATACTTAAGAAGAAGATAGTGTAAAATAAATTGAGACATCTAAGGATGATTTGGACAATAGAGAGTTCAAAAAAAACAAAAACAATGCACAAAGAAGATACAAATGGAACAAATATCAGAACAGGAGACCATGTTATCACTTTCTTGATTTCTTGATTATCACGTTATATTTTGTGCAAGTACCCTTTAAAAACCTCATCAAGAGAGGTCTCCTTTGTGTTTAATGTTTCTTGTTGTTTATTTCATGCAAGAGTAACAAGGTTTTGGGATGCAAGGCGACAAATACCTCTAATCATGGAGAAGAGGGTCATCGACATCCTAGAGTAGTTCGTGTAATCCTAAAAGGCATTTGGAAATCACACCTGCCCTTGAGAGGGAAACATTATATCCTATTGTAACAATTGTATCAAAGTGATTATCCCTAAGAGGGATGTACTTGTAATTTGACTTTGGCTTCAAATATAATGGAATAAAACATATTTATTATTGTAAATTTGTTGTCAATTTTTTGTTCTTGTATGCATTTTGTGTATCTTTCAATTCTTGCAATAGGAACCGATAGGTGTGAGCCTTTTTTGGATCGTACACTACCCACTTTTTTAGGTATTCAGTTGCTACCAGATGTGCCAAAACTTCCACCTACGGGTGTTTTTTAATGGTTTGAAAAATTCCAATCCCTATATTTCAAAAAATTATTGGGTTTGTGATGGATGCAAGGGCATAAAGTCTCGATGTACTTGTTTCCCTGCTTTGTGGCAAGTATCACATGCCCACACATATTATTTTGCATTATTGTACAATGTGGGCCACCATAATCCTACCAAGAGTACCTTCCTAGCAGTGGAATCTGATCCCATGTGTCCTCCTACCAAACCTTTGTGGGCTTATTTTAATGCTACTTTCACTTCCTCTTCCATCACACATCTTTGTAAAATCCCATCGACATCCATTTTGTATAGCAGTTTTGCTATCAACTAGAAAGGATCTAAATTCATGATTACCTTCTTATTTTCTATTGTTGTCAACTCTTGTGGTAACTCTCCTGTGGATAGGTATTATCCAACCAAATTGTACCAATATGAAACAATGTTAATATAAAATAGTTGTGCATCAGGGAATTCATATGGGATTCCCATCCCTATAGGTTATCCTAATCGTATCCGAGATAACTGGTCTACAATCACATGATTATTTCCAGGTCTTACTATCACCCAAAATACAAATTCTTGCAAGGTAATGAACCACCTATTGATTTACCCTTATATTACTAGCTTATTAATTAGGTACAACAAATCCTGATGATCGACATAGAAGGCAAATGGATTTACCAATAGGTAATGCCTAAACTTTTGTATTGTATATACCATTCCCAAAGCTCTCATTCATTTGTCCTATAGTTTCATTCTACCCTTGATAATAGATGGTTGGCAAACTAAAAAGGTTGATCCAACCTACATTGCTCTTCTTGAGCTAATGTGCATCCTACTACAAAATTATAAGCATTAATGTAGACATAGAATTATTTATCCCAATTAGGAAACACCAAAATAGGACGACTCACGAGTTTTGGTTTGAGTTCCTTGAAGGCTCCTTGGTGCTCCTTTATCTAGCTAAAGGAAATATTCTTCTTCGTCAATGAGTCCAATGGGTAGGATACGTGTGCATAATTCCTAATAAACCTTCAATAGTATCCCATGGATCATAAGAATATTTTCAATGAGCTAACGTCAATGGCTCCTCCATATGCAGTATGACATGGATTTTATCAAGGTTTGGCTTCAATCCTTCATTGCACACTATGTGCCCTAATAGCTTCCTATATGGGACCATCAAAAAGCATTTCCTAGGGTTTAGGAAAATATGTGAATTCCTATAGTAGCTCATACATTCACTAAGTCCGGGTAGGTGATCCTTGATCTTACCATAAATGGACCAATCATTTAAGAATACCTTAAACATACCTATCATCAACTGGTCAAAGATGTGCAAAATAATATGTTGGAATGTAATTGAGGTGTTACATAGCCCAAACGACATTCGATTATATGTATATATGCTATTTTACACAGTAAATATTGTATTCAACTTATATTCCTCGACTATATAGATCTGATTATAGCCTGAAAACCCATCCAAGAATGAATAAATTTCATGTCCTACAACCTCCTCCAGAATAGAATTTGTGAAAGTAATCGGGAAGGGATATTTAATCGTAACTACATTCAAAATCCTAAAATCCATGCATATTATGATCTTATCCACTTCCTTCGTCAATGTGACCACAATATAGGAAACCTAGTCACTTGTAGTAACTCTGAAAATGATGCTTACCTCTAGAATCTTCTCTATTTTTGTATTCACCAATGTTGCATACTTGGGGTTCATCCTATATGGTCTCCTCCTCACTGGCTATACCCCAAGAATTAATGTAATATTATGGACACATAATTTTTGTGGTATTCCTTTCAGATCCTTATACATCTATGAAAAAATTTCCTTATACTCCAAGAATATCTTGAAAGCTGCAACTTGCAATACTGGATCTCAATCATCACTATAGTGGATCATCCTAGGTTCTTGCTGTGTTCCTAGATTTACATCCACTATCTGAGGTCCTTCATACTTAATAATTTTTGGCTCTACCTTAGCCTTTTCCATATTTTTTGTATGCATCAGTATCGTATCTATCTTTGCATCCCCAACTGTATATTCTACAAAACTCTTAGGAAATACCCACTTTTCATGTTCCTCTTCTTTATATTTCTTTCTAATATTCTTTTCATATTATTTTTTGTGGTCTCCTCTATATTAAGACAAAGGTAACTAGGTTTAAGTACCTTGTACTCCTCCATATACCAGTGGAGAAGTTAGCTATCATATCAAGATTCATCCTCACTACATTCTTCAAGGTATAGCATTCCCTCTTCATAGGGTTCATATTCTTCCTTACCATAAGGACTACCTGATTCATCCATCGTGGCCACATATTCACTAATTTTTTGGTTCTTCAAGTTGATCATATACTTATACTATCATTTCTTGAATGTGATCTAGTCCTTTACCTGGTTGTGATTAAATTTGGCTACTCACAACCAACCTCTTCCTAACAAGGCATTTTATGCAGGTTTCTGCATAGTAATCACAATGAAATCCAAGATGAATTCCTGATTAGCTATTATCACTTGTGCTATCAATACTCCTTTTGTCTTGATGCCATACTATTCAATACCATACAACCTAAAAGTAGGTACCCATAATGATGGAGCATTGATATCCCTCCAAGTCCTCTCAGTTAGTACATTAACACTGGACCCTCCATCCACAATGACTTATATAAATTTATGCCCCAAGATCTCCATATGGACTAATGCTGGTTTCTTTCCAACATAAATCATTAGTATGGTTGGATCCATAAAATAATACTTTCACTATTCTTCCTTTATCGGTTGACTCTGTATCTCCATCACCTTTTGTGGTTGCATCTCTTCCTCCATCGTTTTATGTAATGATGGAATAGCTTCTAGTAGACTAGCCACCTTTATTTCTACAGTTGTGTTCAAGACTTGTGCTACTAGATTTTGCACTACTTTATCTTTTGATATTCATGGCTTCTTTAAATCATTTTCCTCTGCTAGCCTTGACTACTTAGCTTTTTGTGCTTCTTCCTCAAGCACCTTTTTTTCCACTTACCGTCTCTTCTTTTATTTGGAAGGTTCTGTATAAGTATCCTTTTTAGCATTACTCCTTGTTATAGCTAGTACTTCTTCCTCTATTTCCTCCTTAACTAGAGGTATATTGATGTCCAAAATGTTCACATTTTGTGAGTCACTATTACATTCTTTCTTAGGACAATTAGCCTCCTTGTGGTTATCTAGACCACACCATCTACACATGTTTAGCATTGTTTTGTGTTGTTTCTTATTTTGGGGGTGAAGAAAAATTCTTTACAAAATGCCCCAATTCCTAGAAATTGCGACACTGTATGATCAATCTTCCTTTTGAATAATACTAAAACCGGCTCTGATATCCTTATTGGTTGCCTTGATATGTCCTTCCCCCTATTCGGTTATTTTTATAACCTCCACTACTTGCAGCCTGTCTGTTCCCTTGAGATTTTGGTTTTCCTCCTGCTTAATTGCCAAGGTCTGGTGTCGATCCTTTGAGTTGAATGGATAGTCCACCACTTCATGTCCTAGCAGATTACATATATGATAATGTTTATTCCAAGGATAGTTTACATTTGTATGTCCCTTGATATTATATTTTGTACACCATATGTCCTTATGATCTCATATGGTATCTCCTTTGACATCTTAAGTTATCTTATCAAATTTCTTTTGAAATAATTGTTAGTCTAGCGTACCATGTCATCTTCACCACTATCCGAGTCATCATGCCTAGTATGCGGTACTCCTACTATCATCTATTTCACCTCACTCTCAATATTTTTTATTTTTCCAAGGCTTCCTCATATGTTGAAGATATTACGACCTTCATCTTCTTTTTATATCTTGCAAGTAACCCATCGAGGAACCATCATTTTACTAGTGCATATGTTGGTGGAATTTGCATCTTGTCTGCCAGTTGCTTTAATCGATGGTTATAGATTTTAACATCCTAATCAACTCCTTGCTCAGTGATAAATATTTATGTTACAATATCACCATCATTATTTAAGGTATAAAATTCCTTGATTAAGGCATATTTCATCATGTTCTAGAATCAAAAAGTTGGTGTATTTTCTTTCTTTAGATACCAATCTATTGCAAGTCATCGTAATATGGTAGGAAATAACTACAACTATTCATCTGGCTGGTTTATTCCATTTTCACTCCATATGGTTATACATGTATTGATATGTCTTGTAGAATCCTCCTTTCCTTCTCTCGTGAAGGGTGGACACCTCTGTTTTCCAGCTTGTGTGGCTAAGTTAGCCATAGGGGAAGATATTTCATCCTCACTAGATGAAGTATGTTCTAAAATACTTGATTGATTCCTCCTCTGTGTAGGTTATTCACTATGTTATTCTTCATCAAATTTTTCTATCCTAGGTACCTTTTTTTTCACCAAATAGTCATCTCCTAAATTCCTGTTCTTCTTCACTTCATGATCTTCTTTGTTGGTGTGTTGGTTTTGGCCTTGGTATTTCTTCTTAAGATATTGTGCATTATTTCTCTAGTGCCTAAATCCCATACTATGCACCCCTTTGCAACCTACCTACCACTTGTTCATGTGTCACCTTCCACTCATCGTAACTATCCTAGGTACCTTTTTTTTCACCAAATAGTCATCTCCTAACTTTCTATGCTTCTTCACTTCATGATCTTCTTTGTTGGTGTGTTGGTTTTGGCCTTGGTATTTCTTCTTAAGACCTTGTGCATTATTTGTCTAGTGCCTAACTCCCATACTATGTACCCCTTTGCAACCTACCTACCACTTGTTCATGTGTCGCCATCCACTCATCGTAACCTTCCACAATTTCTATGTTAACGTCTTCACTTATGCCAATATTATTATTGAATCTTGGTGGTTCTTGTACCCCTTCAAAAATGTGTCCACCCTCTCAATATCTTCTGAAGTCCATACTTGTTCTATCATTGGTTCATTTGTATCTTGTACAAAATTATTTGTGTTCCCTCTTTAAGTAATTCTCAAACTTCTTCTTAATGGAATTGGATCCTCTCCTTAATATCATCTCCTACATATTTGTACACTTGTATCTGTCATTCACCTCCAATTGGTTCTTACTCAAGATTTATCACTTTGTATGTTCTTCTCAACTGTAATAATTTTGAACCAATTTCGATAATAATGATACCAATTATCAAAGTTTATTTATGAAATGACACCAAATGTAGCATAGGGTGTAGTATTATTGGAAGGGGAGGTGAAGTGGAAGACTCTGGAATGAATTCTCATGCTCTAGGACAATGTTAACCCAAATCGTATAGGTTGTACGATTTGCCTTGTACGATTTTCCAACTTCTCAAAACTGCTTGTACGGTTACCAAATCCTACAATTATACAATCCAAATCATATGATACTATATAATGTATAATTTTCTACTTACACACTTTGAAAAAAGTGGTTTTGTAACTCAAACTGACCAATTTTGTAATCAATCTCTTAGAAACCTTGATTTTCCTTATTTGGCAAGTCTAGTTGTGCAAATTCAATTCCAGATTTGGAAAATGATCAAATGTATAGTTTGGTTAACTAGTTGTATGGTTTGTACCAACCCTTGCTGCAAATATCACTTTAGATTTACCATATTACTAACAATATCTTCACAAGATAAGATTTATATATCTTTATAATGCAATTGCCAACATAACCCTTGAACATGAAACCCAAATTCAATATATCGATTATTTTCATCAATTATCATTCCTAAAAATCATACAAGAGCTTGTAAAAATCTAAGTATAAAAAAAATCATGCATAAATAAATTATCCATCTTTACACCAAGTCATGGGATCATCAACAAGTCACTTCCATTGCATTCTTGCTAATCTAACACAATATTCTGGCCATACATGCACAGAATCCACAACCTATAATAAATATTAACATATACAATATAATTCACAATGACACATAACCCAAGATGTTTCTTCCATATTCATATTCACAATAACCATATCAAATCTATACAACGCTACAATGAACATTCCTCAACTTAGAGTTAACAATGAACTATCAATGAACAACATCAAATTCCACCATATACATACTACAAACAACTACGAACATCCATGAGAAACCATTCTCATAAGCATAAAACAACCCTAAAAAAATGAATTGAGGGGATATATAATGCATGCCCACTCTGTTCCAAAGTGGTTACTGAGACATCGAACTATTCACAATTGCCAACCCACAAAATCTCAAAACAATCAATGCACTAATATTTACTAAGTCATATTTTGATTTTTATGAAATTCATCTAAGTGCAGAGTTCAACTTAATTTCATGACATTTGACTTGTAAATTTTATGTATTTGTACAATCTCTCTCACTTGTACATTTATAACCCTACATTCGTACATTTCTACAAAACTAACAAAATTTGCAAAATTGTGCAAATCTAATCTTCATTTCTTCTGGGAGGTGGATTTGTTGCCTACAAAAAAGAAAATTCAAAATGTATTTTTTAATTCATGCCAAGGATCCATCCACATTAATAATTTGTAATCTCAAGTTGTCTATATTTGGAACCATTAATGCTAGATTCTAGGCCTTTGGATATGGATTCTTTGTCACCTTTACCAACTACCCTTACTAAAAATCCTTAGGAACTAGGTGCAAGAACCTTCTGTGATTAGAATTTTTGGGCTTGAGGCTACTAGAACTATAGGTTATGTTGTTACTATCTTTAATATGCCTACCACATCCTTTAAATATTGTGTCTAAGTGGTGAAGGTAGCTCTAGAGGCTTTCTTGTCATGGAAGGAGAAATATTGATGATGAACTCTGATTGACTATCATTGTTACCATTTTTTTATCCTTAGATCTGCCAAGTCAAATAAACTTAACCTTTCCCATGGATCACTAGTGCATTTGCTATGTGTGTCAAGTTTTTTTATCAACATATTTTATCCCTAATAATTTTATCTAAATCTTTTCAAGATGGCATGGTTTGTTGATCTTGAATCTAACAATCTATAGAATTTTGCTTTTTTATTTTCATCAAAAGTTCTTTGAAACAGTGTGAGTCATTGATCACAAATATAATAGTTCACAGAGTTATTTTATTTTAAATTTCCCTTTGAACCATATTTTCTCCTCGTAATGTAGTGTCTTTGACCCTGTTTAGGATTCGGTTAGCACCATTTTGCATGTAGTTTCCTATTCATTTCTCATCGCAATTTTGGTTAGCATTGTTTTACATGCAATGCTACCTTGAACTTTTCTCAAAGTTCCCATTTTTTTCCTTTTTGTATACTTCAGGACTCTAATCCATGCTATTTTACACTCGACTTTACCTTATCTCTCTTTTGGTTTTTTATTTAGTGTTTTCAAATCATGTTCACCAAACATTTCAAAATTACATGTGTGTTTAGGTATTCTCCCTTTTGGTCCTAGCTAACTTTCTCCTTTGCTTCCTTGTTATTAATTTCCTATCAATTTCACTAAATATGGGAACTTCCTGTTAGAGTATATTTCATCATTTAGGTCATGTCAATGTACCCCCTTTGATACATAACTAGAGTAGGAGTTTACTTTAGATTAAAATTAGGTAGTTACTTGAGGAAGAAGTAATAAATGCACAAGTGTTAGAATGTGCAATAATATAAAAGGACAAGTGTCCTTAGTTAGTGAACAAGTGTCTATCATGCAAGAGTCACATACTAGTATATATTTGTGAGTTATCATTGTAATTAGTTAGAGGAACCATGCATTCCTCATAGCATGCACTAGTAGAGTAGTTTCATCTATTGTATCAAGTTCTATATTTTCATGAGTTTCCATTAATAGTATTTCATTGGGTTATTGTAGAAGTCCATATTCCTATTTTCTTGCATATTATTTTTCCATTATCATATACTCATCTCAACTTAGTTATTTTACATATTGTGGTTGCATCTTCTGAATCACATATCCATCAAAACCTAAAAATGGTATTAGAGCACAAGGTATATTGATAGGAAATAGAGAGAGACACACACAAGGACCACTATTGCTACTATCAGCCTGAACTCACTGTATCTTTGTAAACTGGATCTGTCGTTGTGCATCGTTGCATGCAAACATCATTACCTCAATATTTTTTGATAGAAGGTCTTACTACTAAAGTTGAAATCAATGATATTTGGAGGAGGTTTGAAGAAGAGTCTATATTAGAAGATTACTAGTAGAAAGAAGACCTCGTTAAGAAATAAGAGACTCTAGGAGAGAGTCTTGGTGAAGATTATAGGTTGGTAATATCCATTAAATACTGCAAGCAAAAAATTGAAGAAATCAACCAGAAGAAGCTAGAGAGCCCCGTAGAAGGTTCCATTGAATAACTTCCATCCTTGGAAGATTGAAGATAGAAGGGCTAGAAAGGTTCTATTTTATATTTTAGTAGCAAAAAATTTTAGAGATCTGAGAAGAAGATCTCATTACCATCACTTAAATAGTAAAAGGTTGAAGGAAATGTCTCATTTGGAAGACCAAATAAGCTACAATATTGAATAACTTAGAGATATCTTAAGGAAAAACAAGGAGAAGGCTTGGAGGGCCTTATATTAGAGTTCATAGAAGGCCATTGGAGGAAGTTCCTAGGAGAACTCATTAGAGAAAATTACCACCAAGGAGAAATTCCTATTAGAGTAAAACTTGGAACAATTGTTGCCATACGACAATAAGCCCAAGAGAAAAGGATTTGGCAAGGAGTTTGCCAAATTTTGGAGGAAACTAGTGAAGATATCAAAACTTTTTAGATTTGATAACAACAATAGTTTCAAGGTAGCAAGTTACCAGGTTCATCCTGAAGGAGAGTTAAAGTCACCTACTATAGTTTCAAGGTATCAAGTTAGAAGGTCTCGAAAGCTACATATAGGTGAATTAGAGAGTTGTTTTAGACAACAAAATAGAGCTGCAAGAGTTACATCATCTTTAGAGTTTTGTTAAGGTAAGAAAATTTGGTGTAAAGGGTTCATTATTTGAACACTTATATTTAGTTTGTTACTTAGTTTTATTAAGCACCATATTAGAGTTTAAAAGTTGCAAGAAGTGGGTTCATTTTAAAGTATTTAAGGGAGTGCAAAATATAGTTTATTTTAAGGTTTATACCTACACATTAAAATAGGATATTAGATATATATTTCAACAGAAAGAAAAATATCATTTTCCTATTATCTAGCTACAACAGAGAAGACATTACTACTAAGTATTTAAAGTTGTAGTGAAAATTAATTGCATATTTCAAACTACCTTGAGGGTTAATTTACATGAGCAATAAGGTGAAATTATTATTATCCTTAAGATCATTAAGTTAGAGATACTATTGACTGATTGCACTATTCTATTTATTCATTAAACTAGTTACTCTAAAAGGATTATTATGTGCATTGATTGTTAATATAAGGTTAATATCAAGAGCATAAAATCAACATATATCAAAGTATCTAGAGACACTATTTGGTGCACAAAACCTATAGTATTTTGTCACCTTGAGAAACCTTCAAATAGGGTGAGATTTTTCTGAGTGGAGAAGAAAGCAACCATCAAAACCAGTGAAAAGAGCTATAAAATGAGACTAGAGGAGTCTCAGGTTTTAAGTTCAAATAAGGAGGTATTACAAGTTATTATTCAAGCACCAAACTTGTCTTCTATTACATCAAAGGGAGGTAAAGGTTAAGTTTCATAAGGACACTCTACATAGCCTATCGTCCTATCTACAACCGCTTGAAGGGATCCATCGAAGGGCTCAAACAATCAGTTTTGGGTATCTAGAAACACCAAATTAGTTGCCAAAGCAAACATCTAAGAGAAATATTAACCTGTAACATCATAATACAACTTTACACTCATCAAAAATATAAGAAGTGCAAGAAGTAAAGCATAAGCAAGCTACGTAAAATCAAGGTGAAGGCAAAGGTATATTACCCAATCAAGAGTAGAACCACCAGCTGAGAAAGAAGTATGGTCTAAGAGGATAGCATTAGAGCATTACAATATTACCTTAGTTGGAGCCATCCTCATAGCATCATCGAGTGCTTGGAAAGAAAGCATTTTAGACAAGAATACAAAGGGTAGAAGATATACAAAGGAAAAGAGACGTTGTGAGAGTTTTTTCATGGAAAATAATACAACACCACTTGGCACAATATGGGCACAACATTAGTCTAAGGTATAGACATAGTAGACACAATAACTTTTACTATATTGGGTGCACTAAAGATACTAAGATCACTGTTGAAAATAGAGCTGTTACAAAACTCTAAAATGTATTGTTGCACACCAAGAGACCCATGTGGCTAGAGGCATTGCAAGTGAGATATTCATAGATATTTCAATCACATGAGAAACGCATTCACTAAAGGAATTCCAAAAAAATGGTTAAACATTATTAAAATTTCATCATTCAAGCAGAATAAATCATCTATATAGTTTGGTCAAGAGGGACCCACATGGTAGTTGTTGTGTATGAAGGATGTGGTAGAAAACATGGTGAAATTTTTGTGGAGATATACACAAGGGAGCAAGGTATACATCATTTTAAGACTACATCAAAGAGGAGTGCACTCATTAAAAGTGACAACATAGTCGTTACAGTCACAAACCAAGACTTGCGAGCACATCAAAGATTCAATTACATTGAAGAGGTACATTTTGCACAGTAAAGATATCAGTTGGTGGTTGAAGACTCCATGACCATTACTAAACTACATTCAAATACACATTGGAGATCATGTCACATATTAGGATAACACAAAATTATTGAACAAGAATTCAATATTTCAAAATATAGCACACATAGGAGATAGCTGCAAACCTGAACAATCATTGCAAGCAGTGGACAAATTTATTGGGCCTTGGTGATTTAGTTGACCAGTTATAGTGAAAAGAAATCACGCGCCCATGAATTAGAGAAACACATAGTCACAAAGTCGATTACGCACATAGGAGGGCACCATAGCCATGTTGGAGATCTTCCATCCATGTTAATAAAGAGATATTACACATTTTTGCCAATCAATCCAGGAAAACACCGTTACAATCACACATGCCAAATAGGTAAGAGATACAACAATCAACATGACCCAGGGATATTGAACTAGTTAAAATTATTGAGGTACACAATCAAGAAATAAGAATACCAAGAAAAACTTGGATAACAAAAGTTATTCAAGTATACAATGAATTTCAAGGATAGAGGCAGGAGTTGATTTGAGAGTCAAATGAATTGCATCTAAAAAGTAGAGTGGATGATGAAAATAATAAAAGATATATATATATATATATATATATATATATAGATATATATCTTTGAAATTAATTGCTTAAACTAATTATGGAAGTGATAAACACCTTGAAAATTATTATTATTTACTTTGCAATGTGACTTCCTTGGGCGATGTCATAATATTCTCTCTTTGCATATCCTTTGACAATATTTTCACCTATGCTAGACTGTGGAAATGAGGCTATGTGTTAAGACTCCGATCCTTATGGATTTGACCAAATGACATTCTAAAATATTCATGCAAATAATAGCAAAGGACTGATTGTGAAAAGTACTATTTCTTATCACACTAGGGTTAGGTAGCCTTAAAAAATTCACTAGGAACCATCATATACATAAGCCCCATATAGCGCAAAGAATGCTCTAAAAAATTAAATGACAAATCAAATCTATGGAAATAATTTTAATTCTCAGGAGATGAAGATGAATCTGTTGGAAAATAATTCTGCAATGCATCTTGATCCATGGACTGCCAGATGATAGCTAGATGTAAGAGTATGTAAAATATCTCGTAATTGTTCAAAATATACATAAATTGTAGACCTAGAACTTAAACTAACAAAATGAATTTTATAAATAATTGAGATATAAGTGTTATATTTGTAGAACTAGAACTTAAACTAAAAATTTGTTGCCCCTTAATTGTATCTCAACAAAACTGATAACAAATATTTTAAACATCCTAAAAACATATTCCATTGTACAAAATCATGTAGTCTTATAGTTTATTTTCCAAGACTCCATAACATGCTATACTTAAAGAAATATTATTTATAGCTTATTGTCATAAATAATATTTCTTTTTTGTATTTGATATATTACTTGTATATCCATAGAGAATTACCAAATATGTATAAGCCTCAAAAAAATAATATAGGCACAGGACAACATAGGCACTCCAAGAGCTTGTTGATCTAAAAAAATAACTTCAACCAATAGATGGTGAATGGAGATATTTTCTCATAGAACTGGAGTGATATTGGTTGAGGATTAGGTATACAATGCAACTATGTTATTACAATTGTATCTGTCAATCTACTAGAAGTGCAATTTATTTAAATAAACAATAATTTTAGAGGTCTTTTGAAGGTCAAATATGCTACACAAGCCCTATAAAAATATATTGTTATTTTGAGTGTCACATATCACTATCAAAAATGTGTATTACAGATCTGTAGAGCATCTAGAGACAATAGTATGACTGATAAATGTCAACTATTATTTCTATGAATTTTTCCTCTATGGATACCTATGACTTGTCACAAGATCCTTGCTTCTAAGATAGATTTAGAAACCTAAATAATTATGGCATTTCTATTGATCTTATTCACTTGTTTTGAGGTTAACTTTTTAGCATGATATTATAATATAAAATAACTATGGCTTCTTTCTCAAAAATTGAAGTTTGTGATGTTTTAAAGGTCCTAGTTAAAGGGAACTAGAGGATAGAATAAACGAGTGTGAGCACAAGCTAGGAGTAAGTGCAGCAACAAGTGTGAGCACGATCGGGGAGGGCAGCCAAGAGTGAGCGCATCTAGGAGTAAATGCAATCGAAAGCAAGTGGGAGCACAAGCTAGGAGTGAGGGCAACCGAAAGTAGGTGCAAGCACAAGTTAGGAGTGAATGCAGCCACAAGCAAGTGTGAGCATAAGCCAAGAGTGAATATAGCTAGAAATAAGAGTGCGAGTGCAAATCGGGTGCGAGTGCAATCGATATCGAGTGTGCAATCGAGAGTGAGTGCATCCAAAAGCAAGTGTGAGCACAAGCTAAGAGTGAGGAGGAAGTGTGAGCAGGAAAGCAAACAATAAAAATAAAAGTGTGACCAGTCACTTCTTGTTCCAGATCTCAAGAAAATTTAGAGGATTCATTTGAAAAAAACCTAGGTAACATGGAAAGAAAGTCATTTGTGAAAGTCCTTACTGAAAGTATGAATGGCCAAGTTGGAAGTTTGGATGCCCTAGCTAGCAATAAGGGTAAGAGAGAATCTATGGCAAACCCAGTCTGGGTAGAAGATTCTACACCAAAAGTGATTATCAAAGATGAGATGATTGAGCATGATATAATGATTCTTAAAACCAAAGGGTTAATTTGTAAGTTTCATGGATATTGGCCAGGTTTTTTTGAGATTCAAAATTGGATTAAGTGGAAGTGGGGATTGAATTCAAATTACTCCATGACTTTTCTTCCGAAAGGATTTTTCCTCATTATTTTCTCCAGTTCAGAAATAAGGGATAAAATAATGGATGGAGGCCCATGGTTTAGGGGTAAAGATGCATTATACTTAAGACCTTGGAGTGAGAATTTTTTGTGGACACAGAAACTATTAAAAGGCTTCCGGTATGGATTAGGCTTTTTGGACTTCCTTATCAACTCATCAATAAGGAGGTTTTGAAGAGTATTGGTAATACTCTAGGCGAATTCATCCAAGAGGGACCATCTACTAAGGAGAGAAGACATGTTGTATACACTCGAATATGTGTTTCCATGGATATTTCTAAACCTTTACCGCAATCAATTAGGATTAAAACTGAATCAAGAGAATGGGATCAACAGGTGGATTATGAAAACATTGCATTCCGATGTCGCAAATGTCATGAAACTGGGCACATGGCAAAATACTGCAAAGTAAAAATGGAGGAAGAGATGGAATTTTTTGGGCATGAGGGTAATTTCAATTTGAAACAAGTAGACCATATCACAGGAGAAGCTAGGTCAAATCAAGGATTTTCCACTCCTAAGAAAGTGGCAAGAAAAATCCCTCTACATCATCAAATGGAAAAGGCAATTACAGTTCACTCGAATCAGCCATTAGAAGAAAAAAAATGGTATGGAAGATGAGGAAGTACATTGCACAAGTTCAAATATAGGAGCTCAAGGTGCGAAGGAAGAGGGGAAGGCAAATTTTAATACAAAGGAAAATGGGGAGATGAATCTTAAATCAAATAAGGAGAAGGAGGTCAAGCTTAATCCAGGTAAATCACCTTTACTATCCTCAAGTAGCTTAAAATATTCTCCTTCCAATAAAAATGAAAGTAGTATGGAGTGTGTTCCTTGCACTTTAGGTTTTCAAGAGCAGTATATTAAAGAAAATCTTATGGAGGATATCCAAGGAAATTTAGGGTTTTCAAGCCAACATAAGAAAGCGATGACTATGGAGGATCATCTTTGCAGTTTAGAGTTTTTAGGGCAACATAAAGAAGAAAATGCTAATGAGGCTATTCCTTGCACTTTCGGCTCTTTAAGGCAACATAAACCTTTAGAAGATAAGTCTCATTTTGAACAATATGAAAAAATGGAAGAGATTGATGAAGATGAGAGTGTTGGCAAGAATGGAAGAAGGAGAGGAAGGCCATAAAACCATGATCTAAGAGAAAAAGAAACTCAGAAGGATATTGATTTGGGAAGCCAAACAAAAATATCATAGGTGTTAACAAGAAGTGGGGCTAAGCCCACTAACAAAAATAAAAAGTATTGATGATGAAAATGATATCATGGAATATTAGGGGTATGAATAAAACCCCTAAAAAAGAGTTATTAAGGAATTAATAGGTTGTTATAGCCCTGAGTTTATTTTAATACAAGAAACAAAATTAAGCAGTGAGGAATGTAAGGAGGCTTTTAAGAAGATTTGGAAGATAGGTGATTGTTTAGCAGTTTCTTCTACAGGAGCTTCAGGTGGTATTGCAATAATATGGGACAAATGCAAATGGGATGGAGAACTATTAGAAGCAAAAAGTAATTGGGTTGCTAGATTATTTTGTAGGAAAGAGGAAAACATCAAATTTGGGGTTATAAATGTATATGCTCCAACTATAGTTACTCCACGTGAAATATGTTGGAAGGACCTTAGTATATTTTTGTCAAATACAATGATGATTCATTGTGATCTATGGATTCTTGGGGGTGATTTTAATACTGTTATATCTCCTTTGGAAAAGAAGGGTGGCATTCTAGGATGGTCTAAATCAATGCAATATTTTTCTTCATTTGTCAATTCAAATGACCTTTGGGATGTTAGTCCCTCAAGATTTCAATACACATGGGATAACAGACGCATTGGGAAAAATCATATAGCAGAAATACTGGATAGATTCTTGTTATCCAATAATTGGTTGCAAATAAAGTATACAATCTCTTCGGATATTTTATTATGAGCAGGATCAGATCACAAACCCATTCTTTTGACTTGTGAGTCACCTAACAATGGTCATCCAAAGCCATTTCGCTTCCAATCTATGTGGCTCCAAGACCCTGATTTTTTCCAGATGGTTATGTTATGGTGGGATGAATCAAAATTTGAAGGATCATGTATGTACAGGTTTGTTCAAAAGTTGAAACATGTAAAGGAGCAAATGAAGATATGGAATGTCAAATATTTTGGTAACATTTTTAAAGAAAAAAATAAATTGAATCCAAACTCCAAAATTTACAAGAGATAGTAGAAATTAATGGAATGGACCAGGATTCTTATGTGAAAGAAAAACAATTACTTTTTTATTATCATAATGCATTGAAAAAGGAGGAGTCATATTGGTTCCAAAAATCTAGAGAGAAATGGCTCAAGGAAGGAGATAGAAATACAAAGTTTTTTCATGCTACAACAAAAAAAAATTTTTCTATTCATCATATCAAAAATATTATAACTCCAGATGGAAGAAATATTGAGGATGAAGAAGATATAAGGAAGGAAGCAGTAAATTATTTCAAAAATATTTTATCAGATTCTAGGCAAGATAAGGAGGCACAAGAAAAACTTCTACAAAATATTCCATCAATTATCACTCAGAGACAAAATGAAAGCTTGAGGAAGAAGATATCTATGGAGGAGCTCCATGAAGCAGTTTTCTCTTTCCATCCTAACAAGGCACCTGGCCCCGATGGATTTCCTACAATTTTCTTTCAAAATTTTTGGGATTTATTGAAGAGTGATATGTTAGATGCAATGGAAGAGGCCCAAAAAAGGAAGGCTATAATAAGTGAGATCAATGCTACTTTTATTACCTTGGTTCCCAAGAAGGGTGACACAAAATATTTTGATAATTTTCATCCAATAAGCCTTTGTAATATGATTTACAAGATCATTTCAAAAATTATGGCAAACAGGTTGAAGGGCATTCTAGGGTGTATTATCTCAGAGGAACAAGGTGGCTTTGTTCAGGGTAAACAAATTCTTGATGGTATAATTATTGCACAAGAGGCCATACATTCTCTTCATTCCATGAAAAAACCAGGTATGCTTTTGAAATTAGATATGAACAAAGCATATGATAGGGTTTCCTAGAATTTTTTACATGCTATTCTCAGAAATTTTGGCTTTGATTATAGTTGGTGTGAGTGGATTAAATGTTGTTATAGCATTGCAAATTTTTTTGTTTTGATCAATGGTTCTCCTGCTGGGTACTTCAAGTCATCTTGTGGACTTCATCAAGGTGATCCTCTTTCTCCTTATCTATTCATTATTCTAGCAGAAGCATTAGGGAGAGCATTTTCAAAGGTAAAAATGGAAGGAAAAATCAAGGGTATTCAAGTTGCAAAAAATGGTCCCTTTGAATCTCATCTCCAATTTGTTGATGATACTTTTCTTTTGGGTCATCCCTCGGTCAGTGAGGCCATGGAGTTTAAATCAATATTGTCATGTTATGAGAAGGCTATTGGACAGTTGGTAAATACTTCAAAATCCAGGATTTTTTCATTAATACTGCCCTAGATTTACAACAAATTATTGTGAATATTTTGGGGTTTAAAATTGAAAAATTTCCATCAATCTACCTGGGTATTCCTTTGTCTGATAAAGGAAATAAAAAGGAGCTTTGGATCTCTTTTTTGGATAGAATGAAAGCTTTCTTGGCAGGTTGGAAAGGTAAGTTCTTAACCATGGCAAGAAGGCTACAACTCATAAAGACTACTTTGCAATCCATTCCTATTTATATGATGTCAGTTTCAAGACTGCCAATAGGTATTGCATTAGAAATTGATAAAATTCAAAGAGAATTTCTATGGAAAGGTTGTGAGGAAAAATTTAGGTTTCCTCTTTGTAAGTGGGAAAGGGTTTGCAGAGGAAATAATATTGGAGGAGCAGGCTTGCGGAATTGCAAACTTATGAATTTGGCATTAGGAGCAAAGCTTGGGTGGAGATTATTCAAAGATCAAGGAAAGAATTGGGCAAAAATATTACTTCAAAAATATATAGGTTCTCTTGATGCAATGAAATTGTTTAGAAAAATAACTCTACCCAAAGGATCATCAACATGGAACTTCATATCAGAGAGTTTGCAATTGATAAAGAAACATATTAGATGGTCAATCAATGAGGGGAGTTATGCAAATTTTTGGTCTGATGCTTGGTTGAAGCCTTATCCTCTCATCTCAGACTCAAAATGGAAACCATTGGCTCAAGCGTGCCTAGCATGTAAAGGTCCAAAGGTCAAAGATTATATTATTATGAACAAAAACTCCAGATCATGGATTTCTTTTAGTGACCTAGTTGAAGGAGAGGAACAAAAACAAATTGCAGATGAACTTCAAAATATGCTTCTAGAGTTTTATTTACCAATTTTTACATGAAAAGATGAGTTGGTTTGGAACTTATCAAAGGATGGTGGATACTCAGTAAAGTTGGGATATGAGAATTTAGAACAATCAAAATTTCCTTCTCCCAAAGATTTTCCTTGGAAGAATGTTTGGTCATTAGAGGCTCTCCCTAAGGCTTCAACATTTCTTTGGTTAGTAGTTCAAAGTAAGATTCTTTCAAGAGAGAGTCTACAAAGAAGAGGATATTATGGACCCTTCAGATGTGCCTTGTGTGAGAAGGATTTAGAAACATCAGACCATTTACTCCTTCATTTTCCATTTGCTCACACCATTTGGGGTTACTTTTTAAAAAATATGAAATTATATTGGGTATCTCCATCAACATTGAAAGAGTTGATAAAATGTTGGATAAATTATTTCAAAGCTAAAGCATTATGTATTCTTTGGAGGATTGGCCCTACCATTATTTGTTGGAATTTATGGCTTGAAAGGAATAATAGAATTTTTAATAATAAATATCAAAATCATGCCCAAGTTTGGAACCGTATCATTGCCTCTCTTGTAGAATGTCTACAAATATGGTGCTCATCATGGGAAGTCTCAATTGTAAAAAAATAAGTGCTAATAATTTGGCTACAGGATTTGAACATACATGGAAGAGTCATCTACGACAACGAAATTAAAACAAAGGATCTACTTCGATCTATGGTAAAATAAGGGATGGTGCTTTTAGAAATAGTGAAGGCAAAATTCTCCTCACTTATTCAGAATCATATGGAACTTCAACTAACAACTATGCAGAGGCTAGGGCACTTCTTACTAGGATTAAAATTGTAGCAAAAAAAGGATGGAAATATATTTCAATTGAGGGGGACTCACAAATTATCATCAATGCTATTAACAAAAATGGATGTGGAGACTGGATAAAAAATAATATTATTGTTGATGTTCATCATCTATTACTAGAGGTAATCTCTTGGTAGTGTGAGCATATTTATAGAGAAGGAAATTGAGTAGCAGATAAATTAGCGAATTATGGTGTTGATCTACATCCCCATGAAATTCAAATTTTAGAAGATAATTGGCCAAGTGAGATTTTATGAGAAGGAATGAGTGAGCTGAGGTTTAGCGGGTGCGACAAGAGTGAGGGTTTGAATTTTCTAGGTAGGAATCTCAGCCAAGGTGGTAGAGGTAGAGCAGGTATGGAAGGGGTGGGTGGGAACCTCGAGCATGGATCAAGCAAGGATCCAGAGGAAGGTGGTCAGGCTGTGGTAGATTTGGAGGTAGGCATCACACAGGGGCCCGACCCTCCTCAGAAAGACCCCGAAAAAAATATACGAAGGATAATGCGGGGCCCAAGAAGTGGTTGTCTTTTTCTGAGACTCTTAGAGGAAAAATAAAGGAGGTTCTCTCTCTTCCGCCCCTAGTTCTAGTAAATAATAAAATTTTGGCCTCGACAAGTTCCATGAGCCCTTTTCTTTCAATGGAAGAATTCTCCTTGGTAGGCAAGTTTTTGGGAGGTAGGCTGGATATGGAGACTATCAGGGCTTGGGCAATGGGTAAATGGCAATTGGTGGATAGCTTGGAGTTGGTAGCTCTAACTCGAGGGTTCTTCATTATCCATTTTAACAATATGGAGGATGCTAACCACATTTTAATAAGAGGTCCTTGGTTTTTGGGCAAAATGAGCCTTTTTCTCAGATGATGGGGTGAATATTTTGACCCTAAAAAGCAAAATATTAACATTACCCCTATTTGGGTTCATCTCCCGAGTCTACCTGCCCAGTTATTCAATGAATATTGGCTACAGGGCATATCTAGAACTATAGGGGACCTGATCTCCATTGACCATGCGACCTTGGCCAGGACAAGGATGACTCATGCATGAATCTACGTAAATGCTAATTTGGATAATGAATTGCCAAGGTTTGTGGAGCTAGAGTATGGAGAATACTATCAAAAATAGTCGATAGAATACGAGAACAGACCAAAATTCTATGCAGAATGCAAAAATCAAGGACATCTATGCAATCAATGCCCTAACTTGGCAATGAATAGAGAAAAGTAGAAGCAGGGAATGCTAGACAGAGGAAATTTGAGGAGTTTCCCTGGCAGAGGCAATTTCAATCAGGCAAACTATGTCTACCAAAAAAAGAAAAGAGAGGGTGCAGGGTCCCAACAAGACAAAGGAAAACAATAGGTTGTTGGCAACCAAAATACTCAGGTAAGTTCCAATCCTCTAGTTTCAAATAAATTTTCAATTCTATCCAATATGGGAGTAGGAGGATTATCGAAAGACATGGAAGCCCAAAAACTTTAGGCTAACCTTTCTGACTCTCTAGAATCCCCATCCAAGTCAGGATCCTCAAACCCTAATGCTGAAATTATTGTAAGCCCCATGGGCATCACAAAGCCAAACCCTAATGCCCGATCTCTAGAATCCCCATCCAAGTCGGGATCCTTAAACCCCAATGCTGAAAATACTTCAAGCCCAGTGGGCATCCCAAAGCCAAACCCTAATGTTGAAGAACTTAGGAAGAAATTTGAGGCATTGGAAAATAAAAAATCTCATCTCCCTAACATCATCACTAGGAGCCAGGTGAATCCTACTGAGGGGCCATCCCACAGACCAAGGGAATACAAGAAAAAATGAGAATATTTGGATGTAGGGGTGGAGATATGTGAAACTCTTCAGACTGAGGAATATGGCAGTCCGATTCTGCAACAAATTGCCTCCCCCCAGTTTAGTCCTAAACAAACCAGGAGCACTGTGAAGTCTCCTATATATTTTGGCAGTGAAAAAATAAGAGGGAGAATATCAAATGTTGAGCATCAAAAAATTAAAACTGATAATGACATTGCTAATGGAAAACATAGAACCTTGTTTCAACAGGTTATTCCGGGTTCTAAAGACAACAAATTAGGAAAACCCCCTCAAGGGAGGGGGAGAGGAAGAAATCCCAAACAATCTAAATGAAGTTCCTCTCATGGAACGTGAGAGGCCTCAATGGCCTACCCAAACACAGGGAAGTCAGTGCAATAAGAAATCAAGTGAATCCAACTATTATCATGTTGCAAGAAACAAAAACTGATGAGATTCAATCAAAAAAAGTAGCAAAAAAAATTGGAATCAAGGGGATATGGTTTGCAAATCAGCCAGAGGAGCGTCTGGAGGCCTTATGACTTTGTGGGATCCCTAGATAGTAGAAGGCACCATTATTCAAAAATATGACAGGGTTCTTAGTGTTTTATTTAAGGAAATAAACAACAACAGGTCATGGATCCTTTCAAATATTTATGCCTCGACTTCAATTCAAGGGAGAGCTCTACTGTGGGAGTACTTAGGCAATCTGAGTGAAATCTTCCATAATGTCCCCTGGATTCT
Organism: Wollemia nobilis; assembly: GCA_028583015.1. NCBI lineage: Eukaryota > Viridiplantae > Streptophyta > Pinopsida > Araucariales > Araucariaceae > Wollemia > Wollemia nobilis. The sequence continues at coordinate 4,270,579 of JAQPPZ010002395.1, read as the reverse complement.
GGCTGGGGATTTTAACACTCCTCTTTACCCTTCAGACAAAATGGGTGGAAATGGACCACCTATCAGGAGCATGGATGAGTTCAATGACTTTGTGAACTCCAACATGTTGATGGATGTAAAACTTAGAGGAGCGAATTATACCTGGAGCAATCGACGGATAGGGTGTCATCTCATTCAAGAAAGGCTTGACAAGTTTTTTCTATCAAAGGAGGCTACAACTCTGTTCGGTGATTCTACCCTACAAGCCCTTCCTAAAATTACCTCTGATCATAATCCCATTTTTTTGGAGATCCCTAACTCTCTATCCTTCAAGAAACCTTTCATAATTTCAATCTATGTGGATCAAACATTCTAGTTTCAGAGATAACTTAATTCAGTGGTGGTAGCAGCCTGTTAGGGGTAGTGCAACTTTTAAACTTGTTGGCAAATTAAAGTTTGTTAAGGAAAATATTCAAACTTGGAACAAAGAGGTCTTTGGGAACCTCTTTGAAAATAAAAAATAGGTTGTTGAAAGTTTGAAGATAATTTATTAGAGGATTCAACATGGTGATGTTGATGAAACTACTAGGCAGGAGGAACGGACAAAACTAGCAGAGTTTCATAACATTTTGGCTTGTGAGGAAATCTATTGGAGGCAAAAATCAAGGGCTCTTTGGTTGAAATATGGAGATTCAAATTCCAAGTTTTTTCACATCACCACGCTTAGAAACAAAAGCAATAACAAGATAATTTTTTTTAAAAAGTAGATGGTTCTATTACTCAAGACTTAACAAAAATAAAAAAGGAGGCAGTAACTTATTTCAATTCTATCCTTGGTCAGGAATCGCAGTGCAATGAGGAGGCCAAAGATATTCTCTTGCAATCCATTCCTAGCATAATAAATGAGGATATAAACCTTAAGCTTCTAGCTCCCTTTTCTGATGAGGAAATTAAGGAAGCCTTGTTTAGCATGGAGCCAGACAAAGCCCCGGGACCCGATGGCTTTCCCCCTCGTTTCTATCAAGATTTTTGGGACATCGTAAGTGAGGATGTAATTTCTACTGTCATATAATTCCAAGCAAGCAATCATATCCCAAAAGGTCTCAAATCTACTTTTATTTCTCTAATTCCTAAGAAGCAAACCCCTGAATCTATGGCTGACTTTAAGCCAATCAGTCTATGCAATGTTTCTTACAAGATCCTAACTAAAGCCATTGCAAATAGAATGAGAGATGTTCTACCCCGCATCATAGATCCGTGCCAGGGAAGCTCTATCCAGGGTAGGTCAATCTTGGATGGAGTTATCATAGTTCATGAAGCTCTGCACTCTGCTCATAAGACTAACATGTCTGTTTTTGCCCTCAAGCTTGATATGAACAAAGCATTTGATAGGCTAAATTGGGACTTTATGATTGTTGTCCTCCTTAAGTTTGGTTTTCACCACCAATGGGTTAATTTGATCAAATAATGCATTTCTAAAGCATGGTTCTCGATTTTGGTTAATGGAACAATTGCTGGTTACTTTCAAAGTCATAGAGGAATTCAATAGGGGGACCCTATCAGCCCCATGTTATTCATCATTATGGCAGAAGCTTTAGGCAAAACCATAAAAAATGCTTGTAGTTCAAGGCTAATATCAGGAATCAAGGCAACATATCTCACTAGGGTTGTTTCTCACCAATAATTCGTTGATGATACCCTTCTATTGACTAAGGCATCGATGGTTGAGGCCAAAATAATTAAATACATCCTGCAACTCTACGAGGATGCTGCTGGTCAGAAAGTTAATTTCAATAAAAGCAAGTTATATTTCTTGAACACCCCCATTCAGAGGTAAGGAAGGATTGCAAAAATTTTAGGGTGTGATATAGCAAACCTCCCCACTTCGTATCTTGGTCTCCCTCTTTTCATTGGTTCTCCGAGAGAGTCAATGTGGGAGAGGGTTATTGAAAGAATTCAAAAAAAACTTGTTGGATGGAAAGGTCATCTTCTATCTCAAGCAGGAAAGTCGACCCTCACTAAGGCCTCTCTTTAGAGCATTCCAGTCTATTTCCTCTCCATTTTCAAAGCCCTTGTGAAGGTTTTCTAGAAAATTGAGAAACTCCAAAAAGAATTTTTATGGACTGGATCAGAGGAGAAAAAAAGGATACACCTTGTAGGATGGACCAAAGTGTGCAGACCCAAGGAAAATGGGGGCTTAGGTCTGAGGAGAATTGCTCATATGAATTTAGCTTTACTAGCTAAGCAAGTGTGGTGCCTCATTTCTAGTGAAGAAAATGAATGGACAACTATCATCAAACGAAAGTATCTTCAAAATATGGAATTTCTAAGTGACTCAGTTCCAATCAGAGGTTCTACTTTTTGGAAAGCAATTCTCAATTGTAAGGAAATCATCAAAAAATGTTTAAGATGGGTTTTAGGCAATGGTGAGAGGATAAATTTTTGGAATGACAGGTGGGCTAAGGATGAACCACTAACACAATATCCTAACTTAGCTCGAATTAGAGATATCACAAAAGAACTCATTGGTAGAAAAGTCTCTGATTATATGGTTGAGGACAGAGGCATAATGAAGTGGAAACAAATAAGGATTCAAGGATTTCAAGCGGAATCAAATGATCTTTGTAACATTCTCGGGCAATAGTTTATCCCCATGAGACCCAAGGAAGATCAAGTGACCTAGGCTCCTACGAAAAATGGGCAGTTCACTGTTAAATCAGCTTACAAGCTTCTGCTTGATGACGAGGATTTTGTCCTCCAAAAGGACTTAGTTTGGATAAAAAATTTAATTCCAAAAATTGTAGTCTTTTCATGGCTAGTTATCCAAGGAAGAATTCTAACCATTGATAATATGATGCATAAAGGTATTTGTATCACTAATCATTGTTATCTGTGCAGGGCTAATTGGGAGACCATTTATCACATTTTCCTTGAGTGCCCTTTTTCCTTGACTGTCCTAAGTGGGGTTTTTTAGGCCTTCAATATTTCTTGGGTTAAACCAACCATCATACTTGATTTTTTCATCCAGTGGCCTTGCCCCTTTTCAATCCAAAGACTTAGATACATGTGGAAAATTTGTCTCAATCACTATCTTTGGCAGGTGTGGTTAGAAAGGAACCATAGAGTCTTTAATGAGTCTATCCATGATCATCAAACTATCATTTCCAGGATCCTATCCTTTGCCAATGAGAATGTGAACCTTATCCCTTTTGATAGCTATAAACCTCATCTGCAGGAGACCACGATTGCTCAATATTTAAGCTTAACCTTGTTAGATGAGTCTGTGCCTAGGGTAGTCAACCCTAGAGCCAATGTTAAGTTGTCCCCACCTCCTACGGGTTGGTTTAAGCTTAATTTTTATGGAGCGGCTAAGGAAAATCTTGGCAGAGTAGGCACTAGCGGTATTGTGCGAGATCATAATGGGAATATGATGCTTGCATTTTTTGAATATTTGGGAACAAGGACGAACAACAAAGCTAAAGCTAGAGCTATGTGGAGAGGCCTTCAAATGACTCAAGACTTAGAAGGCAATTTGATCGTAGAAGGAGACTCTATGCATGTTATAAATCTCCTCAATAATTGGAAAACACCTCCTTGGAGGATTAAAACAATTGTTGAAGAGGCTAGGATCCTTTTCCAGGGAAGACAGGACATAAAAGCCCAACATGTCTTTCGAGAAGCTAACAAAGTTGATGATAAGCTGGCCAATTTGGGTGTCGATGGTGAAGAACTTTTCAAATGGGAACACTGTGTCCGAAGTGAAGTAGAGGAGCTTATTCAACAAGAATTCCAAGAATGATAGTCGAATTTACCAATAGGGAAGGCACTGTAAGTTTGAAGGCTATGAGTATTCCCGTCTCTTTTTTGAAATGGACTCACAATAAAAATTATTCGAGCTATTAGTCTTGGTGGATGCTGCTTGGAAATACCACAAAGACTAATGGGGATAGTCACATGTTAGATAACATGGCTCCTAGTCATCTTAGTAATTTGAGGTTGGTTGATAATCATAGGGTAGGAAAGAAAAAGCAATATAAGACTTCAAACCAGAGCCACGTGGACCACCAGATAGCCACCACCATAAATCTAGCCAGCAGGTTCACTTCTCCAAGGCTGATTGGCCAAGATGGTATGTGGTCCCAAAGCATGTCATATATGGAAGAAAGCAATTACCAAAGAATTATTAAGAGTAACTTTCAATACAGAGCTTGTGGGAGTTTTTTTTAGTACTCTGCTATGTGTGTCTGCAGCTTTTTGTTTCTCCACTATTTCAAGGAAGGGATCCGTGTCTGTTTCTTTTTTGTAATTATGATGCAAGTGTGTTTTCTTGGGGTATACCCAAAATTTTGTATGGGAATTTTCTTTTTGATAACATGCTATGTGCCTTACCGGATGTAATGGCTTTGGTGGCATGTAGATTTTACATATATAGGATCCTTAGTAAGGACATGTTCATCAACAACCTTGGGCTGATTTTTGTAAAAGGTTTTGGGTCAACCTGTAAAACCCGGTATTAATGCTATAGTATCTTATCTACCAAAAAAAAATATGTCAAGGAATTGACTGTGGAAACATAGCACTTTGAGAAAGTTGAAGAATATATTTAAGAGAAAAAGAAAAGAAAAACAGTGATAAAAATGTTTGCTAAAACAAATGTAATATTCTAGTATTTTGATGGGAGTGGCCCTCGATAGAAGCCACATATAACCTATTAAAAAAAATCCTAGTTAAATAATAATTTTTGATAACATAACCAACTATAAAATGATTTATGCATGGCCTTTATAAAATGTAAAAAGCAAAGAAAAATTATTTCCAACTACTGTGGTCTTTTCCTTATAATGCTACAAGAAGAGAGGTCATATACAATGTACAAATTAAATAATATACCACTACCAACAACAAAGCATACTATATTGCTCTTGTGTAGGGATTTAAAGCAGTAAAATATATTTTTATTGTTTAAATTTGTGTATATAGCACCCTTCTTATTTATCATCAAACAAATAGAACATAGAAAATGGGTGCTTACCATTTGAAACAATGGATAAAATAGCAAAAGAATGTGCTAATTACTTAGTCCTGTGTCATTTACCATAGTAGACTAGGAGATTATAATCCCAAATATATAATGATATGCGGGGATTTCTTGTATGGAGACAGTAAATAGGTCATTTCTATTTACACTTAAATCACAAATAAGAATGTGTGTTTTTTTTCCCTACAATAATTAGTTTATTTTTTAGTTTACTTTGTAAAGAAACAAGATTTCATATTGCAATGCCATGAACAATATGAAATCAAACTTAAAAATGGTGACTTTATTGTGCATATTATTGATGTCCTCAAGTTTTGAAAATATATCTTTGTTATACATGGTTACTTAATGGTAAAATTCTAAACTGAAAGAATTGTTATCTCTAAAATTTCTTAAGGTCATCTTATCCCATTCAGTAAAATTATAAAGGCTTTTTACCATGTCATAGCCTTGAACCCCTTAATACTTTGAATGCAAATCTAAAACATTCGGTGGCAAAAAAATTTAATTCTTAACTTGCTAATATTTTGAAATGACTTCATTGCTCAATTGGCAATATATGGTTCTTCATTTACTGAATTTATCAAGGATGTGCTGACAACTGCTCCAAAAGCACAACTAGATATCTTACATGAAAGATCTCATTGAAACTTGGTTAGTGCTAGATGGTTATGCCTTTATGGGTAGCTCTTAATGATAATGTCTATGTTGGATGGAAATGGATACAATATCTGATACTGGTACAAAATTGGATATGGATACGATAAATTTTCCAAATCTAATATGGATACGAATGGATACAACATTAGAAAAAGCATATATGTTTAATATATGAAAAGAAAAAAAGATATGACACAAAAATATTTACAAACGTATAGGTTTTTAAATGGATATTTTCATTAACTAGGTAGCCTTAAAAAATTCACTAGGCACCATCATATACATAAGCCCCATCTAGGGTAAAGAATGCTCTAAAAAAAATAAATGATAAATCAAATCTGTGGAAATAATTTAATTCTCAGGAGATGAAAATGGTTCTGTTGGAAAGTAATTCTACAAGGCATCTTGATCCATGGACTGCCATACAACAACTAGATGTAAGGGTATGTAAAATATCTCATAATTGTTCTAAATATACATAAATTATAGACCTAGAACTTAAACTAACAAAATGAATTTTGTAGACAATTGAGATATAAGTGTTATATTGGTAGACCTAGAACTTAAACTAACAAGTTATTGCCCCTTCATCGCAGCTCATCAAAACTGATAATAAATATTTTAAACATCCTAAAAACATATTACAATGTATAAAATCATGCAAAGTCTTATAGTTTATTTTTCAAGACTCCATAACATGCTATACTTAAAGAAATATTATTTATAGCTTATTGTCATAAATAAGATTTCTTTTTTGTAGTTGATATATTACTTGTAAATTGTATATATTACTTGTATATCCAAAGAGGATTACCAAACATGCATAAGCCTCAAAAAAATAAATTGGTACCTTATTATTAAAAATTCATTTCCAAAAATGGTGTATACCCAACCTTGATCATATTCAAATATCAGGTGTCTATATAGAAGCTGGAAAGTTGCCTCCTACTGAGATTCTAGCCCTTCCAATGTTTAAGAATTATACTCCTAGAATTCCAGCTCCTGTTTTATATATTAAGAACTTGGCAAAATATGTAATTGTGGATGACTTACACTTTGTATTTGGGTCCCTTTTTGAAAGCGTGGAGGAAGCCAAATATGGACTTGGCATAAAGTTAATGTAGGAGGGCCGGATGAGGGGCCAAGCATTTGTAACTTTCCCATCTACAGAACTTGTAGACCATGCATTGAAAATGGCACATCGGTATGTGTTAAAAGGAAAGCCAATGATAATCCAATTTGGGAGAAATCCTTCAGCTGGCAAAGTGAATTGAGTAGTGGGAAATCTGAGGATAGCACAGGCACTCCAAGAGCTTGCTGATTTAAAAAAACAACTTCAACCAATAGATGGTGAATGGAGATATTTGCTCATAGCACTAGAGTCATATTGGTTGAGGATTAGGTATACAATGCAACTATATTATTACAATTGTATCTATCAATCTACTTGAAGTGCAATTTATTTAAGCAAGCAATAATTTTAGAGGCCTTCTGAAGGTCAAATATGCTACACAGGCCCTATACAAAAATATTGATGTTTTGAGTGTCACACATCACTATCACAAATGTGTATTGCAGATCTGTAGAGCATCTGGAGACAATAGTATGACTGATAAATGTCAACTATTATTTCTATGAATTTTCCCTCTATGGATACCTATGAATATTTTCTCTTTTTTACTTGCCACAAAATCCTTGCTTCTAAGGCATATTTAGAAACCTAAATAATTCTGGCACTTATCTTGATCTTATTCACTTGTGTTGAGGTTAACCTTTTAGCATGAGATTATAATATAAAAGAACTATGGCTTCTTTCTCAAAAACTAAAGTTTGTGATGTTTTAAAGGTCCTAGTTAAAGAATAATTTTTGATAACATAACCAACTATAAAATGATTCATGCATGGCCTTTGTAAATTGTAACAAGCAAAGAAAATTGATTTCCAACTATTGTGGTCTTTGCCTTATAATGCTACAAGAAGAGAGGTCATATACAATGGATAACTTAAATAATATACCACTACCAACAACAAAGCATACTGTATTGCTCTTGTGTAGGGATTGAAAGCAGTAAAATATATTGTTATTGTTTGAATTTGTGTATATAGCACCCTTCTTATTTATCATCAAACAAATAGAACATAGAAAATTGGTGCTTACCATCTGAAACAATGGATAAAATAGCAAAAGAACTTGCTAATTACTTAGTCCTATGTCATTGACCATAGTACAACCCATCTCAACCACTCAAGCTCAGTTCAATGGACAATGAATAAAATATTAAGGTTCACCATGGGATTGGAACCTTAGCTTATGATGAAACTCCTTGCTCCCCACCACTTGAACCTTAGTTTATGGTATGAAACTCCTTGCTTCCCACCACTTGCCACAAGCCCAATAGGCAAGTAAAATCTCTATCTTGTTTCAGTTAGTTTAGTAGGGTCTACATTTAGTGTTTGAGAAAAGGTGAAAATGTAAGGGTTGTGTCTAGCACATATTACTACTTTTTTTGGAAGTTCTCTAGTGAAAGCCATGAGTGCTAATAATTCCCCTCTTGTCATTTTGTTGATGAAGGCACCTAAGAGTCTGTTAGGATGGTTTGAGTTCAGTGAGGATTTTAGCATGGAAAGAGAAATGTGAGCCTGAACGCCACAAAAAATATCCATCAAAATATGAGGGGAAGTGTCAATGCAGGGAGAGGAATCTGTTGGTCTAGAATCTGATAGATTCAGTCACACCAAAATGCAATTTGATCATAGAACCATTGATGGGTGTTGGATGAACTTTGAAGTGGATTTGGTTGAGAAACTCTTGAATGAAATGATTAGGATGTTGAGTAAATGCCATTGCTTAGGTGAAGCATGGGATATGGAGAAATTGAAAGCATAAAATATTAATGCCAAAGCCTAGCAAGACTTTGGTGTATCCCACACCAGACATGATGTTCAGAATGCCACTGTGGGCATTCGACACTAAATACTTTGGTCTCAACACTTTTTGTGCTGCATAACGAGATGAACTAAGTAAGAGATAAAGGTATATTTTAGGTCGTGGCCAAGCCAACATACCTCTTGGATGTGTGAAACCCCCTTGTGTGAGCAAGGGATAGCTTTTATTTTACCTTGTATTAATAGTTCAATTGTGTACTTCAATGGGTTTCAACCCTTTCACCAAGCTCATGGTAAATTGAGACTTGCCAACGTGTCTAAGCCCAAGGTAGAGTTACCTGGCTTATGGCAAGAACTTCAGAGAATGAAGAAATTGGAGGTCAACAATCATCATCAACAGATTAAAATTGCTTAGCTTATCTTGGAAATAGCTCAGAAGTATTGGATACCAATTCCTGTTGGGTTGTTCATCACAAAGAATGAGGATTCTATGATAGAGGTCTCTCTAGATGATCGATTAGATATGGTTTCTCTTGCATGATACAATTATTTCCTCTGCAAATGATAAAATAGAGTAAGGTCCTATTTTATTGTCACTTATGTCTCACTCTTTATTTTCTCTATCAGTATGTTAGAAGTTTCTTCAAGTCTTTCTCATATCACAAGTCCTAGGAGGGTTGGATGCAGTGACAAGAGTAGTGGTTCTGAAAACAATATGTGGATCTTGCATGTAAAATATCAGTGTGTTTACTATATATTACAATATGTATAATCTGATGGAAGGTTATCCCCATATGTTGAGGATGTATAATTGCAGGATTTTGATCAAGGGTATTGTAAATCTGCAAATAATAGTATAATGAGCAAGATATATACCTTCATAGTAGTATGCCATCATGGCAAATTTTGGAAAAAATCTGAATGTAATATCCTTTGAATTTATTAGGGGTATGCCCTAGTGGATAGCTCCATGTTTTATCAATCCCAAAAAAAACATCGAGTGACAAACTTTCGAAGAGACCATATGTCCCTAATGAAATATTATTGGTATCAATGCCTTGCATCAAAGCAAGACCAGGAGACTATAATCCCAAATCTATAATGATATGTGGGGATTTCTTGTATGGAGACAGTAAGTAGGTGATTTATGTTTACACTTAAACCACAAAGAAGAATGTGTGTTTTTTTCCCTACAATAATTAGTTTATTTCTGAGTTTGTTTTGTAAAGAAACAAGATTTCATATTGCAATGTCATGAACAAGATGAAATCAAACTTAAAAATGGTGACTTAATTTTAATATAAAGACCCTCATGCATAAACACAACATTAGGGTTTAAATTTTACAAATCTCATGCGTAAACACAACATTACAAACTAAAAAATTCCAAACCCTAATCGCAAAAATACCTAAAATAATGCAAAATTCACTAAACCTAACTAACCTCATCTTTGTCTTCATGCCTCATTCTGTGCCTTCAACTTTGGCCCTCATATATCGCTATTTTGGGTAAATTAGTAAAAGTTTTAGAGAAATTTTAGGGCAAACCCTAGCCAAAAAATGAACACGAATCAAAGCCTAGGAGCCCTAGAAATTTTAGGGCAAACCCCAGCAAAAATTAATAGCATGAATTGAAGCCCAGGAGCCCTAGGTTGTGTGTGCGGTGTGGAGGTTGCAATAGCTAAGGAATGGTGTGGATGTTACAGTAGCTAATATGTGGTGTGGAGGTTGTAGTAGCTAAGGCATGGTGGTTGTAGTAGCTAAGATGCGGTGTGGAGGTTAGAGTAGCTAAGGCATGATGTGGAGGTTGTAGTAGCTAAGGCATGATATACTGGTTGTAGTAGCTAAGGCATGGTGAACTATCTATTCATGAAGCTTAGAAGAAACAATGATGTCACCATGCAAGGGTTTAAGCCTGCATTTAAAAAAAAATCTAAACCGCCTCTAAGAAGGCGGTTTATAACCACCCTCTTAAGGATAAGAGGGTGGTTTATAACCACCCTCATAGGGGCACCCAAAAAAAATTGGGTTCCCCTAAGATGGAAGTTATAAACTGCCCTCTTAGATCACCCTATAATCGTCGTCTTAGTATGACCCCTAAGATTGTAGTTTATAACTGTCATCTTAGTCCTAGGAGGGTGGTTTATAGCCGCTCTCTTAGGGTGACCCCAAGAGGGTGGTTATCAAAAGGGGTTATAAACCACCCTCTTAGGATCTATTAGGGTGGTTTTTTACCACCATAAAAAATTGCCTTAATTTAGCCACCATTAAAGCTCTTTTTTGGTGTAGTGCTACATAGTGGAGAAGACACATGAGATTGAAGCACTCTAAAAATACCCACACAATAGAGAATATGACTATAAGTTAAGTTCTCTAACGACACTCATGTAGTAAGTTCAAGCGAAACAATGAATTTCTAGGAACAACATATATCTATCTACAAAAGTAATTAGTGCTCAAACTTCTAGCAAGAGCATAAGCAACATACAACAACTGAGAGTAACAAAGAAGCTAAATTCGTGAGTGGATTTGAACCTGTGCAAGCCCTTCAAAATAGAAGTTGAATCATTTGGGAGTCAAAATAGCAAGGAATACAAAGCAAATAAGAGCTTGAGGTAGTTGAGAAGTCTTGAAGCAAAAACACCAAACGTATAACGTTAAGGAATCATCTTGTCTGATGTAACATTCAACTGCAAAACATTATCTAAAGCATTATTTTGAGATCCATTTGGTAAAACTCATTTCACCTATAGTTTGTACTGCAACGTGCCATTTGGAATACATTATGAAGTACAACTTTCAAGAAATCAAAATACCTTAATCACCTAATACCTATAAATATTTTTCTGCACAAGTATCTCAATAGAAGCATTGCAGAAGAAACATGCGTACAAAGGAGAAGGAAGACTTCGTTCTAAGGTATTTTTAATTTGAGGGTTTTATAAAGATAAGGTTTTCTATTAATGTTGATTTAGGAGATATAAGGTTAAATTAGAAGATATTTGAATTATTGATTTATTAGAAGAATGGAGTGATAAGTTGAGTAGGGTTAATTAAGTTTCTTTAAAGTTCTTAAAGTTTTTTATTAGGTTGGAGTGATAAGGAATTCAAATAGACTATTTAAATGTTTTTTTATAAGTTTTTAGAAGATTTTGTTTTTGAATTTTTGCAAATTTATATATTTTGGAGATAAAAGGATTTCAACATAAAAATACTAGGAAAAACATAAATTTACAAATTTCATATTATTAGTTTCTAAAACTAGGGAGACATAAGGTTTACTACTCCATAGGAATTAAATTAGAAACTTTGAATTATTTGAACCTATGAGTCATTATGGATTATTGGTACACTTATTCTAGTACAAGTAGGCATATGATTGGAAACAAACAATGGTTTAATGCCTTTCATGAAAAATACGAGAAACAATGTCTTATTATCAATCAATAAAAAGTGATAGCCTCAGGATCTTATAGAGATAGTTTGTTCACTCTAGATATAATGACAAATGTAGCTCTATCAGTAGGAATTCCAGAAATAAAAGAACTTTAGCATAAAATACTAGGGCATATAATTGTATTGTCATTGAACAAGATGACTAGATATCAAATGGTTCAAGGTTTACCTAAGCTTTCTTGGGAATCTATAGTTTATCCAAAATGTCTAGTAGGAAAACAACATAGGATACCTTTTAAAATTCATCAACATAGAGCTCAAAAACCATTGAAATTAATATATACAAATTTATATGGACCAATGGATGTTACTAGTATTGGAGGACACAAATATTTTCAACTATTTTTTTATGATTATTCCAAAAAAATGTGGGTGTTTTTTATGAAATACAAATTTGAAGCATTTAGTTGTTTCAAACAGTTTAAACTTATAGTTAAAAAAAAACAATCAAGAAAAACCATCAAGAATCTTCATTCAAATAGAGGAGGTGAATTTCTATCAAAGGAATTCAATTTATTTTTAGAAGAAAATGGAATAAAAATATAACTTACTACAACATAATTACCACAAAAAAATGGTATTGCAGAAAGAAGAAACATATCCATCATAGAAATAGTTAGGTGTATGTTAAAAAATCTCATATTGATCATCAGTATTAGGTAGAGGCAATTAAAACAATTGTATTTTTACAAAATAGATTACCTACCAGAATACTAAAAAATGTTACAAAAGAAGTATGGTTAGGACAAAAACTACTCATAAAGTGACTAGGAATTTTTGTATGTAAGGCGTGTATGCATATTCTAAAACAAAAAAGAACAAATTTAGATGAGAAGGCTACGTGTGTAATATTTCTTGGTTATGATGACGAGTCAATAGGATACAGAATAATTGATCCAATAACAAAGAAAATCTTTATAAGCAAAGATGTGGTATTTGATGAAGGAATACAAAATTTTATTAAAGAACAAAAAGTTGATTCATTAGCTATTTTAAAAATTTTAGAAGAATACTCATCAAGTGAATACACAAAATTAGAGTTACAGTTTGAACAAAATGAAAATACAAAAATTACTACAAACCTACAAAGAAAAGAACCTATCTGGCTTAGAGATACTCTTAAAGATTTAAAATTAGAGCAGATGCCTAACATTACTACTAAAAAATCTCAAACTCGTAGTCTAACTAGAGTAATAGAGGATTGATAAGTTCTATAGTAGAACCTACAACACTTCATGCATTAAATCATCCAAAATAGAAGGCAACTATGGAATCAAAATATGAAACTTTGATGAAAAATAAAATATGGAATCTAGTTGATTTACCTCCAGGAAATAAAATAGTCAATTTTAAATGGATCTACAAGATCATATATAAAGCAGATGGTTCACATGACAAGTACAAGGCTCAACTAGTTGCAAAGGAATACACTCAAACAAAAGAAATTAATTATGAAGAAATTTTTGCACCAACAACAAGAATGACTACTATGACACATCATGAATGAAAAATACATCATATGGATGTAAAAAGTGTATTTCTTAATGGTGATCTTGAAGAAGAAGTTTATATATCACAACCAGAAGGATTTATAAGTAAGGGACAAGAACACAAAGTTTACAAGTTGAAAAAAATCATTGTATGGTCTAAAGCAAAGAATCGAGAGTATGGTATATAAAAATTAATAATCATTTATTATAAATTTAAAAGAAGTTTGTCAAATCCAAATATCTATACAAAAAATATTGGGAATAATATGAGAATACTTGTGGTGTATGTTGATGATATAGTAATTATAGGAAGCTCAAAAAGTTTGATAAATGAAGTTAAAAGGGATCTAGGAAAAAATTTTGAGATGAAATATTTGGGATTTCTTTATTATTGTCTTGGTTTAGAAATTCATCAAAATGAAAATAATATTATAATAACTCAAACAAAGTATGCAAAATATCTACTTGAGAAATACATGATGAACAATTGCAAACCCAAGGATACTCCTATGGAACAAGGATTGCAGTTATCTAGATATGATGAGACATCTTTAGTTTCAACTACAATATATCATCAATTAATTGGGAGTCTCTTATATTTAAAAAATACTCAACCAAATATAGTTTTTTCTATAAATTATCTTTTGAGATTTGTGCAAGAACCTAGAGTCATTGGAAAGCTACAAAAAGAATATTACAATATATCAATAGAGCTACATAATATGAACTTACATACAAAAAGGATGAGAAGAAATTATCTATAAGGATATTCAGATTCTGATTATGCTGGATCTATAGATAATAGAAAATATACATTAGGCTACATTTTTTATCTTGATTTAAGATCAATTTCATGGTATAGTTAAAAACAACATGCAATAGCACTTTTATCTACAAAAGAAGAGTATCGTGCAACTGAGGATGTAGTTTATGAAGAATTATGGTTACAATACATACTGCAAGATATGAGAATCAAAATATGTCCAACAATAATAAAATGTGATAATCAAGGAGTACTAAATTTGATCAAAAACCCAATTATCCATGAAAGAAAAAAATATATTGAAGCTCAATGTCATTTTATCAGGGATCATTTTCAAAGTCATCATATTCAGTTGAAACATATTTCTACCAAATATTAGATTGCAGATATGTTTACAAAGGCATTGGGTCAAAGCAAATCTCAGATATTTAGGAATCATCTATGCAAATCAAGAGAAACAAACATGAAATAATGTAATACATAGGGGTATTGGAGTATATTAAATTATTTTATTTATATGTCCTAAGTGAATATCAAGAGTCTCTTAGGCAAGTGGCAATATAAGAATTCAAAGGTCATTTTGTAAAACTATATCATGGAGACAAATCTCCATAACTTGATGTACAATTTCATATAATGAAAAGTTTGGATTGTATTCTTCCTAATTAATATTGTAATTTTCTTTCTATATTGTCAATTCATTTCATTATCTTGACCTTATTATATTGTGGCTATATTATATTTAGATCTTGTGAGATATAACTTGTGATATTTTGTGGTAGTATTAAGGCTTAAAAAGCCATTAGTATGATAAGATCAAAAACTTAACAAGGAATTGCCTAATTAGTATGAATTTAATTTAGGGATGAACATTCCTTTTGAATCTAAGGAATGTACCTCATTATATTTTGAAGACTCTCTTGAAGTACCATGCACCATTCAAGAGAAGGAAAGTGGTAGAGAAAACATAGTGTTAGATGTTAATACCTCTACCATCACTAAAGAAATACCAAAAAATGAGTAGGATACGTCAAATATTTCCTTAGTAGATCTAGGATAGGATAAATGTAATAAAATAAAATTTATGAAAGAATACTGAGGAATAGAATAATAAGACCTACCCTTAATACTGGTAAAGCAAAAAGAGGAAAACATTTAAATTATCAAGCGAGAGCTAGGGAAGCAAGATCAAACATAGAGAAAGAAACACAATCTAAGTTGGTTGAACTTCTTTTTACCAAATAGCAAAATGATATTGGTAATTCGCAAAAGGTGTTAGCAATCCCTAATGAGATACGATTACCATCTCATGGAATATAAGGGATGCTAATATCCCCTCAAATAAGAGATGTATTAGGGACCTCTATTTAAGTAATAAGCCTGATAATATATGTATCTGGAAAACTAAAATGACATAAGAATTTTTCAAAACTATGAAAGTAGTACGGGTAAGATGTGAATGGGATGCTATGGACTTAGAAGGAGCAATAGGGGGAATTCTAACATTTTAGAATCTAGTCAGAATGTTATGTGAAATCATTCATAAAATTGAAAATTAGATAGCCTAACTTCATAAGTCACTTGCTATTTTGTAGATATTCATTTCATCCTTATCTATGTCTATGGACCTTATGGAGTGGGACTTAAGCCTTTATGAGAAGTAAAGACCAAGAAATCTGATTTATGATCATAAGATATTTTAATGCCATAACCAAGTTGGATAATATTTTTGGATAAATTAGGAAAAATAACCCAAAGTATGAGATATTTCTTAGCTTTTATTCATGGACCAACAATAGGACAAGCCAAAACTGATAGCAAAAAAATTAGATAGATGTATACTCTCAAATCATTTTTTAGATGAAGAGAATTGTGCTAAAATTAATATCTTGACAAGGACAAGTTCAGATTATTGGCCAATAAGAGTTAAAATGGTGGTAAGTAAATTCAAAAAAAGATTATATTTTAAATATGAGTAGATGTGGGAAAACCATCCTCAATTTCTTGATATGATAGTACAAGAGTGAAATTTTTTAGGAAATAGTGTGTTGTATACACTTCCAAAACATATTAAATTCATGACATTTAAATTAAAATAATGGAACAAGAACACTTCTAGAAAAAAAAATTGAGAAGAAAGAACTAAAAGATAAAGTTTTAAAGTCCAAAAAAGTTATAAAAAATTAAGTGTGCAAAACTTTTCTAAAATAAAAAATTCACATTTTATTAAGGCATGCATCTATATATACATATAGATAGACATACTATAGCATAACAACAAGGATAAAAAATTAATTATTTGTAGTTTGAGAAAACAAATTAGTATTTATATTTTTAAAAATTTATTGTAAATAAAATATATAAGATTTAATATATGCTCATTTTAATTAGTTATTATTATTTTTTAATGGGTTATATGATATTAAAATGATCTCATATATGTTACACGACGACTACATAGTGGTATTACAATACCTTGGTAGTTATGCATATATAGCTTGGCATGGTTTTAGCCTTGATCTCCTTCATGAAAGTGGATTGAACTAATTGAATTATTTTAATTGATTATTTAGTCATATTACTATTAGATATAAGGAATATTACAAGGTAAATTTCTCATGTAAGTTATAATTAGATTAGATATAAGATAAAATTATTTTAAAGCAATCCTTTTTAATAAAAGTTATAAACTAATTTTTATATTAGTTTGAAAATAAAAGATGCACTAACCTTATTAAGAATGCTTTAAAAAAAATTATACATAAAAGTACAATGAGTGATCTATGACATGAACTCATTTTATTTTTTAACCAATATAGCTTTTAAATATTGAACCTCCTATATGTATCTTTAAAAAGTGATTTGTATTAGGTGTTAAAATATGGGCATCCATGTTGCATAAATATTATTTCATGAATGTTTTGGGAGACTCTTAAGAATAGAATGAACATTAAAAATTGATGTTGATCATCCCAATAGAAATGTTAATGGTTGTATTTCAAAAATACAATAAACCTCTATAGTTTAGACAAATGTTGACGTTTACATATTGAAAAAAATAATTCTATCTTATTGGAGTTGTCTTATTATGGAAATTATCTAGAATCATCATAATAAGGCAAACCCCAAACCAATGGATTCAATTGCATGATACTATCAACATGATTATAGAAGCACATCTAAATTTTTTTTTAATTTTTAGTTTTATAATAATTTTAAACTAAAAAAATATCTTCAAGAATGATCCTTGCTTTAAAATTAATATTAATATTTACATAAGTTTTTTTTGGCCATAGAATTTTTTAGTTAAGTTTTGTTTATCCCTTCATTATCTTTGAAGTTCTACATGTAAATTATTGTAGGTTTATTTCAAATAATACAATTTTTTTAGTGATTCTACACAAGTTTTTATGAAGGCTCTTGGTCCTCTCATACTGAGTGAGGTTTGAGACTTGGACCTCTCAAAGAGATTCCAAATTCCTTACCACTATAGTAATCTTACAACTCTATTTCAAATAATACGATTATTATAGGATGTATTGGAAAAATTTTAGTAGATATCAAGTTATAGTATCCTTCCCGTAGATTGATCTACAAATAAATAATCATCCCCAGTAGTAGAGGTTAGGGAGGACCTCACAGAGCAACGATCATTGTTGCTCAAACATAATATAATCATTGGTAAATTTAATGGGTCTTGGATATGGGCTTTGGCTATGAGAAAATGGATTGATAAGAGATGGAAGTTTCTAGGATTGGGACAGTATTTTCTTCCCAAAGGTTTCTTCCTAGTAATTTTATATTCTAGGGAGGAAAGAGATAGGATCATAAAAGGGGTTCCTTGGTTTATGGAAAGAGCAAGACTCTTCCTTACCCATTGGTATGAAGGCTTTGTACCAAAAACCTAAATCTACCCCTAATACTAGTCAGGGTTAGGATGTATGGGTTTGCCATTGAATTATGAGAAAATTATACCTTCAAGGCAATAGAAAACACTCTAAGATAATTCCTTGAGATTTCAAAAACTATAAAAGATGTAGTCTTGGTTTTTTATGCCTGAACATTGGTCATGATTGATATTTAGTAAAACTTTACTAGAATCAATCATTCTTAACTATGGGGGTAAGTTGTGGACCCTAAACATGGATTATAAAAATATATCTCTTAGATGTAGAATATGTCATGAGGTGGGGAATATTGAGATATCATGCCCTTAGAAGAGTTCAACAAAAACATATGTAGAAAACTATAAGAGAAATTTCCAAACGGTATGGATGAGGATGGTTTTCAACTCCCAAAAAATAGGTCTAGATAGATGAAAGTAAATAAATAATGGATACCAGTGAGTAAGGATATTAGAGAAACATCAATTATTTTGAGGCTTTAGCCTATGAATAAAAAGCAGATCAAAGCTTAGAGGGCATGGTACAATAGGATCAATTACTCAGTATGAACCTGATTTAGGGATGAACATTCCTGTTGAACCTAAGGAATTTACCTCATCAATTTTTAGAGACTCTCTTGAAGTATCATGCGCTATTTAGAGAAGAAAAGTGGTAGATAAAAGACAATGTTAGATGTTAATACCTCTACCATTAACAAAGAAATACCAAAAAATAAGCAAGATAAGCCAAAAGTTTCCTTTGTAGATATAAGAGAGGATAAATGTAATGAAAAAAAGTTGTGAAAGAATATTGAGGAATAGAAAAATAAGACCTGCCCTTGGTACTAGTAACGTAAAAAGAGGAAAAACTTCAAATTATCAAGCTAGAGCTAGGGAAGCAGGAACAAATATAGAGAAATAACACAATCTAAACTGGTTGAACTTCTCTATACAAAATAGAAAAATAATATTGGTAATTCATAAGAGGAGCCAAAAAACCTTAATGAAACATTATTACCATCTCATGGAAAATAAGGGGTGATAATGCCCCCTAAAAGCATAGTTGTATTAGGGACCTCCATTTAAGTAATAAGTCAAATATTCTTTGTATCTAGGAAACTAAAATGACGAAAGAAAAAGTTTCCAAAACTATAAAAGTAGTATGGGTAAGATGTGAATGGGATGTTGTGGATTTGGAAGAAATGAGAGAGGAAATTCTAAAATTTTAGAATCTAGTTAGAACTTTCTATGAAACCATTCATAAAAATAGGTATTGGATAGCCTCATTAGTCACATGCTACTTTGTAGATATTCATTTTATCCTTATCAATGTCTATGAACCTATAACTCAATCAAGCATATCATAAGTATGAAGTGGGATTCAAGCATTTATGAGAAGTAAATATCAAGAAACATGATTTATGTTCGTAGGAGAATTTAATGCTAAAACTAGGTTGGATGAAAAATTAGAGAAATTAGGAAAATAACCCAAAGTATGAGATATTTCGAAGTACTTATTCAAAATAATAATATATGGGAGGTTGAGTTTGAAGAGCACAACTATACATGGACCAACAATAGGACAAGCTAGAACCTGATAGCAGAAAAATTAAATAGATGTATACTCTTAGATCATTGTCTAGATGAAGGGACTTGTGCTAAAATTAATGCCCTAAAAGGATTGGTTTAGATCATTGGCCAATAGGAGTTAAAATGATGGTAAGTGAATTAAAAAAAAGAACATATTTTAAATATGAGTAGATGTGGGAAAACCATCCTTAATTTGTTGATATGATAGCACAAGCATGGAATTCTTCAGGAAACAATGTGTTGTTTCCAAAACAAAAATAATTCATAACATTTAAATTAAAACAATGGAACAAGAACACTTTCAAAAATATTTTTTGAGAAGAAAGAACTAAAAGATAAATTTTTAAAAATACAAAAAGGTTATAAAAAAATTAAATGTACAATAATTTTTCTAAAATAAATATTTCACATATTATTAGGGCATATATATGTGTGTGTAGATAGATAGATAGGTATACTATAGTGAAACAACATGGATAAACTTTAATTGATTATTTTTAATTTGGGAAAAAACAAAATTTAAATTATTGTAAATAAAATATATAATATTTAATATATGTTTATTTAATTAATTATTATTATTTTTTATTGGGTTATAGGAGATTGGAATGGTCCCATCTATGTTACGTTATGACTACATAGTGGTATTACAATACCTTAGTAGCTATGCATGTATCACTTGGCATGATTTGAGCCTTGGTCTCCTTCATAAAAGTGGATTGAACTAATTGAATTATTTTAATTAATTATTAACTCATGTTATTATTATATATAAGGAATATTACAAGGTAAAATTCTCATATTAATTATATTTAGATTAGAAATAAGATAAAATTATTTTAAAGCAATCCTTTTTAATAAATGCTATAAATTATTTTTTATATTAGTTTGAAAATAAAATATGTACTAACTTTATAAAGAATCCTTAAAAAAATATTATAGATAAAAGTACAATGAGTGATCTACAATTTGAACTCATTTTATTTTCTAACCATAATAGCTTTTAAATCTTGAACCTCTTATATGTATCTTTACAATATGAATTGTATTAGATGTTAAAATATGGGCATCCATGTAAAGGCAATTGTGAGCCAATAGGAAGTGCAAGCTAGGAGTGAGTGCGAGGTAGGAGAGAGTGCAAGGCAAGAGAGAGTACGAACCAAAAGAGAGTGCAAACTGAATTAGGTAAAAGTGGTGCACCTAATTATGAATAACAATATGTGTATGTATCCTATATTGCTTATGAGCATCAAACGGAAGCATGCATATGAAAATGAAGCAAAACCAAACAATAAGGAATGAAATGAAACGAGTCTCTTCTTTATTAATTTGGTGGATCAAATCCAAGGTTACATAGCAGTCCCATTGAGGGATCAAAGGTGATACAATTGTTACAAATTTTGAGGTGCCCAAGGATCAAATCCTCCAAGAAATCAAGGTGCACATCTAGTGCCTTTCCTCGTACCCATAATCAAGGTGGGTGTACCAATGTCGTCGCTGCTTGTATCTTAAATCTCTGATGTATGATATTCCTTCCCAATGCCTCTCAATAACCTGCACCTACACACAAGGAAGAAAAAGGGGTTAAATAGCAAGGGTGTGTGGAGGGAAACATGCAAACCCCACAGGCACAAAATGACACATATATTAAAAACATGTCAAATAAACTTAGAATGCTATGAAAATTTATAGGGATGTTGCATAATAGGTTTTGAGGGGATATAACCAAAAATAGATCATAAATTGAATCCGTGGACCCCTCGATTTTGCATCGCCCACCTACAACCTATGAAGACCAAGACAAGCAAATCCCGCACCTAGACATGTCCAAAACATATGAAATTTTGGGAGAATGCATAAATAATAATTTTAAGACAAACCATATGGTTAGGTTTCCAAAATGGGGCACAGATCCACCTGCATGCAACTAGGGTGCCCGGATGGGCCCTACGAACCTACAAAACCTTAAAAATGCAATATCTCAACCAAAATTACTCCAAATTGCATGAAATTTAAACCACAACATCATATGATAGTATAAAATAGTATCATTAAAAATAGTAAAAAAATTATGCAAGTATTTGTCCTCGTATCGAGGGGGCGGTGGTGACTGCAACTAATTGCGGGGCATCCTCAGAGGGGATACCCACCAATTTTACATATTTTTTGCTACCAATCCTACTGGGGAATGATCCTAAATAATATAATGGGTGTTTTCATCGAATTTGGTGAAGAAATTCACCGAGATGAAAAAAGTTACACTCAAAGGACCCTCTTGAAGTCACCCGATAACCTCCTTCCCAAAAGAGAGATTCTGAGGGCAAGAGAGCACAATAAAGTGAGGGGAAATCTCAGAAGCACTCTGTTGCATATCCTAGAACTCCTCTCTATGTTTTTGTGTGGATATTGGATATTGGATCTATTTTATATCCCAAATGGGGTCATGTGCAAAAAGGCATGCGAGGGCATGCATGGTAGGAGGTGCCACTTGTCAAACAGGAGGCATGCGATGGATGTGGAATAGAATCTCCAATTTGGGCCTCCATTAAGAAGTGTGTCATAAGGATTCAGTGCCCTCTGACCCATATTATTGGTGGGGTAAATGGCAGTTTCTGGGTGCCATTTGTCCCAATTTTGAATTTTTCTTGGTCAAACTTGCTCACCATCCCACCCTTGGACGATGGCTCACCACCGTCCTAGGGTGGGACGATGGAAATTTGCCACTATCCCAGGGTGGTACAGTGGTGAATTTTAGGCCAAAACCTCCAACAATTAGGCCAAAAGCCTCCAAAACCTCTTCGAGAGAGGCTAGAACCACTGCGATCCTTCTAAGGGCTGCCCAAGTGGCCATGTGATGTCAATTTTATCATTGTTTGTGGATGCTTAATCAGGTTTACCATATTTTAGTGTCTACAGATGCCCATTTTTGATATGCGTTGTGTGCAGCACAATGCTGAGCAAAAATAGATAACTAAAATGTTCAATGATTAAGGTTACTTGATAACCTTACCAACTTTAGATGCCCCAATCATGGAAAGGGCATGCGTTCTTGAGTCTTTGTTTTTGACTCGCTAAATGAGCGTGCCTAGGCTTAAACATTGTCTGTCATGAATGGATAGGGCCCATGACTTAATTATGCTAGTAATTTCAAGCGTAATTATGTGATATTGTGTGCTTGTTTGCTGCCCCAAGTAGGGGCATGATTGTATTTCTCAAAGATTCGTTGAACGATCGCAATTTGCATATTTGAGTGTGTGCTTGCTGATTTGGACTAAGTATGACTACCACCTCAAGCAACGAGTTGATGATGGAATGACCAGTGAGAAAATCTATGAGTCATTTGATCCAATTGAATTGTATTATGCTTACCTTCAGTTTTGTCCTATGAAAAATAGGGTAATTTGGAAAGGATTTTGGTGACTTTGTTGTGTTTTCCTGGAGGAAAGGAGTTGAAAACTGCATGCCTGAGGGGCGGTCCAGCCACAATGGACTTCTTAGGGAATTATTGAACAAAATTTTCCATCCCTCCTAAGATATTCAGGGTTGCATTTTGATCCATGTGAAATTTGGACCCAATTTGAGCTATTTTGGTGCAGTTTTGGACCCATTTTAGGTCATTTTGGACTGTTTTGGCCTATTTTTGCTACCACCATCCTAGTGTGGGATGAGGGCATGTTCTACCACCATCCCAAGGTGGTACAGGTGGCCAAATGTGTGATCTTCCTGCCCTGGGATGGTTGTAACCCCTGTATCTCTATATAAAACCAAAATATGAAGGTTAGGCTCATTTGTGCATGCTTCTTTTTGCAATTTTGAGAGGTGGGGAGTAGGAGAGTGATTCTGACTAGCGAAGCACTTTCAAATTCATCCCACAGTCACCATGAGCCAGTGGAAGAACTCATCCAATGGAGGATCTGGTGCGAGACAGGTATGCCAAGTCTTTCTTATTGCATTTTCCTAGTGTTAGGAGTTGATTTGTTTGCTTTTATGGCATGTTTTTGGCTTGGAAGAATATAACACTATATTGTAGGTAATTATACCTAATTTATGAGATATGTACCAAATTTTATGTTTTATCCATGTTTTTGTGCAATTAGATTGCATTTTATAGGTCAAATTTTGTAATGGTTTTGTTATTTTGATGGCCTGAAAAGCATTTTTGAGCCCAATTTTTTGGAGTCATCCCTAGGTGGGCTGGCTAGTGTGGGCTGATCATAGGCAAACCCTTGATGGGCTGGCCATAGGTTTGGGGGCTGTTCCTGGGGGGAATGGCCATTTTGAGTCTTTTTTTGTGAATGTTTTTGGGGCCATTTGAGGCCATATTGGAGTTGTATTATTAAGTTGCTTATCCATGTCAGGTGGTGAGGATTCAGTATCGAGTACCAAATATTTTTGATGCCATGAGGGATGTCTTAACAATAGAGTACTAATAATGGTTGGATGCCATCAGCCTCAAGTAGGTGACATGGTTAGAGTGTGTGATAGGAGACTGTGCAAATTTGATTGCCCTGATAGATCTGTGGGATCCGCACACCAATACCTTCCACCTACCCATAGAGGAGATGACGGTGATGCTTTATGAAGTCTATCATATTCTTTGAATTCTGATAGAAGGGTGGCCAATTCGTATGATGCCACGAGACCAGAGGTGTCTAGTGCTCGAGAGGTACTTTAGTTATGATCTAGAGATGACAGAGTTGGACTGCTTGAAGGGGGGTATGCTGGTAGGATTCTGGCATGAGTCAAAGGTATTGGGGGTAAGGCATACACTACTTATGATGCTCATCTCCAATATGCTATTACCTAACTCTTATGGAGTGAGGTTCCCATGGAACTTGGTGGAGATAGTGTTTGTTTTGGTGAGGTGCAATGTGGTGGAGCCACTGGTGATGGCATGGGGTACTACACTACTGTCACATCTCTACGATGAGCTATATGAGATCCGTTGTCATCGATGGAAGGATGTGGGGTGTAGCTTTCTATTACAGTTCTAGGTATGGTAGCACATAGCTATGGGGTGACCATAGGGGCTACCCTGGATGACTCAAGCATAGCTGGCAGACAGGGAGATAGGATATGGTGTCCTATGGTGGAGGGTTTAGGAGAGGGGATAGAGTCGGTGATTCACAAGCAATGTGGGTCACTAGTAGAGGTAGTGGCAAGGGATACGGATCCTATAGTAGACATTCCATATATGGACGATGTCGGGACTACAGTGGAGTATGACGCTTGGTGGATGATAGGCATGTGGCATGGAGAGAGGCCATTAGGGAGGGGTGTAGCTAGGGAGGCACATCAAGAGGTTTCTAATGAGGACCAGTGCAAGGTAGGTGATTGGTAGGGACACATGGTAGGGGAGCGTGTAGAGCTCCTGGACTTAGGATATCAATGTGACTCTGGGGATGATGTTATTGGGGATGAGGAGGTGCAGGAACCATCTATGGCACATGGTGAGATGGAGGTAGAGCTATGGGATGAGCTACTCAATATTAGGTAGGAGAGATATCTCCTACGAACATAAGTGTATGATGTACATGGGTAGCTAGCAGCATAGTGAGCTAAGGTATAGGCGGCTCAGGCTGAGATAACATCTCTTCGGGCATAGTTGTAATATCAAAGCCCTAAACGAGAGGATTCTAGTAGTGGGGATGTGACTAGGCTATAGGCAGAGGTGACACGACTCCATTTTGTGGTGGAGACTTACCAGACATGGTTTCGATGAGGGAAGGCCTGTGCGGATGAGCTGGAGATGGAGGTAGTGCACCTTAGAGGGCATCTACGAGATGATGCAACTATCAATGGCTCATACTAGAGTCACCATAGTAGGACGGGGTAGTCCTCCTCTAGGCTGGAGGAACCAGGGTCTAGGCAGAGAGCTGACAGGACAAGTGGTAACAGGTATGGGAATTCACAAAGGACTCTAATTGCAGGTGGGAGTGTGAGTCATAGTACCGGTCATACATGACCATGGTAGTGGCTCACATGACTCTTTTTGTATTTTTGGATGTTTTAGTAGTGTGAAGTCTGAGAACTCCTTTTATTGTAGCCTACGGGCAACATGATGTATCTTTTTTTCCTATAAATATACATATATATATATGAGCTTTTATGTTTTTTATCATCATGTGTTTGTTTTTTTATGAAATGTATGCAAATGTATGCAATTTGATTTATGGGATGATGATGGATGTCTACCCTGTATGCATATTTTGTAATGTGATTTAGTTTTATTTTGCACATGCATGTATGTATGGTGAAATGGATGATTTATTTGATTTAGAGGATGCAATGTGTAGACTATATGACATATCATGCTAGCACCATAGACAATGTATATTGTATCAATTCATATGTAATGTTATCATGAGACTTATATAATGGATTTGTGAATAATGTAACTGAAATGGATGAGGTGAAGAAATATGAATGACATGAAGTTTAGGGAATGCCCATGAGGTTTTTATGAGACTCAAACACTCTAGTCAACTGATCAAAAGTTATATACTAACCATGCATGACTGTTTGACAAGGTACAAATCTGCTAGGATGACCAAGGTACTTCATATCCCTGTGTGTGCAAGTGAGTTCATTCTTGTGAGATGCATAAGGATACCGCCAGTGCCAAGTAGGCTCTCAACAAAACCTGTATTGAGGATCACCCAATGAATGCCACCATCCTAGGTTTTGTACTAACTATGACTATACCACTAGGCAATCTAGGTTACCAAATCTAGCTCATCCACATGCAAACATTGGTCTACACATACACCCAAAAGCTAATATGGCAGACATATCGTCATGCGAGAGGTTACCGCCATTGATGGATAGGCTATCCACCAAACCCGTAATGAGGATCACCTAATGGTTTTCCAAATGTTAAGAGTTTTAAGGATTCAAGTTTGACTCCCTACTTTCTTGATATTTATTAGGATACTTGCTCTCATACAGAGTGATAAGAATCATTTTTTATTTTTCTCTTTTTAGTGATAATAATCACTGTTTATTTTAAAAAAATTCTTTCTCTTGAGCAAGGGATTTGAATTTTGAGCGATGGGTATCACTGTTTCTTGTGTATTTTTATGTGTGCACTTTTTTATTTTTTGTATTTTTGTACTTGGAATTTTTGCTTTGTGGGGGTTTGCAAATTTAGACTGTTGCAAATATGTGACAATGTGGGATTTTTATGACAAAAAAGGGGGAAAACAACTTATTGTTGTGGGGGGAATTGGGTAGGGGAAAACTTGTACTTTTGCCAACTCTCAGCATTCTTGAACCATTCGCATAGGGGGATGATTAGGATGACCTTTTCGCATAAGGTAACCTAGACCACTTCATGGGTTTCATCTATCTTTGTGCAAAACTTGGATTGTTAATTATTAATTTTGTTTAGGATATGATGTACACGAGGCATAATATATGTAATAGTCTACCTCCTAAAAATCGTGCTAGCCTTCTACAAAATCTGAGTAGACACTGGATATGGCTGAGTGATCAAAAACCCTATGATATTCTAAAACAAATGGCTAAGTGAAGGGAATAGACATGACTATGGAAACATGAAATGTGGATGAAAATGATAATTGTGGCATTGAATTATGAGTACTTTCACAACATTGATTTTAAGCGATAAGTGGTGTATCATCATGGTGCTAGACATGTATCAGCAACTCTAAAATATAAATTACTAATGATGAATATGCCTACATTCAAGCGACGATAAAATGCAATGGGATGCCATGTGATGTGATGCAATATTTTTGAATTTTTTATGATGTTTTTTTCTTTTTGAATTTTTGATTAATATGTATATACATGTGACCAACAGGCTCATTTGGGGGTCATTGGGGCATTTGGGGGGACCAAAGATCTTATGGATGCCTTTGGGGCTTTTAGGGTTGACCTAGACGATCATAGATAGTCTAGGGGCATTTTCATTTGACCTAGACGATGAGAACCTGCCAGGAGCCTTTTGGGTGACCTAGATGGGCAGCGATAGTTAAAAAGTGTCTACGACTACCTAGGGGTATTTGGTTATGACCAAAGGGCTTATGGGTGCATTTAGGGCTTTTAGGGTTGACCTATATGATTGTAGATAGTCCAAGAGCATTTTTATTTGACCTAGATGGTGAGGACCCACTAGGAGCCTTTTGGGTGACCTAGACGAGTAGACACTTAAAAAGTGTCTACAACTACCTAGGGGTATTTAGCTATGACCAAAGGGATTATGGGTGCTTTTTGGGGCTTTTAGGGTTGACCTAGATAATCGTAGATAGTCCAGGAGCATTTTAATTTGACCTAGATGATGAGAACCCACTAGGAGCCTTTTGGGTGACCTAGACGAGCAGCGACACTTAAAAAGTTTCTACGACTACCTAGGGGCATTTGGTTGTGACCAAAGGGCTTATGGATGCCTTTGGGGATTTTAGGGTTGACCTAGATGATAATACATAGTCTAGGAGCATTTTTATTTGACCTAGACAGTGAGAACCTGCTAGGAGACTTTTGGGTGACCTAGACGGGCAGTGGCACTTAAAAAGTGTCTACAACTACCTAGGGGCATTTGGCTATGACCAAAGGGCTTATAGGTGCCTTTAGGGCTTTTAGGATTGACCTAGACGATCGTAGATATTCCATGAGTGTGTTTTTATTTGACCTAGACAGTGAGAACCCGCTAGGAGCCTTTTGGGTGACCTATATGGGCAGTGGCACTTAAAAAGTGTCTACGATTGCCTAGGGGAATTTGGCTATGACCAAAGGGCTTATGGATGCCTTTGGGGCTTTTAGGGTTGACCTAGACGATCGTATATAGTCCAAGAGCATTTTTATTTGACCTAGATGATGAGAACCTGCTAGGAGCCTTTTGGGGTGGTGCTCTCTAAGTATGAAATGGCCACAAGTGAAGGATGTTCAAGGGTTCAAGATCCTCGAAACCTTCAAGGGAGGCCAGGTGATAAGTTTTAGGTCCAATTTGATAAGTGATGACAAAGGGACCTAACTAGTTTACTGTAAATTTGTCCCACAGGTGGGGTGACAAGCTAGAGTTCTGTTGGTTCTCCTTTAGGATGAGATCACCAACTTGAAAGTCTCAAAGATGGACATTCATATTGTAGGCTCTTTTGAGCCACTCTTGATACACACGTAGATGCTCAATAGATTTAATGCGATATTCATCCAACAACGTAAGTTGATCTAGGTGAGCTTGTCACGTAGTATCATCATCAATAAAATCTTGCATGGATATGTGCAGTGATGGGATTTACAGCTCTAGAGGCATGATTGCCTCCATACCATACACTAGTGAAAATAGGGTTGCCCTAGTGGGCGTCTGAATGCTAGGGCGGTAAGCCCATAGGGCAAGCGGCATTTGTATGTACCAATTAGTATGATTCTCTTTGATTTTTTTCTTCAATATGGCAATTAATGTCTTGTTTGATGCTTCTGCTTGCCCATTTGCTTGGGGATAATAGGGTGTCAAAAAGTTGTGTTGGATATTATATTTTGTTATCAAAGCACACACATATTTATTCTTGAATGATGTCCCATTATCTGAAATGATCTTGGATGGGATACCAAAAGGACAAATGATATTATGCAATATGGACTCTGCTATGCGGGGTCCTATCGTAATGGTAAGGGGGATTGC
This sequence comes from Wollemia nobilis, assembly GCA_028583015.1. Taxonomy (NCBI): domain Eukaryota; kingdom Viridiplantae; phylum Streptophyta; class Pinopsida; order Araucariales; family Araucariaceae; genus Wollemia; species Wollemia nobilis. The sequence continues at coordinate 4,241,191 of JAQPPZ010002395.1, read as the reverse complement.
TTCCACCCACTTTGTAAAATACTCGGTAGTCGTAATGATAAACGTGTGATCACTCGAGGATGTCGAAAATATTTTCCTAGTTAAATCCAATCCCCATTATGAAAATGGCCAAGTCAATTGGATTGGTTGCAAGGCCTGAGAAGGTACATGTGTCAAGTTAGCATGGTGTTGACATTTCACGTACTTCCTCACATATGCACAATATCACTCTAAATTTGGCCAATAATAGCCCATGCAAAGAATGTGCTTTGTGATGGCCATGCCACTAAAATGGCCATCACAAGTATCATCGTGTTCTTAGGCCATCGCCCAAGTCAATTCTTGATTCTCTAAGCAATGAAGGAGGATTCCTTCCTAGCTCTGACGGTATAGGACGTATCCTAACAAGACAAACTTTGATGCCTTCCATTTAAATGTCCTTTTGGCAATGTGCGATAATCTATGGGGGAGATTACCAAGCTTTAGGTACTCTCAAATCTATGTGGATGAGTCCTGCTGTGTGGAAGCCTCGATTGCATGAATTGACTGTCCCTCATGAAGTTCATCCTGAGAAAATGTAGATTGGGAAAGAACTTGTAATAATAGCACTGTGTTGCTATAAAAAGGGTTTTGGGGGAACAAATTCCCCCGAGCGACATGATTCAGGTGCTCATGAATGTGTGAGAATATTTATTTATGAGTTTCTATTTGAATCAAGTGGACTTCTGGCGTGGCTTGAGTGCTCTCACGCTCAACTACTGACTGTGATAGAGTCTTGACTTAAATGGTTGTCATCTCATCTGTGGGATCTTGTGGGATCAAGGACCCTACGGAGGCCATTGTATCTACAAAATGATTAGATGATCAAGGGAGTGCCTCGATGTCATACCATTCAAAATTTTTTAGGATTTTATCCACAAGGGCTTTGTAAGCTTGCAAAACAGGGCACTTGCATTGGTAAATTCCTTTGACCTAGTTCACTATAAGCAATGAATTGCCAAAGATATTGAGTTTGTTTATTTTCATGGTGATGGTCGTTTGAAGACCTATGAGCAAGGCTTCATACTCAACATTGTTATTGGTACACGAGAAATCAAGTTTAAATGACAGGGGTATGGGAGTCCCATGCAATGTGAAAAACATGATCCCTATGCCACCCCCTTGCTCACATTTGGAGCCATCAAAGAAAAGAGTCATATCTGCCTGTGACTCAGGCTCATCAGAATTGGATGATTCTGATATTTGGAAGACTCCATCATTGGTAAGCTCCATGCTAAGAGGTTGATCATCCTAGAAAGGAGTCTCTGCAAATTGATCAGCAATGACCTGGCCCTTGATTGAATTTTTCCCTATGAATTCTAGGTCAAATTTTGTCAACAACATGATCCATTTTGCCATGCGACTACTATGATAAGTAAAATTCATCATGTATTGCAATAGATTCTCTTTAGATACAACATATGTAGTGTGGTTGAGCATATAGTGTCGTAGCTTCTTGGTAGCAAAAACCATCGCTAGACATAACTTTTCAATGTATGCGTACTTGATCTCATAGCTCACTAGGGTGTGACTGAGATAGTATGTGGCCTGTTCCTTGTGAAATTTATTTTTTTGGGCTAACATGGCACCCAATGCAGTCTCAATAGTTGAGATATATAATCAAAATGACACCCCTAGTCTAGGTGGAGGTAACACTAGCGATGAATCCAGGTATTGTTTAATTGCGTCAAAGGCATCCTGACACTCATCATCCCAGTGGAATATGACTTCCTTGTGCAAGAGTTTGTTAATGGGTCTACACTTGTCAAAAAATTGTGCTATAAAGTATTTTATGGATGCAATCCTCCCCTACAAGCTACGAAGTTGCTTGATGGTAGTCGTGGTAGGCATTTCAAGGATTTCCTTGACCTTGTTAGGGTCCACTTTGATGCCTTGTTTGGAAACTATAAATCCCAAGAACTTTCCAAATGTGATGCCAAAGACACACTTCTTGGGGTTCAGTCTCACATTATGTTCAATAAGGCAATCGAGGACTTTGCACAAGACATATAGGTGCTCATGACGTAAAAAATATTTAGCCAGTAAGTCATCCATGTAATCTTCCAAAAATTTGTGCATGTAGTCATGGAACATATATGTCATGGCACGCTGGTAGGTGGCACCAACATTTTTAAGGCCAAAGGGCATGACCTTGTAACAAAATGTTCCCCAAGGTGTTGTGAATGTCGTTTTGAGTTGGTCTTCAGGGTTGATATGAATCTGATTATACCCATAGAAGCCATCCATAAGGGAGATAATTTCATGTCCTACGATGGCATCTACCAGGGCATCAGTGCTTGGCAAAGGAAAATCATCCTTAGGACTCGCTTTGTTTAAGTCTCAAAAATTAGTGCAAATTTGAATCCTCTCGTCAGGCTTCTTGATGGGGACCATGTTGGAAAACCATGGTGGATAGTCTACAAAAATGACAAACTTGGCATCCAACAGTTTTTGTAGCTCATATTTGATCATCAAGGCCACTTTTGGGTGCATCATTCTCAACTTTTGCTTGACAAGCTTGGCTTTGGGGTCAAGCATTAGATTGTGGGTGACCATATTGGGATCTAATCCTGACATGTCTTTGTAATACCATGCAAAAGTTGCCTTCTTATTTGTGAGAAGGGATATGTAATCGGCTTGCTCTTTGAGGGATAGGATTTCCCTTAGCTTGATACATTGCAGGTTTTCAGGATCTAAGTCGATATCTTTGTCAACCTTAGGCTCGATTGACATATGTTACCCCTCTTCCAACTGGTGGGGAGTGGGGATCAAATGGATGTCGTCAGCTAGATTTAAATCCTCGATGGGAACCTCAAGTTCCTCCTCACCATGGAAGACATCATGAGTTGGCCCAGTAGAGAATTGAAACAACCCACCGCAAGCCCAATACTCAGAGGGTGATGGGGGTGAATCAGCGCGATCCCAGTCAATAGCATCTAGATCTAGATGGCATGGCTTGGAAGGGTCGGCTGGGTTGTGAAGTGGTGTGGTCAAATCAATGGAGATCATATTGATGGAATGTGTTTGCTTTCTAGGACCACGGTCATGTGACTGTATATTGATATCATCTTCCGCCCCCACATGTGGTTCTGGTAGAATGGGGATCATCGGATCATGTATGGGAACAACTGTAGGACGAGATCATTAGGCTCAAGGAGCACCATGTTTGTGGGTGGATTAGGGAAGACCTCATGGTGAATCTGGCCTAAATTGATAGGCCTTTCCCTCAAGCATGGGCTAACGTGCAACTGAAGATAGACTTATTCTATGTCAATGGGCTTGTGACAATGACGCAAGTAAAGAGGACCAAGATATGCCCTCTCTGTTTCAACCTCATAGTCACTATCATATATGGGAATCTCATTATTACCTCTTGGTATCGAGCAATCAGGTAAGTGTGGTCCTATTTAAGTAGGAAAAAATGGTGCACCAAATTATGTGGTACAATAAGCGTATCTACCCCATCTCTCTAATGAGCATCAAAAAGGAAGCATGCATGCAAAAGTACAAGAAAACCAACAAAGGAAAATGAATCAAAGAAAGTATTTTCTCATTAATTTATTGGATCCAATCCAAGGTTATAGAAGTCCCCTTGAGGGATCAAAAGTTTGATACAATTGTTACAATATTGGGTGCCCAAATATCAAGTCTTTCACGGAATCTGGGTGCACATATAATGTTTCTCCTCATACCCACAATCAATGTGGGCGAGCTAATGCCACCGCTGCTTGTATATAGGTTATTTGATGTCTTATATTTCTTCCCAAAGCCTTATGAGGACATGCACCTGCATACAAGGAAGCAAAATGGGGTCAAATAGCAAGGGTGTATGGTGAAAACATGCAATCCCCATAGGGGTAAAATGGCATATGAATTAAAAGTGCATCAAATGATATCCAAATGACTTGAAAATTTCTATATATGTTAAAGAGGATGTTTTGGGAGGATATCACCCAAAAAAGATCAGAAATTGCATCCATAGACCCCTCTATTTAGCGTCGCCCGCCTAAAACCTGCGAAAAGGAAGACAACAAAATATCAAACCTGCACTTATCCAAAACTCATGAAATTTTATTAGTATGCATAAATTGGCATTTCATGACAACCCACATGATCATATTTTCCAATTAGATCATGTATCCACCTGCATCAAACTGGGGTGCCCGGATGGGCCCTACTAGCCCGCAAAAAATTAAAAATAGCATAACTCCTTCATTTTAACTCCAAAAGACCTGAAATTTGAACTGTAGCATCATGGCATAATGTAGAAAATAACTAATTAAAAAAAGTAAAGAAATTGTTTAATAATTTACCCTCATCTCGGGGGGGCAATGGTGACTGCAACTATTTAGAGGGCACCCTAGGAGGGGATACCCACCAAATCCGGACACTTATTGTTACCAAACCACTAGAAGATGTTCCTAAACAAACTAAGGTGTGTTTTCATCAAATTTGTGAAAAAATTCACCTATATGGAAAAGTTACACTCGGATTACCTTCTTGAAGTCACCCGGTAACCTCCTTGGCAAAAGGGAGATTTTGAGGGCAAAGAGGTGCAATAAGGTGAGGGGAAATCTTGAAAGCACTCCATTGCATATCCTAGAACTCCTCTCTATATGTGTGTCTAACTTTTGTGTGGAAATTACATCCACTTTATAGCCCAAAGGGGCTCAAGTGCAAAAAGGCATGCAAGGGCATGCATGGCAGGAGGTGCCATTTGTCAAAAAGGAGGTATGCATTGGATGGGGAAGAGAATCTCCATTCTTGGCCTCCATAATTATGTGTGTCATGAGGATTCAGTGTCCTCTACCCCGCATGCTCTGTTTGATGGGTTAAATGGTAGTTTTTGGGTGCCATTTGGCCCAGATTTGACTTTTTATGGGTCAAACTTGCTCACCGTCCCACCCTAGGATGAGGGCTCACCACCGTCCCAGGTTGGGGTGGTGGGAATTTTCCACCATCCCATGGTGGGACGGTGGTGAAATTTGGGCCAAAAATGCCCAAAATTGGACCAGTAGTCTCCAAAAAGCCTTTTGTAGTGGCTAAAGCCACTGTGAGCCTCCTGAGGGCTACCAAAGGAGCTGAATGATGTTAATTTGATCATGTTTATTGATGCCTAATTGGATTGACCATATTTTAGTGTCTACAGATACGCCTTTTTTGGATGCACTGTGTGCAGCATAGTGCTGAACAAAAATAGATGACTAAAATGTTGAATGATTAAGGTTACTCAATAACCTAACCAACTTTAGATGCCCCAATCATGGAAAGAGCATGCGTTCTTGAATCCTTGCTTCTAACTTAGTAAAGACATTGGTTTTGGTTTCTCTTCAACTTCCAGGTATGCTCAGGGGCCTTATAACCCTAGTCATTAGAGAAAACCAAGTATTTTGGTAAATTTTGAGCTTACCAACAGGCAAGTTCATCTACACTGTTATGTGCTTAATTGAGATATTTGCTTGTTTTCTGCCCTACGTAGGGGCATGATTATATTTGTCAAAGATTCGTTGGACGAACGCAATTTGCATGATTGAGTGTTTAATTGTTGATTTTTATTATTAATTTATTAGGTATGACTACCCCCTCAAGTGATGAGTCGATGAGGGAATGACCAATGAGAAAAGCAACGAGTCGCTTGACCCATATGATGTTTGTTAAGGTTGCCTTCAGTTGTTCTCATTCAAAAATGGCACAGTTTTAAAAGGATTTGGATGATGCTATGGAGATTTCATGGAAGCAAAAATTTGAAAACCTCCTTCCCATGGGGCGGTCTAGCCATAATGGCCTTCTTGGGGAGTGAAGTAGTAACTTGTCCATGCATCCATGAGAAGTTTGCATTCCATCTTGACCCTGAATGAATTCCATAATATTTGGCTTGTTTTAATGGGTTTTGAACCCTTTTTTTGGGTGTTTGTGTTGTTTTTGCTATTTTTTATTAATATATATGTATATGCATTTGACCCATGGGCTTATTGGATGCCATTGGGACATTTTGAGTAACCAAAGGGTTTATGGATACCTTTGGGGCTTTTTGGGATTGACCAAAGGGTTTAGGGATACCTTTGGGGCTTTTTGGGTTGACCAAAGGGTTTATGGATACCTTTGGGGCTTTTTGGGTTGACCAAAGGATTTATGGATACCTTTGGGGCTTTTGGGGGGTGAAAAAAGGGTTTATGGATACCTTTGGGGCTTTTTGGGATTGACCAAAGGATTTATGGATACCTTTGGGTCTTTTGGGGGGTGACCAAAGGATTTATGGATACCTTTGGGGCTTTTTGGGGTGACCAAAGGGTTTATGGATACCTTTGGAGCTTTTTTGGGTGACCAAAGGGTTGATGGATACCTTTGGGGCTTTTTGAAATTGATTGCTTAACTCTTTGATCGATGATTAGGGGAGGTATGGTACCAATAATGCCCAAGTTGATGCTTGAAAACATTTGTGTGATGTGCAATTGTGCGATTGTGGACCATTAGGTGCATTAGGTGTTATGATGCATTAATGGATGCATGTGTTGTGCTATGATGTCATTTGATGATATGCAATATTTTTATTTGATCTATGATATGACGATGGATTTTTATCATGTATGCATATGTTTTAATGTGATTTGATTTGATTTTGTACATGTATGGATGTATGATGATATGGATGACTATATGTCGTATTATGCTAGTACCACAGATGATATAGAATGCATCAATTCATGTGTAATGTTGTCTTGAGACTATATAATGGATTTGTGAATAATATAATTAAAATGAATGTGGTGAAGTGCTATGATATTTATAAGATGTTCAAGAGGTTTCCACAAAACTCAAACACTCTAGTAAATTGATCAAAAGTTGTATACTAACTGTGCAAGGCTTTTTAACAAGGTATTAATATGTTAGGATGACCAAGATACTCAATATCCCTATGTGTGCAAGTGAGTTCATTCCTGCGAGATGCATAAAGATACCGCCATTGACAAGTAGGCTATCCACCAAACTTGTAATGAGGATCACTCTATGAATGCCACAATCCAAATTTTTGTACTCAGTTGGCTTAGACCACTAGGTAGTATAGGTGACCAATAGCTAGCTCGTCCACATGCAAACATTGGTCTATACACACGCAAATCTAATGTAATAGACATATCGTCATGCATTTAGGATACCGTCATTGACAAGTAGGCTATCCACCAAACCTGTAATGAGAATCACCTAAATGGTTTTTCAAATGCTAAGAATTCTAGTGATTCAAGCTCAAGTGTCTTTTGGTTATTCAATTGATTGGGATTACTTTCTCTCATATATAGTGATGAGAATCACTGTTTATTTTTCTCTTTTTAGTGACTATAATCACTGTTTATTTTGAGTTTTTTCTTTTTTCGTTTTTTTTTCTTGAGAAAGGGTTTTGAGTAGTGGTGATAACCACTGTTATTTGTGATTGTTGCTTTTTGAGAGTTTTGATTTCAAAGTTGAATTTGTGGGATTTTTGGCTTGTGGATGGCATTGATCCTTTAGGCCTTGAGGATGACTACCCATCCTTTGTGGGGACGTGTAGTACAAATCCTTACGACTTTAGGGATCAAAGGTGTTTGGAAATTTTGATGGGAAGCTTTTGGGATTTTACTTTGGAATGGTGTTGATCTTTTAGACCTTGGGGATGACTACCCATCCTTCGCAGGGACGTGTAGTATGAATCCTTACGACTTTAGGGATCAAGGGTGTTTAGAAATTTTGATAGTGGTGAAAACCACTGTTTATTTTTGGGAATTGATTGGGGAAGAGCTTGTCCTTTTGCAAATTCTCAGCATTCTTGAACCATTCGCATAGGGGGATGAGCAGGATAAACTTTTTGCTCAAGGTACCCTAGACCACTTTGTGGGTTTCATATTTCCTTTCATAAACTTGGATTTATTAGTGTGAAATGTTTTGGGATTTGATGTATACGAGGCACGATCTCAGCAAGACTTTACCTCCTAAAAATCTCACTAGCCTTCTACAAAATCTGAGAAGAAACTAGATATGGCTAAGTGACCGAAAACCTTAATGACATTCTAAAAATAAATGACTAAGTTGAGGGAATGGACAAGACCATGGAAATGTATGAAAGGTAGATGGAAATGATAAGTAACTATGGAATGAGTTGAGTTATAACCTTGACACCATTGATTGTGCATTATACTTAGTGTACTATTTTAATGCTAGACATGTATGAGCCACTTTAAAAATACAAAGTGCCAATGATGATTATGCCAAATACAAATGATAATGCAATGGTATGCAACTTGATGGGAATGCAATATTTTTTTGAAATTTTGATGATGTTTTTTTTCTCTTTTTGAAATTTTGATTGATATATATGTATGAAAGTGCAATGCGATGCAATGTTTTTGTATTTTGATGTTTTGATGATGTTTTTGAATTTTTGATAGATATGTATATACATGTGACCAACGGGCTTATTTTGGGGCCATTGGGGCATTTAGGTTTGACCTAGATGATTTTAGGTAGCCTAGGAGTGTTTTTACTTGACCTATACGGTGAAAACCCGCTAGGGGTCTTTTGGGTGACCTAGGCATTCAACAATACTTATAAAGTGTCTAGACTGCCTAGGGAAATTTAGTTGTGACCAAAGGGCTTAGAGATGCCTTTGGGGCTTTTAGGGTTGACCTAGACGATCGTAGATAGTCCAAGAGCATTTTTACTTGACCTAGATAGTGAGAACCTGCTAGGAGCCTTTTAGGTGATCTAGACGTGCGACGACACTTAAAAATTTTCTACGACTGCCTAGGGGCATTTGGTTGTGACCAAAGGGCTTATGGATGGCTTTGGGGCTTTTAGGGTTGACCTAGATGACCGTATATAGTCCAAGAGCATTTTTACTTGACCTAGACGGTGAGAACCCACTAGGAGCCTTTTGGGTAACCTAGACGTGCGATGGCACTTAAAAAGTGTCTACGACTACCTAGGGGCATTTTGTTGTGACCGAAGGGCTTATGGATGCCTTTGGGGCTTTTAGGTTTTACCTAAATGATCGTAGATAGTCTGGGAGCATTTTTACTTGACCTAGACAATGAGAACTCACTAGGAGCCTTTTTGGGTGACATAAGTGTTCAACGACACTAAAAAAAATGTCTACAACTGCCTAGGGGCATTTGGTTGTGACCAAAGGGCTTATGGATGCCTTTGGGGATTTTAAGGTTGACCTAGATGATCGTATATAGTCCAAGAGCATTTTTACTTGACCTAGATGGTGAGAACCCACTAGGAGCCTCGTGCGATGGCACTTAAAAAGTATCTATGACTGCCTAGGAGAATTCTAGGTTGATCAAGCAGGATGTAGGCACCCTTGGAGCATTTTGGGGTGACCTAGATGGTTCTAGACTGCCTAGGAGAATTTTAGGTTGACCAAGCGGGATATAGGAACCCTTGGAGCATTTTGGGGTGACCTGGATGATTATAAACTTCCTAGGAGCATTTTAGGTTGACCAAGCGAGATATAGGCACCCTTGGAACATTTTGGGGTGACCTAAATGGTTATAAACTACCTAGGAGCATTCTAGGTTGACCAAGCAGGATGTAGGCACCCTTGGAGCATTTTGGGGTGACCTAGACGGTTCTAGACCGCCTAGGAGCATTTTAGGTTGACCAAGCGGGATGTAGGCACCCTTGGAGCATTTTGTAACTTTGATTATTTTGTGCTTTTAGGAGGAAGGTGTAATACCTTGTGTACCCCCAGTATGCAAGATGTTTTTGTGTTTTAATATTTTGCAATGTTTTTGGATTTTATTGCTTTTTGATTTGTTTGAAATTTTAATGTTTTAAATTGTTTTTGAAATTTTGATTATTTTGTGAGGGGAAGGCATGATACCTTAGGCACCCCCAGTGTGTACTGTGATTGATGCAATGTTATTGGCTTGGCTAGGAGGAGCAATAGGAATTGACTCCCCCTATTTTGGCAAGGCATTCTGGGTAATGCCAATGTCTCTATGGGGTGAAAGGAGTGACCCACTCATGGATAAAGCTCCCTCATCAATAAGATCTTGGACCCTCTATCTAAACATATGATAATTGCTAATGGCATGCCCTCTCATCCAATGATACAGGCAATAATGATCCTCCCTATATTGTTTAGGGTTGGACCCATTTGGATTGAACGGGTGTATGTATGGCAATTCGATTGCCTATGTATCTTGCATATTGTGGAATATGGTTGACATAGGCTCAGATAATGGAGTCTAGGTATGACGTTGATGCCTTAAACAAGGCAAAATCGGCTGACTCATTTTATGAGGTAATGAGGTCGTATGTGTCTCAATAACCTATTTAGGTTGCTCTTCTTAACCACCATATATAGGTAACATATGCTAACTCATTTTACGAGGTGATGAGGTTGTATGTGTTTCAGTCATATGTTTAGGTTGTTCTTCTTGACCACCATCTATAAATAACAGATGATGCACTATGTTAATTTTTTGGTTGTTGATTTGAAGATCATTCTTGTCAAACATATCCTATACCAGGTTTTTGAATTTAAAGCACCTATGCACATCGTGCCCCTTCTACCTATGGTATTTACAGTATAGGTCTTTGTGATATCCATAGGTCTTAGGTGCATAGGGGTCGACAAGCCGACTCTCAGGTAAAGTAATTGCCTTTGTCGTGCAGAGTCACTAAAATAGAGAATCCCTGGACTCATTAATGGGCATAAATTGTCGCTTAGAGAGACGTTGTTGGTTTAGCCCTTGATTTTTTTTAGAATTAACATTGGACTGTGTGGGAGTGGGTTGGTCTTGATAATCAAGGGGTTGAGGTTTTGGATGACTCAATCGTAACTCAATGCTTGTGAGCCGATCCATGATTTGTTGTAAATCATTTTATTGGTGACTCACTTGTAACTCCACATTGGCTAGCCTATCCAAGATATGTTGTGGTACTAGTGGAGATGATTGGATGGCTATTGAGGGAGTTGGATGGTAACTTATATGTGGTGGAGGTGAACTAGGTGTGGGAGATAGGAGATAATTGATCGAGGGTGGATAAAAAGTCCTTAAGGTCTGAGCAGATATGGATGTTGTATGATGATTGGATCTGGAAATTATATCCACATGTTCTTGTTCTTGATTTATCTCAGGCTCATGTTCCAACTCAAAGAGTTCAACTGTGGTAGTTGGGTTAACCCCACTTTGGTCTAGGGGGTACACCTATTCTTGGTTTTGTGGAGATGTTGGATGATATGGAGTAGGCATGACCAAATCCATCGGTGGTATCTCCTATTTTATGGATGGAATGTTGGATGGTGTCACAATTTGCATAGATGGATTCACAGGGATTTGGTTCTCTGTCATCATATTGATCATTCCCACAAACTTGTGAGAAGATGCATTTGCATCTAAACGAGTCATGGGTACCTCATTAACTTGTCCGCTTGGCCCCCATGCTCGAGGGGTGCATCAAAAATGCTATCAATGGGTGGCAACTTGGTAGGGGGACTACCTAGATCCTTGATCGACTCGATGATAGGTGTGAATGCAACATTAGGTACTGTGCACTCATCGAGTTCTAGGTAGGTGAATTGAATTGTGTCCTCAACTATGGTGGGTGAATATGGTATGATATGATTTTATTCATCCATGTCAATAGGGGGTTCTTCCTCCTTTTTGGTAGGAGTGATAAGATCTTCTATAGGTGTATTGATGACAGATATGGGATCTTCTACAGTTGGCTCTTCTAATCCTTCCTTTATTGAAAATATAGAGGATGGTACTAGCAATGGTGGTGAAGGTAACTTCATGACTAACCGTGGGGTTGCATCTAGACTTTGGATAAAGTCGTTGGGTTTAATATCCAAATGCTTGGGTGACACTATAGGACTTTGTGGATGATCCACCTGCTAATAATACTTGAAGGGGTCTGGGTTAGCATTGATCACATGTACCTTACCTTCATCAATGTATTTAATGCATTGATGCACTATAGATGGAACATATTCCATATCTCTTATCCCATGGTTTTCCAAACAGTATGTTGTACTGGCTTTCACCCTCCAAGATGTAGAACAATGTAGGCACAATGTTTTGTCCAACTTCAACAAGTAGGATTATTGTACCCACAGTGGAGGCTAAAGCATCATTAAATGCTTGTAATGTGAACTTGGAAGGTGCAATGCACGAGGATGGGAGGTTGAGATGCTTTAGTGAAGATGTGGTAATAATGTTTATCGAGGAACCCATGTCAACAAATACTCGCTTATAGGGGATCCTATTGATACTCGTGATGATATGCAAAGTAGTATCTGGTGAATTGGTAGGCATGGGTTTGACCTCATGATTTTGAAAGGATATAGCAGACTTCTTGTACATTTGTATGTATTCCATAAAGTTGGTGAAAGCATCAGAGTCATGATGTTGTACCTCCATGGAATCCAAAACCCTCATGAAAGGTTCCCAATATTTGGAGGACTATAGTAGAAGCTCCCTCATGGTAACTTTTGTTTATGGTGCATGCAAACTTTGCATAGGCCTATGCTGGGTTGCTAACACTTGTTGGATAAGATTTCTAGGTGGTGAAGACCATGATGTAGAGGGAGTGTAGACCTCCCTGCTAGGCCCTTTGGAAGGCTGATTATATTTGATTTGTGATTGGAATCGATGTTGGCTAACAGAATAATCCACTTGATCATGTGGGTAACCCATTGATGTCCTCTTGGTAGAGGTACTTTGGTGGTCGGGTCTTCTATGTGAGGAGTGGACCTCACAATGACTTTCAGCATGTCATGCAGGAATGATGAAATCCTCAGGAGAATATTGCAAGTGACTACTATCAGGGCTCCATGCAGGAGTGACGAGATCCTCATGCCTATAATGATGGTTCTTAGGGCTTCCCCTATAGTTATCTACTTCACTAGCTCATAAGCGAGCACAGCTATGCATGGTTGTCATGGTGTGTTGACCAGGCAAACCTTGAAGGAAATCCACACTAAAGAAAATTTTGACTTTCGAAAAGGGCTATAAGTGTTATATATCAAAACGATCAGTGCGACAAGTTGATCATAATGGGCTAGGTCTCAAAATTTTGATTTTTGGGTTAAAAATTTGTATTTTTGGAATATTTGGCTAACCGGGGCCTGTGAGGAAATGCCCATTTTTAGGATTTTTTGGGAAATTTTGAACCGTGAAGATTTAGGACTCACAATTTCCGATAGAGGTGCACTAGGATCTAACTAAGACAAAAAAAAAAATTGGCACTTTTTGGAGTTGTCTAGCCCACTTTATGACCATTTTAGTGCAGTTTTTCGCTATCTTCAAGGTCAAAAATAGAGTAAAAATAAAACCAAATTAACTTTTTCGTTATAGCTCTGTTTTGCACGATTCTTGAAGCATTGGATGCAGAATAAAAAAGTAGATTTATAATAAAATATAAATCCCAAGAGCTTTTTAGATGTGATTCCAAAATTGCACTTCTTGGGTTTCAATCTCACATTATGTTCAATAAGGCGATCGAGGACTTTGCACAAGACATCTAGGTGCTCATGACGTAATAAAGATTTAGCCAGTAAGTCATCCATGTAATATTCAAAAATTTTGTGCATGTAGTCATGGAATATATATGTCATGGCACGTTGGTAGGTGGCACCGACATTTTTAAGGCCAAAGGGCATGACCTTGTAACAAAATGTTCCCCAGGGCGTTGTGAATGTCGTTTTGAGTTGGTCTTCAGGGTTGATACAAATCTGATTATACCTAGAGAAGTCATCCATAAGGGAGAGCATTTCATGTCCTACAGTTGCATCTACTAGGGCATCGATGCTTGGCAAAGTAAAATCATCCTTAGGACTCGCTTTTTTTAGATATTGAAAATCATTGCAAATGCGAATCCTCCCGTCAGGCTTCTTGATGGGGACCATGTTGGAAAACCATGGTGGATAGTCTACAGAAATGAAAAACTTGGCATCCAATAGTTTCTATAGCTCATATTTAACCATCAATACCATTGTTGAGTGCATATTTCTCAATGTTTGCTTGACAGGCTTGGCTTTGGGGTCAAGCGTTAGATTGTGGGTGACCAGATTGGGATCTAATCCCGACATGTCTTTGTAATACCATGCAAAAGTTGCCTTCTTCTTTGTGAGAAGGGCTATATAATCGACTTGATATTCAAGGGATAGGATTTCCCCTAGCTTGATACAATGTGGGTTTTCAGGATCTGAGCCGATATCTTTGTCAACCATAGGCTCGATTGACATATGTGACCCCTCTTCCAACTAGTAGGGAGTGGGGATCAAATGGATGGTCAACTGGATTTAAATTCTTTATGGGAACCTCGGGTTCCTCCTTAGCATGGAAGACATCATGATTTGGCCTAGTAGATAAGTGAAACAACCCACCACAATCCCAATACTCAGAGGGTGATGGGGTGAATCAGTGCGATCCCAGTCAATAGCATCTATATCTAGATGGCATGGCTTGGAAAGGTCGGCTGGGTTGTGAAGTGGTGTAGTCAAATCAATGGAGATCATATTGATGGAATGTGTCTGCTCTCTAGGACCATGGGAATGTGACTTTATATTGATATCATCTTCCATCCCCACATGTGATTCTAGGAGAATGGGGATCACTGGATCCTGTCTAGGAATAGATTGCAGGACGGGATCATTAGGCTCAAGAAGCTCCATGTGTGTGGGTGGATCAGGGAAGACCTTGTGGTGAATCTGGCCTAAATTGATAGGCCTTTCCCTCAAGTGTGGGCCAACATGCAATTGACGATAGACTTATTCTATGTCGATGGGCTCATGACAATGATGCAAGTAATGAGGACCAAGGTATGCCCTCTCTGTTTCATCCTCATAGTCACTATCGTATATGGGAGTCTCATTTTTGCCTCTTTGTATCAGGCGATCAGGTAAGTTTGGTCCCACTGAAGTAGGGAAAAATGGTGCACCAAATTACTTGTAACAATAAGCGTATCTACCCCATCTCGCTAATGAGCATCAAAAAGGAAGCATGCATGCAAAAGTACAAGAAAACCAACAAATGAAAATGAATCAAAGCAAGTCTTTTCTCATTAATTGGTTGGATCCAATGCAATATTACAGAAGTACCATTTAAGGCTCAAAATTGTGATACAATTTTTACAATATTGGGTGCCCAAATACCAAGTATTTCATGGAATTCGGGTGCACATCCAATGTTTCTCCGCATACCCACAATCGAGGTGGGTGATCCAATGCCACTGCTGCTTGTATCTAGGTTCTATGATGTCTTATATTTCTTCCCAAAGCCTTTTTATGACCTGCACCTACACACAAGGAAGCAAAAAGGGGTCAAATAGCAAGGGTGTATGGTGAAAACATGCAATCCCCACAGGGGCAAAATGGCATATGAATTAAAAGTGCATAAAATGATATCCAAATGACTTGAAAATTTTTAGACATGTTAAAGAGAATTTTTTGGGAGGATATCACCCAAAAAAGATCATAAATTGCATCCGTAGACCCCTCAATTTAGCGTCGCCCGCCTACAACTTGTGAAAAGGAAGACAACAAAATATTGAACCTGCACTTATCCAAAACTCATGAAATTTGGTCAGTATGTATAAATTGGCATTTCAAGACAACCCATATGATCATATTTTCCAATTGGATCCTGGATCCACCTGCATAAAACCAGGGTGCTCAGATGGGCCCTACGAGCTTGCGAAAACTTAAAAATAGCATAACTCCTTCATTTTAACTCTAAATGACCTTAAATTTGAACTGTAGCATCATGGAATAATATATAAAATAACTAATTAAAAATAGTAAATAAATTGCTTAAGAATTTACCCTCATCCCGGGGGCGATGGTGACTACAACTATTTGGAGGGCACCCTAGGAGGGGATATCCACCAAATCCAGAAATTTTTTGTTACCAAAACACTAGAAGATATTCTCAAACAACATAAGTTGTTTTTTCATCGAATTTGTGAAGAAATTCACCCGGATGGAAAAGTTACACTCGGATTACCTTCTTGAAGTCACCCGGTAACCTCCTTGGCAAAAGGGATATTTCGAGGGCAAAAAGGTGCAATAAGGTGAGGGGAAATCTTGGAAGTACTCCATTGCATATCCTAGAACTCCTATATATATGTGTGTCTAATTTTTGTGTGGAAATTGCATCCACTTTATAGCCCGAAGGGGCTCAAGTGCAAAAAGTGCCATTTGGTCAAGATTTGACTTTTTATGGGTCAAACTTGCTCACCGTCCCACCCTGGTACGAGGGCTCACCTCCATCATGGGGTGGGATGGTAGGAATCTGCCACCATACCAGGGTAGTACGGTGGTAAAATTTGGGCCAAAACTGCCCAAAATTAGGTCAATAGCCTCCAAAAAGCCTTCCGAAGTCGCTAGAACCACTGTGAGCCTCCTAAGGGCTGCCCAAAGAGCTGAATGATGTCAATTTGATCATGTTTATTGATGTCTAATTGGATTGACCATATTTTAGTGTCTACACCCATATATGCTTGTTCCTCATAATTATTTTCATGGATGAGGATTTCTTCATTCTCACCTTACAGTGCCTCAGACTCACAAGGATATAGCTGCTCAAGTAAATTAACTGCTCCCTCGCTAGGAGGTCTAGCTTCCTGTGGGTGAACTAGCTCTTCGGGAGGAAGGAGATACAGCCATACAAGATCAGGAAAGGGAATATATGTATGATGTCTTTCTGTTGGTCGTTAATGGGAACAATTTACGAATGATCACTATTCGACTCAAAAGGGTTATATGGTGCCACCTCATAACCCGACTCATCATCTGAGGTCCATTCATATGAGGTGTCTTGATCTGATTCATCACAAACATGGGGACAACCTCATGAACCTTCCCCTCTCTCAAAATATGGAATAATTTTACCAAAGATCGTGGGGTTCCCATCTAGCAGTGGGAAGTAGTCCCCCATGGAGTAGACTGTATTGGGATTGGCATAAGGGTCTTGGGCCAACCCATCCCCATAGCCTATATTCAAGTGATTTAGGCCATCCATGAGGACATATAGAGGCAAGGGATTGTTGTGTCCCACTCCCGAATTTTCATAAGAAATTGGATACTACGGTTGATAAGGGATTCTTGTGCCCTTCTCATACTAGTCTAACCTATAACCATGCCAGTTGCATAGGTCAAGATACTTCAGGGTGAAGTTAGGGTTAGACAGGTAGTTAATGTCTTCTCCAAAAGGCTCCTCATCCTCCTCCTATTGTTGGTAAAGTTTGATGCCATATTCAAGGCCCCCATAGATAAAATTCATTTTATTAGGGGGAATACCAAGAGGTATGATAGTGCCTATGGGAAGATAGGATCTACCCATGTCTCGCACTGACTCTATAGTAGGAGTAGTGGTGACATTCCTAACCATGTATTACCCCAATCTAGTAGAAGCTAGGTGCACTGTAACTTGGGGCTATGGATAGAAGAGGGATGAGAGCGAGACTTGATCTGGCTCATAATTTGCCTCGTGTGGTGTCTCTTCATCATTCGAGCTAGGTATCTCCTTTGTAGAGATAGTGGATATGGTTGGTTGGACCTCATCAATGGGTCGCTTCTCTAGGTTCCTAGGCAAAGGATCCACTAGTGTACTAGGCTTTCAAGGTAGATCCGATGATTTGGATGGCATGGTATTCGGTAGCAACATGGTCGAACCTCGATTGGATTTATTTGGCTAAAAATCCATGTGTTGATGGCAAGGTTGACTCGGGTAACTCCTACACCATGTTGCAGTACTTGAAGGGCTCTAGGTCCATGGGGATGACATGAACTTGCCCTTCGTGAGTGTACTTGAGGTACTGGTGAGTGATGGAAAGGACACACTTCATGTCCTTGATCCATGGTCTTCCTAACAAGATATTGTATGCCATCTCACCCTCCAGGATGTGGCACATTGTCGAGATGATCTTTTCTCCTACTTGAATAGGTAGGACGATTGTACTAACCGTTGAACATATGGCATCATTGAATTCTTGGAGGGTGTATATATATGTAACAATGTGGTATGATGGGATCTTTAGGTTCTTGAGAGCTATTGTAGTTATGATGTTTCTTGAAGACCTAGTGCACTCTCTTGTATGGTGTTCCATTCACACATGCGACGATGTGTAAAGGAGGATCCACCATATCATGTGGAACCGGTTTAAGTTCATATTCTCAAAATTTAATCATCGGTTCCATGCATTGCCACACATGCCCCACAAATTTGTTGAAGAGTTAGACTCCTAGGATTGAAGCTCAATTGCCTTAAGGATCTCCATCAAGGGTTCTCTATGAGGTTGTGATTGTTGGATGAGCTCATATATGGAGAGTCGAGCAGATGTTGTTCTTAAGATCTAAGTGAGCTTACTCTTAATGGTGACTATAGGACTAGGTAGGAGGATCATCCTGGGAGGTGGTATAGGCTACGATGTCGAAGGGACATCACTCTGAGCCGCAAGTGGGGCGGCTGGACTTGGATACCGCATATTTCTTGTCACAATACTGACCATGGCAACATACCCTTGCTTGGGAGGGGCATGGTGAACCTAATTCCAAGTACAAAATTGTGAAAATAGGTGCACCTAATTATGAATAACAATATGTGTATCTATCCTATCTCGCTTATGAGCATCAAACAGAAGCATGCATACAAAAATGAAGCAAAACCAAACAATAAGGAATGAAATGAAATGAGTATATTTTTTATTAATTTGGTGGATCATATCTAAGGTTACATAGAATTCACCTTAAGGGCTCAAATGTGATACAATTATTACAAATTTTTGGGTTCCCAAGGATCAAATCCTCCAAGAAATCAGGGTGCACATCTAGTGCCATTCCTTGTACCCACAATCGAGGTGGGAATACCAATGCCACCACTGCTTGTATATTCAACCTATGATGTCTTATATTCCTTCCCAATTCATCTTAATAACCTACACCTACACACAAGGAAGCAAAAGGAGTCAAATAGCAAGGGTATGTGGAGGGAAACATGCAATCCCCACAAGCACAAAATGGCACATATATTAAAAACATGTCAAATAAAATCATAATGCTATGAAAATTTATAGGGATTTTTAATAATATTTTTTGAGTGGATATCACCAATAACATATCATAAATTGCATCTGTGGACCCCTCAATTTTGTGTCGCCCGCCTACAACCTGAGAAGACCAAGACAAGCAAATCCCGCACCTAGACATGTCCAAAACATATGAAATTTGGGGATAATTCATAAATAATAATTTTTAGACAACCCATATGGTTATATTTCAAAAATTATGTGCATATCCACCTGCATGCAACTGGGGTGCCTGGATGGGCCCTATGAACCTACAATACCTTAAAAATGCAATATCTTGACCAATTTAACTCCAAATTGCATGAAATTTAAACCACATCATAATATGATAGTCTATAATAATATAATTAAAAAATTTTAATAAAATTATTCAAATATTTTTCCTCATCCCGGGGTATGCGGTGGTGACTGTAACTAATTTGGGGGCACCCTGGGAGGGTATACCCACCAATTATGCATAATTTTTGCTACCAATACTATTTTATAATAATACTAAAAATTATAATGGGTGTTTTCATCAAATTTTATTAATAAATTCACCCGGATGAAAAAGTTACGCTCAAAGGACCCTCATGAAGTCACTTGGTAACCTCCTTCACAAAAGAGAGATTACGAGGGCAAGAGAGCACAATAAAGTGAGGGGAAATATCAGCAGCACTCCATTTCATATCCCAGAACTCCTTTATATATTTTTGTGTGGATATTAGATCCATTTTATAGCTCAAATTGGCTCATGTGCAAAAAGGCATGCGAGGGCATGCATGGCAGGAGGTGCCACTTGTAAAATGGGAGGCATGCAATGGATGTGGAAGATAATATCCAATTTGGGCCTCCATTAAGAAGTGTTTCATAAGGATTCAGTGCCCTCTGACCCGCATGCTTCATTTTGCAAGGTAAATGGCAGTTTATGGGTGCCATTTGTCCTAATTTTGACTTTTTCTTGGTCAAACTTGCTCATCGTCCCACCCTGGGATGATGGATCACCACCATCCCAAGGTGATATAGTGGGAATATTCCACCATCCTAGGGTGGTATGGTGGTGAATTTTGGGCCAAAACCTCCAATAATTAGGCCAAAAGCCTCCAAAACCTCTTTTGGAGTGGCTAGAACTACTGTGAGCCTTCTAAGGGCTGCCCAAGGGGCCATGTGATGTCAATTTGATCATTGTTTGTGGATGCTTAATCGTTTTTACCATATTTTAGTTTCTACACAAACTAAGAGGGAATTCAAGTCAGGATTCAATCATGGTAAAAGAGCAACAAGTTCATCCAAAGTACATTAATGCTTCAAACCCTTATCATAAATGCATGGAACATTATTTCCAAAATATTGTTGAAATGAAGGAATGCCAAGAAAAATAAGAGACACAAGCAATTTTGATTCATGTGGAAGTGCAATCTTGGAGAAAGTGTGAGGCAAGAGAGAGTGCAAGTTGGAAGTAAGAGCGAGTGCAAGTTGGAAGTAAGAGCGAGTGCAAGTAGAAAGGGAGTGTGAACCAAGAGGGAGTGCAAGCCAAGAGCAAGCCCCATTAGCTATTGTGGAAGGAAATTCATTTTTGAAAGCCCTAATGGGAAGTCAGGATGCCCTAGCTAGAAATAAAAATTCTCTAGTTGCAAGTATGAAGGCCCAAGTTGGAGATAAGAGGACGAGAGAATACATAGCAAGTTCAATCAAGATAGTAGATGGTACACCAAAAGTATCAAGGATGAGATGATTGAGAATGATATAATGGTTCTTAAAGGTAGATATCTAATATGTAAGTTCCATAGATGATGGCCAGGGTTTTTGGAGATTCAAAACTGGATCAAGTGAAAATGGGGATTGAATTCAAATTATTCTGTGATTTTTCTTCCTAAAGGTTTTTTCCTCATCATCTTTTCCAGTTTATAAATTAGGGATAAAATAATGGTTGGTGTCCCATGGTTTAGGGGAAGAGATGCACTTTATTTGAGACAATGGAATGAAATTTTTTGTTGAGACATAAACTATTAAGAAGCTTCCAATGTGGGTTAGTCTTTTTGGACTTCCATATCAACATATAAATAAGGATGTTTTGAAAAATATTGGAAATACCCTAGGGGAATTCATCAAGGAAGGACCAACAACTAAGGAGCAAAAGCATGCTATATATACTCGAATATGTGTTGCTATGGATATTTTAAAACCTTTGCTACAATCCATTAATATTAAATTTGAATCAAGAGAATGGGATCAACAAATAGATTATGAAAATATTGCATTTCGTTGCCACAATTATTTTAAGATTGGACACATGGCAAGAGTTTGCAAAGTAAGAACTATGAAGAAATTGATAAAAAATTCTAGCCATGAGATAAACGTCAAGACGAAGCTAGGAAATCATACAATAATATAAGCTAGATAATATCAAGGATATTCCACTTCGAAAGAAGAGGTAAATAAATCCTATCGACAATATCAATTGGTAAGTTTAGAAGGAATTAAAGGTGCAAAAGAAGATGTGGAGATAAAACCCAAAACAAAGACAACAAAAAAGGTCAAGTTTATTCTAGGTAAATCATCTTCATTTTCCTCTAGTAGTATAGAATCCTCTTCAGGTAATAAAAGTGAAAGTGGTGAAGATGTTATCCCTTGCACTCTAAGGTTTCAAGAGGAGAATAATATAGAAATGAGGTTGGAGGAAATCCATAACAATTTAGGGTTTTTAGGGTAAAATAAGAAGGTAATTGCTATAGAAGATCATCCTTGCACTTTAGGATCTCCAGGGAAATATAAATAAGATTGTGCTTTTGAGGTTATTCCTTGCACTTCAGAACAAGGTAAACCTAAAGATGATAAGTCTTACTATGAGTAGTGTGAGAAGATTGAAGAGATTGATGAAGATGAAAGTATTATTGGGAATTAAAAAAAGAGAGGAAGACCCAAGAAGAAAAAACAAAGAGAAAAAGAAACACAAAGGGATATTGATATGGGAAAACAAAAACAAATATCACAAGTATTAACAAGAAGTGGGGCTAAACCCTCAAATAAAAAAAAAATAACAATGAAAATATTTTAGCCATTCATAGTGTTGAATTTCATCTTGGAATATTAGGGGAATGAATAACCCTAAAAAAGGTATTAAGAAATTGTGAGGTGGTTATATATAATATAATTTTAGATATAGAAGTTGGGAAGCAAATATTTTAGCCATTCATAGTGTTGAATTTCATCTTGACAAAATTTAAGTTTTTGAAGGTATTTGATATAGAAGGAGTTGATTGTGGATACTTACCAGTTTGAAGAAAATGAAGAATATCTTTGATAGAAGGGTAAACAAAGAATATCTCCGATAGAAAGACAGTTTGAAATGCTTTAATTAACTTGTTAGAAATGTAATGAGAGCAATGTAATGTTTTGTTTTCATAATGGGAGTGGCCTCCAATAAAAGCCACACATAGCTTATTAATATATATATATATATATATGGGCATCCATGTTGAATAAATATTACTCTATGAATATTTTGGGAGACTCAAGAATTGAATGAATATTAAAAATTGATGTTGAGAATTCCAATATAAATGTTAATGGTTGTATTTTAAAAATAAAAGAAACCCATGCAATTTAGATAAATTTTGATACTTAAATCTCAAAAAAGGTAGTCTATCTTATTGGACTTGTCCTATTATGGAAATTATTAGAATCATCATAGTCTATCTTATTGGACATGTCCTATTAGGAAAATCATCTAGAATCATCATAATAAGGGAAACTCCAAACTAATGGATTCAATTGCATGACACTGTCAAGATAAACATGATTATATGAGCACATCTAAAGGTTTTTTTTATTTTTAGTTTTATAAGAATTTTAAATTAACAAAATATCTTCAAGAATGATCCTTGCTTTAAAATTAGTATTAATCTTTATGCAAGTTTTAGATTTTAGTTTGTAGTTATGATACTTTTGGGTGTTAATTTTCAATTATGCTAAGAAATTTATATAATGTATCATTTTAATTCCAAATCAAATTCCTATCAATGATATATTACCATGAGCAAGTGTTTCAAATTATGAGAAATATTATAGGAAAACATCTTGCCACTTTGGATACGATTATGTAAAACAAATAAAATATATATCTATCTATCTATATGTTACATGTGTATCAAGATATAAATAAAGCGACTTTTATCAAAAATTTAAAGCTCAAAGGAGGAAGATACATATACAAGCAACCCTTGAACTTGAGAAATACCTTTCAATATGGGAATTCAATAAGTTTTACTTTTAAAAATACCTTCTAGAAAGCCACAATCAGTTATATCAAGCCTCAATAAATATGAAAAGATTTAACAAGCCTATAAGAATATTAACCAAGTCTAGAGAAATAGTAAGTTACTTATGTTATCCTAGAATTTTGTTGAAAGTAAAAAAGTATAAAATAATTTGGAACTATATACCTCTAGTAAATGAGTAGGTTTTTCATATAAATGCAATTCTAAACATGTGAAAACCCCAATTAAGGACACTCATGATAACTATAAATAATAGAGATAATAAGAAAGATAAAGTAAGAATAAATTTAAAGCACCATTAGCTTCATAATTATAAAAAAACATTAAAAGGGTTTGTCTCAAATTAGTTACTCTACTTGTAAAACAACAAATGGAAGATTCATGTTTCTCTCCTTCAATAAAGAGATAGGGCAATTTATTTTTCAAAAAATATTTTACAAATAAATTATTTATGTAAATTTTACACATAAATAAAGATATCAATAAAGCAACTTTTAACAAAAAGGTGAATCTCAAGGGAAGAAGACACATATATAAAGAACCTTTGAATTTGATAAATACCTTTCAATATGGGCATTCAATTAGCTCTAGTTTCAAAATTACCTTCTACAAAGCCAATCAATCATATCACGCCCCACGAATATAAAAAGAGTTGACAAGCCTATAAGAATACTAATCAAGTTCAAAGAAATAGTGGGTTACTTCTATTATCCTAGATTTATGTTGAAGGTAAAAAAGTATAAAGCAATTTGGAACCATATACCTTTAGTGAATGAGTAGGTTTCTCATATAAATTCAATTCTAAACATGTGAAAACCCTAATAAATGACATTCATGATAGCTATAAACAATACAAATAATAAGAAAAAATAAAATAAAAATAAATTTAAATCACCACTGGCTTCATAGTTTTTTGTTTTTTTGTGGAAACACCCCAAATGGGCTGAAACTTTGGGTAAGACCCAAGGAGGCAAGGGTATCTATTTCACCAAAAATGCCCAGGGATCGCACTTGGTCTTTCGTATTTGGCACACTCAATGAGCATGCCTAAAACAACAAAAACAAGAACAAACAAACACAAAAATATAGCAACAACAAAAAACAACAACAAACCAAAAGAACCCAAAGACAACAACAAAAAAGACACAAAACAAATGAAAACAACATAAAAACAACAAAATACAAAACAAATTAAAAAAACCACAAAAATAACAAAAGAACACACAAACACAAAAAAGAATAATAATAAATAAATAAAAATAAAAACACAAAGCACAAAAACACAAAATATTAAAAAACAAAAAAAAACACAAAAACAACACAAAACAGAACAAAACAATACAAACACACACACACACCGAAAAACTAAAAAAAAAGGAAAAAATAAATCACAACTTCGACCTTATTAGGCCAAATGACTATTTAGGCAAGATTTAATAGAGGGAACATAAGAAAGATATGTTTGAGCTAGGGAACTAAAATACCCTGACCAAACCAAAGAGAAGCAAAAACAAAGCAAAAAAGAACTAGGTACCTTTAGTACTAGAGCCATCCAGAGAAAGGATAGAAATAAGAGCTTCCCTTATTTGTGAATCCCACCATCTGGGAGGGTGGTTGTAGTAAGTAAGATCACATTTGTCCAATGTCCAATTAGCTAAAGCATCAACACTCTTATTCTATTGTCTAACCACTTGATTGTATTCAAATTTTAAAAAGCCTATCTGGATTAATTGAATCTTCTCAACAATTTGTTTTATTCTCCAATCAACCTTATGATTCTTAAAAGGAGTCTTCAAAAGATTGATCATGACTTGAGAGTCAGATTGAACCAACACCTTATTTATCTAACCTTAGAAGCCTCTTGAAGGTCTTTTAGGATACGATACCCTCAGTAAGGTTATTGGAAAGGATACTCAAATTCTTAGAAAAAGTGAAAACCAAGGAACCATCTGAAAGTCTACCAATTCCCCCCGCACTAGCTTTTCCAGGGTTCCCCCTAGAGGGTCCATTGGTATTGACTTTTATAAAATCCTTAGGAGGAGGCTACCAATTCCTTGTTCTATCCATCTTGTGATTACTCACATGCCCTTTAAGTCAGTTTAATTTATAATATTTAATATTCAATCTTTGCATCACTTGATACCATATTTGGTGGGAGTTCTAGGGGTAATTAAGGAGCTATTTGACTGGTTCAACTAAGTTGGCAATGATATTTTTTCAAATATAGTGAATATCCTTCCTTTCTTAATTAAAAATTTGATTACTCATTTCATTCTATATATTCCAAGGTAGAATGGTAGAACCCATCCAAACTAATTGCCTAATAAAATGATCAACACCCTCATGTTTAGGCCAATCCCTCTAAATTTGTTCAAAAGTAAAAAAATTGGACCATTGTAAACCAAGTAAGATAGTCATTCTCCTCCATAGATCAAAGGCTAAGGTACACTCAATAAAAATATGGCTGAGAGTTTCCACATTCTCTCCACACATTTCACATCTAAAAGGGCCATGAAAACCATGTTTCATAAGTTGCTCACTAGTTAGCACCTTGCAATGCAATAAAAGCCAAGTAAATAACCTCACCTTAGGCCAGAGCTTTTGAGCCCACAATTGAGTAAATATATCATATGATTGGTTGGAATTATTATGGCATAAGGCCAAATAACCTTGAGCAACTGAATAATCACCCTTAGTAGTGTTTTTCCATCCAAAACAATATTTATTATGGGACCAAGAGAGAGATCTCATATGAAGGATGTGTTGGATGTCTCTTCTTTGCCTTTCTAGAATTTGAACAAGCTAGTCCTTAATAGGGATCCAATATCTACCAACCTCTAAATTACCAATAAGGTACCAACAATAATTAGCCACCTTTATGTAGTTTGCTTGGCGAAGCTCCTCCATCCAAGGCCTCTAATCGGGAAATTGAGTTATCAAAGGTTGGTGACCATCCCAAGAATATATCCAAAAATTTACCTATTGACCATTATGAATGATCTAAAATAACTTTTGCTTTATCAAATCCTCACTAGTATTAAGAATCACTAAAATGGGAGAACCTTTGGTAGGTAATTGATAGCAAACAAGGTCTTCAAGACTTTTGTTCTCATCATATTTAGCACAAATATTTTTGGTCCAAAGAGCATTAGGGTTAAGCAAAATCCTCCAATACAATATAGCAGCTAAAGTCATGTTTTTATTAATAGTATAATGGAATCCTAACCTCCCTTCATTCTTAGAAATACATAAAGTATCCCATTTCACCAAGGCCCATTTTCTTTTCTCCTTAGTACCACTCCAGAGGAATCGATGATTGATTTGATCCAATTCTCGAAGAACTACCTTTAGGATATTCAACATAGTAGAAACATAAATAGGTATAGGTTGAAGGACTAATTTTACCAAGGTAATCCTGCCCCCAAAATAAAGCTACCTATTGGTCCACTTTCCAATTTTCTTCTTAACTATGTCCAACAACCAATTCCAGTCTTTATTTTTTTTGTTTTTGAATATTGATAGGAATGCCTAAATAAGTGATTATAAAGAAGGTCTTCTTATATCTTAAATTATCCAATACCATGGATTCCTGTTTGGGAGAGCAGTGAAAAAAATAACTTTAGATTTGTCTTCATTGATCAACTGCCCTATAACCTTAGAAAAATAGCTAATTATTTGCTTAATTTTAGAAGCTTCCTTAGTTGTAGCTTTACCTAACAGAGTAGAGTCATCAAAAAATTGAAGATGAGAGATAGGCCTAGATCCATGAGTAATGGTAACTCCCTCAAGGGTTCTATTTTCTCTATTTTTGGTTATAGTCTTGCCCAAGCATTCAACAAGAATGATGAATAAATAAGGGGAGAGAGGGTCACCTTGCCTAATACCTCTAGAAGTTGGGAATAGCTATGAAGGCCTACCATTGATAAGAACTGAGTAGGATACTAAAGAGATACATCCCATAATCTAGTCCATCCAATCCTGAGAGAAGCCAAATTGCCTCAAAACTTTGACAAGGAAGTGTCAATCCACTCTATCATAAGCTTTGGATAAGTCTAAACAAATGAACATAGAAGGATATTTTTGCATTTCCATGGAATGGATGGCTTCCTAAGCAAGAACAATCTCATCCACTATTTTATGCCCTTCCACATAACCCCCTTGTTTAGGGGAAATAATCTTATGCAAAAGAGGCTTCAACCTTTCTACCATGATATTAGTAATGATTTTGAGAAGAACATTACATAAATCTATAGGTCTAAAAGCTAAGATATGTTCAACCTCTTGAGCTTTTGGGACTAGAGCTATATAAGTTTTATTGATAACCTTCAAAATTTCTTTGTATTTATTGGATTCTTCCACCACCTCTAATAAATTAGCATGAAGGATATCCCAAAACTCTTGGTAGAACTCAATGGGAAAACCATAAGGACCTAGGGTTTTCCATTTTTACATTTTAAAAACCACTTGTTGAAGCTCATTAATAGTAACTGGGGTAGTCAACATAGAGTTCTTCTCAGAAGTGATAAGAGAAGAGATCACTTGAAGAATATTCTATTGAGAATCCAGGTCAAGAGGAGTAGCAACAAAAATATTGGAAAAGAAATTAACAATAATAGATTTCATGCCATCCCAAGTGTAAACAACATCTCTAGAATTTGATTTCAAGGAAGAAATAAAGTTGTGATATCTTTGAGCTAGAAGAGATTTATGGAGAAAATTTGTGTTTTGATCTCCTTCTTTGAGCCATTGTATCCTAGATTTTTGCTTCCATAAGAGTTCTCTTTTTACCCATTCCTCTAACTAAGAAGTGAGTCTAATTTTATTTGTACTTCTACTCTTTATGAGGCCATATAAATGGATATTATTATTCAAATTTTCAAGTTGAGCAATCACTTCATTTTTTTTTTTCAAACATCCCTGAACTCCTTCCAGTTCCAAATCTTGATTTTGGATTTAATGTATTGTAGCCTTTTGGAAAAATAAAATATGTTAGTCCCATACCTTGGTTTAACTTCTTTCCACTATTGTTGCACTTATGGTCTAAAGGAACTATCTCTAAGCCACATTAACTGAAATTGAAAAGGTGAGAAACTCACATTGGTTTTCCACATTTCCACCATGACTAGCTAGTGATCCGAACCAACATTATTAAGAGTCTTCACCTTAGGAATGTGACCATGGATTAAGAAATTATCAGAGAGCAATAACCTATCTAATCTCTCCATGATACAAGCTAAGCCTTGCCTTCTGTTAGACCAAGTCATAAGGCCATTATTTTTTTGGATGTCCACAAGATGAAGGTTTGTAATATATTCACTCATGAGTTCAGTGCTCATGTTCAAATTTCTATTTCCCCCAATTTTCTCATCCAAAGAGAGTATGGTATTGAAATCTCCTTCAATCAAGATCCACGCTTCAAGAAAATGAGAGACAACAAAATTTATATCCTTCCATTGTCTTCTATTTTCCTCCAAAGTAGTCAGAGCATAAACAATTATGTAGAGTATAATTTGGTTGGAATGTCTGCTTTGAATAGCTATAGCTAGAAGACCCCAATTACCAACCATATGGTGAATAACTACCTCTTTTGGGTCCCAAAGGTAAGCAATGCCACTAGAAGTCCCCTAGGAACTGAGGGAAATAACTTTTCCAGCTAGCAGAATTTTACTAGCAATTGATTCCATTTCCTCTATAGACATCTTCGTTTCTTGAAGGAAAACAAGATGTGGATGGTTTATTTGAATAATTCTTCTAATTTCATTTTGTTTTGAAAGACTCCCCTTGAGTCCTCTAATATTCCAATTGATGGTATTCATTAATACTATGGCTAAAAAATTTAGTAAGGGTATTAATCTTACCTTCCTCTACAAGCTTTTCACCTTCTTTTACCATATTATGTTGATTGGTCTTGTGACCTGCCTTTTGGTTA
The DNA here is from genome assembly GCA_028583015.1 of Wollemia nobilis. NCBI lineage: Eukaryota > Viridiplantae > Streptophyta > Pinopsida > Araucariales > Araucariaceae > Wollemia > Wollemia nobilis. Next base: position 4,211,911 of record JAQPPZ010002395.1, on the reverse strand, counting down.
GAATCCATATTCAGTTATTTTTCCTTGTTTCTTGACTTACTCCAATTGAATCTAGGATGGCTTCTAACCTTGAATAATGCATTTACAAAGCCAAAGTATTACTAGAAGTTTCAACAAAGTATATCTTGGGATCTATATTACTTGAAGTCTTAACATTTAAAAGATTGTTTTTCTTGTGTATATTTTCTCCAATTTTTTTTGTTGAAAATATTTAATTTGTTGGTTTATCTCTAAGTTCTTCCCTTTATCTTTAAATTGTGTTTCTACGATTTTTGTTTCTATTATTTCCTCTTCCTCACCTGGGACATCATTTGTGGAAAGAATTTCAAACATATTAGCTAATAACTTTTTTTTTTGTTAAGTAATTTTTTTTCATTAAAACGGGTTTTGAAAGGATCTCATAACCTTATTACAAAAATAGCACTAAGTCATGTTGGGTAGAGGAAACAAGAAAAGGAAAGCGCAAAAATCCCATACAAGCAAAAACCCACCATACAACCAAACACCCGTATTCCATAGGCTTACCAAAAAAACATCCTAAGAGTCATCCTAAAGCACATCCATAAAATTGTTCCCACCAGCAACAGTACTCTGATAACTTTGATTGATCCTTCATAACTAGTTTTTATAAGTGTTCTTCTTAGGAATTTGAAAATCTGCTAAGTTTGTATCCTCTTTCTTTTGATCTAGAATTTTATTTAGGCAAACACTAGCCAAATGACCATATTCATGGCAAATTCTACAACAAAAAGGAATGTTCTCATAGTCCACCACTTGCTCCCAAGTGTCCTCCCCAAATTGTAATGAGATATTTTTAGGTAGGGGTTTATCAAAATCCATTAAAACACAAATCCAAGCATAAATAATATGTTCATATTTTTTAGTACAATCAAAAGTCATCATAAAAGTTCCCAAAGAGTTTCCAATTGAAGAAAAAACAGCTAAATTTCAAAATTCAATTAGGATGCCAAAGAGTCTAACCCACATGGGACCTGTAGAAGGCATCTCTTCTTTGGCTTTAAATTTAGTATGCCAAGGCTTCATGAAAATCCCTACCCTTCCAAAGAACCAGGGACCCCCTTGAAATATTTTATCTCTATCTTCATTATTAAAAAATAAAACAAGAAAATAACCATTTGGATAAATAGATATTTGTAACTCACCTTTAGTTTTCCATTTTTTTGCAGCCCAAACTTTGAAAGCAGATAGGCTCGGATGAAAACCCAAGAAATGATAAATTACTCCTCTTTTTTCTAGATCTTCAATTCTAGTTTGAAGGTTGCCCATACCTAGCTTTACAATTGGATTTCCATCAACTACCCTAAGACATCCCAACTTAGTTTTCCTAGGATCAATCTTAGGCATTCTTAGAGGTTTACGAGAAGCCCTAAGATTGATGTTAGCATTAGGCTGAGGCTGTCCACCATAGAGGGCATCCAAAAAAATTGTTTTTGGGGGTGAGTCTTAGAAATCCTTGCCCTTGAAAGGGGTTTCCATAGTGGATTTATTTTTGGGGGTGTACCTTAGTGTTGGATTCACTTGATATTTAAACCATTTTTTGATCAGTTGCTTGAAACTTGTTTTGTGATATTTTTAATCCATGCCTTGGACGTCGAGACAATGTATGATTTTAACTTTTATTTTGTGCAGCAAATTGGAAGTCATTTTCAATCAAGTTTGTAGCATGATCTGTTGAAAGATATATTTCTAACCCATCTTAGGTCCCCTACAACATATCTCGCTAAAACTTTGAATAGAAACCACAAAAATGTTGACCACTAGGGCTCGAAGGTCCCGAAAAACATCCTTTGGAACTGCTTGCGCTCAACATAGATGAAACCCTCACACAGTCGCTCACTTCTTCCACATCAGGCTTCATAATTTAAAAACATATATAAATTTTATATTTAAAAATGAATTAAAGTAATCTACATAGATAAATTTACCTTCAACTATAACATTATTGAATATTTTAGAAAAGAAAGAGGAACAAAAATATATTTATGTAAGATAATTATTAAATATTTTATAAGAAACTAATTTTAAATAAACAAAAAAATATTATAATATCAACAATTTCTTTCTCATAGCAAGTTTGATCAAGACTTTTTTTTAGAAACAGGCAGGTAGGCAATGACAACAATTCGTGGTAGGGTTTGTAGTAATGGCGGAAGACAGGGAATCTGGTGGTAGGGTTGGAAGGAATAGAAAATGCATAAGAGGGAGAAGAAAAACATAGTCTAGGAAAAGAGGCAAGGAGCGGGGGTTGGAAACCTGCAAAAACATAGTTGAAAAAGAAAAATCCCAAAAATGATTTAAAATTTTGAGTTAAGGGTTGGAAGGGTAGAGATCGCATGGAAGCAGCATATCAATATCGACTCCATTTTAAGGACATGATTGGAAGAAGCAGAGCAATACTGGACCTGATTTAAGGGCTGAAAGGGTAGAGATTGTATGATACTGTGTGGAGACATAGTGGAAGGAAGCAGAAGATCAATACCAACTCCAGTTTAAGGGTAGGATCAAAAGAACTAGAGAAATATCGGACTCAATTTAAGGGTAAGATCACCAGTTATCATTAAGTTTTAAAAGATACGAGACTAAAATTTTATTCCAAGGGTTGGAAGTGCAAAAATTGCATGGTGATGTGTGGATCCATAGAGGAAGGACGAAGCAGAGCAATACCAGACTCAAAGTCAAGGGCTGGAAGGGTAGATATTGCATGGTATTATGTGAAGCCATAGAGGAGAGAAGAAGCAGAAAGAAGCATAGAAATTATCGGGACTCAAGTTTAATGCTAGCGCATTGTGGAGGCTCCTCCCATGGTCAAGATTATCGAACCCATACTAATGTTGCATCACAATGAGGGGATTATCAACCATGGATATATTGGTAGGAGGTTTTAGAGTTTCATCGAAGTGCAGTGCCTCACCAAATTTTACCAAGAAGTTTTAGGGTTTGATCAAATTGAAGCTCTCCAACAAGACTTCAAAGTTTTATGGCTTTCTTTATGGCCTTCATTTGTGCTACACCTAATTTAGAGGAATTTTTTGATCAAATGAATACCACTAGGGTCAGTAACCTTAAATGTGAACAAGATCGGATGGAGATATTTGGGGCTAGTAACCCTCAATGTGAGCAAGATCATATGGAGACCTTTGGGGTTAGTATACCTCAAGGTGACCCTTTGATCATGTCTAGTCATGGTGCTAGTAGTGTTGCAATGGATTCTTCCAAGTCTCCTTTGGATTTAATGAATTTCCTCTTGGGAGGTGTGTTGAAGGGTTCAGTTGGTGAGCAAGGTGATTCAGCTCCTGATGGCCATATTTTGAGAGAGATAGTATGTAATATTTGGGAAGATCGAGTGAGAGATAATAAAATTCCCATAATTGTTGGAAAGGAGAATATTTTCATTCCTTTGGTAAGTGATGAGAATGGGTTGGCCCTAAAAATTCTAGATAATATTTTAGATAGAGCCCAAAATAGATTGAGTAATAGTTTGATTGGTAAATTTATTGGTTATAGACCATCTATAGATCATATTAAGAAATGGGCTAATCTCAGGTGGAAATTTAAAGGGAATGTGGATTTCTCAGCTCTTCCAAGAGGTTTCTTTTTAGCCTCCTTTTTTGCTATGGAAGATAGGGATTCAATTTTTTGGGGTGGCCCATGGTTTATGGGATGATCTAGACTTTTCCTGAGGAAATGGGCTCTTGGGTTCAATCCAGCATCCAAAAACACTGAGGTTGCTCCCATTTGGGTTAAACTTCCAGCTTTACCCCTTGATTTTTGGAAAAATAAAATTTTAGAAGTTATTGGCAACTGCATTGGTAGCTTTCTATTTCTAGATTTTGCTACTAAGGAGAGGAGGAAGATGGTCTTTGCTAGAATTTGTGTGCTAGTTGGAGCAAATAAATCTCTACCAAGATCCATTAAACTTACCTCAAGTAAAGGTACTTGGACACAAGATATTTCTTACAAAAATAATCCTTTTGGATGTTGGAGATGTGGCAAAACATGTCACCTAGCCAAAAATTGTCACCTTAACAAAGATTCTAGAATTAGTCCAGAGGAGCAAGGAAGGAAGGGTAAGGCCATTTGGAAAGTGAAAGAGACTAACAAAACTTTGGAGGACATTGAACAAACCCCCAAGTTAAGCCATAGCAATCCCCCGAGTGTGCAAGAAAATATAGATGTATCTTTTGTTTCAGTATTTCATGAGGAGGGAGAAGCAAACCAAAGGGTCATGGAGCAGTTGGGTATAAGCCCCTTGGTATGTAATGAAGCTATAGAGGACTTGGAGATTGTCCCTTCTACATTACCACAACTACTGGAGAAATATAATATGAATATGGTGAAGCCAAGGTAGGAAGGGCCAATATGCCCTCAAGTGAAAGAAGATGTGGATATGGTGAAGGTAGAGCAAGAATGACCAAATTATTCTCAAGAAGGACCAATTTATTCCAATGTGGATATGGATACTGCCCCTTCTACTTTACCATTGGTGATTATGGTGAAGACTGGGCAAGAAGACCCAAATTATTCCCATGAGAAAGACCAATTAGAGATTGATACTCATGAGTCTATAGAGGAACATACTATTGAGAAAGGTCCATCCTCTATTACTTCAAATGTAATAATTACTAGGAGTTATCGTACAACCCCTAACCTAGGTCAAGAAGAGTCTAGCAAAATGGGCAGGAAGTCTCTCAAGGAGAAAAGGTACAAGGAAGTAGAAGAAGAGAAATCTATGGGGTCTCAACCTACTATTAAGGAAATTCTTGCAAGTATGAAAAAGCCTACACCCTGGAACCAATGAAACTCCTAAGTTGGAATGTTAGGGGCATGAACACCCCTAGAAAACATAGGTTGGTTAAGGACCTTGTCTTCTCTTACCAACCATATTTCTTGCTTCTCCAAGAAACTAAGTTGAATATTTCAAATTGGCTAAAATTTTATAAAGGTATTTGGTAAAATGCTGATAGTTTTCAACAAGAAGCTAAAGGGGCCTCTAGAGGGATTATATCTCTTTGGAATTCCAATATTTATGAGGGATACCTACTAGCTAAAAGTGAATATCAGGTCACAATACTTCTCATGGCTAAATATTCTAAAGTTTCCTTTGTGATTACCAATATCTATGCTCCCAACTCAAGTAAAGCCCGCAAAGAACTTTGGATATATTTAGGGGAAATGGGTAAGCAATTTAGAGGTTTAAAATGGATTGTGGTAGGTGATTTTAACACCCCCTTATCTCCAGGTGAGAAGTAGGAGGGGGGTTGAGTTCTCAAAAAGCATGCAGGATCTAGGGAAGTTTATAGTTGATGGTGGTTTGTTTGATGTGGATTTAGATGGTAACAGGTTTACTTGGATGAACATACACTCTGGTAGAAACTTTATTCAAGTTTGGATAGACAAAGTTCTTCTTTAGAGGATTGGTTCCAAAACAACTTCATGTTTAATATGAAATCTCTTCCTAAATCTAGATCTGATCACAATCCTCTACTCTTTTGGTGTAGTGTGGAAGATTAGAAGCATAATGGCCCTTTCAAGTTTGAATTTATGTGGCTGCAACACCTAGATTTTTATAAAGAAATGGAAAAATGGTGGAGTATTCCTTCCCAAGGTACCAAGATGCAAATTCTCACAAACAATCTTAAGACTATGAAGAAAGAAGTCAAGAAGTGGAATAGGGAGGTCTTTGGAAATATCTTTCAAAAGAAAAAAATTATTCGGTTAGAGTTGGATATGTTAGAAGAAGAGATTAAAAGGTTGGGTATGAACCAAACCAAATTCCAAAGAGAAAAGGAGCTTAATTTTGAATTGCACACCATAATAGCCAAGGAAGAAACCTATTGGAGGCAAAATTCTAGGATCCAGTGGTTGTAGGAAGGTGATAGAAATTCTAAGTTTTTCCATGTCTCCACTATCAAAAACAAAAGTTTTGCCCGATTCTAAAGGATGATGGCCAGGTTATTAGAGAGGAAGAATAAATTGAGCATGAGGTTGTGGACTTCTATCAAAATCTTCTAGCTAAAGATATGGAAGAGGATGAAACCGTGGTTAAGGAGATGACTAATCACATTCCTAGGTTGATATCCAAGGAGATCAATGCTCAGCTTCTAAAGGAGATTGAGGAAGAAGAGGTAAGGATAGCCACTTTCTCCCTTGGCAGAGACAAAGCTCCAGGCCCAGATGGGTTCCAAGCAAGTTTTTTCCAAACCTTTTGGGATATTGTTAAATTTGATGTTATTGAAGCAGTGAAGGAATATTTAAAGTCGGGTCAAATACTAAAGGAGTTTAACAATACCTTCCTTGTTCTAGTTCCTAAGAAGAAAGGGTTAAAAACCTTCAAATATTTTAGACCTATAAGTCTTTGTAATGCTATTTACAAGATTATCTCCAAAGTTATAGCCCTCAGATTGAAGATATTCCTCCCCTCCATTATCTTTGATGAGCAAGGAGGCTTTGTTAAGGGTAAACATATTTTGGATGGGATCATATCCCTTCATGAATCCATGCATTCTATCAATACTGGTGAAATAAAAGGTATGTTCCTGAAGTTAGACATGAGCAAGGCTTATGATAGAGTTTCATGGAGTTTTTGGATAAAGTTTTGGTTGCCTTTGGTTTTTGTAGACAGTGGAGAATATGGGTTGGAAGCTACTATAAGATTGCAAGGTACTATGTTCTGATCCATAATAAACCAACATTTTTTTTAGGAGTAGTAGAGGTCTTAGACAAGGTGACCCTCTCTCTCCTTATATTTTCATTATTATGGCTGAAATGCTTGGAAGATACCTCAATGTTGCCAAGGCTTCTAGCCAAATAGGGGGTCTTAAACTAGCTCATAATATTGAGGGTATTACTCATTTACAGTTTGTGGATGATACCATTTTACTTGGTAATCCTAATGTGGTAGAGGCAAATGAGTTTAAAAGAATCTTAGACCTCTATGAGTGTGCCTCTCACCAAAATATCAATTTGGAAAAGAGCAAGATCTTCTTCATTAACACTAAAGTTTCTCTCCAGAGAAGGGTGGCTAGAGTGATAGGGTATCCTGTGTCAACCCTACCTTCTTCTTACCTTGGAATGCCTATGTTCATGGGAACTTGCAAGGCACCTCTTTGGAATGGTTTGGTTGATAGGTTTCAATCCAAACTTGCAGGATGGAAAGGTAATCTCTTGTCTCAAGAAGGTAAAGTGTTGTTGGTTAAGAGTGTTTTGTAGGTTGTCCCTATTTATCTTCTCTCCCTATTCAAGATCCCTGCTAAAGTTTCCAAAATCATAGAAGGAATTCAAAAATATTTCTTATGGTCAATGTTTGAAGAGAGGAGGAGGACTCATCTTGTAGATTGGGAAAAAATATGCCATCAAAAGAAGCATGGTGGTCTTGGTCTGAGGAGACTCAGTCTAGTTAATAGTGTTATGGTAGCCAAGGTGGGATGGAGAGTTCTAATGGATGGTCAAAATCTTTGGGTAAGTATTCTTAAAGAAAAATATCTTGACATCCAAGAGGATACCAGATTTCTCACAACTCAGGACCCCTATCATGGCTCTTCTTTATGGAACCACTTGGTGGAGGCTAGGGAGGCCTTGTGGAAGGGTGTGAAATGGTGTGTTGGAGATGGGGCCTCTATAAGTTTCTGGTAAGATGCCTGGTTAGATGACAACCCTCTATCCAACAATGATATTTTCTTTAATATGAAAGAGGATCTAGAAGATAGATATGGTAAAAATGTTTATGATTACATGAATTTATTGGATAACCAGTTGAGCTAGAAATATTTAGAGGCAAGCCTTGAGAATTTGGAGGCTTTAAACCTCCTTAAAGCTAAAATAAAGGCTTATTACTTAGGTATTATCAGGCAAAGAGACTCTGTGGTTTGGAGTAGAACTGAGAATGGTGAATTTAGTGTGAAGACAACCTATGATCTTTTGGATCTTGTTGTAGATAATGGTTTCCCTTGGAATAGAATTTGGGGTAAGAGAGTTATTCCTAAACTAGATATTTTTCTTTGGGAAGCAATCCAAAATAAGATTCTAATGGTGGATAATCTTAAGAAGAGAGGTTTCCAGTTACCTAATAGATGCAATTTATGTGAAAAGGCAAAAGAATCAGTGGAACACATCTTCTTGGAATGTCCCTATACTCTAAATATTTTCTAGCTCCTCATCAACAGGATGGGCATATCTTGGGTGATGCCTTCTAATATGGTTTTGTGGTTACAACAGTGGGAGAACCCCTTTTTTAGTCCTCATCTTAATGTAATTTGGAACCTGATTCCATTTCATTTTGTGTGGGGAGTTTGGTTAGAGAGGAATAGGAGAATTTTTAGAGGGGAAAAAAGGTCAGTAGTGAGAAGTTTTGGTAGTATCACCCATTTTTTAGAGGAGAATGTTAAATCTATCAAGTACCCTATCAAGCCAGAGAATACTGAAGATACTATGATAGCTAAGGCATGGAATTTGGAACCCATTAGCGGTGGAAAGGCAAATGCTTAGGTTAGAACTGATGTAAAATGACAACCACCTCGAGATGAATGGTTGAAGTTAAATTTTTATGGGGCATCCAAAGGTAACCCAGGTAAGGCCGGAGCAAGAGAAATTTTGAGGGATAATCATAGGTAGATTGGTGGGGGCAGCCTACAAGTTTTTGGAAATTACTACTAGCCATAAAGTTGAAGTTAATGCTTTACATCTGGGTGTAGAGCTAGCTAAGGATCTAGGTGCTAAAAAAGTTATCTTTGAAGGAGACTCCTTGAATATTATCAATATTTTGAAAAAGGAGGGAGAAGCTAATTGGTAAATTGATTACATTGTGCAAGATATTAGAGAGATTGTAAAGCATTTTGAAGAAGTTGAATTTGTTCATGTCTTTAGAGAAGGTAACAAACCAGCAAACTAGATGGCAAAATTTGGTACCATTAAATAAGAGGATAGGAGATGGATCCCCCCAAGGGTGGTCCATGAGGACTTAGAAAAGTTCATGAGGGAAGACTGTAGCTAATTGGGGTCCAGGATGGATATTGTTTGTCTTGCATCTAGGGGATTTTTGGCTACTTGCCCTTGGCAGTTGTCCAGTTGATGGGCTGACTTTGTGTTGTAAAAGGGTTTGGGCCCTTTCAAAATCTCATTTTTACCCTAATAAAAAAAAAATCCTTTCTCATAAATTTATTTCACTATACATCACATTGTCACATAATAGAGTTTATAAATGACCATGTTTATCATATAATATTTAGAAACACCAAAAACATAAAGGGTATAATAGCATTATCTAGATTTCTTTATGTCAACATAAAGTTGATAACAAGAGTTCCCATACATACATGTCTAAATTGGTATTATAAATTTGAGGAACAATTACATTTAAACTACATAAAATTTAAAATAATTTATTCAAATAATGAACATATAGTCTAAAAACTTGTTATGCCTTGTTTTATCACCTTTGGGCCATGGGTGTACTTTCTTAATTTTAAACTTAGACACTCATCGGACCTTCTTATGGTTTTAATATGGTTCTTAATATTTCCTTGAATTAGGTATTATGTGTATATTACACCATGTAGATTCTATGTTATGGATGATAATGTTATATGGTTTTGTTTGAAATAATTTTATATAATCTTAAAAATAACTTAATATTTATTTATATTTAATGAAGCATTATAAATAATAGTAAGGATTATATTTTGATTATGCTTAAACCCTATTCCAACCTAGGAGAGTAAGAAGTTAGAAAGAAGTGGGGGGTAATATTTTACTTGTTATAAAGATGTTTGTTTGCTTAAGAAATAATTTCACCTCCGATGTGGCAAATAAATTCAAGTGTGTATGTGCAAATGGAACTACACTTGATTACAATATGAAATAAACCCCAAAGACATGTGGGGGTATAGCAAGCATAAACTTGAAAAAAAACAAGCACAAGTAGGAAAATGCAAGCACAATGTGGCCAAGTCAATGCCACAATAAAGAGACTCCACAAGCAAGGGATAAGGGTCCCTAAAACACCCCTTATGATAATTATTTTATTAGGAAGATGGCTAAAAAATAGCCTCCAATAGTGCCTCCAAATGTGGCACAATTTCAATGCATTCAAGCCAAGTACAATACCTCTACCTTCAAATACAATGTTCTTAATAGCAAGACCTTCAAGCCAAATACAATGATCAAAGAATTGAGTGCATGAGAATGCTAAAAATTACAATGTCTCTAGCAATGCAGGAATTGACACAATAGTTTTCCCAAGTATAAAAATATTCCTTCCACTTCAAGTATTAAAACCACCTGCAATTTGCACCCAAATGGTACCTTACAACCAGTTGTTGGAAAGATCTTGTAGTCAATTCTACAATGCAACTTTTAGATCTGAAATCTGATGCTCCAAGTGAAAGTTATGCTAAAAAATGGTGTCCTCAAAATGAAAAATATTCCCTCAAATAAGGATGGAGGAATATTAAAAAATATATATTTTTTAAAATATCAAAATTAGGAATAATCCCTTTTATTTGTTTAAAAAAAGGATTAGTCGGACGTCATCAAGGGTCATGGCCAGAAAACAGTGCCAAAAAAAAACTTTACGTTTTGAGCCAAAAAAAATGGAGTAATGAGCATAGACACGACTGTTGGTGTTGTGAGCAAATGGAAGTAGAAATGATAGCCATGGCTGGAGACATCGGATCTTGGTTTCAATTCAAACCCTATCTGGAATCTTAAATTTTTTTATCTAGGAGTCTTCATCATCGCCAAGTGGATGGAATAATATCAACAAGAGGATTTGGGGTGCAATAATGAAGGTTGCAGGACCAAATCCTTGTGGTTGTGTCCTGAGTTGTAGAAGATGACCTCCCAAGCTCTATCAAGCTCATCTCCAATCTTGGATTCTAATTTTTGAAAAAGGATTGCAACACATTTATTATTCTCTATTGAAATGCAAGAAGAAATTGGAACCTTGTTTAGAGTATTTGAAATTTGAGTCAAATACTCTTACTCTATTGCTTGTGGAAGTAGGCATGAGCATTTGTTAGAAAATATAATCTATGTGGTCATTGTTAGATTTGGTTTGTAACAAAAAAAATCCATGTTTACCCATTATTGTCATTGGCTTGTACGCATCCATTGATTTGTTTGGGAACTATGTATGACTACATTAGTTAGTGCATGGTTACATTGGTTGTGCTATAAGAAGAAGAAAATAATATAACAACTAATGAAGTGCATACTTTTGTGTTCACATCTATTCTTTGTATTCATCCTTGTAATGGATTAATGTATAGTAATATGCTTGATTTAAAAATAGATATTTGAGATTTCAAACTCAGAATTTTTTTTTTTTTTTTTTCTCTCTCGATAAGGTAAAAGAAGGGATTTTGAAAGGATTCCAAAATCTTTAACAATCTAAAAGTAGATCTTCATCTCTGGAATTTAGTATTAAGTCTCTTTTCCAACTAATAAAAGATAAAGTTAAAAAGGAATTTTGAAAGGATCCTATAACCTTTAATAATCTAAAAGTATATCTTTATCTATGGAATTTGGTATGTAGTCTCTTTCCCACCAATGAAGGAAAATGGTAGCGATCTGCAAGAAGTAACGCTTAATTGATTTTGAGAATTTTTTTTACCTCCTTTTATTTTTAAGATACTATGATCCATTTACTATCTTTGATTCTGTTTTTTTTTTTTTTTTTTTTTTTTTTTTTTTTTTTTAATATCTTTAGTGGACGGTTTACCAACTTTATGTTCTATGCTCACATCAACACTTCCCTTTTATTTGCTTCTTGTTTTTAGACCTGGGAAGGAGGGCCCTTCTCTATTTTTTGGCTTCCTAAAGGCTTACCTTTAGGAGAATCTTTCTGGGATTCAAAAACCTGGGAGACCTATTCTTGAAGAGCCCTATCCTTTTCAAGGAGAATATTTGATAATTGATGATCTCCATCTGCTTCCGGAGGAGCGTGGGGGAATGGCAGCCACTGAACCTCAGATCCAGTTTGTCCTTCCTCAACTTCTTGTGATATCAGATCCTGAATGTCACCCACACCAATTTTTTCAGGGGAGAAGGTAAATCATTAGCAGATGTCGAAACTTTAATCAGTCTGATCTACCTCAACTTCTTAATCAAAGGAGTTGTCATCCACATCCTTGGCAATTCTTTGAGACTTTCCTTCAACATTTTTCTTTGTCCAGACATTCTTTTCAATTTTTTTCTTAGAAGAACAAAGATTAAAAAAAAATGCCCTGTTTTCTTGCAAATGGAATAGAGATTTGGTCTGTATCCAGGATCCAAGATTGGAGATGAGCTTGATAGAGCTTGGGAGGTCATCTTCTACAAAGGTTTATGAAAAAAGCCACGTGTAAACATCATAATGAAGCGAAACAATTAATGTAGGCAGTTATTGGTTCGTGTCGGCATGGATTTCTTGGAGAAGAAGGTGCCTAGCTCTATTAATATTGAGCAAACAGAAGCAGGCCTGCTCTCCAATTTCATCCAACCTATTCACAAATTTACAGTCATTTCTCTTCAACAGTTTCACACTTCCTGAAGAGGGTAAATTTCATATTTTCTTCGTTGGCAAATCCGCATAATATTTTTACTATTTTCGACTTCATTGTAGAGGCGGGCAACGAGCATTCGTGTCGTCTGCAAGTGATTTTTTAGAACATAAGCCCCTCTGGCAGCGGCATTCACCTGCGCGCTCTCTCTGCGAAACAACCGGACGGATTCCGGAAACGAAATCTGTTCCAAGGAAGCCAATCTATGTTTCTTAACGAGAGTACGATGAGCAGAGTCTAGATTTTCACGCAAATCTTGAAAAAATTCACAAATGCCCTCAAAAGGGGTTTGCAGAAAGGGGTTTTCGCTCTCTATGAACAAATTGAACTCTTTAGTAATGAGATGGCATCGTTCTTCATTAAGATCGACATCTGCTAGATCCAAAATATTTTGTATGACAATGTAACTCCTCCTAGCGACCTGTGCGCTTTTGAGAATCGTGCCGCAAAGCTTGAAAGCAGCCTCGCTCTGGTTCAAATAAGACGATATCAATTGGTAGATCTCTTCCGTTTGTTGAAGAAGAAGAATATTTACATCTATCTTATCCGGTGAAAGCAGGTCTGTGAAGGAGGAGCTACTGCTGTTACCGTTAATTTCGAGGTCGGAAACGAGGTCGAGGCAAAGGTCAACGTTAATGGCCCTGTAAACCTCCCTGCAGAAATCATTGAATGATTTTGTCTTGAGGGCCGTTTCATATTTCTGGTAAAACCCTAACTGCTGCGATCCGTCCGAAGATCCTGACGCCGTCCCTACAAAAAAAACTGGCAAAAACTCAATTTAACGTCTGTATTTCATTCCTATTTTCACTGCAGTTTGAAACAAAGGTTAAAAATTCTCTTCATTGTTCTTCAAACATTGGTGATGCAGGATCGATCCGGAATGAGGAAAATCATCGCTATGTTTATGAAAACAAAATTTTAGCAGGGAGAAACAAACCTCTTCTCGAGGACAGCGAGATTTTAGCGAGGTCTAAGCACATTTCTTTTATGGCATACAATCCTAACAATCGCCCTGGCCGTGTTTTCCCGCCAGTGTGGAAGCCCCTAGGTTGAGAAGTAATGGTGCATTTCAAAGGGAAGGGATGATAATGTTTTCGCACCAGAGGCTTGGATCCGCAGATATGACGGCAGGGATTTCTTGGTGAAGGGGCCGACCTAAAAGCCTTTATTCTGCTGGGACCTTTAGAAGATGCTTTCGATGAAATCAAAAAAAAAATTAAGCGCGCGCACAGTACCGTGTTTTTTTATAGGGATTGCAGGAGGCGATGTCGGAAATAAAATTTGAAGAGAATTCAACCCACAACGCACTCGCCACTAGCCACTAATGATTGTATACGTGAGTCACCACTTTATAGATAAGGAAAATTGAATCTAAGGTGTGTGGGAGCATCTGTTGATTTCTCCCATATTTGACAGCTAGTAAGCTACCAGTTTGGCGAAGAGCTGATTCAAAGTGCTTTTCATTTCGATTACTCTTCGTAGATAGCCGACAAAACATGTTTTAGTTGAATAATACGCAAATGAAATTAATAATATATTTAGTTTGAGTTGGTTAGTGGAAGAATACAACAGCTATGATTATCAGGGAATTTAACACACATCCATCACACCCATTTTTTATATACTCGTCCACATCATTACACTCATCTTTTTATATACTCGTCCACATTACGGTTTGAACAAAAGCCTTAATTAAGAAAACCGTTCCCCTTATTCCTTGGGGTTAAGACTTTCCATTCCACAGGGCTTGTTTCATCCGAGTATACCCCTCAAGCTAGTCAGGGTTTTTTGCATTCGACACAGGCCACGAACCCTGGGAGCCAAGACTTTTCGTTCCACGGGGCTTGTCCCATCCAAGTTTACCCCTTAGGTTAGTCAAAGTTTTTTTTGGTATCCGATGCAAGCCACCAAGCTTGAACCCCGGACCTCCTTCCAAAAAAGAATTAAATGAACTTACTAGTAAGATACCTGATATATATATGTATATATATATATAAAATAAAGATTTGGTTAGTATGAAATTTTTATTATTAATGTTTATGGTTAGTATTCTCATCCCATCATGACCTTTAATAAATGGAGGTTCAAAGTTCAAAGGGGCCTATCCCATCCGGGTTTACCAGGCTAGGCGAGGTTTTTTTGTATCCGGTGCAAGCCACCAAGCTTGAACTCTAGACCTTCTTTCGATGGAAGTCTGAGGGAACTTGTCAAGTGCATATATATATTATAAAGATTTGGTTTGTGTGAGAAACTTTTATTATTGATGTTCATGGTTAGGTATTTTCATCCCATCATGACCTTTTATAAGGGAGGTTCAAAGTTCAAATGCGTGCGTGACTCTGCTTGTTCATAAGCTCAACTTTTCCCTTATGAGAGGTTATGGTGAAATGGCGATGCCTAACCTTAAATGTCTGTCTTATGAGGTTATGGTGGGATGAGGATGTTGCCATATTATGAGAGGTTATAATGGGATGAGGATGCTCAACCCTAAACCTCCATCGTAAGGGTTTTTCACATGACCAAATTAAAAAAGAATATTAATATTGAGGTAGTCTCACGAGAAATATAATAAGAGTGATATATATTTTTACGTTTTTATTAAAATAATTCAAATTTAAATTTTTTTATAAAATAATTATGACTCTTTTCAAAAATTCATATTTTATCTTAAAATTTTAACCAAAAAAATAATTTAATTTATTCCTCGCATCATTTTCTAAAAATTCCATCAACTTTCTCTTCCAAAAATAATATTGAGGTAAAAAACGTAGAAGCAAATGGTAAGGGGTCACTAAAAAATTAAAAACAAATAATATTTTAAAATGTGGATTAGAGTATAAGGGGGTCATGTGACGTATGTGAAAACATGATAGCTACCTAAAACTATAAATATGATATTAGAAGCATTATGAGGTGTGGATGTTTAAAACGAAGGTTAATAAAGTTTATAAAGGTAATGGTTTGATCTAATTTTTTTGTATATGATTAATTTTTTATATAACAAAAAATTATATAATCAACTATTCTTAGTAAGATTATAATTCAAATTTTAGTTTTCACGAAAAAAATCTAAAATTCAATCCAGATAACGTGTAATAAATCTTTTTACGATGGCAAGAAGTCCTAGAGGGAGGGCCCATTACTAATGTTAAGGCTTCACTCACCGATTGGTTATACTTCTTTTGAAGAAACATCTATGTGTTATATCAAGAGAATTTCAATTTTATAAGGATGGGTTACTTATTTGAATGAAAGGGATATTGCT
The DNA here is from genome assembly GCA_028583015.1 of Wollemia nobilis. Lineage (NCBI taxonomy): Eukaryota > Viridiplantae > Streptophyta > Pinopsida > Araucariales > Araucariaceae > Wollemia > Wollemia nobilis. The sequence goes on along the minus strand of JAQPPZ010002395.1, from coordinate 4,196,089 downwards.
ACGTTAGTTGGTATGAGACTAAGAGTTATATATATTTTATATTATGTTTTTTAGAATTTATTTAAATTTTATTAATTATATTTTGGTAATTAAAGTTTGGTTAGATAAACATATATTGAAAAATAATATTTATCAGTTTTATATAATATAATTTTATAGACATTAAAAAAATATTTTACTTTTTTTTTAATTAATGGTGAAAAAGTAGGGGTTTTGAAGGGTCCCAAAACCTTTTTCATTAGAGGATGCAGAGAAAGAGAAGCTCAATTAAGCACAAGCCAACCTCCAAGGCCAAAAGAACAGAAACTAAATCCAACAACCACCCAAGAGAACAAAAGAGAAAGATGTTTAAAATATGAGCAGGTTTTGTCGTCATTAATGTCAATAAGTCAGCACCAATAAGAGTCAGTTTCAGTGAGCAGCATCAGTTTTAGGTTCCGTAATCAAGCGCAAAAGAAAGTTTCCTTCAAGGTGGTCAGATGAGGTTTAAAGGGCAAAAAGAAGGCCCAAGCAAAATAATATTATAATAATTTATTATAATATTAAAGGTGCAAGAGATTTAATTAATTATAATATTTTTATTATAATTTAATTTATAAATTAATTTAATTAACTTATTATATATTAATTTATAGGTTAATTAAACTAACCCTAAGCATAGGGTTATAAAATTCATAATTCAAAATTTCAAATTATCGCCAACGTCATTGAAGGCATAGCCCAATGCATATAAAGGAGGGAAAGGCCTTTGTAAATATTTCATCTGTAATCAAAGTTTAATGGTATGTTTCGTGCGCAACGCAAAGGATTGATCGCATGTTTTTTAAAGGCTTATAGAGGCAGCGAAAATGACAAGGATAGGCTTTTGATTTACATTCCAAGGTGCATCGTAGCGCAACCGACAGTAAGGGAAGGCACTAAGTCTTGGCCAGCAGAAGGTGCAGAGATCGAATCTCGCGGGCTTGAGTTTTTGCAAAGCAAGAATTGTTTTGAGGATTGTGCGCCATGAAGGAGACAAAGGGAAGGCGTGAGCCTTCTCCTTTGTGTGGAGGCTCGTAGCCCACGTGGTGGGCGCGCACCTTGCTAAGGCACCCGACTGTGGATAGGTTTCATGTTCGAAACCCACCAGGCACCTTTTGCGCTAGACCAAGGTATGTGCTAAGTTCAAAATTTGCGAAGACCCAAAAATTACAAAAGCTTAGAATTTTGCGGAGATAAATTTTTTAAAAGGTTTTAAATTTAATTTTGCATGGTGTAAGGTTTTTGTGAGGGAGATAAAAGGTTTGGCATTTTTGTTAGGATTTGATTTTTCTAAAGTGTGATGAGCTTATTGAGAGGAGTAACAAGGTGTGCCTTAGATGTTAGAAATATTTGTTGAATACAAAGATAATAATTGTATTGAAAGGAGAAATAAGGTTGATTAAGTTGTGAGGTTTTGACTTGATGAATTATTCTTGAAAGGATTTATTGAGAACAAATACTTGCTATCTAACCCTAGTATTGACAAAAGGAAAGGTTGTGATTGAGACAGGTATGCAAAGACAAATCATCTTCAAACAAGAGGTAAAGGTACATTTTTCCTTGAGAATGATTATTGGATGTTGTGAATGCTAAGTTGGAGAGAAAATGATTGTTTGATAAGCATTGTTGAGTTTGGTTTTTCTGGAATAAAAGTTGATACTAGAAACCTTGTTTGATAAGCATTGGTGGAAATATTGAGTAAGCTTTCATATGCTTGAACTAGGGTTTGTGAAAGAAAATGAGTATCATTTTTATGTGAAGTTGTGAACTATCCTGAACTAGGGTTTGTGCAAGATCATGAGTATCATTGTTATGTGAGATTGTTTGATAAGCATTATTGGAAATAAGTAAATGTTCATATACTTGGACTAGGGTTTGTAAGCAAGGAGTGCTTTATTGAGTGAGTGATTGAGTAGAGTTGATTGAGCCTAGTCAAGTGGAAGTGTTGAAGTGATAGTTCAAGTTTTGTGAAACAAATTTTTCTATATCCTAAATTGATTTGAGAAAGAGGTTGAGTTTTTGTAAGAATTGTGAAGCATATTGAGTCTCTAACAATTCTCTATATATGTTTCTATGAGATTGGACAAGTTCTAGTGAGGACTTATTGAGCAGATTTGAGGTAAGTCTTTGAGAAGACTTGTGGACAGATTGGTGTGAGCTTTTGTGGAATCTTACAATACAGATTTGAGGACAGATTTTGGTGCAGATTTGAGGACAGGTTTGTGCCAAACAAAGATAGAGATTGAGCAAATTTGTGCTAGATCGAAATATTGTGTTTAGTACAGATTTGAGACAAAACTGAGAAATAGCTTTGGAGGTGACAGATTATAGAGGACGATAGTCTCCAGTGGATAGAGATCCATTAGCCAAGGCAGTGAATACAAGTCTTCTGAGTGAGGGCAAGAGTCTTAAGTGGATAGAGATCCATAAGCCAGTGTAGTGGAGACAATAGTTTTTCTAGAAGATCATCAGCCAAAGCAGAGGAGAAGGAGTTCTCCTATGGATATAGATCCACAAACTTGATTAGGGGACCAATGTCTCCTTTGGACAGAGGTCCATAAAAATTTTAATAGGGAAAGGATTCCCAAAAGAATTATTTGAGAGAATTTTATAAAGAATATTTTCTTCGTGGAGTAGCCCACATTGGGTGAACCACGTTAAATCATGTCTCTCATGTGTGTAATTCTTTGTGTGATGTTTACTGCTATAATATTGTTGATGTTATCATATGGATTGAAAAGCAAAAAAAATTATCTTGTACTGTTCACCCCTCCTCTCAGTATAAGCACATGCTCTTCAAAATATAATGCCATGAAACAATATAGACCAACCCCCCACCTAGTAGGGCATAGAGAATAATTTTTATTTCAACTTTCTTGTAGAGGTGCCAAAGATCTTGCTCCATTTTTACATTATACTAGAAGGATAACAAATACATCAATATGCAGATAACAAAACCCCAATCCCAGAGAGCAAGGATGAGAACAATACATCAAGCATATTCCTTGAGAATGGAAACCACTAGGGAGCAAAAGGACCAGCCCCCAAAAAATATCCCCTAGAGAGGATCACTACAACACAAAGGAGACCTCATCCAAGCAGAAAGACAATAAAAAGGTATACTGGATAGGTAGGCCCAATGCTTCCAAAGAAACAATTATCATTAACCATAGAGGAAAATTATCTTCTAAAATTATGAATTGGCCACTATCCACCCTCAAATTAGCCATAACATCAGCAACCTAGTTACCTTCCCTATAAATATGCTCAATTTTAACTTCTAACATACCTTCCAGAATATTTGAGGTGTCCTTAATAATATTAAGGATGAAATAATTTTCAGTATTTTTAGCCTATAAATCCCAAATGATATTCAAGGAGTCGCCTTATACAAGAAGTCTTCTAAAGTACCTCTCAAAAACCTGATGAACACCCAAAGCACCTTAGCTTTAGCTAGGTGGTTGGTCTAAATACCATAATATTTGATGTAAAATCCCAAATGACCTCATAATTATCATTTTTGACAACACCCACTCCACCAACCCTCTCAAGGTTACCTTTGGCAGCCCCATCAAAATTTAGAGTGACCCACCCTTTAGCTGGTTTATACCATCTAGTAGCCAATCTTATTTAATAATGGATACAGAAGCAAAAGACCCTAGATTCAATTTTCAACTAACAACAACCCCTTTCTCCATAGTTTTCTCCCTACCATTTACAACAACAAAGACAACCAAGTTATTTACAATAACAACTTTCATCCTTCTATGATAAAGGATTCATCCCTGGCAATGTCCTTGAAAGTTATTTTGTTCGTCTCCCACAAAATACCCCATAAAAAATGAGGAAGAAACAAGTCCTACACCCTAGTGAGGCTATGACTGATGAAGGGGAATTTCCACTGAGTGAAAAGTTCCTTGAAAGTTTGAAGTAACATCCACTTGAAAAAAAAATAATCTAGTAAAGCATGGAGCACCTTATTTGAGAAATCATAATGGATGAAAAGATGATCCATAGATGTAGCATCCTTTGAACACAAGAGACAAATGTTGGGAAGATGGAAGCCTTTCTTACATAAATTATCAACCGTTAAAATTTTTTGTTGCAAACACAACCACAAAAAATGCAATCTTGGGGATCAAATAAGAATACCAAACCCTTTCCACCGAAAATGATCCTCCCCTAGATAATGTTTGGGCCTCATTTGCAGTCTTGATAGAAAAAAGTTCTTTAGAATAATGAGTCCATAGAAGGAAGTCCCTATCATTATACCGAGGAAGAAAGTATTGTTGCAACAACATGTTCAAATGTACCAAAATTTGAAGGATGCAAAGATCAATTGTGTATAAAGTCATATGCTTCTAAATCCTCTTGTCATTTGTGATGATTATATAATAATTACTTTTTCTACATATTTTAGTGAGAAAGGAGCCTTCAAATCATAAAACTCAGGACTAAGAAAGAGGGATTCAAGAAGAATCTAAGTATCCTCCCAAAAGAACAAATCCTTGCCATTCCCAATATGCCATTGCATCCCCTTCATAACCAAACTTTTGACCCCTAGAAAACCATTCCAAATCACAGAGCACCTAGGAGGAGTACCACTTCTAAAAAACAATGTGATTTTCTAAATACTTACCTCTCATAATATCTTTCCACGGTTGATCCTCTTCAACACATAATCTCCAAGTTATTTTTGCAATCAACACCTTATTGAACAACAACAAATTTCTTATTCCAAGATCACCTTCTTTCTTAGAAGAGTAGACCCTACCCAAGAGACAAGGGACATCCTCTGCTTATCCTCCACCTTGGCCCACAAAAATATTCTAAAGATATAATCAATCCTCCTAACTTTGAAGGGTATTATAAAAAGAGACATATAATAGACGAGAATGCTTTGGATGGTAGCTTGAAGCAATTACAACTTACGACTTGGCTTAGGAGATTACCTTTCCACCCAGCTAACTTATGTTGAATCCTATCCAACATAGGAGACCACAACTCCTCCTTCATCCTACTAGTGAAAAATGGTATACCTAGATATAAAGAAGAAAGGTTAGCAATTTCACAACCAAAAATCCCTGTAGTTCTATGCTGAAGTTGCTCTCTATTATTCACAAAAAAATATTTGACTTTTATGGAAGTTAATTTGTTGCTTGGAAGTTTTCTCATACAACTACAAAATATTCACGAATTCTTTAGCCTCTCTCATAGTATCCTTATCAAGGAGTACAATGTCATCTACAAACTATTGATAAGAAACTACCTTCGCAATACCAACAAGCCTAATATCCTTAATCTTAGAGGACAAGGTAGCAACAAGAATCAATCTTCCTAAAGCTTTAGCCATCAAAATAAAAATATATGGAGACAAGAGATCACCTTGCCTAATACCTCTTTGACCCCCAAAAGACTACTCGAAATCCCATTGATGATGATAGAAAATTTAGCAGAGAAAATACAAACTCTAATCCACTTCCTCCATAGATCCCCAAAGTCAAATTTTTGCAACACCTTGTCAAGGAACTCCCAAGAGATCCTGTCAGAAGCCTTCTGCATATCAAGTTTAAGAAGCATTCCAAACAACCCGCTTTTAGACATAAAATATAAAGTCTCATGAACCATAATTATCCCATCCACAATTTACCTACCATGAACAAAACCACATTGAAGAGGAGAAATCAAGATGGGGAGAAGCCTTTTCAACCTATTAGCAAGTGTCTTAGTAAGCAACTTATATAGGGTATTGCATAAGCTAATAGGTCTAAAATACCTTAGAGAAGAGGCACCGTGTTTCTTCGAAACCAAAACAATAAAGGTAATATTCCATACCTGTAACAAGGAAGAAGATTATAATTCTCTTAAGGTTTTCGAAATATCTAAACCAATAAGGTGCCAAAACCTTTGAAAAAAATAGCAAGGAACCTATCCAGCCCAAGCGCTTTATCTTTATTCATACTAAATAGGTTGATCCTGATCTCATCATTAGAAAAGGGGTATTCAAAATATTATTCATATCAACCGTCATCACCTAGGGAATGCTCTTGAGAAGTTCCTTCGAAGCATCCCTATCTTCCTCCTTGTCTCTAGAAAACAAATCCTGAAAGAAGGATATCATGGCAATAGCAATTTTTTTCTTATCTTTAAGGCATTCACCGGAGTCCAATGTAATTTCTCTTATTTTAGTAGCACTCATATATTTCAAGGTTGAGAGAAAAAATACTTGGTATTCCTACCCCCTCCTTAGCCACATAGCTCGATATTTTTACCTCCAAAAAGACTCCTCGCTAGTAAAAATATTATGAAATTTTGCAAGAGTAATTTGCTCTTTGTTGGCTAGCTCCTCTAACCAACCTTCACTTTGGCCTTTTTCCTCAATTTCCTACAAATCTTGAAAGAGTTTTTGCTTCCTATGGAAGAGGTTCCCAAAATCCTCTCGATTCTACCTCTTCAAGTTAGATTTGATGAATTTCAACTTCTTGGCCACTTGAAACATCTTAGTACCATAGACATCCAAATTCCACCAAGCCTTCAAGATCCGGATGAGAAAACCACATTATCTCAAACTTGAAAGGATAACCTTTTGAACGTTTCTCCTCCATGAATTCTAACAGTAACAGGTTGTGGTTAGAAGAAATTCTCGGTAAAGTCCTCAAAGAGCAATCCTGAACCATGGTGAGCCAACTCACCGAAGCAAGGGCCCTATCAATCCTAGATTGAATTAGATCCCCTCATCTTTTTCTGTTGGACCAAGTGAATTTGGAACCTTGCAAATCAATATCTACTAGTCTCATGAAGGTCAAGAACTCACCAAACTTCTCCATGTTGTCCGAAAAATAGTCGAACCTCCAAGTTTCCCATAAGGGGGTAGAATAGAATTAATGTCACCAGCAAGCAACCATGGAAGGTTAAACAAAGAACCAAGGGCTTTTAAGTCAACCTAGAGTTTCCTTTTATCCACAATAATATTATGAGCATACACATTGGTAGAAACCTAGGAAAAATTAGTCTTTTTACGAATAGAATAAAAAAGAAGAGAACTTATCAACCTGATGAATGAGCTTACCCTCCATAAAATTAGGATTCCAAAGCATCCAAAAACCTCCGAAATAACCACAAGCAACCCTACTCACACCATCACACCCCTTCCAAACAAACCTTCGTAATCTATCAAAATATTCATCGCTCATCTTAGTTTCTTGTAAGACAAGAACATCAAGACTAAGACTTTTTTTGAAATCTTTTAGCACTCTTTGTTTAGTCAAGGCATGCAGACCTCAAATATTCCACGAGATAATATTCATTACTTCAAGGATTGTGGAGCCTTCCCTTTACTCAAAGGTAATGTAGGCTAGGAGTCATTAGTCACATCTTGAGTTGTTTTCTTTAAGAGCACCTCAAATTTTTTTGATCTTCTTGATCCCTTCCCACTACTTACATTCATTGTTTTTCGAGTGTTTCTGATGGGCCATATAAAGCCAATCATTACCTTCTTGCTTGATTATACTAATTGAGGAAGGAGTTGTTGTTGCTGAGCTATCTTCTTTAGTTTCATCTTTTGCCTATTTAGAACTTCTTGAAAGCCATCTTCCTCCGAGGAAGACCATACCTCCTTTGATTCCTTGTCCAATGCATTTATAGAAATCTCTCCCACTTCTACATCCCAAAGAGACTTTGTGATAACTTCATCTTATTTCTTATCAAGAGGGGTAAGAAACTCTCTCATTATGCAAAACAGGAGTAGTTGCTCTCGAAAATACCTCAACATGAGCCTCCTGAAGGGGGGACAAAGGAACCTAAGCAGAAAGCAACCGATCCCCTTGATGATCTAGGATCTCAACTCCCTTATCCGGAATAGCGTCCAACCCAACATCAATACCAGAAGGCAAAAACTCTCCTAATACAACAAATTTATTTGGATTCACCTCTACACCCTTAGAATACCCACCAACTTCTCGAAAAATCCCAACAACTTTTAGTCTTTTTTTTTTTCTCTAGATCTAGGCCTCTTGTTTTTTAGGAGGTTTCTTCTCTGGACACTTAGTCTGTAAATAACCACCCTTTTACAGTTAATGCAAATGGGCATAAAGGTTTCATATTCTATATCCTGGATCTAAACTTCAAAATCTGAAACCGACTTAATAGAAGAAGAAAAAGACTTAGAAAAACCAGTGTTAATACAAAACTTTGCAAAAACCATCCTTGTTTTTGCCTAAATGACCAAATCCACTACAATTAAATTGTTCATTGATTTAGCAATATCCTTAAGGATATCATCATCCTAAAAGGGCACAAGTAAGTAACCCAGGCAAACACACCCTACCTTTACTTTGACCTTTTTATATAATATATCTTATTTCCATCTAATGTTTAAAAATTATTTATAATTTTTTATACTTAGTTTGTAATTTGACTTCCTAGGATAATTTATAATGTAATTAAATTTATAATTGAAAGATGGCACGCATACGAATGAAAGTTTTACTTTTTTCGCATACTCATCGATTTCTTCATCCTTAAGTTTGTTCTACAAAGATATTCACCATGTATGTCTTTAAATGGTAGATAAAGTAATATTCTTTTCCTTAATAGGAACAACCTTATAATCTCTACATTTTATTGAAAATGTAACATAAAATTTATATTAAAGTAATATTCTTTTCTTAATAGGAACAACCTTAAAATCTCTACATTTTATTGAAAATGTAACATAAAATTTATATGAAAAGTGCAACGATAGTTTGACGCACAAATTGGAAAGGAAAACTAAAAGACCCACAAAAGCTTGAAAGTAAGGCAGTTACTAAGCCATTTAGAAAGTAGTTTTTAATAGTCATTAAATTACGAATTATTATTCATTTAAATACCATTACTAATATAGCTTTACCTTACTAAAATTTTCAAAATCTTTAATCTTAAATTAACTTTAAAATAAAAGACCTTATCTTAAAGTTCGAAAGGTTTATGCAAAAAATAATATCCTCATCTTAAAATAAAATAAAATAAAAGGCCTCGTGTTTAAGTTCGAAAGATCTACGCAAAAAATAAATTAAAAGGAGCCACGTGTAAAGATCAGAATGAAGCGAAACAATTAATGTAGGAGGTTATTGGTTCGTGTGGGAATGGATTTGTTGGAGAAGAAAGCGCCTTGCTCTGTTAATATTGAGCAAACAGAAGCAGGCCTGCTCTCCAATTTCATCCAACCTATTCACAAATTTACAGTCATTTCTCTTCAACAGTTTCATCACTTCCTGAAGAGGGTAAATTTCATATTTTCTTCGTTGGCAAATCTGCATAATATTTTTACTGTTTTCAACTTCATTGTAGAGGCGGGCAACGAGCATTCGTGTCGTCTGCAAGTGATTTTTTAGAACATAAGTCCCTCTGGCAGCGGCATTCACCTGCGCGCTCTCTCTGCGAAACAACCGCACGGATTCCAGAAACAAAATCTGTTCCAAGGAAGCCAATCTATGTTTCTTAACGAGATTACGATGAGCCGACTCTAGATTTTCACGCAAATCTTGAAAAAATTCACAGATGCCCTCAAAAGGGGTTTGCAGAAAGGGGTTTTCGCTCTCTATGAACAAACTGAACTCTTTAGTAATGAGATGGCATCGTTCTTCATTGAGATCGACATCTGCTAGATCCAAAATGTTTTGTATGACAGTGTAACTCCTCCTAGCGACCTGTGCGCTTTTGAGAATGATGACGCAAAGCTTGAAAGCAGCCTCGCTCTGGTTCAAATAAGACGATATCAATTGGTAGATCTCTTCCGTTTGTTGAAGAAGAAGAATATTTACATGTTTCTTATCCGGTGAAAGCAGGTCCGTGAAGGAGGAGCTACTGCTGTTACCGTTAATTTCAAGGTCGGGATCGAGGTCGAGGCCGAGGTCAACGTTAATGGCCCTCTGGACCTCCCTGCAGAAATCATTGAATGATTTTGTCTTGAGGGCCGTTTCATATTTCTTGTAAAACCCTAATTGCTGCGATCCGTCCGAAGATCCAGTTTGCCAGCTAGTAAGCTACCAGTTTGGCAATAACCTCATTCAAAGTCCTTTTCATTTGGATGACTCTTCCTAGGTAGTTGACAAAACATGTTTTACTTGAATACATAAGTTAGTTATATATATATTAAATTTGGTGGGTGTGAGAAACTTCTACAACTCATTTTAAGGGTAAGTATCTTTATCCTTATTTTATTATAGATTTTTTTATAATTATTTTATCATAAATCTTCCTTATGAGAGATTACGGTAGGATAGGGATGCCTAACTTTGAACATGTAGTAATCTTGATGTAGTCTAGTGATCCATATAGTAGTGGTTATATGTTTTTAGGTTTTCATTGAAAAGATCTAAGTTCAAATCTTATTTATAAAAAAATTAAGACTCCTTTCAAAAACTCGTCATTTACCTTAAATTAGTATTTGCTAGTTTTTTTTTTTAAGGATTACATAGAAGAGTTGGTCACAATCCAACATATGACCACAGAGAAATAGGCGCTGAAATCAAGTGGAAGGAAAAAATACTCATTGCTCAGATAAGGACTAGCTCTCATAGGCTTAGATGTGAAATAGGAAGATGGACAACGCCCAAAGAACAATTGGAAGAAAGGATATGTACTCTATGCAGCACAGGGGCAGTAGAGACAGAGGAACACTTCATCTATAAATGCCCGAGTTTTTTAGATATTCTTGACAAATACAAAGAAACACTTGGAAACAAGTTTATGGCAGATTTATTTGAAGACAGTAAAATAAAAAAAGTTGGAAAGTTGGGGAATTGCTAACACAAATCAGTAAGAAAAGGAACAACCTTCTCAAAGATATTAAAGATCATATGATATGATTTGAGTAATTGTACTTCCATATTTGAGGTCCCATAGACCATATTTAGGTCTAAAGATCATATGATATGATTTGAGTAATTGTACTTCCATATTTGAGGTCCCATAGACCATATTTGGGTCTCGTAAACGTAATTAAAATCTTTCATTTCATTTCAACCACATTTTTATTTTTTTTAGTAATTCACAAGTGCATGTCGTTTGGGGATTTGTATTGTTATTGTCAGCCTGGGATGTATTAACAAGATTCATATCAAACTACTACCTTTGCAAACATGCTCCGAAAGTTTGAATCTGAATATGTTTTTGATAAATACCTGACCAAACACTTACCAAACCACCTACTCTCGAAAATACTTTCTTATTTATTACTTTTAAACCTTCACTAAAAAAATACCATTTGACTTTCTTTGCCAAAAAAAAATACTGAGGTAGAGACCTATAGGCAAATGGTGAGGGGTCACTAAAGATGTAGAAATAAATAATATTTTAAAATGTGGATTAGAGTATAAGGGATCACGTGACGTGAAAACATGATATTAGAGGCATTATCACGTGCGGAGGTCTTGATAGTCTCATACAAGCTAGAACGAAGGACGATAAAGTTCGAAGCTGTTAATTACACAATCAATTAGTTAATATACGTTATAAATGAGGTTTTTTTAACTGTGAGATTTGTTTTAGAGAGTAGTGAGTTTGGAAGGTGGAGTCAGAGAGTAGTGAGTTTGGAAGGTTGAGTCAGTCATTTGGCTTTTGTTTTGTTTTGTTTTTTTTATAAAGAAATTTGTAATTTTATGAATGAGTTGTTTTTATAAACTTTAAATTCACTGGATAAAGCATAGTCAACGGGGTAAAGCACAATCAACGAAATCTTTGATTTTTTGGAGTATCGAATTGGAATAGTCAACCGACAGTTATTTGGCAGTTATCATTCAACCTATCCCCTTTTGGGTATGTAGTGGTTTGAACCTTACACCTCTCCAAAGAGAAGCCAAAGCCCTAAACCGCTACACCATCATTGCGGATAAAATGTGTAGGATAAATGCAAGATTTTTAGAGGGACATAGACCGCTATCAACAAGGTGGGCGTCATAGGAGGAATGGAGCCTTGTCGACCTCCAAAGCCCTAATCACTATACCATCCTTGCGAACAAAATATTTAGGATAAATACAAGATTTTTAGAGGGACCTAGACCCCTATCAACAAGGTGGACGTAGGAGGAATGGAGCCTTGTCGACCTCTACCATCACATAGGACATTTCCAACTACGCCATATATCGTTGCGATGGAGGTAGGAAGAATGAAACTTGGGTCAACCTCTACCAGCACCCAAGACATTTACCACTACACCACAACAAGCAGATAAATGTTTAAGGTAAACACAATATTTTTAGAGGGGCCTGGACCCCTATCAACAAGGTGGGTGTAGGAGGAATGAAACCCTGTCGACCTCTACCAACACAAGACATTCCTAGCTACACCATATATTTGCAAAATGGATGCAGGGAGAATGGAACCTTGGTCGGCCTCTACCATCACCTAGGATATTTGCCACTGCACCACAACAAGCACCCAGGACATTTACCACTGCACCACAACAAGCACCCATGACATTTACCACTACACCACAACAAGTAGATAAAAATGTTTAAGGTAAACACAAGATTTTTAGAGGGGTCTAGACCCCTATCAACAAGGTGGGTGTAGGAAGAATGGAGTCCTATAGGCCTCTACCAACACATAAGACATTCCCAGCTACGTTGTATATCTACAGGATAGAGGTAGAGGGAATGGAACCTGAGTCGGCCTCTACCAGCACCTAAGACTTTTACCAATTGCGCTACACAAGCACCTGGGTTTTGGTTTATATTTGGAAGGTTTATAGTTCAAACTACGGATTGTGTGTGTTTGTGTGTAAGACTTTTACCAATTGCACTACACAAGCACCTGGATTTTGGTTTTTATTTGGAAGGTTTAAAGTTCAAACTACGGCTTGTGTGCGTTTGTGTGTTAAATTTCCTATTGATAAACTTAGCTCTCCTCCTTATAAGAGGTCATGGTGGGATAGGATGCCCAACCCTAATGGTAGAGGTTTCTCACACTAACCAAATTGATACAAAAAAATAATATTTTTTTAATGAAAAAGTCGAATTATATTAATTAGCTAAACCATACAAAACTAAGTGGGTGGAATTAACACACCCCAATGTTCACACTAACCAAAACGGTTAGGAGCAACAACCAAAAGCATTTCGACAAAAAAAACTAGATAACCGTGCCACTCACATGAGTTATGACAACCCCCAAAAGATCATATCTTCACACACCACTATCAAAACATAGACAAAAATTAAACATTCCGACCAGGAGAGAGGAAATTATCATCCCTATCATCATAACGCCAACCACCATCCTATGTGGTGGGAACATTCCAGCCAACATCAATAACTTCAATAGTCTGGGGAGCTCCTCCCTCGTCTGCACACTCTACACCAACATGCTGAACATATGCAATAGGAGAAACCCAACCAACAATGGGTTGAGAAGATTCTGGAGCCACATCCCAACTAGATTGTTCCTAAAACTCATAAGGAGACTGAGTTTGAGGGTTCCATTTTGGACGAACCCTAGAAGAGGAACGTTCATTGTGAGAGTTTGGAGGAACTTGGTTGACAGTGCATGGAGCATTGCTCCAATAAGCCATCAAATTCCTTAGATGCTGAAGCTCGACATTCACCTTCTCGACCTGAACATAAATCTGTAACCAATAGTCATAAAATATGGAATCTTTATCAACAAGAGAAAATGCAGTTGATACATCTTGTGCAAAAAAAATAGCATGATTCTGAGTCTTCCACAAGTGAAAAAGAGTGATGATTCTAAAAATATTCCAGACTACTTGCAGTTTTTTATCAAAGTCAATATGGTCTCCCAGAATAGCATGGGGCCAGGAGAAAGAGCTCTTCATAAAAGGTCTGAAAAATGAGAGGAGCCATTCCCAATCAAGTTGCGCACGCAAAAAATTCCAAAAAGGATGCATAAAGTCCTCAGGTTGTTTACAAAAAATGCATGTAGGATTTGCCACCCCAAGATAAAGGAGATGAGGCCCAATAGGCAACCCTTGATGCAAAATACTCTAGGCAAAAAATTGTTGTTTAGGTGCAATATAAGAGGCCCATGCCATTTGAAATATCTGCTTCCATCTGGTATGTGTAGAAATTAAATCCCATTTTGCATTCAACTTGTCCATTGAACATTAAAGCCAAAGGAAAGACAAAAGGTATCCAAACACTGAATGACAGTGGAAAATGATTGCTCTTCCTACCTAATGGTCAAAAAAGAATCATCAACAAAATATCCATTAACAAGATGATGAGTAGAAGTAGGAAGGGTCATTCCTCGAATAAAGCCTTGAGAAACTTTATTTTCCAGAAGATATTCAAAAGCTTTAGGTGCCAAAATGAAAAGGGAGGGAGCAAGGGGACAATATTGACGAACTGACCTACCAAGTTGAATTTGTTCAGATTGGCACTTATTCAAGGTAAGAACAGTTGATGCATCTTTGAAAAGCATAATAACAAATTTATGAAATAATGCCCAAATACTAAAGCTTGTAGCATAGAAGTTATAAAATATCATTTAATTCGGTCATAAGCTTTTGCAAAGTATATTTTTATGAATAAATTATCTTGATCAGAGGCTCTAGCACACTCCATACCTTCCCATGCTGTAAGAACGTTATCAAGGATGTATTTGCTCTGTACAAATCCAGTTTGTTCAGGTCTAATGATCAAAGGCAAAATAGGCCTGAGAATTAAAGCTAAAGCTTTAGCAATAATCTTATAACTGACATTGAGCAGAGTAATGGATCTCCAATTGGTGATGATTTCAGGATCCCCTAGTTTAGGAATGAACTTGACATTGCCTTTATTGATAAGAGAACCAAGAGACCCACAGATCATTGCCTCCTTATAAACCTGAAGAATATCAAGCCCCAAAAAATCCCAAAATACCTTATAAAATTCACAAGGATAACCATCTAGACTAGGAGCTTTATAATTTGCTATATGAGAAAGGGCTTCAGAAAGGTCTTCCATAGATAAAGGCCTATCACAAATGCACTTTATTCTTGAGTAAGTTTGACTGAAACAACATAACAACATTCCTCCAATGCTCTTTGTCTGACAGTCGAAAGAGGTTGGAAAGCAAAGACTTTATGATAATGGGCAACAAAAACTTTAATAATATCCGAAAGAGTAGTAAATCTTGCATATTCTATTTAAATGGCTTGAAATTAAGA
Organism: Wollemia nobilis; assembly: GCA_028583015.1. NCBI lineage: Eukaryota > Viridiplantae > Streptophyta > Pinopsida > Araucariales > Araucariaceae > Wollemia > Wollemia nobilis. The sequence continues at coordinate 4,180,919 of JAQPPZ010002395.1, read as the reverse complement.
ATAATGAGCAGGTAGGAAAAGTCTTTTGAATAATTTCTTAGACACCCTATCTTCAACTTGAAGCCAATGCATCCGAGCTCGAAGTTGAGCACCTTTAGCTTCATAAATGTCAAACTTATTAAGTTCATGGCATAAGGCAACTACGTGAGCTTGCAGATCTACATTAAAGGGATAGGCTTCAAGATGAACTGAAGCTCTAGCTAATTCAGCTTTGAGGGCAGAATTAGAATGACGTCTTCTCTTAACAACTTTGACTCCTAAGCTTCTCAATAATTTGGTAGTACGGTGAATAGCCAAATTCCACCAGGCAATCCATCCGACAGACCCAGAAGGTCTGGGGAGCAAATTCCAGATGCGGGCAATATGGGCTTTCATGGAAGGGCTATGCAAAAATGAGACATTTAAATAAAGTTGTGAAGGAAAAGGAGGTTGTATCCTCTGAGAATAAACTTGAAAGATGATTGGAAAATGACCAGATAATGTAGTATTAGCAACAACTGCAACATGAGGAAGAGAATGCTTGAGATAATGGAAATAATCACAGTTCAAAATCATGACCCTATCAAGATGCTAAAAAACTCGAGTCGAGCCAACCTAAAAATTAGTCTAGGTAAACCACAACTCCTGAGGAAAGTCAGAAGGAGAATAAAGGGAATTGGGGTCAAAATTTTTTAAGTTTACTTTTAATGAAATACCAGGCTTCACGATCTCCTGCACACCATCTCATACATGTTTGACTCAGCTTATCAGCAACTTTTTCCACCATATTAAAATTTCCACAGAAAATCCATGTGGCAAAAGGTAAATTTAGAGCAAGCCAACGCCACAGGAGGCACCTTTCTAGAGGATCATTAGAAGCATAAATATTTACAATCCCTAGCGGTTTACCACAGATCTCGAGCAAAGTCCAAACCGCTTGGTTTGAAGGGTCAACACCCCAAGAGACCACATGATCTTGCCACTTGGGCGTAAAAATAGTGACTACACCTCCTTTACCAAAAGAGTGATTTGTGGCATAAAAAATACTACGTGGCCACAAAAAGTTACAAGTACACTGTAGAATGAAATCACTAATTTTAACTTCTTGTAGACATATCACATCTAGATTACCAAAAAGGTGAGAGGTGTGAACCAACTCACTTCGGACCAGGTATTTATGGACTGGATCCATCAATCCTCTAACATTCCATGAGAAGAAAAGCATTAAGACCTGTCAGGATGCATAATATCCATGACAATATCTATGTCGCCCAACTATTTTAAAGACTCAAAAAAATTAGACTCTGTTTGGCGGTGCTTGTCAAATGATGAGCCCCTATCATCTCTCAAAGGACTTCGAGAATGTCGAGCTTTGAAATTAGGACCACCTTCGGGGGAAGACATGTTGACAATTACTAACGTAAAAGAAGGGCCAAACTATAAGGAAGTAACTGGTGTCTGTGGTTGAGATATGGTGGGTGATGAGGAGGTTTGCATGGTAACTGACAGTTGAATGAGAGCAATAGGTGCGGGGTGGTGTTAACGGGAGCGCCCGATGGGGACTGCATGGTAGGCAAATTAGCAAAGAGAGTCTTGTATGAAAAAATGATGAAATCTTGAGGTTTATTAGCACGAGATCTCCTATTAGAAACTATCACCCATTCTTCTTGCACTCCAGAAGCACCATTAGCTGGAGCGGTAGGAACCGCAGGAGCAGTAGAAGACAGGGTAGCGGGAGAAATAGAAGAAGGTTTTTGGGTCTGCTTAAATCTACTTCTATTAAAGGACAATCTTTAATATTATTGGCAGATGACTGACACCGATAGAAGGTGTTCGACACATTGATATACATAATTATTTGTTGATAGGTAACATCCCCCACTGTGATATTCATGTAGTCTTGTAAATCCTTAGTCAAATCGACCTTCACACAAACCCTATGGGAGGGTCGAGCAGAAAACCATTTTTTAGGTTCAAGACAGACAAACTTTCCCAAAAGGGCACCAATTTCATGTAAATAACCCCACAAGGGAACAGGTAAACTAGGAAATTCCACCCAAACCGACACTTCCAATGAAACTTGTTCACTTACAACAAAGTTTCTAGAATAAGCTTGAAGGACCAATAAGGAATTACGAACAGACCAAGGGCCTTTTGAAAGAACTTTTTGGGCTTGATATGGGTCCAAAAAATGAAACAGAAAATAACCCTTGGTTAAATTCTGAATGTTTTCCACCTTCACACCATGTGGACTCCAAACTTGTTGAACCCAGGTACGAATAATAGAATCATTTGGAATACGACCCAAAAAATATCCTATTAAAGTATGACTTTCAAACCAAGCACATGCATTCTGATAGTCTTGCAACGGAATACAATATTCAGGGACAAAACCTTTACCTCATGGTAAAATTTTAGGATGAACTTGCGGGGATGCTTCCCTGGCGCCATGAATTGCTCCAGCCAACTCAATAGAAACTGAGTTAGTCGTATAATCATCAACCATTAATAAAGGTGGTGAATAACACCACCTATATATATATATATATATATATATATATTTTAACTTTATATGTATAAAACATTATAAAAATGATAATTATTTTTAAAAAAATTATAAATTATCATTCAAATACTTATAAACTTAATTGTTTTTTTTTAACATGGTGGAATCGGTAGCCGTTACGAATCCGAGTAGGCTGTCCAGCTTTTTATGGCCACCATAGTATTCTACACTGTCCGCCACAAAAGCCGTCACACAAATCTTCGCGTAGTCCGCCCCTATAACTGCCATGCCACAATCATTTTAAAAATTTTACGCCGCTGAAAGCACCAGGAAAGGGACAAGCGTTTAGTCTAGCGAGGCCCGAGATTTGAACCTTGGACCTCCGCCCCCCTTATGGGGTTTGGATGAACCAATTGGTCTACACCTCGGACCTTTATAAACTTAATTTTTAAAATAAATTTTATTTTAAAAACAATAGACTATTTTTAAACTTGTAAGTTAACTCATATTTCTATATATTATTTAAATAAATTATACAATAATTGTTTTTTATAAATATGCTTCCACAATATTTTTAAAAAAATAGGTTTCACACTTTATCAGGGCATCTTTTTATATATATAGACGTACTATTATGAGACAATGAGGGTTAAAAATCAATAGATTATTTTTAATTTGAAAAATATTATTTATTTATTTGTTTGTGATTTAAGTTTAGATTTTATGGATAAAAATGTAAAGATATTATAAGTTTTATCTTTTTTTAAATAAAGGGGTAAAAATTTATTGATAAAAAGACAATATTATAGAGTACAACGAAGCCTCCAACCAGGGCTCAAGTAACCAACAACGCAGGTTAAAACCACCAAACAAGGTCAAAACCCAAAGAAGAAAATAAGAACAAACCACATTAAGTCTGAACATCCTTGTGGATCAACTCCCAAAGGCGTTGAGAGTTCCTAGATGAGAGACTCTCCCAGTTATCCATAATCCAAGGACCCGAAAGCTGAGAAGCCCTTTTAACCAAATAATTAGCAACCCCATTCCATTCCCTTGGAATGTGCACAAAGGAGATGAATTCAAACTCTTCACTAATTTTGAGAATCTGAATGGCCACGGAGGCCAATTGCCAATTAACATCCTCTAACCTTTAATTGTTTAAAATATTAAACAAAATTTGAGAGTCGAACTCGCAGATGCTCCTACACCAGCCAAGAGAAAACCCCCTCTACAAGGCCTTGAGAATTGTAAGAGCTTCCATAAAATTGTTGGAGTGAACACCTTTATAAATGGAAAAGAAAAATCTGACCACGCTAGCCGAGTCTCTCCCAACATCGCTAATTCTAGCATATCAAGGATTACCCCTAGACGACCTATCAATATTAATTTATAAAACACCTCTAAGGGGTGGCATCCACCAACCATCTCTCCTAACTTTTTTACTAAGCTGAGAAGCCTTGCTAGGGCGAGAAGAGTTCGCTCCAACCCCAAAAAGACCAAGGGCCTACCGTACCTTCTCCTCCCTAGATTCCAAAAGAGGGTTCACATTGCATTTGCTATGGATAGTTTCCTGAACCATACCTAGGATCCTTTGCCAGATATGTTGAATAGCCAAATGACTACCCTAAAATATGTGATGGTTCTGTTTGAGCCAAATCTGCCAGATGATGCAAGAGTGCCCAAATTCCAAGCCACCTAGAGGAAGGGGCACTGGATGGAGGTCTACCCAGACTACTCCAAAACTCCACCAGGAAGAGCACATGAAAACAAGGATGGTTCCAGGCACTCTACCAACGGTGCCAAATGTCTCTGGCAAGGAAGCATTGGAAAAATAAATGAGAAGATTCATCCTCATTATTTCCATAAAGGACACAAATAGAGGGACCCTGAAATCCCCTCTTCCTAAAGTTCTTCCAAGTGAGGTATTTATTACGAGCTACCAGCCAGAGAAAGAAGTTACATTTCAGTCAAGCAAATATGTTCCACACATTTTTCCACCATGTGATAGGGAGACTCCCGAACTTTTGCATATCAAGAACCTGGTAACCATAGGCTACAGAGTAGGTTCCATTGGGATTAGGGTTGCAAGCCAAATTTTCATTACCCCTCAATGAATAACAGGGTCTCCCCGCAAGAATAAGAGCAAGCACATATTTCTCCTTGACCAATCCACCTGGGGTAATTCTTACGGATATTTTCACTTGTACATCTCCAGATTACCAAAATACTGGATTTTTTTAAAGTCCTCCACATGATACTAGCCCGCTTCCAAAAAAAATGATTAGGGAATGTAGCTTGAGATATTAAGTCAAGATAGGAGGGTGGCCATCCCAAGAATCCTCCCAAAAAAACATCTGATCCCCGATTGCAAATCCAGAACAAACCCTACTTAATTAAATTAGCCCCTTTTTTCATAGTATCCCATATAACCGAATATTTCCCAACCAAGCTGACTCTAGGGATCTCAGCCTCAGAAATATCTCTCAAGTACTTATAAGATAAGATTTTAGCCTAAATCTGATCTTGAGAAGTACACCATCTCCAATAAATTTTCGTAGCCAAAGCCTACCTAGAAAGAGCCGCTTGTTGCAACCCAAGGCCTCCCTCTTGAACCGACCTACAAATAGAATCTCACCTAACCAAACTCTATTTAGATTGATCAAGTTTTCTAGACCACAAAAACTGTCTTGATAAGGCATCCATGTCCTTGATGAAACGAGAGGGAGTTTTTTGCACAAAATATCTATCAATGGGTAAATCTTGAACAACATATTTTAAAAGCAGCACTCTACCTGCAAAGGAGAGCCACCTTATGGTCCAATGATTCACCTTCCTTTTAAAGTTATCTAGCATAGACTACCAAGAAGATCTAGGTAAAGGATGAGATGAAATCGGAATACCAAGATAAATGAAGGGGGGAGTCTTGACCTAAAATATTAGAATTCGAGCAATCCTAGATTGAATAAGAGGAGGGGTATTGAAGAAGAAAATATAAGACTTATCCTCATTAATCAACTATCCAGAAGCACCAAGATATATTTCAAGAGACCGTCTAATGTTGCCAGCTTCCCTGATAGTGGCAACTCCCAGCAAAGCAGTGTCATCAACAAATTGAAGGTGGGAAAGAGGCAGCGAAATACTATCCCACTTCCAACCCTGAATAAAACCATGCCTAACCTGAGACTTGAGAAATCTTCCCAATACTTCCGCCATAATGATAAATAAATAAGGAGATAGAGGATCTCCTTGCCTCAATCTCCTTGAGGCCTCAAACAACTCCAACGACTCATTATTAACAAGAATAGAGAACGAGGAAGAAGAAACACAACTCATCACCCATCTAATCCAATCCTCCTCAAAGCCAAAAGCAGCAAGAACTTTCTGAAGAAAGGACCATTTGACCCGATCATAGGCTTTGGCCATGTCCAACTTAATGAACATAGATTTCTCCTTAGAAGTTTCCATCGAGTGAATAGATTCCATAGAAATAACAACCCCATATAGGATTTGTTGACCAACACAAAACCCACCTTGTTCCTTAGAGATGATTTTGCTCAACCATATCTTCAGCCTCTCGCCAATAATTTTTGTAATGATCTTATACACAACATTGCAGAGAGAAATAGACCTGAACATATCCAGGGAATTTGCTCCATATTTTTTAGGAATAAGCACCACAAAGGTAGCATTTAGGGCCCTTAGCATATGTTTGTCTTGATTGGGACATTTTAGTGATATTTCTTTATGTTTTCATTGAACAGACTCAAGTTCAAACATGGCAAGGTGTATGTGCATGTGTTACTACAATCTTTGGTTCTTATAATGGGGAATCAACCATCATCGGGTGAGGAGACCCAAGTTCAAACATGGTAAGGTGTATGTGCATGTGTTACTACAATCATTAGTTCTTATCATGGGAAATCAACCATCGTCGGGTGTGTGAGTGTGTTTATAAATATATATAAGATTTTTTAATATATGATTATTTTAATTTATTATTATTATTATTTATTAGATTGTATAAGATTCGACTAGTCGCGTTTATATTACATCATGACTATATAGTGGTATTACAATACCTTCGTAGTTATGCATATATCTTTTAGCATGATTTAAGCTTTGGTTTACTCTAAAAGTGGCTCTAATGCAAGAGTTATTTTAATTAATTATTAATTTATGCTATTTATTAGATATAAGAAATATTACAATGTAATTTTTCATATTAGTTATATTTAGATTAGATATAAAATAAAGATATTTCAAAGCAATAGTTTTTTATAAAGTATTTTTTATATTAGTTTGAAAATAAAAGGTATACTAACTTTATTAAGAATACTTTTAGAAAATTTATAGATAAAAGTACAATGAGTGATCTACAACTTGAACTCATTTTATTTTCTAACTAGCCTAGCTTTTAGATCTTGAACCTCCTCTATGTATTTTTTGAAAGTGAGTTGTATTAGGTGCTAAAATATGGGCATCCATGTTGCATAAATATTATTCTATGAAAGTTTTGTGAGACTCTTAGGAATGGAATGAACATTAGAAATTGATGTTAAGAATCCCAATAGAAATGTTAATGGTTGTATTTAAAAAAAAAACAAAAAAAAAAAAACTGTAATTTAGATAGATGTTGATATTTAAATCTTGAAAAAAGTAGTCTATCTTATTGTACATATCCTATTATGAAAATTATTAGAATCATCATAGTTTATTTTATTGGCATGTCCTATTATGAAAATTATTAGAATCATCATAGTTTATTTTATTGGCATGTCCTATTATGGAAATTATCTAGAATCATCATAATAAGGCAAACCCCAAACCAATGGATTCAATTGCATGACACTATCAAGATAAACATTATTATATGAGCATATTTAAAGGTTTTTTTTAAGTTTTATAAGAATTTTTAACTAACAAAATATCTTAAAAAATGATCACTAATTTAAAATTAGTATCATTGTTTATGTAAGATTTGAATCTTAGTTTATAATTATGATACTTTTGGGTGTGAATTTTCAATTATGATAAGAATTATTTTATTGTGTCATAATCATTTCTCTATTAAAGGTATATTACCATGAGCAAGTGTTTCAAATTATGAGAATTACTATAGGAAAACATCTTGCCACTTTGGATAAGATTATGTAACACAAATAAAATATCTATATATATTACATGTGTATCAAGATATAAATAAAGCAAGTTTTACCAAAGAGGTGAAGCTCAAGGGAGAAAGATACACATACAAACAACCCTTGAAATTTAGAAATACCTTTCAATATGAACATTCAATAAGTTTTACTTTCAAAAATACCTTCTACAAAGCCAAAATCAATTATATCAAGCCCCCACAAATATGAAAAGAGTTAACAAGCCTATAAGAATATTAACCAAGTCTAGAGAAATAATAGGTTACTTCTATTATCCTAGATTTTTGTTGAAAGTAAAAAGGTATAAAGCAATTTGGAACCATATGCCTTTAGTAAATAAGTAGGGTTTTCATATAAATCTAATCCTAAACATGTGAAAATCCCAATAAAGGACACTCATAATAACTATAAACAATTGAGATAATAAGAAAGATAAAGTAAAAATAACTTTAAATCATCACTGGCTTCATAATTATAAAATACGTAAAAAGGATCTATCTCAAATTAGTTAATCTATTTGTAAAACAAAAAATGGAAGATTAATGTTTCTCTCTTTCAATAAAGAGCTAGGGCAAAAAAAAATTCTAAAAATATTTCATATTTTAGAAGCCATATGTTTACATAGAGTTGTCCAATTTAGATTATTCTTGTGTCATTTTGTACGAAATTTGAAGATCTTTAAAAATGAGTAGTCATAAGAAGGAATCCAAGCAGTATTGAGGGAGATATAACAATGTGAAGACAACCATTTGGAACAAGGGCAACATTAGGGAAATGTTTTTCAAATAAAACATCTCATATTTTAGGAGCCATATCTTTGTGAAGGGTTACCAAATTTAGATGATTATTGGACCAATTTGTGTGGAACTTGAAGACCTTTAAAATGAGTGGTTATATGAAGGAATCTGAGTAGTATTTAGAGACATACAACCATGTGAAGTCATCCCTTTTGAACAAGGGTGATGATGATTTATCAAGTCATGGAAAACAAAATTTTAGATATCTGCTAGCTAGGGTTTAGATGATGGGAGGAGCAGTGGAGGGATAAAGCATCAATAAGGTGAGATATTTTGTTTGGGCATAGATTTTTTTAGTTAAATTTCATTTATACCTTCATTATATTTGAAGTTCTACATGAAAATTATTATAGATTTAGTTCAAATAATATATTACTATAAGATATATTAGTAAATTTTAGTAGATATCAAGTTAGAGTATCCTTCTCATGGATCAATTTACAACTAAATACTTAGAATCATACCTAGTCGTAGAGGTTAGGTAAGACCTCATAGAGAAGTGATCCTTGTTCCTCAAAGATAAAGTAATAATTGGTAAATATAATGGGTCTTGGATAGGGGCTTTGGCTTTGAGAAAAATATTGATAGGAGATGGAAGTTTCTAGAAGTGAGTCTATATTTCTTCCCAAAGGTTTATTTATAGTCATTTTCTATTCTAGGGAGGAAAAAGACAAACTCCTAAAATGGGTCCTTGGTATATGGGAAGAGTATGACTCTTCCTTACTTTTTGGTATGAAGGCTTTGTACCTAAAAATGTAAATCTATTCCTAATACCAATATAAGTTAGGATGCATGGATTGCCCATTGAATTCTAGGAAATGGATACCTACAAGGCAATAGGCAACACTCTAGGAGAATTTATTGAGATTTAAAAAACTATAAAAGATGGAGTATTGGCTATTTATGCCTGAATATTGGTCATGATTGGTATCAATAAACCTTTACTAAAATCAACCATTCTTAACTATGGGGGTAAGTTGTGGATCCTAAACATAGATTATAAAAACATATCTTTTAGATGTAGAAGATTTTATGATGTGGTACATATTGAGAGATAATGCCCTAAGAAGAGTCTAACAAAAACAAATGTAGAAAATTGTAAAAGAAACTTACAAATGGATATGGTTGAGGATGTTTCAACTTTTAAAAAATAAGTCTATATAGATGAAAGTAAATAAATAGTGGAGACCAGTAAATAAGGATATTGGAAGAAACACCAATTCTTTTGAGGCTTTAGCCTATGAATAAAAAATAGATCAAAGCTTAGAGGAGATGGTACATATTGGAGTATATTACATTATTTGATTTATATATCCTGAGTGAAGATCACGAGTCTATTAGACAAGAAGCAATATAATAATTCAAAGGTCATTTTGTAAAACTATATCATAGAGATAAAACTCCATAACTTCATGTACAATTTCATACAATGAAAAAGTTTGGATTGTATTCTTCCTTACTAATGTTGTAAGTTTCTTTCTATATTATCAATTCATTTCACTATCTTGACCTTATTATATTGTGGCTATTTTATATTTAGTTTCTGTGAGATATAAACTGTGATATTTTATGGTAGTATTAAGGCTTAAAAAGCCATCAGTGGTATCAAATCTACTACCAAAATTTATCTAGGTTGATAGAGTTTATTTTAGCCACCATTATAAATTTTTTTTATTTAAGTGTTTGTCCATTTTGAAGGCAGTGATACTTAAACTCTATTTTAAGGTCATATTGAGTAGAAGAGGCTAGGGTCATTCCACTAGGTTGAAGGAAAACTAGTGAAGAATAAGGCTCAACTATATTGAATAATTTATAGAACCAACTCAATAGAAATTTGGTCATTCAGAAAAGAGATATCCTAATATTAATATTGATATTGGATTCTCTAGTAAGGAGAAGAATCATATTGAGTTCTTAGGTTTGACCTAAGATATTATTGATTTCAGAAAAGTGTTGCAACAAATATTAAGCTACAAAAGTGTGAGAAGCTTTCTACAAAGGATAGATAAGAGTTTCAGCTTCTAAGAGTAGCATATTGAAAGAAAGATAAAGATAACAACCGATTGAGAAGCATTTAGAGCTTCCTAATATTATAGAAAGAAAGTATAACAAAAATAAAAATATTGATATATCATTCTTGAAGAAGGATAAATAAGCACCTAGCTTACTTTATATTGCTTCAAGTATTGGATTAGAATCTATAGTTGATAAGAGTTGCAAGTTAGTAAAAGAAAAGAGGCCCTTATAGAGAAAATAAAAGAGGTCTTTATAGAGAATAGAGAAAAGTCCTTTATAGAATAGAATCACTCAAGCTTGATAAATTTTTTATTTCAAAAAAGAAGTAACAGAACTTGGAAGAGACCAAACATATTTTAGAGAAGAAGTATTAAAGCTTGGATAAAATAGACAATCACTAAAGCAATTTAGAAGTAGAGCATTTGAACCTGATAAAAAAAATAGAGTTGCCAAGTTAAGGAAATATTCAAGCTTAAGTAAGAGAAGCAAATCTATATAGTGCTCAAGATGCTAGAAACAACATGGAAAAGTGTTCAAGGCACTTAAGCAAGTGAATATTAAACTATGGCTAGCAAAGCTTGATAAGAACTTTGGTAAAGATTTCAGACACTAAGGAGAACATAGAGTGAAGCACTCTAATAACCCCTAAACTACACCCAAAAAAGGCTTTAATGGTGCTTATAAACTGCCCTTAAAGACCTTTAAAGGTGGTTATTCAACCACCGTCTATGAGGGCATCATAAAAATTTTACGACATACGATGACGGCTAAAAATTGCCTCAAAAAACCGCCCTCTTAGGGTCTAAGAGGGCGGTTAAAAACCACCCTCTTAGGACTATGAGGGTGGTTTTGAACCATCATATTAGGACTAAGAGGGTGGTTATTAACCACCCTCTTAGGGTTAAGCCTCTTAGGCCTAAGAGGGTGGTTTATAGCCACCCTCTTAGAGGCTATAAACCACCCTAAAAAATATATAAAGGAGATGATCCATGTTGGAGGGACTAGAAGTTAGGCCAAAAAGTTAGGCTCATGAACAAATTGTAGTGATAATGGGTATTTTAATTGTCCTTACCTATAGCCTGGCTATTGAAATTACCATTGATGTTCACTGTTGTGTACTTACTCGGACAATAGAAAAGTTATAGGCACTTGAATCAATATATGGGAAAGTCAAGATGAAAAGGTACTAACTTAACAATTGTGTATTTAAGTGATAGTGTTATCATATAAGTTATCATGACTATTTATTCAACACTCTCTTAGCAAAAACAATTCTGTCAGTGCATGTTTTAACTCCATGATCAAGGCCCAAGAGTTTGCAAACTTTACAAAGCTACTTGATAATAAACAAGATCTCACACAACTACCAGTTCTTTGAGAATCAATCAATTTATACTCAATAATAGAAAACAATTCTCTTTGTGGTCTCGACTTGCAAAACACCACCCACGGTGCCTACGACATCAATGTATTGATATGAACTCATCCTCCTGATCAAAGCTCAAAAGCTTCCAAGCAAGACACTGTAACATGATTATCAATGAGATCTTGCATGTACTGTCAACACCTTGTCTTCCTTATCCAATGGTATTTTATTATCACAATCAATCAACTAAGATGGACTGAGAGTAAATCATAATGATAGTGATGAACGTTGTTCTTTATATTAAACCAAAAGGAGGTGTTTCAAGCAACTCATCCATTTTTTTCAGTTTGTTTATCGGCATCAAAGAGCAACTACTTGTGGTCTCAAGTTACAAATACCACCCATACAGTGTAAGGATATATTTTCTACAAATATTTATCAACTTTTTAAATTAAATGTCACTCCTTTTATCTTTAAAAAAAATGTATATTGAGAAAATTCAAACTTTAAAGATCCTATGCCCTAAAGAACACCCCTATGAGTTAGTAGTCTATTTAACTTGATTAATTTTAGATCTATGCCTAAAGAACACCCTTGAGTTAGTGTTGTTACCCACATATCGTCAGAACCACTTACCATTCATTTCCATGTTAATCACCTCAATCACTTGTCCTAAGCTTTTAAGTATATATATCTTTTCCTAGCAGTACGAAATAACTTAGTGTTCATGCTTCCCCAACTTCAAGAAATTTTCATAGAATAGCTTTGCAATAGGATTATTGAATTGAGGTCCATCACAATGTGGTGTTGCAGGAAGGTGAGACACTTACCATAACAATCACCCAGGTTCAAAATGTGACAAGCATCCCCCCATGTTCAACTGGTTGTCCAACTAATACAGTCAGGTATATGTGGTAAAAAAGTTGACATTTCCATGATTCAAAGATCCTATGGATGTATAAAGAGATGGTTGATTTCTTAACTAAGAGTAATAGTGCAAAGACAGAGTAGCCCACCTCCATGGGCATTAAATTTTACAATTAAGGAACTAAACAAAAAAAGATCATTCAATAAAAATATTCATAAAGTTCGTATATATGTATATAAATAAAATGTTGGGGAAGGCCATTGTGGGAATGAAAAGTATGAATAGCTTACTTTTAAGGAGCATTCTCATCCTCATATGGTACTGTATCTCATGTTGGGCCCTTACTTCCTCCCTATTGCTCTCCACATGCTTTCCTCTTCTCTTATAGACATAATTGTATTCCATTGGTACAACTCTTCCTAGAGTTTCATCAGCTGGACAGTTCTACTATGAGAGATTTTTGATGGTTTTGTTAGTGTGTCCTGCATCCTAGGTTCTTTATATAGTGTTCTTAGTAGATTATGGTGTGGAGCATCCTCCAGGTGTTGACCTGAGATCTTCCTCAGTTGAAGAGGAATTTTGAGGTTTTTTAAAACCAGATTGTTGAATGCTCCTTCTTCAACCACTTATCCTTTTCATGTTTGTAAACTCATACATGAAGTACAAACTAGAGTGTGAGGTGAAATTCCATTACACATCTAATGAGTGCTACCTCAACAATTTCAAGATTGTAACCATAAGTTTGTAGGACCTACTTATGGACATATACTTGTAAAACCTAAAAATATAAAGACTATTATGAAGGGAATGTGAACTAGTCATGTGGAACAAGAACCTACATTGAACAAACACAATTTTACATGATGCAAGGACTTTGTAGTCCAGTTTGACTACATCAAAATGGGACTTAGCAAAAGAGTGGAGAAGATTACTGTGTCCAAAAGTTGCTAAGAATTGAAATTGATGCCAGTGTTGTGATGATTTTGTATTTATGGCTTGTGCTGGCAAACAAAATGATTGTCTATTGCAAAGTTGAATAAATATTTTAATAGAAGAATTTAATAGTTTATTCTCTTTTTCAATTAATAGAATAGCTGACATAATTTCCACATAATTGGCTAATAGCCAAAGATAAGAAATTAATAAAATCATGACAATTCCAGGCAATGTTCAATAACTCAGGATATTTTTATGATGTACCTTGGACCGTTGTTTGATTCCTCTACATCAATTAGCATTATCATAAACTCCTTTGATGCAAAATGTAGAGCCCCAATAGTGTACAGACTCTTTCGACCATCATAAGTAGGTAGTCTCTTACCCAAAAGGGTCTCTCTATAAATGGAACATAGACATTAGTTCTTCAAAAATTTAGAAAACAACACATGCAACATACTATCATGTTCCAGGATAGAAGCAACCTGATGAACATCAGTTTCTCAAGCCTTTGATTCCCATGAGCCATAATAGTAGTACCAGATCCTGACATATGGTCTGCAAGTAGTCCTAAATAAGTAGTAAGCAATCATTGTTCATGTTACCTCAAAGTATATTGACCAGCAGATAGCAAAACAACACATGCTTGCAATTGGAAAAAATATAAAGGAGATGATCCATGTTGGAGGGACTAGAAGTTAGGCCAAACAGTAATGTAATTTACAATTATACCACAAACGAGAACATAATAACAAGTCCACAGGCAAGTTTATCAAAAACATAAAAGATAAAAAAGATACACTTACAGGGTTTGTTCAATCCATCTAACATAGAACATGATAATTTCTTCTTATGCAAATGCAAAAACATGTCAAAGTTATTCAAGCCTAAAAAAAAATATCTTAAAATTCTAAAATTCTTTGCAAAATTAAATTCTTCTTGCTTCTCATCATTCCATCACCTTGTATGTAGCAATAAATAAATACCTTGTAGTGAGGACATAATGTATTAAGAATGAAATAAATATGAAGTTCCAAACAAAATGCAAGAATATGCAACTGAATGATCATGACAATTAGTATCATATATCAAGACTAGGTAGGATTTCCTCACAATCTAACCATATTTTCCTTACAGTGATCAAGAGAACACAAGGGCTATGAACGAGTCACTCATAAAGATAGATGTCAACAACTAAAAGAGGTAACATCAAATATAGAGTAGAAGTGATTTTATCCATAAATAGAATATAAACCCTTTTGAAAAGGGAAGAACAAAACACTAATAAACAACTACATAAACCAAAATCAACTACAAAAACACTCAGTTCAATGCAAGCTTAAATGGACAACTTGAGCCCTCCATATAATGGGTAGATGTCTAAACACCCCTACCCACCCCAACCATCATAGATGAGGTGAGAGGGTATCCTGAGACTTCTATCAGATACATAAATATCCATCTATACAAATCAAGTACTACTGCTAATAATTAAGGACTAGGACTAAGAGTCAAACATGAAACATCAATTTCATAACTAACACACACTCAACACAACTTTATCAAATTACCAAATTACCTTCTTGTATCTGATTGGCCAACCTCATGCTCAGGATACCTACTCGCCTCACTCCTAGCTTGGTTGTCCATTAATTATCTACTAGCATTTTCTAAAAATAGAACAAAAAATGTAACATCAAATATAGAGTAGAAGTGATTTTATCCATAAATAGAATATAAACCCCTTTGAAAAGGGAAGAACAAAACACTAATAAACAACTACATAAACCAAAATCAACTACAAAAACACTCAGTTCAATGCAACCTTAAATGAAAATAAAATAACAGTTATGCAGATAGACCACTAAGGGAGAAGTAAATGGAGAAAAGGTAATCTCTTTTGTAATCATTGATGTCAGATGTTAATTCAAAGCATCATACAATATTGCTACAACATGGCATAATTTATTTGTAAACAATGTCTGCTATAGGCCAAGAAATGAAGGAGCCCACAACATCCTTCATTATGGCCATTTCATCATTCCTTCTATACAATATTGTTTCCTCTTTATGGGTGACATGCACATTGACTTTGTAAAAACCTTCACCCAAACATTGACCATGTATAAGGTCTTCAGGGTTAGTACTGATCATCGTGCCTTCGACCACTATGTTATCATTATGGATCTGAGTCAAGTAGCATTCCCTTCTCTCAGTTTGAGTGATCGGTGTCATTTTCAATCCCTACATGGAAAATCAACAACCTAGATAAATTCACTGCATAGCGTACAATACAAACTAAGTCAACCATTTTATATTTGAAATAATAGTCATACCATTGATGACTCTGGCCTAGAAGGTATTGAGAAATTGCCTATACCTTGATCACCACCACCAATGTTGTGTCCACTTGTAGGGGTAGCATGTAGTGATGCTGCCTATGGAATTATATGCAAGGGATCATTACAACTTTAGGGGTGCAACATGTAAACATTTCAAATATGAAATCATGAAAAAACTAACACACCTCTATCTGTGCAAGCCATGTCAAAATCTCATCAATATTTTTCTCTCTTTGCAAGCTTCTCTTCCATATTTTTTTCTCTCTCTGCAAGCTTCTCTTCCCACTTTTGCTCTTTCTCTACCATATGCTCTTGCATCTGGTGCAACTTCTGTAAGTAACCCTCACCAACAAATAGAGCAGTTGGTGATACTCCTTTGTCGACACCCCAAACCCAACCCGGTATTTTGGGTCCTAAAACCTTGGTGAGGGCATCATCCTTAATAGATTGATTTATGGAGCTCGTAGATGACATTTCATCATCCAATTTTTTTTGGCAACATCACATGCATAGTTAACTGGTAACATGTTAAAAAACAATCGATATAACAATGGTTTGAAGTTCAACGTATTGCTATTTCCAAGGGAATGTCACTTACGATTGTCTCTACAACTTCTGGTGAAATAGGAGCCCCATCCTTCTTTGTATGAGCTACCATCCACACAGTTGCCCTTGGTAGTGGAGTTTTTGCATTTGGTTGGCTCTTCCTCTACAAGATATATAGTTGGAGAGACATGGGGATAAGTCATACATGACAAAACAATATAGCTATATATGTTTGTCACATAATGGATGAGTATGATAGAATACCATTTCATGCTCCAATCGAGCATATCCTGTTCGACTGCAAGTGTGCATGATGGATTGGTGAGATCTATTTTGTTTGTTCCTTTGCCTCACCACCTACAATGCAATGAAGAAACCAATATATAATTAATTCATTAGGGAGAGCAAGGTCGGAAAAATTCACATGAACATAACAATGATATGAACTACCATAGTAGATTGGTTGGTACTTGCCTTAAACTCAATGTTGCTCCTACCATTCACAAAGGCTTCCCAATATTTTTGTGATACATGATATGGGGGATTAGCAATTCTATCTTCATCATTATCATACTTATCATAGTGGTTTTTCACAAGTCGATGCTTATGTTCACGCCATTGCTTTTCCATGGTCACGAAGACCCATTTCTTCATTGTGTTTGAAATGATATATTTTTGCTGCATCACACCAATATCTTATTAGATGCAATATTTATATAAGTATTCAAAAAATGGACACTAGCTATGAACTACATTGGCTAGAAAGTTATCGTAATGAGTGTCCATAACTAGTTTTTAACTTCCACTAGGACTGCTCTCTAATTTGTATGGGTGATAGGGACAATCTCCCTCACAATCACCCCCAAGTAAGATGAAAACTTAATAGAATTTGGACCTACGGGCTATCCATTTAGATTGCAAATGATTTCCACCCTATCTGTGCTGCTTGAATATGTTGTACATCTTGTTGGACCTCTCTTTCTATGATATTCAGTGTTCAAAGTGTGTGATGACCTAGCATCAACACCTATAATGTCAACACCATCCAAACATCATTATGCCATATAGTATGACAACAATGAGTAACCCAACATCATGAGAAAATTTCTTGTGCGGTCTACGTACCTTCTTCACTAGCCAAAGCATTGTCAACCTCATTTTGAGTATTCTCGATATCAAATTCATTTATGTTATGGGTCACCTCCTTATCTTCCTCGTTATTAGAATGATATAGTTGGTATCATCCACCAGTTTCTACAATACACCATAGTCGATGATAAAACCATGATCAATTCTAATATGCCTAGGTCAACCACTATTGAACAACACTATCAAATTTCAAGTACTTACTAGCATGCAAGGCGTGTGTCACTGACTCCTGATTTATTGTGACAAACTCAGCTGCCTATGACCTCTTTCTTGGTCTGTAAAAGAAAAATAAATAGAAAGCACGATTGTAAGAATGCTAAATGAATGGAAAATTCTTATTTCAAGTGCAAAATTCTTATTTATAAATATAGGTGAATGGACAACCTGAGCCCTCCATATAATGGGTAGATGTCTAAACATCCCTACCCACCCCAACCATCAGAGATGAGGTGAGAGGGTATCCTGAGACTTCCATCAGATACATAAATATCCATCTATACAAATCAAGTATTATTGCTAAGGACTAGGACTAAGAGTCAAACATGAAACATCAATTTCATAACTAACACACACTCAACACAATAAACCTTCATTTCAACACATTACAACATGCATGCATGATTAGACTCTTAATCCTATGCCCTAGCAACACTTGTATTCTCTCTTTTTTATACCAAATTACCTTCTAGTATCTGATTGACCAACCTCATGCTCAGGATACCTACTCACCTCACTCCTAGCTTGGCTACCCATTAATTATCTACTAGCATTTTCTAAAAATAGAACAAAAATGATTGGAACTCAACATCATTATCTCATAGTTCTTGTCCACTCTTTGAGCAATTGTCATTGAACAATCTGTATGCATCATTGACCATTCCAATGATGTCATCTTGAACATCTTTGGTAATTGGACCCTCATCAGTGGTAGAGCACGTGTTCGATGCATATTTGTCATTCCAATGAGTTTTGCAAAAAAAACTCATTTGCATAATCCAGTACATGTTTGTTCTAAAACCAGTTCTTTTCTTTCAACTGACTCTTCTAAGACAAAAAGTAGAAGAACCCTCAGCTAAACAAAAACTAGAAGAGTCAGTTGAAAGAAAATAACTGGTTTAAGAACAAAAGAAAGAGCCATGGTTAAATCTATCTCCATTAGCATTAGTTGTTGTTACCCTCAGGGATATTGAACTAGTTAAAATTATTGAGGTACACAATCAAGAACTAAGAATCCCAAGAAAAACTTGGATAACAAAAGTTATTCGAGTATACAATGAATCTCAAGGATAGAGGTAAGAGTCGATCTGAGAGCCAAATAAATTGCATCTAAAAAGTAGAGTGGATGATGAAAATAATCAAAGATATATATATATATATATTTGAAATTAATTGCTTAAACTAATCCTGGAAGTGATAAACACCTTGAAAATTATTATTATTTACTTTACAATGTGACTTCCTCGGGCGCTGTCATAATATTCTCTCTTTGCTCATCCTTTGCTAGTCTTTTCACCTATGCTAGACTATGGAAATGAGGCTATGTGTTAAGCCTCCAATCCTTATGGATTTGATCAAATGACCTTCTGAAATATTCATGCAAACAAATAGCAAAGGACTGATTGTGAAAAAGTACTATTTCTTGTCACACTGGGGTAAGGTAGCCTTAAAAAATTCACCAGGCACCATCATATACATAAGCCCCATCTAGGGTAAAGAATGCTCTGAAAAATTAAATGATAAATCAAATATGTGGAAATAATTTTAATTCTTAGGAGATGAAAATGGTTCTGTTGGAAAATAATTCTGCAAGGCATCTTGATCCATGGACTGCCAGATGATAGCTAGATGTAAGGGTATGTAAAATATCTCGTAATTATTCTAAATCTACATAAATATAAAAAAACAAAAAAAAATTTTGAAATTGAGATATAAGTTTATATGGTAGACCTAGAACTTAAACTAACAAGTTGTTGCCCCTTCATCGCAACTCATCAAAACTGATAATAAATCTTTTAAACATCCTAAAAATATATTACAATGTACAAAATCATGCAAAGTCTTATAGTTTGTTTTTCAAGACTCCATAACATGCTATACTTAAAGAAATATTATTTATAGCTTATTGTCATAAATAAGATTTATTTTTTGTAGTTGATATATTACTTATATAAATTGTATATATTACTTGTATATCCATAGAGGATTACCAAACATGCATAAGCCTAAAAAAATAACATAGACACAAGACAACATAGGCACTCCAAGAGCTTGTTGATCTGAAAAACAACTTCAACCAATAGATGGTGAATGGAGATATTTGCTCGTAGCACTGGAGTCATATTGGTTGAGGATTAGGTATACAATGCAACTATGTTATTACAATTGTATCTATCAATCTATTGGAAGTGCAATTTATTTAAGCAAGCAATAATTTTAGAGGTCTTCTGAAGGTCAAATATGCTACATAGGCCCTATACAAAAATATTGTTGTTTTGAGTGTCACACATCACTGTCACAAATGTGTATTGCAGATCTGTAGAGCATCTAGAGACAATAGTATGACTGATAAATGTCAACTATTATTTCTATGAATTTTCCCTCTATGGATACCTATGAATATTTTCTCTTTTTTACTTGCCACAAAATCCTTGCTTCTAAGGTAGATTTAGAAACCTAAATAATTCTGGCACTTATCTTGATCTTATTCACTTGTGTTGAGGTTAACCTTTTAGCATGAGATTATAATATAAAAGAACTATGGCTTCTTTCTCAAAAATTGAAGTTTGTGATGTTTTAAAGGTCCTAGTTAAAGAATAATTTTTGATAACATAACCAACTATAAAATGATTCATGCATGGCCTTTGTAAATTGTAGCAAGCAAAGAAAATTGATTTCCAACTACTGTGGTCTTTGCCTTATAATGCTACAAGAAGAGAGGTCATATACAATGGACAACTTAAATAATATACCACTACCAACAACAAAGCATATTGTATTGCTCTTGTGTAGGGATTGGAAGCAGTAAAATATATTGTTATTGTTTGAATTTGTGTATATAGCACCCTTCTTATTTATCGTCAAACAAATAGAACATAGAAAATCGATGCTTACCATCTAAAATAATGGATAAAATAGCAAAAGAACTTGCTAATTACTTAGTCCTGTGTCATTGACCATAGTAGACCAGGAGACTATAATCCCAAATCTATAATGATATGCGAGGATTTCTTGTATGGAGATAGTAAGTAGGTGATTTCTGTTTACACTTAAACCACAAAGAAGAATGTGTGTTTTTTTGCCCTACAATAATTAGTTTATTTCTGAGTTTGTTTTGTAAAGAAACAAGATTTCATATTGCAATGTCATGAACAAGATGAAATCAAACTTAAAAATGGTGACTTAATTGTGCATATTTTGTGATCCTCAAGTTTTGAAAATATGTCTTTGTTATACATGGTTGCTTAATGGTATAATTCTAAGCTAAAAGAATTGTTATCTCTAAAATTTCTTAAGGTCATCTTATCCCATTCAGTAAAATTCTAAAGGCTCTTTACCATGTCATAGCCTTGAACCCCTTAATATTTTGAATGCAAATCTAAACAATTTGGTGGTAAAATTTTAATATTCTTAACCTGCTAATATTTTGAAATGACTTCATTGCTCAGTTGGCAATATATGGTTCTTCATTTACTAAATTTATCAAGGATGTGCTGACAGCTGCTCCAGAAGCACAACTAGATATCTTACAGGGAAGAGCTCATTGAAACTTGGTTAGTGCTAGATGGTTGTGCCTTTGTGGGTAGCTCTTAATGATAATGTCTATGTTGGATGGAAATGGATATGATATCTGATACTGGTATGAAATCGGATATGGATACGATAAATTTTCTAGATCTAATATGGATACGACTGGATACAACATTAGAAAAAGCATATATGTTTAATATATGAAAAGAAAAAAGATATGACACAAAAATATTTACAAACGTATACGTTTTTAATAGGATATTTTCATTAACTAGGTAGCCTTAAAAAATTCACCAGGCACCATCATATACATAAGCCCCATCTAGGGTAAAGAATGCTCTGAAAAAATAAATGATAAATCAAATCTATGGAAATAATTTAATTCTCAAGAGATGAAAATGGTTTTGTTGGAAAGTAATTCTATAAGGCATCTTGATCCATGGACTTCCAGATGACAACTAGATGTAAGGGTATGTAAAATATCTCGTAATTGTTCTAAATCTACATAAATTGTAGACCTAGAACTTAAACTAACAAAATGAATTTTACAGATAATTGAGATATAAGTGTTATATTGGTAGACCTAGAACTTAAACTAACAAGTTGTTGCCCCTTCATCACAACTCATCAAAACTGATAATAAATCTTTTAAACATCCTAAAAACATATTACAATGTACAAAATCATGCAAAGTCTTATAGTTTGTTTTTCAAGACTCCATAACATGCTATACTTAAAGAAATATTATTTATAGCTTATTGTCATAAATAAGATTTCTTTTTTGTAGTTGATATATTACTTGTATATCCAAAGAGGATTACCAAACATGCATAAGCCTCAAAAAAATAAATTGGTACCTTATTATTAAAAAGTCATTTCCAAAAATGGTGTATACCCAACCTTGATCATATTCAAATATCAGGTGTCTATATAGAAGCTGGCAAGTTACCTCCTACTGAGATTCTAGCCCTTCCAATGTTTAAGAATTATACTCCTGGAATTCCAGCTCCTATTTTATATATTAAGAACTTGGCAAAAGATGTAATTGTGGATGACTTACACTTCGTATTTGGGTCCCTTTTTGAAAGCATGGAGGAAGCCAAATTTGGACTTGGCATAAAGTTAATGCAGGAGGGCCAGATGAGGGGCCAAGCATTTGTAACTTTCCCATCTACAGAACTTGTAGACCATGCATTGAAAATGGCACATCGGTATGTGTTAAAAGGAAAGCCAATGATAATCCAGTTTGGGAGAAATCCTTCAGCTGGAAAAGTGAATTGAGTAGTGGGAAATCTGAGGACAACACAGACACTCCAAGAGCTTGCTGATCTGAAAAAACAACTTCAACCAATAGATGGTGAATGGAGATATTTGCTCGTAGCACTAGAGTCATATTGGTTGAGGATTAGGTATACAATGCAACTATATTATTACAATTGTATCTATCAATCTACTAGAAGTGCAATTTATTTAAGCAAGCAATAATTTTAGAGGCCTTCTGAAGGTCAAATATGCTACACAGGCCCTATACAAAAATATTGATGTTTTGAGTGTCACACATCACTGTCACAAATGTGTATTGCAGATATGTAGAGCATCTGGAGACAATAGTATGACTGATAAATGTCAACTATTATTTCTATGAATTTTCCCTCTATGGATACCTATGAATATTTTCTCTTTTTTACTTGCCACAAAATCCTTGCTTCTAAGGCAAATTTAGAAACCTAAATAATTCTGGCACTTATCTTGATCTTATTCACTTGTGTTGAGGTTAACCTTTTAGCATGAGATTTGATGAGGCCCAAAAATGCCTCATTATTGCACAATGTTTGAATCATTATTGCACAATGTTTGACTACCATATGATAAGTTATTTGCCAAATAGTTGACTAGAATATACTATTTGTTAAGTGTTTGCATGATTTTATGTTAAGAATACTATATCTCTGTTTTTGACTATTTTCAACATTTTATGACTGATTTTGCGTGATTAAGTAGCAAGTAATAACATGCATTTCAATTAACCAAATGTGGCATGCTGATATCCATTAACTTCTCAATGGTTTTTGAATGTTTTCCTGCCCTTCAACTTGTTTCAAATCCACATTGAAGACAAAATTTTAGGACTGTCATAAATCTGAAAATCTGAAAAAA
Organism: Wollemia nobilis; assembly: GCA_028583015.1. NCBI lineage: Eukaryota > Viridiplantae > Streptophyta > Pinopsida > Araucariales > Araucariaceae > Wollemia > Wollemia nobilis. The sequence continues at coordinate 4,157,354 of JAQPPZ010002395.1, read as the reverse complement.
ACAGCCATATAAAAATCAGCAAGTTGTCACTTTATAGGAACACCTTGAAGTTGTCAAGAAAAGTATGAGGATATGGATGGAATGAGTTCAGAAGGACTACAAAAGACATCTGACCTATTTAGAAGCATTCCCACATGGTCTAAATAGGCAGCAATAGGGTATAACAGAGCAGGGGCAATTGTGCAGCACTATTGCACTATTTTAGCATGGTTACTTGGTGAATGAAGTGTATAAATTTAGTAGCAGCTTGATGTACTCCTTCATGTTGATATTTTAATAAGTTTTCCATGTTCTAATTTGATTGAATTTGCAAGAAATGCCAATATTCTACAACTGTGCAACAGAACTAGAAAATGCAGTAATTTACCATGTAAATTCCAACAAGCTACCAATGAATGGCAAGGCATGAAATTCACATCCAAGGAAGAATGAAGACTATTGCAATCTGATCCTGAAGGCTAATCCACCTTAGAAATGCAACCAAAACCATTTGGAGTCAACACAATTGGTCATTCTAAATATCTTCGAAATGAACACAATGTCTTTGGAATGAGAATTGCAGTATCTTCAGAATGAACCACTTATCTTTGGAATGAAAACATAATGTACTTTTTGACTTGTTGACTAACTTTTGACGATGGAAAAGGGGATAAGAAGGTTGATAAAGTTAAGAGAAAATATCTTCCATCTGATTTTGCTGTCCTTGCTGTCCAAAGCCACCATGCATGGAAAAGATCAATTTGATCCTCTTCTAGGATAAACCTAGAAAAACTACAGCATAATAAAAAGTTGTTTGCAAGATAGGAATGACATATTATGAAGTGGAGAATTATTTGTGAGATATTTCTATACTCCTCCCACGTACTCCCACCACTGAAGATGCTTTCTAAGGGCCAATGACTACTACTGCAACACAAACTGTCCAGATTTGCATTTATTTCAGATCCAGAATTATTGGCAAATGACTGTAAAATAGCACATAGGCTGATTTGAGCATGGGATACATTGTAAATATTTATATAAATAACACAACTCCCTCCTTGGTTGAGCCGGTTAGGAATTAGAATAGAGGAGAGTTTTCAGTAGCAGCAATTAGGACTGCACAGTAATTTTTTGTAACAGTTTTCAGCATGTTTTGTCATTAATAAAAGTGCAGTATTTTATCATTTTATGTTTTGAGTGTTAATTAGTTAAGGAGTGCTTTTCACCTCCTTCTAGATAAGGAAGTATGGGCCCACCTTCAGATCTAGAAGGAGGGATTTTATGGCAGGTTTCAATCTGTAATTTTGTTGCAACAGAATTAATAGATTGCTTGCCAGATTTCATTTTATTGTTTTTATTTTGTATTGTGTGATTTATGTTTCCTATTATGTTTGTGTACAGAATTTGTGTGTATGTCAGCTGACAAATTATATTACTTATTTTTCCTTTGTTTTTCATGTTTTTCCTGCTTTAGAAACTTTCCATTTTCAGCATATTTCATTTTGTCACAATTCCTCGTAGCAGAAGCTTGACGACCTTTTGTGGCAGGGCATTGACAGGTGTTTTTAGAATAGGTTTCATTTACAAGCATCATTTTAATTCTGCAAGAGTAATTAGATTTCAATTCTGCAAAAGTATATTAGATTTAAATTTAGTAATTTCAATTATGCAAGAGTAACTAGATTTCAATTCTGCAAAAGTAGATTAGATTTCAATTTAGCAATTGTAGTTAGTGTTAAATTCTGCAATTTAGATTTATTTTTCAATTCTTGTAATTTATTTCAGTTTCCATTCTTTAGACTAGGTTTAGTGTGACACCAAAATGCTAAACCAAAATCCGCTTCACTAATAAATGCTTGAAATCTGAATGCCTGAATTGTACTCTGCCCTATCCTTCTATCGTAGACAGCCTTGGACACCACCCCGAATTGATAAATCATTGAGATTAAATGATGGGAATCAACGACACTCATCATTTTGGCACCGTTGCCGGGGAACATGGTGTTGTTAGAGGGTAAAAGCAGTCAAATAATTATTATTGTGCTAAGTTATGAATTTCAGAGTTAAATTTGAATGTAATAGCTGGTATAAATAATAATTATTGATAGTTGCATTTCAGTCCATTTAGAAAACAAGCAACCACCACCTTTAGCCCAACCTGGACAAGCAACCCCTGTCTATGTAAGCTGAATCTATTAAAAAAAAAAAATCACAAAAAATTTTGCACAATAAAAATAGGAGTTTACAACTTAATGATGATCCTAGAGTTTTTCATTATTACTTAAATATTGTTTGGATTTTACCACGCTAAACCGCAACCTAGCAATTCTTAGCCTACACAGACAATAGTTGATCTCATTAGAGGTGATCCTACCCGACAAGTAGTTGATCTCGCTAAAGTTGTACACTTCTTGTATTATTGTGCAAACCAAAAATATTTTTTTAGCCCAACCTATGATTAGTCCGAATAATACAGGATAGGCAACCCCCGTCTATGTAGTCGAATCCGGTATAAAAAGAAAAAACCTGGAGGAAATGTTATTGACTGCAACAACATCCAACTCGTGCTAAAATAAGAACTTACCTGAGCTTGAAGAGACAAAAATCAATGGAGATACACAGAAAACCTTTAGTCCAAACACACAGAAATTAGCTTTGGATAAAGGAGAAAAACTAGAAAAACTGCACATAAAAAATTTACTTCCATTTTATAAAGGGGTAAATTCTGTCCTCCTAGGAATGAAACAAATTGAAGTGCAGCCAAGAAAATTCTTGCACATTATTAAGTTGTCTGACTTATAAAAAAAAAGCAAAATTGTTGCTATTTTGAAACAATATTTCAATCCCTTTACATAGAATTACAGGGTATATCAAGATTTTATCTTGATGTAAGCACTTAACGTCTTTTGAGAATTGGTATTTAATTGTTTCAAGAATAGATTGACAAGATTTTGCAGACTAGGAGGCATGGACAACACTTGATTGAAGAAGTTTTTAGATATGGAGCAGTGCTTCTTTCTCCCATTGGTAATTCATGGAGGATGTTAGTGGTGAATGGACATTGCCTTCGGTTATACCATGCACCATTAACTAAGGAGGAGTTCTTGAAGGAGATTCCATTGGATGTACACATAAGGGAAGATAATTTCTCTTCAATATCAGATGCAGAGTGATGATAAAAAGTCTGAAAAAAAAAAAAAAAAAGAAGGAAAAAATACAAGAAAAGAAAAAAAAAGAATAGTCTTGTTTGTGAACTTCCTTTCTGGGTACAAGCAAGACAAAAAAATTTGAAAAAAAAAAAGAGAAAAAAATTTGCAGCAAAGGCATGTCCCACAAAATGGGGATACATGAGGACAAGCATAAATTTCAGCAAGAAATAGGAACAATGGAACCAATACTTCATTTCCAGCAATAAGGAGGCAATGATGATGTAAGAAGATTCTTACCGGTCATCTAGTAAGGAAGGTTGCATCAATGTTGCAGGTTTCAACAGAAAGAGATGGTGTTTTCATACAACAATTGACATGTTTTTGCAGAATAAGGATTGGTCTTATCCAAATAAGAGAGAGAGATTTTCTCTCATTGAAGCACTTGAAAAAAAAAAAAAAGACAGAAGTTGGTTGAAAACTAGAAATGGCAGCCTCTTCTGATGCAAAAATGAAAAAAAGAGATGAAAAAAAAAATGAATAATTCAGTAGTGAAAACCTTCTTGGAGGCGCTACTGAGTTGGCTTGCATGAAAATTGATTTTTTGGCATGCATTGCCTTATTGATCTACTCATCAGTGTTCCACCATTGTACAAATCTCACACTGCACATGTGTTATGTTTATGTTTTCAGATAGCCTGCTAACAATCATCAAAAGCAACTTGTAAGGTGCATGACCAATTTTTAGGACAGTAAGGTATGTGTTTCTTGCATTTAATTCATAGTAAACATTTAGCATTTAGTGTATGATAGTCGGTATTTGGCATAAACTATTCATACAATATTGAAAAGTTGAAAAAGGAACATGTTCCAGATGTCAAGAAATACCCCCTTATGCCCTTAATTCCAAAATATGCAAAAAAAACCTGATTTTGGGACAGACATGGCAGCAATTCTATTTCAATTTGTAGGGCAAATTTTAGAAGAAAAATTGCAAGTTTATATCTCATAATTGTCTGATAAATTGAAGGAGGATAATCAACAAAATGCACCCGAAGGTTTTATTTTAGTACTATTGGAATAAAACAACAACATACAAAACAAAGAATAGCATCTAAACAAAAGGATGAAGAAGGGATTTTTTTTGATGTTATGGAAGGCTTATACACTCTAGATATGGACCCACAATAGAATCTGTAGCTAACTTTTGCATAGGAGGTCATTTCTGCATTTTTTGAAGATCTTCGAAATGAGAAATGCAGTCTCTTCAGAATGAACAAACATCTTCGAAATGAGAAATGCAGTCTCTTCGGAATGAACAGACATCTTCGGAATGAAAAATGCAGTCTCTTCGAAATGAACAGACATCTTCAGAATGAGAATTGTAGTATCTTCGAAATGAGCGAATCTTCGAAATGAGAATTGCAGTATCTTCGGAATGAGCGGATATTCGAAATGAGAATTGCAGTATCTTCGAAATGAGCGGATCTTTGGAATGAGAATTGCAGTATCTTCGGAATGAGAGGATCTTCGAAATGAGAATTGTAGTATCTTTGGAATGAGCAGGATATCTTCGGAATGAGCAAAAACTATACCAGAATTGCTGAAAATGCTACATAATAGCAAAAAGAGTAGGGTACATCAAATATTGAGGTTTATAAGGCTCTACCACAAGTAAGTACATCCCTCAAGCATTTCAAATTAAAAAAAAATCAATTTTGTTCAAAAGGTGCAAACAACAAAAATAAGCATTCAGGTTGAAATGTTGTTAAGAACAGAAAATTCCATCAGTATTAGTGCATCTGCCAAATACGGTTCCACAATAAGAATATTGCAAGATGAATCATATGATATCAAGCCTTTAAGAGGTACCTTGCAGCACTAAAACTTGTAGAAAAACAAAAAAAAGTCATACATGTGCTTAATTGCAAAATACTTGATATAGTGCAGCAAGGAGGAATTTCTCGGTTAGCAGGTAGCAAAAGATGTTGTTCATAAGAATAAAACCTGCATATTACTATGGCCTACTAAGATGCATGAGGGCATGCATCAGTTCAAGTTGGGGGGGATGATGAGGCCCAAAAATGCCTCATTATTGCACAATGTTTGACTCATTATTGCACAATGTTTGAATACCATATGATAAGTTAATTTCCAAATAGTTGACTAGAATATACTATTTGTTAAGTGTTTGCATGATTTTATGTTAGGAATACTATATCTCTGTTTTTGACTATTTTCAGCATTTTATGACTGATTTTGCATGATTAAGTAGCAAGTAATAACATGCATTTCAATTAACCAAATGTGGCATGCTGATATCCATTAACTTCTCAATGGTTTTTGAATGTTTTCCTACCCTTCAACTTGTTTTAAATCCACATTGAAGACAAAAGTTTAGGACTGTCATAAATCTAAAAATCTGAAAAAACAGCCATATAAAAATCAGCAAGTTGTCACTTTATAGGAACACCTTGAAGTTGTCAAGCAAAGCATGAGGATATGGATGGAATGAGTTCAGAAGGACTACGGAAGACATATGACCTATTTATAAGCATTCCCACATGGTCTAAATAGGCAAAAACAGGGTATAATAGAGCAGGGGCAATTGTGCAGCACTGTTGCACTATTTCAGCATGGTTACTTGGTGAATGAAGTGTATAAATTTAGTAGCAGCTTGATGTACTCCATGTTGATATTTTAATAATTTTTCCATGTTTTAATTTGATTGAATTTGCAAGAAATGCCAATATTCTACAATTGTGCAGCAGAATTGGAAAATGCAGTAATTTACCATGTAAATTCTAGCAAGCTACCAATGAATGGCAAGGCATGAAATTCACATCCAAGGAAGAATGAAGACTATTGCAATCTGATCCTGAAGGCTAATCCACCTTAGAAATGCAACCAAAACCATTTGGAGTCAACACAATTGGTCATTCTAAAGATCTTCGGAATGAACACAATGTCTTCGGAATGAGAATTGCAGTATCTTCGGAATGAGCCACTTATCTTCGAAATGAAAACATAATGTACTTTTTGACTGACTTTTGGCGATGGAAAAGGGGATAAGAAGGTTGATAAAGTTAAGGGAAAATATCTTCCATCTAATTTTGTTGTCCTTGCCATCCAAAGCCACCATGCATGGAAAAGATCAATTTGATCCTCTTCTAGGATAAACCTAGAAAAACTGTAGCATAATAGAAAGTTGTTTGCAAGATAGGAATGACATATTATGAAGTGGAGAATTATGTGTGAGATATTTCTAGACTCCTCCTATGTACTCCCACCACTGAAGATGCTTTCTAAGGGCCAATGACTACTACTGCAACACAAACTGTCCATATTTGCATTTATTTCAGATCCAAAATTATTGGCAAATGACTGTAAAATAGCACATAGGTTGATTTGAGCATGGGATACATTGTAAATATTTATATAAATAACACAAATCCCTCCTTGGTTAAGCCAGTTAGGAATTAGAATAGAGGAGAGTTTTCAGTAGCAGCAATTAGGACTGTACAGTAATTTTCTGTAACAGTTTTCAGCATGTTTTGTCATAAATAAAAGTGCAGTATTTTATCATTTTATGTTTTGAGTGTTAATTAGTTAAGGAGTGCTTTTCACCTCCTTCTAGATCAGGAAGTATGGGCCCACTTTCAGATCTAGAAGGAGAGATTTTATGGCAGGTTTTAATCTGTAATTTTGCTACAGCAGAATTAATAAATTGCTTGCCAGATTTTATTTTATTGTTTTTATTTTGTATTGTGTGATTTATGTTTCCTATTATGTTTGTGTACAGAATTTGTGTGTATGTCAGCTGACAAATTATATTACATATTTTTCCTTTGTTTTCCATGTTTTCCCTGCTTTAGAAACTTTCCATTTTCAGCATATTTTATTTTGTTGTCAATTCCTGTAGCAAAAGCTTGACGACCTTTTGTGGCAGGGCATTGACAGGTGTTTTTAGAATAGGTTTCATTTACAAGCATCATTTCAATTCTGCAAGAGTAATTAGATTTCAATTCTATAAAAGTAGATTAGATTTCAATTTAGCAATTTCAATTATGCAAGAGTAACTAGATTTCAATTCTGCAAAAGTAGATTAGATTTCAATTTAGCATTTTCAATTCATGTAATTGTAGTTAGTGTTAAATTTTGCAATTTAGATTTAGTTTTCAATTCTTGTAATTTATTTCAGTTTCCATTCTTCAGACTAGGTTTAGTGTGACACCAAAAGGCTAAACCAAAATCTGCTTCACCAATAAATGCTTGAAATCTGAATGCCTGAATTGTACTCTACCCTAGCCTTCTATCGTAGATGACCTTGGACACCACCTCGGATTGATAAATCATTGAGATTAAATGATGGGACTCAACGACACTCATCAATATTATAATATAAAATAACTAAGGCTTCTTTCTAAAAAACTGAAGTTTGTGATGTTTTAAAGGTCATAGTTAAAGAATAATTTTTGATAACATAACCAACTATAAAATGAACTTTGTAAATTGTAACAAGCAAAGTAATTTGATTTCCAACTATTGCGGTCTTTGCCTTATAATGCTACAAGAAGAGAGGTCATATACAATGGAAAACTTAAATAATATACCACTACCAACAAAAAAGTATACTGTATTGCTCTTATGTAGGGATTGGAAGCAATAAAATATATTGTTATTGTTTGAATTTGTGTATATAGCACCCTTATTATTTATTTTTAAACAAATATAACATAGAAAATCAGTGCTTACCATTTGAAACAATGGATAAAATAGAAAAAGAACTTGCTAATTACTTAGTCTTGTGTCATTGACCATAATAAAACCCATATCAACCACTCAAGATCAGTTCAATGGACAATGAATAAAATATTAAGGTTCACCATGGGATTGGAACCTTCGCTTATGATGAAAATCCTTGCTCCCCACCACTTGAACCTTAGTTTACGGTATGAAACTCCTTGCTTCCCACCACTTGCCACAAGCCCAATAGGTAAGTAAAATCTCTATCTTGTTTTAGTTAGTTTATTAGGGTCTAAATTTAGTGTTTGAGAAAAGGTAAAAATGTAAGGGTTGTGTCTAGCACATATTACTACCTTTTTTGTAAGTTCTCTAGTGAAATACATGAGTGCTAATAATTCCCCTCTTGTCATTTTGTTGATGAAGGCACCTGAGATTCTGTTAAGATGGTTTGAGTTCAGTGAGGATTTTAGCATGGAAAGAGAAATATGAGCCTAAACACCAAAAAATATCCATCAAAAGATGAGTGGAAGTGTTAATGTAGAGAGAGAAATCTACTGGTATAGAATCTGATAGATTCAGTCGCACCAAAAATTAATTTGATCGTAAAACCATTGATGGGTGTTGGATGAACTTTGAAGTCGATTTGACTACGAAACTCTTGAATAAAATTATTAAGATGGTGAACAAATGCCATTTCTTAGGTCGAGTATGGGATATGGAGAAATTAAAAGAAAAAAATATTAATGCCAAAGCCTGACAAGGCTTTGGTGTATCCCACACTAGACATGATGTTCAGAATGCCACTGTGGGCAGTCAACACTAAATACTTTGGTCAATCTAGGATACCTCTTGCACGTGTGAAACCTCCTTGTGTGAGCAAGGGATAGATTTTATTTTACCTTGAATTAATAGTTCAATTGTGTACTTCAATGGGTTTCAACCCTTTCACTAATTTCATGGCAAATTGAGACTTGCCAACGTGTCTAAGCCCAAGGTAGAGTTACCTGGATTATAGAAAGAACTTTAGAGAATGAAGAAATTGGAGACAATAGTCATCATCAACAGATTAAAATTGCTTATCTTGTCTTATAAATAACTTAGAAGTATTTAATACCAATTCTTGTTGGGTTGTTTATCACAAAGAACAAGGAATCTATGATAGAGGTCTCTCTAGATGATCTATTATATATGGTTTCTCTTGCATGATACATTTATTTTCTCTACAAATGATAAAACATAGTAAGGTCTTGTTTTATTGTCACTTATGTCTTACTCTTTATTTTCTCTATCAATATGTTGGAAGTTTCTTCAAGTCTTTCTCATATCACAAGTCCTACAAGGGTTGGATGCAGTGATAAGAGTAGTGGTTCTGAAAACAATATGTGGATCTTGCATGTAAAATGTCAGTGTCTTTACTATATACTACAATATGTATAATTTTATGGAAGGTTATCCCCATATGTTGAGGATGTATAATCGCAAGATTTTTATCAAGGGTATTGTAAATCTGCAAATAATAGTATAATGAGCAAGATATATACCTTCATAGTAGTATGCCATCATGGAAAATTTTGGAAAAAAATCTGAATGTAATATCCTTTGAATTTACTAGGGGTACACCCTAGTGGATAGCTCCATGTTTTATCAATCCTTAACAAAACATTGAGTGACGAATTTTTGAAGAGACCATATGTCCCTAATGAAAGATTATTGGTATCAATACCTTGCATCAAAGCAAGACCAGGAGACTATAATCCCAAATCTATAATTATATGCGAGGATTTATTGTATGGAGATAGTAAGTAGGTGATTTATGTTTACACTTAACCCACAAAGAAGAATGTGTTTTTTTTTGCCCTACAATAATTAGTTTATTTCTGAGTTTGTTTTGTAAAGAAACAAGATTTCATATTGCAATGTCATGAACAAGATGACATAAAACTTAAAAATGGTGAATTAATTTTAATATAAATACCCTCATGCGTAAACACAACATTAGGTTTTAAATTTTAATCTAGGGTTTAAATTTTACAAATCTCATGCGTAAACACAACATTACAAACTAAAAAATTCCAAACCCTAATTGCAAAAATACCTAAAATAATGCAAAATTCATTGAATCTAACTAACCTTTTCTTTGTCTTCATGTCCTATTTTGTGCCTTCAGCTTAAGACCTCATCTCTTGCCATTTTGGATAAATAAGCAAAAGTTTTAGAGAAATTTTAGGGTAAACCCCAACCAAAAAATGAACAACACAAATCGAATCTTGGGAGCCCTAGAAGTTTTAGAGAAATTTTAGGACAAACCCCAGCCAAAAAATGAATAGCACGAGTCAAAGCCTAGGAGCCCTAGGTTTTGCATGCAGTGTGGAGGTTGCAGTAGCTAAGGTACAATGTGTAGGTTACAATAGCTAAGATGTGGCATGGAGGTTGTAGTAGCTAACGTGTGGTGGTTGTAGTAGCTAAGCTACAGTGGTTGCAGTAGCTAATGTGCAGTGTAAATGTTAGAGTAGCCAAGGCATGATGTGGAGGTTGTATTAGCTAAGGTGTGATAGACTAATTGTAGTAGCTAAGACATGGTGAACTATCTATTTGCAAAGCTTTGAAGAAACAATGATGTCACCATGCAAGGGTTTAAGCCCATGTATTAAAAAAATCTAAACTACCTCTAAGAATATGGTTTATAACCACTCTCTTAACGATAAGAGGGTGGTTTATAACCGCCATCATAGGGGCACCTAAAAAAATTTATGTTCCCCTAAGATGGTGGTTATAAATCACCCTCTTAGATCACCCTATAATCATCATCTTAGTCTGACCCCTAATATGATAGTTTATAACCATCATCTTAGTCCTATGAGGGTGATTTATAGTCTTCCTCTTAAGGTGACCCTAAGAGGGTGGTTATAAACTACCTTCGTAGGATCTATTAGGGCGGTTTTTTACCACTGTAAAAAATCACCTTAATTTAGTCGTCATTGAAGCTATTTTTTGGTATAGTGCTACATAGTGGAGAAGACACATTGGAATGAAGCACTCTAACAATACCCACATAATAGAGAAGATACCTATAAGTTAAGTTACCTAAAAATACTCACGTAGTAAGTGAAAGTGAAACAACGAATATCTAGGAACAACATATATCTATCTACAAAAACAATTAGTGGTCAAACTTCTAGCAAGAGCTTAAGCAACATACAAAAACTGAGAGTAACAAAGAAGCTAAATCCCTGAGCAGATTTGAACCTGTGAAAGCCATTCAACATAGAAGTTGAATCATTTGGGAGTCAAAATATCAAGGAAGATAAAGCAAAGAAAAGCTTGAGGTAGTTGAGAAGTCTTGAAGCAAAAATACCCAATGTAGAACAATAAGGAATCATCTTTCCCGATGTAACATTCAATTGTAGAACATTATTTGAAACATCATTTTGAGAGCCATTTGGTAAAACTCATTTCACCTGTAGTTTGGAGTGCAATGTGCCATTTGGAATACATTATGAAGTGCAAATTTCGAGAAAGCGAAATACCTTAATCACCTAAAGTCTATTAAGAGTTGTTTGCGCAAGTATCTCAATAGAAGCATTGCAGAAAAGACATGTACAAAGGAGAAGGAAGACTTTGTTCTAAGGTATTTTTAATTTTAGGTTTTATAAAGCTAAGGTTTTATATTAAGGTTGATTTAGGAGATATAAGGTTAAATTAGAAGATATTTGAATTATTTATTTATTAGAAGAATGGAGTGATAAGTTGAGTAGGGTTAATTAAGTTTCTTTAAATTTCTTAAAGTTTTTTATTAGGTTGGAGTGATAAGGAATTCAACTAGGCTATTTAAATATTTTTTTTATAAGTTTTTAGAAGAATTTTTTTTTTTTTTTTTTGCAAATTTATATATTTGGGAGATAAAAGGATTTCAACATCAAAATACTAGGAAAAACATAAATTTGCAAATTTCATATTATTAGTTTCTAAAACTAGGGAGACATAAGGTTTACTACTCCATAGGAATTAAATTAGAAACTTTGAATTATTTGAACCTAGGAGTCATTATGGATTCTTGGTACACTGATTCTAGTACAAGTAGGCATATGACTGGAAACAAACAATGGTTTAATACCTTTCATGAAAAATACAAGAAATAATATCTTATTATCAAGCATGGAAAAGTGATAGCCTTGGGATCTTATAGAGATAGTGTGTTCACTCTAGATATAATGATAAATGTAGCTCTATCAGTAGGGATTCCAAAAAAAAAAGAGCTTTAGCATAAAATACTAGGACATATAAGCACATAATAATTGAACAAGATGACTAGATATCAAATGGTTCAAGGTTTACCTAAGCTTTCTTGGGAATCTACAGTTTGTCCACAATGTCTCGTAGGAAAACAACATAGGATACCTTTTAAACTTCATCAACATACAACTCAAAAACCATTGAAATTAATATATACAAATTTATATGGACCAATGGATGTTACTAATATTGGAGGACACAAATATTTTCAACTATTTGGCGATGATTATTCCAAAAAAAATGTGGGTGTATAATATGAAATACAAATTTGAAGCATTTAGTTGTTTCAAATAGTTTAAACTTCTAGTTAAAAAAGAATCAAGAAAAACCATCAAGAATATTCATTCAAATAGAGGAGGTGAATTTCTATCAAAGGAATTCAATTTATTTTTAGATGAAAATGGAATAAAAAGGCAACTTACTACAACATATTCACCACACAAAATGGTATTGCAGAAATAAGGAACATATCCATCATAGAAATAGTTAGGTGTATGTTAAAAAGCTCATCTTGATCATCAGTATTGGGTAGAGGTAATTAAAACAATTGTATATTTGTAAAATAGATTACCTACCAAAATACTAAAAAATGTTACACCAAAAGAAGTATGGTCAGGACAAAAACTACTCATAGAGCGACTAGGAATTTTTGGATGTAAGGTTTATATGCATATTATAAAACAAAAAAGAACAAAATTAGATGAGAAGACTATGTGTGGAATATTTCTTGGTTATGATGATGAGTCAATAGGATACAAAATAATTGATCCAATAATAAAGAAAATCTACATAAGCAAAGATGTAGTATTTGATGAAGGAATAAAAAATGTTATTAAAGAACAAAAAGTTGATTCATAAGCTATTCTAAAAAATTTATAAGAAGACTCATCAAGTGAAGACCCATAATTAGAGTTACAGGTTGAACAAAATAAAAATACAAAAATTACTACAAACCTACAAAGAAAAGAACCTATCTGGCTTAGAGATACACTTAAAGATTCAAAATTAGAGCAGATGCCAAATATTACTACTACAAGACCTCAAAATCGTAGTCTAACTAGAGTAAACAGAGGAATGATAAGTTCTGTAGTAGAATCTACAACACTCCATGCATTAAATCATCCAAAATGGAAGGCAACTATGGAATGAAACTTTGATGAAAAATAAAACATGCAATTTAGTTGATTTACTTCAAGAAAAGAAAATAGTCAGTTGTAAATGGATCTACAAGATCAATTATAAATAAAATGGTTCACTTAACAAGTACAAGGCTCAACTAGTTGTAAAGGGATATATTCAAACAAAAGAAATTAATTATGAAGAAAATTTTGCACCACCAACAAGAATGACTATTATCAAATCAATTTGTGCTTTGGTGACACATCATGAATGGAAACTACATCATATGAATGTAAAACATGTATTTCTTAATGGTGATCTTGAAGAAGTTTATATGTCACAACCAGAAGGATTTGTAATTAAGGGACAAGAACACAAAGTTTGCAAGTTGGAAAAATCCTTGTATGGTCTAAAGCAAAGCATCGAGAGTATGGTATATAAAAATTAATAATCATTTATTATAGCACAACTTTAAAAGAAGTTTGTCAAATCCAAATATCTATACAAAAAATATTGGGAATGATATAGGAATACTTGTGGTGTATGTTGATATAGTAATTATAGGAAGCTCAACAAGTTTGATAAATGAAGTTAAAAGGGATCTAGAAAAATATTTTGAGATGAAAGATTTGGGATTTCTTCATTATTATTTTGGTTTAGAAATTCATCAAAATGAAAATAATATTATAATATCTCAAACAAAGTATGCAAAATCTCTACTTAAGAAATACAGGATGAACAATTGCAAACCCAAGGACATTCCGATGGAATAAGGATTGCAGTTATATAGATATGATGAGACATATTTTGTTTCAACTACAATCTATCATCAATTAATTGGAAGTCTCTTATATTTAACAAATACTCAACCAAATATAGTTTTTGCTATAAATTATCTTTTGATATTTGTGCAAGAATCTAGAGAGAGTCACTAGAAAGCTACAAAAAGAATATTACAATATTATCAATAGAACTATATAATATGAACTTACATACAAAAAGGATGATAAGAAATTGTCTATAAGGATATTCAGATTTTCATTATGCTAGATCTATAGATGATAGAAAATCTACATTAGGCTACATTTTTTATCTTTGTTTAGGACCAATTTCTTGGTATAGTAAAAAATAACATGCAATAGCACTTTCATCTCCAAAAGCAAAGTATCATGCAAATAAGGATGCAGTTTGTGAAGTATTATGGTTACAATACATACTTCCAGATATGAGAATCAAAATATCTTCAACAATAATAAATTGTGATAATCAAGGAGTACTAAATTTGGTCAAAAATTCAATTATCCATGAAAGAACAAAACATATTGAATCTCAATGTCAATTTATCAGGGATAATTTTCAAAGTCATCATATTTAGCTGAAACATATTTCTACCAAATATTAGATTGCATATATGTTTACAAAGGCATTGGATCAAAGCAAATTTCAAATATTTAGAAATCATATATGCAAATCAAGAGAAACAAACATCAAATAATGTATATACAGGGGGGTATTGGAGTATATTACATTATTTTATTTATATGTTCTAAGTGAATATTAGAGTCTCTTAGGCAAGTGGCAAGATAAGAATTCAAAGGTCATTTTGTAAAACTATATCATGGAGATAAATCTCCATAACTTGATATACAATTTCATATAATGAAAAAGTTTGGATTGTATTCTTCCTAATTAATGTTGTAAGTTTATTTCTATATTGTCAATTCATTTCATTATCTTGAATTTAATATATTTTGGCTATATTATATTTAGATCTCGTGAGATATAACTTGTGATATTTTGTGGTATTATTAAGGCTTAAAAATCCATTAGTATGATAGGATTAAAAAATTAACAAGGAATTGCCTGATTAGTATGAATTCAATTGAGGGATGAACATTCTTGTTGAATCTTAGGAATCCACCTCATTATATTTTGAAGACTCTCTTGAAGTACCACACATCATTCAAGAGAAGCAAAGTGGTAGAGAAAACATAGTGTTAGATGTTAATACCTCTACCATCACTAAAGAAATACCAAAAAATGATTAGGATAAGTCAAAAGTTTCCTTAGTAGATCTAGGAGAGGATAAGTGTAATAAAAATAAAAATTATGAAAGAATATTGAAGAATAGAATAATAAGACCTACCATTAATACTCGTAAGGCAAAAAGAGGAAAACCTTCAAATTATCAAGCGAGAGCTAGAGAAGCAAGAACAAACATAGAGAAAGAAACACTCTAAGTTGGTTGAGCTTCTCTTTATCAAATAGAAAAATGATATTGGTAATTAGAAAATGGTGTTAGCAATCCCTAATAATATATGATTACCATCTAATGAAATATAAGGGATGCTAATAACCCTCAAAGCAGAGATGTATCAAGGACCCCTATTTAAGTAATAAGCCTGATAATATATGTATCTGGGAAACTAAAATGACATAAGAAGCTTTCAAAACTATGAAAGTAGTATGGGTAAGATGTGAATGAGATGTTATGGACTTAGAAGGAGCAATAGGGGGAACTCTAACATTTTAGAATCTAGTTAGAACCTTCTGTGAAACCATTCATAAAATTGGAAATTAGATAGCCTAGCCTCATTAGTCACTTGCTATTTTATAGATATTAATTTCATCCTTATCAATGTCTTTGGACCTTATGAAGTGGGACTTAAGCCTTTATGAGAAGTAAAGACTAAGAAATATTATTCATGATCATAAGATATTTTAATGCCATAACCAAGTTGGATAAAGTTTTTGGAGAAACTAGGAAAATAACCCAAAGTATGAGATATTTATTAGATTTTATTCAAAACAATAATCTATGGGAGGTTGAGTTTGAAGAGGACAACTATACATGGACCAATAATAGGACAAGCCATAACTAATAGCAAAAAAAATAGATAGATGTATAGTCTCAAATCATTGTCTAGATGAAGGGACTTGTGCTAAAATTAATACCTTGACAAGAACAAGTTCAAATTATTGGCCAGTAAGATTTAAAATGGTGGTAAGTGAATTCAAAAAAATATCATATTTTAAATATGAGTATATGTGGGAAAACCATCCTCAATTTCTTGATATGATAGTACAAGAGTGAAATTCTTTAGGAAATAGTGTGTTGTATACACTTCCAAAAATAGTGTGGTGTATACACTTCAAAAACATATTAAATTCATGATATCTAAATTAAAATAATGGAACAAGAACACTTTTATAAATATTTTTGAGAAGAAATAACTAAAAGACAAAGTTTTAAAAATCTAAAAAAATTCTAAAAAATTAAGTGTGCAAAACTTTTCTAAAATAAAAATTTCACATTTCATTAAGGTATACGTATATATATACATATAGATAGACATACTATAGCAAAACAACAAGGATAAAATTAATTATTTATAATTTGAGAAAAAAATTAGTATTAATATTTTAAAAAATTTATTGTAAATAAAATATATAAGATTTAATATATGCTCATTTTAATTAGTTATTATTATTTTTTAATGGGTTATATGATATTAAAATGGTTTCATCTATGTTACATCATGACTACATTGTGGTATTACAATACCTTGGTAGTTATGCATATATAGCTTGCCATGGTTTGAGCCTTGACCTCCTTCATGAAAGTGGATTGAACTAATTGAATTATTTTAATTGATTATTGAGTCATGTTACTATTAGATATAAGGAATATTACAAGGTAAATTTCTCATATAAGTTATATTTAGATTAGATATAAGATAAAATTATTTTAAAGCAATCCTTTTTAATAAAAGTTATAAAATAATTTTTATATTAGTTTGAAAATAAAAGATGCACTAACCTTATTAAGAATGCTTTAAAAAATTTATACATAAAAGTACAATGAGTGATATATAACATGAACTCATTTTATTTTCTAACCATCATGGCTTTTGAATCTTGAACCTCCTATATGTATCTTTAAAAAGTGAGTTGTATTAGGTGTTAAATTATGGGCATCCATGTTGTATAAATCTTATTCCATGAATGTTTTGGGAGACTCTTAAGAATGGAATGAACATTAAAAATTGATGTTGAGCATCCCAATAGAAATGTTAATGGTTGTATTTCAAAAATACAATAAAACCCTATAGTTTAGACAAATGTTGATGCTTACATATAAAAAAAATTAGTCTATCTTATTGGAGTTGTCTTATTATGGAAATTATCTAGAATTATCATCATAAGGCAAACTCCAAACCAATGTATTTTATTGCATGAAACTATTAATATAAACATGATTATATGAGCACATCAAAAGTTTTTTTGTTTGTTTTAGTTTTATAAGAATTTTAAACTAACAAAATATCTTCAAGAATGATCCTTGATTTAAAATTAATATTAATATTTATGTAAGTTTTGGATCTTAGTTTGTAATTATGATATTTTTGGGTGTCAATTTTCAATTATGATAATATTTTTTTCGAATGTGTCATTTTAATTCCAAATCAATTCCCTACTAATGATATATTACCATGAACAAGTGTTTCAAATTATGAGAAGTACTATAGGAAAACATCTTGCCACTTTGGATACGATTATGTAACACAAATAAAATATCTTTATATATTCCATGTGTATCAAGATATAAATAAAGAAACTTTTACCAAAAAGATGAAGCTCAAGGGATAAATATACATATAAAAACAACCCTTGATCTTGAAAAATACCTTTCAATATGAGCATTCAATAAGTTTACTTTTAAAAAGACCTTCTACAAATCCAAAATTAATTATATCAAGTCCCCACAAATATGAAAAGAGTTAACAAACCTATAAGAATATTAACCAAGTCTAGAGAAATAATAGGTTACTTTTATTATCCTAGATTTTGTTGAAGGTAAAAAAGTATAAAGCTATTTGGAACCATATACCTTTAGAAAATGACTAGGCTTTTCATATAACTCCAATCTTAAACATGTGAAAACCCCAATAAAGGGCATTCATGATAAATATAAACAATAAATATAATACAAAAGATAAAGTAAGAAAAAATTTAAATCACCACTGGCTTCATAATTATAAAACATATAAAAAGGTCTATCTCAAATTAGTTACTCTATGTGTAAAACAATAAATGGAATATATAAGTTTCTCTCCTTCAATAAAGAGCTAGGGAATTTTTTTCCAAACAAATTTTCATATTTTAGGAGCCATATCTTTGCATAGAGTTGTACAATTTAGATGATTCTTGTGCCATTTTATGCAATATTTAAAGAGATTTGAAATGAGTAGTCATATGAAAGAATCCAGGCAGTATGATGATATAAAGACAACCATTTGGAACAAAGGCAATGTTAGGGAATATTTTTCCAAGAAAAATATTTCATCTTTTAGGAGCCATATATTTGTGAAAGGTTTTCAAATTTAGATGATTATTAACTCAATTTGTGTAGAATATGCAGAACTTTAAAATGAGGGGTCATATGATTGAATTGAGTAGTATTGATAGATATACAACCTTGTGAAGTCAACCATCTAGAACAAGGGCAATGGCAATATATCAAGTCATGGAAAATAAAATTACAAATATCTATCAGCTAGGGTTTGGATAATGGGAGGAGCAATGGAGGTATAGGGCATAAAAAAGACAAGATATTTGTCTGGCCATAGAATTTTTTAGTTAAGTTTTATTTATCCCTTCGTTATCTTTGAAGTTCTACATGCAAATTATTGTAGGTTTATTTCAAATAATATAATATTTTCAATGAGTCTACACAAGTTTTTATGAGGGATATTGGTCCTCTAATATTGAGTGGGGTTTGAAACTTTGACCTTTCAAAGAGATGCCAAATCCCTTACCACTACAATAATCTTACAACTCTATTTCAAATAATACAATATTATAGGATATATTGGTAAATTTTAGTAGATATCGAGTTATAGTGTCCTTCCCATAGATTGATTTACAACTAAATACTTAGAATCATCCCTAGTAGTAGAGGTTAGGGAGGACCTCACAAAGCAATGATCATTGTTGCTCAAAGATAAGGTAATCATTGGTAAATTTAATGGGTCTTGGCTAGGGGCTTTGGTTATGAGAAAATAGATTGATAAGAGATGGAAGTTTGTAGGAGTGAGTCAATATTTTATTCCCAAAGGTTTCTTCCTAGTCATTTTATACTCTAGGGAGCAAGGAGATAGGATCATAAAAGGGGTTCCTTGGTTTATGGAAAGAACAAGACTCTTCCTTACCCATTGGCATGAAGGCTTTGTACCAAAAACCTAAATGTACCCCTAATACCAATAAGGGTTAGGGTGTATGGGTTTCACATTGAATTATGAGGAAAGTATAGCTTCAAGGTAATAGAAAACACTCTAAGATAATTCCTTGAGATTTCAAAAACTATAAAATACGTAGTCTTGGTTTTTTATGCCTGAATATTGGTCATGATTGATATCAGTAAAAATTTACTAGAATCAATCATTCTTAACTATGGGGGTAAGTTGTGGAACCTAAATATGGATTATAAAAACATATCTCTCAGATGTAGAAGATGTCATGAGGTGGTGAATATTGAGATGTCATTCCTGAATATTGAGATATCATTCCCTAAAAAGAGTTCAACAAAAACACATGTAGAAAACTATAAGAGAAATTTCCAAATGGTATGGATGAGGATGGTTTTCAACTTCCAAAAAATAGGCCTAGATAGATGAAAATAAATAAATAATGGACACCAGGAATTAAGAATATTATAGAAACACCAATTATTTTGAGGCTTTAGCCTATGAATAAAAAGCAGATCAAATCTTAGACGACATGGTACAATAAGATCAAAAAATTAACAAGGAATAATTTACTCAGTATGAACCTAATTTAGGGATGAACATTCCTGCTGAACCTAAGGAATTTACCTCATCAAATTTTGAAGACTCTCTTGAAGTATCATGCACTATTTAGAAGAAGAAAATTGGTAGAGAAAACACAATGTTAGATGTTAATACCTTTACCATTAACAAAGAAATACCAAAAAATGAGCAAGATAAGTCAAAATTTTCCTTTGTAGATCTAGGAGAGGATAAATGTAATGAAAAAAAATTGTGAAAGAGTATTGAGGAATAGAACAATAAGACCTACCCCTGGTACTGGTAACATAAAAAGAGGAAAAGCTTCAAATTATCAAGCTAGAGCTAGGGAAGCAAGAACAAACATAGAGAAATAACACAATCTAAATTGGTTGAAAAAATAACAAAATAATATTGGTAATTTAGAAAAGGTGTCAGTAACCCGTAATGAGACATTATTACTATCTCATGGAAATTAAGGGGTGCTAATACCCCCAAAAAGCATTGTTGTATTATGGACATCCATATAAGTAATAAGTCAAATATTATTTGTATCTAGGAAACTAAAATGACAAAAAAAAAGTTTCCAAAACTATAAAAGTAGTATGGGTAAGATTTGAATGGGATGTTGTGGATTTGGAAGAAGTGATAGAGGAAATTCTAAAATTTTAGAATCTAGTTAGAAAATTCTATGAAACCATTTATAAAACTAGGCATTGGATAGCCTCATTAGTCACATGCTACTTTGTAGATATTCATTTCATCCTTATCAATGTCAATGGACCTATAACTCAATCAAGTAGATCATAAGTATGGAGTGGGATTCAAGCCTTTATGAGAAGTAAAGACCAAGAAACACGATTTATGTTCATAGGATATTTTAATACCATAACTAATTTGGATGAAAAAATGGATAAATTAGGAAAATAACCCAAAGTATAAGATATTTCTAAGTATTTATTCAAAACAATAATATATGAGAGGTTGAGTTTGAAGGGGAAAACTATACATGGACCAACAATAGGATAAGCTAGAACCCGATAACAAAAAAAATAGATAGATGTATACTCTTAGATCATTGTCTAGATGAAGGGACTTGTGCTAAAATTAATGCCCTGAAAAGGATTGGTTTAGATCATTGGCCAATAGAAGTTAAAATGGTGGTAAGTGAATTAAAAATAAAAATAAAAAAATAAATAAATATATATATATATATATATATATATATATATATATATATATATATATATATACGGATATGAGTAGATGTGGGAAAACCATCCTTATAATTTAAAATAAAAACTTCACATATTATTAGGGCATGCGTGTGTGTAGATAGATAGGTATACTATAGTGAAACAACGAGGATAAAATATAATTGATAATTTGTAATTTGGAAAAAAATATATTTTTATATGAAATTGGAATGGTCCCAACTATGTTTTTTTTTTTTAATTTACATGGTGGAATCGGTAGTCGCCACGAATCTGGGTAGGTTGTCCAGCTTTTTATGGCCACCACAGTATTCTACGTTGTCCGCCCTAGAAGCCACCACACAGATCTTCGTGCAATCCGCCCCTATAACCACCATGTCACAATCATTTTAAACCTTTTATGTCGCTGAAAGCACCAGGAAAGGGACAAGCGTTTAGTCCGACAAGGCCCGAGTGTCCCATCTATGTTACATCATGACTACACAGTGGTATTACAATACCTTAGTAGCTATGCATATATCACTGGGCATGATTTGAGCCTTGGTCTCCTTCATGAAAGTGGATTGAACTAATTGAATTATTTTAATTAATTATTAACTCAAGTTATTATTATGTATAAGGAATATTATAAGGAAAAAATATCATATTAATTATATTTAGATTAGAAATAAGATAAAATTATTTTAAAGCAATCATTTTTAATAAATGCTATAAATTAATTTTATATTAGTTTGAAAATAAAATATTTACTAACTTTATAAATAATCCTTTAAAAAATATTATAGATAAAAGTACAATGAGTGATACAATTTGAACTCATTTTATTTTCTAACCAGCATATCTTTAAATCTTGAACCTCCTATATGTATCTTTACAATATGAATTGTATTAGGTGTTAAAATATGGGCATCCATGTAAGGGCAATTGTGAGCCAAGAGGGAATGGAAGATAGCAGTGAGTGTGAGGCAGGAGAGAGTACGAACCAAAAGGAAGTGTAAACTAAGAGGGAGTGCAAGTCGGGATTTAATCATGTCAAAAGAGCAACATATTCATCCAAAGTGCATTAATGCTTCAAACCTTACCACAAATGTATGGAACATTGTTTCTAGAAATTTTTTAAAGCAAAGGAATACTAAGGAAAAAAGAGACACGGGTGATTTTGAGCCAGGAGGGAGTGCAAGCCTGGAGCAAGTGTGAGGTAAGAGAGAGTGCAAGCTGGAAGCAAGAGCGAGTGCCAGAAAAAAGGAAGTGCAAATCAAGAGCAACACCCATTATCTATTATGGAAGCAAAGTCATTTTTAAAAGCCCTAATGGGAATTCAAGATGCCCTAGCTAGAAGTAAAAATGCCCTAGTTGGAAGTATGAAGGCACAAGCTGGAGATAAGCGAAAGAGTGAATACATGGAAAGTTCGATCAAGGTAGCAGATGGTGCACCAAAATTAAGTATCAAGGATGAGATGATTGAGAATGATATAATGGTTCTTAAAAGTAGAGGTCTAATATGTAAGTTCCATAGATCATGGACAGGGTTTTTGGAGATTCAAAATTGGATCAAGTGGAAATGGGGATTGAATTCAAATTATTTTGTGACTTTTCTTCCTAAAAGTTTTTTCCTCATCATCTTTTCTAGTTAAGAAATTAGGGATAAAATAATGGTTGGTGGTCCATGGTTTAGGGGAAGAGATGCACTTTATTTGAGACCATGGAATGAATTTTTTTCCATTGAGACAAACTATTAAGAAGCTTCTAGTGTGGGTTAGACTTTTTGGGCTTCCATATCAACTTATAAATAAGGATGTTTTGAAAAATATTGGAAATACCCTAGGGGAATTCATCAAGGAAGGACCAACAACTAAGGAGCTAAAGCATGCTATATATACTCAAAAATGTGTTGCTATGGATATTTTAAAACCTTTCCCACAATCCATTAAGATTAAATCTGAATCAAGAGAATGGGATCAACAAATAGATTATGAAAATATTGCATTTCGTTGCCACAATTGTTTTGAGATTGGACACATAGAAATAGTTTGCAAAGTAAAAACTATGAAGAAAGAGATAAAAAATTCTAGAGAAAAATAATATAGGGTTATCCTCTATTAATATAGAAATGAGGTTAGAGGAACAATTTAGGGTTTTTAGGGAAAAATAAGTAGGTAATTGCTATAGAAGAGCATCCTTGCATTTTAGGGTCTTGAGGGAAATATAAATAAGATTGTGCATTTGAGGTTACTCCTTGCACTTCAGATCCTTCTGAACAAGGCAAACCTAAAGATAATAAGTCTTATTATGAGTAGTGTGAGAAGATTGAAGATATTGATGAAGATGAAAGTATTGTTGGGAATGAAAAAAAGAGAGGAAGACCCAAGAAGCAAAAAAAAAGAGAAAAAGAAACACAAAGGGATATTGATATGGGAAAACAAAAACAAATATCACAAGTATTAATAAGAAGTGGGGCTAAACCCTCAAATAAAATAAAAAATAACAATGAAAATAATATCTTGGAATATTAGGGGAATGAATAACCCTAAAAAAGGTATTAAGAAATTGTGAGGTGGTTATAGATAATATATTTTTGGATATAGAAGTTGTGCAACAAATATTTTAGCTATTCGTCGTGTTGAATTTCATCTTTTTAAATTTTGAAGGCATTTGATATAGGAGTTGATTGTGGATAATTAGCAGTTTGAGGAAGATGAAAAATATCTTTTATAGAAGGGTAAACGAAGAATATCTCCGATGGAAATACATCGTTGAAAATGCTTTAATTAACTTGTTATAAATGTAATGAGAGCAATGTAATGTTTTGTTTTCGTAATGGGAGTGGCCCCCAATAGAAGCCACACATAGCTTATTAAAATATATATATATGGGAATCCATGTTGCTTAAATATTATTCTATGAATATTTTAGGAGACTCAAGAATTGAATGAATATTAAAAATTGATGTTGAAAATCCCAATAGAAATATTAATGGTTGTATTTCAAAAAAAAAAAAAACTCTTGTAATTTAGATAAATGTTGATACTTAAATATCGAAAAAGGTTGTTTATCTTATTCGACTTGTCCTATTATGGAAATTATTATAATCATCATAGTCTATCTTATTGGACATGTCCTATTAGGGAAATTATCTAGAATCATCATAATAAGGAAAACTCCAAACTAATGGATTCAATTGCATGACACTATCAAGATAAACATAATTATATGAGCACATCTAAAGTTTTTTTAATTTTTAGTTTTATAAGAATTTTAAATTAACAAAATATCTTCAAGAATGATCCTTGCTTTAAAATTAGTATTAATCTTTATGCAAGTTTTAGATTTTAGTTTGTAATTATGATACTTTTGGGTGTTAATTTTCAATTATGCTAAGAAATTTATTTAATGTGTCATTTTGATTCCAAATCAATTTCCTATCAATGATATATTACCATGAGCAAGTGTTTCAAATTATGAGAAATATTATAGGAAAACATCTTTCCACTTTGGATACGATTATGTAACACAAATAAAATATCTATCTATCTATCTATCTATCTATCTATATGTTACATGTGTATCAAGATATAAATAAAGCAACTTTTATCAAAAAGTTAAATCTCAAGGGAGGAAGATACATATACAAACAACCCTTGAACTTGAGAAATACCTTTCAATATGGGCATTCGATAAGTTTTACTTTCAAAAATACCTTCTAGAAAGCCACAATCAATTATATCAAGCCTCGATAAATATGAAAATAGTTAACAAGCCTCTAAGAATATTAACCAAGTCTAGAGAAATAGTAGGTTACTTATGTTATCCTAAATTTTTGTTAAAAGTAAAAAAGTATAAAGTAATTTGGAACTATATACCTCTAGTAAATGAGTAGGTTTTTCATATAAATCCAATTCTAAACATGTGAAAACCCTAATAAAGGACACTCATGATAACTATAAACAATAGATATAATAAGAAAGATAAAGTAAAAATAAATTTAAAGCACCATTAGCTTCATAATTATAAAAAACATTAAAAGGGCTTGTCTCAAATTAGTTACTCTACTTGTAAAACAACAAATGAAAGATTCATGTTTCTCTCCTTCAATAAAGAGATAGGGCAATTTTTTTCAAAAAATATTTTACAAATAAATTATCTATGTAAATTGTACACATATATAAATATATAAATAAAGCAACTTTTAACAAAAAGGTGACGCTCAAGGGAGGAAGACACATATATAAAGAACTTAAATTTGATAAATAAATTTCAATATGGGCATTCAATAAGATTTAGTTTCAAAATTACCTTCTACAAAGCCAATTAATTATATCAAGCCCCACGAATATGAAAAGAGTTGACAAGCCTATAAGAATACTAATCAAGTCCAAAAAATACTAGGTTACTTCTATTATCCTAGGTTTTTGTTGAAGGTAAAAAATTATAAAGCAATTTGGAACCATATACCTTTAGTGAATGAGTATGTTTTCGATATAAATCCAATCCTAAACATGTGAAAACCCTAATAAATGACATTCATGATAACTATAAACAATACAAATAATAAAATATATAAAATATAAATCACCACTAGCTTCTTAATTTTTATTGTTTGTGGAAAACATCCCAAATGGGCTGATACTTTGGGTAAGACCCAAGGAGGCAGGGGTATCTATTCCGCAAAAAACACACAGGGTTCGCTCTTGGCCTACCGCCTTCGACACACTCAATGAGCATACCTAAAACAACAAAAAAAAGAACAAACAAACACAAAAACACAACAAAAAACAACAACAAACAACAACAAACCAAAAAACCCAAATAAAATAACAAAAAAAGACACAAAACAAACAAAAGCAACATAAAAACATAAAAATAATAAAAAACTCAAAAAACAACAAAACAAAAAACACATAAAAATACCATAAAAACAACAAAAGAACACACAAACACAAAATAATAATAATAAATAAATAAAAATAAAAACACAAAAATAACACAAAACACCAAAACAAAACAAAACAAAATAACACACACACACATCGAAAAACTAAAAAAGAAAAGAAAAAACAAATCACAACTTCAACCTTATTAGGCCAAAAGACTATTTAGGCAATTTTTAACAAAGGCATAAGAAAGATATGTTTGAGCTTGGGAACTAAAATACCCTGACCGAACCAAAGAGAAGCAAAAACAAAGAAAAAAGGAACTAGGTACCTTTAGTATTGGAGCCATCTAGAGAAAGGATAGAAAGAAGAGCTCCCCTTATTTGCAAAGCCCACCATCTGGGAGGGTAGTCGTAGTAAGTAAGATCACCTTTGTCCAATGTCCAATTAGCTAAAGCATCAATACTCCTATTCTATTCTTTTACCACATGATTGTATTCAACTTTCAAAAAGCCCATCTGTATTAATTGAATCTTCTCAACAATTATTTTTATTCTCCAATCAACCCTATGATTCTTAGGAGTCTTCAAAAGATTGATCATGACTTGAGAGTCAAATTCAACCAACACCTTATAACATCCAATCTTCACATCCTCTTTAAGGTCTCTAAGGATACCATACCCTCAACAAGATTATTGGAAAGGATACCCAAATTATCAGCAAAAGTAAAACCAGGAAACCATCTGAAAGTCTACTAATTCCCCCCACACTAGCTTTTCTAGGGTTCCCCCCAGAGGCTTCATTGGTATTGAATTTTCCAAAAATATTAGGAGGAGGCTTCAAATTCCTTGTTCTATCCATCTTGTGATTACTCACATTCCCTTTAATTATGTTTCCTTTAGAAGAGTTAATATTCAATATTTGCATCACTTGATCCCATATTTGGTGGGAGTTATAGGGGTGATTAAGGAGCTATTTGACTGATTAAACTAATTTTGCAATGATATTTTGCCAAATATAGTGAATATCCTTCCTTTTTTGATTGAAAATTTGATTATTCATTTCATTCCAAATATTCCAAGGTAGAATGGTAGAACCCAACCAAACTAATTGCCTAATAAAATGATCAATACCCTCATGTTTAGGCCAATCCCTCTAAAGTTGTTCAAAAGTAAAAAATTGGACCACTGTAAGCCAAGTATGATGGTCATTATCCTCTATAGCTAAAAGGATCAAGTACACCCAATAAAAATATGACTGAGAGTTTCCACATTCTCTCCACATATTTTGCATCTAAAAGGACCATGAAAACCATGTTTCATAATTTTCTCACCAGTTAGCACCTTGTGATACAATAAAAGCCAAGTAAATAACCTCACCTTAGGCCAGATATTTTGAGCCTATAATTGAGTAAATATATCATATGATTGGTTGAAATTATTATGGCATAAGGCCAAATAACCTTGAGCAACTGAATACTCACCCTTAGTAGTGTTGTTTCATCCAAAACAATATTTATTATGAGACCAAGAGAGAGACCTCATATGAAGGATGTGTTGGATGTATTTTTTTTTGCCTTTCTAGAATTTGAATAGGCTAGTCCTTAACAAGGATACAATATCTACCAACCTCTAAATAACTAGTATGGTACCAATAGTAATTAACCATCTTTATCCAGTTTGCTTGGTGAAGCTCCTCCATCCAAGGCCTCCAATCGATAAATTGAGTTATTAAAGGTTGGTGACCATCCCAAGAATCTGTCCAAAAATTTACCTGTTGACCATTATGAATAATATAAAATAACCTTTGCTTTATTAAATCCTCACTAGTCTTAAGAATCGCTATGATGGGAGAACCTTTGGTAGGCAATTGATAGCGAACAAGGTCTTCAGGACTTTTGTTCTCAGCATATTTAGCACGAATATTTTTGGCCCAAAGAGCATTAGGGTTATGCAAAACCCCCCAATACAATTTAGTAGCTAAAGCCTTTTTGTTATTAATAGAAGAATGGAATCCTAACCCCCCTTCATTCTTAGGAAGACATAAAGTGTCACATTTCACCAAGGCCCATTTTCTTTTCTCCTTAGTACCACTATAGATGAATCGATGATTGATTTGATCTAATTCTTGAAGACTGCATTTGGGATATTCAACATAGTAGAAACATAAATAGGTATAGCTTGAAGGACTAATTTTACCAAGGTAATTTTATCCCCAAAAGAAAGCCACATATTGGTCCACTTTCCAATTTTCTTCTTAACTCTATCCAACAACCAATTCCAGTATTTATTTTTTTGTCTTTAAATATTGATAGGAATACCTAAATAAGTGATTATAAGGAGGTCTTATTGTATCTTATATTATCCAAGATCATGGATTCCTATTTGGGAGAGCAGTTAAAGAAAATGAATTTAGATTTGTCTTCATTGATCAACTGCCCTATAGCATTAGAAAAATAGCTAATGATTTACTTAATTTTAGAAGCTTCCTTGACTGTAGATTTACCTAACAGAGTAGAGTCATCAAAAAATTGAGTATGAGAGATAAGATTAGCTCCATGAGTAATGGTAACTCCATAAAGGGTTCTATTTTCCCTATTTTTGGTTATAGTCTTGCCCAAGCATTCAACAAGAATGATGAATAAATAAGGGGAGAGAGGATCACCTTACCTAATACCTGTAGAGGTTGGGAATAGTTGTGAAGGCTTGCCATTGATAAGAACTGAGTAGAATACTTAAGAGATACATCCCATAATCTAGTCCATCCAATCCTAAGAGAAGCTAAATTGCCTCAAAACTTTGACAAGAAAGTGCCAATCCACTCTGTCATAAGCTTTGGATAAGTCTAAACAAATGAACATAGAAGGATATTTTTTGCATTTCCATGGAATGTATGGCTTCCTAAGAAAGAGCTAGCTCATCCACTATTTGATGCCCTTCCACATAACCCCCTTGTTCAGGGGAGATAATCTTATGCAAAAGAGGCTTCAACCTTTCTACCATGATCTTAGTAATAATTTTGAGAATAACATTACATAAAGCTATAGATCTAAAAGTTGAGATATGTTTAGCCTCTTGAGCTTTTGGTACTAGAGCTATATCAGTTTTACTGATAACCTTCAAAATTTCTTTGGATTTCTTGGCTTCTTCCACCACCTCTAATAAATCAACATGAAGGATATCCCAAAAATCTTGGTAGAACTTAATGGGAAAACCATAAGGACCTAGGGTTTTCCCTTTTTTCATTTTAAAAACCACTTGTTGAATCTCATTGATAGTAATTGGAGCAATCAAAATAGAGTTCTCCTCAAAAGTGATAAGAGAAGGGATCACTTGAAGAATATTCTATTGAGAAGCCAAGTCAAGAGGAGTAGCAGCAAAAATATTGGAAAAGTAATTAACAACAATAGAGTTCATGCCATCCCAAGTGTAGAAAACATCTCTAGAATATGATTTCAAGGAAGAAGTCAAGTTGTGAGATCTTTGAGCTAGAAGATATTTATGGAAGAAATTTGTATTTTGATCTCCTTCTTTGAGCCATTGTATCCTAGATTTTTGCTTCCATAAGAGTTCTTCTCTTTTTACTCATTCCTCTAACTGAGTAGTGAGTCTAATTTCATCTATACTTCTACTCTCTATGAGGCCATATAAATGGATATTCTTATTCAAATTTTCAATTTAAGAAATCACTTCATATTTTTTTGTCAAACATTCCCAAAATCCTTCCATTTCTAAATCTTGATTTTGGATTTAATGTATTGTAGCCTTTTGGAAAAATAGAATATTTTAGTCCCATACCTTGGTTTACCTTCCTTCCACCATTATTGCACTCGAGGTCTGAACGAACTATCTCTAAGCCACATTAACTGAAATTGAAAAGGTGAGAAACTCACATTAGTTTTCCACATTTCCACCATGACTAGCCAGTGATTTGAACCAACATTATTAAGAGTCTTCACCTTAGAAATGTGACCACAGATTAAGAAATTATCAGATAGCAATAACCTATCCAATCTCTCCATGATACAAGCTAAGCCTTACCTTCTATTAGACCAAGTCATAAGGCAATTATTTGGTTGGATGTCCACAATATGAAGGTTTGTAATATATTTACTCATGAGGTTAGTTATCCTATTCAAAAATTTCTATTTCCCCCTATTTTCTCATCCAAAGAGAGGATTGTATTGAAATATCCTCTTATCAAGATCCAATCTTCAAGAAAATGAGAGATAATAAAAGTTATATCCTTCCATTGTCTTCTTTTTTCCTCCAAAGTAGTCGAAGCATAAATAATTATTTAGAGCATAATTTGGTTGGAATGTTTGCTTTGAATAGCTATAGCTAAAAGACCCCAACTACCAACCATATGGTTAATAACTACCTCTTTTGGGTCCCAAAGACAAGCAATACCACCAAAATTCCCCTAGGAACTGAGGGAAATGACTTTTCCAATTGGCCAAATTTTACTAGCAATTGATTCCATTTCTTCTATAGACATCTTCGTTTCTTGAAGGAAAACAAGATGTGCATGGTTTGTTTGAATCATTCTTCTAATTTCATTTTGTTTTGAAAGACTCCCCTTGAGTCCTCTAATATTCCAAATGATGGTCTTCATTAATACTAGGGCTAAAAAAGTTGGTAAGGGCATTAATCTTACCTTCCTCTACAAGCTTTTCACCTTCTTTTACCATAATATGTTGATTGGTCTTGTGACCTACCTTTTGGTTAGAATCCATCTTCAGCTATTTGTTAATATTTCTTGACTTACTCCAATTGAATCTAGGATGGCTTCTAACCTTGAAGAATGTATGTACAAAGCCAAAGTTTTACTAGAAGGTTCAACAAAGTCTAACCTGGGATTTGTATTATTTGAAGTCTCAACATTTAAAAGATTGTTTTTCTTGTGTATATTTTCTCCATTTTTTTTTGTTGAAAATCTTTAATTTGTTGGTTTGTATATAAGTTCTTCCCTTCATATTTAAATTATGTTTCTAAGATTCTTGTTTCCATATTTCCTCTTCCTCACCTGGGACATCATTTGTGAAAAGAATTTCAAACATATTAGCTGATAACTTCGATTGATCCTTCATAACTAGTTTTTTCTTAGTGTTCTTCTTCTTAGGCATTTGAAAACCTACTAAGTTTGTATCCTTTTTCTTTTTTATTTGGAATTTTATTTAGGCAAGCACTAGCCAAATGACCATATTCATGGCAAATTCTACAACGAAACAAAATGTTCTCATAGTCCACCACTTGCTCCCAAGTGTCCTCCCCAAATTGTAATGAGATATTTTAGGTAGTGGATTATCAAAATCCATTAAAACACAAATCCAAGCTTAAATAATATGTTCATATTTTTTAGTACAATCAATAGTCATCATAAAATTTCCCAAAGAGTTTCCAATTGAAGACAAAACAACCGAATTCTAAAATTCAATTGGGAGGTCAAAGAGTCTAACCCACATGGGACCTGTAGAAGGTATCTCTTCTTTGGATTTAAATTTAGTATGCCAAGGCTTTATGAAAAGACCTACCCTTCCAAAGAACTAGGGACCCCCTTGAAATGTTTTCTTTCTATATTCATTATTAGAAAATAAAACAAGAAAATAACCATTTGAATAAATAGATATTTGTAACTCACCTTTAGTTTTCTAGTTTTTTACATCCAAAAATTTTAAATTAGATAGGCTCGGATGAAAACCCAAGAAACGATAAATTAGTCCTCTTTTTTCCAGATCTTCAATGCCAGTCTGAATCTCACCCATGTCTAGCTTTACAGTTGGAGTTCCATCAGCAACCCTAAGGCATCCCAACTTAGTTTTCCTAGGATCAATATTAGGCATTCTTAGAGGTTTACGGGAAGCCCAAAGATTGATGTTAGAATTAGGTCGAGGTTGTCCACCATGGAGGGCATCCTTAAAATTGATCTTTGGGATCAAGTCTTAGAAATAATTACCCTTGAAGGGGGTTTCCACAGTGGATTTGTTTTGGGGGTGCACCTTGGTACCAGATTCACTTGAGATGTAAACCATTTTTTGATCAGTTGCTTGAAACTTGTTTCGTGATATCTTTAATCCATGCCTTGGACACTGAGGTAAGGTATGATTTTAACTTTTATTTTGTGCAGTAAATTGAAATTTGTTGTCAATCAAGTTTGTAGCATGATCTATTGAAAAATAGATTTCTAACCCATCTTGGATCCCCTGCAACATATCCCACTAAAACCTTGAACGAAAACCACAAAAATGTTGATCGCTAGGGCTCGAAGACCTCGAAAAACAACCTCTAGAACTGCTTGCGCTCAACATAGATGAAACCCTCGCAAAATCACTCGCTTCTTCCACATCAGGCTTCATAATTTAAAAACACATATAAAGTTTATATTTAAAAATTATTTGAAGTAATCTACATAGATAAATTTACCTTCAACTATAACATTATTGAATATTTTAGAAAAGAAAGAGGAATAAAAATATATTTATGGAGGATAATTCTTAAATATTTTATAAGAAACTAATTTTAAATAAAAAACAAAATCTTATAATATTAACAATTTCTTTCTCATAGCAAGTTTGATCAAGACTTTTTTTAGAGTTTGATCGAAGTGCAGTGCCTCGCCAAATTTTACTAGGAATTTTTAGGGTTTGATCGAATTGAAGCTCTCCAATGAGACTTCAAAGTTTTATGGCTTTCTAGTGGCCTTACTTTGCACTGCACCTCATTCAGAGGAATTATTTGATCAGATGAAGACCACTGGGGTCAATAACCTTCAAGGCGAACAAGATCGGATGGAGATATCTGGGGCCAGTAACCCACAAGGTGAGCATGATCATATGGAGAAATTTAGGGTCAATATACCTCAAGATGACCCTTTGATCATGTCTAATCATGGTGATACCAATGCTACAATGGATTCTTAAAAGTCTCCTTTGGATTTAATGAATTTCCTCTTGGGAGGTGTGTTGAAGGGCAACTAGTGAGCAAGGTGATTCAGCTCCTGATGGTCCTATTTTGAGAGAGATAGTAAGAGTTAGGAGGATCGAGTGAGACACAATAAAATTCCCATAATTTTTGGAAAGGATAATATTTTTATTACTTCGATAAGTGATGAAAATGGGTTAGCCCTAAAAATTCCAAATAATATTTTAGATAGAGCCCAAAACAGATTGAGTAATAGCTTGATTGGTAAATTTATTGGTTATAGACCATCTTTAGATCATATTAAGAAATGAGATAATCTCAAGTAGAAAGTTAAAGGGAATGTGTATTTCTTAGCTCTTCCAAGAGATTTCTTTTTATCCTCCTTTTCTGCTATGGAAGATAAGGATTCAATTTTTTTGGGTGGCCCATGGTTTATGGGATGATCTAGAATTTTCCTAAGGAAATGGGCTCTTGGGTTAAATCCAACATCTAAAAACACTGAGGTTGCTCCCATTCGGGTTAAACTTCCAACTTTTTCCCTTGAGTTATAGGAAAATGAAATTCTAGAATCTATTGGCAACTACATTGGTAGCTTTCTATTTCTAGATTTTGCTACTAAGGAAAGGAGGAAGATGGTCTTTCCTAGACTTTGTGTGCTAGTTGGAGCGGATAAATATCTTCCAAGATCCATTAAACTAATCTTAAGTAAAGGTACTTGGACACAAGATATTTCTTACAAAAATAATCCTTTTGGATGTTGGAGATGTGGTAAAATAGGTCACCTGGCCAAAAACTGTCACCTTAAAAAAGATTCTAGAATTAGTCTAGAGAGGCAAGGAAGAAACGATAAGACCATTTGGAAAGTGAAAGAGACTAACAAAACTTTAGAGGATATCGAACAAACCCCCAAGTTAAGCCATAGCAATCTCCCGAGTGTGCAAGAAAATGTAGATGTATCTTTTGTTTCAGTATTTCATGAAGAGGGAGAAGCAAACCAAAGGGTCATGGACCAGTTGGGTATAAGCCACTTGGTATGTAATGAAGCTATAGAGGACTTGGATATTGTACCTTCTACATTACCACAACTATTGGAGAAAGATAATGTGAATATGGTGAAGCCAGGGCAGGAAGGACCAATATGCCCTCAAGTGAAAGAAGATGTGAATATGGTGAAGGTAGAGTAGGAAGGACCAAATTATTCCTAGGAAGGACCAATTTGTTCCCATGTGGATATGGAGACTACCCCTTCTACTTTGCCATTGGTGATTATGGTGAAGACTGGGCAAGAAGACCCAAAGTATTCCCATGAGAAATACCAATTAGATATTGATACTCATGAGTTTGTAGAGGAATAGACTATTGAGAAAGGTCCATCCTCTGTTATTTCAAATGTAAGAATTACTAGGAGTTATCATAAAGCCCTTGATCTAGGTCGATAAGAGTCTAGCAAAGTGGACATAAATTATCTCAATGATAAAAGGTACAAGGAAGTAGAAGAAGATAAATCTATGGGGTCTTAGCCTACTATTAAGTAAATTCTTGCAAGTATGAAAAAGCCTACACCCCAAAACCAATGAAACTCCTAATTTGGAATGTTAGGGGCATGAATGCCCCTAGAAAAAATAGGTTGGTTAAGGACCTTGTCTTCTCTTACCAACTATATTTCTCGCTTATCCAAGAAACTAAGTTGAATCTTTCAAATTTACTAAAATTTTATAAAGGTATTTGGCAAAATGCTAACAATTTTCAAAAAGAAGCTAAAGGGGCATCTAGAGGTATTATAACTCTTTGGAATTCCAATCTTTATAAGGGAGACCTACTAGCTAAAAGTGAATATTAGATCACAATACTTCTCATGGCTAAATCTTCTAAAGTTTCCTTTGTGATTACCAATATCTATGCTCCCAAATCATGTAAAGCCCACAAAGAAATTTGGATGTCTTTAGGGGAAATGGGTAAGTAGTTTAGAGGTATAAAATATATTGTAGTAGGTGATTTTAACACCCCCTTATCTCCAAGTGAGAAGCAGGGGGGTGGTTGAGTTCTCAAAAAGCATGCAGGATCTAGGGATGTTTATAGTTGATGGTGGTTTGTTTGATGTAAATTTAGATGGTAATAGGTTTACTTGGATGAATAGATGCTCTGGTAGAAACTTGATTCAAGTTCGATTGGAAAAAGTTCTTCTTTCAGAGGATTGGTTCCAAAAAAACTTCATGTTTAATATGAAATCTCTTCCTAAATCTAGATCTGATCACAATCCTCTGCTCTTTTGGTGTAGTGTGGAAGATCGAAAGCATAATGGCCATTTCAAGTTTGAATTTATGTGGATGCAACACCCATATTTTTATAAAGAAATGGAAAAAAGTTGGAGTATTACTTCCCAGGGTACCAAGATGCAAATTCTCATAAATAAGCTTAAGACTATGAAGAAAGAAGTCAAGAAGTGGAATAGGGAGGTCTTTGGAAATATATTTCAAAAGAAAAAACGTATTTGGTTAGAGTTCGATATGCTAGAAGAAGAGATTAACAGGTTGGGTATGAACCAAACCCAATTCCAAAGAGAAAAGGAGCTTAATACTGAACTTCACACCATAAAAGCTAAGGAAGAAACCTATTGGAGGCAAAAGTACAAGATACAATGGTTGCAGGAATGTGACAAAAATTCTAAGTTTTTCCATGTCTCCACTATCAAAAACAAAAGATTTGCCCACATTCTAAAGGATGATGGTCAGGTCATTAGAGAAGTTGAAGAAATTGAGTGTGAGGTTGTGGACTTCTATCAAAATATTCTAGCTGAAGATATGGAAGAGGATGAAACCGTGGTTAAGGAGATGACTAATCACATTCCTAGGTTGATATCCAAGGAGATCAATGCTCAAATTCTAAAGGATATTGAGGAAGAAGAGGGAAGGATAACCACTTTCTCCCTTAGCAAAGACGAAGCTCCAAGATTGGATGGGTTCCAAATAGGTTTTTTCCAAACCTTCTGGGATATTGTTAAATTTGATGTTATTGAGTTAATGAAGGAATATTTAAAGTCAAGTCAAATACTAAAGGAGTTTAACAATACCTTCCTTGTTCTAGTTCCTAAGAAGAAAGGGTTAAAAACCTTCAAATATTTTAGACCTACAAGTCTTTGTAATGCTATTTAAAATATTATCTCCAAAGTTATAGCCCTTATATTAAAGATCTTCATCCCCTTAATTATCTCAAATGAACAAGGAGGCTTTTTAAAGGGTAAACATATTTTGGATGGGATCATATCCCTTCATGAATCCATGCATTCTATCAAGACTGGTGAAATAAAAGGCATGTTCCTAAATTTAGACATGAGCAAGGCTTATGATATATTTTCATGGAGTTTTTTGGATAAAGTTTTGGCTACCTTTGGTTTTTGTAGATAGTGGAGAATATGGGTTGGAAGCTACTATAAGATTGAAAGGTACTCTGTTCTGATCCATAATAAACCAACAATTATTTTAGGAGTGGTAGAGGTCTTAAACAAGGTCACCATCTCTCTCATTATATTTTCATTATTATGGTTGAAACACTTGGAAGATACCTCAATACTACCAAGGATTCTATCCAAATAGGGGGTATTAAACTAGCTCATAATATTGAGGGTATTACTTATTTACAGTTTATGGATGATACCATTTTACTTGGTAATCCTAATGTGGTAGAGGCAAATGAGTTTAAAAGAATCTTAGACCTCTATGAGTGTGCCTCTCACCAAAATATCAATTTGGAAAAGAGCAAGATCTTCTTTGTTAACACTAAATTTGCTCTCTAGAGAAGTGTGGCTAGAGTGATAGGGTGTCCTATGTCAACCCTACCTTCTTCTTACCTTGGAATGCCTATGTTTATAGAAACTTAAAAGGCACCTCTTTGGAATGGTTTGGTTAACAAGTTTCAATCCAAACTTACAGGATGGAAAGGTAATCTCTTGTCTCAAGCAGGTAAAGTGTTGTTGGTTAAGAGTGTTTTGCAGGTTGTACCCATTTATCTTCTCTCCTTATTCAAGATACTTGCTAAATTTTGTAAAATCATAGAAGGAATTCAAAATAGTTCTTATGGTCAGGGTCTGAAGACAGGAGGATTCATATTGTAGTTTGGGAAAAAATATGCCATCAAAAGAAGCATGGTGGTATTGGTTTGAGGAGACCCAGTCTAGTTAATAGTGCTATGGTAGCCAATGTGGGATAGAGAGTTCTAAGGGATGGTTAGACTCTTTGGGCAAGGGTTATTATAGAAAAATATCTTGACAACCAAGAGGATACCAGATTTCTCACAACTCAGGATCCCTGTCGTGGCTCTTCTTTATGGAACCACTTGGTGGAGGCTAAGGAGGCCTTGTGGAAGGGTATGAAATGGCGTGTTGGATATGGGGCCTCTATAAGTTTCTAGGAAGATGCCTGATTAGATGACAATCCTCTATCCAACAATGATATTTTCTTTAATTTGAAAGAGGATCTAGAATATAGATATGGTAAAAAAATTTGTGATTACATGATTTTATTGGATAACCAATTGAGCTGGAAAGATTTAGAGGCAAGCCCTAAGAATTTGGAGGCTTTAATCCTCCTTAAATCTAAACTAAAGGTCAATTACTTAGGTATTGTTAGGAAAAGAGGCTCTATGGTTTGGAGTAGGACTAAGAATGGTGAATTCAATGTGAAGACAACCTATGATATTTTGGATCCTGTTGTAGATAATGGATTCCTTTGGAATAGAATTTAGGGTAAGAGAGCTATTCCTAAACTATAGATTTTTCTTTGGGAAGCAATCCAAAATAAGATGTTAACGGTGGATAATCTTAAGAAGACAGGTTTCAGTTACCTAATAGATGCAATTTATGTGAAAAGGCAAAAGAATCAGTGGAACACATCTTCTTGGAATGTCCCTATACTCTAAATATTTTCCAACTCCTCATCAACATGATGGGCATCTCTTGGGTGATGCCTTCTAATATGGTTTTGTGGTTACAATAGTGGGAGAACCCATTTTTCATTCTTCATATTAATGTAATTTGGAACCTGATTTCATTTCATTTTGTGTGGGGAGTTTGGTTAGAGAGGAACATGAGAACTTTTAGAGGGAAAAAAGGTTAGCAGTGAGAAGTTTTGGCAGTATCACCCATTTGTAAAGGAGAATGTTAAATCTATCAAGTACCCTATCAAGCTAGAGAATACTAAAGAGACTATGATAGCTAAGGTATGGTATTTAGTATCCATTAGCGGTGGAAAGGAAAATGCTCAGGTTAGAACTGATGTAAAATGGAAAACACCTTGATATGAATGGTTGAAGTTAAATTTTGATGGGGCATCCAAAGGTAACCCAGGTAAGGCCAAAGCAGGAGCAATTTTGAGCGAAAATCAAGGTAGATTGGTGGGGGCAGCCTATAAGTTTTTGGGAATTACTACTAGCCATAAAGCTTAAGTTAATGCTTTACATCTAGGTGTAGAGCTAGCTAAGGATCTAGGTGCTCACAAAGTTATGTTTGAAGGAGACTCCTTGAATATTATCAATATTTTGAAAAAGGATGGAGAAGCTAATTGGAAAATTGATTACAATGTGCAAGATATTAGAGAGATTGTGAAGCATTTTGAAGAAGTTGACTTTGTTCATGTCTTTAGAGAAGGTAAAAAACCAATAGACTGGCTGGAAAACTTTGGTGCCATTAAAGAAGAGGATAGGAGATTGATCCTCCCAAGGGTGGTCCATGAGGACTTAGAAAAGTTTACAAGGGAATACTGTAGCTAATTGGGGTCCAAGATGGATATTGTTTGTCTTGCATCCATGAGATTTTTGGCTACTTGCCCTTGGCAGTTATCCAGTTGATTGGCTGACTTTGTGTTGTAAAAGGGTTTGGGCCCTTTCAAAATCTTGTTTTTACCCTAATAAAAAATAAAATATTTCTCGTAAATATATTTCACTATACATCACATTGCCACATAATAGAGTTTATAAATGACCATGTTTATCATATATTATTTAGAAACACAAAAAACATAAATGGTATAATAGCATGATCTAGATTTATTTATGTCAACATAAAATTGATAACAAGAGTCCCCATACATACATGTCTAAATTGGTCTTATAAATTTGAGGAACGATTACATTTAAACTACATAAAATTTAAAATAAGTTATTCAAATAATGAACATATAGTCTAACAAAATTGTTATGCCTTGTTTTATCATCTTTGGGCCATGGGTGTACTTTCTTAATTTTAAACTTAGACACTCATTGGACCTTATTATGGTTTTTATATAATCATTTATATTTCCGTGAATCAGGCATTATGTGTATATTATGCCATGCATATTCTATGTTATGGATGATATATGGTTTTGTTTGAAATAAATTTATATAATCTTAAAAATAACATAGATAAATTTTATTTATATTTAATGGAGCATTATAAATAATAGTAAGGATTATATTTTGATTATGCTTTAACCCTATTCCAACCTAGGAGAGTAAGAAGTGAGAAAGGAGTGGGGGTAATATTTGGTTGTTATAAAGATGCTTGTTTGCTTAAGAAATAATTACACCTCTGATGTGGCAAATAAAATCAAGTGTGTATGTGCAAATGGAATCACACTTGATTACAATATGAAATAAACCCCAAAGACATGTGGTGGTATAGCAAGCATAAACTTGAAAAAAAAACAAGCACAAGTAGGAAAATGCAAGCACAATGATCAAGTCAATGCCACAATAAAGAGACTCCACAAGCAAGGGACAAAGGTCCCTAAAACACCCCTTATGATAATGATTTTATTAGGAAGATGGCTAAAATATAACCTCCAATAGTGCCTCCAAATGTGGTACAATTTCAATGCTTTCAAGCCAAGTACAATGCCTCTACCTCCAAATACAATGTGCTTAATAGCAAGACCTTCAAGCCAAATACAATGATCAAATAAATGAGTGCCTCAAAATAGCTAAAAATTACAATGTCTCTAGCAATGAAGAAATTGACACAATAGTTTTCCCAAGTACAAAAATATTCCTTCCACTTCAAGTATTAAAACCACCCGCAATATGCACCCAA
Organism: Wollemia nobilis; assembly: GCA_028583015.1. Taxonomy (NCBI): domain Eukaryota; kingdom Viridiplantae; phylum Streptophyta; class Pinopsida; order Araucariales; family Araucariaceae; genus Wollemia; species Wollemia nobilis. The sequence continues at coordinate 4,117,194 of JAQPPZ010002395.1, read as the reverse complement.
ATGGTGTCTTACAACCAGTTATTGGAAATATCTTGTAGTCAGTTCTACAATGCAACTTTCGGATCTAAAATCCGATGCTCCAAGTGAAAGTTATGCTAAAAAATGTTGTCCTCAAAATGAAAAATATTCCCTCAAAAAAGGATGGAGGAATATTAAAAAATATTTATAAAAAAATGTTAAAATTAGGAATATTCCCTTTTATTTATTTAAAAAAAAGGATTAGTAGGATGTCATCAAGGGTCATGGCCAGAAAATAGTACCAAAAAAAAACTTTACGTCTTGAGCAAAAAAAATGGAGTAATGAGCATAGACACGACTGTTGGTGTTGTGAGAAAATGGGAGTAGAAACGATAGCCATGGCTGGAGACATCGAATCTTGGTTTCAGTTCAGACCCTAGCTGGAATCTTAAAATTTTTGATCTAGAAGTCTTCATCATCGCCAGGTGGATGGAATACTGTCAATAGGAGGAGTTGGGGTGCAATAATGAAGGTTGCAGGACCAAATCCGTGTGGTTGTGTCCTCATGTTGTGGAGACTTTAAGGCATAGACCATGATTTGTGGTTGTCGTAACAACAACCAATAGTAGTAAAACATAGGCCAACCTAGACCATGTAATCTAGGGTTTGGATGAAAAACACAGGTTGTGTATTGTGGAACACGCTTCTTGCTATGATGACTGCTAGAGTGAGCCATGTCTGAAAAACCTTCACCTTCTATTTTTGGCTCCTAGTTCATTATCTAGTATTGAATCTATCATCATAGAGAACTTCTAGCCCACAATTTTTTCTTTTTCTTTTCCTGCTATTTATTTTTTTTTCTCTTTTCACGTGTGCTAAAGTTATTCCCTTTTTTTTCTTCGTGTGCATTGAATTTTTTTCGTGCACACTAAATTTTTCCTTTCGCGTGCACTAAATATTTTTTGAAAACCTTCTAGCGCGTCTTCTTATTTTTTTGAAACAATTGCCTCAAAATCTAGAGACTATAGTGAATGAGAAATACAACGAATCTCCTTTGGCTTAGATGACTCCTTAGAAATATGCAGACTAAGAAATGTTGATCATGTTCTTTTCTCATAATCTACATAACACTTGTCAAGAGTAGCAAGATCCAAATGGTTACCGTGGATAAAATTATTTTTTCTCCTGGGTGTAGTTAAAACCCTTTTTCTTAGCATAAGATAAGCCCTCTTTATTTGATTGAAAGGTTTGATATATATAATAAGTTAATGGTATTAGTTATTTATGGCCATGGCTTAGTTATTAATAAAATGTTATTTAAAAAAGTTAAAATTTTAAGATTAATTAAGATGAGAAGGAATGAGATCCCTTTCCCCTTTTTTAAGAGATCTTCCAAGGAACTTATTTTTTTTTCGGTTAGGTTACATAGGAGAGTTGGTCACAACCACACTATTTTTAGTAACTAACAAGCGCAGGGTTCAAACCATAGGGATTGCTTCCACCAAACCTATTCTGTTTTGTTATTGTTGACCCAGCATGAAGGGGACCATCGATCGCTTGGGATTCGTATCGTTAGAGGATTCAAATCAGACTACTACTTTTACAAACAGGTTGCCCCCGAGGTTTGAACCTAGGTGTCTTCTTGGTAAGTGTCTGGCCAGACAAGCACTTACCAATCCACCTAGCCCTCGGGAACTTCCCAAGGAAATTATATCAAGATCCTATTGGAGGATACTCTCTTTTAGTTATCATACATCTATATAAGAGTGGAAAGGAAAAAGAGAAGGTTCATTCTTTACCATATGAGGGAATGAGAGAAAAAATTGTAAAAGGAAGAAAAAAATAATGAGATAACCTATAGTGTAAGTGGAAAACAAACGGTGGATGATTTCAACATAGTAAGAATTTTTTCTATGAACAAGAAAACCAAGTATCTCCATGTAGAATCTATATTTTAAAAATAATAGCTTGTTCACTTTGTGTGGTATTTATATTTAGTTAATGGAGGTGTTCACATAAATGGGTATAGAAATCTGCACTTATTCTAATTTTTGAAAAATGATTACAACACATTTGTTATTCTCTATTGAAATGCAAGAAGAAATCAGAACCTTGTTTAAAGTATTTGAAATTTGAGTCAAATACTCTTACTCTATTACTTGTGGAAATAGGTATGAGCTAAAAGAAATATAATCTATGTGGTCATTTTTAGACTTGGCTTGTAACAAAAGAATCCATATTTACCCATTGATTGTCATTCCCTTATATTTATAAGCATACATTGATTTGTTTTGGGGAACTATGTATGACTACATTAGTTAGTGCATGGTTACATTGATTGTACTATAAGAAGGAGAAAATTATATAAAAGTTAATGAAGTGCATACTATTGTGTTCACATCTATTCTTTGCATTCATCCTTGTGATAGATTAATGTATAGTAATATGACTGATTTAAAAATTAAAATTTAAAATTTTTGTTTTTTTTTTATCCCATAAAATAAAAGAAAAGGTTTTGAAAGTATTCCAAAACATTTAACAATTTAAAAATAAAACCTTTAACAATTTAAAAATAAATCTTCATCTTTGGTATTGAGTCTCTTTACCACCAACAGAGCAAAATGGCAGTGATCTGCAGGAGGTAACACTTAATTGATTTTCAATTTTTACCTCCCTCCATTTTTATAATCGACTGTGATCCATTTACTATCTTTGATTCTGTTTCTTATTTTATTTTTTTTCGCTTTACGGACGGTTTACCAACTTTTTGTTCTATGCCCATATCAACACTCCCCTTTTATTTGCTTTTTGTTTTTAGACATGCAGGTTTTTTTTTTTTTTTTTCCCTTTACGAAAATCTCTCTGATATTCAAAAACCTGGGACGCCTATTCTCGAAGAGCCTTATCATTTTCAAGGAGAATATTTGATATTTAATGAGCAGCCACTGAACCTCAGATCCAGCTTGTCCTTCCGAAATTACGGCGGAAGGGGTTTCTTGGTGAAGGGGCCGACCTAAAAGCCTTTATTCTGCTAGGATCTTTAGAAGATGCTTTCGATGAAATTAAAAAAAAAAATTAAGCGCGCGCACGGTACCGTGTTTTTTTATAGGGATTGCAGGAGGCGACGTTGGAAATAAAATTTGAAGAGAATTCAACACACAAAGCTTTAAGAGAATCCAACACACAACGCACTCGCCACGGATCATTGTATACGTGAGTCACCACTTTATAGATAAGGAAAATTGAATCTAAGGTGTGTGGGAGCATCTGCTCATTTCTTAAAGTGGCGATGAGCTCATTCAAAGTGCTTTTCATTTGGATGACTCTTCTTAGGTGGTTTACAAAAAGTTATATATAATTTGGTTAGTGTGTAAATTTTTTAACTTGTGTTAAAGATTAGGTTCTTTTATCTTTATTTTATCATGGATCTTCTTTATTTACTATGGATCTCTTTTATGATTATCCTATTATGAATTTTCTTTATCAGAGGTTAAGGTGGAATGGGGATGTTTAACCTTGAACATCGGTAGTAGGGATTTCTCACACTAACCAAATAATAATAATAAAATTATTAATATTAATGTAGTCTCCATAAAAATCTTGATCCAATCTCCTTGAGCATCTTGATGTAGTCTCCTTGAACATCGGTAGTAGGAGTTTCTCATAATAACCTTGAAAATCTTGTTTATAAAAATATTAAGACTCCTTTCAAAAGCTCGTGCTTTACCTTAAATTAGTACTTGTTTGTTTTTTCTTTAAGGGTTGCAGAGGAGAGTTGGTCACAACCACACTATTTTTTTTAGTAATTCACAAATGCAGGTTATTCGAAATTCGTATTGTTATCATTGGTCTGGAACGTACTGAAAAGATTCAAATCAAACTATTACCTTTACAAAGAGGCTCCTCCCAAAGTTTATTCGGAATTCGTATTGTTATCATTGGTCTGAAACGTACTGAAAAGATTCAAATCAAACTATTACCTTTACAAAGAGGCTCCTCTCAAAGTTTAAACCTAAGTATCTTCTTAGTAAATACTTTGACCAAACACTAACAAATCTACTAATCCTTGGGAGAACTTGCTTATTTATTACTTCGAATCATTCTCTAGAAAATACCATTCACTTTCTTTTCCCAAAAAAAATATTGAGGTAGAGACCTCGAGGCAAGTGGTAAGGGGTCACTAAAGATCTAGAAACAAATAATATTTTAAAATGTGGATTAGAGTATAAGGGATCACGTGACGTAAATGAAAACATGATATTAGAGGCATTATCGGTGCGGAGGTCTTGATAGTCTCATACAAGCTAAAACGAAGGACGATAAAGTTCGAAGCTGTTAATTACACAATCAATTAGATAATATACATTAATAACACAAAATTAATAAATTAGATTTTTTTTGGTTATACAGAAGAGTTGGCTATATTCATTATTTTTAGTAATTGGCAGCGACATGGTTCAAACTACAGGGACTGTAACCACAAACTTATCTGTCTAGTTAATTGTTGATTCGACGTGAGTTGGGGATCGCCGGTCGGGGTACCGTCGTCGTCGGTCTGACGTGCACTCAAAGGATTCAGAGCAGACTACTCTCCTACAACCTTTCAAACTCACTACTCTTCTACTGTGAGGTTTATTTTAGAAGAGTAGTGAGTTTGAAAGGTTATAGGAGAGTAGCGAGTTTGAAAGGTTGAGACAGTTTTATTTGGTTTTTTTTTTTTTTTTAGAAGGAAATTTGTAATTTCATGAATGGGTTGTTTTTATAAACTTTAAGTTCGTTGGGTAAAATAAAATACAGTCAACGAAACCTTCGATTTTTTGGAGCATCAAACTAGGGTAACCAACCGACAGTCATTCGGTCATTATCATCTAGCCTATCCCCTTATGGGTATGCAGTGGTTTGAACCTTGGAGCTCCTTAAAGAAAGGCTAAAGCCCTAACCGCTACACCATTATTCTGGACAAAATGTTTAGGGTAAACACAAGATTTTTAAAGGGACTTAGACCCCTATCAACAAGGTGGGCATAGGAGGAATGGAGTCTTGTCGGCCTCTACTAGCACATAGGACATTTCCAACTATGCCATATATGGAGGGAGGAGGAATGGAACTTGGGTGAACCTCTATCAGCACCTAAGGAATGGAACCTGGGTTAACCTCTATCGACACCCAAGACATTTACCACTACACCACATCAAGCAAATAAATATTTAGGATAAACACAAGATTTTTAGAGGAGCTTCAACCCCTATCAATAAGGTGGGTGTAGGAGGTGTATCGCTCCAAATTTTTTGCATCCCTACCTTTAGGCTATTGGATCCGTGCCCGGAAGGAGGATGGGAAAATGATGATGCAGTACCTCGGACGAGAGGACTTTACGAAGGTCTCGCCTCTCAAGGGAGGTGTATTTTGGTGATTTTTCGACGGATGGTGGGTTCACCAGGAAACATTTAATGGCAGTTTCTACGCCTAGGTTTTGGAATGTGTTTGATGAGTTCGTTTTAACCTTAAGCATTCATCCTAGGTTTGGCCGAATGAATCTAAATTAAACTACATGAAAATGCAATTTTCATGAATACAACAAATAAATTTGAAAGCAAAAAACAGAGAATTTACAGGAGGAAAACAGGGAATACCTGATCCGGATGTCTGAAGAAGATTCTCGACGTTTGAGGCAGTCTGGATCGTCTGGAATTCAACAGAATCGCCCGCAATCCGACGTAATCATCCGAAACCGACGATTCGTCTGGAATCTGACAGAATCGTCTGAGACTGACAGAATTGTTCGAGATCTGACGAATTTGTCAGACGAATTCGTCAAAAACCTGCAAAACAGAAAATAGATGCAAAATACAAGAAATCCTACTGTGCAAACAGAGGCAAATTACACCAAATAGCAATATGAATACTGAACAATATTTAAGAACATAAATTAAAGCAAATTATTGTACTTAAATGACAAAACATGATCTTAATATGCAATTTAGGCTAAATGGGTGAACTCCAGATGCAAAATAATGTAAAAACTGAATAAATTGTCTAATTTGCAGCATAAGATGACAGAGAAAAAGGTGAGAAAAACAAACTCCGTGCACCGATTGCCTCGATGTGGATTGCAGTCGAGATCGTCTCGCATCAGTACGAAATCGTCTCGTATTTGACAGGATCGCCTCCGATCTGGACAGGTTCGTTGGCGACGATGGGTGTTGGCTCCGGTTGAAAAATAATGTTGTACCTGTAACAAAATAATATGAAACTAATGCAAATGCAAAGTAGGGATGTTTCAACGTAGGGGGAATCAATTTACCAAGAATTTCAGCCAGGGGTTGGGGAGGGAAAATCCTAGAGGTTAAATAGGCTTAGAGGGAGTAGGTAGGAGGTTGGAGATCATCCCAATTTGGGAGATCTCCAACGGGGGAGGGTCCCAACGGTGCAGACACGCTTCTACCCAGATTGGAGACCCGTTGGAACAGATTCCAACTATGCAAATTCAGTTTTGCGACAAGATCGTCTGGACATCCTAGTCCAGACGAAATCATCAAATCTGGGGCGATATCGTCTGATCGGCGACGATATCGTCAAACGGTCAAAACAACCTCTAAAATTGGCGCGAAAAAGGGGGAAACGGAATACCCGACGGTTAACAGGCGGTTTGGGAGGTTAAATTTGATTTTAAAATTATTTACTAAGGTGAATGTAAATTTTATAATTTTACTGCGCCAATTTTAGGGTGCTACATTTTGCCCCCTCTTTAGCGAATTTTTCGAAGAAAATGCGTTAAAGATGACTTCTTCTCGATCTACGAGAAAACAAAAAATTATACCCATTTTTAGGCGACGATTCTTGGTCGAATCGTACGACAGCTTACTATGGTGCCCCCTCCGTGTTTTTACCCAAATCGAACGTTTGAGGTAAAAACACGAAAAAGCAAAAAATTATTGTTGAATGAAATTAAGAAAAATAGGGTAAAACCCTAATTCATTTTTACTGTTCATTTTTCTGGTTTTAGAGCTCTGAAGCAAAAAATGGTGGAGACGACGCACAGATCTGCAGAGGTCCAACGCGGTCTACGGGTAAGAGCCTAGACTTAGCTAGAACTGATTTAATTTAATTTTTACATGCTTTTTAAGTGATTTTTAGGTGAATTTGGAGCATCGCGGCCGTTTTTGGCCGTCGACGTCGTCGGGACGAAATCGTCTCAATTTCGGCAATTTCGCCCAAGGGCGAAATCGACGAAAGGGGGACGATTTCGTCAATCTAGAGACGATTTCGACACGCGAGATCGGAGACGATTATGCTTAAATTTGGGACGATATCGTCCAATAGTGGGCGATATCATCAATTGCAAAAAATTGAATTTTTAACTTGCATTATTGATTACTTGAATTATTGATTAATGATTTGTTTATTGTTTTTTTTGTTTATGTTTGCAGAGAGGATTACTAAAGAGCAGGGAGTGAAAATATGGAGGTTTGAGAGATGACTTGGCCGCTCTGACACAGGCAGAGCGAGATCAGCTGGCACAAGCCAGCTTACAGCATGTGGCGGAGATGCCACAAGTATCCACGGACATGGGGCTTCTAACAGCCCTAGCAGAGAGGTGGTATCCGGGTTCTTCCTATTTTCGGCTATCGACAGGGGAGATGGCTCCCACACTAGAGGATGTATGGAGGATTATGAGAATCCCCATACAAGGACGGCTCATCACTCCTGCGGCCAATCAGGGCCACGCTATGGGACGGCTGTGTGGTGACCCGAGCTTCACCCTGGAGAAGGGTGGAGTGAATATCGAGGCACTACGCCAGATGCCTAGGGCATCCAGACTCACACGAGTTCTAGCTGGAGTGGTTGGTGGACTTCTGCTGTGCCACCAGAGTGGGTGCAGGGTACCATGGATGCTCGCAGATGTGATCTATGATATGCGAGACCATGGGTATAGGTTTTCATGGGGCAACTTTGTACTATGCCGATTGTACAGGATCCTGTATGGGGTCGTGTACAAGGGCGGGCGATGTCTGGTCATGACATCGCTCCTACAGGTTTGGTGCTGGGAGCACATTGCAGTGCGGAGGCCGATAGGGCTTCCACTGACAGGGGTGGACGGGGAGAGGCCCCGAGTCTTCTACTGGTGGCTCCGGAGAGGGTCACAGTGGCGGATCGACCTACCGATGTCCCGGAGGCTACTAGATGACCTAGTCCCGGACCAGATCACCTGGAGGCCATGGAGAGGGCACCCAGGGTGGGCCGAGGATGGATAGGAGCTGGCTCGCATCAGGCGAGTCTGCTGGCTACAGATGAAGAGAGGAGAGGTGGAGCTCCACCGCTACAACCGAGTTTTGAAACAGTTCGGTCTGTAGTAGGGGATCCCATCTCTCAGGGACTACAAGTTTTCTCGGACTGTCCAGGATAACACCACTGTTAGAGGGGCTCCTCACATGCAGTGGTTTTGGAGTCAGGCCGCAGATGATGCCCCCATCCAGCTAGTGGATGGGGACGATGCAGGGGTAGCCGACAACTACGATGCCTGGTACGCAGGCATCCGCCCTCCTCGAATGATGAGGGCTCAAGGTCTGATTCATGCGGTTGTGCATCGGATAGGGAGGCGGTGCCAGGCAGTGATAGAGGCGGCCCAGGGTCATGGCGGGAGAGAGCAGAGGAGGCCACAGGCACAGGAGAGGCCGTGGCAACGGGAGAGGAGAGAGGAGAGACCCCCATCTCCATAGAGGCCACCATCGCCCGATAAGGGCAAGGGTGTGGACATAAGAGAGAGTAGCGAGATGGCTACTCTCCGAGCGGAGAGAGATCATCTGCAGGCTCAGGTGCAGATGCTACAGGATGCGGCTGCACGACACCATGCTGAGGTGTCACAGCTGTGGGATGAGATTACACGCCTTAGGGCACGGGGCAGAGGGGCGAGCTCTAGAGAGTTGACACGGGCTATCGCCCAGTTGACATTCTATCGGACACTGTACTTCCAGCTGGTGCCAGAGGTAGATAGACTACCCCTGCCAGCTAACATCGTAGATCCGATCAGGATCGGGTCATCGAGGACCACGTCCCGGTCGAGGACTAGGACTACACAGACTACGATGGGGCCACCTCGTCCACCTCAGGGCGGGGGAGGAGATGAGGCAGAGAGCTCGAGGGGCTCTCGAGGCTAGAGGGCTGCACATTGATGTTGTATTATATATATTTTTTGTTTGATAGAGGATTGAGTATGCCGAGGTACAGATTGTGGCATACCAATCCAGTTTTGATGATGTACATATATTTGTGACATATATAGATGAGATATTTTTGATCATATGACTTGTCTTATGTGATGCTTATGATGCTTTTATGTTTGATTGATTGAGTTCATGTGATTATGTCGATGGATATATTATAATTGGAATGTCATGCTTGTAATATTTGAAATGAAATAATCTGATGTAACAATTTGGTTGTTTGTAATGAAAATGTGATAAAAAAAAGACTTCTAACAATAATTTCAAAGGACATTGTCGCTATTATAGACCATTTCATGGAGTCGCTGCTCACTCGATCGTCAAGCTAGTCCCATTTATAGAAATATTGTTAAAAGTAAAAAGAGTGCTTAAGAGACTGTCTTAAGACTTTGGTGCAATAGTGCAAATGATGATGATGATGATTTGTTTTCAGATTTCCATGAAAATATTATGCATGAAATATTTTAAAATGATTTTCGCTAGGCATAAATTCCTAAGTGTGATAAATTTTTTAGATAATTCCCTAGGAATTATACCATCATTGCAAAATTTAAAGGTTGACATAATGATATGAAATAATGAAAATGTGTTTGCTATTGAAAAGCATAATTTGTGTAACATAATGAATTAAGTCATATGGTTTTCATGATTTTTGAATAAATGGAAAATAAAATTAGTACAATGGTTTGCGTTAGGCATAGAATATGTAGGTATAGACTTATACCATCATCGCGAAAATCAAAGAAAAAAAAGATAGTTTTATTGTATGGTTGATTTTTTGATGAACATAAAAGATGAAAATGAGGACTTGCGCTAGGCATACAATTCCAATTTTGGTTTTGGAACTATACCATCGTCGCAAAAGTCGACACGATATATATGATATGTTTTGAAAGAAATTTTTGATTTTTCTATTATATAGTTGTCTTTGTGGTAAACAACTGTACTTGATTTATTCCAAACAAGTTGCAAAAAAAATAATATTTCAAAGTATTTTGAAGACAAAAGTTAGATTTATAAGGAATCCCATGTGCATATGTGCATTCATTTTCGATCTTGATTTATCCTAATGATAAACAAAATCTCTCAAATACAAATGTGTGTGCAATTGCATTGTTCATTTACCAGATTTGAGCAAGATACTATGATACAAGTGATTTGAAGAAACCAAATAAGTGTTCATTAACCATGATGTAGATGCATATAACCATATTAGACTACTATGTAGATCGGATTATCAAGAGCTAGCTAATCCATAAGAAAACATAGGTCTGTACAAAATAAGGTCGCTAATGTGACAGACATATAGCCACGCTAGGAGTTACCCAAGGCCAAGCAAGTTGGGCACAAACCACTTGTTATGGGGCTTACCTCACAGTTTTCAAATAATTGAGAATTCCAGGGATTCAAGCTCATCAACCCTTCTTTTCTTTTCAAAGGGTAGGGAAAGGGATTTTATTGCTTTCTTGCTTTCTTTTGAACTTTGCATATTTTTCTTTTGTATTTCTTTTGCTTGATAATGCTTGGAACATTGCTATAATGATATAAAAGAACATTTCTATTTTCTTTTTTTCTTGAATTTTTCTTTTCTTTTTCTTTTCTTTGCTAGGGATACTTGCTCAGATTAGCTGTAGAGCAAGGGATTTTTATTCTGGGTAGGGGTGAGCTTGTCCTTTTGCCAATTCTCAAAGATTCTAGACCATGTGCATGATAGGATAGCAGGGGAAACTTTTTGCTCAAGAAATCAGCTTCTACTATGTAGCAAAACATGGAAATTACAAATATAATCATTTTATTGTGAAAAGATGTGCTTGGTTTAAGTAAATAACAAGATCAATTCTTTGTGCTCAAACTTTATTTAATTGAATTTTGTGGACTTTGATATAAGAGAGATTAGTAATCATGTCAGATAAAATCAAGATATTTATTGTTGTGAGTGTGCTAGTGAGGGATGCCAAATAAATGCTAATTTTATCCAAAATAAGTTGAAACATATAACTGCAATAATTGTAAGAAAATATATATAAACATTTTTGAGAAGTTTTGAGAATGTTGACTCTCTCTTTCTTCTGTATATTGTTTTGGTTTCGAAAGAGTCAAGCATATTGCTGTTTTTATATTTTTATCATTATTTTGTTTTTTTTTTTGGTTTTTTTTTTGTTTTTGAACAAAAAATTTAACAAGTGCCATAAATAAATGCAACAAATAGTTTTGAAGTTTTTTGATGATTATGAATGTTTTTGATGTTTTTGAATTGATAAATTTGAAAGAAATACAAGATAGTGATATATACAAGGATGAAATGACCAAATTTATGCATAATAATGTTTAAGATGCAAAATATTCATGGGTTCTTTAAGTTCTTTACCATCTAAGGTAGATAATTTATATGCTCCTGATTCAAATTTAGCAGTAATGATGTATGGTCCAAGCCAGTTGGGCTCAAATTTACCTTTAAGTTCTTTGGTTGCATTTGTATTTTTTTGATTTTCTTTTAAAACAAGGTCGCCAATCTCAAAGGATCGATGACGAACTCTCTTAGCATATGATCTTTTAAGCTTATTTTGGTAAGCACGGAGATTCTCCAAAGCATTGATGCGTTTTTCATCGAGGAGTTCCAACTGACTGAGTCTGCCAAAGACGATATTCATCTCCTACTTCGGTATCTTGAAGTAGCAAAGCCAAAGAAGGAACTTCCAATTCAAATGGAAAAATTGCTTCAGCACCATATACCAAAACAAATGGTGAAGTGCCCGTGGGGGTTCGAACACTAGTTCGATAAGCCCACAAGGCTGGATATAATTGAATATGCCAGTCATGACCAGTTTTATTGACTACTCTTTTAAGAATTTTGATTAAAGTTTTGTTAGATGCTTCTGCTTGACCATTACCCTGAGGATAATAGGGGGTGGACCAGCGATGTTGAATCTTATATTTTTGACATAATTTTTTAACATCTTTATTTTTGAAAGGAGTTCCATTGTCAGAGATGAGGTTGGCAAGAATTCCGAACCTGCAAATAATTTGATTAAAAATAAATTTAGAAACTTGTGTGCCAGTGTAAGAAGCTAAAGGCATAGCTTCGACCCACTTCGTGAAATACTCAGTGGCAGCTTATGATGAACTTGTGTCCATCAGATGACACAGGATTGATTTTGCCAATAATATCCAAGCCCCATTTAGAAAAGGGCCAAGGAGATGAAATAGCTTGCAATTCTTGTGCAGGTGCATGGACAAGGTCAGCATGTTTTTGACACTTGTCGCAATGGCGCATATACTCATGTGCATCCGTTTCCATGGTAGGCCAAAAGTATCCTATCCGAAGGAGCTTTTTAGCAATGACACTACCACTAAAGTGTCCTCCACAAGATCTATCATGGACTTCACTCAAGGCTGATTTAAACTCATCTGAATTTAAACATCTTAATAGGATACCTTCAAAAGATCTCCTATATAAAGTATTTCCAATTATTACAAATCGACTTGCTCGTCGATGTAATAACCGACGCTGGTTTCGATTAGAATTAGCAAGGAAAGTCCCATTTTGGAGAAAATCAAATATGTCGGTATACCAAGGTTTAGGAGTAGTTTCATTGATTAGAAACACATCCAAAGGCTCTAAGCATGACTTATTTGAAGCGGGTTCCTAGAGTCGACGAATAATGATAGTGGCATATTCGTCGTCTAACTCCAAGGGCAAGAGAGATGCAACGACGGCCATAACGTCGGCTGCACGGTTGCTAGTCCGAGGAATGGCTTCCAAGGTAACTTGATCAAACAAGGACATTAGTTGTAAAACATAGGCCTTATATGGGCAAAGTTTATCATCTCTGGTTTGATAAACTTCATTAATTTGGTTTATAACTAATTGGGAATTCCCAAAAACTAAGAGGTTTTTAATTTTTAGCGCTAAAGCAGCTCGTAATCCAAGGATTAGAGCTTCATACTCAGCAGTATTGTTGGTGCAAGCAAAGGTCAGTTTGAAGGATAGAGGAATAAGATGTTTTTGCGAGAGATATTAAAATAATACCCGCACTCAGCCCCACTCATGCATCGGGCTCCATCAAAGTATAAGGACCATTGTTCAATATGGTCTGCCTCTGATTGAAGGCATTCATCCGAAAACTCGATGATGAGGGGATGGGTAGACTCTAAGGGTGCAACAACTAATTGATCTGCTATGATTTGAACCTTAATAGACTTCTGTCCTATGAATGTGAGATCAAACTCACTTAGAGCAAGAACCCACTTGGCTGTGCGACCCGATAAATAAGGTCGACTCATGAGATATCTTAAGGGATCATATTTGGCAATGACATACGTTTTTTGGCTAAGCATATAATGTCATAATTTTTGCGTAGCAAAAATGACTGCTAGACATAGCTTCTCTAACGCTGTATAGCAGGTTTCATAGCTGACGAAGGTTCGGCTAATGTAATAATTAGCACGTTCTCGTTTGTCATCATCGAGTTGAGCTATCATAGCTCCTAAGGCAGAGTCTGAAGCAAAAATATATAGAAGAAATGGGCGATCAGATTTATGCGATGAAAGCACCGGTGGGTTAAGGAGATATTGTTTGAGAAGTTCAAAAGCTTCTCTACATTCTGTGTCCCAATTGAAAGGGACATCCTTCTTAAGAAGTTTGAGAAAAGGACCAGTTTTTTCCGCCAGCTTATCAATGAAGCGACGGATAGCTTGACGTTTACCCTGTAAACTTCGTAATTCAGATATATTAGTAGGTGCGGGCATATCGGTGATAGCCGCAATTTTGAGAGGGTCAATTTCGAGACCACGTAAAGAAACTAAAACCCCCAATAGTTTGTCGGACTTAACTCCGAATATACATTTTACTGGATTTAATCGAATGAGATATTCTCGTAATCGATTAAAGACTTTTCGCAAATCATCCAAATGATGATCTTCAATAAGAGAGCGAGATATAATATCATCTACATAATCATGTAGGATATCATGCATCATATCATGAAAAATGTAGGTCATAGCTCGTTGATAAGTTGCACTGGCATTCTTTAAGCCAAATGGCATCACTTTCTAGCAAAAGGTACCCCAGGGGGTAATAAAGGCTGTTTTAGCCTGGTCTTCAGGAGCTATCCGAATTTGATTATAACCGGAGAATCCGTCCATTAAGGACATCATCCCACTTCCGATAGTAAAGTCAATAATTTGATCCATGTTTGGAAGAGGAAAGTCGTCTTTAGGGCATGCAACGTTGATATCTCTAAAATCGGTGCAAACTCTAACTTTGGTAGCTTCTTTCTTGGTGACTGGAACTACATTTGAGATCCATTCAGCATAATCAATAGCTTGTATAAAGATAACATTCAGGAGTTTTTCTAACTCCCCTTTGACTAGCAAAGCCACTTTGGGATGCATTTTTCTAAGTTTTTGTTTAACCGGTTTAGCATCCGGATGGACCACTAGATGATGCATGACTACAAAAGGGTCTAGACCTGGCATATCTTCATATGTCCAAGCGAAGACATCTTCATACTCTTTAAGGAATGCAATGTATTGTTCTTGTTTTTCTTGATTTAGTTCTGCTCCAATATTGATTATGTGAGGATTGTCCTCAGTTCCAATATTAATTTTAATGACATTTTCTACCTCCATGTGTAGATCTCTTTCAAAATTAGGTGGGGCGGGTGAAACGCCCAACTCTTGTAATTCTTGTAAAGTTAATTTAGATAAGTCATCTTGAGGATTAGTGGTCTCAAGCTGAGCTATGGTTGGTATAGAACCGTCAAAATAAAATCCATTGTGCAACATCTCTTCAACAGAGACATCATGGAAGATATCTCCTTCCAACTCTTCATCAGGGTCAGCAATCATTTCAGGGTAGGCTATGGATAGCATGTTGCATGAAAATGACTGATTTTTAAGAGGCAAATCAACATGCCTATCCAAATAATCTTGATAGCATATGAGATGATCATCATCCTCAAAAGGAAAGGGTTGTCCCCTACTAGGAAATAGGCCCAAACCACAACGGTCAGGCCACGGTTATACCTCGAAAGGTTCTTTCATGCCATTTTGGAAAGGTCCCAAGCCTTTCCCTTCATATCCCATTTTAAGCATCATGGGTTTAGCTTTAATATAATCATTGGTAAAATAACACCGAGCGTATCCTTCATGATGAGTTTTGATATTCCGAGGGATTCTTCCCCAATCATATCCTTTATAAATGAAGGCACAACTCCCGAATTGGTAAGTACTTCCCATAGGTTGTGGGAGGCCCAAAGTACGAGGAGATGGCGGCAAATTATTTAAAAGGTTTGAATCTTGCATGAAAGCATTCATTTTTTCTGATATTAAGGTTGTAGATAAATCTGGTAAAAGTTCATCGTAAAGGGCATAAGATGTAGAAGGTTTATTACCTATGTCTTGAGATGTGGAAGGGATGATAGATGTGTCTAGAGGTTTTGAATTTGTAGGGGTAGTAGTTGAAGAATTGGTTGTAGATTTGAAATATTTTTGAGGTTCTAAAGTAATTTGTTTAGAGGGTTGTTGATCTATATAGGAGGATGAAGTTAATGAAGGGGAACTCGGTGAAGTTATGGGTTTATGTTTCACAATTTTAGATGAAAAAGAAGAACTAGGATGTGTGGATGACAGAGCTAGGCAAAATTGCACTCCAACTGGTTCTGCCAAAGCACACATATCAAAAGGTCTAGGGTCATCGTGAATAGTGACCAACTGATTTTTAAACTCAAATTTAACACATTGGTGTAAAGTTGATGGGACCGCTCGCATGGCGTTGATCCAAGGGTGACCCAAAAGTATATTGTACGATGCTGGGCAATGTACAATGAATACGGTTGTTTCTAGGGTTCTAGGACCAACTTGCAATGGGAGGGTGATATCTCCACACGTTTCTTGTGTTTCGTCATTAAAAGCTTTGATAATCATATTAGTTTTCTTCATTTCATCACTTTTAAAACCAAATCGTTGGTAGAAGTCAAAGGTGCAGATGTTTAGAGATGAGCCATTATCAATCAAAACTCGTTTGACAGCTACATCCCCGATTAAAGTAATAATGTATAAGGGATTGTCCTTATGTAAACTGTGTTGTGGGATATCTTTATCCCGAAAATCAATACAATCAATCTCTCGAGTGATGATAGTATTGGCCATAGCTTCAGGTTGAATGTTTTGAGGCACCATCATTTGGCTCAATGTAAGCATCAACTCATCCCTATGGGTGGGAGAGGATCTTAATAAATCTAAGAGGGAAATTCTGGCCGTAGTGTTGGACAATTGCTCATTAATACTGTAAGGGGGTTTAGGTTGAATATTAGGAGCATGATTCCCTTTATTGGGATTTTTCAGAACGAATGGAGCTGATCCATCGTTCTGGTTTGGTTCTTGTTGGGAATTTTGAGCTTGTTGTCGGGTGATGACTCCGATGGTACCTACAATGTTATAGTGACAATGTTGAAACGATCTCGGTTGAGAATTTATGGCTTGTTCATAGGGAAGGACTACATTAGAATAAGGTCGAGTAGTGACTCTTCTAGGAAATGGTTCTTCTGGAATATTAGCATCTGTGACAGGCTGAATAAGATCTGATTCGTTTTTAGAACTATTCGATTGGTTTTAAGTAATGTCTAGTTCACTTTCATTATCTGATTCTATATCACTAGAATCAGAAGTTTGAAAATTATGTAAGGGGTTGGTTGTAACTAGGGATAAGGTCGTGTCAAATATTTGAGAATCCTGAATAGGTAATTGTTCGCTAATGGTTCCTACATATCGGGTAGGAGGGGGAACATTATGATGTTCGATTTGATTGGCCACCTCTTTACCATGTCTTGGTAAAGGGTGTTGAAATATGTCTAAAGTTTGATTGGCTTTTGATTTTGATTTTGAGGAATGGTCTTTTGAGTATTATTAGGAGGGTTTTGTTTGGGTTGGAAGGTTTGCACTTCCATTTCATTATTGTCAATCAAATCTTGTATTTTATGTTTCAATCTCATACAAGCGTTGGTAGAATGTCCAGGTCCTCTATGGAAATCATAGTGCAAATCAGCTCTATATCCGGGTATATTTGGGTCAGGTTCCTGGATAGCTAGTAATTGGATTAAACCTCTTTCAAGCAATTGAGGTAAAATAGTTGACAAAGGTTGGTTTAATCTAGTGAAATCTCGAGGAGGCTTATCAGGAGGTTTCAATATGAATTTTTTTGTTGTCTTTGTTGCATTGATATTAGCAACATTTCTGTTGTCAGTGACTCCATCACCGACAACCTGTTTGTTTTTATATTGATTTCTAGATGTTTTCTCATCATCCTTCTTCCTAAGTTGGCCTCTCCTAATGAGGGCATCTTCTACTCTTCTAGCTAAATCTATAGCTTGATCGAAGGTAGTCAAAGTAGCTGTTGATAGCTCATAAGAAAGTTGTTCTTGTAAATTGTTGATGAAAATGTCTAACATTTCCCTATAGGGTAGCACAAAGTGCAGTTTTCCTGTCAATTGCATCCATCTAGCTAAGAAATCGGCAAAGAACTCATCCTTATCTTGTTTTAGATTATATAGGTCTTTAATAGTTACATGCCTCTCGATGTAGGCACTAAATTGATGGACAAATGATTCAACTGTTTCTTCGAAGTTTCTCAAAGAATGAGTGGGCAATTGGTAGTACCACTCTAATGCCATTCCACCTAAACTTTTAGGGAACATTTTTAGTAATAGCAAGTCGTCATGTGATATGTCATGACATGCTATCCTAAACATGCGAAGATGTTCTATGGGATCTTCGGTTCCTTTATATATAGGCAGAACAGGCATGGGAAAATGTTTAGGATATGGTTGAGCTACAACTATGGGATCCAAAGGTTGACTACAAATCTCTCGATAATTATACGAGGGACGGTAGGGATCTATTTGGTCCATACGTGAAGCCAATTGTTTCACCATGGCTTCCAGATTACTAGTTTGCCCCCCATATTGGTTTGGTAGGGCATTGACATGAGTGTTATGGGCATAGAATGGAGGAACATGCAGATTAGATGCCATGTTACTGTTGTGTAAAGTATTGGTAGGAAAAGTATTATGGAGGGATTTTGAAGCTGTATTATGTTGTATTCCAGATTGTTGAAAGTTTGTATTTGGCTTAGTTTTAGGTTTCTGTTTATTTAAAGCATTTTGCTCAATAGTTTGGCGGAATAAAGTAGTGAAGGGAATTTTCTTTTGTGCGAGAGTGATTTTAGGTTGAGTAACAGGTTCCTTAGGAGGTTGGGTAACCTGTTTTTTTGACATGCTTTGGGCTATAGTGACCATATCTGTATTGGATGGTCCACCCTTGTCACTTTCTTGATCAATGAAAGACAAGGGATTAGTCTGCATATTGCACATATATTCCATGGCTGCTTGAGTTTTACTAATTTGCCCTTTATCAAGGTGAATGGCCACATTAAGGTCATAAATGTTTTCCATGAGAAATCTCTTGAAATGCTCTGCATTGTCAAAGGCAATATTTCCATTTGGAGCTACTCTAGGGGATGAGGATCCATCCTCTTTAACATTTGCTTCTTGTTCTTTATCTTCCCCTAAGTCTTCATCTGGTTGACCTAGAGTTTCTCCTTTCGGATTTGAATCTCCAAGAAGGACATTTGGGTTTTCAGTTGTATCTTGTAACCAATCTTCTCCTTCCCCTAAAGTTTCTTTGCCATTCCTAAGTTTAGGCATGGTGCTAAGTTTTGATTTCAGCAAATATATATATATTTATATATATATATATATGCAACAAATTAAAAGGTATATATTTATTATATACCTACTATAATATTTTAAAAATGAAATGTTTAGGTTTTTGCTAAGTTTTTTTTTATTTTTTTAGTTTTTCTTTAATTTTTTGAAATAATACAATAAAGACAACAAATAAAACAATAGATGCACGCAATAATAAGACTGAAATTAAATGAGCTAGTTTTCTATGAATAACTTATGAATATCATTAATAGGTTCAAGTTGTTCAGGGGTCATGAAATGTTCTTCTTCAAATTGAAAGATTTCTTTTAAGAATTTCATGAAAAGGGCTATGGTAATATTATCTGTCTCAGATGCTGGTTGATAGAAGTAAAGCTCATGGCAATACTCTCGATATAACACAGCACGAGGAACTCTATTCCATATTTCCCTATCTATAAGAACAACCTCTTGGTCTTCTATAAGGCCTAGGAATTGGTGCACAATAGCTGCGTTCTCGAGGTATTCCTCGAAGGTGAACAACTCTGAAGATACTAAGGCTCTCCTATAGGCTAACCATCTATGGCAGGCTCTCTGAAGTTCATGATAAAAAACTAATTGATGAGGATCCATGATTCTATCCAAGACTAGCCTCCTAATCTGTTTAAGTTGTGTGGACCTAGATGAGATGATACTAAGTATCCTATCAAGTTCGTTCCACAGGAATTGATTTCTACTTGTTTCAGGGATATTAAGGACAAAATTAACTTCTATAGCTGCCAATTGATTTTCTACATTTATAGTAACTGCTAACCTCTTTTTAGGAGCTACCATCTAAACATGACTTTAAACCTTAAATGTTTTAAAATGCATCTAAGTTTTAGTTGTTCTAATTTTTTTGTTTTTGTTTTCAAAAGGTTATGATGCATTCACGTCGGGTTCACCAAAATGTATCGCTCCAAATTTTTTGCATCCCTACCTTCAGGCTATTGGATCCGTGCCCAGAAGGAGGATGGGAAAAGGATGATGCGGTACCTCGGATGAGAGGACTTTACGAAGGTCCCGCCTCTCAAGGGAGGTGTATTTTGGTGATTTTTTGACGAATGGTGGGTTCACCAGGAAACATTTAATGGCAGTTTCCACGCCTAGGTTTTGGAATGTGTTTAGATGAGTTCGTTTTAACCTTAAGCATTCATCTTAGGTTTGGTCGAATGAATCTAAATTAAACTACATGAAAATGCAATTTTCATGAATACAGCAAACAAATTTGAAAGCAGAAAACAGAGAATTTACAGGAGGAAAACGGGGAATACCTGATTCGAATGTCTGAAGAAGATTCTGACGTTTGAGGCAGTCTGGATCGTCTGGAATTCGACATAATCGCCTGCAATCTGATAGAATCGTCCGAAAACTGACAGATTCGTCTGGAATCTGACAGAATCGTCTGAGACTGACAGAATCGTTCGAGATCTGACGAATTCGTCAGAAACCTGCAAAACAAAAAATAGATGCAAAATACAAGAAATCCTACTGTGCAAACAGAGGTAAATTACACCAAATAGCAATATGAATACTGAACAATATTTAAGAACATAAATTAAAGCAAATTACTGTACGTAAATGACAAAACATGATCTTAATATGCAATCTAGGCTAAATGGGTGAACTCCAGATGCAAAATAATGTAAAACCGAATAAATTGTCTAATTTGCAGCATAAGATGACAGAGAAAAAGGTGAGAAAAACAAACTCCAGGCACTGATTGCCTTGATGTGGATTGTAGTCGAGATCGTCTCGCATCAGTACGAAATCGTCTCGTATTTGATAGGATCGCCTCCGATCTGGACAGGCTTTTTGGCGACGATGGGTGTTGGCTCCGGTTGAAAAATAATGCTGTACCTACAACAAAATAATATGAAACTAATGCAAATGCAAAGTAGGGATGTTTCAACGTAGGGGGAATCAATTTACCAAGAATTTTAGCCAGGGGTTGGGGAGGGAAAATCCTAGAGGTTAAATAGGCTTAGAGGGAGTAGGTAGGAGGTTGGAGATCATCCCAATTTGGGAGATCTCCAACGGGGGAGGGTCCCAACGGCGCAGACATGCTTCTGCCCGTATTGGAGACCCGTTGGAACGGATTCCAACTATGCAAATTCAGTTTTGTGACAAGATCGTCTGGACGTCCTAGTCCAGACGAAATCGTCAAATCTGGGGCGATATCATCTGATCGGCGATGATATCGTCAAATGGTCAAAACAACCTCTAAAATTGGCGCAAAAAAGGGGGAAACGGAATACCCGACGGTTAACGGGCTGTTTGGGAGGTTAAATTTGATTTTAAAATTATTTACTAAGGTGAATGTAAATTTTATAATTTTACTGCGCCAATTTTAGGGTGCTACAGGAGGAATGGAGCCCTATTGAAATCCATTCCTCTACACCATATATCTGCAATATGGAGACAAGGGAATGTAACCTAGGTCGGCTCTACCAACACCCAAGACATTTACCATTACACCACAACAAGCACATACCAACCTCTACCAGCACATAGGACATTCCCAACTACACCATATATCTGTAATATGGAGGCAAGGGAATGGAACCTAGGTCGGCCTCTACCAACACCCAAGACATTTACCTTTACACCACATCAAGCACCCAGGACATTTACCATTGCACCACAAAAAGCAGATAAAAATGTAAGGTAAACACAAGATTTTTAGAGGGGCCTAGACCCCATCAACAAGGTGGGTGTAGGAATGGAGCCTTATCGGCCTCTACTAGCACCCAAGACATTTACCAGTGCACTATAGCAAGTAGATAAATGTTTAGGATAAACACAAGATTTTTAGAGGCGCTTGGACACCTATCAATAAGGTGAGTGTAGGAGGAATGGAGCACTATCGACCTCTACTAGCACATAGGACATTCCAGCTACACCATATATCTGCAAGATGGAGGCAGGGGGAATGGAACATGGGTCTACCTCTACCAACACCCAAGACATTTACCACGACACCACAAAAAGCACCCAGGACATTTACCATTGCACCACAACAAGTAGGTAAAAATATTTAAGGTAAACACAAGATTTTTAGAGGGGTTGGACCCCTATCAACAAGGTAGGTGTAGGAGGAATGGAGCCCTATCGACCTCTACCAACACATATGACATTTCTGGTGTAGGAGGAATGGAACCCTACATTTTCGGTGTAGGATGAATGGAGCCCTATCGACCTCTACCAACACATAGAACATTCCTAACTACGTTGTATATATGCAGGATAGAGGCAAAGGGAATGGAACTTGGGTCTGCCTCTACCAGCACCCAAGACTTTTACCAATTGCGCTACACAAACACCTGGGTTTTGGTTTTTATTTGGAAGGTTTAAAGTTCAAATTACTTGTGTGTGTTTGTGTGTTAAATTTCCTATTGATAAGCTTAGCTTTCCTCCTTATAAGAGATCATGGTGGGATAGGATGCCCAACCCTAATAGCAAAGGTTTCTCACACTAACCAAATTCAAACAAAAAAATTATATTTGTAATTATATATATATTTAACATTAAAAAAACAAAAAAAATATTATAAAAATAATAATATTTTTTTGAAAAATTATAAATTATCATTCAAATACTTATAAATTTAATTGTTAAAATGAATTTTAATTTAAAAATAATAAACTATTTATAAACTTGTAAGTTAACTCAAATTTTTATATATATTATTTAAATAAATTTTACGGTAATTGTTTTTAATAAATATGCTAACACAAAATATATATATATATATATATATATATATATATATATATATATATATATATATATATTTAATATAGGTTTCACACTTTATGAGGCCATCTCTTTATATATATATAGATGTACTATCACGAGACAACGAGGGTTAAAAATCAATTGATTATTTTTAATTTGAAAAATATTATTTATTTATTTGTTTCTTTATGATTTAAGTTTAGATTTTAAGGATAAAAATTTAAAAATATTATAAGTTGTGTTTTGATTGGGATATTTTAGTGATATGTTTTTGAGTTTTTATTCAGTAGAGTCAAGTTCAAATATGGCAAGATGTATGTGCATGTGTTACTAAATATTTGGTTCTTATAATGGGGAATTAAGGTTAAGGTGTATGTGCATGTGTTACTACAATCATTGGTTACAATCATTGGTTCTTATCATGGGAAATCAACCATCATCGGGTGTGTTATCATGTGGAATCAACCATCATCGTGTGTGAGTGTTTATATATATATATAATTATTTTAATATATAATTATTATTTTATTAGATTGTATAAGATTAGACTAGTCCTGTTTATATTACATCATGATTATATAGTGGACTTACAATACCTTTGTAGTTATGCATATATCTTTTAGCATGGGTTCAACTTTGGTTTACTCATAAAAGTAGCTCTAATGTAATTTGAGTTATTTTAAATAATTATTAACTTATGCTATTTATTAGATATAAGGAATATTACAATGTATATATATATATATATATATATATATATATATATATATATATATATATATATATATATATTTAATTAAAATGAACACATCCATCTCCTCACCCACGCCACGGTTTGAACCTTAAATAAAGATATTCCAAAGCAATATTTTTTTTATAATTTTTTTTTTTATAATAGTTTGAAAATAAAAGGCATACTAATTTTATTAAGAATACTTTTAGAAAATTCATAGATAAAAGTACAACGAGTGATCTATAACTTGAACTCATTTTATTTTCTAACCAAACTAGCTTTTAGATCTTGAACCTCCTCTATGTAATTTGTATTAGGTGCTAAAATATGAGCATCCATGCTGCATAAATCTTATTCTATGAAAGTTTTGTGAGACTCTTAGGAATGGAATGAACATTAGAAATTGATGTTAAGAATCCCAATAGAAATGTTAAAGCTTGTATTTCAAAAATAAAATAAAAAACCTGCAATTTAGATAAATGTTGATACTTAAATCTTGAAAAGGGTAGTTTATCTTATTAGACATATCCTATTATGGAAATTATTAGAATCATCATAGTTTATTTTATTGGCATGTCCTATTATGGAAATTATCTAGAACCATCATAATAAGGCAAACACCAAACCAATGGATTCAATTGCATGACACTATCAAGATAAACATTATTATATAAACATATTTAAAGTTTTTTTTAAATTTTTATAAGAATTTTTAACTAATAAAATATCTTAAAAAATTGATCACTGCTTTAAAATTTGTATTATTTTTTATGTAAGATTTGGATCTTAGTTTATAATTATGATACTTTTGGGTGTCGATTTTCAATTATGATAAGAATTATTTTATTGTGTCATGATCATTTCCCTATTAATGATATATTACCATGAGCAAGTGTTTCAAATTATGAGAAGTACTATAGGAAAACATCTTGCCACTTTGGATATGATTATGTAACACAAATAAAATATCTCTATATATTACATGTGTATCAAGATATGAATAAAGCAAATTTTACCAAAGAGGTGAAGGTCAAGGGAGAAAGATACACATAAAAACAACCCTTGAACTTGAAAAATACCTTTCAATATGAGCATTCAATAAGTTTTACTTTCAAAAATACCTTCTACAAATCCAAAATCAATTATATCAAGCCCCCACAAATATGAAAAGAGTTAACAAACCTATAATAATATTAACCAAGTCTAGAGAAATAATAGGTTACTTCTATTATCCTAGATTTTTTTTGAAGGTAAAAATGTATAAAGTAATTTGGAACCATATACCTTTAGTAAATGAGTAGGGTTTTCATATAAATCCAATCATAAACATGTGAAAACCCCAATAAAGGACACTTATAATAACTATAAACAATTGATATTATAAGAAATATAAAGTAAAAATAAGTTTAAATTACCACTGGCTTCATAATTATAAAATACGTAAAAAGGGCCTTTCTCAAATTAGTTAATCTACTTGTAAAACAACAAATGGAAGATTCGTGTTTCTCTCCTTCAATACAGAGCTAGGGAAATAAATATTCTAAAAATATTTCATCTTTTAGAAGTCATATGTTCACATAGAGTTGTCCAACTAAGATTATTCTTGTGTCATTTTGTGCGAAATTTGAAGAGCTTTAAAAATGAGTAGTCAAATGCAAGAATCCAAGCAGTATTGAGGGAGATATGACAATGTGAAGACAACCATTTGGAACAAGGGCAACATTAGGGAAATTTTTTCCATATAAAACATCTCATATTTTAGGAGCCATATCTTTGTGAAGGGTTACCAAATTTAGATCATTTTTGGATCAATTTGTGTGGAACTTGAAGACCTTTAAAATGAGTAGTTATTGAAGGAATCCGAGCAGTATTTAGAGAAATACAACCCTGTGAAGTCATCTCTTTTGAACAAGGGCGATGATGATTTATCAAGTCATTGAAAATAAAATTTCAGATATATGCTAGCCAGGGTTTAGATAATGGGAGGAGTAGTGGAGGGATAGAGCATCAACAAGGTGAGATATTTTGTTTGGGCATAGATTTTTTAGTTAAGTTTCATTTATACCTTCATTTTATTTGAAGTTATACATGCAAATTATTATATATTTAGTTCAAATAATATAATTACTATAAGATATATCAGTAAATTTTAGTAGATATCAAGTTAGAGTGTCCTTCATATGGATCGATTTACAACTAAATACTTAGAATCATCCCTAGTCGTAGAGGTTAGGGAAGACTTCATAGAGAAGTGATCCTTATTCCTCAAAGATAACACAATCATTGGTAAATATAATGGGTATTGGTTAGGGGCTTTGGCTTTGAGAAAAAGGATTGATAGGAGATGGATGTTTCTAGAAGTGAGTCTATATTTTCTTTTCAAAGGTTTCTTTCTAGTCATCTTCTATTCTAGGGAGGAAAGAGATAAAATTCTAAAAGGGGGTCCTTGGTATATGGGAAGAGTAAGACTCTTCCTTACTTGTTGGTATGAAGGCTTTGTACCTAAAAATGTAAATCTAATCCTAATACCAATCTAAGTTAGGATGTATGGATTGCCCATTGAATTCTAGGAGATACATACCTGCAAGGCAATAGGCAACACTCTAGGAGAATTTCTTGAGATTTAAAAAACTATAAAATATGGAGTATTGGCTATTTATGCCTAAATATTGGTCATGATTGGTATCAATAAACATTTACTAAAATCAACCATTCTTAACTATGGGGGTAAGTTGTGGATCATAAACATGGATTATGAAAACATATCTTTTAGATGTAGAAGATGTTATGAGGTGGTACATATTGAGAGATCATGCCCTAAGAAGAGTTTAAAAAAACATATGTAGAAAATTGTAAGAGAAACTTACAAATGGATATGGATGAGGATGTTTCAACTTTTAAAAAATAATTCTAGATAGATGAAAGTAAATAAATAGTGGATACTAGTAAATAAGGATATTGGAAGAAACACCAATTCTCTTGAGGATTTAGCCTATGAATAAAAAGTATATCAAAGCTTAGAGGAGATGGTACATATTGGAGTATATTATATTATTTGATTTATATGTCCTGAGTAAAGATCATGAGTCTCTTAGGCAAGGGGAAAGATAAGAATTCAAAGGTCATTTTGTAAACTATATCATAGAGATAAAACTCCATAACTTGATGTACAATTTCATATAATGAAAAAAGTTTGGATTGTATTCTTCCTGATTAATGTTGTAAGTTTCTTTCTATATTATCAATTCATTTCATTATCTTGAACTTATTATATTGTGGTTATAATATATTTATATCCTTTTAAATATAACCTATGATATTTTGTGGTAGTATTAAGAATTAAAAAGCCAACAGTGGTATCAAAGCTACCACCAAAATTTGTCTAGACTGATAGAGTTTATTTTAGCCACCATTATAAATTGATTTTATTTAAGAGTCTGTCCATTTTGAAGGTAATGAGACTCAAACTCTATTTTAAGGTTATATTGAGTAGAATATGCTAGGGTCATTCCACTAGGTTGAAGGAAAACCAATGAAGAATAAGGCTCAACTATATTGAAGAATTTAGAGAACCAACTCAAAAAAAAGTTGGTCATTCAAGAAAGAGATATCCTGATATTAATATTGGTATTGGATTCTCTAGTGAAGAGGAGAATCATATTGAGTTCTTATGTTTGACCTAAGACATTATTGATTTCAGAAGAGTGTTGCAACAAAGATTAAGCTACAAGAGTGTGAGAAGCTTTCTACAAAGGATAGAGAAGAGTTTCAGTTTCTAAGAGCAGTATGTTGAAAGAAATATAAATATAGCAATAGACTGAGAAGAATTTAGAGCTTCCTAAGATTATAGAAATAAAGTATAACAAAAATAAAAATATTGATATTTCATTCTTGAAGAAGGATAAAGAAGCACCTAGCTTACTTTATATTTCTTCAAGTATTGGATTAGAATATAAATTTGAAAAGAGTTGCAAGTTATTAAAATAAAATAGGTCCTTATAGAGAAAATAAAAGAGGTCTTTATAGAGAATATATAGAAGTCCTTTATAGAATGGAATCACTCAAGCTTGATAAAGTTTTATTTCAAAAAAGAAGTGATGGAGCTTGGAAGAGACCAAGCATATTTTAGATAATAAGTATCAAAGCTTGGATAAAATCGAGCATCATAAAAGCAATTTAGAAGTAGAGCATTTGAACCTGATAAAAAATAAAGCTGCCAAGTTAAGGAAATGTTCAAGCATAAGTAAGAGAAACAAATATATAGTGCTCAAGACTCTAGAAACAACATGGAAAAGTTTTCAAGGCACTTAAGAAAGTGAAGATTAAACTATGGATAACAAAGCTTGATAAGCACTTTGGTAAATATTTTAGACACTAAGGAGAACATAGAGTGAGTACTCTAACAATGCCTACACTACACCAAAAAAGGGCTTTAACGGTGCTTATAAACTGCCCTTAAAGATATTTAAAGGTGGTTATTCAGTGGTTGTCTATGAGGGCATCATAAATTTTTTACGACATACGATGGCAACTAAAAACCACCTCAAAAAACCACCCTCTTAGGATCTAAGAGAGCAGTTAAAACCCATCCTCTTAGGACTACGAGGGTAGTTGTGAACAGTCGTCTTAGGACTAAGAGGACGATTATTAAACGCCCTCTTAGGATTAAGCCTCTTAGGCCTAAGAGGGTGGTTTATAGATGCCCTCTTAGAGGCTAAGAGGATGGTTTATAACCACTCTCTTATGGTCCCACCCTAAAAAAATATAAATGAGATGATCCGTGTTGGAGGGACTAGAAGTTAGGCCAAACAATTAGGTTCATGAAAAAATTGTAGTGATAATGGGTATTTTAATTGTCCTTACCTATAGTCTGGTTGTTGAAATTACCATTGATGTTCACTGTTGTGTACTTACTCAGACAATTTTAAAGTTATAGGTACTCAAATCAATATATGGGAAAGTTGAGATGGAAAGGTACTGACTTAACAATTGTGTATTTAAGTGATAATGTTATCAGATAAGTTATATCATCGATTATAAAGAGAATTAGACTCTTTATTTAAAACTCTCTTAGTAGAAGTAATTCTATCAGTGCATGTTTTAACTCCATGATCAACACCCAAGAGTTTGCAAACTTTACAAAGCTACTTGATAATAAACAAGATCTCACACATACTACCAATTATTTTAAGAATCAATCAATTTATACTTAGCAAAAGAAAAAAATTATATTTTTGGTCTCGGCTTGCAAAACACCACCCACGGTGCCTACGACATCAATGTATTAATATAAAATCACCCTCCTGATCCAATATAAAAAGCTACCAAGAAGATATTGTAACATGATTATCAATGAGATCTTGCATGTATTGTCAGCACCTTGTCTTCCTTATCCAATGGTATATTATTATCACAATCACTCAACTAAGATGGACTGAGAGTAAATCATAATTATAGTGATGAACATTGTTCTTTATATTAAACCAAAAGGTTTTTAGGCGACTCATCCATATTGTTCAGTTTGTTTGTTGACATCAAAGAGAAACTACTTGTGGTCTCAAGTTACAAATACCACCCATACAATGTAAGGATATATTTTCTAAAAATATTTATAAACTTTTTAAATTAAATGTCACTCATTTTATCTTTAAAAAAAATGTATATTGAGAAAATTCAAACTTTACATATCCTATGCCCTAAAGAACACCCTTATGAGTTAGTAGTCTATTTAAAAAAAAAACGTATATTGAGAAAATTCAAACTTTATAGATCCTATGCCCTAAAGAACACCCCTATGAGTTAGTAGTATGTTACCCACATATCGTCAGAATGACTTATCATTCATTTCCATGTTAATCACCTCAATAACTTGTCCTAAGCTTTTAAGTATATATATATTTTCCTAGCCATTCGAAACAAATTAGTGTTCATGCTGCCCCAACTTCAAGAAATTTTTATAGAATAGTTTTGTAATAGGATTATTGAATTGATTTCCATCACGATGTGGTATTGTAGGAAGGTGAGACACTTACCATAACAATCACCCAGGTTCAAAACATGACAAGCATCCCCTTCAACTGGTTGTCCAACTAATACAATCAGGTGTATGTGATAAAAAAGTTGATATTTCCATGATTCAAAGATCCTATGGATGTATAAAAATATGGTTGATTTTTTAACTAAGAGTAATAGTGCAAAGACAGAGTAGTCCACCTCCATGGGCATTAACTTTTACAATTAAGAAAATAAACAAAAAAATATCATTCAATAAAAATATTCATAAAGTTTGTATATATTTATATAAAGAAAATGTTGGGGAAGGCCATTGTGAGAATGAAAAGTATGAATAACTTGTCTGTAAGGAGCATTCTTGTCCTTATATGGTAATGTATCTCATTTTGGGCCCTTACTTCCTCCCTATTGCTCTCCACATGATTTCCTCTTCTCTTATAGACATAATTGTATTCCATTGCTACAAATCTTCCTAGAGTTTCATCAGCTGGACAGTTCTACTATGAGAGCTTTTTTATGGTTTTATCGGTGTGTCCTACATCCTAGTTTCTTTAAATAGTATTCTTAGTAGCGCATGGTGTGGAGCATCCTCCAGGTGTTGACCTGAGATATTCCTTAGTTGAAGAGGAATTTTGAGGTTTTTAAAACCAAATTGTTGAATGCTCCTTCTTCAACCACTTATCCTTTTTAGGTTTGAAAAATCATACATGAAGTACAAAATGGAGTGTGAGGTGAAATTCCATTACACATATAATGAGTTCTACCTCAAAAATTCTAACATTGTAACCATAATTTTGCATGACTTTCTTATGGACATATACTTGTAAAATCTAAAATAATAAGGACTATTATAAAGGGAATGTGAACTAGTCATGTGGAACAAGAACCTACATTGAACAAACACAATTTTACATGATGCAAGGACTTTGCAGTCTAGTTTGACTACATCAAAATAAGACTTAGCAAAAAAGTGGAGAATATTATTGTGTCCAAAAGTTTCTAAGAATTGAAATTGATGCCAGTGTTGTGATGATTTTATATTTATGGCTTGTACTGGCAAAAAAAATGATTGTCCTTTGTAAAATTGAATAAATATTTTAATACTTTATTCTCTTTTTCAAATATTAGAATAGCTGACATAATTCCCACATGATTGACTAATAGCCAAAGACAAGAAATTAACAAAATAATGATAATTCTAGGCAATGTTCAATAACTCAGGATATTTTTATGGTGTACCTTAGACCGTTGTTTGATTCCTCTACATCAATTATCATTATCATAAACTGCTTTGATGCAAAAGGTAGAGCTCCAACAGTGTACAAACTCTTTAGACCATCAATAATAGGTAGTCTCTTACCCAAAAGGGTCTCTCTGTAAATGGAACATAGACATTAGTTCTTCAAAAATTAAGAAAACATCACATGCAACATACTATCCAGTTCTAGTTAAGAAGCAACTTGATGAATATTAGTTTCTAAAGCCTTTGATTCCCACAAGCCACAATAGTAGTACTAGATCCCATGGGAGAAACAAGTACAATTCCAGCCCCTGTGCCATTCTTACACCTTGCACCATCAAAATACAACTTCCACAACTGATCAGAGACAAGGTTTGGGGAATCAAAGATTTTTTCTTCAGTCTACTTAGGTTTAGTTATGGTATAACAACCGATGTCAGTTTTGACCATCGTGTTGAAATCCATGAGTAAGAACTCATCTTCAAGGTGAAGCTCATCAAGAGCTTCTTCCATCAAGCCTACTTCTTGTAATTCTTCAATCATCATGTTGACTGCATCAGTGGATATTTATTCTTATTCCAATTTTTCTATATGAAAAGTGGATGGCTTTTCATTATAGATACGAATCCTCCTTCCTTTGAAAAAAATCTCCAAATGTGAATAATCCAAGCAAAGGTATCCTTCCAGTTTTGCTGTGAACTCCCTCGAGAGACACATGCTGAAGTATGGTTCCAAGTCAACCACCACTACTTCTTGGATAACAATGATTTATGACATGCTATGTAGAAAAATAGGAATATCCTTGATTACTCCCACTATCTTGACTGGGGTTCCATCCAACTGCAATATGCCTGGACTGCTTCTTGTATACTCAATTCCCATGACATCACATACTGCCTTTGGCATGCCAGTAGTCATAGCACCAAAGTCAATCATACAATTGTGCACGATCCACTCTTCCATTTTGAGAGACGAATAGAACAGAGGTGGCATATTCTTTCCAGTGGTCGAAGTAGGCAGCATCTATGCTAACACTATTTGGGAATGACTTTTATTTTGATATTTTTCTAATTTTAGAGACTCTTGTAGTAGATCAACTTGCTCAGGTAACTGCAAATCATCATATAAGCTCACCTTTATCGGTATCTTTTTCATCTCTTCGAATAATATTGTAGCCAGAAGTACCAGGTATCTTTTCTTCTCTAGTCGGCTTATACTTGTTTCGATATTGTTGAGTCGCCTCTACCCTTTGTCTCTTAGTCAATGATGGGTACTTGAGACGCTCTTTAGCCTGCTCTTTTGCCTTCATTTGCTCTTGAGGGTCGACGGGCTGCGATATTGATGTCTTCATATTTTCTTGAGCTTGCTTGGGCAATAGATCCTTCAGCAAGACAAAATATTTCTTCTTCATTGTCGCTTTAGGTGCTTTCAATTACGGTTGCACTTTTTCATTTTGCACCTTCTGCTTAGCAAGGACTTTCAGAGGCTCCATTTTTGCTGGATCAACAATCACCGAATTCTTTCCAGCTCTTGTAAGAACTAAAACTTGATCCAATGATGGGACCATTAAATTATGATCAGCTTCTCTTATCATATTAACTTGTCCATCGACAAATTTTTTTTCTAACATTGGTACATAGTTCAAATGAACCTTGCACGTGTCTTCTCTGTGGGGATCATTACAAGTGGAACACTAGTATGCTTTCTTTGATGTACTAGTTTCTTCATTTTCTAGTACGATTGTGCTCATCTCGGGGACTTCACTAGTGGTTGCTTGCTCCCTAGCAATTGGTGATGTTTGAAACCTTCTAGAATGAAAATTAGCTTTTGCTTGTTTCTTCTTTACTGCTGTGATCTCGTTCGACATTGTCCTTACAACCAAATTAACAAATTGCATTTCTTGCAACAATTTCATGTAAGGATCAGGATTTGAAGGTGTAGGAGGTGCTGGTAAAGTTAAAGGTACTAATGGGGTAGGCAACGATAGTGGAATAGGTGGCACTGGTAGCATTGGGAAAGGAACGGGTACTGGCAACTATGGCACTACTAGTGCAGGTGACTATGAAAAGCTTGGAGAAAAAAATTATGGCACTAGTACTGGAATGATATGAGGTGGACCAAAGCTCCATGAGGAAAATGGGTACATAGAAGACATGGGATGCGAAAACGTTCTCGAATACAAATGTTGTGGAAGATCGGAGAGGATGGGTATGGTTACCTTTGGGAGAAGCTTACCTATGGTGATCAATTTTGCTTCAGCCTTCTGCACCTATGTGTATAATTATAAAAATGTATTTACATTGGCTTGTCGGATAGCCATGCTAATGTTGGAGTTGAAGAATTTGAGATAATAAAACACATCTTACTCATGAATGGGCCGAAGACCATAAGGAACCCTTTTCTAACTTCGGGAAAACCTAACATTGAAGTCCACTATTTCCTCTTGCAAATGCCTTTAAATCATTGTAAATTGATGTAGCAAGGAGAATATGTCAGCTTGCTCATGGAAATTCTTGATTAGCAAATTCCACCAACTGATCCCATGTGACAATAGTGGCGGGCGGCAAATACCGGTACCAATTTAACAAATTTTCTCTAAGTGATAACACCAGTAACCTTACCATAATATCTTCATCAGTAATATCATGAATCGTAGCCAAAGAATCCACATCCTGAATATGCTCATAAGTGGCCTTACCAGTACCATCATAGGTAGGTAGAGCCTTCAAAGTTGCTTGGGGGACTGGATTTTGTGCTTGTAAATTTAAAGCTCTCGAACTATTCCATGTTGGGAACTGCATTGGTGGGTGTGGTTTTTGTGGAGGCAGATTCTGAGCCATATTAACTGGTGTATGAGGTGGAGGAGGTGGGATGCTAGTAGTAGTACTAACTGGACTT
The DNA here is from genome assembly GCA_028583015.1 of Wollemia nobilis. NCBI lineage: Eukaryota > Viridiplantae > Streptophyta > Pinopsida > Araucariales > Araucariaceae > Wollemia > Wollemia nobilis. The sequence continues at coordinate 4,083,648 of JAQPPZ010002395.1, read as the reverse complement.
AAAGAAACAGAGAACACACTAGCTATTTGTGAGGATCTTGCAGATGATGTATGGGGTATCGACGGTATACGGGGAAAAGTGACTAATTGAGTATGTTCCCCTAATATTTTAGTATCAAGTTCATAGAACTCAATGGGATCTTCAGGATTTTTGGCCTTTGATCTTGTGATCATGAAGCACAACTTTTGCTGCCTTCACGTTCAGAGGCTTCTAGGTATAATTGAATCACCATATGTTCTAACTATATAGCATGAAGGTAATCATAAAACCTTAATACTATTGAAAGTGGAACTTTCAGGGTCCCACCAGGCGTGCCAAAAACTATTGGTCAAATATCTGCCTAATTATACAAACATGAGTTTGCGCACCCTAGACATGGCCAACATTGAAAGGCCAAAGGAAATAAATGTCCTCCGTGCCAATATCCAAAGAGGGCTAGATCCTTTATAATCCTACACAGTTTTGAAGTCTAGAGTTGTAGTTAAAAATTTGAAATAATCAAAAGAAAGGGAAATGTAGCCACAGGTCAAAGTGTAGGATTGAGGAGAGACTAGCAGCAAGAATTCCACCCAAGTGTTTGTAACAGCATGTAATAAAATAAGGCAATAAAATTTACTTACAACCTTGCAGAGACAACCTCCAGGATTGCATTCCAGAACTCACTCCCTCACCAACAATGTTCAAATCTAGGTGCATAATTTAAACTTAACAGTAGATAATGAATATGAGCTTAAAATAGAAATGCAAAATGTAGAAAGAAATCACATAAATATTGCTTGTAAATTTAGAAGCCAAATTTCTTCTATTGATGTAGAGAAATTTAGAAGTTTTCTTGCATAATGTCTAACCTCTTCTTTTACAATAGAAATTGAGTAGTATTTATAGAGGAATTTTGCCTCTATCATTTAATGCATATATAACAAAATGTTTACAGATCAAGAACCTTGGCGAGACAATTCCTCCTCAAAAACCTTGAAAATCCACTTTCAGACATAGCGCTCCAGTTTTTAAGGTGAAGTCCTTGGGAAACCAACACATTTGGGTGGCGATGCATGGAAAATTGCAAAGCTTGGCCGTTGACTTGGCACAGTCGTTGCACATCAAAAAGTTACCCTTGTCTTGAATGTTTTGGAACTCATGAAAATCACCTTGTGATATTAAATCTGATAACTTTTCAATGTAAAATCAACAACTTTAGTTATTTTTTGCCCCAATCATTAAATTCTTGTCCTGCATCTGATTCAAGCACCTTTGAAAAATCTTTGAACTAGAGTTTGCTCAAAATTAGTGAAGAACACAAGCTTATACTGAGAGGGGGGTGAACAATATAAGAGCACTTTTTACTTTTCTTTCCAAATCAATATTATGCAATGTATAGATAACAATATCAACAACAGTAGTCAAAGCAATACATAAATCACCACACATAATAGAGACACAATTTTAACGTGGTTCACCCAAATATGGCTACCTCCATGGAGAAAATATTTCTTCTAAGTATTTCTCAAATAATCTCTTGGGAATCCTTCCCAATTACAATGTTTATGGACCTCTGTCCAAAGGAAATGTTGATCCCCTAAATATGGTTTATGGATCTCTATCCACATGAGAACTCCTTCTCCTCTGCTTTGGCTGGTGATCCTCTAGAAGACTACTGCATCCACTACACTAGCTTGTGGATCTCTCTCAACTGAAGACTCTTGTCCCCACTCAGAAGACCTATCCTCACTACCTTGGATGATGTATCTCTATATGTTGGAGACTATTTTCCTCTCTGCTCTATCACCTCCAAAGCTCTGTCTCAAATTTGTACTAAACACAGTCTAGTCGATCTAGCACAAATTTGCTCAACAAGTCCACTCAAATCTACACTAAACATAGTCTAGTTGATCTAGCACAAATATGCTCAACAAGTCCACTCAAATCTGCACTAAACATAGTCCAATCGATCCGGCACAAATATGCTCAACAATTCCACTGAAATCTATACTAAACATAGTCTAGTTGATCTAGCACAAATCTGCTCAACAAGTTCACTAAAAAACTGCTCAAATCTGCTCAACAGGTTCACTCAGAACCTGCTCAATTCTGCTCAACAGGTCCACTCAAAACCTACTCAAATCTTCTCAACAGGTCCACTCAGAACCTACTCAATTCTGCTCAACAGGTCCACTCAAAACCTGCTCAACAGGTCCACTCAGAACCTGCTCAATTCTGATCAACAGGTCCACTCAGAACCTATCCAAATCTGCTCAACAAGCTCACACAGAACTTGTCCAAATCTACTCAACAAGCTCACACAAAACTTGTCCCAATCTGCTCAATAAGTTCTCTCTAGAACTTAACCAAATTTGTATTGTAATATTCTACAAAATCTCACACAAAATCAGTCCACAATTCTTCTAAAAGACTTACCTCAAATCTGCTTAACAAGTCCACACAAAGAACTTGTCCAATCTCATAGAAGCATGAAGAGAATTGTTAGAGACTCAATATGTTCTACTCTCAATGCACAATCACTTTCAAAATTTTCTCAATCTCATAGAAGCATAAAGAGAGTTGTTAGAGACTCAATATGTGTTATACTCAATGCACAATCACTTTCAAAATTTTCTAAATCTCATAGAAGCATAAAGAGAATGGTTAGAGACTCAATATGTTATATACACAATGCTCAATCACTTTCACAACTCAAATCAGAATGTAAAATAGTTTATTTTATGGAACTTGAACAATCACTTTATACAACCACTTGACTAGGCTCAACCAACTCAACTCAATCAATTTCTTAATGAAACTCCCCTTTCTCACAAACCCTAGTCCAAGCATATATCAACCAACTCAAAATGTTTCCAACAATGCTCAACAACAAATCTCACATAACAATGATACTCATGTTATTTTAAAAACCCTAGTTCAAGTTCTTTGCATAATAACTCACTTCAACAACAATGCTTATAAAACAATCTTCATATAACAATGATACTCATGATCTTTGCAAAACCCTAACTCAAGTTCTTCACACAACCAATGGCTTCAACAACTATGCTTATCAAACAAGGTTTTAATCACAACTCTTAATTCCAAAAAACCTTGAAGCATTAACTCAAGCATTTTCAAAAAAGAAACCCTAATCAAATCCTTTTCACTCCAAACTTTATTTTCTAGTAAGCCAATCAATTAACTCAACCAAGGAAGAATTTGCCCATACCTTTTGCTTGACAAGGAGTTGATCTCACAAATCTGCCACACTCACAATTACTTCTTTGCCAATCTCAATAAGGGTTATAAGATAATAATTTCCTCAACAAAACACAATACAAAATGATATCAAAATGACACCTTATCACTTCAACTTAAATAATATTCAATACCTTCACAATAATATTCTTTAACACAAAACCCCCTTTAAAATTAAACAATACTCAAAAAGTCTTAATCCTTCAATATGCCAATATAGTAATTTAAGACTATCAAAAATAATTAAAACCAAAAACCTCCTTATTACTTCAAGTGATAATTTTCAACTACCACCACTATCCAACAAACACCCTTTCTAAACAATTCCATTAGCAACTCCTATACCTCCAAACTTAGGCAAATAATAAAAATTTAATGCAAAATATCTACCTTGCCTTCATAGGGATTCAAATCCTCAATAATGCCCATGACGTACACCTTGTCGTGACTCCAACAACCACACGAGCTATGCGCTCGTTTGAGATAGAGAAAGCACCACGTGCTTTAAAACATATCACTCTTTTGCCCCTTTGCAAAAATGTGTGCCTTTGGCGCCTTCAACCAACATGACTGCCAATGCACACTGTCATGTTTCAAACGCTAGCTTCCTTGTCAACAAACGTTTTACCACCTGCCCACTTGCCACTAGGTCAAGTTGCCCGATTGACCTTCGACCATTCGACGCCTTCCACTTTGTTTCTGTTCGGTGGCAAATCAAACATGAAACTCGCAGTCCCTTTTTCACGAGCTCTTCTCTTTAATGATTCATATGCAATTAATCGATCAAGCAAGGATAAAGTTTAATGCCCTTTGGGCATAGGTATTTATATTAAATTCCTCCATTCTTTGTAAAACATCGGCGCATTTTGAAGCTTTCATTACCATGAGACATCGACGAAGATTAGAACCTTGATAAAGCGCTTTGAATATTTTAAACTTCAAGCCCATATTTGGGTATTGTAAAATATTAAATATTTTACTTTGGGCTTTTAACCAAATCACTTAATATTATAATATTAAACATTATACTATTATATCCTTTTAATCATTATAATATTATTGCTTCCTTCTCATTGCATATCATGGCGTAAATAATATTTATTTATAAAATTTAAATTCTCATTGAATTTAAATAATTTATAAAAATATTATGTCTCCTTTTTAACTTTACACTGAATATCTTGACCTTTGACCTTCTTCATGGATATCAAATAACAACTTTGTCAACTTTGTTCCTTGACGAAAACCTTGATATTAATGTTGACTTCATTTATTGACATCAATGACAACTTTAACTTTTAGGACTCAAAATGTCTAACAATTAGAGAAAAAATAGTTCGCTGTTCTCCTTCGATTTCATATTTGATGCTTTGAACCAATTTAGCCCTTAAAAGAGGTAATTGAGAGCTTCACATTTTTCCCAGGGTGAAAGCACTTTTCATAAGATGCCTTACATCTTAAAATGTACGATTGCCCCCACAATAGGCCAAAGGCGCTATCGCCCTTCACCTTGGGCTAACGTAGTTTTGTCCTTTTGATACTACCTCTTTAATGCCTAAAGCAAAAATAAGACTTTGACATTTGGGTGGGGCTTGTAGCTTCGCCCTAAGAAGGGGCGAATGAGACTTTCACCCCCCACCTGGGGCGAATGCATCGTTGACTTTTCAACGTCACCTTAGCACTTGCCACTTTCCTTTAGCTTCGTTTGAATCTCTCTTTTGACGAGATTTTGCCCTAAAGAGGGGCGAATGGGACTTTCGCCCCTCACGTGGGGCGAATACATTTTTGACTTATCAACACCTTAAGTTTAATTGACATTCGTCCCAAAGTGGGGCGAATGATGCTTTCGCCCCAACTTTGGGGCGAACGTGCTCCTTGTTATTTTAGCCTGCTCTTCAAGTTCGGCGCATTCTCAACTTAAAAGTTTAAATGTCTTTTCACCCCAAAGTGGGGCAAAAGGGACTTTCGCCCCTCATTTGGGGCGAAAGCATCTCCACTCGAACCTTAACCCATTTTCTCTATTTTCCTTTTAAAAAGATCACGTTCGCCCTGGAATGGGGCGGATGCTTCAGTCATCCCAAATTAGAGGTGAATGTGCCTTTGCCATCCCTTTTCCATAACGACCCAATTTTTCAATAAAGGGATCATTTTTGCCCAATTTTGAATTCTGAAGCACTTGCTTTTCGTGACGCTATCAAGTGAACTTTACTGATGTTTCTCACACCTTTATCCGTTAATATTTTGTCTCGTGACATCCATTACTTCCAAGCAAGAAATGCATGAAAAACAAAGAAGTTATCACACACAAAAACTGTAACATATCATATAGGCCGAAAACACTGCATCATAGTATTAATATATTTTGCTGCTTTACAATAAAAAAACTTTCAACAGGATTTGATCAAAATTTTAATTTAATGTGGCATAATGCAAAACTGCCAACAAGTGAATACAAATATTTTTCCTCCTGGATGTAGTTCAAACCCTTTTTCTTAGCATAAGATAAGCCCTCTTTATTTGATTGAAAGGTTTGATATATATAATACGTTAATGGTATTAGTTAATTATGGCCATGGCCTAGTTATTAATAAAGTGTTATTTAAAAAAGTTACTTAAAATTTTACATTTTTAATATGAGGATGAATGAGATCCCTTTCCCCTTTTTTAAGAGATCTCCCAAGGAAATTATTATTTTTTAGTTACATAAGAGAGTTAGGAACAACCACACTATTTTTAGTGACTGACAAGCGCAGGGTTCAAACCACAGGGGCTGCTTCCACCAAACCTATTATGCTTCATTATTATTGACCTGGTATGAAGGGGACCACCGATCGCTCGAAATTCGTATCGTCATCGTCGGTCTAGCGTGCACTCAGAGGATTCAAATAAGACTACTACCTTTGCAAATAGGCTGCCCTCGAGGTTTGAACATGGGTGTCTTCTTGGTAAGTGTCTGGTTAGAAAATCACTTACCAATCTACCTAGCCCTCGGGGACCTCCCAAAGAACTTATATCAAGACCCTATTGGAGGATACTCTCTTTTAGTTATCATACATCTATATAAGAGTGGAAAGGAAAAATAGAGGACTCATTCTTTACCATATGGGGGGATGAGAGAAAAAATAGTAGAAGGAAGGAAAAATAATGGGATAACCTATAGTGTAAGTGGAAAACAAACGGTGGATGATTTCACCATAGTAAGAATTTTTTCCATGAACGAGAAAACCAAGTATCCCTCATATAGAATCTATGTTTTTAAAAATAATAGCTTGTCCACTTTGTATGATATTTATATTCAGTTAATGAAGGTGTTCACATAAATGTGTATAGAAATCTGCACTTATTTTAATTTTTGAAAAATGATTACAACACATATGTTATTCTCTATTGAAATGCAAAAAGAAATTGAAACCTTGTTTAGAGTATTTGAAATTTGAGTCAAATACTCTTACTCTATTTCTTGTGGAAATAGGTATGAGCATTTGCTAGAAAATATAATCTATGTAGTCATTGTTAGATTTGGCTTGTAACAAAAGAATCCATGTTTAACTATTGATTGTCATTGACTTATACTTATACACATACATTGATTTGTTTTGGGAACTATGTATGACTAGATTAGTTATTGCATGGTTACACTGGTTGTGCTATAAGAAGGAAAAAATAATATAACAATTAATGAAGTGCATACTATTGTGTTTACATCTATTTTTTGTATTTATCCTTGTAATGGATTAATGTATAGTAATATGCCTGATTTAAAAATAGATATTTGAGATTTTAAATTTAGAAAAGTTTTTTTTTTTCCATAAGATAAAAGAAAGAGTTTTGAAAGGGTCCTAAAACCTTTAACAATTTAAAAAGTAGATCTTCATGTGTAGAATTTGGTATGTGTAGAATTTGGTATTGAGTCTATTTCTCCACCAATGGATGAAAATGGTAGCGAGGTCTAAGCACATTTCTTTTATGGCATATAATACTAACAATCGCCTTTGCCGTGTTTTCCCGCCAGTGTGGAAGCCCCTTGGTTGAGAAGTAATGGTGCATTTCAAAGGGAAGGGATGATAATGTTTTCGCCCAGAGGTTTGGATCCGCAGATATGACGGAAGGGGTTTCTTGGTGAGGGGGCCGACCTACAAGCTTTTATTCTCGTAGGACCTTTAGAAGATGCTTTCGATGAAATTAAAAAATAAATTAAGCGCGCACGGTACCGTGTTTTTTAGAGGGATTGCAGGAGGCGACGTCGGAAATAAAATTTGAAGAGAATTCAACACACAACGCACTCGCCACTAGCCACTAATGATTGTATACGTGAGTCACCACTTTATAGATAAGAAAAATTGAATGTAAGGTGTGTGGGAGCATCTGTTGATTGCTCCCGTATTTGCCAGCTAGTAAGCTACCAGTTTGGGCATGAGCTGATTCAAAGTGCTTTTCATTTGGATAACTCTGCCTAGGTAGTCGACAAAATATGTCTTAGTTGAATAGGCAGATGAAATCTTTAATGTGAGAAAATTGTATTATCATGTTTATTGTTAAGTTTTTTTTTTTAATTTTTTTATGATTTTTTTAATAAGGAAGGTTTAAAGTTAGTATTCTCATCCCATCATAATTTTTTATAAGGGAGGTTTAAAGTTCAAATGCGTGTGACTATGTGTTAAATTTCTTATTGATAAGCTTAGCTTTTCTCTTGTGAGAGGTCATAGTGAGATAGGGAGGCCCAGTTTGGGCGTCTGCCTTATAAGAGGTCATGGTGAGAATGGGATTTCCAACCTGGACTCATGGTGGGATGAGGATGCCCTAGTTTTATAAGAAGTCATGGTGGGATGGGGATGCCCCAGTTTTATAAGAAATCATGGTGGGATGGGGATGTCCAGCTCTAAACATCCCCTATACATCGATATTAATATTGAGATCGTCTCATTACAAATATAATAAGGGTGGTATGTTTTTAAGTTTTGATAAAAATGATCCAAGTTTAAATTTTTTATAAAAATTTTTTTAACTTCTTTCAAAAATTCATACTTTAAAATTTTGATTTAAAAAAAATAATTTAATTTATTTCTATCAACTTTCTCAGCCAAAAAAATATTGAGGGAGAGACCACTGAAGCACTAGAAACAAATGATATTTTAAAATGTGGATTAGAGTATAAGGGGTCATGTTACGGATACTGTATATGATATTAGAGGCATTATCAGGTGTGATGTTTAGAGAGTTTGGTACAAGTTTAGTGGAAAGTTAATAAAGTTTGTAAAGGTAATAGTTTGATTTGAATTTTTAAAATATTGGTTAGACCGACTATGTAATGAAAAAATTACACAGTTATTTATTCCTCGAAATAAAGTGTTATAGTTCAGATTTTGGTTTTTCTCGAAAAAATATAAGGTTCAGGTTTAAATTACGGTGACTTATGTGGATGTATTTTAAACATGGATCATAAAATTTGTGATACTAATCAAATTAAAAATAATAATTATATACATCAAATAACACAAAATTAATAATATTTTTTTTCACTTAAAGGTTTTAAAAGAGAAATGAGTTTGAAAAATCCTTTCACATTTAATAATACCTTTAATTTTATAAATAAATATATAATAAAAAATAATAATAATAAATTTTTTTTAAACTTATAAATTATCATTCAAATATTTATATAAAGATGAATTTGATTTTTAAAATTAATTTTATTTTAAAAACAATAAATTCTTAATAACTTGTAAGTTAACTGTTAGTTATATATTATTTAAATAAATTATAAGCTATATATTTTTTGAGTAATACTCTCAACCAGGAACGCTATATACTTTTTAAAATATGTTTATAATATTTTTTTAGAATACAGTTTTCACACTTTATTAAGGCATCTGTTTATATATATAGACGTACTATCGCGAGACGAGGGTTAAAAATTAATTGATTATTTTTAGTTTAAAATGTTAATGGTTGTATTTTAAAAACAAAAGAAATTTAGTCGGTGCGTAATAATTAATGAGACAGATAGGTTTGGTGGTTGCAGTCCTTGGTTTGAACCTTGCACTACTAGTTACTAAAAAAATAGTAGGTGTAGCCAACTCTCCTATATAACTGAAATAAATGTTGATACAAATAACTTATTTTATTAAACATAGTTTATTATAAAAATTATTAGAATCATTATAATCTATCTTATTGGATATGTTTTATTATAATCTTTTTTAGAATCATCATAATCCATCTTATTTCGCATGTTGCACATGTTTCATTATTGAAATTATCTAGAATCATCCTACTAATAGGCAAATCCCAAACCAATGGATTGAATTGCATGACACTATATAAACATGGTTATATGAGTTTATTTATTTATTTTTTAATTTTTAGTTTTATAAAAAAATTTAACTAACAAAATATTTTAAAAAATATCTTTGCTTTTAAATTAGTATTAATGTTTATGTAAGTTTTGGATCTTAGTTTATAATTATAATATTTTTGGGTGTCAATTTTCAATTATGATAAGAATTTTTTATTGTGTTATTTTGATTTTAAATTATTTCTCTATTAATGATATATTACCATAATTTCAATAAAAAATGATATATATTTTTTGGTATAAGGTAGAGGTGGTTATAAGGTCCACAAACCTTTTACATAGTCAAAATGGGCTGGTTCTAGCATCAAGCCCGTATAATCAAAATACAAAATGGATCTTTCTAAGACCCACATTAAGCCATACTTAGAGTCCACAGTCCTATACTTGTCGCTTGACTATTCAGGATAAAACAAAAACCAAACAACACCTAGCACTTACTAATACCACTAGGTTGTTGTACTGTACACTTGTCACCTCCCAGGCCCCAGCAAATGGGATGCCTTTTTTGCCTAATTCCATTTGTCGGATTACTCATCATCAGCCCCTCTGATCTCCTGATGCTCTAACAGGTTTGATCTTAGCTCTTCTCTAGCAGCCAACACCAATAGTTCTTGAGGGAAGTTATCCTTCCAAATTTGCATCTCCCCAACAGAAACTGCAATATTTGCCATTAGATCCGCCGCCTGGTTCCCTTCTCTGAAGGTGTGTTGGATTCGGGCATTAACCAAATGAGATTTATGAATCTTTGCTTCTAGGATAAGCTCCAAGATGGTCCAACTGGGGTCTTTATCCTCCTTAATTGCCTTGATTATATTAAGCGAATCCCCTTCAAAGATAACTTCCTTATAACCCTCAAGTCTGGCAATTCTCATTGCCTGCATGCAGGCTCGGGCTTCTGCAAAATGATTTGTTTGAGTTCCCAAAGGCTCTGCAAAGGCAAGGACCACTTTTCCTTCCTCATTTCTCAGAACTCCTCCTGCTCCTGCAGCCCCCGATTTCCTTTAGCCGCCCCGTCAAAATTAAACTTAACCCACTTTTGTGTGGGGGTATCCACTTGACACCATCCCGTGGGTTGGTTGTAATGTCTAGGTCCGGAAGTTCCTCTCCCCGGCTCCGCAAAATCCTCCTTTCCCTTAGAGACATGGTCTCATTTTTGAAGAAGAAAGTTTTCCACTTTTCTTTCAAAGCTCTGATTATTTTATTACCACATAACCTGGGATCTTTCTTACGTCCTTTAAATACTCTCTTATTTCTCTCATTCCATATCCCCCATAAAAAATGGGGTAAGTCGAGCTTCCAGAGCCAAGTCAAAAGTTTCGCCCAGAAGGGGGAAGCCCACTGTATGCATAAGTCAGACATGCTATTTGGACAGACCCCAATCTATATGAAATTTGGACAGATCATTTGGAAGATCGTACAAGAAAATTCACAAGTTAGAAATATATGACTTACATATTCTATCGCTTTCTCACACAAGATACATCGATTGATGAATTGGAAACCTCTCCTTTGCAGATTATTCGTTGTCAGAATCTTATTTTGAACTGCCAACCAAAAGAAGAAAGCTATTTTTGGGGTTAAATTATTTAACCAAATAATAGAAGTCAGAGTCCAGCCATTGAATCCTGAGTGGATTAACTTATAGGCAGTTTTTATTGAATAGATCCCACTTGTAGTTTTGCCCCAAATCGCCTTGTCTCTTCCTTCCCCAGGAATGATCGGGAACACCCTTAAAGCATCATTGAGTTTGGTTAGGGCCACCTTCTCTTGCTCTGACAGATTATGAACTGTGATTTTCTTCCAAGAGGAAGTTTCCTGTGCTACAACAATAAAATCCCCTACTTTTCCTCCCATTTCCTCCGAAAGTTTATGTTGGAGGACCTGAAGGTCTAAGTTATCTTTCATAGGGGCCTCTTCCAACCACGGGTCTTGCCAAAAGTCCACTTGTCTTCCATTACCAATTCTCCATCCGATGCCTTTCCCGACTACCTCCCGACATTCGAGCAAACAATTCCGTAAATAGGATCCTCTAGGGAGATTATCAGCTTTCAGAAGTCCTGATTATTTCTGATATATTTTGCCTTAAGAAGTTTTACCCATCCCAATTGATCATTATTGATAAATCTCCATACCTGTTTGCCAATCATAGCTTGATTCATTTCTTTCATTCTCTTTAGCCCTAGTCCCCCCTGATCCTTGCTTGCACACACCTGATTACATGCTACCAACGAAATTCTCTTTCTCTCCTCTCGAACCCCGACCCACAAGAAGTTGCGTTGAATTTGCTCCAATGTAGCTCGGACCTTTGCAGGCATTCTAAATAGAGACATGCAATAAATTGGAATGCTCTGTAAAGTAGTTTGAACTAATAAGGCTTTTCCTATGGAGCTGAGAAGGCTGCCCTTCCACCCTGCTAACTTTTTGGAGATCCTGTCAATGACTGAGTTCCACAATGTAGCCTTCATTCTTCCTTCGAACATAGGCATGCCTAGATAAGTTGCTGGTAGAAGCTCCTTTCCACAACCGAAGAGGTTAGCTATTCTTTCCTCCCTCCCACCAGGCGTGTTAAAGAAATAGATGCTACTCTTCTTATAGTTTATGTACTGTCTTGCTTCTGTCTCATACTTGGTTAGAATTCTCTTCAGCTTCCTAGCCTGAGGCACCGAGGCTTTGGACACAATGATTGTATCATCCACAAACTGTTGGTGAGACACTGGATTCGCTGTTGAGGCTGGTTTGAAACCTTCCAAACGACCATCTGCCACCGCCGCTGAAATGTTCCTACCCAATGCTTCCGCTAAAATAATAAACAAGTATGGAGACAAAGGATCTCCTTGTCGCAACCCCCTTTCACTCTTAAAGTAACCGGAGGGTGACCCATTCACCATGACAGAAAATCTTGTAGTAGAGATACAACTAAAAATCAACTTAATCCACTGGGGACATAAACCAAACTTACCCAAAATCTTGGTGAGGAACCGCCATGAGACCCGGTCGTAGGCTTTATTCATATCAAGCTTTAGTAACATACCTGCTTCCTTACTAGCCACCATTGAATGAATAACCTCATGAATTGTGATGATACCATCCAGTATTTGTCGCCCTTTCACAAAGCCTCCTTGGTTCATATCAATGATGAAAGGAAGGATAACCTTCAGCCTATTGGCGATTGTTTTTGTGAGAATCTTCATCGTAGTGTTACATAAACTGATAGGGCAAAAATTGGAAAATTCCATTGCTCCCACTAGTTTAGGGATGAGGACTAAAAATGTAGCATTAACTCCTTCTGGGATTTCCATGTCCTTTTGAGCCTCAATTATAGCTTCCACTACATCATTGCCTAGGATATCCCAAAACTTCTGGAAGAAAGCTATGGGGAAGCCATCCGGTCCTGGGGAGTTGTTACCATCCATGTCAAAAACCACCTTCTTGATTTCCTCCTTTGTGAAAGGACTAAGTAAGAATCCATTAAGATTCTCAGTTACGAGGGGTGGAATGGCTGCCAACAGAGAGTCCTCTTCTTCAATAGTCGGATTTACATCTTCTAGCAACGATTTAAAGTACTCAACCGCTTCCCTCCTTATGTCTTCCATATCTTTGGTGTTAGACCCATCGGCCATCTTGATCTCCTTAATTTTGTTAGTACTCCTATGGCGAAGAGTAGAGACATGGAAGAACTTTGTATTTCTGTCACCCTCCTTTAACCAACGTAGTCTGGATTTCTGCCTCCAAAAGGTTTCTTCAAATCCTAGCATCGTGTGGTATTCGGCTAACAACTCCCTCTCCTGGTTTCTCAGATCCTCTGTAAGTCGCTCCGACTTCAACTTCTCCTATAGTTCATTGATCTTGTCTTTTAGTTCTGCCTTTTTAACAAAAATATTGCCAAAGGAAGTTTTGTTCCACTCTCTAATGTTAGCCTTCACATTCCTTAGTTTACATGCCACTTGGGCCAGTTTCGAACCCTTATACTTTTTGTCCCACCATTGGGCAACCAGATCCTTGAGATCCGATGTTGGAACCACATAAGTTCGAATCGAAAGGGTCTGATGTATCTTTTCTTAGAGTCCTCCCCTGTTTCCCACAGAATTGGGTTGTGATCAGACCCGATTCTTGGGAGTGCCGTTAATGAAGAGTCCCCAAACCTCTCCAAGCATTCTTGAGAAAGAAGAAACCTATCTAATCTGATCTGAATTTGGTTTTCCTTCAATATTTTGTTAGACCATGTATAGGAGAATCTACGCAGGTCCACATCCATCAGCTCATGTTGCTCAACAAAATCTCTAAACTCGTAGATATCAACAGTTATTCTTTGAGAGCCCCCCAATTTATCTGCAGGATTAAGGTAGCAATTGAAATCCCCCGCCACAATCCAAGGGTAGTTGGGGACCGTCTCCCTCAATTCAGCTAGCTGACTCCAAAGAACCCTTCTCAATCCCTGTCTAACTGGAGCATATACATTCGTTAAGATCCACTCTTCTTGCGTGGTTTTATCCACACATAAGAGACAAATAAACCAACTAGACATCAAAATCACTCTACTATCAATCACATTCTTGTTCCACATAACCAGCAACCCTCCTGCTGTTCCAATGGCCTCTTGGCCTACTACTTCAGCTTCTCGCCAAGTCCTATTCTTAAAAGGAATAACTCTACTCTCCTCCATTTTAGTTTCTTGCAATAAAATCATATCCGGTTTGTGTTCTTGTCTAAGAGCATACAAAGCTCTTATTTTTGTAGGATTACTCCCACGAATATTCCATGAAAGAATCTTCATTTATGGGCTTTGGATCCTCGAGCCTTCACCCCAAAGAGCAATACTGCTTGAGTGCCATCAGCCACTCCTCGCTCTACTTCTTTCTGCCTTAAGGCAACATTGCTAGGTTTCCCTCTTCCTACCGAACCATATCCCCATACATCCGCTCTAGGCTGGGGTTCCTTGGGATTCACTTGGCTTCTAGTAACCATCTTGGATAGGTCAGTCTTGGTCTTTGGGGTAACAATCTGGCTTTCCATGTTAACTCGGTCTTTCCGATAATGGAGATGATTCCGTGCTCTTAGCTTCTTGATTAGTAGATTCTTTTTTCCCTCGCTTTGGGGTTACACCGATCTTGGTGGTTCACCTCTTCCTCCCGAGTATCCTTGCCTCGTATTATTAGTTTCCTGCTCCTTCCTCTGAGTTTTCTCCTCTAAATCCTTCTCTTGAGTCTCCTCTACCTCGTATTCCACTTCTTGGCTATCCATCTGATCTCCCTTCGTATGATTTAATGCATCAAAACTGTTCTCCACTGGGATGTTGATCTCCTTGGAATTTCTTCCCATAAATTCCTCTGTAGTACATGGGACCACTTCCACCGAGCCTCCATAGGCCTCCCGTATTACCCAATCAAACTTACTTGCCCTAGGGCATTGATCTATGGGGTTCTTTCCTTTGTGATTTGGCTCTGAGGCTTGCTGTATCATCTTAGGAGCAGGTTGAGCTTGAGGGTTCCCATCAAAGGGACCAGCTCCCCTATGAGAGGGTTTCGAGGCATAGGTATTTTTGGGAGGAGGGTTATAACGTTGCCTCTTGCTTACAATAGGGCGAACAGGGTCTCTGATATTCGAATTTCGAGCTCCACGTCCTTGAGGCCCATGTTGGGTAGGAATGGAGATCTATGGGGGAGGGATATTATTCTGGGTTTGAGGAGCAGTATTTTGGAGTGGGGGCTGGTTCTTGGAAATGCAGTGGATACCCTGGTGCCCTACCTTCCCGCAAACACTACACTTAAAAGACATATTTTCATATTCAAAGACCTGAGTATGAAGGCCAAACATAGACGACAATATAATGGATTTAGGGAGCTCTTTACTCAGGTCCGCCAACACACACATGCGAGCAGAAAGGAGTCTTGTTTTGCTCAAGGTTGCAGGATCAATAGCTATTAGTTCTCCAATCTCTGTAGCTATCCCAGCCAAGATTTGTTCATTCCAAAAAGTAGAGGTAATCCCGGCATCTTAACCCAAATAGGAGCCAAATCCAAAGACTCGAGTCTCGGGGTTGGAAATGGGGGACCAACGCTTCAGATACAAGCCCTTTTTCCCAAAAAACCAAGGACCTCCTTGGAGAGTCCTTTCCATGTCCTGTTCACATTGAAATGTCACCAAAAGAAAACTCTTGGGTAAAGCCTTAATCATCATACCGGCCCTTGGCTGCCATTTTTGGACGGCCCATCTCCTTATGACTTCCAAGTCCGGCCTCACCCCCATAAATTTTGCCACCAGAGATGTTCTGCCCTCCATAGCCACATGCTGAGCTAAGGTATCCGGGACGTGCAACCTACCATTGACAGATTTTAGATTAAAACAAGAGTCGGATAATTTTTGCTTACCGCGAAGAGCATTAAGATATGAAGGTCTCCAGTTGCTAGGTTTCTCTTTGTCTCCTTCCCCGGGTCTTCCTTTGATCCCGACGCACAGAGTCCTGGTCCCCCTCATAGATATCTTCAACCGCATCCGCCCAACGCCCTTGGACCGGTTCCAATAGAACTTCCTTGTCCACATCCTCCGCCTGGGGGCCTGCTATCTCACCAGAGCCCCCACCTGCCGCGTCTGCTGATCTGCCCTCCGAAGCCCCACACCTAGGGTTTGTTGCCCCTAGACCTCCCGCTCCTCCTCCTTGCTGCTCCATCCGTCACAACTTGCTGCCTCCAAAATCTGCCATTTTTTTTTTTTAGGGCCAAAATTTTTGCGGCCGCTACAGTGCACGGGCTGCTACAGTGGTGGCTGCTACAGTTTGTAGGCTTCTACAGTGTCGGCTACTACCAGCTCTGTAACTCTATTGCATCATAACTCTCATCTTCAACTACTTGAAAATTACCTTAAGGATTATTTTAGAATATAATACTTTCAATAAATAATTTTAATAAAAAATGATATATTACCATAAGCAATGTTTCAAATTATGAAAAGTATTATAGGAAAACATCTTACCACTTTGAATACGAGTATGTATCACAAATAAAATATCTATATATATTACATGCATATCAAGATATAAATAAAGCAACTTTTACCAATGTAGAGGGAAAATCGTGCACCAACGTACGATTCTCAAGGCTGGATCCACAAGGAAGCCTTGAGGTGATCGCGGTGGCCGTTATAACTCTACACTTGGTGTGGGGGAGGAACGGGTTCACCAGGAATAGTTTTAGGACTCGCTCCAAGTTCGAGGATGGAATATGTTTAATGTGTTCAATTTAAGACAATCACCTATGTTTGGCCTTTCTATAACTAAGCTATGAAATGAAAGAACAATGCAAGAAGCAAGATGCAAGAAGACAAGAGCTAACCCTAGAATGATTCTTTATTTGAATGATATCTAACCCTAAGATTACAAAATGAAATCCTTAAGCAAGGGTTCAAGAGGAGATGCACAAACAATGTTAAACCCTAAATGCACACTATATGCTTTTGTTCTTTCAAATGCCTAGAAAACGATTAAATATTTCTATTTTCTATCAGATATAGTTTTTTAATAGAAATAAAAATCACCCAACAAACAACCTAAAGATTTAATAGAGCACTTATATCATCCAGTGGTTAATCCAAGATTTATCTTTCATCCAACAATATCCCATGATTCTTATTCCTACAAAATAACTTCACAAACACTTGAAAATATGATCAGCGTTAGGGGGGCTGCTTAGGCCACTGTATGGTTGTACTTGAAGGTGGAGCAGTCAAGCCCCCTAGGTCCTCTTAGTCGACCTTTAAAATACAAAAGCGAAGGTTGACCTATGGAATATGAACAAGCAAAATAGAATGCAGTAGAACAATGCAATAAACAAAATGCAAAATGCGTTGTTATGACTAGAAAACAACATAAAATACAGGTCTAGGGTTTGGAGATTGTAGATTGCCCCCAATCCTAGCCTATGTGAAATTGTGCTCCATAGGAAGCGACCACATATTCATAAAATAGTGAAATCGTACCCCAAAATTATTAGGCATGATTTTACAATAGAGGAGAAAACCCTAGCAAAAAGCAGATGAAATGATGCGAACTAAAAATCTAATTAACATGCAAGATGCATATGAGTGAAAACAACCTAGCAATAACAAGAAAGAAGACCAAAGGATGGAGACCTCCAAGTAGCAGATTCCTCCTTAGGGTTTCAACACTTATACACCAAGGGTAGCAACACACAATTAAATACAACAAAATAAATATTCCCAACTAGAGCTTCATACCATATCAATATTTGCACAATGAGTACTTTTAGCCTTGGATGATCACTTATCAATTTGCAAGTTTTCTTACATTGAAATTGAAAAATTGCTTAGGAGAGTTGGATCACTTGGAATAATTCTAGATGGTGTGGAAGAAGACTTCAAACACTCTATTTATAAGGACTTTGAAATAAAAAATGGATGGGAAAACCAATAAAAGTGTGGCTAATTTCCTTAAGAATGGTGTGTTGGACCAGGTAACAAGGCTTGTTTTTGGTTTTAGAATATTCAATGTCCTTAGTATGGTTGATTCTATTACGAGGAGGGGTCCCATTGTTGTTAAAATGGTTGAGATCTATGTGGTTAGTTTGACCATTATTGTGTTGATGGCTAGGAATGTTGGGCCAAAGGTAGAGGAGATGGCATTGTCCAAAGTTTGTTCCAAGGTTTGTTCATCCAATTCATGTGGGATCATGGGATAAATTAGTAAGGATTGTAAATATTTCTTTGCCCTATGAAGTTGATCTCTTCCATGGGTTTTTGACTCATGGATATAGTGTTTTAAATTTTTGGTAAAAAATGACATTGATAAGTGGAATGCTTTTTTTCACAAATGCTACATATACCATTTTTGTTCAAGGGGTATTCATGGAGAGCACATTTTCTTCTACATATAGAAAATACACTACTTGGGTTCCTTAGCTTTATTCCTAGCTTGTATTCCATCAAGTGTAGTGTTAAGAAGCACTAAGATATTAGATTTGCTAATTCCTCCATTATCTCTCCTATGCCATTGCTAATTTTTTACTTTCCCTTATAAAAATCTTTGCCAACCATAGTGTAGGAGTAATTTATATAACTATTAGTGATTTTTTAGGAGTCAAATATATTATTCACCTCTCCCAATGGGTTTTAAAGCATTATGGTATTTATCTTTTAATCCCCTCATGAATATAATTTTGCTCAATTCTCGGTCTAACCCTTCTCCATATTTACCTCAAGGTTATCTTCTAAAGTTTCACCATCCTATTATTTCACTTCTCTCTTCAATCCTTGACCCTACAATATTCTTGTTGCTTTTTCTATTTTGATCCACATATATATTGGTTTTGGGTTTAATCCTATAAACCGCCTTATGACTAAATATTTTAACGTGATTGAAAATAGTTTCTAGTTTCTAGTTATCTTGTGCATAATCATATGTTTGACATAATACCGTTAATTCAAATAATAACTATTTAGGATCCTTAGATGCAATTCCCCTAAATATTGGTGTAGTGTTTTTCATGGGGTTTCATTATCTAGATTGATCCTAATAGGATATGTAAAAGTTCTATTTGCATTGTTCCACCAGTTTTATGGTTTTCATCCATATTACCTTACCTATCCTCCATATTAGAATCTCCCCAACAAACATTATAGATTTCCTTATATTTCCCTGGGATTGTGAATAAGTCTATGTTAAATGGAAGGCTATTATATTGTTCTATAGAATCTGTAAAGAATATTGACAATCCTTTTGTTGATAAATATGGTCTAATAAAACTCCCTTCCTCTTCGCTTCCTTCCCCTTCACTCATTTATAATAAATGGTTGGGTACACTTGTTAAAGACCATTTGTTAGTTGAAAAAACCTCTAGGTGTAATGGTATCGAACCTATGGTTTGTCAAGGGGTTTGACTAGTAAATCTACTCCTCACATCTCTAGATATAAAAAGCAAAATGTTTTCAAGAAAAATGTAAATATTCAAAAAAGAAAGTGTTGAAATAAAAATGTGAACTACTACACTTAGAAATCCTTCTAGCTTCATTTTACTTTTGTAATTTAAACTAGTCTAGGAGGTTACCTCACTTGGTCCTTAGAAATACTGACGTCCTTGACAATGACACTAGAAAGTGATTGGTGTTGTTAATCCCATTCACTTTAATTATCAATACTAGGTGGTGTCCTTGGCTATATGCACTAATTACTATAAGAGATATTTTAGGAGATGAATTTCTACTAATTAAATTATTCTTATGGAAAATGAAATATCACTCTTGCATAAAAGTAAATCACACTTGTAGAAATTAAAATGTTCTTTGCAAAAATTAAATCACTCTTGTGAAAAAGTAAATAACACACTTGCAAGAAAAAAATCTAATCTAGCAATTGCATGAAACTATCCCAATATATATATATATATATATATATATATAAACAAAGTAATATACAAAGTTATTATTTACAAATTAGAAAAATATACAAAAGACATTAAAATAAATAAAATAGAAATTCATTGATTAGTCTATGAACATATCTTACAAAGATAATACTTTCCATTGTGCTAATAGAGTGGGTCCTTACTCCTTAGCCCAATGGAAAGTAAACCTTAATTCAAAATAACATTAAACATATATACAAGTGAGAAAAGGATGTAAACATATTTTATTAAGAAAGGGATGAAATTACTCTTTTACAATAATCTTCAATTCCTACATCCATCCTCTTCCTCTTCTTCATTTTCTGCTCCCATCCTATTCTAACCTCTACAATATATTATGCCTCCTCTTTTATAGAGATGTCATATGAAACAAACCACTAACAACTTACTAATATAAAATATTCCCAATATGAATTGGTTGGAAACAAATCCAACCAATTCTATACAAAGGAGATAACAACCATGTTGGTTGGAAACAAACCCAATCAACCCTATATAAAGGAGACAACAACCATGTAGGTTGGAAACAATTCCAACGAACTCTATACAAAGGAGATAACAACCAAGTTGGTTGGAAACAAACCCAACCAACTCAAGGAGATAACATCCTATATTGAGTTGATAAGGATTTAACTAACTTAGATTGATCCAAATTAGTTAGAGCCCATTCTTAATAAATCAATTTTTATTTAACTTACATCCAATCAAAGTAGTTGGAAACTAATCTCAACAATTTTGATTTCTATCTAACAACTTGATTTTACAACAATGGTTCTCCTCTAGCATTTCCATATTTATTTGCCACATGGGAATAGTTGTTAGAAATAGAATAAGCATTTTTGTCTTTACTTGCCAAGCTAAAAATAGAAATAAGCTTCTCCCACATGGAGGAAAATGACAAAACAATAGTATGCATTCACATGGCACCTTAAGCATCTTCAAACATTTCATCTTGCCATTCCTGCATTGTTCTTGCCATGCCCCTTTCTCTCATCCCAAATTCTTGTGTTTCATTATAGTTTTCTTGCACATTTTTGTAGCACTTATAGGTTTCTAAAACACTTTATAATCTACTAGGGAAATGCTATAGAAAGTATAGTTTTGGCTTTGGAATGCTATAGACTGACTTCAAAAGGTTGAAAAATCTAGGATGATCTACAATCCATCATATATTTGTTGTACCATATTCAAATATTATTAATTCAATGTCAAAACTAAGCTTAAAATCACATAAAAACCTATCTAAAATCACTTGGCAATGCATTTTACCTTTTCACTACTTTAGTCATAATATTAATACAAATTACAACCTAGTCCACAATTACACATACATTAAAGGAGTAATAAAGTGTTATTTTGTTGCACATAATGAGGTATTTCAAGGCCTAATCAATTGGTGGAAATAATCCCCTATGAATTTTCTAGGTAATCTTTACCCTAGCTAAATTTTTAACTAGGTGGTATGGGTGAAAATTCTGGTTGGTTTGCTTTCAAAGTGTACCAAGAATTTAGAGCGGGGAAATGTCACTATGGAACTAATTTTTAATGGGTACTATGAGACCATTGAGATAGAAGAAGTGGTGGCTTCAACCACTTACTTAGGTATAGTAATAAAGGGGTATTACTAGGCTATTGTGGTAAACATAGAGAATATAGGAAAATCAAGGATTAATGGGCACTGGTTATAGGTTGCCTAGTAAAAGGAAGACATGTTCAAATTAAAGTGAGCATGGGCTAGGCATTGCAATCATTTCAAGGCCACATTTTCCTTGGTTTAACATGTAGAAAGAAATTCAAATTTATTCTAATTTTATGCTTAAACTACCATAGACTCTCCAAAATAAATCCTAGGAATTAGTAAAGCAAAAATGATACTAGATAATAGAAATGACAATAGGTAGAGTATACCTAGAAAATAACATGCTCTGATACCACTGATAGGATTTGAAATAGAAATTTTAGTGCTTAATATCTTACATATTTTTAAATCTATACACATAAATAAGATGAGGTTTCTATTGGTTGTCTCAAGAGACTCTTGGTGCTTCACCTTCATCTAATTATTTAGCTTCTCTCAACCTCCTATGAGGTGTAACTATTTAGCTTCTCTCAACCTCCTATGAGGTGTAACTATTTAGCTTCTCTTGACCTCCCATGAGGTGTGATAATTTAGTAATTATTATCAAATAATTTAATAGGTATCTAATATATTTTGGTCAATCCATTCCTCAAAAAGATTATATTTTTCATCCTTTCACTCTTTGTCATGACTGTGATGTTCTAATTGAATATTTGACCAATAGGGAAGGATATTAAGCATTTTATTATGATAATTCCTATTGGTCTATGATAGGATCCTAACATGCTTTATGAGCTTCTACATTCATCAATCATGATAGACATTATGCTTTATCATGGTTGCTATTTAATGTAAAAATCATAATAGATCAGGTGCAAATTCTAAGATCTAACATAGGTTAGATATTTTGGATGTCCCACCCCTTTTTGATCCTCATGATAAAAAATGGTTGAAAATATAACTATCCTTAATGAATATCTTGCTTATAATCTAGAAAATCATAGGATAGATACTAAGAAACAAATGGAACCCACCAAGAGATAAACAACCAAACATATGTAGGATATTACCTAAAATATAATGAATAACCTTACTCAAATCATGAGTGTTAATATGGCCACTCTTATGCATTATTTTAGCTCTTTTTAGTTACTAAATACTAATGCTCCTCCTCCTCTAGATGCCACACCTAACCCTAGAGTGGATATGCCTCTTTCTACCAACATTACATTGAGAAACTCCCAAAGCCAATCTCTAGCCCTTAATATGGAAGCCATAGATGTGTCTAGACATATCTCTAAATTATTTTATGATGAAACCAAAAATGTCCAAATATTTTTTGATACTTTTACTATATATTATAGGGATTGGTTTCATAACAAAAAGTATTTATTTAAATTAATGACTAGGTATCTAATAGGAAATACTTTTTATTGGTTTACATCTTTGCTTAAACACTATTTACTCCTAAGATTATTTTGTCAAGGAATTAAAACAAGAATTTGATGATAACATTATTATGAAGGAATCAATGTCTGTATTTATAAATTCCAAATAAATTCTTGATGAATATGTATTTTAATTCCACAAAAGGTAGGAAATACTTAAATTTCATGCTAATAAATTCCTAATTAAAAGGCAACCACAATAATGTCTATAAATAATAAGATATAAGAACATAAACCATTTAATTTTCCCTCCATAGACAAGGTTATATATATTTTTGAAGTCCTTGAACATTGGAAAATAACAATCATAAAAAATCCTTGAAACCTAAAAACCTAACAACAACGGTACAGGGAATGAAAATTGTAATGTAGCTATTGAAGATACCTCTCATAAGATAGAGATAGATAGAAACCCTATGCATATAATGACAAAATCTAGAGATGGTTAAAGATCTATGAATATGGTACTATAATGGACTCATACTAATATATCAAAATTTACCCACCACTAAGATCAAAATTTATCATTATAATAAAAGGTTTGAATCATTTGAGTGCATGATGCCAAAAAATTCTACTTTTGGCATAGGACTTATGGACATGATCATTCTATCTGCTCAGAGTTACACAATGTTTGGTTTAGATAAAATTGTGGTTCTAATATTAACATTGTTAAAATCAATAATAATAGTATTAACTTACTTAAGAAAAGGACTAAGAGTGTCCAAATAAATTATAATCATTGTTGCATTAAGAGGTTAGGTATCTATAATACCACAATACCCAACCATGAACAACAAGCTTCTAATCAACAATAGAGAGTGAATACAAAACAAGATCAAGGGTTAAATCAAGAGGATCATCAAAATAATCAAAATCAAGGATACAATCTTGCTCAAGGTACCCAAAGATATAACCAAGGAGGGGGTTTGTATGGCAAACATAAAAATGGTATCTATCCCCATAGTCAAAATCCTAGATCCAATACATACCAAATGCCTCTCAAATTAACATTTGACCAATCTATCATAGATAGAGAATACATTTGTAGTTAACCAAATGTGATTCATTATGTTAATATATTGGATGTGTAAAGAGAAAATATTACATATTTTGAATAGTAGATTATTACTATTACTAGAAGTGCATTCTTGTCACCATCCAATTTTCTCTATCCATATTTGAGATTTTATTTTTAACTAATTTTTGTTTTTCTATCATTTGCTAAACTGCACACTCTCTCTCTTCTTGACACAGAAGGAGTACTCAAACTCAATGTTTGGTTATTAATCTTCTCCACTTTCTCTCTTCCATGAATAGGATATTGTCGATCCCTATCCCCACTACATACATAATTCCTTTTATATAAGAGTGCTAGGAGCGACTTGGCTTGAACTATATTTCCATCCTTAATGGCTAGCTAATCCCTTTTCAATAATTCAGAAAGGTAGGTACTAATATATGCACCCTACACAGATCCATCTATGTGGGTGCACTTAGCACCTTGACTATCACTCACATTCTTTTTTTTATGGGCTAGTCGATCTAGTTCATGAGTTCATGTAATGTCTCTTTTGCAATAAACAATATAAATGGAAAAATCATATCTTATACCTCTAAACGATTAGAGAGGAATATATATTTCCCTTCTTTATCTAACAAAGATCCAACCCCTAATTTAAAACTTACGTTAGTCTCTTGCTTAAATTATTACTCACTGTCCACTTTAAGACAACATTATTTTACATAGTCTACAATAAGTATATTAGTAAGCAACTACACCCCCATCATGCTTCTCATGGGTGAGAAGTGTACGACACAGTGTGGCTCTCCAAATTTTCATGGAGGTATGTTTCACTACATCGACTCCCACGGGTGCAAGTTTACACAACTTAGTAAATTCCAAACTCTATTGTAGGAAGCTTCCCAACCATTATTTTAAACTCCTTTTCCTACAATAAGTTGTTATAAATTGGAATTGAATAACTTGTAATTCTAGAGATAATAATCTTCACTAGTTGATTGTCAATCTAGTGGCTTGAACGTTGAGTCCTAGTCTTCACGAGTTTTTTTTGCAACTCTATGGAAAGACTCTAGCCAAATATAATCTCAAATGTTTTGCAACTGAGATTTATTTCAGTTCTTACTTGTGACTCTTCCTATTCCTCTTGACCTACTGGACTTCTCTTGTTATGATTTTTGTAAGTGGTGGTGCACATTGGAAAATCTGGTTTGCAAAAGTGCAAAGAGGAACCATGATGGATGTAGGTCCTCCTACATTTATTTACCATGGCTTTGATACCACTGTTAGCTTTTGAGGATATATGTAGTGGAAGAGATATAACATAGGTCCTAATAATATGTAATAAATATGAAAGCAAGTGAGTCTGCAATATGAAAATATAATATAAATAGAAATAACGAAAATACAATGCAATATGGAGGAAATGGTCACTCCATTAATATGAGCTAAAGAGATACATTGTACTCCATATAGGAGCACTACTACTATATATTACAATACACTTGATAAGAAATTGATATGGACTTGATGTATGATCTACCACTATGATACCCTTTATATAGGAAGATAGATTCCTTGGCTAACACTCTACCTAGCTGTACAAGGGGACACCTTGCACATTGCCACTTGTGCATTTATTACATTGCTTGAAGTAACTAGCTAACTCTACCCTAAAGTAATATCTTAATATAACTATGTACCTAAAGTGGTACATTTACATGACCAAAATGATGTAATTTACTCTAACTCTAACAAAATATTAAGAAATTATAGTATAGATCTCTATAGAAAATAATATTTAGCTCTGACTCTATCATGACTAGATAAGTAATTTGTATTTGCCTCTGGATCAATGTGTCTGAGTCACCTTTAGATTTTATTCTCTAGGCCACTACCTCTAAGTCACTACCACTAGTTTTACCTCTAGGTCACGGCCTTTGGGTCACTGCTTCTTGGGTCATTGCCTATGGGTCACTACCTCTGGGTCAATACCCCTAGGTCATTACCACTAGTTTCATTACCTTCAGGTTACTGCCTTTGGAACTTTACCTCTGGATCACTCTAGATAATCACTATATTTGGGTCATCCACTAGAATACCCATAAGGGTATTGCCTCTATAGGATCATCACTGTAGGTTACCTCCTAAGCTATGCTTGGATCATGATCATTTATTTCCTATTTTTGCATGATAAGATTAGTACCATTCTTTTCATTCAATGGACTTTGATTTTCCATTACACTTGGTTTTTAAGTGCAATATGTTCCTATGATGTAGGCTACCTTATGACTCCCTAGATAAGAGTATATAATCAACCTTGCTAATATCTCTTCAAATTTGTAGATTTTGAAAAATACCTTCTATCTAGCAAGTGTTTAGATGCAATATGAGATTGATGATAAATTTAGCTTTGTTGTTTTTAGTAGAATCCCTTTTGTCTCCCTAGTATTCAACTTCAATATACTACCCAATTTCTCCTTATAGAATAGTAAATAGAAAGCTAAATAATGATGATGATGCACCTTCAAGTTTAATGAAGTTATCTATAGTTGGATTCCTTTTGTCCCTTTAGTATGAGTATGATACAAGTATGAATAGACAATTCCAACTAGTTTAAGCAATTAATGAACTTACTTCTATAGCCCTTAATATCCAATAGTTTAATATTTCTAAATTCTAATTTTCTAAGGTTTGATGTAGCCTTATAACTCCTTACTTTCGGATTTTTAGAAATTAATAATATTTGCAATATTAATAATTGATTTCCAAGTAGAATGCCTTATACCTCCTATGATATTGATTGTAAATATTAAAGTAATTGTATTTCAATTAATGTGTCTTGAAATACTATTAATGATGTAGACTTCTAATTGCTTCTAGGTTAATTTTGCAAATGATAACAACTTTAACCTTATATGATATCCCTTATCACTCCTTATGAAATCAAATAATTAAACCTTATGAGATAATACCTTCGTATGGTTGGTGGGTGCTATGTTTGACTTTAGTCACCTTGTAATCTGTTGTATGTCCTTGTTGGTTTATGATAGATTTTAACTCTACTTGAGATACTTCGATGTGCCTGGCGTTAGTGCCTTGTATCCATTTGCACAGTTTCCAATAGACAATACTAGTTACCTTATCCCATGTTAGAGTAACATATTCATTAGAGGAAGCAAATAGTTATCAATCCTTCTATGATGCATCTACCTTCACCTAGATTCTTTGGCTTACGCTATGTCTCTATTGCATCAATCAATAGACAATGGTATTCCTTAGACATTGGTTGATTGCTATTCCTTCCTTGCTGGTGCTCCACTGTAATGACTAGTTGATAATGCTTCTTCGCAATTATTGTAATACTTCTTTTTCTTTGTACGGTTCTTATAACGCTTCGTCCATTGTAACTAGTCAGTGCCCGCAATGCTTTTGTTGAGCCTCTTGACAATAAAAACTACTCCCTGAGATGTGTGTCTACCAATGATGATTTGTAGGATCTTTCTCGTTTGAGTAGAAAATATATATTGTTGCTTCTATGGCAGATCTGTGACTATAAACAAAAGGTAAAAGTGGATAAAGTGTTGCTCATAAAAATGCTTGGCCCATTTTGCTTCAAAACATTTGATGATAACTCTAAAAACCTGCATGCATTACTAGAAGCATGGACCTATGGATCTGGTGGCATTCCATAATTGTTCAATGGAAAATAGAGGGTAAAAACCTGATGAATCTTGTTGATAAATGTGACTCATACTTTGATGGATTTGAAAGAAATAAGTATCTCTTTCATGTATGAATCAAATGTAGCCCTTATTCATTAGCATAACGACTCCTTTGTGGGAATCTTACATTGTTGATATTTTCTCTTTTTGTGATGAAAACGTCTCTCTTTTATGTATGGGGCCATGGGCTCCAAAACGATCGACATTTTATTTCCACACTCTTGCAATAGCTCATTCAAAGCAAGACAAGGGTGTTAAATGTTCTCTACCCATGAATGTGCTTCTCTTTTGCTGATCTGAAACTTGTAAAATAGGAAAGGAAAAAATGGAACCCAAAAACTAGAAAACGTGGTCGTACAATGCAAGGGAAGGGGCCTTTTTTTTTTAGCCCTTCTCACAATATCACTTAAACTCTCAAACTTCCCTAGTGTCCTAGTATTTTCAACCCATAAAAAAAATCTATAGTTAAGCATATTCAACTGGAGTAGTGTTGGGATGGGTGACCTCCTAGGAAGTCCTAGTTTTTGCACCTCCCTTGTGGCTCTTCCTATTTTCTATGGATCTACCATGTGCTCTGATACCATGTTAGATTTTGAAGCTATAAGCTAAAAGGAAATGCAACCACAAGTAAGGAAATAAGAATGCAATAATATAACTATGATAATGGAAGCTTAGCAAGCATGAAACTAAGACAAGAGACTTCAAAAATAACTCATGTAATAGCCATTAATGAAAGCATACAAAAATAGAAGCTTGATACATAATATGAAAAATAGAGCATGCTATATGGAATGCATGCTTCATTATAATGAGTCCTATATATAAGAAGATAAGTTACTTGGTCCTTACTCTACCTAACTACCTTGAGGACACATGTCCTTTTACATCATTGCACATTTTGACACTTGTGCATTTATTCCTTCTTCCCCAAGTAACTCCTAATCTAATAATCTATCTAAGGTGGTACATAGACATGTACCTAAATAATGTAATATACTCTAACTCTAACAGAAATTGGGGAGATCCATTACCTTGAATTCCTCCATTGAAGTTCTAAAACCTACTCTATCAAGTAATCCAATTTTACATCATCAATTTGCATATGACATCTTAATATCCTGTCTTGCATCCATGATTCAAGCTAAGGAGAATAAAAGGGTGCTGGTATGCTTTGAGAGAGCGACATGGAAAAATATTAATTTCCTCAAAAGTAAATTGTATTTTGTGAACACTCCCATTGAGAGGTAAAGAAATATTGTAGGTATTTTAGGTTATAGCATTCATAGCCTTCCTGTTGTTTACCTTGGCTTACCGTTGTTCCATGATCTCATGTTGAATACCCTCTGGAACCTTATCATAGAGATAATGCAGAAGAAGCTGGATACATGGAAATGTGCTCTCATGAGCTAGGTCAAAAAATTGATCCTTGATAATGTCCATTTTCAAGCTTCTCGATAAGGTTATTTTGAAATTGGAAAGTATTTTCAAAGCCTTCCTTTGGGTAGGGTTGATGTTAAAAGGTAAATTCCACCTGGTCTCTTGGGATCAAGCTTATAGTTAGAATAAGAGAGGGGATCTTGGTCTTAAGGATGTGTGGATTGGTCTTAAGGGGTCTTGGTTTCAAAACAAGGTTGAATTTTGTTAAAAATGAGGTGTTGGATTGGGTTAGTATTCTAAAGGTGAAATACCATTTTGAAAACTTCCTCTCAAACCCATTGCCAACTGATGGGTCCCCATTTTGGTAGATTTTATTAAATTCAAGTTTCTTGTTGTGTATGGGGAGAAGGTGGTTACTTGGAGTTGGAAAAAATATTTACTTTTATAATGATTCATGGTTAATGGATCAACCTCTATCTATGGGCCCAAACACTATGATAGTTGATCCCTCGTCAAGAGCCTTGGGGTGATGTAAAGTTGCAGACTTTATAATCTAAGAGAATGGGTAAAAAATATGGAAGGACCTACCCATGGTCATAAGGAACAAAGAGGTGCAAGAGACATGGGAGACTATTGCTGAAGCTCTAAAACTCCAAGTGTTGAACCTTATAGATGTGGAAGACAATGTAATTTGGGTAGGGGAGAGTGATGGATCCTTCATTGTTAGATCAACCTATGCAATGTTTGAATTAGATTTTTAGTATTGGATCATGGAATACAAAATTTGGATCAAGAATCTCCTAGCCAAAGTCAATATTTTTTTATGGTTGGAAATCTAGAACAAGATCCTGACTATAGAGAATCTCTAGAAGAGGGGCATGGCTTTTACCAATAGATGCTACTTATATGAATATGAGTTGGAGATTATGAACCACTTATTCTCCAATTATTTCTTTTTTTGAGGCTTTTGTGTTGCTATTTTAGAGAGATTAGGGGTTAGCTGGGTGCTTCTAGACTCTTTAGAAGGCATCTACATTCAATGGATCCCTCTATTTTTCTCCCCTAGACTTATATCCCTTTGTAATTTTCTCCCTCATCTCCTATGGGGATTATGGAAAGAAAGAAATGTGCAAGCTTTCAAAAACTTCAGTCAAAACCAAGTGTTAGTATTTGAGTTATTTGGAGCTCAGTAGAAAATGTTTCCTCCACATTCCTTGAGTTGGATAGAGGCTTCTTGAGAACCCTTTTTGCTCAAATTGATTTGAAATTAGCTCTTGGCTTCTTCAAGCTTAATCCTCCCAACCCATATCTAAACCCAAGACTTGCTATTCGATGAAGTTCCTTCCCTTGCAGTTGGCTAAAACTCAATTTTGACAAAGCCTCTAAAGGAAATCCTAGGTTAGTTGGTGCAAGCAAAGTTATAAAAAATGATAAATGGGACATTGTGGTGGCCTTTACTGAACATATTTCTCGCCAAAATTCTTACTTTATGAAAGCTATAGCTACTTTTTAAGGTTTAGTGTTTTTGGAAGAACTGGGAGCAAGGAGTGTGGTGGTGGAATGTGACTCCTTAAATTTGATCAATTTGATGAAGTCTTGTAAAACTCCAAGCTAGAATATTCAAAACATGATTATGGAAATGAGAAGAATCCTGCAGGATATAGAGGAAGCATAGGTGATCCACATTTTTAGAGAAGAAAATAAATTGGTGGTCTGTATAACCAACATGGGAACTGTCCAACAAGGTTTATCAGTTTGGAGATCCAATTTCTCAGAGGATCTAATCAGGTTATTAAATGAAGAGGATATTTTATTAGTGCTCATGTACCCTATTAGGATTCTGTAGTGGGTGCCCTTATCGTCCTGAAGGGAATTTGGCTTAGTCTCTCCCAAGCTTGTTGTCCATTCTGTATTCAATTTATAATTTACATTCAAAGTTAGGCATGGTAGTTTGGTGCAAATTTTTCTTCCTCACAGGTGGACCCCCTTATCACAATTGGGTTTGAAAGTTAAAATTGTTAACCTGTATAAGCCTTGCTAGCACCCCCAAGAAGTGGAGTGTTAGGACACCCACTTGGTATGTTCTTACCTCACACATCAATCATAATTTGAAGGAGCATTGGATCACCCACATGACCCAACTCTTTTGGTGGTGTTCTCTTATTGCATTTTCAACTAAAGTGAGGTGCATTTTCTATGATTGGATGAGGTGGAACTAGATTCAGAGATTGTATGTGCCATGGAAAATGATTAGGATGACTCCTCTACTCTATGGTTGACATCATATTAGCATAGTAATATCTTGGCCAATGCAAGTTATGAGATTTAATAATCAGTATTTGGAGGAGAATAAGATCAAAATATTGATCTTGAACATGAGACTATCCTTGGTTGGGTGTTTGAAGAAGCACCTTTGTCATCCTAATTTGAGGTGTAAGGTGTATTCTTGTCGATTTAATTTGAGCATTGGATGACCTCATCATCAATGTGATGACGACATTGCGCTACAACCTTCCTTTCCATTTAAGTGGTACCTTGATATCAAATCTACTAAAAGTTTTTGTCAAACCTTCCTCGATCACCTTCCTGATCAACTCTTGGTAGAGATCCTTGTGTGAGGGAGTGTTCAATTATTGTGTGTTACTACTATGATGGGTAATATTAAGTAGTCAACCCCAAGGCCTCTTCTATCAAAATTATGTTTGAAACCAATTTTGCTAAATACTAATTATAAAGTTAAAATAATTCTAAAGAGAGGTGGCCTTCTAGGTTGCATCCAAAAATTCCATGGAGATAATCTAATTTTATCTAGATGTATGGCACACTCATGGAATGAGGGATGAGTCAAGGTAGGGTATTTGGAGTTTGAAATCAATGTGACTCTTATTTCCAAAGTTACATGTCTTTCCATTGATGGTTATAGCCACAACAGGGAGAAACACTACCTCATTAGAGAATTAAATTTCTTATTGGATGAGGATGAGTGCCTCCCTAAGGAGTAGAATGGATTCAGTATGAAATCCCTCAAAGTACTATGGTATCGAGTGGTGATTTTTATCATGGACTATTTTATGTTGGATTCATCTATAGATGTAGTGAGGAGCTACCATGTTATGTTCCTCATACAATTGAGAAGAAAAATATGGATGAACATCCTAGTGTTTTTGTTTCACTCGATGCAAAGATCCATTATGGATATGAGGGAAAAGAGAGGATTTGACCCAATTCACCAAGGTATAGCCATGCTAATATTTAAAAATATGGCTATAAAGAGAGACATGGAGGCTATGGAAATCATAAGGTCTATTGAATCCTAGCCTATACCCTCATCATAAACTTCACTCAAGAGACTTTGTTGTCCAAGTCCAGTGATACAATTGAGTCAAACAAGAGGGAGAGCCCCATATCCTCTCCCAAGTAGGTTAAAAATAAATAAAGTCATAGGGAATATTAGTATCCCCCAAGAGCATGAGAGGAGGGAGAATGTGCT
This sequence comes from Wollemia nobilis, assembly GCA_028583015.1. NCBI lineage: Eukaryota > Viridiplantae > Streptophyta > Pinopsida > Araucariales > Araucariaceae > Wollemia > Wollemia nobilis. Next base: position 4,051,001 of record JAQPPZ010002395.1, on the reverse strand, counting down.
GCTCCAAAAGGTTGCTCTCTCACTTCTTAGAGTCTGATCAGATGGAAAGCCCCTCAACTTCTTTCAAGGTGGCCAAAAGTAGTAGAAGATCAAGGGATATTTTAGTAACTTCCAGAGGTGTGAGGGGTGAATGTGAGACATTCCAAAAGGTTATCAAAAAAGAAGATCAAGAAAGAAGATTCTTTGATCATGGTGGTCCACTCAGATTTAGACAACCAAACCCAAGTAAAGAAAAAAGTTAAACCTGTGGAAGAGGATATTCACTCTACTCCCAGTACTGGGGGATTCTATAATTACATCTAGCTGATCAAGATGGTGGAGGACAAACAACGATCTATCCTAGGAACTCTCAAGATTGCTATGGAATTCATAGAAGAGGTGAATCGACTTATGGATCAGATTCTAGAGGATCCTGCTTCAAGTAAGAATAAGTCTAAGGATACGATAGTAAATCCCTAGTTTCTAAGTTTTTTTTGGATGCCTATTTTTATCTATTTGTTGGTTGGGTCCTTGCTGGGTCAGGTGATGTCTGTTATTCCTTGTTTGGTTAGTTTTTGGTCATGAGGGTTGGTTCACAAGGTGGTTGGATCTTGTTGGTATGGTTTCAATTCAGATTTTGCTTGTAGTGGGGTGGCAAGAGTGTAGTCGTTGGTTATTTGGCTCCTTTCAGAGCATATTGTAAAAGGTTGTGGGGATCCTTTCAAAACATTATCTTTTTTGATTAACCAATATATATTTCATTAAAAGATAAATAAATTTTGAAGCCACTAGTTCTATCAAAATTTTTGTATTTGCACAAGATATGACATCACTTTCTCATAATAAATTGAATCATTTACTTCCATGATATAAATATCATTTTCAAATGAAATATCAAAGAGACAACATAATACATATGGATTTCATGATTAAAGAAATGAATCAAGTAAGAGAAGAATTATCAAACAATGCTTTCATTTTATAAAAAAGATCACTAACAAAGGAAATACTTCTACCTTAAATAATCAACCAAAATGGATAAGAAGAATATGGTAAAAGAAAGATTTGAAATAATTTTGACATCAAAATATTGCAAAGAAAATTATAAACAAGAACAAGATGAAATATTGAGTAGTAAACTCAAAGTGATAAATGAAAAGCATGACCTATGTGACCTACTTCAATGTGACACTAGTAATCTTCATCAAAAGAAAAATATGAATTATAATACATGTGATTTGAAACTCATGATGGTAGACACTTGTTGTGATACAAGTAATTTGGAGCCCATGAAGACTCATGTGAATTGTGATACTTATCATTTAATACCCATGATAGCAAATGTATGATGGGTTATAAGGGACCTTGTTTAGGGAACAATTATAACATGTGACATAAGGGATTTAAGAATTAACAAATAGTGCATAAAAATTGTATGTGTTGATGATGTGTATGTTGATCATCATAATTGTGATGTATGAGATGATCCTCCACATAAAATAGACACAAATCGTTTGATAAATACTCTTGAAAATGTTGATAAATTAATTGGTTGTGAATCAAAGAATTTTGATCATTCAAAAATTATTTGTGAGAATGCCAATATGTGTAATGATCATCATGAAAGTCAAATTGCTAGTGTTGTTGATAGTGATAGTTTATTTTTTGTTAATGAACATTCAAATGTTATTGATTGTGTTGATTGTATACAAAATACTTGTGATGATCATGATAAAGGTAATATTGATAGCACTAGATGGATGTCTTTAGAGAAGAAATTTTTGAGGGTTTTTGAGTTTGATAGTATTAGTTTTATATGTGTTCATAAGAGTAATTGTACAAAAAATGCTAGCTTTGATTATGTAGGATATTTTGGTGAAAATAAAGATACAATTTATGGATAGTATGATAGGGATAATGTTGACATAGGTCATTTACAATTTATCAATAATGATCTAAGTAGTGATAAATATTTTTGTGATGGCTTATTGCATTCAAATCAAGATAATAATAAATTTGAAATGAACAAAAAAGTAGTTGGTATTAAATACAAATATAAGGAAATAGGGAAAATAATGAAAAATCCATTGTATCCAAAGACTTTGAATTTACAAGATAAATTAATGAGAGTGATTTTATGGCAATGAACACTAATATCAATTTTATAACAAGGAATGTCATAAAAATAAATAGATAATCCAAAGTTATCCTAGGTACCAATTACAATTATTGTGATAAATTGGCACATATGAAAGATAGTTGAAAGAGCCAAAACTAGAAAGCATGAGCCTAAGCCAAATCTAGAAATAGATCTTGAAAGTTAGAATTAGAATGAGAGATTGATATCATGCCAAATAATATATTACAGAGGATGTTGGAGTTTGTTATATTATTTGGTACCTTATAAGTACATTCTAAATATTTTGTAAATACTTTGTAAATAGTAGGAGTCTATGATATTGTAAATATTTATCATTTAGTAATCATTAGATGTTTGTCATTATTATAGAGTCAATAAATATATTTCTCCTATGAGAAATATGAAGAGTCATATCTCTTGTGAGTTTGAGGAGATGAAGAGTTAGTTGAAGTTGAAATGTCAAGAGCCTCCTTGTAAAGGCTATTTGTAGGAGCAACATATGAGGGATCTTGTAATGTGAATTATAGTATATTATTTTGTATTGTAAAGCATTGTAATATTTTTATCTATGTGAATATAGTGTGTTTTCATTTTAAAAATCACAAGTTGAATATATGTGATGCATTCTTGTATATTGTGAGAATTCTTTAAACATTGTATTCATTATTGAAAATTGAATTAAGTACAATTTAAAATTCCATAGCCTTGCATGATGAGGTGAGTGGTGATGAGTTTGATTCTTCCATTTTAGTATTTGATGTTGAGATTGTGTAGGATACACACAATTATTCTGTTTTTCCTACACCAAAATAGATTAAGATGCTTAGTCTATTTTATCCCTTGAGAAACATTGGAATGCTACTTCCTAAGCTTTAATTTTTAAGGTAGCCCATCCATAATATCCTCCCACATGCTCATAGGATAAGGGAAATCCTAAATGGGAAGATGTTATGGTGGTAGAGTATGAGGTACTAATGGAGAACAAGACTTGGGAGATGGTTTTTCCTCCAAAAGGGAAGAATATTGTGAGGTGTAAGGGACCAAATACACATTATATATTCAGGTAAAAAAACATAAGATACACCTTGTTTCCAAGGGTTTCGCTCAACAAGAGTGAGTAGAATATTTTAAGACTTTTACATTTTTGGCTAGAATGGACTCTATCAAGATGATTCTCTCCTTTATTACCTCCTATTAATAGAAGGTTCATCATATGGATATGAAGGGTGTATTTATACGTGGGGAAATTTAGGGGGAAAGTGACATGTACCAACCACCTAGTTGTGAGCTTGAGGGACCGAATTCACCAGACCTTTGTATGGTCTTAAGCAATTTGCTCATGCTTGGTATGAGAAGATCCATTTCTTTTTCCTTAATTTTTAGCATTGTGAGTCTGAACATGATGTTTACATTAAATATAGGGATGAGTAAGCTTCAGTGATTATGTTGTATATTAATAATATTCTCATCATTGGAAGCTCTAATACTCTAACTTAGGATATGAAGTCATGAATTTGTTCCATGTTTGACATGACAAAATTAGGAAATTTACATTATTTTTTTAAGAATCTAGATTGACTAGATAGAGTTTGGCATTAATATTTCTCAACTTATCTATACCTTATGAAACTTTAGTCTGATTGCACTAAACATTTGATTGAAACCTCTTTATACTAGTATCTTATGGGAGGACTTCACTATCTTACTCACACTTGACTAGATGTAGCCTTTACTATTAGCTATAGCTCCAAGTACATGTAAGCACCATAGGATAGTCATTGGATAGAAATAAAGTATATTATTAGATTCATCGAAGGGACCCATCATATTGGAATCCATTATTCTATTATTTCACCTATAAATTTGATATGTTTTTTAGATGTTGATCTGGTGAATATTTTGGATGAGTGATAGTCCACAATATGCTTTGTATTCTATGTAGGATAGGACCTAGTTTTATGGTGCTCCAAATCCTAATCCATCATTTATTAGTCTTCCATAAAGACTAAATATTATGCTACCAATGAGGTAGCTAATCATCTCAAGTGGATGCTAATAATTTTGGAGGAGATTGGTATTCCTCAAATTTTTCTCGTTACTTTTGATTATGACAATGAGGGTACTATTTAGCTTGTCTATAATCCTATATTTTATAAGCAAACAAAGCACATTGAGATAAAATATATTTTATGAGGTGGATTCATGCTCATGGGATATTAGATCCAATTTTAATGCCTTAATTAGAGCAAACAATGGATATCTTGACCAAGATCATTGCCCAAGATCACTTTTATGCACATGTAGAAGCTTATTCAAGTTGGAGAGTGTCCTGTAACGGGGATCCAATGTAAGAATTTATCTTTATGCCTCCATTTAGCTTAAGAGGGGTCTTAGAAAATTTTATGGTTAAGCTTTTATTAAGGCTACAACCAACTATTTACACTTGTATTTGTTATATTTTCCATTTGGACCCATGCAAACATTGTAAAAGGTATTTTTAAATTTTTGTATGTTATTTAATTCCTAATGATTAGTCTTAAAACCTTGATCTAAAGGCTTCATGTATTTGGGTATAAATACCCCCTCCCACTAAGCATTTAATGTTGGAGAACAAGTTCATTTTATTTAGTGAATATCATTTGGTGTCTATAAACACCCCATTATATTCTATGTTCTTTATGCTATGTATTTCTTTTGCTAGGCAATACTAAGTAATGATTGATTCTATTTATTTCTAGAAACTACTATGAAATCTAACATCAACATGAAATCCTTCTTTAATAATAATGTATTTAAGGTATTGAATCTTTTTTCATTCCAAATAAATTCTTCTCTAAATTAGCATATAAATTATATATTAGAGATTCTACATTACTTGTCAAATATGTTGTATATAATTTTACCATTTATCATAATATATGAGAATATCATCTAAGTAGACTACCATAAATGAGATGATGTAGGGACATATAATATCATCCATCATCCTCATGAGTGTGGTTGATGCATTGGTTAATACAAAAGGCTATTTAAAAGCTTAATTAGATTTGAATATAGTATTTTATACATCACTATGCCTAATGGAAATCCAATGATATTCAAAATTAAGATTAATTTTAATAAAGAATTTTGAACCATAGGGCTAGTCCAACAAATAATATAAAGGTTATTTATAATTATTTTATTGCAATATCTATAGTTGATATAGAGTATTTATATTTTGCATCCTCATTAATATGATAGATGCATTGGTCAAGCCAAAGGCAAGACCAACTACTAAAAAACACTCATTGGATTTTTTATTGTGATATTTAATACAACAATAGGATCAATAGGTATCTAATGATAGCTAGACTTGAGGTAAATTTTGGTAAATAAATTTGCACCATGAATTTTCCAACCAATCATCTATTTGAGGGGGTGGATAGTGGTTCTTTATAGTGATTTTATGAAAAGATCTATAGTCAATACAAAATATCCATGTTTCATTTTCAATTGAAGATATTATACTACCACATGGTGAATCAATTGGTTTAATGTTATGCTTCTAATTAATTATTAGATCTATATCCTAATTTTATTATTTTTAAGGATTGTCCTATAATACATAAGTATATTATGCAAAAGAAAACTAGAAAATAAATGAATGGAGTACTTTATCTTGTAACAAATTTGCACCCTAGTTGGTGACTTGAATAAATCATTGTATTTTGATAAATCTAATATTTTTATTTACACTATGTAGATTTTATAATCCATGTGATGGTAGAAACAATCCTCCTTCTATTTTATATGTGGATCATTAATAGAATGATTTTTCTTATTTTGGCTATCATCTTCCTACATGATTTAGCACTAGCTAAGGAGACAAATGTAGAAGGAGACAACTCTAGTATAATAAAGCACTAACTTTGAAAATAATGATGAAACTTCAGGGTATGGAATTATACACACTATGTCTCTGTGACATGAATGGTTGGGCCAAAATCATATCATAAACATCTAAGGGCATAACATCACACAACAAATTATCTTTCAAGGGTTTGATGGCATAAGAGAGGAGATACCATTAAGAAACTTGAATGTCTTTTCCTTGTGTGATAGGTAGATTTAAATCCTTTACAATATAATAACAAATATATATTTTTTAAACCCCACTATCAATAATGAAATGTGATAGCTTACCCTTGACCTACATCTTTGAGTGAAATAATTATTCCTCTTGTGATTTCTTTGGTGTGGCATATGTGGTGGAAATGGTCATATTTTTTTAAGCTTATATGATCTACTTTATTGTAAAATAATATTATGGATGTGGAGGTAGTGGTGTAGTGGATGTAGATGTTTGTAACTCAATAAATAACAATTGAATTTATTGAAACTTCTCCTCAATTTTTAAGTGCTCTTATGATAATTGCACTATTTTCTAGTCTTGGTGTTATGTCTCCATCCTAACCTTATTATATGATTACCTCCTTCCTAATGTGGGGACCTCATATTAATAATATTATGTGGTATTTTTAATGTGTGTGGCATTTGAGATGCCTATACAAGTGGGACCATTTTATGTAATTGTTATTAAGAATGCAACCACTTGTTTGGTAGAAGATTCTAGCTTGGGTGGCCACTTGCATGTGAATCCAACCCTTGAGCATTATAGTTAGGGTTATGAATATTATTTAAAAATGAAAGGGGGGATAGATAAAAGTATATATCATATTTTATATTGAAGCTTTGTTTCTAAGGAGGTTACCCCTCAAAAAGGCTTGCAACATGTTCTTGTTTTTCTACAATATAATCTATTGCATATCCATTTCCTATTTTTTTGCAATATTGTATGGATACACTTTTATTTTATTACAAGGTTCATAACAAGTGGTATTATAGCACTTTATAGGGTTACGTTTTCTAGGGCCACGTCTTGCTATAGTACAAACAATTTGTGTTCTGCCATTTTGACTTGTTAGGTATACAATTTCATTGTTTTTATTTTCTTACTTATGTTTATATAAAAAAAATTAAGACATTTTTCCTCTCTATTTTTAGTTTAATAGGTTAGAAACCCTATGTTGGGGGTTTTAATATATCATAGAGGAGCTATTGTTATTAGCTAAGCTAGATTGCCCATAAAACATCTAATGAAATGAGGGGTGATCAGGCTCCAATACCTATGCCTTAGAAAACACCTATATATAGACTTGAAATCCCACAAATCTTTGGGTATATCGAGAGACCCCCTAGGTTTAGGAGAAAATTTTAGCCCTATGAAACTTTTTTATCATGTATCTATCCATAGTGTACCAAGCATAACAATTATGAAGATCACCCTCCTGTACTATTAGAGAGAAGTGTAGTTTGGTAAAGGGTATTCATAGAATTATCTTTGAGTAGTGGCCTAAAATATTGGTCTAAGAATTATCATTAGTCACTATGGTATAACTAAGGGCTATGTACAATACATACACCTTGGCCTATATTACCTTATTTCTATTGAATGTTTAACTTGAACACCAAAAACCTTACCATAAAAATTGAGCATATTAAAGAGATTAAACTATCATAGAAGTGACTAAAAGAAAAAAAAAAATATGGAGAAGGTAATAGTTAAGATAAGGTCTATCAATAACAATCACATATTATTTTAGTTAGGGCCATAGTCAATAATAATTAGGACAAAGTATGACCACATAGTTGTTAGTTACAATCAAGAATCATAATAGTTAGACATTTATTACTAATAGAGTCTGCTAAGATGACTATAAAAAATAGTGAGTTATAGTGTCATATAATACAACTGTCAATAATGGATTTTGTAGATTCTGCTAAGGGGATTGTCAGACAAAAGATAAAAAGTTATTTTTTTGAGTGAACCAAAATTCTAGGAGAAAGATAGACGACACTTGAAGACAACACTTAACTATAAGAAAAAATGGCTGGGGTGCCAAAAAAAATCATTGTGAGACTTATCCATTGTATTCATCTTTTCAAGCTAGTCATTTTGATATATAGCACTGAACACTTTCTCTGACCCATTACTAAAAATTGTAACTCCTAGAACAATACTTTTATTTTAAGTAAGTTAGTTCGGGTGGTCCAAGCACACACTTAGTAACCTACAAAGCCAAATGTCCCACATTGAACAAGAAGATAAACAAATGAAAGATCACATGCATATTATGAAAATGACTACATTAAACTCAAAATAATGATTGAAGAAAGATTCCTAAAGGTTGAAGAGCATATAAAGGAAGGCCCAAAAGTATTCCAACATATTAACACTGAAGGATTGAGTGGCAATTCAGGCAATGAAGAGAAATAAATCCATCATGTTATTTTAAACATAAATACCCCATTTAGGATGCTCAAATTAGACTTTCCCAAGTTTAATGAAAAAGACACTAATGGTTGGTTGTGTTGAGCAGATCAATTCTTCAAACTCCATAATATTCCTTGATACTTTTAAGCCACCATGTGTCATGACCCACCTTGGCAGGACTCATTTATGAGATGGACTATGTATTGATGTGATGTTTCAATGCTTAGTATTAATTGCATTATGGATGTTTAATTGTAAATTATTGTTTTATTTATATTATATGAGAATATGGTACTATTGATGTTATGCATGCTTGTAGGACCAGGTACTCTCATAGGTGGACAAAGAAATTGACCATCAAGAATAAGATATTGAAAAATGGAAATGATGTTCAGTCTTATTGACAATTGCTCTGGGGTAAAAATTACCTAGGGTAGGTTTTACCCACATGTAGTTGCATATCATGGTTGCTTGTTTGCAACCATTTCTTTGGCAAGGAAGTTGCCATAGGGAAATGGAATCGCTTTTAATAGAAGTTGATAACCTAGAAGTTATCACAAAATCTTCTGTGTTTATAATAGATAAATGCTTGCTCTGCTTTGTCTATGGTTTACAAAATGTTTATATTTTTTGCATGAGTGTTGGATGTTTTGAAAGATAAATACTTTTTTGGATGGTATGCTATTTTGAAATATTGCTTTTAAACATTTGGAAGTTGTGATATTTATTTTCTTTTGACAAGTAATAATCTTAATTAATTGCCTTGAATATTAATAAGTTAGCTTTGAGAATTAATATTTAAAGGTTTATTGTTTATATCAAAATGTTACGAAAAGGTTATTTTTTATAGTTAAAATAAGGCTCATGTCTTTTTATTTAAAAGAGAAACAAATAAAAAGAATGGAATGGCTAGTTGAAAGCTGGTTGGAAGGAACACGAATGACTTCTTAACAAAAGAAGAGAAGAATGGGGTGGATGCATAGAAGAAAGGCAGAGAGAGAAGGACAAGGAATGCACTTCGTGGAAAAAGAATACCAAAGGTAAGTCAAGCGTTGGTATTGGAAGCAAAGGAAGAATAACGTCTTCGTTTCAGGTGCTCTCCCAAACAAACTGTAATTCAAGAGGTAGACATTATGGTTTTCTATTGCTTTATGAATTAAAGCCCACACTCAACATGCTTTATGGTGAATATAGAGAGGATACTATGTAATGCTTTAAATTGTGTCTGTGTTTGGAATTTTTTTTTTTTTTTTGTAATTTTCCTTTCTATCCTCTCTAGAAACCAGATTGTATTGTTAGAGTTCAAATATTATGGCTTTAAATGTTTTATTTCCTTAAGAGCTTTGCTGGTTGTAGTGTTTTTATTAGATGGAAGTAAAAGCTTGTTTTAAATGGTATTATTTCAGGCTTCTGAAGTTGATGAGGAGAGTACTATTATTTATGTAACGCAGACTATTACTTTTGCACACATTCAAAGGATTCGAACATTCAAAGGATTCGAAGCAGACTACTATCTATGTAACGTAGACTACTACCTTTGCAAAGGATTGACTTTTCCAAGGTTTAAACCTAATTCTCTTTTTAGTAAGTACCCAACCAAACTTACACTTATCAAGTAACCATCGTACAGATGCAACTGTTGACGAGATTAAAGCACAGTTCATCCACTACGGCCATCTATGGCCCATTATAGGCCCCACTGCGGCCCACAACTATAAAAGTTGAAGAAACCTATCTTCAAGTCTGCGCGGTGACTGGTGGTAACCCATGAAGTTTTATTCTCGAATGGGGCACGTTCAACTCCTATAAGCAGCTCTCTCAGTACAACCATAGCTGCTTGTTCCTATTAGTTGTGTTTCAACCCTTTCACTGCTGCATTGGTGGAATCCTCACTCATATTGTCACCCGAATTCAACAATTTCCTATGCATGTAAAAAGAGAGGAAGCATTTTCAAATTGCCTGAACACTGTGTCATTTTCCAGTGGCAAATCCCATCGAACTGTAGCCATAAAGTTGCAGAGGAATCAATGGTCTGCTTCTAAATTTTCTTGCCATGATCTTCTACACCGAATGAAGAAAATTAAGTCGGAATTTTTTTTCATAATTCTATCTGTGAATCCTAGGTACTGTTTTTCTCAGGCGATAATGCTGACGGTGAGCTTCAGTAAGTTCATCGGGCTCAGCACTGTCATCATGGGAGGCCGTAGTAGAGATTGACATGGGAAGTAGAGATCACACTCAAAAATCCAAGAGAAGATTTTTTTCATTTTTCGGTGAGTTGGGGGCCTCGACTGATCGTTTGACTTTGGTCGACTCCAACAATCTTCTGCGGCCTCTCCGTGACCACTGCGACATTCAGTTCAATAGCTGCTGTTGTGTGACGTGTGCAACATTTTCCAGCTGTTTGCAGCCCCTGTTCAGCCAGGTGGAGAAAGATGTGATACGCACGATGTGCACGTGGCTATTGTGCAGTCGGAGCAATTTTTTTCAAGCACCGCATGGACCATTCGTTTCCTACCCTATGGCCTTGCTATTGGCCACCTGTATCCTGTTTATTAAGGCAACCACATACACTTTTAAGTGGCCGACATCATCACATGGCCCTTATGCATTTCCTATGCATAAATCCACATGGAGTGCGTTACGGCTAAAATAGCTTTTATTAGTCCGCCTTTGTAACGTAAGTGGAGAAAGCGAGATTGGTCATGTTGAACAAGAGGTCCACGGTTCGAACTTCTATGATATAAAAAGGGACACAGAGGTTGTGTGTTAAATTTCTTATTGATAAGCATATCTCTTGGTTTTACGAGGGATCATGGTTAGAAGGAGACTGTTGAACAAGAGGTTCACGGTTCGAACTTCTATGATATAAAAAGGGACACAAAGGTTGTGTGTTAAATTTCTTATTGATAAGCATAGCTCTCGGTTTTACGAGGGGTTATGGTTGGAAGGAGACTGCTCAACCCTGTGTGTTGGCCATAGGAGTTTCTCACACTAACCTAAATTTTTGTTGTCCCTAAGGGCTAGGTGGATTAGTAAGTGCTTGTCTAACGAGGTACTTACCAAGAAGACACCCAGGTTCAAACCTCGAGGGTAGCTTGTTTGCAAAGGTAGTAGTTTGATATGAATCTTCTGAGTATGCACCAGACCGACGATGATGGTACGAATCTCGAGCGACCGGTGGTCACCTTCACATTGGATCAACAATAATGAAGTGGAATAGGTTTAGTGGAAGCAGCCCCTATGGTTTGAACCCTACGCTTGTTAGTTACTAAAAATAGTGTAGTTGACGATGATGGTACGAATCTCGAGCGACCGGTGGTCACCTTCACATTGGATCAACAATAATGAAGTGGAATAGGTTTAGTGGAAGCAGCCCCTATGGTTTGAACCCTACGCTTGTTAGTTACTAAAAATAGTGTAGTTGTGACCAACTTTCCTATGTAACCCATAAAAAAATTATTATTTTTTTCTAATGTAAGTAAAAAACAAGTTCAAGTAATTTCCCCCTTGAACAACAAAGAGGAAATGAATTTTTTTGGTTACATATTTTTTCCACGTGAAGCGTGGAAGGTTGTAATTATTATCAAGGAAAATTCAAGAGAAAAAAAATGAAAAGTTTGTTTATCCGCAAAGAGCGATGTCAGGAATATTCCAAGAGAATAGTCTTTAATTCCAGGAATATTTTAAATTCCTAATGTGAAGACATGTTTTCCCGAAAATGAAGGTCCCATTCAAACCAAAACATAGGGGTGTTTATACTCGTTGAAAAGGTTTTTCTGAGCCGGACACATTGGTGGTGTCCAATTTTAATTTTGAGGCTATTCTATATGCTTTTTTGGGCCTCAAATATTGTTGTATTATGGAGTGCATTTTCGGTTGAACCCGACACTCCTTGGCATTGTAAGTGATCCTAGTATCTAGTCATCTTCTCTATCACACCTAGAATATGCAACGATTGGTTATCCATACATTCTGGTAGGATGAGAAGGTCACCATAAGGACACTTACCACTCTATCCAAAGACTATTCTATGAAGTCACTTCGGATCAACTTCTAAAGACTACAGACAAACACTTTAGAAGATTCTTTTTTTCCTCTAATTTTGGTCTATGGCTTCTTTTTTGTAATATAGAGTGCATTTTCAGCAAAGACTGACACTCTCAAATGGCTCAATTGTTTTTTTATTAAGGTGCATTTTTGGCATGATCAAAGTTCTGTAAATCCCGACACCTTCTAGATAAAAATTCACCATGAGGGGGATGATATTCATGGTGAACCTAGTCAGTGACCTACAAAGGCATATTTATTTATGTAAGAGAGAGAGAAAGATAGACAAGGTTCTTTTAATTTTTTATCTTATGGTTCATGGGTTTTAAGAGGGGGGATAATCCTTAAGTAACCATATCTAAAATCCTCTTAAGATGAATCCATGCTTAAGGTAGTTGCTGAGAGGCAACACCTAGGTTTCTTTTGCTATAGGTATTTCAAGTGGGAAACTTGAGTGTGATCTAGAGATGGGGAGTCTCTAGATAATATTATGAGTAGTTTAACTTAAATATTGCTTCCGAAACCATGAAGGTTTAGAATCCATGTGCAAAAGAGATTAAGTGATGACATCATGAGTGGGTTGGCTTAGGTGTCCATATGGAACTATCACACGAAGTGATAGTCACCTTAGCTAAACTCATTGCAAAGATGGGGTAGTTAAGCACATACCACTGTGAAGGTGCAACAAATGAATCTTAAGGTATTACACTTAGAAGTGCCAACATAGACTAACATATGATTGGTAAGGGAATTGGCATCCCTCTTATCTAAAGATTGATAAGGGTTAATCCCAATGTTTTGGTCAAGATATCTTGCATTCACAAAGAATGTAAGAAATATGGAGTGACCATTTGAAGCATCCTTTATACTATGGAGGTATACAAGGTAAACCTCATAACCTATGGGAGTTTGGCCACTCTTGTCCACTTAAGAGACATCTATAGCATCATGGACTCAAAATATGGTAATGCATTGTCAACTTTAATCTTGTTGGAAACATCTTTGGAAAACCTTAACTGTGATCTTTACCTAAGGTAAAAAAATCTCTCTCTCAGGTTGGTTAGATTTGGGGTTGCTACAGTAGGTATCAAAGCTCTAGGTTGTAGGACTAGAAGATTCCTTGGAGTGAAACTTAGGATTGGTTAGACTTGATGAGTGACATTAGGAAGAAAAAGATATTCCAATGGGAATGGTACCTTACATGGAGTAAGAGTGACCATTAATATTATCAATGGATGATAATACTCTATTGTTAGTTCACATGGATGATGTAACTAACTAGGGGTTAGAAGTACAATTTGAAGAAGAAATTATAACCTAACCCAACCTTTATTTTGTGTGGCTAGGAAATATGACACCAATATTGAGAAGAGGAAGAAGAGGATCTTTCCAAATGCCAAGGAAAACTAGATAGGATAGTGTCAAGGCTAGACCCAAGGAGAAAGTTTGGGGAATTCAAATAGAGAGGTGGAGAACCTCATTGTTGTTGTCTCTCTATTATAGGAGTAAATAGAGTAGTAGAGGGAACAAATGAACCAATCGAATTAGATGTTGGAAACTATAGTGAGTCCGAATTCACGTATTAGAAATCTTAAGGTTAGGAAAGAAGGAAATATTACTATAGGAGAGCAAGAAGTTAGAGCCCTTATAGAGGTAAACTAGCAAAGAATTTGAAGAGTGTTGTTGAGGGGTGATTTTGTCAGTCACAAAACCACTCGATAGAATTTGAATTCTCTCTTGCAAAGAACATAACGTTTCTCCAAGGTTCTTACTTTATGTTTCATGTATTATACATATATGTTTAGGTAAGTGCTTGAAAAAATCTTAGTGGTTTGCAAGTGTTGTTAACAAGGGGCCTGAGAATCATGTAAATGATTTCAAATCTTTCATGTGAAGTATGTTCTTCATATTAATTCAACAAAGTAAAATGGGTTTTATAATCTTAATTCAAAATATACCACACTTTATCTCATCTCTTAATGTCTCAAAATGCCTTGAATGAGATTAGTATGAAGGAATCTTTCAATTTCACTTTAACTTTAATTAAAATTAAAGTAAATAAAAACCCACAAAATAAATCTTGGACATATGATAAATTTACAATAAATTTATTTTCCAAAGATCTATTCGATAAAACAGTTATTTATTAGAACCCACTTTGTGAAATCATGAATCCGATATCAAATAAGTGAATAAATGAAACAATGTCTTGCCCTATTTATAATTTAAACCTTATCAATAATAAAACTTAAGGCATTGATATACAATTAATTTATAAACTTTGACCTTATAATAAAATAAAGTTTATAAATTAAATCCTCTAGTAATATTTATTTTTAAAATATTTATGAATTAAATATTTTAAAATTAAAATATAACTTCAGATATGAAATTTGGATTTTAAAATAATAAAAACCCTATTAAGATCTAAATCCAAATCAACCTTTGCTTCCCTTTAAAGTAGATATCAATTCATATTTTACAACCTTATGAAATTAAGGTAGAAATCAGAATGATCATTTTATCCTTGAATTTATTGATCCAAATGTTAATTGATATAACATTTGGCCGATAAATATGATCTTTAACTTAGCTTTCTAATTTCAACTTATAAAAATCATGCTAAGTTAACAGATACACAATATTTAAAATGAAATAAAGAATAAAGGATTAAAGTATAGGATCTAAATTTATGCTTCACAAATAACACAGACAACTCCAATTCATAGAATTCTAAAACCGCAATTTATGCTTCACACAATGTAATAGTAAATTGATGCAATCTTCTGAGGTCTATAAATCATCTCATAAAACCGCAACAATCTCGAATCTATTAAATTTTACTCGAACCCTGCCCTCGACCACTTTGCATTCTAAATATGGTGATGATATTTTCCATTGTTCATCCATGTTTCACATGCAGAAAATATAGGTGATTATTTCATTTGAGAACACGTCTCCAATACATCAAGTCCTCCCCGTTGGCATAGTAAACACATCAATACCTTAACATAATGGCCATACCAATCAATTCAATATTGTCGACAATGTGTCATTTAATACTTTAATATTCCTGCCAAATATAAGGTCTGTTTTTCAAAAATGTAACCACCTACCACTTCGCTATATTGGTAATGTTGGCAACACGTGCCTCTTTCGCGTTTGCTTTGAAAATTAACATTGCTACATGAACATTGCCATCAACAAACACTTTCGAATTGCCTTCATGCATTCTCCGGTGAACCCTACAAACAACGCCTACAGATGCCAAACACGTTAATTTCACCAATTTCACCATCATCACATTCGATCAACTTCGTAACAACGCCCACCTGCAAAACAAATGGTTTTATTAATCTCAACCTTCATAAACTTTTAAATAAATATCAAAATCCTACACACCATTATATAACACACACAAAACATGCTAAATACACGTAACATCTAAAAATGAACATACATATAATAAGAACAAAGAATGCTAACACAACACAATTATAATAATATACTAATCTCATATAAATAGAATCTAGTAAAAACATACCATATAAATAATAACAAAGAAAATAAAACTAACCTTAAAACATAATAAAAACAACATGCACAACTTACTAAATAAAACGAAAAAAATAGATAACAAAAAGACTAACAAAAACATAAAGATAGAAACTTATAACTATTACATAACAAAAACTAACACATATTACATAAAGAAATAATAAAAATAAAACATAACATAAAAAAAATTTAAAACAAATCTAAACTACAACATAAAATAAAATAAAGATAAAAAATAGGATAAAAACAAATAACAAACTTAAAAAAAAAACATCATATAAGAAACAAAATACAACCTCAACAAAAACATTTTTACATAACTAACATAATATGAGAACAACATAGTCATCCTAACTATCACACCAAAACCACACAACACCACAATATGACTTTTAAAACATTTTAAAACAACCAAATCCAGTATGATGACAACATGAACATCAAAATTTACTCAGAATGACTCTGGAAGCATAAATAAAAGAAACTCGGTGAGTACATGGTGAATTCAGCGGTGTATTTTTTTACTATACAAATGGAAACCAATCCTTTTGATAATGCACATTGCTATGACACCATTTTGAGAATTGATATTTTCATGATGGTAACTACGAAAAAAAAATTCAAGCAATGATTTGGAAACAAAATTTTAAAATTTTAAGTGGGTCCCTAATTTTTTTGGGGTCGTTGTGAAGGACGTCACAACAAATGTGAAAACCTCCAAATTCACTAGAAAATATGGGGGTGATTCAGCCGAGGCTTGGCTGAATGAGTTGGAGACCTACTTCTCCATGAAAAACTACTCCTCAATGACCTTAATAGTTTGGGCCACTCTCCATTTACAAGAGATAGGGTTGGAATGGTGGAACATTTTTAAAGCTGAATAGAATATTTAGGCAATAAATCTAAAGTGGGAAGGTTTTGTTAAAGCCTTTAAGAAAAGGTTCCTCACATAACAACACTATGTGGAGAAATTTGAGGAATTCTCCACACTCCTCCAAGGAACAAAGACAATGGATATTTATTACCAAAAGTTTGTAAAGTTGCTTAAGTATGTACCATTATATGAGAAGGATGAGAATATGAAGGTACATAAATTTATCTTAGGAGTGGATCCTAATATTAGATCAGTAATAAACATGCATAAGCTTGAAACTTTGCAAAAGGCTTATGACCTGACTCAATAAGTTGAATCCAACCTACAACTAAATATGACTTACTTTAATTATGTAGAATTGTCAAAGGAGGATCGATAGTCCTTGAGAGAAAGTGTTAGCTTTTGATGAGTATATGATATAGGAAATGCAACCACAAGATGCAATATAAGCAAGATATGAAATCTATATGATAGTGGCACTATAATATGCAGGAAAAGAAAGAGATAAACTTCTACAATAACTCAGAAATATGACAATAATGAAACCTCACAAAAAATAGTACAATGCAATATAATGGAGTACATGAACACTCCACAAACTATTTTTAAAGGAACTACATTGTACTCTACCAATCTATACTAAGCACTCTGTATATTCTCTCTTCCTTATTTCACTCACTATAAGACCTTTATATGGGAAGATTAGTTCCTTGGCCCTTAATCTACCTTTGACTCTATCCTATGACTCATGTACATGTGGACTACATGCACATTTACATCATTGCACATTCTAACACTTGTGCATTTATTACATGTTGAAGTAACTACTTAAATTTACTCTAAAGTAAACTCCTACTCTAGTAATGTATCAAATGTGGTACATTGATATGTACCTATTGGCCTTGCAAGCAACCCCACATTTTTAGCCCCATTTTGTTTTTAAATTTAATTTTTTTTTCAAGCACCCAAAATTCCTGTTGGGCACCCCAAGTTTTAGAAGGGCACACAAAGTCGTGCGCCCCTTGCCTGGGTCGTGCACTCCATTTCTTTGGGGTGCACCAAAAGTATAATGGGTACACAAAGTTTGTGCACCCTATCTTAGAGTTGTGCGTTTCATCTTCAATGAGGCATACAAGGAGTCATGGGGCGTGTAAAAGTCATGCGTCCTATTTTAGAGTTATGCACTCCATATTCAATGGACCGCACAAGAAGTCATGGGACGTGCACAAGTCATGCATTGCATTTTAGAGTCATGCGCTCCATATTCAATGGAGTACACAAGAGTTAAGGGGCACACAAAGCTCGCGTGCCCTACTTTTTGAGGTCGTGCGCTCCATTCTTATGGAGTGCACAAAATTTTAAGGGGTGCACGAAACTCACACACCCCTTTTTATTTTTTGTGATACATGCTTTCTTTTGATATAACGAATGAAAGCATTAAAGGCACACCAGGTTCGTGCTCCTCCCCTCTGGTTCACGCTTCTCGCCCCTCTTCAATATTTTTATCTCATAAAGGCACACAAATTTTGTATCCCTCCTAGAGTTGTGCACCTGAACCAATGAAAAAGAAGTGCATGGATGACCTGGATTCTTCAGTGCAAGAATCCGACTGAGCAAGTTGAAAGAAAATTTATCTAGTGTAGGCATAAGGTTGATTTGTGTGTCCAACCCCCGTGGAATGATGAACTAGACTTCCTCATTCAATAAAAAAGTAGCGTGTCACCTTCTGCAATTAATCAAAGCTCTTTAAAAATAAAGGTGGTGATTCTCCCCCGTAATATCGATGAGAGAAAATTATCTTGGCAAATATAGAGGGCATCATGAACACCAGTTGCATAGCGAATTTGAGTTGGTGATAAATCAAAAGATCTATGACACACCGTGGCATCCTCTATCTGCAATCACTCAACTTGATGGCTTCCACAAGCACTACTTCGATTGGGGTGATGGATGTAAAGGCCCGTACTAGAGGAATAACGAGGGGTTATCAAATAAACTCTAAGAGTATAAGGTCCATGTGGAGATCCCATCACAGTTTCCCACCTGAAAGAAGGTCAAGATCGAGTCCTCAACTCCAGACACAGAGAATTTCACACTATCTAGGGTAAGGGAAGTGATTTAATTTACTAATGATGAGGAAGATCAAATATAGGACATGGAGGAGCAAAGATCTCATAGTAAAGAAGTGAGTAGGGCCACGAAGATGATTGGACAAACTACCTGTGATGTGTCTACCACCTCAGTGGCTATTCCCCTGCCACCTAGCTTGAAGGAGGCCATGATAGATTTAGACATAGGGGTGATCATGGCTATGACCAACCCTATAAACATGATGAAATCACATGTGGATTCTCATGTACAGATGGTGGAAGCTATGGAAAAAGAGGTGATGGATTTAAATACCAAAGCTGTAGAAGCAGAATGACTACAATAGAAAGTATAGCAATTGCAAGCAGATATGGATCAACTAAAACAAACTCCACCTGTCACATAGGGTATTACCTTATGGGCTGATGATCACTCCAAAATTGTTGATGAATTTAGGCAAGATATGAGGGATAATATGGAGGAGAAGATAGCAAATTTGGTTGCAATATTTTATAATGTCTACACCACCAGGTACACTGTAGATATCTTAAGGGACCTATTGCAACAAACAAATCAAAGGATAAATATGATATACCCTATATTTAAAAAATTCAAAGAAAATTATGTGGAAGTTAATGAGGGGGTGGTCACCCTAGGAGATGGATCCACCTACTTCTTTGTAGAGGAATACATAAAAGTCTCCATATTCTTGCAAAATAGATCTAACTGGCTTCGATGGTATGAAGAGATAGAAAGTACTAAAGAAGAATTAGAGAATGAACTCAATGACTATAGATTCATGTTAGAGGAGTTTTTATAGCACTCAACATTAAAGATTTAATCTTTAATAAGATACATGAATTTGACTTTGGTCAAAACATGAAGTTGACAAGGTAGTTCAATTCCTTGTCTAAGTAAATATATATCCTATGTGTATTCTCTGAGAACACCATGGAATGGTCCAAGGAATGAGTAAATAATATTACATAAGATGTCAACATGTTAAAATTCACCTTGTCCTTCCATAATGAATCTTGGATGTACATTGACCAGAGGCTACAAAATCTCGAAAAAGGAGTGGTGGGGGACCCACAAGAAGAGGCACCTGGTAATGAACAAGGCGGAATGGGGTCCAGCATAGCAAAGGATGAAGCTGATCAAGGCACGCTAGAGCCACCTTATCAAGGTGGTGAGAAAGTTGACACAAGAAGAAAAATTATAGGAGGAGCAATGTGGACCACCTATCCATTTTTGTCCCTGCCTTGATTTTGTATAGGATAGGATATCAGGCTAGATGGAGGGTCGATAGGAAAATTATTACAACACAACCCAATCTTCCTCCAATGCTATACATAGAGGAGCATTACAGTGAAAGAGTTTATCAAACCTTAGAGAGCAAAATTTTGGTACAGGTATTGCTATATATTGAAGTTAGTCATATTTCCCCTTTGTGTGTTTTTCCTTCTCTTACATCACCTTTTCTTCTATCATTACCTAGGAACTACCCAAGAATCCCGATCGACTGATATCATTTCTAGTGGATGTGCAAAGAGTTGGAGGTTCTCACATCACTACAATAAAAAAGGATAGAAGCAACACTCTGTTACAATATCTGAATAAGAGTGCGATTGTAACTACTACTATATAGACCCGAGCACTCTACTGGGTCCTTACATGTAATATTTTTATGAATATAAATTCCAACTCTATTCCTGGTATTTCTCGTGTTAATGATTTATGTGTTGCCTATTTGCATATTGTGGTATCCGTGTGAATAGTGCTCTCTCTTCGCTAGTTTAATGGTTCATGTTTATTACATCATTTGAATAAATCTGAACAAACTAGTTTCTCTTTCCTGTTTCTCTCTTAGTTCATGGAGTTTATAAATCTGCTATATCTACCCAATAGACATGACACTGGTCTGGTATGAATAATCTAAATACTACATATTTTGATCAAGAAGAACAAAAACTAACGTAAAAACACTTAATTTGGTAAAACATGGGTTACAATATCAAAACAATAAACATCCAAGCCCATCATCTAGGGTTTCCTTACCCGACCTGGTCTGTCTAGAGTCTTATAGATAATATTTGTTTGGGTTAAAGAGGTAGACCCACCAGAATCTAAAAACTGGTTATGATTCCTAGGATTGTCGTAATGTGACACATCTTAAAAAGGGTAAACGAAAGTTTCTCACAATAGTTTTTGGCACCATTGTTGGGGACCTACCTTATTTATTACAGTTTCCAAAATTTTCTCAGTTATTCCTTGTGAGATTTAGGATTAGTGGGCTGAGCAATCTTGGCCAGAGAGTATATCTTATTTTTGTAAACTGTGTTGGCGTCTATGAAGAACCCACAACCAAGAAGCAAAATATGATATGGCGACCATAGGAAGTAGTGAAAAAGAACTTTACCTTAAAATTCCAGATCCACAGGTACTTTTTTGACCATGTAAAAATAGAAAGGAACCTACACTTTTTGTTTCTTTAGATAATTATAATAACAACAATACTAGTTTTCTTTTTGAAAGTCCCCATCTATCAAGTACTATTCTATCTGTTGTACATCCTATACTAGGGAGCTCAATTACACAAATGGCCAATCCTCCTTTAAAAAATTGGTGCACAAACAGGTATAGGCCATTTATGTTACCCCCTTTCCTAAACCCACTATCCCCTAAAGCCCATAAATATCTTCCCAAGTTCTTGAAGAACACAAGCTTATATTGAGAGGGGGGTGAACAGTATAAGACCACTTTTTATTTTTCTTTACTCAAACAATATTATCCAATATATCAATGCAATGTCAACAACAGTAATCAAAGCAATGCACAAATCACCACACACAATAGAGACACCAATTTAACATGGTTCACCCAATGTGGGCTACTCCACGGAGAAAATATTCCACTAAAATTTTCTCAACAAATCTCTTGGGAATCCTTCCCTATTACAATATTTATGGACCACTATCCAAAGGAGACACCAATCCCCTAATCAAGTTCGTGGATCTCTATCCACAGGAGACACCAATCCCCTCAGCTGGTATGTGGATATCTATCCATAGGAGAACTCCTTCTCCTCTACTCTAGCTGGTGATCCTCTTAGAAGACTATTGCCTCCATTGCACTGGCTTGTGGATCTCTCTCCACTTAAGACTCTTGTCCTCACTTAGAAGACCTCTATCCTCACTGCCCTTGCTAATGGATCTCTATCCATTGGAGACTACTATCCTCTACTCTATCACCTCCAAATCTTACTCTCAACTCTATCTCAAATCTGCACTAAACATAGTCCTTTGATCTAGCACAAATATTCTCAATCTCTATCTCAAATATACACTAAACATAGTCCTTTGATATAGCACAAATATTCTCAATATCTATCTCAAATCTGCACTAAACACAATCCTTCGGTCTAGCACAAATCTTCTCAATCTCTATCTCTGGTCTAGCACAAACTTGTCCTCAAATATGCACCAAAATTTATCCTCAAATCTGTCCTCAAGCCTTAACACAAAGCTTGAATCAATCACAAATCAACTCTACTAGATCTGTCCCAAACCTTAACTCAAGGTTTGAACAAATCAATCAATCAACTTTGCTCACAAGTCTACTCAAAGACTTGCCTCAAATATGTCCAAAAAGTCCTCTCAAGAACTTGTCCAATCTTCTCAACAAATCTTCACCAAGACTTACCTCAAATATTCTCAACAAGTCATCACTAGAACTTGTCCAATATGCTCAACAAATCTTCACCAAGACTTACCTCAAATCTACCCCCCCAAGCTTCACCAAATTAAACTGCATTGTAAGCTTCCACAAAATCTTACTCAACTCAATCCTTAAGTCCACTCTAGGACTTACTCAAATATATCCACTAGCTTTCACAAAAGCTTTATACAACTCAACTCAATCTATCACAAAAAACCTCTTCAATCACACAAACAAGTTTCACACAGAATCTTGTTTTAATCTCACAAAAACATATAGAGAATGGTTAGAGACTCAATATGTTTCACACTCACAACAATACTTAATCACTTTCAAACTCTCTTGTTTAACCACAGAAACATATGGAGAATGGTTAGAGACTCAATATGTTTCACACTCAATCACTTTCAATCTATTTCTCAAATTAGTAAAGAACAATTTGTTTCACATAACTTGAACTATCACTCCAACACTTCCAATCAACTAAGCTCAATAAACTCTACTCAACCAATCACTCAATGAAAGCTTATTCAACAATGCTTATCAAAGAAACCTCACATAACAATGATACTCATGATCTTTCACAAACCCTAGTTCAATATAGTTCTTAAGAGAGGACATAACAATGATACTCATGGTATTTCACAAACCCTAATAATTCACATGAAGGTTCACTCAACATTTCCAAAAATGCTTATAAAACAAGGTTTCTAGCACGAACTTTCATTTCAAAAAATCCTCATCAATCAACATTGGATAGTTCAAAACCAAAATCAACAATGCTTATCAAACAATCCTTTTCACTCCAACTTAGCATTCACAACATCCAATCCAACAATATTTCACTCACAAGGAAGATGTGCCCATACCTTTTTCTTGATGAAGAAATGACCTCAAAACCTATCTCAATCACAATCAACCTCTTTGCCAATCTCAATGGTTAGATATCAAAAATCTATCACCCAAATACTTTCCTCAAATATTTCACTATACAAAAATGATTAATTCTCAATTACACCTTATAATCTCCAAATTTATCAAATAAAGATTTCACCCACTCAATTTCACAATAACCCCTTTCAAAAATTTAATGCATGAAGCAATCCAAACACTACTTATGTCTCCCTACTCAATATTGCATTTTTCAAATAATTAAATTTATAAAATAATGCAATATATTTTTAACCTTCAATAAAATATTTCTCACTTTCTCTAAGGTAAAAATTAATTACCTTACCCTTTTAACTCCCTAAGCACTCAACAAAAACCAAATAACCATGTGCTAATAACTTTCCCACTTCACACTTTAACCTAGGCGTAAAAAGTAAAGCATGCGCTTTAAGTGCCTACCAACAACCTTAGGCAATGCACAATTAACCAAAAATAAAATACCTCATGCGCACTCCCTGTGGGATTCGATCCCTAGTCAAAGCACCACCTACGCCTTAGCTACAGCTCCCCTACTATGTGAGCTAAGCACTCACATGAGAAGCAAAAGTGCTTAGAGCACTTTGAATTCTCCTCCTCCACACCAAAAGCCAAAAGGCTTTATCCCATGATGCCACCGAGATTTGAATGCAACACCTCTATGTTTCCAACAACTTATGCTCCTCGGATTCGTTGCTAGCCCAACCGCTGGTTGGTGCTTGACTTTTCTACCTCCTTCGCTTTGTCTTCCATGGATTTCGGGGAAAATAAAAATTTAAAACTTTATCCTTTGTTTTCTCACGAATTCACCTTTTCATTAATCACATGCACTATTATTTTGGAGACTTAGGTTTTTAGGGGTAAGTGCTATGGTATTTATACCATATGCCTTCCTTTTTCCAACATCGATGGAGAATATAAAATTTGAATTCATTTTGGCGCCCAACCCAAATTTGGGTTATGAAAATATTATTTTTATAAATAAATTTATAATATAAATATTATAAATTATTTATAAACTACCTTAGGCATAATTAAACTTTTAATATTATAATAAAGTATTATAATATTATTTTCATTGGGCCTAGGTGTTTTCCTCTTTCACCCTTAGACCTTTTCTGACCGCCTTTAATATTATAATAATAAATATTATAATATTATTTCCTTTAGGCCTTTTCTTTAGGGTATTTAACTGTCCTTTTGACCAATCATCTAGAGCTCTTAGACCAAATCTCTTGGGCTTAAAATATAAATATTTTAACCCTTATTTTGCCAAGTCCTGCACTGATTCCTAACACTGACTCTTGACATCAATGACAACACAACTAACTCAAAATTTCCAACAATCTCCCCCTTTGTCATTGATGGCAACCCCTTTTTTTACCAAACATATTTTCTTCTTTCAAAACTGATCCCTTAAGAAACTGCTCCCCCTGACCGAATGCTCTCTCCCTAACTCAAATCTCTCCCCCTTTGACATCAATGGAAAAGGGCCACCTTTGGGGCTTGGGGCTAAGAATTAGACTCTTAGCTTAGCCCCTCCCCCACCTCCTCTTGAGGTGGTTAATTTTGGGGTGGGAGTATCTCTACTCCCAACATACATTGATATTTACCTTTGTCAACCTTCTTCCTCAACTGATCCTTTTGATTCCTCTAAATATTCATGTTCCTGCTTGTCTCTGGAATTTCTACTCTACACCACTTTGTTGTATACCCATCATTATTGCACTTATAACACTTAATGTTGTTATTCCTTAAGGGTGCAAATATCTTGGGGTTTCTCTTGGTGAAGCCATATCCATTCCTATCATGAACCCTACAATTTACTACCTTGTGACCAAAATGATTACAAGAGTAGCAATACCCTTGAAAGAGATGTCTATTTTTGAAGTTCCCATATTCCTATCTTTCATGTGTCCTACACTGTGTAGCCTTGTGCCCAAACCTATGACATGAGAAGCATCGTCCATTGAAATTACCTTGCCTTGACCTCATTGGTCTCTTAGTCTCTTTTACCCTGTGTTGTTTCTTGTTCCATCTATTCCTTCTTTGTGCATTGTTCCTTTCCTTTTTGAACTTTCTATTTTCCAACTCATCCTCATAAGACTCACTTTCTCTTACACTCTCTTCTTTTAAAGTTTCTTCTTCTTTTGATCTTGAGATTGACTCCTCTCCTTGTTTTCTTTGTACCTATTCAAAACCAAGACTTGTCTTGTTTGATGAAGATCTTTGTACCTTGATAATATTATCCAAGTTCTTTGAGCTTCTCCCAAACTTGTGTAGCTTATATTTAGACTCTTTTACTTCCTTCCTTAGTAAATCTACTTCATGCTCTAACCTTTCACATTCTAAAACCTTAGTCTCTAACCTCTCTTTAAACTTCCTTGTCTTGGCTATTGAGTTGGTTAGATATTCTATAAGCTTTCCTTTCTCTTCATCACATTCTTGAAATTGAATCTTGAGTTTTGAGTTCTACTTTCTTACCTTCCTTAATGCATCAAGGGCAGAAATAAGTTCACCCTCAAGATCAAATTATCCTTTCTCTAATTCTTCCTCTATTTGTTTGCCTTTGAAATCATCTTCATTCTTTTCTGATTTATTTCCACTAGAAGCACTTCCTTCTTCTTCTATTACCATAAGAAGACTTTCTTCTTCTGGACCTTCACTAGCATCCTCATATTCATCATCATTGAAATTGAATCCATTCCTTGTACAACTATCTTCAAGATGGCCAAAGTTACCACATCTAAAACACTTGAGGATTATTGGTGACTTGTTTCTAACCACTTATTTTTCTTCTACTAAAAATATAATTTCATCTTCATCACTATTTGAGGAACTTTCATTACTATCACTTGAGTTCTTACCTACCTTGTCTGCATAGAAACTCTTCTTATGCCTTTGGAAAAACTTCTTTCCTTGCTTGCTTTATCCATCCCTACTTTTCTTTTGGTACCTATGTTTTCTTATTTCCCTATTCTTATGATAATATTTTTCTTCATCATTGCTATTTCTAACCTCTGGATAATCAGATGCATAATGATCATATTTTCCACAATTGAAACATCTAACTGATTTCATACCTTTATACTTTCTTGAGTCCTTGTTCCTTCTGCCATAATTTACTTCTTCATCACTGGATGACTCATTGCTTGAATATGACTTCTTACTCTTTGTCTTCTTAGTAACTTTGAAGGCTACTTCTTTCTGGGGAATAAGTTCCTCTTTTATTCTCATCTCAAAAGTTGTGAGAATTCCATGTAATTCATCCCTTGTCAAAAGTTCAATATCTTTTGACTCTTCTATAGCTAAAATATTTTCACTATACCTTTTTGGGAGTGACCTTAAAATATTATCACAAACATCTGTTTCTTCAACTTTAAGCCCAAGTCCTTGCATGGAGTTAACAACCTCATCCACACGAAGTAGATATGCAATAATGTTTTCCTCTTCCTTCATCTTTAGGTCTTCAAATGTTCTCTTGTAATTTTGCAACTTTGCTCTTTTGACCTTTTTGTCTCCCTCATAGATACCTTTCAATTTATCCTAGATTTCCTTTGTAGATGTGCAATGCATAACCTTTATAAACTCTATTTTACGTAAACCCTTTAAAATTCCATTCATTGCCTTTTAATTATTTAGATGTAGAAGCTTACCATATTTATTTGTAGGTGGAGTAGTTGGCGGTATGTATCCATTCTCAACTTCTTCCCATATTTTATTCCCAAGTGCTATTAGGTGAATCTTCATTCTCATACTCCAAAGTACATAATTGTTCCCATCGAACAATGGTGCTGAATTCCCTGAAGATCCATTTTGAGAATCTATTTGTGTTCTTGTAAGATTTTACTTCAAGCTATTAAAATCTTTCGAAGGAACTTGCTCTGATACCAATTGAAGAACACAAGCTTATACTGAGAGGGGGTGAACAATATAAGACCACTTTTTACTTTTCTTTACTCAAACAATATTATCCAATATATCAATGCAATATCAACAAAAGTAATAAAAGTAATGCACAAATCACCACACATAATAGAGACACCAATTTAACGTGGTTCATCCAATGTGGGCTACTCCACGGAGAAAATATTCCACCAAAATTTTCTCAACAAATCTCTTGGGAATCCTTCCCTATTACAATGTTTATGGACCACTATCTAAAGGAGACACCAATACCCTAATCAAGTTTGTGGATCTCTATCCATATGAGACACAAATCCCCTCAACTGATATGTGGATCTCTATCCATAGGAGAACTCCTCCTCTTATTTGGCTGGTGATCCTCTTAGAAGACTACTCCCTCCACTACACTGGCTTGTGGATCTCTCTCCACTGAAGACTATTGTCCTCACTCAAAAGACCTCTATCCTCACTACCCTAGGTAATGGACCTCTATCCATTAGATACTATTGTCCTATGTTCTATCACCTCCAAATATTTCTCTTAGCTCTGTCTCAAATCTACACTAAACATAGTTCTTCGATCTAGCACAAATATTCTCAATATCTATCTCAAATATGCACTAAACATAGTCCTTAAGTATAACATAAATATTCTCAATATCTGTCTTAAATTTATACTAAACACAATCCTTCAATCTAGCACAAATCTACTCAATCTCTATCTTTGGTCTAGCACAAACCTATCCTCAAA
This sequence comes from Wollemia nobilis, assembly GCA_028583015.1. Taxonomy (NCBI): domain Eukaryota; kingdom Viridiplantae; phylum Streptophyta; class Pinopsida; order Araucariales; family Araucariaceae; genus Wollemia; species Wollemia nobilis. Next base: position 4,022,695 of record JAQPPZ010002395.1, on the reverse strand, counting down.
TCTATACCAAATTATGCCCTTAAATCTATCCTCAAGCCTTAACACAAATCTTGACTTAATCACAAATCAACTCTACTAGATCTATCCTAAACCTTAACTCAAGGTTTGAACAAATCAATCAATCAACTCTGCTCACAAGTCTACTCAAAGACTTACCTCAAATCTATCCAACAAGTCCTCTCAAGAACTTGTCCAATCTACTCAACAAGTCTTCACCAAGACTTACCTCAAATTTGCTCAACAAGTCCTCCTACTTTCCACTCAACAAATACCAAACACAACCTCACTAGAACTTGTCCAATATGCTCAACAAGTCTTCACCAAGACTTACCTCAAATATGCATTGTAAGCTTCCACAAAAGCTTACTCAACTCAGTCCTTAAGTCCACTCTAGGACTTACTCAAATCTATCCACTAGCTTTCACAAAAGATTTATACAACTCAACTCAATCTATCACAGAAAACCTCTTCAATCACACAAACAAGTTTCACATAGAATATTGTTTTAATCTCACAGAAACATATAGAGAATGGTTAGAGACTCAATATGTTTCACACTCACAATAATACTTAATCACTTTCAAACTCTCTTGTTTAACCACAAAAATATATGGAGAATGGTTAGAGACTCAATATGTTTTACTCTTACACAACACTCAATCACTTCCAAACTCTTTCTCAAATTAGTAAAGAACAATTTGTTTCACATAACTTGAACTATCACTCCAACACTTCCAATCAACTAAGCTCAATCAACTCTACTCAACCAATCACTCAATGAAAGCTTATTCAACAATGCTTATCAAACAAACCTCACATAATAATGATACTCATGATCTTTCACAAACCCTAGTTCAAGATAGTTCTCAAATTCACATAACAATGATACTCATGATATTTCACAAACCCTAATCATGCACATGAAGGCTCACTCAACATTTCCAACAATGCTTATCAAACAAGGTTTCTAGCATCAAATTTCATTCCAGAAAATCCTCATCAATCAACATTGGATAGCTCAAAACCAAACTCAACAATGCTTATCAAACAATCCTTTTCACTCCAACTTAGCATTCACAACATCCAATCCAATAATATTTCACTCACAAGGAAGATGTGCCCATACCTTTTGTTTGATGAAGAATTGACCTCAAAACCTGTCTCAATCACAATCAATCTCTTTGCCAATCTCAATGGTTAGGTAGCAAAAATCTTCACCCAAATACTCTCTCAAAATTTCAACATTAAAAAATTAACAAACTCAAGTACACCTTATTATCTCCAAACTTTATCAAATAAATATTTCACCCACTCAAATTCACAATAACCCTTTTCAAAAATTTAATGCATGAAGCAATCCAAACACTACTTATGTCTCCCTACTCAATATTGCATTTTTCAAATAATTAACTTTATAAAACAATGCAATATATTTTAAACCTTCAATAAAATATTTCTCACTTTATCTAAGGTAAAAATTAATTACCTTACCCTTTTAACTCCCTAAGCACTCAACAAAAACCAAATAACCACGTGCTAATAACTTTCCCACTTCACACTTTAATCTAGGCGCAAAAAGTAAAGCATGTGCTTTAAGCGCCTACCAACAACCTTAGGTAATGCACAATTAACCAAAAATCAAATACCTCATACGCGCTCCCCATGGGATTCGATCCTTGGTTGAAGCGTCACCTGTGCCTTAGCCGTGGCTCCCCTACCGTGTGAGCTAAGTGCTCACATGAGAAGCAAAAGTTCTTAGAGTGCTTTGACTTCTCCTCCTCCATGCCAAAATCCAAAAGGCTTTGTCCCACGATGCCATCGAGATTCAAACACAACACCTCTACGTTTCCAACAACTTACGCTCCTCAGATTCACCGCTAGCCCAACTGTTGGTTGGTGCTTGACTTTTTTGCCTCCTTCACTTTGTCTTCCATGGATTTTAGGGGCAAATAAAAATTTAAAACTTTGTCCTTTGTTTGCTCATGAATTCACCTTTTCATTAATCGCATGCACTTTTATTTTGGAGACTTAGACTTTTAGGGGTAAGTGCTATGGTATTTATACCATATGCCTTCCTTTTTCCAACTTCGATGGAGAATATAAAATTTGAATTCATTTTGGCGCCCAACCCAACTTTGGGTTATGAAAATATTATTTTTATAAATAAATTTATAATATAAATATTATAAATTATTTATCCTCAGAGCTACACACCATCAGTGAGTCTGAATGTCAAAAGTTCAGATAGTTATCACTTCTATATTAACTGCATTCATTGTGTATGCTATTGTGTATGCGTTGATCAAGAATTTGTAGAAGGTATTAGTCGCGACTACACGCCGTCTGCAAGTGCTCGACAGCAAGTTTCAAAAGCATCTACAGTGTTCCACAGTAAATCTGTAAGTCTGCTTACAATGGATTCTTTTGAAAATAAAAATGTAGAAACATTGGTTAATTATGGATATCAAATAGATGATATTGCAGAAGAACAAGCTGAAGTAGGTACTTATGATATGTTTTTGTTAGTTCCAAAGTTAGACAAAGAAGAAGTCTACCAGTTAAAGGAACAGAAAAAATTACTTCAGAAAAATGAAAAGAAGTTCTTCAAACGACATTTGCCATCCTTTGTTTATTCTCCAAAGATTAAACAAGTTTTTAAAATTTTTGAATCCAATATTAAAGTTAGCAGTTTGAAAGCCTGTAGAAAGATTGTTGTATTTAATGCCAGTGAAAAGCAAGCTTTAGCAGCATTAAGAAAAGAAGGATACAATTACATACATTTTGGAGCAATCCAAATTGTTATTACTCCTTTAATGAAAAAAGGTCTGCCTGGATCCACTTATTGTGGATTGATTGATAATCATTTCACTACATTTGATCAGGCCATTATTGGTCAAACTGTTGCTTCATTGACCAATGGAGTACAATATGTAACCTTCCATCCAAATTTTCCATATCCTTTAGAGGATAATTCTTTTGCTGATATTTGGCAGATGCTTTTGGAGACACAAGGTCTCACTTTAAAGCCTGGTAGTTTTGAGTTGTCCATAACTGTAAAGTTTTTATGTCAAGTGTGTAATACTTTGCTTCCATTGAAGTTTAATACTGAGAAGAGTAAATATGCAGTACCAGTTGGTATGTTGTCCGAGGAAGCTACAAGTCTGCCAGTCAGATTTACTGATTTTGATATTCCTAAGGAATGGGAATTAAGTGTTCAGTCTGAGCATTCCAGACAATATTTTTTAGATTATAAGATTGATTTATCTGCCGATAAGGGAAAAGCAAAGTTGCTTCTTAATCAATCCCCGTTGGCAAGAGCTACTTCTCCAAGAGTCCCTAGAACTTTACCATTGCATCACTCTGGATCTAATTTTTTCAGACAACCTTTATATCCTCAGCAAGACAATCCTGTTCAGAATCAGGATGTAAGAAAAGCTTCTCTCACTCCACCCTCTCAGTCTAGTATTACTATTGAGACATCAGATCCCAATCCCAAGGTTGAAGTTCAACCTTTACCTCACATGTTTATGATGATGTTTCAGCCGGGTTCATCCATGTCAAGTAAATGGACCCATAAAGAAAAAGTGTTTCAGTCTGGTGGCAAATGGCCATCAAAAGAAAAATCTTGCATTTCTTTGTCTGATTCTATTACACCAGAATCAAGAGCCGATGTGTCTTGTGTTCTTGAACATCCGGTAGAAGATTTAGCAGACGAGTTAGATTCTACTCGACAGGCAAATTATATAAATAATTGGAGTAGATATGCTGAAGCCCATTTTGGTGTTATGGAAGAATCTCTTTTTGAAATTCAAGAAGAAATGAAAAAAATAAATGAAAATTTGGAAGCTGTCCACGAATTCCAAATTAAGCAGAAAACTCAGACAAAAGAAGAAGGGAGAAAAATAAAGACATAACCTTTTAGACCTGAAATAAAGCCTATGGTTTTCACTAAAGCTTCTAAACCATTAGTCATCCAACCAACAAGATATCAGGCAATACAGAAAAGGTTAGGAAAACAGTCTGCTTCTACTGAAAATAAAGATCAACCTTTTCATTTAAATATGGCAAGAACATCAGGAACAGAGCAACAGAGTAAATTTATATTTCCATTCAATATTAGAGAAGGAGCTTTTTTATTAAATATTGATGGAAATCCTGATCCAAGAGAAGTTATCCAAATTTGGATAAATCATTATCGTTCTCTTCAAGCCATACATAATATGGATAATCCCGGAATAGTTGAGTTGGCCAGTAGACATTTTGCTGGTATGGTTTTGCAGTGGTGGACACATGCAATAGATGAAAGCAAAAATCAAGTATATGAGCAAGGCCTTGAGTTGTTATTTCAAGCCTTGACTATTGAATTCTCTCCCAGTAATGTAAATAAGGAAAAAGAAGATCAGTTGAATCTTGCCTTTAAAAAATTGCATGATATGTCTCGTTTTGAAGAATATGTGCAAGACTATATGAAGAAGGTTTATGAATTAAATCTTCACAGAGATCAGTTTGTAAAAATTCAATTTTTATCATCTCTGCCAAAAGGTCTAGGACAGTTGGTTCTGGATAAAATTGCACAACAAGGTTCAGACATTAATGCATTGTATTTTGTAGATATTATTGAATCAGTCAAGCAAGAATGTAGAAAGATTTGTTTATATGACAAGGTTAGTAAACAAAAACTCACATTGTCCAGCAAATAATGTCCAGGGATAGATGGTGCAGAGACATACAAAAAGCAGTAAGCACCAAAAAGATATTTTAAGAAATCAAAAGGTAAAAGATTTAAACCCTTTAAATATTTCAGAAAACGTAGACAACAGCCAAAAAGAAATATTAAAGAGGTATGCTGTTATTCTTGTAAAAATAAGGGTCATTATGCTCATTCATGTCCCTCTAAGGCCCCTCGCCATGTTAAGGCAATGTTTTCTGAAAATCCTGAATATATTAATTTTTGGGAGATGTGTGAAACAAATGATCAATTAGAAAATTGGAAACAGTCTGAGTTAGAAATTTTCAAATGTATATATTCTGATATGACAAATCCAATGTTTGATTCTTTAGAAGAAGTAAATGAGGAAGAATTACAATCCATTAATAATATGTTCATGGTACACCCTGTTGATCCTGATATGCCAGAACTTGAGGATTGTAGTGACTATGATGAACTCAAAACTCAGTCACAAATTGATGAAGAAGAGCTTAACCAACAATATGAGCTCTATCAGCAGTACCAGAATTACAAACAGCCTTCTCCGAAAGAAAGTGATAATGAATCTTCATCTTCTAGTGATTCTTCTTCTGAAAATGATAATGATATTGATGTTGAATCAGATAATCAGTCTGATTACTGTGAAATTCCAGCCACCCAGGCTTTGCAAAAATACGATCCTTTTACGGATCCCAAATCTCTAATGCCCTACAAAAAACCTATAAATATAAAGCCACAGAAAAAGTATCAATTTCATAAATTTCCATTGGCTTCCAAAAGTGCACAACTGCAAATAAACAAGATGGTTCATAGTTATCACCAAGTACTTTGTCCAATCAGAATTGCAGGTGATGGAGGAATCAATTTTCAAAAGGCAGTTGCATTTATTGATACAGGTTGTAATTTAAATTTTTGTCATGAAAAACTCATTCACAACTGGGTAGAAACCACAAAGGATTTTAAGGTGTCTACTATGAATGGACAGAGAAATTTAAAGTATTTTGCTTTTGATATTCCAATCCAAATATCTGGTAAAATTGTACATACAAATTTTATTCAGGTCAATGATTCTGGATATGATGTTGGGTTAGGAAGTCCATTTTTGGATACATATGGTCCTTATACAATAGCACAACATTGTTTAGTTCTAAATATTGAAGATCAGAAAGTTACAGTGCCACGCATTCCCACTGTTTTTCATGCTAACAAAATGAAGGCGCAATGGACAGATCCTTCTCTTAAAGATATCATTTGTCATGAGCAGGCATTAGAGACAAAGAAAATTCAACAGGAGTATTTACACTCCTTGAGTAAATTCAATCTGGATATTTCTCCAGTTTGCATACAGAAACTTGTAGAAAGTATGCACCCATGTTGTGTTGAACATCCATTGGAAAAATGGAGTACTGAAAGTCCTATGGCTGAGATTCCCACTTTTCACAATCAGCCAATTGCTGGTAAAAGAATTGTTCTAAATAAGGAAGATGATCAAGAAGCCAGAAATCAGACACAGGAACTTTTACATAAAGGTTTGATTCGTCCCTCAGAATCTAATTATTCTTGTTCTGCATTTATTGTCAAAAAGCATTCTGAACAGAAAAGAGGAAAAGCCAAAATGGTAATTAATTATATTCCTCTTAACATTATTACTCAGAATATTAAATGGCCTCTTCCAGACAAACAACAATTAATTCAAAGAGTAGGACAAGGAAAAATATTTTCCAAATTTGATTGTGTTTCTGGTTACCATCAAATTAAAATCAAACCAGAAGATGTTCACAAAACAACTTTCACAACCCCTATAGGTTTGTATGAATGGCTAGTAATGCCATTTGGCCTTAAAAATGCACCTGCACAATTTCAGATGCGAATGGATAGAATTTGTCAGCCTTTCCATCATTTTTTGGCCAATTATATTGATGACTTTTTGGTTTACAGTCAATCTCTTTCACAACATGAAGACCATATACAACAATTTAAACAGCTAATGATTAAGCATGGAGTTGGTCTCTCTAAGGATGCTAAGAAATTTCAGATAGTTGTTACTCAAGTTGATTTCTTGGGTGTTTTCTTAAAAGATGGTCAAATAGTTATGCAACCACATGTTTTGGAAAAAATTGCATTATTTCCTGATACCTTGATTTCCAAAGAACAATGTCAAAGGTTTTTGGGATGTATTAATTATTTGCATGATTATCTATAGAAGGTTTCCATGACTACGAAACCTATCAGAGATTGCATGAAATCAGAACCTTTCAGCTGGTCCTCTGCAGCTACTAAGGCAGTTATAAATTTGAAACATTCATGTCAGAATCTGCCTCCATTAGAGCCTGCACTTAATGGACCCTTTGTTTTACAAACTGATGCAAGCAAGGAATTTTGGGCTTGCATTCTTCTTATTCAGAAAGATCAGACAGAAAGGTTGGCAGGATATAAATCAGGTCAATTTAAAAATCATGAGTTAAATTATTGGCCTGCAGAAAAAGAAATACTTGCTATTATTAAAGGAATAGAAAAATACAGAACTCTTCTTCTTCCAGAAGAATTTGTTATTCGTACAGACAACAAGAATTTTAAATGGTTCATGGGTAAAAAGATCTCTGCCCAACTCTGTCATGGTCGTTATGCTTGGTGGCAGGCATTACTATCACAATATAATTTTTCTGTTGAATACATTCCTGGCAAGGATAATTCTCTGCCCGATGCTTTAACCAGAGAATTGGCACATATGCATATGTTTGGTGGTTCTTCATCAGGAGCCTCATCAGGACACCCAGTAGCTTGGAGATCATGGCCACTGGATACACCAGTACAAAGACAATCATGGTGTCAACGAATCCGAGGATATTTTCCTGCTTCACATCAGATCATATTTAATAATTCTGTTCCTTATATTGATTTTGTTTTTAATTTTGCAGGAAGAATTAATGTCTTTGTAAATCAGGCACGTTGGAGCTTGTTTACTTCATCCCAAGTTCAACATATCCTTAACCATGGCTATCTGGATGACATCATCATTCTTAGGAACTCTGCAAGGGAAATTTCTTCTCATTTCCTTGATTTCTTTAATATGTATATTTTTGATGCTCTTTGGCAACAGTATTTAAATATGCATGTAATACGCATCAACTTTACAGATGTTCCTCAAGTCTTTGTCTTTGCAGATGAAGAAGAAATTTATCGTCCCGATCCGCCTACACCACCAGATATTGATCCGCCTCCATCATTACCTGATGCTCAGTCTGAAGATGCAGATCTCGATGCTGCTGTAGCTAGAATGGTTCAAGACTGTTCTGACTGCCAGTCTTCTTTAACCGGCATGTGCCGTGTACATGAATATTTTGCCCGTAGATAAGTGTCGGCAAATAAATCCAATCATGGTTAGACACTGACCATTTTTGGTTAAGACCCCATGTTATTGGTTTTGTAAAAAGTAAGATTTGATGTTTTACTATAGCAAATTTGCGTCTCCTATAGACGTTAGATTTGTGCCATGTTTGTTACTTTTATCAGATCTACATCCAGTCCGTAGATCTTGTCAAACGATCTGAGCCCTTCTTTGCTCATTCGTTTTCTTATAAAAGGCCCTTCGAGCCTCATTTGATGTATCAAAATTTTTTAGCTATATGCAAACTTCTGCTGGCGAGTATAGACTCCAGCCTATTCCCAGGGGAATAGTTTCTACAAATTTTCATTTGCGAATCTGAGAGTTCTAGCAATCTTGAGTTGACGATTTGATCCCTCTCAAGCTAGTTGTTAGGAATCCAGTCTTTAGTATAGTTCTGAGTAGAATCTCGTTCGAGGTGTGAGGAAACTCCCTACTTAGATTATACTGTTGTTCAAACTCAAAGTCGAAGCTATAGTTAGATCTATATCACTGTTGATATATGCTCTGCACACTACGACATTGCTTCGACCTCTGTGCATCAGAAATAAACATTGATTTTAGATCCACAATACTGTGTGTGTATTAGAGGTATTCTGATAAAGATATAAATCCATGATAGGTCTGATAGGTAACAGTGTATTACAGGTTCTATCAGACCTATCGTGGATTTATATCTTTATCAGAATACCTCTAATACACACGCAGTATTGTGGATCTAAAATCAATGTCTATTTCTGATGCATAGAGGTCGACGCAATGTCGTAGTGTGCAGAGCATATATCAACAGTGATATAGATCTAACTATAGCTTCGACTTTGAGTTTGAACAACAGTATAATCTAAGTAGGGAGTTTCCTCACACCTCGAACGGGATTCTACTCAGAACTATACTGAAGACTGGATTCCTAACAACTAGCTTGAGAGGGATCAAATCGTCAACTCAAGATTGCTAGAACTCTCAGATTCGCAAATGAAAATTTGCAAAAACTATTCCCCTGGGAATAGGCTGGAGTCTATACTCGCCAGCAAAAGTTTGCATATAGCTAAAATTTTTTGATACATCAAATGAGGCTCGAAGGGCCTTTTATAAGAAAATGAATGAGCAAAGAAGGGCTCAGATCGTTTGACAAGATCTACGGACTGGATGTAGATCTGATAAAAGTAACAAATGTGGCACAAATCTAACGTCTATAGGAGATGCAAATTTGCTATAGTAAAACATCAAATCTTACTTTTTACAAAACCAATAACATGGGGTCTTAACCAAAAATGGTCAGTGTCTAACCATGATTGGATTTATTTGCCGACACTTATCTACGGGCAAAATATTCATGTACACGGCACATTCCAGTTAAATAATACTGGCAGTGAGAACATTCTTGAACCATTCTAGCTACAGCAGCATCGAGATCTGCATCTTCAGACTGAGCATCAGGTAATGATGGAGGCGGATCAATATCTGGTGGTGTAGGCGGATCGGGACGATAAATTTCTTCTTCATCTGCAAAGACAAAGACTTGAGAAACATCTGTAAAGTTGATGCATATTACATGCATATTTAAATACTGTTGCCAAAGAGCATCAAAAATATACATATTAAAAAAATCAAGGAAATGAGAAGAAATTTCCCTTGTAGAGTTCCTAAGAATGATGATGTCATCCAGATAGCCATGGTTAAGGATATTTTGAACTTGGGATGAAGTAAACAAGCTCCAACGTGCCTGATTTACAAAGACATTAATTCTTCCTGCAGAATTAAAAACAAAATCAATATAAGGAACAAAATTATTGAATCTGATTTGTGTGAAGCAGGAAAATATCCTCAGATTCGTTGACACCATGATTGTCTTTGTACTGGTGTATCAAGTGGCCATGATCTCTAAGCTACTGGCTGTCCTGATGAGGCTCCTGATGAAGAACCACCAAACATATGCATATGTGCCAATTCTCTAGTTAAAGCATCGAGCAGAGAATTATCCTTGCCAGGAATGTATTCAACATAAAAATTGTATTGTGATAGTAATGCCTGCCACCAAGCATAACGACCACGACAGAGTTAGGCATAGATATTTTTACCCATGAACCATTTAAAATTCTTGTTGTCTGTACGAATAACAAATTCTTCTGGAAGAAGAAGAGTTCTGTATTTTTCTATTCCTTTAATAATAGCAAGTATTTCTTTTTCTGCAGGCCAATAATTTAACTCATGATTTTTAAATTGACCTGATTTATATCTTGCCAACCTTTCTGTCTGATCTTTCTGAATAAGAAGAATGCAAGCTAAAAATTCCTTGCTTGCATCAGTTTGTAAAACAAAGGGTCCATTAAGTGCAGGCTCTAATGGGGGCAGATTCTGACATGAATGTTTCAAAGTTATAACTGCCTTAGTAGCTGCAGAGGACCAGCTGAAAGGTTCTGATTTCATGCAATCTCTGATAGGTTTCGTAGTCATGGAAACCTTCTATAGATAATCATGCAAATAATTAATACATCCCAAAAACCTTTGACATTGTTCTTTGGAAATCAAGGTATCAGGAAATAATGCAATTTTTTCCAAAACATGTGGTTGCATAACTATTTGACCATATTTTAAGAAAACACCCAAGAAATCAACTTGAGTAACAACTATCTGAAATTTATTAGCATCCTTAGAGAGACCAACTCCATGCTTAATCATTAGCTGTTTAAATTTTTGTATATGGTCTTCATGTTGTGAAAGAGATTGACTGTAAACCAAAAAGTCATCAATATAATTGGCCAAAAAATGATGGAAAGGCTGACAAATTCTATCCATTCGCATCTGAAATTGTGCAGGTGCATTTTTAAGGCCAAATGGCATTACTAGCCATTCATACAAACCTGTAGGGGTTGTGAAAGCTGTTTTGTGAACATCTTCTGGTTTGATTTTAATTTGATGGTAACCAAAAACACAATAAAATTTGGAAAATATTTTTCCTTGTCCTACTCTCTAAATTAATTGTTGTTTGTCTGGAAGAGGCCATTTAATATTCTGAGTAATAATTAAACTTTTAATATTATAATATTATTTCCATTAGGTCTAGGTGTTTTTCTCTTTCGCCCTTAAACCTTTTCTGACCGTCTTAAATATTATAATAATAAATATTATAATATTATTTACTTTAGGCCTTTTCTTCAGGGTATTAAACCATCCTTTTGACCAATTATCTAGAACTCTTAGACCAAATATCTTGGGATTAAAATATAAATATTTTAACCCTTCTTTTACCAAGTCCTGCACTGATTCCTGACACTGACTCTTGACATCAATGAAAACACAACTAACTTAAATTTTCCAACAGTTCTTAGGGGACAACACCGTAACTGAGAAATACCACATCAAGGATTTTCTATATGCCATGTACAGTTTGGAAGTAGAAGAGGAGGATGTTATTCTCAGGTTATTCCTACAAATTTGGAGAAATATGTTAGAGAGTGGTTCAATGGTCTCACCATAGATACTATAGGCACCTTCCAAGAGTTGGAAACTACTTTCCTTAGAAAATATAGGGAAAAGAAAAATGAACAATCGCTTTTAACCGAGTTGACCACGATGAAGAAGGATAACAAAAATATGGATGAGTTTAATAAGCAGTTCATTAAGTTGATAAATATAATCCCCATAGCTTTGAGACCGAATAACCACCAGTCCATTTGATTTTATAAAAATACATTCCCTGGGGACTTCAACTATGAAATAAAATAGGAAACCACACTCACCATTGATGCCTGTATGGAGTGAGCTATCATAATCAAAAGAAATATGATAGATAGTGGGAAAATACAGCCAACCTTAGCAGATCCCATCCCAAGCTAGAATGAGAAGAAGCCTAAGAAAGTGGGTTTCAATATACTAAAAAAATTAGAACCTGATCCCATTGAGAAACTGTCAACCCAACTGACAGAAATGTTCCATTCAATGAATAATAGACTATCCAAAATAGAAAGGTACAAAGCAGATAATGGGCAACCTTCTAAGAACTAGAATGACAAAAGACCTCCGTTCAGGATAAGCTTTAATAGAAAATAGAATAATGAGGGGGAAGAAATGCAAATAATAACTAGAAAAGGAAGGAAGTTCAAAAATATTAGGATGTTGTCCCCAATACCATGGCTTCGGATAATGTGGCCTTCGATTTCCCTTTCTTCTATCCTATGTGATGTCCCTCATAATTTAGTTTATTGTGGGGTATACCTCATCCTACATTCAAATGTTAACCTTGAATAATAATCAGACGAGGATATAAGGGTGAATGCATGCTGGAATTGGGATGAAATAGTTAAGGGATCAAGAATCAAAGAAGAAACAAAAAAGTCTCCTATTTTTTAGGGCAAACCCACAACCTTCACCCTTGATAGCATAAAATTTATAAAAATGCCACATGATAGCCATATTAAATGAATGAAATAAGGTAAGTTGACACCCACAGTAGAATAAATACAAGCCTCAGAAAGGGTTCATGCTACCAACCTTAGAAGCAAAACTGTACCAAATAAAATTGATAGAAAGAATGTAGCAGAGGGTAGGGGACAACACAACTCAAAAAAATAGACCACCATTCACCAACCTACACCACTTGCAACTCCCAAAATAATAGAACCGATGAGTGAGATTCAAAAGCAAAAGGAGGCCAGCAAGATCATAGAGAACAAGAAGGTAGAGTTTGATGTCAGCCTTGAGTTGTCCAAATAAAAAATAAATATAATCATTAGGGAAGTTAATTATAGTGCCTAAATATAGAGAGTAGGTTTGTAAGGCCTTTGAATTAATTGAACCATATGATTAACATGTTCTCAATGCTTCACCTACCAATCCTTTAGGCATAAATCCTTCCTTAGTTAGGTCTTTCTATATATCCCTCTGCTATACTTAGGCTATGGATATTAGTGTGTGATTCATAATTGCATGCTCGAAAATGGGGCACCCTATAACATCATACCTAAACAAGTAGTTGACCAATTGATATTAATGTGCAATAATATTCCCCCCGTATCGATTATGGATAGTAGGCAAGTACCTTACGTGGGAATAATCACAAGCATTTTGGTTTTTCTAGACCAATATCCTAAGAAAGGCATCATAATGGATGTGGTTGTGGTAGATGTGGATCCCTTATTTTCCTTGTTATTGTCTAGGCACTGGGCATAACAACTAGGTGGTTCAATCTAGTTAGATTGGTCTTACACCACCATACCCCTCTCAACTAAAGAGTAGGCCACTCTAAGAAGGGAACCTTTTAATAAGTATTCTATCTAGTTAAGGAGGTTTGATAATACGATAATTAATCTGGTCAACTTGATGGAAGAAAAATAACTAGGCATTTATTCCATATGGTACACACCTTTTCTCAAAGACGTTTCCAATGCAGAAAATATGGATCCCAAAGTAAAGGTAGAAGTGGATGCAAAATCATATAGTATTTTGACTATCAAAATATGGACAATGACTTTTGATGGGGCTAAGTCACAAAATGAGGTTGGTGCTGGGATAAACCTGAAAGACATAAAAGGTAACTATTTGGGCATACCCTACTGCCTAGAGTTCCCCTGCATAAATAATGTGGTCAAATACAAGGCAATACTGCTTGGGTTGATAAAAGCTAAGAAACTTGGTATAAATTATATCACCATTAGTGGAGATATTGAACTCATCATACAACAAGTAAAAGAGAAATATCAGACTAAACACCCTAGGTTGAAGTAGTAGAGACAAGCAGTGCAATATGAAAGGCCTTTAACATGTCTTCCATCTCAATGGAGAAAAAACCATATTGCTAACTTGTTGGTTGTAAACACGTCTAGGGCAGGAAGTCCCAATATTGAAACTGAGTATGTGGATAGGTTTCCCACCATATTCGTGTATCATATCTCTATCCCAGATAATATGGTATACTTACAATTGTTTTAGGATGACATTGATATCAGATATTTTATGGCTATGCAGATTCATTTTACTGGTATGATATGTGATGAGGAAGATGAGATCAAACTAAAACATGTCATAGGGAAACCCACGAAAGTGATAAAATTGAAAACTAATTCCCAGAGGATTAGTGTCTTTAGAGACTTTATTTGATGATTTTGATAGAGCACATAAGTTCGTATTTCATGAATTTGAGGCCGAGGAGGTTAACATTGGAATAGTTGAAGAACCCAAATTAGTTAGAATAAACAGGGCACTCTCTAGGAAAGAAAAAAAATAGTACATGGATTTTCTAAAGAAGAACATGGAAATTTTTGCCTGGAGTTATGAAGACTTGAGGACTTTCAATACTAATTTCATGACCCACATCATTCCCCTACAAGAAGGCACTAAACCTTTTAGGTAAAAATAGAGGAAATTTAATCCCACACTTCATCCTATCATGCAGAAAGAGGTACATAAATTATTGAGTGCAAAGATAATCAAGAAAGTAAGATTCTCATATTGGATAGACAATTTAGTCCCTGTCAGAAAGAAGAATGGAGAAATAAAATTATGCACTGACTTTAGGAAACTGAATAAAAATTATCTCAAGGATAATACCCCCTCCCTAATATAAAACAACTTCTATAGGTAGTAGTGGTGCCACCCAAAATAATCCTTATTGGATGGTTTTTTAGGTTATAATCAAATCTTAGTCAACCTAGAGGACCGATATAAAACTGCTTTTACCACACCATGGGGTATGTTCAAATACCAGAGAATGCCTTTTGGGTTGATGAATACTGGTTCCACTTTCCAAAGGGCCATGGAATTCACCTTCAAAGGGTTTATGTTCAATATTGTAGTGGTATACTTGGATGACATTAGAGTCTTTTCAAAAAATCCTAGTGATCATTTCTCTCATTTGTCCCAAGTTTTTAAAAGATGCAAGGAGTATGAGATATCATCGAATCCAAAGAAGTGCTTGTTTGGAGCCACCCATGGCAAGATATTAGGACACGTGGTCTTTAAATAGGGAATAAGTATTGATCCTAAAAGGCCTTTGCAAAAATCACACCCTCGAAGAGGATAAAGGGGGTTAGGTCTTTCTTTGGCAAGATAAAGTTCATCAGAATATTTATTCCAAACTTTGCTAAGATTGCTAAACCTATTAATGATATGATTAAAAAAGATGTAAGAATAAGGTGGAATAAAGAAAACACGAAGGATTTTCAATGGATAAAGGATGACATCACCACTGCACCCATCTTAACATATCCAGACTATTCAAAAGACTTTAGCATCTACTCATTTGCTTTAGAACACACCATATCTGTAGTCTTATCACAGAAGGATGAAGAAGGAATGAAAGATACATAACATTCATGAGCTCAGGTATGAAAGGAGCTCAATTGAGGTATAAGCTCATGGAGAAACAAACATTCACTCTGATACAAGTCCTGGAACACTTTAAGAGCATTTTTGGTTCCAGCAAAGTAATTGCTTGCATCCCTTATATGGCTATGAAAAATGTCCTCACACAATCAAAGCATATGGGAAGCTCAACAATATGGATGGTAAAACTATTGTAGTATGATGTCGAGTTCAAAGTATTCAAAGTGATAAAATGACAAGAGCTAGAAAAATATATGACCAGTAAAGGAGGAGAAGATATCAACAATACCATCATAGCAAGGGATTTGAAACATGATAGACCGATGGGTTAAAATGAATGTGATTGGTACACAGACATCTTGTTATACCTGTAAATCCTATCATTCCTACTAAGTAAATTACAAATCTGAATAAGAAGCATCAAGCAACAAGCCCAAAAGTATTACCTCTAGGAGGACCAACTTTACTGGATACACCCAAGTGGGGTATTATTATTATGTCTATCAAAGGAAGAAGTCCCCAATATCATTGAAGAGTTCCACATAGGATTCCGTGGTGGCCACTTCACTTTGAATGAAATAACTAACACTATAATGAGGGTGGGGTACTATTGGCATTCGATGTTTAAATATGTCTACCAATTTGTTAGGGGATGTTATAGCTATCAAATTTTTACAAGAAGAATGTGCCTTCAATACCACTGAAATCGATCATTGTTGAAGCCCCATTCACTCAGTGGGGAATAAACCTGATAGGAGAAGTCAACCTAAAATCCTTGGGAGGCCATAAATGAATAATTACAGCAACAAATTACCTTACCAAGTGGATCGAGGTAACTCCCCTAAGAATATCAACAACCATGGTTATCATTAGATTCTTAGAAAAAAACATCTTGATCAGGTTTGGGGTGCCTAGAAATCTTGTTACATATAATGCCAAATATTTCACCTCCTTTGAGATGGTAGAATTTTGTGTTAAGTATGTTATACATCTGACTCATTCTGCAAACTATTACCCCTAGGGAAATGGGTTAGCAGAATCCTCTAATAAAAATCCCATTACCTAAATCAAGAGGTCATTGGAGAAGAACAAAAGAAGTTGGGATAGTGAGTTAAAATACACTTTATGGGTAAAATAATTATCAACAAAAAGGGCCATATGTAGATCACCATATGAACTGGTTTATGGGAAAAGTGCACTTTTAACACCTCAACTGGAACAAACGACTCTCTCTTTACTCCTTTAGGATCACGAAAAGCCTGATGCCCTGCAAAGGAGGATGGATCAGATTATTAAATTGGAAGAAGATAGAAGAGAGGTAATTATAATGATGATTTCCTAGATAAAAAGGATAGTCGAGTCATTAAATAGGAAAGCAAAAGGAAAGTCCTTTTCAAAGGGCGAGGTAGTACTCTATTGGAATCCAAAAAACAAAAAAACTAGGTGAGAAAGACAAATTTGAGCTAAAATGGTTAGGTCCATACCAGGTTGCTAAGGTGATTTATTAGCACACTTATAGGTTGTAGGACTTGGAAGGAGAAGAAATGCCCATACCTGTCAATGCATAAAATTTAAACTTATTTGGACCTCTACTTGAGGGTAATAACAGGTAAAAAAAATGTATGTACATATTGAGTCCTTTGTGTATTTCTTTTCTTTGTTTGTTTTTATAAGATGCACCCAGTCAAACCAAAGATTCTGGTGTTCTCAATATAATTCATGAAGTTCCCTCACTCATTCTCCTTGTTGGACATTTTGAGTCCCTAATTCAAAGTTGTCATTGATGTCATCGGATGAAGTCATCATTAATGTCAAGGACTTTTTCAAGAAATAAAGTTGTCAAGGTTGTCATTTGATATCCAGGAAGGACTTAATACGCCAAAAGGTTTCTAAAAGAATTAATTTATAATATTTAAATTCAAAAGAATTTAAATAAATTATAAATTAATAAAGTCTAAAGCGCCCATGTTCTATAGTTGGAATAAATTCAAAGCGCCGACGTCACATGGTTTAAAGAAAATTTGAAGCGTCGACGTATTCAAAAAAAGATGGAAATTATTATATAAACCATGCCCAAGGGGCAATAATTTTCATCCTTGCTCAAACGAAAAATTGCATGTGAATTGGAGCTCATGAAAAAGACTGCAAAATTCATGTTTGTGTATGCCAGCGAATGGAGATAAAATAAAAGGTGTAGATCAATTGGAATCCATCCGGGAAGCATGGCCTAGTGGCAAGAGGACAATGGCTAGAGTTCTTGGACACAAGGAGACCAGTGTTCGAAACACGTCGGCTGTGCTTGGCAGTTGTGTTGGGTTGAAGGCACCAAAGGTGAGGTGCATGTTTTGCAAAATGTAAGGTAGGGATACTTTTTGAAGCACGTGGTGCTTCCACACACCAAGCGAGTGCGTACCTCATGTGGCAGTTGGAGCCGTGCCTAAGGCGTTGATCGTGGGCTGCGTGGAGGGTTCGAATCCCTCCAAAGGCAAGGTAATTAATTTTTTATTATTTTTAATATTGCCTAAAGTTGGGAGTTAAAAGGGGTTGCTAGTTGGGAATAGTTGAAAGGGTTGCTAGTTGAAAATTGGTGTTTGTTGAAAATTATTTTTAATAAAATTTGGAGTTATAAGGAGTTTGATTTTTTTTTTAAGTCTTAATTATTATATTTGCATATTGGAGGAGTAAGACTTTAAGAGTGTTGATTTTATTTTTAAAGGGACTTTTGCCAAAGAGATTATTATGAATGTGTTGGATATTATTTTTAAGTTGGAGTGATAAGGTGTATTTTGTTTGATATCATTTTGTATTGTGATTCATTGAGAAAATTATTATCTTCTAACCTCTCTTGAGATTGGCAAATAAGTGATTGTGAGTGTGGCATATTTGTGTGGTCTACTCCTTGTCAAGCAAAAGGTATGGGCAAATTATTCCTTGGTTGAGTTGATTGTTTAATTTCTAGAAAATAAGTTTGGAGTGAAAAGGAATTGATTAGGATTTCCTTTTGAGTGTGTTTGATTAATTGCTTCAAGGTTTTCTGGAATAAAGAAGTGTGGTTAAAACCTTGTTTTATAAGCATTGTTGTTGAAGAGAGTTGTTATACAAAGAACTTGAACTAGGGTTTGAAAATAACATGAGTATCATTGTTATGTGAGATTTGTTGTTGAGCATTATTGGAAATATTTTGAGTTGGTGGTTATATGCTTGGACTAGGGTTTGTGAGAAAGGGATGTTTCATTAAGTGATTGGTTGAGTAGAGTTGGTTGAGCCTAGTCAAGTGGTTGTATGAAGTAATTGTTCAATTTCCATAAGACAAACTATTCTATATTCTGATTTGAGTTGATTGAGCATTAAGTGTAGAACATATTGAGTATCTAACAATTCTATTTATGTTTCTAGCATAATTGAGCAAGTTTTGAGTGGACTTGTTGAGTAGATTTGAGCAAGTTTTGAGTGGACTTGTTGAGCATATTGATAAAGTTTTGAGTGGAATTGTTCAGCAGATTTGAGCAAGTTCTAAGTGGACCTATTGAGAAAAATTGAGCAAGTTTTTAGTGGACTTGTGGAGCAAAGTTTGGTGCATATTTGAGGATAATTTTATGCCAGACCAGAGACAGAGATTGAGTAGATTTGTGCTAGACAAAAGGATTGTGTTTAGTGCAGATTTGAGATAGAGCTTTGGAGGTGACATAGTAGAGAGGACAGTAGTATCCAGTGGATAGAGATCCATCAGGCAGGGTAGTGAGGATAGGTCTTCTAAGTGGGGACACAAGTCTTCAATGGAGAGAGATCCATAAGCCAGTGTAGTGGAGGCAATAGTATTCTAGAGGATCACCATCCAAAGCAGAGGAGAAAAAGTTCTCCTGTGGATAGAGATCCACAAACTTGATTTAGGGGATTGGTATCTCCTTTAGACAAAGGTCCATAAACATTGTAATAGGGAAGGATTCCCAAGAGATTGATTGAGAAAATTTTAGTGAAATATTTTCTCCATGGAGTAGCCCACATTGGGTGAACCACGTAAAATGTGGTGTCTCTATTGTGTATGGTGTTTTGTGCATTGCTTTGATTACTACTGTTGATATTGCTATCTATACATTGCATAATATTGATTTGGAAAGAAAAGTAAAAAGTGGTCTTATACTGTTCACCCCCCTCTCGGTATAATCTTGTGTTCTTCACTCATGTCCCAATCAGATCCAATGTTGGTCTTGCAAGCAACCCCATATTTTTAGCCCTATTTTTTTTTTTTTTTAATTTTAAAATTTTTGTCAGGCGATTGAAATTCCTTTTGGGCATCCCAAGTTTTAGAAGGGTGCACAAATCTGTGCACCCCTCACCTAGGTCATGTACTCCATTTATTTGGGGTGCACCAAAAGTCTAATGAGCACACATAGTTTGTGCATTCCATATTAGATTCATGCACTCCATCTTCAATGGGATGCACAAGAAGTCATAGGACGCACAAAAGTCGCACACCTTGTTGTAGAGTCATGCACTCCATATTTAATGTAGTGCACAAGAATTCATGTGGCATGAAAAATTTGCACGCCCTATTTTAGAGTCATGTGCTCCATATTCAATGGAGCGCACAAGAGTTAAGGGGTGCACAAAGCTTACACACCCTAATTTTTAGGGTTGTGTGCTCCATTCTTGTGGAGTGCATGAAAGTTTAAGGGGTATTCAAAACTCACATGATTGATTTTTATAGAGCACACAAAATCATTAAAGGTGCACCAGGTCCATGCACCTCCATTTGGTTCATGTTCCCTACCCCTCTCTAGCATTTTCAACTCATAAAGGCACATAGATTTTGTATGCCTCCTCTCAGAGTTGTGCACCTGAACAAATGAAAATTAAGTGCATGGATCGCCTAGATTGTTTGATGAAAGGATATAATCAAGAAAGTTGAAAGAAACTCCCTCCAATATAGGCAAAAGGCTGATTCATGCACCCAACCATCATGGCATAGTGAACTAGACTTACTCAACCAATAAAAAAGTAGTGTGTCACCTACTACCATTAATCAAAGCTCTTTAAAAAGAAATGTGGTGATGCTCACATAATATTGATGAGAGCAAATTAAAAAGGCATATGTAGAGGGCATTGTGAACACCAACTACAAAGAGAAGTTGAGTTGATGATAAATCGAAAGGGTTGTGATACACAAAGCTATCTACTATCTGCAATCACCGAACTAGATGGCTTCCACAAGCACTACTTCATTTGGGATGATGGACATAAAGACCCATATCATAAGAATAACAAGGAGTTATAAAATATACTCTGAGAGTATGAGGTCTAGGTGGAGAGCCCCTCATAGTATTCCATTGAAAATAAGGCTA
Organism: Wollemia nobilis; assembly: GCA_028583015.1. Classification (NCBI taxonomy): domain Eukaryota; kingdom Viridiplantae; phylum Streptophyta; class Pinopsida; order Araucariales; family Araucariaceae; genus Wollemia; species Wollemia nobilis. The sequence continues at coordinate 4,001,940 of JAQPPZ010002395.1, read as the reverse complement.
GGACCGAGTCCTCAACTCTAGACATAGAGAATTTCACATTGTCCAGGGTGAGGGAAGTGATTCAATTCACTGCTGATGAGAAAGATCAAATATAGTTAATGGAGTAACAAAGAGCTCCCAGTAAATGAGTGAGCAAGACGAGGAAGATGGTTGGACAAACTACCTGTGATGTATTTACCACCACAGTAGCTATTCCCCTACCACCTATCTTGAAGGAGGCCACGATCGATTTAGATAAGAGGGGTGATCATGGCTACAGTCGACCCTGTCGACATGATGAAATCACATGTGGCTTACCAGGTATAGGTGGTGGAAGTTGTGGAAAAGGAGGTAATGGATTTAAAGACCAAAAATATAGAAGCAAAATGACTAAAATAGAAAGTATAGCAATTGCAAGCAGATATGGATCAAATAAAACAAATGCCACCCACCACCTAGGGCATTATCTCATGAGCTAATGATAACTCCAAACTCATCGATGAATTTAGGCAAGAGATGAGGCATAAGGTGCAGGAGAAGATAGTAGATTTGGTTGCAATATTTTATAATGTCTATGCCACTAGTTACACTGCAAATATCTTAAGGGACATATTGCAACAATCAAATCAAAGGATAAATCTGATAAACCCTGTATTTCAAAAATTCAAAGAAAATTATGTGGAAGTCAGTGAGGGGGTGGTCACCCTAGGAGATGGATCCATCTACTTCTTTGTAGAGGAATACACAAAGGTCTTCATATTCTTGTAAAATAGATTGAATTACTGTGGGTTCACATTGGAGGAGTTTTTCCAAGCATCCAACGTTAAAGATTTAATATTTAATAAGATATAGGAATTTGAATTTGGTTAAAATATGAAGCTAACTAGGTAGTTCAATTCCTTGGTCGAGTTAATAGATCACCTATATGTATTCTCGGAGAATACCATGGAATGATCCAAAGAGTGAGTAAATAATATTACACAAGATGTCAACATGTTAAAATTCACCTTGTCCTTCCACAATGAGGCTTGGATCTACATTGACTAGAGGCTATAGAATCTCAAAAAAGGAGTGGTGGGGGACCCAAAAGAAGAGGCACCCGATAAAAAATAAGGCATAGTGGGGTCTAGCACAACAAAGGATGCAACTGATCAAGGTATGCTAGGCTTACCTTCTCAAGGTGGTGATGAAGTTGGCATGTAAGAAGAGCAATTATAGGATGAGCAACATGGGCCACCTATCCCTTTTTTCCCCTACCATAATTTTATACAGGATAAGCAATCAGGCCAGATGGAGGGTTGATATGAAAATGGTTATAGCACAACCTGATCTCCCCCCAGTACTATACATAGAGGAGCATTGTAGTGAAAGAGTATCAAGCCTTAGATAGTAAAATTTGGGTCTAGGTATAGTTGTGTCTTGAAGTTAGTCATATTTCCCCTTTGTGTGTGTTTTTCCTTTATCTCTTACGTCACTTTTTATTCTATCATTACCCAAGAACTGTCCAGGAAACCCGATCATATGAGATCATTTCTAGTGGATGCATAAAGAGTTGGAGACTCTCACATCACTATAATTAGGAAGGATATAAGTAGCCCTCTGTTATGATATTTGAATAGGGGTGCGATTGTAACTGCTGCTATATAGACCTGAGCACTATGCTTGGTCCTTACATGTAATCTAATTATGAATATAAATTCCAACTATGTTCCTATTATCTCCCATGTTAATGATTTATGTGTTGCCTATTTGCATATTACGGTATCTAAATGTGTGAATAGTGCTCTCTCTTTTCTAGTTTAATGGTTCATGTTTATTACATAATTTGAATAAATATGAACGAACTAGTTTCTCTTTCCATTTTCTCTCTTAGTTCATGAAGTTTATAAATCTGCTATGACTACCCAATGGACATGGCACCGGTCTGGTCTGAATAATCTAAATGCTACATGGTTTGGTCAAGAAGAACAAAAACTAACATAAAAACACTTAATCTGGTGAAACATGGGTTATAATATTAGAACGATAAACATCCAAGCCCATCATCCAAGGTTTCCTTACCCGACCTGGTCTATCTAGAGTCTTATAGATAATATTTTCTTGGGTCAAAGAGGTAGACCCACTAGAGTCTACAAACTGGTTGTGATCCCTAGGATTTTTGTAACGTGACACATCTTAAAAGGGTAAGTGGAAGTTACTCACAATAGTACCCAATAATATAATATATTCTCTAACACCCCCCTGTACTACATTATTTGGGTATTGAATACTTTAGTCTTAAATATGGATCTTCATATTTAGATGTTCTTTAGCTTGATCCAGTCCTTTGTATTATATTTAATTCACATTGCATTGTATACCTCCTTGATCTTGTTCCTATTCTTCTTCTTTACTATTATATTTGGAGTCAGTTACTACACTTTCATAGGTGGATGTACTATCACCTGATTCTTGCAAAAGTATATTCTCTTTGCCTTTGTCATTTTTATCATTTTTTAGATTATATATAGAAGATTTTGAACAAACACTTAAGGCATCATGATAATATTTTGAGTTAGTAGAACTTGAAGTATCAATACTGCATGAGGATTGAAATATCCTCTCTAGGTATGATTCATCCATTTATATTTTATTTTTAAGTGATTCTATCAATAATTTTTATTCTACATTCTCATCCTTGTAACATTTGAATGTAAGTAATGCCATATATAATATGCTATCAAAGTCTAAAGCAATTTGAAAGTCACTCTTTTCATTATCAATTGCTTTAATGAGTCGATCATGTAGATAATATTCCATGGTTTTAAAGTTATCTTTTAAAGCTTCACTATGATTCACTTTTAAAGTAAGATCCAAGTCTCCTTCAAACTTCATAAGTAAATTCTTAATTCCAATTTTTATGACACTTGCCCTTTCCCTTCTAATAGTGTTTTTCATATCATTGTTCACTATATTCTTTAAGGTAAACATATTTCTTAGATTTAGCTCTTTATATTTTAAGAACACTTTTGATAGATCCTTTGTAGTAGACTACCTTATGAATCTCTAGTTTAAAGTATGTGAATTATTTTGATAAAAACTTTCTAAGGCTTAGGGTTTGTAGGGTCCTTATGCCTAGTGATTAGAATATACTCTAATCTTGGTAAAGTGCTTTAGGAAGTAATTTTTTTGAATGATAATAATTTCACCTTATTTTTCCTATTGATCTATGCACTTATCAATTTGATGGAGTTCTCTATGGTTGGATTTATTTTGTCTCTTTAATGTGACTATGAGACAAGTATAAGCAATTATTTTAACTCTTTCAAGCAAACAATAAATTTACTTCTTTTCAATATTTAGTTCTCAATAGTTCAATTTTATAAATTTTTGTGTAGTATTTCTTATATCTCCTAGATTTGAAACTTTAAAAATAATAACACTTGCAAAATAATAGAATTATCTAAGGTGGAAACCCTTATATTTTCTAATTTGATTATTTTGCAAATACTATGTTATTGGAATTTCAAGCAATAGAATTTGAAATGCTTTTTCCAAAATAAACTTCACCTTCAATTAGCTTTCTAGAACTTAATAGAATGTCTAAGGTTTTATCTCCGTATTCCTCCTATTGTTTAATAAACCAACCTTAGGAATTGAATAACCTTTATAAAAAGCTATTAATGAAATACTACCGCTTATACCTTTTAGTAATGCATTGCTTGTTGCTCGTTGTTCGATATCTGATGTAGGTTTTGATTGTGAATTTCAACCTCTTTAATGCTAAATATTTGTGGTCCATGAGGTATGGTATCAAGCAATACTTTGGGCGATGTTCTTGGAATTATTTAGACTGCACTCTCTTCCTTCTTAATAATTGTTTGACTATGTAGCAAAAATCTCCTTCTATGTTGTCCTTATTGGTAGAGGTACTTAATGAACCTTACCTCCTTATGTAACGTATGCCAAATGGTATATATGTTATTGCTTCACCCTATATCTCCTTGCTATATAACACCAATCTATGAGGTGCGTTAGAAGATATCACTCTTGGTAACGTAGGTGTTATTACAATATCTATATGCTTGGATGATGACTGAACTTTGTCAATCTGTGTAGAGCGTTACTTAGGTGCTCCTCTTACTTTGCATGCATCATGAATGAAGGTGTTATGAAAGACTATAACGACACTCATTTGCTCCTTATGTATTCTACCAAGTGGCACAATGTTTCTTCACTCGATATGGCAAGTGGACGTTTTCAACCTTGCATTTACCTACAACATTTTATTTACTTATTAGCACAATGCTTATTTCTAGGGTTACACATAATGAATTTTTATTTCCAAATTGGCTAAAATTAGGATTTTCAAAATTTGGAATTGGCTAATATTTGGGACCTTTGACCAGGGCCCATTAGCCAAAATTTTTTGGGTGCAATTTTTTTTTGGGTCGATTCACCCCAATTTATAATAATTTGACCATTTTAAGTCTAAATTTACAACATTACCCCTAATAATAATGAACCTTTTACATGATTTTGGACACTATTTGCTTGGATTTTGAAACTGATTCGTCAAATTTTTATAAATACATTTTAGGGTCAACCCCTTATGCATAACCCTACTTATTGGCAACTATTGATATTTTTCTCAATGCTTTCTTGCTTATATTTCTCTAGATAATGGTGGATCTCTCCAATGCTTCTTGCTTTGCTTTCTATAGGTAATTATGGCTCTCTAATGCTTCTTTCTTAGCTTTCTCTAGCTAATAGTGGAATTCTTCAATGCAGGTGGTTCTAAGGTGCTTCACTCTTGATGGTTTAAAGGTGTTTGTTTTAGCTCTAATGTTGTTCTTATTCCAATGTTTTGATAACATTCACTTGGGTAATAAGCTCCTTAGCTGCACCTTGATTTCACTATTTTTTGTTATGTTATTTCTCTTGCAAATGTTGTGTTAGAATTGCCTTGCTGATGTGGCTATGCTTTTCCAAATCATTCTCCTTATGATGTATAGTGACTTGCACAATAATTTTTGCTTTATATGAGACCAATCAGTGCTGAATCCCATGGCTTGAATGATGGTTTAATGATTCTTTTTTAGACTCTCTTATTTGCTTTGAAATGATTGCTTAATGAATTTTTTTTGCTAGCCATTGTAATGACTTTTAGAGGCTATATATTTTGTCTATCTTGGCTACTTTGAAAGGACAAGAATGGTGCTTCTCATATAACGTAAACATACCTGTAATAGTTAAGATAGAACACCTTAAATTGCACCAAAATTTAAGGTTTTATGTCTTCTTCTACAATTTTCTAACTTCTTTGATGAAGCAACTTCTTAAGGGTAGATAGCGATCTAATAACACTAACCTCTAATTCACTTGCTTGAATACTTTGTACTAATAAATTCAAGCAACTAATATGCCCTTATTTTAGTGAATTGCTTTCACCAAGATATGTTGCAGGTTTTGTGTGCTCAATAGTGTCCTTTGAAACTTCAACTTAATCCTGCTCATGCATTAATTCTCACCTTTGAACAATATTTAATGCACTTAAAAATATCTCTTAAGTATAACTAGTATAGTGCACTATTAATCTCACCTTATTGCTCCCTGTAGATAACTCTTAAAAGTAATATGAAAATCGTACTACAACCAATGTTGTAGGATTATTTTGTTGGAAATATGAGCAAGTTTTGTTGTCATTGATGTCAAGAGTCAGTTTCAATGAGCAACATGAGGTCAAGCATCAGTTTTCGTGAGCAGTGCAAGAAAAATATTGCTTCTAGGCCTAAGGGAAAATAATATTATAATATGCTTATTATAATATTTAAGGTGGTCAAATAAGGTCTAAAAGAGCAATTGGAAGGCCCAAGAAAATAATATTATAATTTTATATTATAATATTAAAGGTCTAAAGTATAGACCTAATAATTAAATTAATTATAAATTAATTATAACAACTTTGTTATAAATTAATTTAAATTCAATAACCCTAAGGTTAGGGTTACAAAGGGCAAGCAATAATATTCACCCGTCGACGTCGACTATTCTTTCCACCCACCGACGTGTTGAGGGAGAGCAAAAATTAATATATATACTATATGCTTTGGCAAACAAAATTCATCCTTCGAATACCTTAATCGATGTGCATGCAAAATTTGTGAACGTGCGGAATAAGAGGCAAAGGTTTTTGGCTACGTGGTAGTCAACTTGCGAATAAGAGGGAGGAGGCCTAAAGCCTCATAGCCAACCATGGTGGTTGGGCCAATGATAGGCGGCTGTGGCTTAAGGCGCTAACTGGCGGGAGGTCCCACGATCGAACCCCGATGGTAGCATTTTTTGACAAGGAGCATGTGTTTAGTTTTTGGCACCAAAGGGAAGATTCAAAGCGCATGAGGCACTTTTGGTTCTAAGGTGAGCGCCTAGCTCACGTGGCATGTGGGCCATGGCTAGGGCATTGTGGAGGCGCAAGCGGGAGTTCGAATCCTGCCAAGGATAGAGGTACTTAAATTTTTGAATATTAAATTGCTTCTAAGGTTTAAAAGGTGGCATGATAAATTTTTATTAAGGGGGAGTTATAAGGTTTTTAAGGTTAATTGTTTTATTGTGATTTTTGATAAAGTGAATTAAAAATAGGAGTTATAAGGTTGAAAAAGGGAATTATATTTTTATTGGATGAGCTATGATGTGTTAAAGAGATAAGGGTTTATAAAGAAAATTATTGTGATTATTTTTCTTTACACAAATTGTTGGTTTGCATTTTGAAGTGTGGAGATTATAAGGTGTAAAAGAGATTTATTGCTATGTATGGTGAAATATTTTGAGGGATCAAATTGAGTGAATGATTGAGAAGATATTGCTACCTAACCTTTGAAATTGGCAAAGAATTGATTGTGATTGAGATAGGTGTTTGAAGTCAAATCTTCTTCAAACAAGAGGTAAGGGCATATTATCCTTGAGAGTGATTGTTGGATGTTGTGAATGCTAAGTTGGAGTGAAAAGGATTGTTTGATAAGCATTGTTGAGTTTGGTTTTCTAGAATGAAAGTTGATACTAGAAACCTTGTTTGATAAGCATTGTTGGAAATATTGAGTAAGCTTTCATATGCTTGACTAGGGTTTGTGAAAGAACATGAGTATCATTGTTATGTGAAGTTGTGAACTATCTTGAACTAGGGTTTGTGAAATATCATGAGTATCATTGTTATGTGAGGTTTGTTTGATAAGAATTGTTGACTAAGATTTCATTGAGTGATTGGTTGAGTGGAGTTGATTGAGCTTAGTTGATTGGAAGTGTTGGAGTGATAGTTCAAGTTCTGTGAAACAAATTGTTCTTTATTTTTGAATTGAGTTGAAGGAAATATTGAAAGTGATTAAGCATTGTTGTGAGTGAAACATATTGAGTCTCTAACAATTCTCTATATGTTTCTATGGTAAAAAAGAGAGATATTGAAAGTGATTGAGCATTGTTGTGAGTGTGAAGCATATTGAGTCTCTAACAATTCTCTATATGTTTCTGTGATATTAAACAAGAATTTGTGTGAAGCTTGTTTGTGTGATTTTATGATAGATTGAGTTGAGTTGAATAAGCTTTTGTGAAAGCTAGTGATAGATTTGAGTAAGTAGGTTGAGGTAAGTCTTTGTGAAGACTTGTAGAGATTGGACAAGTTCTAGTGAGGACTTGTTGAGAAGATTTGAGACAAGTCTTGGTGAAGACTTGTTGAGTAGATTGGACAAGTTCTAGTGAGGACTTGTTGAGTAGATTTGAGATAAGTCTTGGTGAAGACTTGTTGAGCATATTGGACAAGTTCTAGTGAGGACTTGTTGAGAAGATTTGAGGTAAGTCTTTGAGAAGACTTGTGAGTAGAGTTGATTGATTGATTTGTTCAAACCTTGAGTTAAGGTTTGGGGTAGATCTAGCAGAGTTGATTTGTGATTGAGTCAAGCTTTGTGTTAAGGCTTGAGGATAGATTTGAGGATAGAGTTTGTAGATTTGAGATAAGATTAGAAAAATTTGTGCTAGATCGAAGGACTATGTTTAGTGTAGATTTAAGATAGATATTGAGTATATTTGTGCTAGACCGAAGGACTATGTTTAGTGTAGATTAGAGATAGATATTGAGTAGATTTGTGCTAGATCGAAGGATTGTGTTTAGTGTAGATTTGAGATAGAGTTGAGAGTAAGATTTGGAGGTGATAGAGTAGAGGATAGTAGTCTCTAGTGGATAGAGATCCATTAGCTAGGGTAGTGAATAGAGTTTGTTTAGTGAGAGGAGTCTTTAGTGGAGAGAGATCCATAAGCTAGTGTAGTGGAGGTAGTAGTCTTCTAGAAGATCACCATCTAGAGTAGAGGAGAAGGAGTTCTCCTGTGGATAGAGATCCATAAACTAGTTGAGGAGATTGGTGTCTCCTATGGATAGAGATCCATGAACTTGATTAGGGATTGGTGTCTCCTTTGGATAGAGGTCCATAAACATTGTAATAGGGAAAGGATTCCCAAGAGATTGATTGAGAAAATATTAGTGAAATATTTTCTCCATGGAGTAGCCCACATTGGGTGAACCACGTTAAATTGGTGTCTCTATTGTGTGTGGTGATTTATGCATTGCTTTGATTACTATTATTGACATTACATTGATATATTGGATTATATATCTTGAGTAAAGAAAAGTAAAAAGTGGTCTTATACTGTTCACCCCCCTCTTAGTATAAGCTTGTGTTCTTCAATTGGTATCAGAGCGGGTTCCTTCGAAAGAGTTTAATAGCTTGAAGGAAAATCTTACAAGAACATAGATGGATTCTAAGGATGGATCTTCAGGGAATTCAGCACCATTGTTTGATGGGAACAATTATGTACTTTGGAGTATGAGAATGAAGATTCACCTGATGGCACTTGGAAATGAGGTATGGGAAGAAGTTGAGAATGGATACATACCACCAGCTACTCCACCTACAGATAAATATGGTAAGCTTCTACATCATTACAATTCAAGAGCAATGAATGGAATTTTGAAAGGTTTGCATGAAATAGAGTTTATAAAGGTTATGCACTACAAATCAGCAAAGGAAATTTGGGATAAGTTGCAAGGTATATATGAAGGAGATAAAAATGTCAAAAGGGTAAAGTTGTAAAATTACAAGGGAATATTTGAAGACCTAAATATGAAGGATGAAGAAAATATTGTTGCATATCTACTTCATGTAGACGAGGTTGTTAACTCCATGCAAGGACTTGGGCTTGAAGTTCAAGAATCTGATGTGTGTGATAAGATTTTAAGGTCACTTCCAAAAAGGTTTAGTGAAAATATTTCAGCTATAGAAGAATCAAAAGATATTGATCTTTTGACAAGGGATGAATTACATGGCATTCTCACAACTTTTGAGATGAGAATAAAAGAGGAACCTATTCCCTAAAAGGAAGCAACCTTCAAAGCTACTAAGAAGACAAAGGGTAAGAAGTCAGATTCAAGCAATGAGTTATCCAGTGATGAAGAAGCAAATTATGGTAGAAGGAACAAGGACTCAAGAAAGTATAAAGGTACAAAATTAGTTAGATGTTTTAATTGTGGAAAATATGGTCACTATGCATCTGATTGTCTAGAAGCTGGAAATAGCAATGATGAAGAAAAATAGGATCATAAGAACAGGGAAACAGGAAAACATAGGTACCAAAAGAAAAGTAGGGATGGACAAGGCAAGCAAGGAAAGAAGTTCTTCCAAAGGCATAAGAAGAGTTTCTATGCAGACAAGGCAGGTAAGAGCTCAAGTGATAGTGATGAAAGTTCCTCAGATAATGATAAATATGAAGTACTATTTCTAGCAAAAGAAAAATAAGTGGTTAGAAAAAGGTCACCAATGATTCTCAAGTGTTTTAGATGTGGTAACTTTGGTCATCTTGAAGATAGTTGTACAAGGAATGGATTTAGTTTCAGTGATGATGAATATGAAGATACATTTGAAGGACTAGAAGAAAATCTTCTTATGGCAATAGAAGAAGAAGGAAATACTTCTAGTGGAAATAAATCAGAAAGGAATGAAGATGATCCCAAAGGCAAACAAATAGAGGAAGAATCAGAGAAAGGAGAAGTTGATCTTGAGGGTGAGCTTATTCATGCCCTTGATGCATTAAGGGAGGTAAGAAAGCAAAACTCAAAACTCAAGCTTAAATTTCAAGAATGTGATGAAGAGAAAGGAAAGCTTATAGAGGATCTAACCAACTCAATAGCTAAGACAAGGAGGTTTAAAGAGAAGTTAGAAGCTAAGGTTTTAGAATGTGAAAGGTTAGAGCATGAGGTAGCTTCACTAAGGAAGGAAGTAAAAGAGTCTAAGGACAAGTTACACAAGGTTTGGGAGAAGCTCAAAGAACTTGGATAAGATTATCAAGGTACAAAGATGTTCATCAAACAAAATAGGACTTGGATTTGAACAGGTACAAAGAAAATAAGGAGAGGAGTCAATATCAAGCTCCAAAGAAGAAGAAGCTTTAGAAGAAGAGAGTGTAAGAGAAAGTGAGACTTCTGAGGATGAGTTGGACAATAAAAAGTTCAACAAGGAAAGGAACAATGCACAAATGAGGAACAGATGGAATATGAAGCAACATAGGGTAGAAGAGACTAAGAGACCAATGGGGTCAAGGCAAGGTAGTTTCAATGGATGATGCTTCTCATGTCATAGGTTTGGGCACAAGGCTTCACAATGTAGGACACATGGAAGATAGGAATATGGGAATTTTAGAAATATGCATATTTTTCAAGGGTATTGCTACTCTTGTAATCAGTTTGGTCACAAGGTAGTAAATTGTAGGGTTCATGATAGGAATGGATATGGCTTCACCAGGAGAAACTTCAAGATAGTTGCACCTCCAAGGAATAACAACATTAAGTGTTATAAGTGCAATAATGATGGGCATACAACAAAGTGGTGTAGAGCAAAAATTCCAGAGACAAGCAGGAACAGGAATAGTCAAAGGAATCAGAAGGATCAGTTGAGGAAGAAAGTGGACAAAGGTAAAGATCAGTGCTTGTTGGGAGTAGAAATACTCCCACCCTAGAATTAACCACCTCAAGAGGAGGTGGGGGAGGGGCTAAGCTAAGAGTCTCATTCTTAGCCCCGAGCCCCAAAGGTGACCCTTTGCCATTGATGTCAAAGGGGGAGAGATTTGAGTTAGGGGGAGAGCATTCAGTCAAGGTGAGCAGTTTCTCAGGGGAGCAAAACATAAAAAGGTAAAGGAAATGGTAAAAGGTAATTGGGTTGCCATCAATGACAAAGGGGGATATTGTTGGAAATATGAGCAAGTTTTGTTGTCATTGATGTCAAGAGTCAGTTTCAGTGAGCAACATGAGGTCAAGCATCAGTTTTCATGAGCAGTGCAAGAAAAATATTGCTTCTAGGCCTAAGGGAAAATAATATTATAATATGCTTATTATAATATTTAAGGTGGTCAAATAAGGTCTAAAAGAGCAATTGGAAGGCCCAAGAAAATAATATTATAATTTTATATTATAATATTAAAGGTCTAAAGTATAGACCTAAATAATTAAATTAATTATAATAACTTTGATATAAATTAATTTATAAATTAATTTAAATTCAATAACCCTAAGGTTAGGGTTACAAAGGGCAAGCAATAATATTCACCCATGACGTCGACTATTCTTTCCACCCATCGACGTGTTGAGGGAGAGAAAAATTTAATATATATACTATATGCTTTGGCAAACAAAATTATCCTTCGAATACCTTAATCGATGTGCATGCAAAATTTGTGAACATGTGGAATAAGAAGCAAGGGTTTTTGGCTATGTGGTAGTCAACTAGTGAATAAGAGGGAGGAGGCTTGAAGCCTCATAGCCAACCATGGCGGTTGGGCCAATGGTAGGTGGCTATGGCTTAAGGTGCTAACTGGTGGGAGGTCCCATGATCGAACCCCGATGGTAACATTTTTGTCAAGGTGCATGTGTTTAGTTTTTGGTGCCAAAGGAAAGATTCAAAGTGCACGAGGTACTTTTGGTTCTAAGGTGAGCGCCTAGCTCACGTGGCACGTGGGCCATGGCTAGGGCGTTATGGAAGGTGCAAGTGGGAGTTCGAATCCTATCAAGGATAGAGGTACTTAAATTTTTGAATATTAAAATTGCTTCTAAGGTTTAAAAGGTGGCATGATAAATTTTTATTAAGGGGGAGTTATAAGGTTTTTAAGGTTAATTGTTTTATTGTGATTTTTGATAAAGTGAATTAAAAATAGGAGTTATAAGGTTGAAAAAGGGAATTATATTTTTATTGGATGAGCTATGATGTGTTAAAGAGATAAGGGTTTATAAAGAAAATTATTGTGATTATTTTCTTTACACAAATTGTTGGTTTGCATTTTGAAGTGTGGAGATTATAAGGTGTAAAAGAGATTTATTGCTATGTATGGTGAAATATTTTGAGGGATCAAATTGAGTGAATGATTGAGAAGATATTGCTACCTAACCTTTGAAATTGGCAAAGAATTGATTGTGATTGAGATAGGTGTTTGAAGTCAAATCTTCTTCAAACAAGAGGTAAGGGCATATTATCCTTGAGAGTGATTGTTGGATGTTGTGAATGCTAAGTTGGAGTGAAAAGGATTGTTTGATAAGCATTGTTGAGTTTGGTTTTCTGGAATGAAATTTGATACTAGAAACCTTGTTTGATAAGCATTGTTGGAAATATTGAGTAAGCTTTCATATGCTTGACTAGGGTTTGTGAAAGAACATGAGTATCATTGTTATGTGAAGTTGTGAACTATCTTGAACTAGGGTTTGTGAAAGATCATGAGTATCATTGTTATGTGAGGTTTGTTTGATAAGCATTGTTGAATAAGATTTCATTGAGTGATTGGTTGAGTGGAGTTGATTGAGCTTAGTTGATTGGAAGTGTTGGAGTGATAGTTCAAGTTCTGTGAAATAAATTGTTCTTTATTTCTAGATTGAGTTGAGGAGTGATTTAGATAATGGGGAAGAATTGAGTCTCTAACCATTCTCTATATGTTTTGTGAGATTAAAAAGATTCTGTGTGAAACTTGTTTGTGTGATTGAAGAGGTTTTTGTGATATATTGAGTTGAGTTGAATAAGCTTTTGTGAAAGCTTGTGAGCTGATTTGAGTAAGTCCTAGAGTGGACTTAAGGATAGATTTGTATGAGATTTGTGGAAGCTTAAATCAGATTTGAGATAAGTCTTGGTGAAGACTTGTTGAGCAGATTGGACAAGTTCTAGTGAGGACTTGTTGAGAATATTTGAGATAAGTCTTGGTGAAGACTTGTTGAGTAGATTGGACAAGTTCTAGTGAGGACTTGTTGAGAAGATTTGAGATAAGTCTTGGTGAAGACTTATTGAGTAGATTGGACAAGTTCTAGTGAGGACTTGTTGAGATATTTGAGGTAAGTCTTTGAGAAGACTTGTGAGCAGAGTTGATTGATTGATTTGTTCAAACCTTGAGTTAAGGTTTGGGGTAGATCTAGCAGAGTTGATTTGTGATTGAGTCAAGATTTGTGTTAAGGCTTGAGGATAGATTTGAGGATAGATTTTGGTGTAGATTTGAGGATAGGTTTGTGCTAGACTAGAGATAGATATTGAGTAGATTTGTGCTAGATGAAGGATTGTGTTTAGTGTAGATTTGAGATAGATATTGAGTAGATTTGTGCTAGATTGAAGGACTATGTTTAGTTAAGAGATAGATATTGAGAATATTTGTGCTATGAAGGACTATGTTTAGTATAGATTTGAGATAGAGTTGAGAGCAAGCTTTGGAGGTGACAGAGTAGAGGATAGTAGTCTCCAGTGGATAGAGATCCATTAGCTAGGGTAGAGAGGACAAAGGTCTTCAGTGGAGAGAGATCCACAACCCAGTGTAGTGGAGGTAGTAGTCTTCTAGAGGATCACCATCCAAAGCAGAGGAGAAGGAGTTCTCCTATGGATAGAGATCCATAAACCAGCTGAGGGGATTGGTGTCTCCTATGGATAGAGATCCATGAACTTGATTAGGGGATTGGTGTCTCCTTTGGATAGAGGTCCATAAACATTGTAATAGGGAAAGGATTCCCAAGAGATTGATTGAGAAAATATTAGTGAAATATTTTCTCCGTGGAGTAGCCCACATTGGGTGAACCACGTTAAATTGGTGTCTCTATTGTGTGTGGTGATTTGTGCATTGCTTTGATTACTGTTGTTGACATTGCATTGATATATTGGATTATATAGCTTGAGTAAAGAAAAGTAAAAAGTGGTCTTATACTGTCCCCCCCTCTCAGTATAAGCTTGTGTTCTTCATATTCTTGATTTTTAGATAGATATAAGGAAGATATTTTTCTTTATTTCAAAATATATCCAAATCCTATTTAATATGTAGGTATATCCTTAAAATAAACTATCTTCTGCACTCCCTTGTAGACTCTAATATGCAACCTTCTCCTTGCAACTTTTAACTCTAATATGGTGCTTAACGAATCTTAATAATGAACCAAAATATAAAGTTCAACTAATGAACCTTTTGCACCAAAGTTTCTCACCTTAATGAAATTTGTATATGAAGGATTTCAAGGTGATTAGATTCACCTTACTGCTGATTTTAACTAGATGAACTTGCAACTCTTCTTTATTGTCCAAAATAGCTTCTCAAGACACCAATTTGTAGTTTTGTAGCTCCTTATATCTTACTACCTAATAATATATTTTGGTGGCTTAAATATTTAGGATGTATCCTAGATATAAATTTTAGTAGCTATTGATGCTGCCTAAGTTGTTGCTTTCTTGCTACTCTCAAATCTAAAATTTTTATATTGCAAAGCAATCAATCTCTCTGCTGAAATATTATCCTTGAATCTTAAAATTATGGTAGGGAACTCCTTCAAATCATAGCTAAGATTTCATTCAAGAACCCTTTAGTTTTTTGCTATAGAAACTAGTAGATCTCCTTTATTTGAATGAGCCTTATAGCCTATAAAGGTAATCTTCAAACCTCTCAGGTTTGGTAGTAATGTCTATATCATTTTTCCTTCAACCTCCTTGTAAAATTCCAATTTCAATATAGGCCTTCTTATCAATAATCTAAAAGTCTTGAGGTCTTCACTAATATCCTTCAAAATTTGGCAAACTTCTTTACAAATCCTTCTCCCTTTGGCTTATTGTCAGATGGCAGAAATTATCCCAAGTTTTTCCTTTATCAAGAAATTATCCTTGGTGGTAAATTTATCCAATGATTTCTTCTAGGAAATTCTTTAACGGCCTTCTCTAAATCTCTTTCAATGAGGATATCCAATCCTTCTCCTTATTTATCCTTGAGATCTATTCTCTATGGTCTTCACTCTTGCAACTTCTCTTGTCTTCCCAATGAGACCTTTTCTTCAACCTTCTACTATAGAAGTTTGGCAATGATATCTCCCTCTTAGAGATCTAAATTCTACTGCTTCAAGAATAGGACTTTGAAGAACACAAGATTATACTGAGGGGGGTGAACAGTATAAGATCAACTTTTACTTTTCTTTCCCAAAAAATATTATCCAATGTTATCAATTGCAATATAAATAGTAGTAACAAAGAAATGTATAAATAATCACACACATGAGAGACACAAATTTAATGTGGTTCACCCAATGTGGGTTATGTCCACAGAGAAACTATTTATTCTAAATTTTCTCAACAAATATCTTGGGAACCAAATACCTATTACAATGTTTATGGACTTCTATCCAAAGGAGAACTCAATCCCATATACTTTATTTTATGGATCTCTCTCCATAGGATAACTCTATCCCCTCTATTCTAGTTTTTGGATCTCTCTCCATAGGAGAACTCTATCCCATTTGCTATGGTTTATGGATCTTCTCTCCATAGGATAACTCTATCCCCTTTGATCTGGTTTATGGATCTCTCTCCATAGGAGAACTCTATTTCCTTTTCTATGGTTTATGGATATATCTCCATAAGAGAACTCTATCCCCTATGATTTGGTCTACTCTAAAGCCTACTCTCAAATTTATCTCAAATATGTACCAAACCTCGTTACAAGGCTAGCACAAATCTACTCCAACTCTTCTCACAAATATGTTCAAATATGCACATATTACATGCACAAATATACCTCAAACTTGTTCTCTATATCTACCCAAAATAACACCAAACCTCATTACAATATTAGCACAAATCTATCTCAAACTTGTTCTCTATCTCTTCCAAAATCTGCACCAAACCTCATTACAATGTTAGCACAAATCTATCTCAAACCTACTCTCTATCTCTACTCAAATATGCATCAAACCTCGTTAAAAGGTTAGCACAAATCTATCTCAAACCTGCTCTCTATATCTACTCAAATATACACCAAGTATTCTCACAAATATGTTCAACTTTGTCCCTAGTATTCTACCTCAATGCTGCTTTAAGTCTTCTCACGAGACTTGCTCAAATCTACCTCAATGCTGATTCAAGTATTCTCACAAGACTTGCTCAAATATAACTCAATGCTGCTTCAAGTCTTCTCAAAAGACTTGCTCAAATCTACCTAAATGCTACTTCAAGTCTTCTCACAAGACTTGCTCAAATCTACCTCAATGTTTCTTACAAAATCTGCTCAAATATTTCAAAATCTTCAAATAATGCTTATATCTCTTTTAGAAATACTTTCTTCAAATAGGTAGTTCAGACATATTATACCTAGAATTCGTTTAACCTCTTGAACATATAGAGAATAATAATTATCAAATACCCAATATGTTCTTCACATTCACAAATGTTGCATTCATCCAATCCAATCTATACCTCTTGCAAATCCCTTTCAAATCAAATCAAACTAGTGTATAACTTTGCTTCACAAAAACTGGTCTCTATTCCTTGTAAATTTATTCTCAATGATCAAACACAATAATGCATGAATTTATTCACAAAAATGGTCTAATTTCACTCACATCAATACCCAAATTCTTCACTAATTCTTTCAACAAGAATGCACAACTTTTTCTTAAAAATCCTAACATAAGTGTTTCCAATAATACCAATCAATAATGCACAATTTATTTCACAAACCCTAGATAAAATATTTCCTACAATCCCTAGTAATCAAAACTGTTATCTCCACCTTATTATTCAAAAATATTTTCTCAACCAGACACCTTAGAGAAGGAATAATGTCAACATACCTCTTAATTTTCTTTGATGAAAAATATCCCTCAAAACTTGTCTCAAAATGTTCTTTCAATCTTATGCCACTTCAAGGGTTAGTTAGCATAGCACTTTTTCAACCATCCACATGAAAAACCTTTTGTGCACAATAATATTTCTTTACAACTCCTTCAAACCCATTTTTTTCACCATGCAAAAATTACACACAATAACCAACCACAACACACCTTATAACTCCTACTTGTAAAAACCCACAAGCAATTTCAATATTATCAACCAAAATCCTAAGTCACATAACAAATTTTAAATCCACTTTCATACACCTTTTATCTCCAAATTTAAAGTTATTTTAACTTTATAAAGCCACACAAAAATCTGAAATTGCATATAATATTTGATTTCGAAGCATCGTCCTTATGTCTCCCTAGGTCAAACAATATGCACTTCTTCCAAAGCAAAAATTAAACCTTGTCTCCCTAGATCAAGCGCTAAGCATGCCACACTTTAGTAATAAAAAATATTTCCCTTATCATGTCTGTCACTTCCACCACCATGAGTTGAACTCGATACCTAATAGATCCCACACTCTAGCATGATCTAGAGTGCCAATTAGGCTGGCCCACTCGCTAGAAATGAATGTGCACAAAAATGATTTTATCCCTTTCTTTTGCCCAGTCAGAAATCTCAAAATAACTATTGTCGAGATTTGAACATGAGACCTGTCCATTGCAAGCACCTTATGTAGGACCTCCCTACCACCTAGGCTAGCTACATGGCTAGAACCAAACATGCACAATATCCCCTTGGTTTTGCTATCCTTTCCTTTAAAATCGTGCTCCTTTTACTACCTTGCAAAAATCTCCCTCCAAGGGAATCGAACCAACGACCTATTCTGCACCAGCACCTTAGTGTTGACCTTGTGACCAGTTGTGCTAGCCTACCAGTTGTGTCTTCTTGACCATCACCTCACCTTTGACCTTTTTATCCTTTTCGCCTAAAACTGCACCCTTTGTCTTCTTCTATTCGTCAAACAAAATGCACGAGCGGATATTTGATTTTTAACACAACTCACTTTTGCTAAGGTTTTGAACCTTGATTTATATGCAAATAGTGTCCTACCTTTGTCATGACGTCGACACCTCCAATTAAAATGATTTTTTATATTTTCAAATGCCTTCTTTGAATTTTTGTGCCCAAAATTTTTCTTTATAAAATATTTAAATCTTAAGAAGATTTAAATATGATAACCTTAGACCTCTATGCCCATGGTGGTGTTTTAAATATTTTTCCACCAACTTTTAATCCTTTTCTCTTATAATATTTAAATTTCGTATTTAAATATTATTTCCACCATATCTTGCTTTGCTATCCATGGAATATATTATTTTTTCCATGTCACCTTGCTTTACCTTATTTTGATATCAACCTTTTGATATCAATGACTATGCACCTTTGACATCAATGACAACTCATTATGCTTAATATTTCCAACAAAATTTTGCTAGTCCTTCTCTTTCTTCAAGCTTCCAAATATGGTAGTTCTTCAATAAGACATCTTGTAGGTCTCATTATCTTCTTAGGTAAATTTATTCTACTCCTTCAAGGTGAAGTATTCAATATTTAATGGAGATCACCAATCTCCTATCTTCATTGAGACTCTTCTCTAGAGTCTCTTCAATCTACTATTTTTAGTCTTCAATGGAGATCACCAACCTCCAATATTCTCCTAGACTCTTCTTTTGAGTCTCTTACTCAAATTTGCAACAAGGCTCCTATGGAATTTTCTTCTTCTACACTCTATAGGTCTACAATCTATAGTAATGGGATCTTTTCTTTAGGTCTCCAAATCTTCATTCTTCTGTTTATTGCTTTTGGTGTTGGATTAATTCTAAAGAATATATTCTTCCTAGCTATTTTGTAGGAAGCTTCCCAAATTTATTTGAATCTCTTTGTAATGGAAGAAAATCTAAATCTAGATATAATCAATATTCACTAGTTGATTTGTAAATCTAGCGAAATTATGTTGAGTCCTAGTCTTCAAGAGCTTTTGTAAAACCTTGTGGAAAGACTCTAGACAAATGCAATCTCAAAAATTCTAAAAATGATATTTCTAAATTCCTCTTAATATCACTTGTGGCTCTCCCTATTTTCTATCGATCTACCATGTTATCTGATACCACTGTTAGCTTTTTAAGAGTGTACGATATAGGAAATGAATCCACAAGATGCAAGATAAGAAAGCTATAAAATATATATGATAATGACACCATAATATGTAGGAAAAAAAAGAGATAACCATCTACAATAACTCAAAAATATACCATTAATGCAAGATCACAAAAATAGTACAATGTAGTATAATAGAGGACATGAACACTCCACATACCCTTTTTAAAATAACTACATTATACTCCTCTACCAAATTATACTATGCACTCTCTATATTCTCTCTTCCTTATTTCACTCACCATAAGACTTTTATATAGGAAGATAAGTTCCTTGGCCCTCACTCTACCTTTGAATATATCCTATGAATCATGTACATATGAACTAAATGTACATTTACATCATTGCACATTCTAACACTTGTGCATTTATTACATGCTGAAGTAACTACTTAACTTTAATCTAAAGTAAACTTCTAATCTAGTAATATACCAAAGGTGGTTCATTGATATGTACCCAATAATATAATAAAATATTTAATAAAAAGTAAAAGTGTTGGTTTTATGAAATGGGAACAAGAGAGGATCAAGAAAAGTAAAGGTAATCCAAAATTTTAAAGAAGGAATGACAAAAAACAAGGGAATTTCAAGAAGAAATTCCAAAAGAGGAAAAATAACAGTACTCCTCAACCACAAAGGTAGCCAAAACTATCACAAGAAAAGTAGACAAGGAAGCAAAAATAGGAAAGACACCCAGGTTCTAAGGCTGGTTTCTATGATTATGGGGGTCCACACTATGCAATTCAATATACAAATTAATTATAACTAAGCAAAAGTGTAGGGGAACCCAACCACATGATCTACACAACAACTGAAAACCAGAGCCTAGATGGGCAAGCCACACTTATGCTCTTGAATGGTAAATTATTTGATAAGAAAGTTAAAATTTTGATAGATAGTGGATCTATTGATAGTTTCATTTCTTATAGTATAGTCAAGGATATGTTAGAAAGACCAATATTCTTGGCACAAGAGTGGAAAGTTTAGTATGGGTCTGGAGAGACCTACTCAGTGGATCAATGTTTTTCCATAACCAAGATCACCCTACCGAATAGATATACCATTTGTAACCTATATGTAGTGCCACTACATGCCTTTAATATCATATTGGGAATGGATTGGTTAAAGGCTTATGTAGCCTTAATTAATTTCTAATATAGATGGTTAGACTATACATATAAATATAAGTAGAGACTAAGAATCTATAGTGAGTAGGCGTTATTTCGATCTCAATTGAAATCAATAATGCAACTAAAGAAACCTATTAGAAAATGTGGAATGGTTTATGTGATTAAGTTGAAACATAATATTAGGGATGATAGAAAGGAGGAATTGTTTAGGGATCATCCAATTTTACATGAGTTTAGGGATGTATTTCCTAAATAAATCCCTAGGCTACCACCTAAGTATGAATTTTATTTAACTATCAAACTGATTTTGGGTGTGGAACCCATTCATATAAATTCTTATAGGATGAATCCTATTAGGATGTAGGAGTTAGAAGTGCAACTCCAAAGGTTGTTGGAAAAAGGGTTGATTAAACCCAATGTGTCATCATGGGGTGTACCTATTCTATTTATAAAAAATATAGATGGGTCACTAAGGTTATTCATAGATTATAGAATGTTGAACAAAGCAACCATCAAGAATAGATACCCTTTACCCATGATTGAAGATCTGTTTGATCAACTTAAGGATGCCACCATATATTTAAAAATTTTATTTGAATTCAAGATACCAATTACCATCAGCTGAGGATCTGAGAGGAGGATACTCACATAACTAGTTTTAAGACCAGGTATAGACATTATGAGTTCATAGTATTACCTTTTGGGATGAAGCATCTGGATCAATTTGTATTAATATATTTGGATGATATCCTGATATATTATTGAAATAAGGAAGAACATGATAGAGATTTGAGAATTATGCTCAATTTCTTGAGAAAGAACCAACTCTATGGAAATCTATCAAAGTGTGACTTTTATGTTCAAGAGGTATAGTATATGGGATATATCATATCTATAAGAGGGATAGTTGTAGATCCAAAGAATATAGAGATTATTTTTATCTAGTCATCACCTACTAATGTGTCTGAAGTGTGGATCTTCATGGGCTTGACAAGGTATTATAGGCATTTTGTAAAGGATTATTCCAAAATAGCCTACTCTATAACTAACCTCTAGATAAAAGGAAAGGAATACAAATGGATGGACAAATGTGAAGCCACTTTTGAGTTTCTTAAGAAAAAGCTTACTACTACACCTATTCTTAAGTTTTCATATCCTCAAGGGAAATTTTTAGTATGTACTAATGATTCTTTGGAAGAATTGGGAGGAGTTATATATAAAAATGATTCAATCGTAGCATATGAGTCAATAAAACTCAATAAGAATAAGGTAAACTATGCTACGCATTATTTAGAGCTACCATTAGTTGTGCACACTCTTAATATTTAGTGGAATTACCTATTAGGAAAGCCTTTTGAGTTGAGGATTGATCATCAGAGTTTGAGGTATATCTTTACTTAGCCAATGGCTAATGCTAGACAAAGAAAATGGATCAAGAGTATATCAAAGGCAAAGAAAACAGGGTCACTGATACATTAAGTAGAATAAGGCATATAATTGCTTTGATCCATAGTCACATGAACTTAATGGATCAATTCAAGAAAATGTAAAATCAATATCAATATTACAGTGAAATTCAGGCCAAAATGGAGAGGAATCCTAAAGAGAATGAGGATTTCAACATAAAATATGGACTTTTATGTTTTAAAGAAAGGGTAGTAATGCTTAAAATTAGTGATTTGAGGAGACTTATTATGCAAGAGGTGCATATATCTCCTTAATATGCTCACCTTGGAGGGGCAAATATGAGGGAGAACATGAAAAATAACTTCTACTAGTTAGGTATGAAAAGAGATATCATTGATTTTATTGTTTGATGCCTAGAATACCAAAAAGTGAAAGCTAAGCATAGAAATTTGGTAGGACAATTATACCCACATGATATACCAATGCAAAAATGGTAGGTTATATCTATGGAATTTATTATGGTATTACCTAAGAATAGGTACCAACATGATGCAATACTTGTGGTGGTCAATAAGTTGACCAAGGTTGCACACTTTATACCAGGGAGTACCAAGGATGATGCTCTAGTGGTGGAAAATAGGTTTGCCAAAGAAATTTTTAGGTTACATGGGTTTCCTAAAGTGATTATTTCAAAAAAGGATTCCAAATTTACATTTGAGTTTTGGTTTACCCTTCATCGTGCAGTTGGAACAAAGTTGAACATATTTTTTGCATACTATCTTAAAATAGATGGTCAAATTGAAAGGATAAACCAAGTATTGGAAGATGATTTGCATGTACTGCAAGGACCAAAAGTCTTTATGGGAATACTTTTCACATCTAGTAGATTTTTATTACAATAACGGTTATCATGCTTCCTTGAAAATGGTCCCATTTGAAGCCTTGTATGGTAGGAGATGCAAAATCCTCTATCTTGGGATACTTCAAAGGATCAGGTTATCATCAAATAATATGTGGTTCAAGTGATGGAGGAACAAATCATGATTATTAGGCAAAGGCTTAAGGAATTCATCGATCGTTAGAAGAGTTATGCTAATCTAAAAAGATCACCAAGATAATTCTCTATGGGAGATAGAGTATTCTTAAGAGTAAAACCCATGAAGAGCATCATCAAGTCTACTAAGTTGGATTCCCAATATGTTGGTCCATTTGAGGTCATTGAGAGGATAAGTCTAGTAGCCTATAAATTGCCTTTCCACCCAACCTATCAAATATCCATGACACTTTCCATGTATCCCTACTTAGGAAGTATATTGTTGATCATAATCATGTGTGGGATGTTTCAAAATTGAAAATGAAAAATCCCTCGGTCATTGAGGTAAAACTAGTGAATATTCTAGAGTTTCATTCCAAACTAATAAGGAAACAAACTCTATAATAGTGCAAGGTCCAATAGGACTAATATTCTAATAAAAGTACCACTTGGGAAAAAGTGGATGAAATGAAAATATGTTTTACTTACTTAAATTAAAATGATATGTAATGTTTATTGTAGAAAAACACAGAGGACTATGTTTAGTCAAAGCGGGGTACTATGTCATGACCCACTTAGGTAGGACTCATTCATGATATGGACTATGTATTGATGTGTTGAATCAATGCTTAGTATTAATTGAATTATGGATGATTAATTGTAAATTGTTATTTTGTTTATATTATATGAGAATATGGTACTATTGATGTTATGCATGCTTGCAGGACCAAGTACTCTCATAGGTGGATGAGGAAGTTGACCACCAAGAATGAGATACCAAAAAATGGAATGATGTTCAGTTTGATTGACAATAGCTCCAAGGTAAAAATTACCTAGGGTAGGTTTTTGTTGGCAATTTTGGGTACTTTGGGTACATTGCCTTTGCTCAAGTGTATAAGTTGTCATTGATGTCAAGAAGCTCTTGAAGGAATTTGATTTGATGTCAAATAACTTGTTTTGATGAAGGTTACGACATGACAGTTTCAAAGGTCTTTTATAAACCCCAAGTTGGCAGGTTTAAAGATTACAAGTGGATGCATTAGTTTAATGCATTTGGGTCCAGGAGGAAGTATTTATTTAAATAATTAAAAACCTTGTTAAGGTTCCTTTTAATTATTTTTAAATAAATAATTAATTTATTGTTTGCATTGGGTTCTCCTAACCCATGGCGCAAATGGCTTATCTATGATGGCGCTATGTTCTAAGATTGTGGGCGCTAGCCAAGACCTCCATCGACGTGTTAAACTCCTCCGTCGACGTGTTAATCTCCTCGTCGACGTCAAGAGTTTATGGGAAATATGCATATAAAATCTCCCACGATGAAGATCAAAGATTATCCCATCCGCATTTTCGAAGAGTGTTGCTCACTGTAAATTCGTGGTCTGATGTTCGATTTCCTCCTCGCTATGATTTCGTGATCCACTTTCGGATATTCGCCGTTCATTTTTTGTATCCGCCGTAAGGTTTCGTCGTCGTCATTCGTGTCAGAAGACAGGGAGGACTGTTGTTTGTTTTAGCCCTAGCGCAGAAGGAACAAGGGAAACAGAGTGAGGTTTAAACCTCACCGGACGCCTTTGGCGCATCGGTAGCGGCTAGGCTATTGGCGTGCTACCCGAACGGGAGGTTCCACATTCGAATAACGTGAAAGGGTTTTTCTTCGTTGAAGTGGTCGCAGCGGGTGGTGTTAGAGTTCGTGCGCAATTTCTCCATAGTGCGATTTTTGATGTTGGCCAAGGTATTTTTGAAATAAATTTTTGCTAGTGTATTTTGCGGATGGAGGAAGCTTATTAGAGGAAAAACAGCTTAGGAGTTATAAGGAGTTTGAAGCTTGCTTTATTTTGATAAAAGATTCTTTTGAAGGTGTTGTTTGCATTATCTTATTGCATTCTTATGAGAGATAAAGTTTATTGTTGATAAGACTATAAGGGAGAAATAAGGTGTATAAGGGATAAATATTTCTTGTAATGTTGAGAGTGCTTTTGGTTGATTATGGAAATGAAAGCATGATGTTTTAAGGTTAGAATTGCTTCTTGTGTGAAGTTGTGAAACCTTAAGTGGGCAGCTTTGAGATTGACATTTGCTTTCATTAAATTGGTAATAATCAAGCTATTCTTTACTTGGTTAAAGTGTTGGGCTTACTTCTTTGTTGATGATTGGAAAAGTGGTTTTGTGCTATTGTGATTTGAGTTGGTGGATGCTTTTTGTTCAAACAATATTGGAGAGAAAAGGAGTTCTACTTGTTTCCTTTTCTAATGTTGATTGTGAAATGCTTCAAGGTTGTGTTTTGAGTTGAATGGTGTTGATTGAACCTTGTTTGATGAGCATTGTTGTTGAAGCCCTAATTGATGGTGAAAAGAACATGAGTATCATTGTTATGTGATTCTTTGCATAGTTGGCAATTGTTGGGGTTTCATGTTCTTGAAAGAAAGCATTCTATCCTATCCATTTTAGATATTGAGTTGAGTTTTCAGATTTGAGATTGAGATTGAGCTGAGTTGATTTGAGTTGAATTTTGAGATTGGGAGTTGAGTATAGAACATATTGAGTCTCTAACAATTCTCTTTATGCTTCTATGAGTTTGACAAATCACATTGGGTCTCTAACAATTCACTTTGTGATTTCCTACTAAGAAAGTTTTTCTTGGTGAGCTTGTTGAGTTTTGGACAGGTTTCGGTGGGGACTTGTGAGCAGTTTTGGACAGGTTTCGATGGGGACTTGTGAGCAGTTTTGGATAGGTTTCTGTGGGGACTTGTGAGCAGATTTGGACAGGTCCTAGCAGAGGACTTGTGAGCTGAGTTTGATAGTTCTATCAAAGAACTTGAGGACAGAGGTGCACTAGTTCTATGAGAAGAACCTGAGGACAGATTTGGCAAGTCTTTGAGAAGGCTTGTATGCAGAGGATTGATTTGTTCAAGAGTTGGACAGATCTGAGAGATAGAGGAAGACTTGTACTAGACCGATCGACTGTGTTTGGTACAGAGTTCTTTGAGCCACTGTGGACGTGATCATAGAAGGCGAGAGGT
Organism: Wollemia nobilis; assembly: GCA_028583015.1. NCBI lineage: Eukaryota > Viridiplantae > Streptophyta > Pinopsida > Araucariales > Araucariaceae > Wollemia > Wollemia nobilis. The sequence goes on along the minus strand of JAQPPZ010002395.1, from coordinate 3,976,026 downwards.
CTCTTAGGCTAAGCATTGAGGATAGGAGGTCTTCGATGGAAAGGAGTTCCACGTGCTGGCAAGAGGTAGAGGCGAGTTGATCTTCCGAGGGATCATTTCCAGAGCGAGAGGGGAAGGTATCTCCTTTGAGCAGAGGCTCATAAATTCTGATAGGGGGAAGGTATCTCCTTTGAGCAGAGGCTCATAAATTCTGATTGGGGGAAGGTATCTCCTTTGGGCCGAGGCTCATAAACATTGTAATTGGGAAGGATTCCCAAAGAACTTTGAGATAACTTTTAGAGAAAAGTTTTGTGGACGTAGCCCGACCATTCTGGGTGAACCACGTTAAAATTGGTGTCACTTTGTGGATGATATTGTGCATTGCTTTGATATTGCTTTGGGTATATTGCTTTACTATTTTGAAGTATAATGGAAAAAGTAAAAAGAGGTCTTATACTATTCACCCCCCCCTCTCAGTATAAGCTTGTGTTCTTCAATTGGTATCAGAGCAGGTGCCTTCGGAAAGTTTAACAACTTGAAGGAAAAGCTAGTAAAGAACACAATGGATCATTCAAGTGGCAATGCAACACCTATTCTTGATGGGTCAGATTTTGGTCTTTGGAGTGCAAGGATGAAGGTTCATCTAATGGCACTTGGGAATGAGGTTTGGGAAGTGATTGAAGATGAGTACACTATTCCTGAACATGGTCCTAATACTAAAGAAGAAAGGCTCCTACATCACAGCAATTCAAAAGCAATGAATGCAATCCTGAAAGGCTTACGAGAAGCGAGATCTCACCAAAGTGATTCCCTGCAAGACAGCTAGTGAAATGTGGAAACAATTGAAGGTGGTTCATACAGGTGATACAAATGTCAGAAAGGCCAAGTTGAGACACTTCAAAGGTATGTTTGAACAACTCAAGATGAATTATGATGAAAATATTAGTGATTACATGCTTCGTATGGATGAGGTTGTTAACTCCATGAAAGACTTAGGTCTTGAGCTTGCTGAAAATGATGTTTGTGATAAGATTTTAAGATCTCTTCCTAATAGATTTAGTGAAAATATTTCTGCTATTGAGGAAGCTAAAGATTTGGATAAGTTGAAAAAGGATGAGCTCCATAGTATACTTGCAACATTTGAGTTGAGAACTCAAGTGAAGGTTGATGTCAAGAAAGAGGCGACTTTCAAGGCTACCAAGAAATCCAAGGGTAAATAGCTTCAAGATAGTGATGAGTCTTCTAGTGATGAAGAGGCATATTACGACAAGAAAGGCAAGTTCTCTAGAAAGCACAAAAGTATGAAAAATATAAGATGTTTCAATTGTGGAAAGTTTGGTCATTATGCTACTGATTGTCTTGTTCCCAAGAATGAAAGTGATGAAGATAAACAGGATTCTAAGAGCAAGGATTCTGAAAAGCACAAGCATCACAGGAAGAACAAAGATGAGCACAACAATCAAGGAAAGAGGTATTCTCACAAGCACAAGAAGAGTTTCTACCTAGACAAAGCAAGTAAGTGTTCTAGTAGTGATAGTGAAAGTTCTTCAAGTGATGATGAAAATGAGATGTTGTTCATATCAAAAAAAGAGGAAGAACCAAAACATAGATTCATTATCATGAAATGTCTTAGATGTGGAAACTTTGGTCACCTTGAGGATGATTGCACAAATAATGATTTGGTTTCTAGTATGTATGAGGATGCTTCAGAAAACTATAAGGAAGATGCATGTATGGTTTTTGAAAAGGGTAGCACCTCTAGTGATAAGAAATCTGAAAAAGGCTTTGATGATTCAAAAAGCAAACAAATAGAGGAAGATATAGAGAAAGGTGAAGTAGATCTTAAAGGTGAACTTATTAGTGCTCTTAGTGCTTTGAAAAAGGAAAGAAAGAAGAATGCTAGACTCAAGGATAAGTTAGATGAATGTTGTATGGAGAGAGATGATCTTATAGAAAGTCTTGACTTCTCTATAGCTAAGACACAGGAACTCAAGGATGAGTTAGAGTCTAAGGTTCTTGAGTATAGTGAGTTAGAACAGAAAATGGCTTCTTTGAAAGAGGAAACTAAAGAGTACAAGGATAAGCTTTACGAGTTTCAAGATAGCTCCAAAAAGGTTAAGTCACTCATCAAAGGTCAAAGAAAGACAACGGATAAAACAGGCCTTGGTTTTGTTAAGCCACACAAGGAACAAGTTGGAGAGTCTAGTAAGAGACTCCAAAAGGAAGAGAGTTCTGATGAGGAAAGTATTTCAGAAAAGGAGTCCTTGAATGATAGATGCACAAAAATAGAAAACAGAATTCAAAATGAGAAGAAGAAGTTTTCAGAACCTAAGAGGTCAAATAAAGGAAAGTTTCAAGGCAGATGTTTTACTTGTCACAGGTTTGGTCACATGGCTTCACATTGCATGGCTCAAGTGAAGAAGGTAAATGACAGTTTCAGAAGTGCTAGTTACTTTCAAGGGTATTGCTACTCTTGTCAACAGTTTGGGCACAAGGCAGTTTATTGCAAGGCAAATAACGAGAACGAGTTTGGTAAGAACAGGTTTGGTCAGAATAGGTTTGGCCAGAACAGGTTTGGTCAAAACGAGGTTTGGTCAGAAATGCTTGGATTCAAAGATCGGGTTTACCTCGGAGAAACAACATCATCAAGTGTTTCAAGTGCAACAATGAAGGTCACATAATCGAGACAGGTGTAGAGCTGAAATTCCAGAATACAGGAACAGGAACAGTGGCATGATCAGGTCCAAGGATCAAGGCATGGACAAGAACAAGGGATGAGAACAAGAACAAGAACAGTGACAAAAATAGGAATATGGACAAAGAGTTCAAGAGAAGGCCCGAAAAGGAAGTTATAGACGCTGATGATGATCGGTGCCTAATGGGAGTTTTACTCCCACCCCGGAATTAATCACCTCATCGGGAGGTGGGGGAGGGACTAAGCTAAGAGACTCATTCTTAGTCTTGAGCCCCAAAGGTGACCCTTTGCCATTGATGACAAAGGGGGAGAGATATGAGTAAGGGGGAGAGCTTCAAAGTGAAGAGGAGAGCTTCAAGTTCGGGGGAGCAAAACTTCAAAGGAAGATTCTCGGTTGTGGGCATAGTTGGTCGGTTGTTAGCACGGTTGGTTTCAGTTTTGGCTCTTGAGAAGTGTTTTCGGTAAAGGTTTGCCATCAATGACAAAGGGGGAGATTGTTGGCAATTTTGGGTACTTTGGGTACATTGCCTTTGCTCAAGTGTATAAGTTGTCATTGATGTCAAGAAGCTCTTGAAGGAATTTGATTTGATGTCAAATAACTTGTTTTGATGAAGGTTACGACATGACAGTTTCAAAGGTCTTTTATAAACCCCAAGTTGGCAGGTTTAAATATTACAGGTGGATGCATTAGTTTAATGCATTTGGGTCCAGGAGGAAGTATTTATTTAAATAATTAAAAACCTTGTTAAGGTTCCTTTTAATTATTTTTAAATAAATAATTAATTTATTGTTTGCATTGGGTTCTCCTAACCCATGGCGCAAATGGCTTATCTATGATGGCGCTATGTTCTAAGATTGTGGGCGCTAGCCAAGACCTCCGTCGACGTGTTAAACTCCTCCGTCGACGTGTTAATCTCCTCGTCGACGTCAAGAGTTTATGGGAAATATGCATATAAAATCTCCCACGATGAAGATCAAAGATCATCCCATCCGCATTTTTGAAGAGTGTTGCTCGCTGTAAATTCGTGGTCTGATGTTCGATTTCCTCCTCGCTGTGATTTCGTGATCCACTTTCGGATATTCGTCGTTCATTTTTTGTATCCGCTATAAGGTTTCATTGTCGTCGTTCGCATCAGAAGATAGGGAGGACTGTTGTTTGTTTTAGCCCTGGTGCAGAAGGAACAAGGGAAACAGAGTGAGGTTTAAACCTCACCGAACGCCTTTGGCGCACCGGTAGCGGCTAGGCTGTTGGCGCGCTACCCGAACGGGAGGTTCCGCATTCGAATAACGCGAAAGGGTTTTTCTTCATTGAAGTGGTCACAGCGGGTGGTGTTAGAGTTCGTGCACAATTTCTCCATAGCATGATTTTTGATGTTGGCCAAGGTATTTTCGAAATAAATTTTTGCTAGTGTATTTTGCGGATGGAGGAAGCTTATTAGAGGAAAAATAGCTTAGGAGTTATAAGGAGTTTGAAGCTTGCTTTATTTTGATAAAATATTCTTTTGAAGGTGTTGTTTGCATTATCTTATTGCATTCTTATGAGAGATAAAGTTTATTGTTGATAAGACTATAAGGGAGAAATAAGGTGTATAAGGGATAAATATTTCTTGTAATGTTGAGAGTGCTTTTGGTTGATTATGGAAATGAAAGCATGATGTTTTAAGGTTAGAATTGCTTCTTGTGTGAAGTTGTGAAACCTTAAGTGGGCAGCTTTGAGATTGACATTTGCTTTCATTAAATTGGTAATAATCAAGCTATTCTTTACTTGGTTAAAGTGGTGGGCTTACTTCTTTGTTGATGATTGGAAAAGTGGTTTTGTGCTATTGTGATTTGAGTTGGTGGATGCTTTTTGTTCAAACAATATTGGAGAGAAAAGGAGTTCTACTTGTTTCCTTTTCTAATGTTGATTGTGAAATGCTTCAAGGTTGTGTTTTGAGTTGAATGGTGTTAATTGAACCTTGTTTGATGAGCATTGTTGTTGAAGCCCTAATTGATGGTGAAAAGAACATGAGTATCATTGTTATGTGATTCTTTGCATAGTTGGCAATTGTTGGGGTTTCATGTTCTTGAAAGAAAGCATTCTATCCTATCCATTTCAGATATTGAGTTGAGTTTTCAGATTTGAGATTGAGATTGAGCTGAGTTGATTTGAGTTGAATTTTGAGATTGGGAGTTGAGTATAGAACATATTGAGTCTCTAACAATTCTCTTTATGCTTCTATGAGTTTGAAAAATCACATTGGGTCTCTAACAATTCACTTTGTGATTTCCTACTAAGAAAGTTTTTCTTGGTGAGCTTGTTGAGTTTTGGACAGGTTTCGGTGGGGACTTGTGAGCAGTTTTGGACGAGGTTCCGGTGGGGACTTGTGAGCAAGTTTTGGACGAGGTTTCGGTGGGGACTTGTGAGCAGATTTGGACGAGGTCCTAGAAGAGGACTTGTGAGCTGAGTTTGATAGTTCTATCGAGAGAACTTGAGGACAGAGGTGCCTTGGTTCTATGAGAAGAACCCGAGGACAGATTTGGCAAGTCTTTGAGAAGGCTTGTATGCGAGAGGATTGATTTGTTCAAGAGTTGGACAGATCCGACGAGACAGAGGAAGACTTGTACTAGACCGACTGACTGTGTTTGGTACGGAGTTCTTGAGCCTGTCGTGGACGTGATCATAGAAGGCAGAGGTCTCTTAGGCTAAGCATTGAGGACAGGAGGTCTTCGGTGGAAAGGAGTTCCACGTGTTGGCAAGAGGTAGAGGCGGTTGATCTTCCGAGGGATCATTTCCGAGTAGAGGGGAAGGTATCTCCTTTGAGCGGAGGCTCATAAATTCTGATAGGGGGAAGGTATCTCCTTTGAGCAGAGGCTCATAAATTCTGATTGGGGGAAGGTATCTCCTTTGGGCCGAGGCTCATAAACATTGTAATTGGGAAGGATTCCCAAAGAACTTTGAGATAACTTTTAGAGAAAATTTTTGTGGACGTAGCCCGACCATTCTGGGTGAACCACGTTAAAATTGGTGTCACTTTGTGGATGATATTGTGCATTGCTTTGATATTGCTTTGGGTATATTGCTTTACTATTTTGAAGTATAATGGAAAAAGTAAAAAGAGGTCTTATACTGTTCACCCCCCCCCCCCCTCTCAGTATAACCTTGTGTTCTTCAGTTTTACTCGCATGTAGTTGCATATCATGGTTTCTTGTTTGAAACCATTTCTTCGGTAAGGAAGTTGTCATAGGGAAATGAAGTCACCTTTAATAGAAGTTGATAGCCTAGAAGTTATCATGAAATATTTTATGTTTATGATAGATAAATGCTTGATTTGCTTTGTCTATGATTTACAAAATGTTTATATTTTTTGCATGAGTATTGGATGTTTTGAAAGATAGATATTCTCTTTTGGGTAGTATAGTATTTTAAAATATTGCTTTCAAACATTTGGAAGTTGTGATATTGATTAGCTTCTTTGGAAAATCAAAAACCTTAATTAGTTGCCTTGAATATTAATAAGTTATCAATGGGAATTAATATTTAAAGGTTAATTGTTTATATAAAAAATGTGATAAGATTTATAGAAAACGAAGGTTTTTTTTATAATTAAAATAAGGCTCATGTATTTTTATTTAAAAGAGAAATTAATAAAAAGAATGGGGTAGGTAGTTAATAGTTGGTTGTAAAGAACAAGAATGACTTCTTGTTCTAAAGCTAAAACCAAAAAAAGATAAAGGATGGGAGAACAGGGGTGGATGCGTAAGTAGAGAGAGAAGGTTGAGGAATGCACTTCGTGAAAATATAATACCGAAGTAAGCCGAGCATTGGTATTGGAAGTAAAGGAAGAAGAATGTCTTCATTTTGGATGCTCTCTCAAACAAATTATAATTCAAGAGGTAGGTATTATGGTTTTCTATTGATATATGAATTAAAGCCCACACTCAAGAAGCTTTATGGTGAATATAGAGGAGACTGTAATTCTTTAAATTGTGTTTGTGTTTGGGATGTTTTTGTAGTTTTTCCTTCTATCCTCTCTAGAAGTCGGATTGTGTTGTTAGAGTTTAAATGTTCTAGTTTTAAATACTTTATTTTCTTAAGAGGTTTTGTTGGTTGTAGTGTTTTTATTATATGGAAGTAAAGCTTATTTTGGTTGGTATTATTTTACCCTTTAGAAGCTAGTGAAGAGAGATTTATAGTATGTTTGAGTAGATCTTAAATCGGGCTCTATTGTGCTAAGATAACTATATAACTACCTGTGCTTCCACATAATATTTTATTCTTGCTTGAGTGATTGGAGTTCAAAACCCTTAATGTTGGTATTAATATTAGACGAGGAGTGAATGTGGGTCAGTTTGTAGTTTACTAAGTTAGTACCCATTTTTCTTAACTCTAGAGTGGAACACTTTGTTATTTAGTGCTAACCTTAGCAATGTAATCTCTACATTTATTTTTATTTTGCATTAGCCGCATGGATCTCTGTTTGTTTACAGTATTAGTAAACCTTGCAATGAGATTAGTTCTTTATTTATTTGACTGTTTAAAAGATTACAATGCCTTTATATTGCTTGCTTCCATCCATTAAAGTTCATGCTTCTTTTGAATGAAAATTTAATTCCAATGTAGGATAAACTTTATTTCTTTTCATTTTTATTCATTGGAATTGATTGACTTTGGGTTCTTCATATGGTATGAAATACAAATTTTTGTTGTTATGTGCCACACGTACTGTATGCTGGTTTATTTTTTTAAAAGAAAAAGAAACATTTATGGTTTTTAAAATAATGCTTAAGGAAGATAATGTGATATTTTGAGTATATGATTGATTGTTTATTGAAATTAGGATAAGGTATTATTTAAAATTGAGGAGACTTATTTGGGTGTTGAATGAAATATTAGGTTTCATATGGTTTGTTGTATTAGAGGAAATAATATTTTGAAATAAAACAAGAAGGGGATGGGAATTATTCAGTTGTGACATTAAATAAATAATAAATAGAAAAGGAGATCCTTTGTTTTGTTTACAATGACTTATTAAACAAATTCTTGAGGAAAATTCAAGTATATGGTTTATTTATGTATTATTTTATATTATGTTAAAAGAGAAACATAGTTCTTATATTTTCATTAAGGATATAAAAGGGAGTTTTATATTTGTTTATGAAAATTAATGAAGATTAAAGTCGACGTAGAGTCCACTGATATAAAGGAAATTTATGGGGTTTTTTTAAAGATATATATATATATATATATATATATATATATATATATATATATATATATATATATATATATATATGTGTGAAATTGTATTGTGGAAATATACTTTTGTTTAAGAATGGAATTAACGAGATCGAATATGGAATCCTATTTGGTTGAGAAAAAGTATGGGGTTTTTCTCCTTTGTATTCTTTATAAAAGAATTAGAAATATGTAATAAATAAATGTATATGGTATTATGTTGTTTTTACTAGATGCATTAAAAAGAATAAGCTTTTAGGATTTCATTATCATCATAAGGAGCTGTCCTAATCCCTTAAAATATTTATTTCTCGATAAAGCTCAAGGACTTCAGTGTGTAAAGCATTGAATAAGAAGAGTTATTTATGGTGTTGTTGAGAAGCATTCTATTTGTGTATATTATGTAACTAGAGTTGTAAAGAAAGAGTGGTTTTTGGATAAAGCTTAAATGAATAGCTTTGGATACTTTAATGGCTTTTATTATTGAGAAAGACATTGTAAATTGAGTTTGATTATTTTGAAGAGATTTGTATACTAATGATTTAAGTAAAGTTTTTACTATTACAAATCAATTCAAATTATGAGATTCTAGTTCTTCTTATAGAATGATAGGATGTTTCTATGAATGGAAAAAATAAATATGAATGGATGGTAAATATATCTTATTATATGATTATGCTTATGGAATTAGGTTTATTTTGTTATAAAATACTGTCAAATAGAAAAATTTAATTTCTTTTTCTATTATAGCAAGGAGAGCATGTTTCTTTATGTGTGTGCATGAGAGAGAGATATATAAGATTATTTTAATGTTTTATCTTATGCTGTGGGGATTTTAAGGGGTGAGTACTCCTTAAGTAACCACATTTAGAAACCTCTTAATATGAATCCATGTTTGAGGTAGTTTCTGGGAGGTAACACCTAGGTTTCTTTTGCTATGGGTACTTTAAGTGGGAAATTTTAGTGTGATCTAGAGATGAGGAATATTTGGATAAGATTCTAAGTGGTGTAGCTTGAATATTTTTTCCAAAACCATAGAGGTTTGAAATCCATGTGGAAAAGGTATTAAGTGATGGCATCTTGAGAAGGTTGGCTTAGGTATCCATGCGAAACTATCACACAGAGTGATAATCACTTTAGCTAAACTCATCATGAAGATGGGGTAGTTAAGCACAAAATATGTAGTCGTTCCATCGTGAAGGTGTAACAAATGAATCTTAAGGTATTGCACGTAGAAGTACCAACATATACTGACATATGATTGGCAAGGGAATTGGCATCCCTCTTCCTCATATTTGAACAAGGTATTTCTTATAAAGCATTTATTTAATATTTAGATGTCATAAAGTGGGTCTTTTACTGATCACTTAAATGAGTTTGACATGGTTACCAATCAGTTAAATTTTGTTGGAGTAAATTTTGATGATGAGGTTAGGGCTCTTTTTATCTTATGCTTATTTTCAAAAATTTGGAATGACTTGGTCATGGTTGTGATTAATTCTATTTTTGGTACAAATACTTTAAAATTTGATGATGTTATTGGAGTTATCATTAGCGAGGAAATGCGATTAAAAAGCACAGGTGAGACATTGGGTAATGTTTTGACTATGGAAAATAGGGGAAGACAAAAAGAGAGAGGAAAGAGTCTAGGAAAATATGGAAAATCAAATAAAGGTAGATCCAAATCCAAAGGGAAGCAGTTGGAATGCTGGCATTGCGAGAAGAAAGGACACCTGAAAATAGACTATTGGACTCAAAAAGAAAAATAAGGAGAAGAAAAATAGGGTAATCAAGAAGTAAACATAGCAGGTGATGTATTACAAGATGCTTTAACTCTTTAAATAGATAATAATAATTATTGTTGAGTGCTAGACTCAGGGGTTTCATATCATGCCACACCCTATAGGAAATATTTTCTAGATTATGTTCAAAGTGATTTTGGACAGGTTTATTTGGGTGAGGATAGACCATGTAAAATAATTGGAAAGGGTAAGATACATATAAAATTACCAAATGGAAACCAATGGTTTCTAAAAGAGGTAAGGCATATTCTTGATTTGAGAAGAAATATAATTTCCATAGGGAAGTTGGATAGTGAAGGATGTACAATTACATTCTCAGCAAATTTGTGGAAGGTTGCTAAAGGATCATTGTTATTAGCAAAAATAAAGAAGGAAGATACGTTGTATGTATGTAATGGTAATACTGATATTTCTATTGCTTTAGCTTATATAGGAGTAGATACAATTTTATAGTATCATAGGCTTGGGCACATGAGTGATAAGGGGATGTAAATTATCCACTCAACAAATTTATTGTCAGGTTTGAAGTACATTGATTTTGACTTTTGTGAGCACTACATTTATGAAAAATAGAAAAGAGTTAGATTTCTCAAAGTTGTAAAAGAAAAGGAGAGTGAAAAGCTAGAGCTTGTGCATGTAGACATATGGAGACCAGCTTAGGTATCATCTTTTGGTGGCTCTTATTATTATGTTGTGTTTATTGTATTTGAAAGAAATCAAATTTCTTTGATATTTTTTAGAAATGGAAAGCTTTGGTTGAGAATGAGATAGGAAAATAATTTTAAGTGTCCCAGATCATATAATGGAGGTGAGGATTGTAGCAACTAGTTTGATAGTTACTATTCATACCATGGGATTTATAGAGTGAAGACGATTCCAGGAACTCCACAAGAAAATAGTGTGTTAGAAGGATGAACAGGACTATCGTAGAACGTTCTAGGTGTATGATATTACATGCAAGATTACCCTTATAGTTTTGGGTAGATATTGTGGATATTGTTGTTTATTTAATAAACATAGTGCCTTCAAGTTTCCCGGATGGTGGGATTCCAGAAGAGGTATGGACAGGTAAGCCTATTAACTACTTATTTCTGAAGACTTTTGGTTGTGAAGCATTCGTGCATATTGATAAAGAATATAGAACTAAACTTAAGATAAAATCCAAGAAGTGCACTTTCATTGGATATGGAGTTAATGATTTTGGTTATCATTTTTTGGATTATGAAAAACACAAAATAATTAGGAGTAGGGATGTGGTATTCAATGAGAAAGTCATGTATAAAGACTAGTTGCAGCAAAAGAAATAGGAAAAGATAAATACATAATACACAGTGCTTGATGAAATTGAAACTCCAAAGGTGCTAAAAGAACAACAACAAAAAGTACCTAAAACTCTTGAACATACAGTTAGAAGATCTACCAGGATAAGTAGGACCCCTAAATGTTACTCTCCTTCATTATAGTATGTACTATTATCTGAATTTGGTGAACCAAAAACATATGAAGAAGATATGCAGATAGAAACTAGGAATAAGTAGGAGCAAGGCATGAAAGAGGATATGGACTCCTTGGTACACAATCAGACTTGGGATTTGGTTTGGTTACCTGTAGGAAAAAGAGCATTGCAGAATAAATGGGTTTACAGGGTAAAATAAGAAGATGGAGGTAAAAAGAGGTATAAGGCTAGACTAGTTGTAAAGGGGTTTGCACAGAAGAAAGGTATTGATTATGATGAAATTTTTTCTCCTATTGTTAAAATGACTTCAATTAGAATTGTTTTAAGCCTAGTGGTTGTAGAGGATTTGCATCTTGAATAGTTAGATGTAAAAACAACGTTTCTCCATAGGGATTTGGAGGAAGAGATTTATATGCAACAATCACAAAGGTATGAGGTCTAAGGGAAGGAGGAATTAGTATGCAGGTTGAAAAAGAGCTTGTATGACCTAAAGCAAGCTCCAAGGCAGTGGTATATAAAATTTGATAGGTCTATGTTAGAACAAAGTTATAGTAGATGTTATTCTAACCACTATGTTTATTTTAAAATATTGGATAATGGTAACTATATTATCCTATTATTGTATGTAGATGATATGCTTGTTGCAAGGTCTAACATGCAAGATATAATTGTTCTCAAAATAAAATTGGCAGATTCATTTGCAATGAAGGATTTGGATGCTGCAAAGCAAATCCTTGGTATGAGAATAACAAGAGACAAGAAAAATATTAAATTAACATTATCTCAGGGTGAGTACATTAAGAAGGTATTGGAAATATTTAATATGTAGGATGCAAAACCTATTAGTACACCTTTGGCCAATCATTTCAAACTGACCAAAGAGATGTGTCCTAAGACACGGGAGGATATTGACTATATGTCCAAGGTTCCTTATTCATCGATAGTTGGTAGTTTGATGTATGTGATGGTGTGCACAAGGCTAGATATTGCACATGTAGTAGGAGTTGTGAGCAGGTTTATGAACAATCCAGGAAAATAGCATTGGGAGGTAGTGAAGTGGATTCTCAAGTATTTGAGAGGTACTATCACTTAGGTATTATACTTTGGAGGTTCTAACATTGCTTTAAAAGGATATGTTGATTCAGATATGGTAGGTGATATAGATAGTAGGAGGAGTACCACAGGGTATGTTTTTACTATAGGTGGAACTACAGTAAGTTGGATTTCAAAATTACATAAGGTTGTAATTTCAACAATGAAAGCAGAGTATGTTGTTGTTACAGAGGCTATTAAGGATATGAATTTGGTTACAAATATTTATGGAGGAGTTGAGAAAGAAGTAGGAGAATAAAATATTATATAGTTACAATCAGAGTGCCATTCATCTTGCAAAGTATTCGGCCTTCCATTCCAAGACTAAACATATACAAACCAAGTACCATTTCATATGTTCAGTATTGGAATATGGATAGTTAAAACTGGAGAAGATACACACTAGCCAAAATCCTGTAGATATGTTCACAAAGGTAGTAACCAGGGAGAAACTGAGTTCTTGCTTAGTTTTAGTTGGTCTTCAAATATGACAGTAAAAGGTGATAAAATTTCAAAGTCCAAAGTTGAAGTATAGTCCAGTAGGTGTAGTAGTAGTGGAGTTACTATGATCAGTCTCCAAGTGGGATATTGTTGGTTATGGAGCCTGAATCTAATTTGGAGGCCATGTTTTAGCCACGTTTGGATCCACTCTACGAAAGGATATGGATGTTATGTAATTGTGTGTCAAATTGCATGTCAATCCGAGTTTTTTTGTGAATTACTATTTTCAGAAATTTTTTGATGAAAAATAAATTTTCAAAAAAAGTAATTACTAAAAACGAAAACTTTTTTATGAAGAATAATTTGCCGAAAATAGTAGTTACTAAAAACGGAAATTTTTTGACGAAAAATAATTTTTCAAAAATAGTTATTACTAAAAATGTCAAATTTGATAGAAGAGATAATTTGCCTAAAATAGTAAGTTTATTTATTTATTTTGGGATCTTAATGATTTTCTCTAAAATTGTAACCCTCGTTTTATAAGAGGATGTTGTACGGTATTGGATATGGGGGAAGGAAAAGAGTTTATAATTGTGAGATTGAAGAGGAAGTATAGTGGATTTGTTCTAGGTTGTATTCCTTCGAGATTTGCTGAATGGAATAATAAATCCTAGTTATTTTCTCCATGGATGTAGCCCACATTGGATGAACCTCATAAATCTATTTTGAGTATTGCTTTATTATTTTGTGTTTTATTGTCATATTAGTTATCAACTTATAAGGACCTACTCCTTCTAGCAAGGAGAGTCCAAGCACCGCCCATCATGGAGAGTCTCTTCATAATGATCATGACACCTCTCATTAGCACCCACTTTCCACAAGGGTGTTATCTCCAAACATGCTCACAAAGAAAAGGGTGGCCACACATAAATGTGCCTGCTCCACTTAAGCACCATCACTCCTAAGCATAGAGTATTAAGTGCACCACCTCCAAAGATAAAGAAAACCCAAAGAATGGCCACATACAAGTATAAAGCAACATTCAAAAATTAAGAATTCATGGCTTTCTATTATGGAAGAATTATCAACCTTAGGCAAATAAAAATTATTATCAACCAAATAATTCTTCAAGAATACACAAGGAGATAATAAAAACCATCATGCCATATGCAAGAACAAATGCATTCTCTTGATGTTTTGTACCATCGTTTTATCCTTAAGTAAATGGCTCCTTTTTTAAAATATACTTAAGCTATCACCAACTCATGTTAAGGAGACTCATTGCAAGTAACTTTTTTGGTCCAATGGTAGGAACGTGAGCATAAGAAAACCACAATGCACATACATGAAAAGGTATTTATCCATGTTACCCTAAGCTATTTGATGAACAAATCATCATCATTTCCCCTTTAACAAGGTCTCTTATTTCTTATGGCCAATTCTCTTGTCCACCCACAAGAGTACCTAATCCTGCAACCATGCAGAGCATCAACAATATCATATCTTTAAATAAAATTGATACAATATCAAAGAATACATTCAAAAGCATCAAAACTAAGCATCAAACATCATTTGCTAATACAAAGTCCAACTTAAGTAGCAAGTCCTACCAAGGCGGGTCATGACAATAGGCCAAAGTATATGCAAAAATTATTTTAACTATGCTAAAAATATTGGATCCAAATCCAAGGGCTTTCAACATGGCCAAAATAAAGGGTCAATAAATCCTATCATAGGCTTTGGAAAAGTCAATTTTAAAAAATAAGTTTTTTTTTGAGATTATATTTTCCATTCCATTCTCTCCTAGACAGTGATGATATTGTCGAGAATATATGTACCCTTGATGAAGCCATTTTGCTATGTCCAGATGATGAGGGGTAGGAGATCTCATAAATGGAGATGAGGTATTTGGCAATAATATTGTAAGAGACATTGAGACAAGTGATTGACCTCTAGTTGCAAATGTCCTCCAAATCCCTAGATTTGAGTATGAGCTTGATATTGCCCTTATTAATTAGCTAGCCTAGGGAGTTGACCCTAAGATATTCTTAGTAGACTTGATATATCTAGTCCCATTGTGTTCTAAAGGATCTTATAAAATTCATAGGGGAATCCATTTATGCCAAGAGCTTTATCATTGGCCATAAAAAAAGTCTACCACCTTAATCTCATCCTAAGACAAAACATTGTCATAGAGATCGTATTGAGAGGTAGAAAGTTGATAGGACACCACTCTTAGATAATGCTACAAAGGAAGGTATTGAGTAGAGGAAGGATCCTATTTTGTGAATACTTATTGGTAGTGGTAAACAAAGGCCTACACAATGTTTGAGAGGTATAAAAAAACCCATTCTCCTTCTAAAATGAACTTGATTATTTGATCCAATTCATGGCCTTAGATTAGAAGAAATATTTCTTTAGAAACTGTGTCTCCATATTTAAGCCACTGAATTTTGGACTTGATTTGATCCCTATGGGTTGCATAGGTGTTTGCAACTTGTTATTTATACCACAAATTGGCCAATTCTAATTGAAGAGAGGTGGACCAAGGCTATGCTTCTAAAATTATTGTGGGTTTCCTAAGCTTGGAGGAGGTAGATTCATAGGACAAATGAAAAAAGGGCTAGTTGGTGATTTATAAGTGCGAAGAAAATGCATGGTATGTTCAATCACTCTATTCCACCTGTCAATAAAGTTATTCATTGAATGTGGATGTGGTGCTAAGTTCCACACATGGAAAATATGGGCTAGAGAGGGTGTTCCAAAGCATTGACATGTTGAAGTGGATTTGGTTGATTAATACAACCTTTCCACTATATTTTAATTCAATGCAAAAGTATATGAGAGAGTGGTCTGATAGGACAACCTCAGGGAGAGGTTCCACTAGGAGGCCAAAATAGTTGCCAAAATTAAATGTGAGTTGCCTTTACAACATCACCCAATTGAGCCATTTGAGAATCTTGTTAGGACTAGCCCATAAAGTGGACCATGTGTACTAAGGAAGATGTGGCTAGTGTCATCTAGTATTGGGATCATAAAACCCTAGTTTCTAGTGCATATAGAACCAAGAAATCATTTTTCAAATTGTTTAGTGCATGCAATGCCCACCTTGCTTGTCAAAGACATATTTAATCATATTGAAGTTTCCATATATGACCCACATGGAAGAAGGTAAGGAATATACAATCCAAATCCAAAGATGGGCCCTTTTTATAGTATGTGTGGTAGTATTCCTAATGAGGAGGGTGTGATGATAGATTTTAGAATGACATCCTAGTGTTATTACACAACCAAGGTGATCATATGGTTGTATGATTCCAACTGTACAACTCTATAAAATGTACAATATGTAATTGTATGGTTACAAATAATATAATGTATAATTATATAGCCATAAATGTACAACAACACTAAATTGTATGATTTCCCAAAATTTTCAATTTGCCAAAAATGTTCAATTAACAATAACTTAGTCTTATCAATCATGCATTGCAATAGTTCACTTGGTAATTTACCTATCTCCATCCAAAATGTACAATATGTGAATTTGGGCCATAATTAGAGGGTAAAGGGCTGACTGTACAGTTTAGTAATCCAACTATATGTTTTATTGAACCATCAATGCTTTAAATTACTTAGTCTTGCAATTATTCCAATTGCATATTGATTGCATGAATGTTATTGCCAATGATCATAAAGGTCAATTAAGCTTGATACATCCTTACTGAATGTTCCCTGAAATAGTACATATCCAATTGTATAGTTTTTGAGTATACTTATTTCCCATTAATCTATAATTAGCAATATCTACAATAGCAATCAAACTCCTTAGACAATATAGTTATTGAAAGTACACTCCATTTACTACACATGCATACACAGGTCTTATTTAATTGGAGTTAACATTGTCCATGGATACTATACACAACAAATGTACAATATGGTAAGATACACAACAACACACATACTACAACATGGAACCATTATTATCATTCCATTAGCGTATCCCATGAAATATCACATGAGAATTCAACATAATCATAGACCTGACATGAACATAACATGAACCTAACATGAACCTATTACAAAAATTGAATGGGGGGCCTTATAATGCATGTCTAGGCCATTTCGAAGTGGTTCTTGAGACAACACATTATTCACAACTACCACTCATAAATGATATTATTAACCTTTTCATTTTATTTTATTAAGGTCTAATTTAATTTTTATCAAATTACATTTCACATGCATTTCATTCAATGTCAATTTTATTTAACTTTATTTTCACACACCATGTACATTTAACTTTAAAAAATTACAAAAATTCTATGTTGTACGATTTCATTTCTCTTTCTTCTTGGAGGTGGATTTGCTACCTATATATACCCTCCCCTTTAAATCAATTGGAATTCCTACCAAATATTATTGCTTTCCCTTAGCTGGTTGGTCCTATTTCTAGAGATCTTGGATCTATACTTGGAGAATGGCTTGATCATATTGCAATTTGGAAGCATAGTTGCTGATTTCTAAGGCCTTCAATCCATATTTGTTCACCTTTTCTTTAGCTTCATCTAAGACCTATAATAACTCATTTTACTGATTGATGTTCCTTTATGTAACTTTTTTCTCAAGGTTACCTCTATTCTAGTGGCAATGGCGAGTTCCTCATTCTTTTTTGTAATCACTTGATCTCGCTATTGTATTTCTTTCTGATGAACCTATTATTGTTCCTCTTTAAGCTAAATTGTGGCCTTGAATTCTAGAATTTCTTATTATATCAATCCATATATTTTATCATTTCCTTCATTTTATGATCTTTTAGCTACAACTTCTTGTCATACATTTTCAACTGATATTCTTACCTCATCAATTGTTCATTCTTGTTTGTTAGTTGCTCTTTTTGTTATTTGATTTGCTGACTATAAGTGCAACTACCCCTATTATTGTTTAAATTGCTCAACATATTTCTTAAATAACTCTTGCTCTCGTAGTTGCTTCCTCTAATCTTCCACCTATTTCTTTAGGAGTTTTCCTTGTTCATTCTAAATTCTTAGTTTTTCTTCAAAGGCCTATTTCATACTATTCATCTCAATATCTATCTTCTTTTTTCTTGTTTTATATTCTTTCTTACTTCTTTCTAACTCATCTTCCATTGCAACAAATTTCTTATGTCTCACTTTTGTTTCTTTACATTGTGCTTCCTTGGCTTGATGAATAT
This sequence comes from Wollemia nobilis, assembly GCA_028583015.1. NCBI lineage: Eukaryota > Viridiplantae > Streptophyta > Pinopsida > Araucariales > Araucariaceae > Wollemia > Wollemia nobilis. The sequence goes on along the minus strand of JAQPPZ010002395.1, from coordinate 3,958,125 downwards.
TCTCCAGTCCAATGGCAAGCCATTCTATCCAATGCATTAGAAAGTTATATTTCTAGAATAGTATAACTAACTATGGTGGTGTTCTTTGGTACTCTATTTTTGTTGTATCTATTAGACATATTTGAGTTTTATCCAAGTCTAAATATATCCTCGAAGGCACTCTATAATTCATCTTTGTTTATTTAGGTAAATCATCGACTCATAGCATATTTGTTACCTCTTTTGTGGGTAATTACTAAGGGTGTTATGCATATAGTTTTGCTATTTTATATATTCTATCTTTTCTATGCACTCAATCCATGACTTTCTCCGTCTTGTTGAATGTGTATTCTTTCTAGCATTTTAGCTATATGACACAACCAATTCAAAATTGTAACTAGGTGTTCAAAATTTTATTTTTTATTGAAAAAGCTACTAAATTATGTTGACGAAGTCGAACAAAATTTAATTAATCAACATAGATTAAATAGTACAACTTAGGCTATAGTTAGCCCATAGGAATAGCTAACCACTAACCTAATAGTGCTAACAACTAACAAGAAATATTTGCTTAACAAAGTGGTTAAGCGAACCTTAGGTAGATAACTAACTACCCTAACAAACCAAATGAGGTAATAAATAGAATTACCATAGTAACTCTAACATCCCCCCTTATTACATTATTTGGGTAATAATATAACTACTAGCTATGCTATTATCCCCCATACAACAATATTTGGGTAAAGTATATAACTGCCCCAATACAGTGAAGAAGAAGAAGAAGAGAAATGAAAGAATGGTGGCTCGTGCTTTGTATTCGGCTCTGTATCTGGCTCATGGCTTTGGCTCTGGCTCTAAGCATACCTCTAGAATTGTACCTCTAGGTCTATCTCGATATCTGCCTGTGAATATGCCTCTGGATCTACCTGTAGATCTGCCTCTGGAACTATGTCTCTGGGTCTGTCTTTGGGTCATTATCTCTGGGACTGCCACTCGGTCTGTCACTGGATTTGCCTCGGGGTCTACCATAGGTTTTAACTTTTCGATAGAAGCCATACAACATTTCTTTCATCATGGTCCATTGTGTGAGATCTTTCCATCCACAATCAATATGAACCTTGTTGACCATTTTCAGTTTGTACCAACAACTTGAAGAAGAGTGATTCGTACATCCATAAGAATCACAAGGATGTAATCTCCAACACTTAGTCGCAACATGTCCTGTCTTTCCACAGTGACTGCAACAATGCTTTTTAGGAGTTGTAGGAGATTTAGGTTTTACAAATATAAAATTACTGGTACTTGCATGTCCAGTATAGCCAAGGCCTTCATGCTTTGCCCTAAAACTTAGCATTATTGGAGATTTAATGCCTTGTTATTGTTTACCTAATCTCACACCATTGAATTTTCTTCATCATTTTGGAACCAAATCCTTTGGTGTGTTTTTCAAAACACCCAATTTCAACATCTTCATCAATGCTTTTAACAATATTGCATTTGTCGCTATTGATGAGATTATGGAGCTCTTTTTGAGGAGGTTCAATTGTTAAGTCACTAGTGTCACAAGCAAAATCTGCTACTAAAATGAGATCACTTGTGCTACAACTGATATCTACCATAGAAGGTATGAGGTCGCCTGTATCACAATAAGCATGTGCCAAAATGGGCTGAAGGTCACTCGTGTCACAACAAGCATTCGCCACAATGGGCTGAAGGTCACTTGTGTCACAACAAGCGTTCGCCTTTAGGACCTCGCTTTCCTTATTTATTTCCAATTTACGTTGGGCACGATCAAGTGCAACAAAAACCAGGTATATGCCCCTTAGAACGCCAATAGGAACTTGAGCACCATTTGTCTGAAGGTATATACAAGACTCAGAATCATCAAGGAGAGCTACTAAACCATTTTTTAGTGTGAGGAATGTGCCCTCCTCATAAAAATCCAACCCATCCATCTCTTGTGGAAAGTATGGGTCTTTAATTGATTTAGCAACATCAATTTTTAGGGCTATCTTTTTCTTTGATCTACCCATTCTTAAGGTGTTGGTCTCTACCGAAAATGCATCTTTTACAATAAAATTTTGCAAAAATAATTTGACTAAGGTGTTAGTCACTGCCAAAAATGCACCCTTATAAGTCTTCCCCCCTTTTGTTTGCAAAATTATAATGTATCCCCCCTTATTGCAAGAGAGGAGATGGAGGAAAAAAAATGTTATCCCCCCCTTTTGTGCAAAAAAAAATGCAACAATTCAACCTAAAAAAGGCTCTTACAAAGCTTGCCCTGTAGGCAGATTAGCACAATATATCACCAAAAAAAATCCCCCCTGTGTGAAGTACTTCAAACAAAAAATTGCTATTTATGAAGTCTAAAAAATAGGTTTGGAGGTTTGATGATTTTATGCCTCTTTAATTGCTCTGATACCATGTTGACGAAGTCGAACAACATTTAATTAATCAACATAGATTAAATAGTACAACTTAGGCTATAGTTAGCCTGTAGGAATAACTAACCACTAACCTAATAGTGCTAACAAATAACAAGAAATATTCACTTAACAAAGTGGTTAAGCGAACCTTAGGTAGATAACTAACTACCCTAACAAATCAAATGAGGTAATAAATAGAATTACCATAGTAACTCTAACAAATTAATATTAGCCAAAATATTAAGAGAATAAATACAATATAAAGGTAGACCATGATCTATGCCTACATCTAGGCCTGAACACCTAACAACATCAAAACCATGATAGACTTCCCTCTAGTATTTACAAAGCAAACGCAGGTGCATTCATAAGGCCACGCAAGGCATACAACATAATAAATAAGCACATTGGAGGCCACACATAGACCCCCACTACTGTAATACAATATGAGGCCATGAAGGACCAACATAGAGGATAACTGAGAAATATTATGACACTCAGGACACCCGACTACAAGCATTGGAAGTGAACAACCACACAAATGATACCCTAGTGACCCATGTTAAAAACTAAGATATCCCCAATGGCTAGTTCAAAAATATTTTTGATATCTACTCCAAGAAATAATCCACCTATTCATCTATCTCTTCTCCTTTTCCATTAGAGATCCCAAACGTAGGAACTTCAATAAAAAATTATGTTCATAGTCCTTTGTTTGTCCCTTATTTTGGTTCTCCTTCTCAACTTCATCTTGTTGAATATATCTTTCCCTAATATATAACCTAATTTTAGGCTCCTCCTATAGAAAACTTTATGCTACAGTCAATTCGTATTGTGCTACTTCCCCTGGTCTAATTTTTGCTACATCTGCTACTTCTGTAGTCATATTTTGTTTGTTACTTTACATATAGACTTATTCTCATGGATTTTATTGTTCCTCTATCTACTCTTGAGGTGTTGGTACTAGATTGGGTTATTCTCCTTCATCTATCTTGTCATATTCAACTAGTTTATGGTTATTGCCACCTCTCATGACAAATTTGAATTGTTTTTTTCTTATCCTTTTTCTCTTCAAATGATACTACTATTTTTTATTTTGGCCTTGATGGTATTGCCACGTTTTCCAACCACTATTTTTCTTCCTCCAACAATTCAAATTTACTAACATCAATTAGTGTGGGATATCCCATTATTTGTTTTGATTGATTCCCTTCCATTTGTAAATTGATCTCCATAAATTCCAATTCATTCAACCCTAACTGCACTTCATCATCTAGACTAGTGAGTGTTACTTGTTTTTGCTCACTCTGCATTGGAAGTGTTTCTTATGAATTTCTTTTCCCAACTCTTATTGATACCTTGTCCTTCTAAGACTTGGTTTAGACTCTTCCTATTCCTCCTTCTAAGGCATTGGTTGCTTCTACAATAATTGTTCAGGTGCATTATCTTCTTGCTTGTATTCCAACTCCAACTTCCTTTGCTTTTTTCTCCTATGGTGAACTTCTTCCTCTGAAGTGGCAATATCCTCCACTATTACTAGCTCTTGCTTCTAGTGTTTCTCTTGGTTTTTAATTTCTACAAAGTTTCCTTCTTTATCAATATTGATTTAACCCATATCAAGATTGAATATTGATATTTTGGTAAGTCTTGAAGTGTTATCATTCCATAGAATGGTATGATAGCTTGGGATACACTACATCTAGCATTATCACAACTGCATGGAATATCATCGAGAAGTTCTCCATCAGATGCTACAATAGTCATTGAATTCGTTGAGCCAAATATGTGTAATCATACTGCATTCCCTTAGTGATGCCTTCTACATATTATGCTAACCACATCAACTCTAATGATCGTGCCTCTCCTGACAGTTGGAACATCATAAAATTTATGGCACATTGGAGGTATTTTGTCTTCAAATATCTCTACTTAATTTCTCGTCCTCCAAGATCATATGGCTTTGTTGTTGATAAGGACTTAATTATTGTTATATCATTGATAAATCTATGCAATTTTATCAGATCTACATGCCCTTTTAATAGGTTATCCCTCTTGTAGCAATCCAAATATCATCTAGAATTCTTAGCTAAGAATTCAACCTTGAGATATCAATTACCTAAGTAGATAATAGTGCAATTGTGGTTGGCATCATATGACTATATTATCTACAACAACTATTCATTGAATATGTTCTTATCAAAGGGAGGTACTTGTGCCAAAGTGCTTACACCCACTTTCTCCAATGCCAACTTCAATTTGTGATTGTTCGGATATTCATTCCATCATTTTTGGAAAACTTCCTCTGCTAGTTGGGTGAAGGAAATATCCTTAAATGCCACCTGGTCCCCTTCTTCTTCACTTTGCATCTCACTATGATCCTCGAGGTCAACCTCCTTATAAAATTTACTCCAAAGTTTCCTCTGATGTGCCCTTGGAGGTTCCATTTGAAATCTCCCCAAAGGTTGTGGTTCTTCCTTCCTACCACCATGCCAATTACCATGTCCTCTCCACATTAGATAACCTATTCCACTCCAAGGATGATATCCATGTACTCATATTAGATGAAATCCTTTTCCTTACTCTTATGGATAGGAGGTTACCTCCTATTACAATGGAAGTTGGGATCCTCCTTGTCTAGGTCATGGGTCCCTTTGATGTAATGGTCATAGTGAGAACTCTACTCTACTTCTCATGATTCTCTATATATGAGATAAAAAAATTTGCTCTTCACTCATCCTTCAGAAGTGCTCATGTTTCCCTACTATCACCATACAATTTTTATTTCTCTATGGTATGATTTGGACAACAATTGTATGATTAATTGCACAACTATACGATTTGATCCTTAATCTATATGATTTATCTTCAATTCATACGATTTCTCTAGAAACCATACAATTTGCTCTAAATCCATACAATCTAATCTAATTTATATAATTTGCACCAATTTTGTATGACTTGTCTCAATTTGTATGATCTATCCTAAATTCATATAATTTCACCTACAATCGTATGATTTACCAGCTATTGTATGATTTCTCCTCTAGGTTTTTTCGGCAATCATATGCTTCTCCTCTATTGCATGATTTTAACTTTAGCTAGTCTATTCTACCATAAAATATACCATTTTTGCTCTTTCAACCATGCAATTATTCTTCCCCAATCATACAACTTCCTCCAATTACACAAATCATACAATATTTTTGTGTATGGTTCTACACTTCCACTACTTTACCTACAACTGCTATATTATATCCTTATGTGGTAATATTTTTGACATGCATACATAGGGTTTTTATTTTGCTCTAATTTTACTAGTCTATTTTTTAGGTAGAAATAAACCATACCCTAGCTTTTTCTTAAAATCTAGGAATTTGATGTGCAAAGTGGCCCTTCTAGTGCAATTTTTTGATGGGTGATTGTTAAAAAACTTTTAGCTCCTTCACTCCTTTGTGTATGTTTATGTTGTGTAGGCCCTTGCACTCTCAAAATTCTCCATACCCTAGCACCTTTGTGCTTTTACTCAATTGATTTTAAATTCATCTATGCACTTTTCTTATAAGTTTAGTTTTAACAACCATTTGCACGAATGACTTCCACCTCAACTCTTGCGTGCAATTTTCCTACTTTTTTATTTTTTGATGTTTTATTTTTTCTATATTTTTTTAACTTAACTATGTGAAAATCGTATAGTGACATTCAAATGTACTTGTATAATTTCACTTGCTAACATGTCAACTTGTTCTAAATTTTTTTGAACATGAGAGTCATACAATCTAGTTCATATTGATCAATCATATGGTTTTGTTCACTATTGATCATATGATTTCCAACTGTATGATTTGAAACTGAATGATCTGGACTTGTATGATTTATAATTATACAATTTATACTTTTATGGTCCTTAACCTATGAAATCGTATGATCTGTATTTATAAATTCATTAATTCTTTCTTGATTGATCTCATTTTGAATTTTCTCTTTCTCTCATCGGATGATTGTTTGGCAATTGTTTATTTGAACGAATTCTTGTTATCCTATTTTCAATTAGGTGACTTTTACTCCTATATTCATAGACTAAGTCTACCTTCAGGGTTGGTTAATGAGTTTGTTACCTACTTTTATTACTTTCTTTCAAAAATTGCACTCTTTCCCTCCCAAAAAACTCTCTTCCTCACATGTGTCCTTTGTGGCCTTGACATCCAAAAACTTTTAAGTAAGAAACATTAGGCTTCAAACCATACCATGTTTCATTTGGGATCATTTTGTGGAGTGTTTTTGTAGGGTTCTAACATAACCAAAAAACATGCACCTATCTATTGTATTAGTATATAGTCATCATAAAAGCGTAAAATATTGACACATTGCATAAATTCAACAAAATGATATTTCTTGTATTGATTATGAATGAATCTTTGTTACAAATATGCTCCTCTTAGGGTCACTCGAATGATGATACATTCTATACAATTGCCAATGCCCTCAATAAGGTAGGCACATTAATATTGCCCTTTGACTAGTCACAAAATGCCTTGGGGTGGAGTTGACCCCCTTATTTGCGATGTGGAAGGATTATGATATAGACTCCTCTTGTACCTGTCTTCCTACGATCAAGAAACAACAACACACGATCAAAAATATAGATAGCCTCTTATGATGAGGCCTTTTAAGGAAACATACATGATAATGCCATTAAACTAATGATCAAGAAAACATAAAGAAAACCTTTAAACTATGCTAATTGAATCAATATTTGTAATATAGCATAAAGGAGATCATTAGACAAATAATGCATGGATAAGATAATAAAATAGAAGCATAAAGGTGCATAAAATATCCACAAATTTCCTAATTAATGCAAGGCATAAGTGGAAATAAAATGGAGATCTCTTCTCTTATCTTTAATAGTCCAAACTTTGTATCCATTCTATGCCTCAATAGTATTAGTTTTGTATTTTCTCCCATAAAAATGGGACACAAAACAAGATAAGATCACCTACCTCATCCTTATTTGGACCATTTTCTACTTCTTGGATTACCCTCTACGTGACATGATAAGTCTTAAGGGACCCAAGGCATATTTTAATAATAAATTAATAAGGACACTATTTGACCATAAGTGGGAAATTTTCCTATAAATATAGGACACCTTGGGAAGAAAGGATTATTTAGGAAATCTTGGAGCTTAGGGATTATGCTCTCCACTTAGGTGGATAAGGAACCAAAAAGCTTTTAGAAAGTACTAAGCATTAGGTAGAAGGGGAGGAAATCTTGGAGAACCTAGGGAGTATGCTCTCCACCTCGGTGGATCAGAAACCAGAAGGTTTGAAAGACTCCCTAGTGGAAGGAAAATATATTTAGAATTGTCCTTTGAGGTTGAGAAGACATTAGGTTGTGCTGAAGAAAGAGGAAGCAAGAGGAGAAGATACCCAATTCTAGAAGGACTATCTTACAAGGATTTTAGGTTGGGGCTTTCCACTCCATTTATTTATGAGTTATTGGATGTTTTTTTGGCTTCATATTTGAATTAAGGATGCATTAGATTACTTTATTATAAAGTTTAATCATAGTTAATATTCTATGATATATTGGAGGTATGAGGGCTTACTATAAGTGCATATAAAATAGTAATTTCCTATGTCTATTAGAATGTAGAGTGACTTCTATGTAGAGAATATTATCACCATGTTATGGAATAAGGGTTAATTTAAGTAAGTCATATATCTTGTGTTGGAACCATTATTGGGCTTGCTTTGAATAATAAAATAGCATTGCATATGTTGATTTGTTATATATATGGTATCCAATAGAAAAGTGAAAGCTTTGTATTTATGCTTTGAAAGTTGTCAAGTGATCATTCTAGCTCTTTTGTAAGATTCAAATTTACATAGTATAGATATTATGATTAAAGAAATATATTTCAACTTAAATGTTATGTTTGATAGTAAAATGAAGTTATATGTTTGGTTTATCAACATAAGTATGGAAAACCTCCAGTATTGAAGGAAAATATTGGTGTCTTTTTCCTAAGGAGGTGGTATGGGACTCTTCCTTTTATTGAAGTTAAACCAAACATATGATGATATGGATTGTGCAATAAATATTTCTTTGCATGATGGTTTTTATATTGCTAAGAATGTTCATTAACATGAGATATGCAACTAGCAAAGTTAGTTTTGCATGTATGCATTTAAATATGAAAAATCATGGTTTGCTTGTGTTGCATTGGCATACTCTGCATGCGAGTTGTCTTGATCCCTTACAAAATCATCTCTCTCACATCATGAAGATGCAAGAAAACTAGAGGAGAACCAGTCAAGCACTGAAGATGATTGTACTGTAGTTCATTTTGTATAAGCATGTTTTGATATGTTCATATTGTAGTCTTGAAGGGCTGAAATGATTAAGCCAAGTTATGTAATATTTGATGTATTTCTCTACTTGCTTTTGGATATTGTAAGGGAATACTTTTATATGATGTAAACAAAAAACTCAATTAGATGGTAAATGATGTATGATCTTGGAAAAATGATCAAATGAAAATATCTTGTGTAAATCTTGTTAGCAGTTGTAATTAGATGTTAATTATCATCTTGTAAATAGATATTACTTGTATGATTGCTTATTTCAAATGTGAGTGTAAAATATATGATGATATTTGGTTGTTTAGTAGCATCATTTATTTATATGGATTATAGTAAAAGAGAGACACAATTATGTAATCAATCCAAAGATTTAAACTTAAGGTATAGGACCCACCACCACCATCAAACTAACAACACCTTGATGACAAGAAATATTTATAATAACACTTAAGACATTTAACCCAAGTTGTATGTAAGTTTCCATAATGAGCAATAGATTAATGGATTCTCCTAAGACACTAGCCTTTGTTGGTAGTTTGGAGAATTAGAGAGAGGTATTCCTTTGGTGAGGAATTATTCTCCTAATTGGTTGGTACAACCATCAAGATGTCCTCTTGTCATTTGGAAAATGTATTATGAGGACATAGCCATTGCACTTTGACATTCATCCACCATTATGGGATGGTGAGATGGTGTTGTAGGGGTTGGTGCTCCTACTTGCAATTGGCTTAGAAAGAAATGTAGAAGTTGGTGCTTCTATCTATTTAGTCTATTGCAATTCAGAATACTTACTTCTTATTGGGAAAATTTTGTCTTAGAACATTATTATAACCTTAACTTATCTAAAGGTGACCAAAGAGAAAATCGGGAAAAAAAAATGTAGTGACAACTAGGGATGTTACAGGAATATGTGGTGTTAAGCTTCACTTGAGACCACAACCATCTATTATATTATATTTGTTGTATAGCCCTATGGGCCTCTGTACAACTTGTATTGGTGGGTTTAATAATACCACCTTAAGGTTAGTTCTTTAACCTTGACCTAAGGTCACATATAGTTCAAGTATTTGTGCCACTTGAGACCAATTGTTTTATTATATATTGGAGTGCTTATTCTTCCTTTAGTGATATTACTTTAGTTTTATGGACAATCATGATATTGCATTATATTTATCTATGAGATATTTCTCCTTTGTGGGTAATGTATTAAATTGATTCATTTCTAGAAAGTACTATTAAATCGAACATGGTAGCAAAAAATGCATAATCTCCATTACTTGACATCAATTGTTTTGTAACTTTATCCTATGGTAGTATTAAAAGCAACATGTTTTCTTAGAGAAAAATCCATAAAATTTTCTACATTGTTAACAATTTTTTAGGGTTGTGTGCCAAAATCCCAGGTGAACTTGGATCATGATGATCTCATTGGGTCACAATAGGAATATTGCTCTAGAGAAAATATTCATTGATTAGTTTCATTTTTCCCCTCTTGATATTCAATCTGATTTGTTTTCTTATGATCAAATGGATGTCATAACTATTTTTTTTTTGAATTTACATGGTGGAATCGGTAGCCACCATGAATCTGGGCAGGCTGTCCTTGAAGCCCTTAATTAGCTTTTATAGATTTTTTTTGAAGACTCTTTTCTTTCTCTACTTTATATATTTTGGTATTTATGCAACATATATGAATGAATATTTTGTATGATTGTTGAAGTTGAGAAGAGGATGAAAATTTTTCAACCATCCCTAGATACCATAGAAGTTATGGAAATCATTATATGCATGGTTAAAACATTTATGTTGCTTCACAAAGTTTTAGAAATAGCCCAATAACATTTATGCTACATTGGTAAGAGAGGATATCTTGATTAGTTACATTTTTAAAAAGGATGTGTAAGACAAATTAAGGTAGACATGGATGACCTATCAATATGTTTGGATTCTTTAATAAAATTTAAAGGTATCTTAGTTTTATACTTTTCATCATTTTTCCTCCTAGTGTGTTGCTTTAGCATCAATGTTATTGCATTTTGCCTCCAAATTTTAAAAATTGAAACTATATAAAAAGAATATTCTCATGAATATTCTATTTTTAGGATGTAAAATCATAGATGGTATGTAATAGTTTGAGATATTTTGCTTGGCTATGTGGTTGACTTTTTGAATGCCTCACCCTCTAGCCCATCATAAGCCTTAGTTTTATTGATTTGCCTTACCTTTCTAAGGTGTTTTCACATCTTGGTAATAGCTTTAAATTATTATTTGGATATTTGTGTAAGAGAAAGAGGTCCAATTTTTGGATGAAGTCATTGGGGGCCTATAGAACACATAAAATCACCCCTCTAATTAGCACAAAAATGTTGGATGTTTTTCTCTCCATGGATATGCTTGATGCATTATATGGAGTAGTGATTCAGAGGCCTTATTTTAACATATTATGTTGGGATAAATAGTCCAATTTTAGGATTATATTGTAAATTCACCTAAGTTTAAATATGAATAGTAAAATTTGGTATCTAGGATTTAATATACAATAAATAGATAGGTATTTAATTTATAGTTATTAATAGGTATATACATATTAATAAATATAAATTAAATAATTCCAATAGTCTAACTTTAGTCAACACTTTCAGCGGCGTAAAAGGTTTTAAATGATTTTGGCATGGTGGTTATAGGGGCGTACTGCGCAAAGATCTGTGTGGCGGATTTCGGGGTGGAAAACATAGAATACTGTGGCGGCAATAAAAGCTGGATAGCCTGCTCATATTTGTGGTGGCTACCGATTCCACCATGTAAATACAAAAAAAAAAAACTTTAGTCAACTCAAAGTCAAAAGTGGTATAACATGAAACTTGAGTATGGTGGCATGTGGCATAGGCGTGGTGGCACATGTTATGGAGGTTTTCCTCCACAACTACTTTCCAATGGGAGGATAGCCCAAATTATATGTTTGGGCTAGATTCCTTGTGTTGACACAAAAAATAGTGAGTGTCAACAGTGTAGTGTGGAGAGCCAACTATGAGATACCATTGTTTACTTGAGGTATTGGTAATTTGCATCAATAAATTTTGAGGAAAATACTTGTATATTTTGCTTAAGATAATACAAAATTGGAGATGCAATTTTGGCTATGGTTTTTCCCATATAGGGTTTTCCACGTAATATTGGTGTTTTTTATGTGATTTGATTTATTTCTATATTTTTTTTTGATTGGTAGAAAGGGTGTTGAAAGGTCCCTGAACCTTGTACAAGAGAGATTACAAGAAATCCATAACGACCGAGGTGGTCCAAGAAGAAAGTAATAGAGAGTTGGCAAACCTTCGCACTAGGGAAGGTGTCGCGAAATCGCGACCAAAATGGTGATGTCGCGATATCGCGACATGTTGAAAGGTGTCGCGATATCGCGACAAGTTGCTAGGTTGGAGCCGGACGAGAAGAAGAGTCACGAAATCATGACAAGAATGAAGACCGCAGCCGAAATGGAAAATGAGTCACGAAATCGCGACGAAAGTGGAAGCCTGCTGCCGAGAAGAGAAAGTGTCACGAAATCGCGACAAGAATGAAGACCACTGCCGAAGAGGAAAATTGTCGCGATATCGCGACAAATTAGGAGACCGCTGCCAAGACGAAAAAGTGTCACGAAATCGCGACAATCTGGAGGACCGCAGCCGAGGACAAAAAGTGCAGCGAAATCGCGACAATCTGAAGATCCGCAGCCTAGGAGGAAAAGTGTCGCGAAATCGCGACAAGAAGGAAGACCGCCGTTGGAGAGAAAAGATGTCGCGATATCGCGACAAAAAAGGAAGACCGCCGTTGGAGAGAAAAAATGTCGCGATATCGCGACAAAAAGGAAGGCCGCCGTTGGAGGGAAAAAAGGTCGCGATATCGCGACAAAAATGGAAGACCGCCGTTGGAGAGAAAAAAGGTCACGATATCGCGACAGAATGGGAGGCCGCCATTGGAGAGAGAAAAAGTGTCGCGATATCGCGACAAAAATGGAAGACCGCCGTTGGAGAGAAAAAAGGTCGCGATATCGCTACAGAATGGAAGGCCGCCGTTGGAGAAAGAAAAGGTGTCGCGATATCGCGACAAAAATGGAAAACCACCGATGGAGAGAAAAAAGGTCACGATATCGCGACAGAATGGAAGACCGCCGTTGAAGAGAGAAAAAGTGTCGCGATATCGCGACAAAAATGGAAGACCACCGTTGGAGAGAAAAAAGGTCACGATATCGCTACAGAATGGAAGGCCACCGTTGGAGAGAGAAAAGGTGTCGCGATATCACGACAAAAATGGAAGACCGCCGTTGGAGAGAAAAAAGGTCGCGATATCACGACAGAAAGGAAGACCGCCGTTGGAGAGAGAAAAAATGTCACGATATCGCGACAAAAAGGAAGACCGCCGTTGGAGAGAGAAAAAGTGTCGCGATATCGCGACAAGAAGCAAGGGAGCGTCTGAAGGCCAAAAAGTGTCACGATATCGCGACAAGTTTGCAAAAAAGCACCCGGAGAGAAAAAAGGTCACGATATCGCGACAGAATGGAAGACCGCCGTTGAAGATAGATAAAAGTCTTGATAACGCGGCAAGCTAAAATTTTGCAACCAACTGTGAAAAGTGACGCGAAAATGCTCCAAGATGCCAAGACGCAGCCACAGGGGGAAAACCCGAAGCCCAGAAACCCACTCACATTGTGCAAACATTGGAACTTGAAGAAGCGTCCCTTAGGCCGATTGGGAAGGAATCTCTCCAAACCTGAATGTCTGTTGCGTCAACTCCCTTGTTAGCAAGCCAGTCCGCAGCTTTGTTTCCTTCCCGGTATTGATGTTGAATGATTAATTCTGGGTAAAGGCCAATTAGTGTCTTGCATTCTTCGAAGATGGAAACAAGGGCCCAGGGGAGGCACGAGAGGTTCCTTTGAGCCAGTTGATGCAATGCAATGAGTCTCCTTCTATGATGAGTTTATTGATAGTCAAGCCTTCCAAGAGAATCAAGCTTTGGAGCAAGGCCCGAGCCTCGGCCATATTATTAGACTGAATTCCTAAGTTCTGAGCAAAGGCCAAAATTATTTCTCCTCTATGATTTCTGAGAATTCCACCTCCGCCAGCCGCTCCAGGGTTGCCTTTGGCCGCGCCATCGAAGTTAAGCTTGTGCCACCCAGAAGGAGGTAAGGCCCACTTGATTACAGACCTGTCGACAGAAGTACGAGGAGTTGCAAAAAAATTGAAAAGATTGAAATGATTTGTTAAATCCAATTCAAGGCCCGGAGGGGGGGTTTGGACGATGAGACAAGAGAGGCATTCTCCGCAGCAAGGGCCAAGATTTTGGCAACAACAATCTTCTCATTCGTGGCAAGGTTTTTGAAAATTCTGGCATTTCTCTCAAGCCAAATCTGCCACAGAAAAATGTGAAGGCAAGCTTGCCACATGAATTTGAGTTGGCTGCTCTTGAAAGGCCTGGGCCATTGTTGAAAAAGGAGGGGAATGGAATGAGGGAGGGCTACGGAGATGGCGAAAGTGTTGAAAACCTGGTTGAGCACTGCAAGGGAGAAGGGACATTCCAGAAAAACATGCATAGTAGACTCACAAGCATTTTTACACAGGATGCACCAATTGGGGATGAGAAGCCCTCTGGTTATCAAATTGTCAGTGGTGAGGATTCTATTTTGGATGGCCAACCAGGAGAAGAATTTGACCTTGGGAATGATCTTGGGAACCCAGACCAGATTAGATAAGTCACGGCCATCACTGGGAACTTCTTGGCTGTAGTAGGCAGATTTAACAGTGAAATGCCCTGAATCTTCAAGGTTCCAAACCATGGAGTCATCTTTGTGAGAGCTGGGGATTATGCAGCTCCTCAGTAAGTTTTGTAACCGCCTAAGCGCCTCGGTGATATGTCTAGGCCCATTCAGATCCAGGTGTTTCCATTCGGGTCTTGTAATGCCTGGGTTAATGAAATGACACACCTTATCTCCAAAGGTGGCTTCGGTCACCGTCTTGAGCACAACAAGATGAGGATCTTGGCTGAGAGGTTTGTCACGGATCCACGGGTCATCCCAAAAATGAATGGTCAATCCATTTCCAAGACACCACCTTAAGCCTTCCATGATGATCTTCCTTGTTTTAGTGACACCATTCCAGAAATGAGATCCGCTAGGAAGGTTGTGCTCTCCAAGAAAGGGAACCTGATGAAGGTATTTAGCTTTGATGATGTCAATCCAGGTGGCTTTTTCGTTGATGGTAAGTCTCCAGGACTGCTTGGCAATGAGAGCCATGTTCATTCGCTTGATGTCCCTGAAGCCGAGACCTCCATCCATTTTCTTGGAACAAACCTTGTCCCAGGCAACGAGGGGAAATTTGTTCTTGTTTTCGTTTCCCGCCCAAAGGAATCTGCGTTGAATTTGCTCAATTCTTTGGCAGATGGAAGCAGGAGCTTTGAATATGGATAAGAAAAAAATAGGAATACTTTGCAAGCAAGCCTGGACCAGAGTGGCTTTGGCTGCCTGACTGAGCAATGAACTTTTCCAGCCTGCAAGCTTCTTGTTGAGACGATCTAGAACAGGGTTCCACATAGCCGAGACCGATTTGCCATGAAAAAGCGGTAATCCGAGATAAGTAGTTGGAAGGCTCCCAATGATACACCCAAGGATCTCAGCAATCCTGTTTTGCCTGTGGATGGGAGTATTGAGGAAGTATAGCTTGCTTTTGCGGTAATTGACTTTTCGGCCAGCCGCCTCTTCATAAGAGTCAAGGATGCTCTTAATAATTTTTGCTTCGGGGACAGAAGCATGAGAGGAAAGAATAGTATCATCCACAAACTGTTGATGGGAAATGGCATTGGTTGTTGAGGCTGGTTTGATCCCAGAGACGAGTCCACTGATGCAGGCAGCAGAAAGGGTCCTTCCAAGGGTTTCGGCCAAAATGATGAAGAGGAAGGGTGACAGAGGGTCCCCTTGGCGAATGCCTTTAAAACTTGGAAAAAAGCCAGCAGGTGAACCATTGATAAGAACAGAGAACCAAGCAGTAGAGATACATTCTCGAACCATCTGAACCCAATCTTTGTGAAACCCAAACTTCTCAAGGACCTCGAACAGGAATTTCCATGAAACCCGATCAAAAGCCTTGTTCATGTCAAGCTTAAGGAACATACTGGGTTTTTTGTTTTTAGATGCCGAATGAGCCAACTCGTGGACGGTTATCACTCCATCAGCAATGAATCTGCCTTTGACCGAGCTGCCTTGGCACTGGTCAATGATGGAGGGAAGGATGTCTTTCAGCCTGTTTGCCATAACTTTGGTGATAAGTTTGTAGATGACACTACAGAGACTTATAGGTCTGAAGTCGGAGAGGGAAGCACGATCATTAGACTTGGGAATTAAAACAATGAAGGTGGAATTGGCTTCTCTCGGCATATTTTTGGCTCTCTGGAAGAATTTAACCGCAACAACAACATCAGGGCCCACAATATCCCAAAAGTGTTGAAAAAACCGGGGTGGAAAGCCATCGGGTCCAGGGGCCTTGTCGGGTTCCATTGCAAACAGGGCATCTTTGATCTCCTCTTCAGTGTAGGATTGGAGCAATTTCTCATTATCATCGTTAGACACCATCATTGGAATGTTCTGAAGCAAAGAACTTGTTGTGCGGGGGTGGCAATCCAACACTTGGACCTAAGATTTCCTGGAAGTGGTGCACAGCTTCTGTCTGATGGCATGGATATCAGAGACAATGGTACCATCAGCCTTGGTCAACTCAGAGATTTTATTTGAACCTCTGTGGCGCAAGGTGGAAGCGTGGAAAAACTTCGTGTTGGTGTCTCCTTCTTTGAGCCAGAGGCTTCTGGATTTTTGCCTCCAGTAGGACTCTTCCTTAGCCAAAACATTGTGAAGGTTTGAAAGGAGGCGTTTTTCTTCCATGAACGTTTCAACCCTCTGATCCCCTCCCTGAATCAGATTTTCCACCCTTATGAGCTCATCCAGCAGAAGCTTTTTTTCACTAAAGAGGTTGCCGAAAACCTCCCTGTTCCAGCATTTCAGCTTGAGTTTGACTGCTTTGAGTTTGAGGAAAATATTCGAGATAGGGTTTGGACAAAGGTTTTGCTGCCACCATTGTCGAATGCACCGACCTAAATCTGGATGAGTGAGCCACATCTTCTCAAACCTGAAAGGGGTTTTAAAGGTTTTCTGGGGTCGGGAACAATCCATAATTATAGGGTTGTGATCAGATCCAATTTTTGGGTGACTATGAAGCCTGGCATCGCCAAAAATAGGAATGAGTTCTTTGGACAAGAGAAATCTGTCAAGCCGAATTTGGATGTGATGAATGCCCGCCCGTCTGTTGCTCCATGTATAGTTGGATCCTTGGAGCGGTAAGTCCATAAGCTCGTTGAGGTGGACAAATTCGCTGAAATCTTCAATGCAGTGGCTAGTGATCGGATTGCCTCCTTGCTTGTCAAGCAGGTGAAGGGGAGTATTGAAGTCGCCACAGAGCATCCAAGGAAAGTCAGGAAAGTTATTGCGCATTGCGGTAATGTTATCCCACAACAATCTTCTGTTGACAGGATTGTTTGGTCCATAAACATTGGTGGCAATCCATTGAAGGTTGGTGACTTTATTAGTGAACAAAATGTTGATGGTTCTGTCAGAGACTGAAAGAACTCTCCCCTCGATAGTTGACGGATCCCACAAGCAAAGGAGACCCCCGGATGCCCCTGAGGAGGGGCAAAAGGCGAAATTGCTATTTTCCCAGATTAGCTTGCAAACTTGATTGTTGCTATTCTCATCCAGTTTAGATTCTTGAAGAAACATGATATTTGGTTTTAGGTTTTTTCTCACCGACTTGACAGTCCTCTGTTTGGCAGTTCCGTTGAGGCCTCTGACATTCCAGGAGACAAACTTCATCGATTTGACTTGGGATTTGCTTTGCGACCTCTGCCTCTCCCTTGAGACGGAGTAAGTTTAGGTCTAACCTCATCCAAATCTTGATGGGTGGGTTGTTCGGAAGTAGGGCCCAAGGAGGTAGGCACAGATCCATCAGCCGCTTCAATCTCAGCTACTTTGGCAAGCTTTTCAGCATTGGACGGTCTTCCCCTTCTCCGCTCTTTGTTGACATCAGCTTTGGGGGTGGGAATGGGAGATTTCAGAGGGCTGGATGACTGAAGAATGACGGTGGTGTTGGTCCCAGGAACAGGCCTATGGGGGGATGGAGAACGGGGAGACTGGCACAGGGCAACAGACTCAGGGGAGAGGGTAAGAGGACGGTTCTGAGTCAGGGGAAGGGGTGGGAAGGGAAGAGGAAGGTGAGAGGGACCAAAATCTGAGGGTGAGTTTGGGGAGGTCATTGCCACCTTACCCTTGGACAAGGGAGACTGAATCGCAGAGGGTGTGGATGAGATGTTTGGATCTATGGGAAGGTCATCGGAGATGTCCTCACTAGTTTGAAGATTATTTAAAGGAGCGAAATGATTGGAACGAGAAGGCGGAGCACTTACATTGTTAGGAGCAGATGTTTTAGGGGGGCCTGCAGAACGGCCACGGCCCCTGCCAGGAGCCTTTTTTTGAACGTTGGGGATCTGGGAATCCTTCTTCCTGCCTGAATCGCTGGGGATATCTTTTTTTTGGGAAGGGCATTGAGAAGCCAAGTGACCCTGAGTGTTGCACTCCAAACAAAAAGTGGGCTTGTTCTCGTACTCAACCCCTTGACGTCTTCTGAAGCTCCCGACGTTGATGCCAATGCAGGTCGACAGAGCCGAATCCAGATTAGCCATGACACAGACACGAGCATAAGTCATTCTGGATCTTGCTCTGGTAGCAGGGTCGATGGCAACTAAATCTCCAATCGGTTGAGTAATGCCTTTGAGAGCATCATTATAGAAGAACTATGGGGGAAGCCCATGGAGTTTGATCCAAATCGGAGCAATGTTGATAGACTGAGTTTTAGGGTCGAAATCTTCCCCCCATCTCCGTAGAAATAGGCTTCGACGACCGAAAAACCAGGGTCCACCAGTGAGAATGCGTTGGGTGTCGAGGGCATTGTTTAGCCTTATCATAAAGAACCCCCTAGGAAAGGCCACGAGCTCCATGCTTCCAGACAGACGCCATTTAGAAAGGGCCCATTCACGGATAGTTTCCATATCAGGTCGGGCACCGACAAATTTCCCAACCAGAGAGAGGGACTCTTGAAAGATTAGTGGCTCCATAGCCTCGCTTGGAAATGAAACTTCAGTGCCCAAAATAGAGAAGGGCAAAGGAGTTTGAAAAGAGAACGCTCCAGTCGAGGTCCTGACTTTATCCGCAAAGGACAAAGACCAAGGTCACATTTTGGAAAGAGAGGAAGGTGAAACCCTACCGTTAACAGACGTCGGCTTCACCGCACCGTTTGGGTCTTCACCGTGACAAATGCTGAGTGGGCCTGCAGTAGGCCCAACACCAACTGCAGGGCCCGAGGACAAAGCTGCCAGACCAGCACTATCCATCGACCCACCATTCCCGCCATCGCCATCGCCATCGTCCACAGACGCACCTGGTCCCGCTCCCGATCCCGTTCCCGCTCCTGTTCCCGCTCCCATTTTTCAAAATTCAAACTGCGCTTTATTTCTATCTTACCTTGCATTTAATTTTATTAAATTTTATGCTATTTACATTTATGTAATATATATTTGGTATACTAATAATTTGTTGTTTAATTTTGTTTTAATTTGTTGCATTTGGAGATCTTACTTCCTCCTCCTTCATCTAGTATCAGAGCCCAAGTTCATCTCTAGTGAGTTTTCTATTTTTTTTTTTTGAATTTACATGGTGGAATTGGTAACCACCATGAATCCGGGTAGGCTATCCGACTTTTATGGCCATCACAGTATTCTGCGTTGTCTACCCCGAAAGCCGCCACACAGATCTTCATACAATCCACCCTATAACCACCATGCCACAATCATTTTAAACCTTTTACACTGCTAAAAGCACCAGGAAAGGGATAAGCATTCAGTTCGAGGAGGCCCGAGATTTGAACCTTGGACCTCCACCCCCTTACGAAGTTTGGTCAAACCAATTGGTCTACACCTCGGACCTCATATTTAAACTTTGAATATCTTTTACCTAATTTTATTTATAATAAATAATATGATTAATCCTAATAATAACAAATTTATATGTCTATCATCGAGAGAGTTTTCTAATTTTAGCTTTTAGTAATTTTTTTAAAAGCTATGTTACAATTAAATCTAACATTTATATTTTATATAAATTTAATTTTAGATTCTATTTAAAAACCCTCATTTATTAAATTTTTTAAATGATAATTTTTTTAATTAATATATATATATAGATATATATATATATATATATATATATATATATAAGAGGGTTTAATTTTTTTAATAAAAAAGATAAAAGAAAAAGGGTTCTTTTTATTTATATATTTAAATGAAAAACTCTCCTTTGTTTTTTTAACGATAAAATTATATATATATATATATATATATATATATATATATATATATATATATATATATATATATATATATATAATAAATAAGAGGGTTTGATTTTTTTAAATAAAAAAATTAGAGAAAAAGGGTTCTTTTTATTTATATATTTAAATGATTTCCATTTAAAATATTGTATTAAATTTAATAAGTTGTTAACTTATTTTAAAAAAAATTGATGCAACCCACCTTATGACCAACCATTGGTCTACACATCGATGGCTTGATAGTTTGTCGATGATAACCCAATGGCGACCAATTGGCAGACAAGTGGTGGCCCATCGGTAGCATAGTGTGTTGGCCAACTTTGGAATATCATGAGCAAGGAGGAGCCACAACCCCAAAATGGAAGAGCACTTGAACCATGGAATGTAAAAAATTAACAAGCCCTTTCTATGTTATTTAGAGTTGTAAGTGATGACATATTAGTGCATATTTCTATTTTTTCTTTTGTATATGAAGAATGGGATGAGTTAGAAACCATGTTCACAGGATCAAACATGGGTAGAAAATGTTCCCTTCTTTCAAAATGGTTTAACACAAAAATATCATGAGGATTTTTTTGTAATATACCTAGCTAAAATGAGGGAAATTAAGACACAACTACTTGCATGTAATTGTGAATGAGTGAATGAAAATATCTTATGCCTCATTGTACTTAGAAATCTCATTGAAAAGTTCAAAGACTTTGTAAATGTCCTCAATACGAGATTTAATCAAGAAAAAAATCTACCTACACTAGAGGAGCTCCCTTCAATCTACTTGTTCAAAAAGAAGAAACCATCAACCTACAAGAATATACAAGAGAAAGTGAAGGTAAGGACCCTACATCTACTTCTATTGTCTTGAATGTTCATAAAGGTAATAAACCTAGAAAGTGGAACAAAGGCAAGAACTTTAAAGGTAAGAATCAAACTAGTTCTTCAAAACCTATGTTTGAGAAGAAATTAAAGAGCAATAATCCTAAATTTAATGGTAATTGTAACTTTTATGGCATTGTTTACCACAAAGAAAATGATTGTTACAAGAATAAGGTAGCCTTTAAAAACACAAAGAGCAAGAAGGGAGGTAAGCAAACTAGTTCATGCATTGATTTCCATCCATGATAAAATAAACCATAATTCTTGGATTATTGATTCATGAAGCACCAATCGTATGATTAATTCTAAGTCATATTTTACTTCATTAAACTTATATTGCAATGATGTAGTTACTATTGGGGACAATTCCCAAATTATTGTAGAAGGAATTAGTAATGTTAAGATAGGTAAAGAAGTATATAATGATTTTTTGTTTATTCCTAATATTACAACTAACCTA
This sequence comes from Wollemia nobilis, assembly GCA_028583015.1. Classification (NCBI taxonomy): domain Eukaryota; kingdom Viridiplantae; phylum Streptophyta; class Pinopsida; order Araucariales; family Araucariaceae; genus Wollemia; species Wollemia nobilis. The sequence continues at coordinate 3,936,551 of JAQPPZ010002395.1, read as the reverse complement.
CTTTCTATAAGGCAATTAGCTTCTCAAGGAAGAAGCATTCAATTTTATGATAGTATATGCATCATCAAAAATAATGTAGTAGAGATTGTTGGAGAAAGTATACTTTCCAACTTGTATGTATTCTCTCCACATCAAATTTTAAGTAAACATTGCCTTATCATGTATGTTGAAAATAATTCTAAATTGTGGCATAATAGATTAGGACATCTAAAATATAGAAGTATGATTGATATGTTTAAAAAAAACATGGTAATTTATCTTCCTTAAATTGATGTTGATGGAGGACTTTGTGAGGCTTGCATTTTAGCAACCTAGGACTAATTTTGGTGAAATTTCTTTTAAATCTTCTTATATATTGCAATTAGTACAATTTGATCTTATGGGTCTATTTCAATTTAAATAATTAAGTGGATGTTTATATTTTTTTTTTTTGGTAATTAAGGTACATATTCATTACAATCGGGTTTTACAGGTTGACCCAAAACCTATTACAAAAATAGCGCAATGCTGAAACGGGACATGATCTCAATAGGGACAGTCTGCCCTTAGCCCCCTACTGAGGTCACACAACCAACAAAGAGCAACACCCTTACAAAAGGTTACACACACCTTAGAACACAGGCAGTCGACACTTTCGCCTCCTAACACTTTCTCTTTTCTTTTGGTCGCGAAACTGTGACATGTCGCGATATCGCGACACATTTCCTTCCTGCTCTTTCTTTTCTCTTTTGGTCGCGAAAAAGCGACATGTCGCGAAATCGTGACACTTTTCCTTCCTGCTCTTTCTCTTCTATTTTGGTCATGAAAATACGACATGTCGCGATATCATGACACTTTTTCCTTCTTGCTTATTCTCTTCACTTTTGGTCACAAAAAAGTGACATGTCGCGATATCGCTACACCCTTTCTTTCATTCTGAACATGTCACGAAATCGTGACACTTTTTCTTTCCTCCTCTTTCTCTTTTCTTTTGGTCACAAAATTGTGACATGTAGCGATATCGCGACACTTATCCTTCTTGCTCTTTCTCTTCTCTTTTGGTCGCGAAAGGATGACGTCACAAAATCACGACTCTTTTTCCATCTTGCTCATGCTCTTCTCTTTTGGTCATGATAAACCGACATGTCGCGATATCACGACACTTTTCCTTCCCGCTCTTTCTCTTCTCTTTTGGTCATAAAAATACGACATGTCACGATATCATGACACTTTTTCCCTCTTGCTTATTCTCTTCTCTTTTGGTCGTGATAAACTGACATGTCGCGATATCGCGACACTTTGTCTTTCTTGTTATTTCTATTATCTTTTGGATGCAAAAATCTGACATGTCACGAAATCGTGACACTTTTTCATTCATGTTCAACACATCGCCAAAAAGCGACACTATTTCCTTCTTGCTCACCAAGTCGCGATATCGCGACACTCTTTCTTTCTTGCTTAGCATGTCGCGATATCGCGACACTTTTTCTTTCTTGCTATTTCTCTTTTCATTTGGTCGCAAAAATGCGACATGTCGCGATATAGCGACACTTTTTCCATGTCACGATATCGTGACACTTTTTCCTTCCTCCTCTTTCACTTCTTTTTTTGTCGCGAGAATGCGACGTGTCACAATATCGCACGACTTTTCCTTCTGCTCTTAGTCTTCTCATTTGGCCGCGAAAAGACGACATGTCACGAAATTGTGACACTTTTTCTTTCTTGCTCTTTCTCTTCTCTTTTAGTCACGAAAAAACCACATGTCGTGATATCGCGACCCTTTTTCCCACTTGCTCTTTCTCTTATTTTTTGGTCGCGATAATGCGACATGTCGCAATATCGCGACACTCTTTCTTTCTTGCTTAGCATGTCGCGATATCATGACACTTTTTCTTTCTTGCTCTTTCTCTTTTCATTTGGTCATGAAAATGCGACATGTTGCAAAATCATGATACTTTTTCCATGTCGCAATATCGCGACACTTTTTCTTTCATGCTCAACATGTCGCAAAATCGTGACACTTTTTCTTTCTTGCTTTTTCTCCTCTTTTAGTCACGAAAAAACAACATGTCGCGATATCGCGATCCTTTTTGCCACTTGCTCTTTCTCTTCTTTTTTGGTCTCGATAATGCGACATGTCATGATATCATGATATCGCGACACTTCTTCCTTCAAGCTTAACTTATCGCCAAAAAGCGACCCTTCTTCCTTCAAGCTTAACTTATCGCCAAAAAGCGACACTTTTTCCTTCTTGCTCAACATGTCGCGATATTGCGACACTCTTTCATTCTTGCTCATCATGTCGCGATATCGCGACACTTTTTCCCTCATGCTTTTTCTCTTCTCTTTTGATCATGACAACGCGACATGTCATGATATCGTGACACTTTTTCCATGTCGCGATATCGCGACACTCTTTCTAGCATGTCGCGACATCGCGACACTTTTCCTTTCTTGCTCTATATGTCATGAAATCATGACACTCTTCCTTTATTTCTCAACCTATCATGAAATCATGACACTCTTCCTTTCTTGCTCAGCCTATTGTGAAATCGTGACCCTTTTTCCAACACATCGCGATATCATGACACTCTTTATTTATTTCTCAACCTGTCATGAAATCACTACACTTTTCCTTACTTTTTAAAATTTGCTTTTCCTGAAACTCAAATAAGTCACAAAAATGTGACATCGGTCTTTGGCCTCAGCCATTGCCATTAACCCCATAACATGAAGCCACCAAGCCACCTGGAACCTTCCCCAATTGCAAAGAAAACTAAAGCCATCACAATAAGGACCGAAGCAAAAATTACAAAACCACATTGAAAATGCTCTCCCTTTTTACAATCCCCACGACTTCACCATCATTGGAGATCATTTTGAATAGTTTTAGCCACTTCACTTGGGACCCCATTTTCCCAAATGACCAACCCAACGGCTTCCACCCCTAAATTGGCCAAGATATCAACAGTTTTATTTGCTTCCCTAAAAACGTGTTGGGCCTTCCAATCATTCCTGGCATGGTAAAGGCTTCTAGCCTCTTCGATGATAGTCTTAATCCACCATGGAGGATTTTTCCCATTGCTGAGAAGGTTTATGACCTGCATTGAATCTCCTTCGATAATCAGTTTACCTTTAATTTCTTGAGCCAACTGAAGACCCCTCTATAACGCTCTTGCTTTCTCCTCGTTGTTAGTCCTAGTTCCCATCTATTCGGAAAAGGCCATCACCAACTTGCCTTGATGATCTCTCATTGCTCCTCCAGCCCCTGCATTGCCAGGGTTACCTTTAGAAGCCCCATCGAAGTTCAGCTTGAACCAACCTACCAGGGGCAGTTTCCACTTGACACCTAATCTGGGATTGACCTTGAAAGACATAGGTTTCTCGCCCAAAGTAATATTTAAGGATTGAGCGATCCGCCTCTCCCAGGGGGAAGGATTTCGATCTTCATAAGGTATAAGGCTGACATTTTCATGGGCAAAGGTAAGAATCTTATTGATAATGGAGGTGACATCATGGCTGGACTCATGGAATGCTCTATGATTTCTTTCTAGCCGCCTCTCCCAAGGGGAAGGATTTCGATCTTCATAAGGTATAAGGCTGAAATTTTCATGGGCAAAGGTAAGAATCTTATTGATAATGGAGGTGACATCATGGCTGGACTCATGGAATGCTCTATGATTTCTTTCTAGCCACACCTGCCAAAGAAAATTATGGAGACAAATTTTCCAAAAAAAATTTAGCCTAAGGCTAACAAAGGGATTTGGCCATTGGTGGAAGAGGTCAAGGATGGTAGCTGGTCTAACCCAAAAAATGCTAAAGGCTTGAAAAAACCCATTGAGAACACTCAGAGAGACTGGGCATTCAAGGAAAATATGGTGGGTGGACTCCCAATTACCCCTGCACAAAGAACATCGGTTAGAAATTATCATACCTTTCCTTAACAAGTTGTCAATATTCAGAATCCTGCCTTGGATCACCAGCCACAAAAACATAGAAAATTTAGGAATAAGGTTTTTGACCCACACCAACTAAGTCTGGAGTGTGGGGTTCTTGGTATCTAACATTAGCATATATGCAAATTTGACTGAGAACTGCCCATTTTCGGTGGCTGCCCATATTGCATGATCTTGCTTAGGTCTCATGGAAATGAATTGTTGATGTAGGATGCTTTGGAGTTCTTCTAATTCAGCTTCAAATCCTTGAATCCTTATCTGTTTCCAGATAAGCCTACCTCTGTCCTGTCTTATAAAGTTAGCCACTTTCCTTCCTATGATATCCTCAGTGATTCTTTTGATCCTTGCAAGGGAAGGAAACTGAGATAAATCTTCATCCTTGGCCCACCTATCATCCCATAACTTGATCTTCTGCCCGTTACCAAGAACCCATATTAGGCCTTTCTTTATGACCTCTCTACTTGTTAAGACTGCTTTCCAAAATGCCGACCCTCCACCATGCACCAAATCATTTAGGAAATCAGTATCTTGAAGATATTTTATTTTAATTATGGAAGTCCACTTATTTTCCTCATTGTTGATAAGACGCCAATCTTGTTTGGCAAGCAAGGCAGTGTTTAGGTGAACAATTCTTCTTAGTCCTAGCCCCCCATTTTCTTTCGGCCTGCAAACCTTGCCCCAGACCACAAGGTGGAACCTTTTTTTTTCCTTTGACCTAGACCAGAGAAAATTCTTTTGGAGCTATTCAATTTTTTGGTAAACTCTGGTTGGGGCCTTAAACACAGATAGAAAATAAATCGGGATGCTCTGTAAGGATGCCTTAGTGAGAGTAAGCTTCCCGGCCTAAGATAAGAGATGACCTTTCCAACCAATAAGTTTCTTTTGAATTCTTTCAACCACTCTATCCCACATCGATTCTTTCAAATAACCATAGAAAAGGGGAAGGCCTAAATAAGATGTAGGAAAAGTCGTTCTCGAACATCCCAAAATCGTAGCTATTTTGGCTTGTCTCTGGATTGGGGTGTTGAGGAAGTAAAGCTTACTCTTGTTGAAATTCACCTTCTGTCCCGCCGCATCCTCGTAGATTTGGAGTATGTGCTTAATCCTTATTGCTTCAACCACTGACGAGTGAGTCAACAACAAAGTTTCATCAACAAATTGTTGGTGAGAAACTAAGTTGGTGAGAGAAGTGGCTTTAATCCCCGAGATTAACCCAACATTACAAGCAACTTTTATGGTTCTACTTAATGCATCTGCTACTAAGATGAACAACATTGGGCTGATCGGATTTCCTTGTATAAGCCCCCTATGACTCTGGAAATACCCAGCTGTCGTGCCATTGACCAAAACTGAGAACCAAGGTTCAAAAATACATTCTTTTATTAGCCTAACCCATTGAGGATGAAAGCCGAACTTCAGAAGAACCGTCGTCAAGAACTCCTAGTTAATGTGGTCAAAAGCTTTGTTCATATCAAGCTTTAGAGCAAATACCTCCTTGTTGGTTTGCCTTGCAGAGTGCAAAGCTTCATGGACAGTGATTGCACCATCCAGAATTGATCTCCCCTGAACAGAGATTCCCTAACCGGGGTCAATAATGAGGGGCAATATTTCTCTCATTCTATTAGCCATGGCTTTGGTTAATATCTTGTAGGATACGTTACATAAACTAATCGGTCTAAAATCTGCCATTGTCTCCGAAGATGGGCCCTTCAAAATCAAGGCAATAAAGGTGGACTTGAACCCTCTCGGGATATGTTTTGAAGCCTAAAACTCTTGGATAGCAGAAATGACATCCTCTCTCACAATATCCCAAAAAACTTGGAAGAACCGAGGAGGGAACCCATCAGGGCTAGGGGCCTTCTCAGGTTCCATACTAAATAAAGCATTTCTGATTTCTTCATCGATGAATGGAGCAAGAAGCTTACCATTCATGGCATCATCAACCACGCTAGGAATGAACTAGAGGAGAGAGTCCTTGGCTTCCTCTAAACACTGGGATTCATCTCTGAGAAGGGAGCTAAAATAAGCAACAACTTCCTCTCTGATCTCCATTAGATCCTGGGTTTTGGATCCATCAACTTTGGTCAGCTCTCTGATCTTGTTAATACTTCTATTCCTCAGATTTGTGACATGAAAAAAATTTGAGTTCAAGTCACCATCCTTTAGCCATAAAGCCCTTGATTTATGTCTCCAGTATATCTCTTCACAAGCCAAAATATTGTGATATTCTAACAGCTTGGCTTGCTCCTCCTTCCTAGTAGCTTCATCACCTAAACCATTTTGTATGGAGTTTTCAATGACCTGCAACCTTTCTCCCACTTGTTTCTTGTTCTCAAACTCTTATTGATGACTTTTCAAGGTACACTTGGATTTATTTTTTGAAAAACAAGTCTCAAGTATTTGAATATTTCAAAAATTTTAAGGCACTTGTTGAAAATGAAACCTCTTCCTCCATAAAAGTCTTAAGGAATGATAATGGAGAAGAGTATATGATTAATTATTTTAAGTCTTATTATCTTGAAATGGGTATTTCAATACAATTCACACGCCCATATTCACCCCAACAAAATGGGGCTATTGAGAGGAAAAATAAATCCATTGCAAATATGGAAAGGACTTTCCTCTAAAATTTACCTAATTTCTTATGGGTTGAATGTCGTTTTACTTTTATATATTTGCTTAATAGGTGTACCACTAAGCAACTAAATGGATTAACTCCATTTAAGGCTTGGTTTCAAAGGAAACCATCAATTAAGCATTTGAGAGTAATTGGGTGCATAGATTATGCATATCATAATAATTCAAAGGATATTAGAAAATTAGATGATAGATATTTGAAATGTGTGTTATCAGGTTATGATAATCAATTCAAAGGATATATATTATATAACCCTAATAGTAGGACTATATTTGTGAATAGGGATGTCACATTTGATGAGTCTACTTTATATAAATCTAATTCTTTTAGCATTGATGAAAATTCCCCCTTAGAAAATTAAACTAAGAGACTAAAATGGTTAGATCAAACAACCAAAGACTTTCCATTTGGTGAAATATACAAATATAGAACTAGAAGCCAAACATCAAGTATAACCTTAATGGCTAAAATTCAAAATTTGAATGAACCTTAAACCTATAATAAAGCTAAAAATAATCCAAATTGGATCAAAGCTATGGAACAAAAATTTAATTATTTTATCAAAAATGATACTTGGGATTTAATCCCAAGGCCTTCTAAGAGAAATGTAATAGGTTGTAAATGGGTATTTAGACTTAAGTTAAATTCCTTAGGAAAATTTGACAAACATAAGGTTAGATTAGTAGCAAATGGTTTCTCACAAAAGTATGGAGTAGATAATGAGGAAACTCTTGCTTAGGTTGCCAAAGGTCCTATAACTAGATTAATAATAGCATTATCTACGAATTTTAATTGTAAAATCTATAAATTGGATGTAAAGAGTGCATTTGTTAATGGCAACTTAGATGCTAATATTTATAGGGAGCAACCTCAAGGCTTTGAGAACCTAGAAAAGCTAAATTATGTTTTTAGATTAAAGAAATATCTATATGGATTTAAGCAAGCTCCAAGAGCTTGGTATGATAAGGTTTCCAAGCATTTTTCCTCAATTGTTTTTAATAAGTGTTATTTTGATCTAGATTTGTATATTTTTAGGAAAAATAATAGCATTACTATCATTTTTTTATATGTATATGATTTACTTTTAACAGGAAACAATGAATGTATGATTGAAATATATAAAAATCAAGTACTAAATAGATTTTAAATGGCTGACATGGGTTTGTTGCATTACTATTTAGGTTTCCAAATCTACCAAAATTCCATAATATTATTATTTATCAATATAATAATATATTATAAATCTTGCAAAGGTTTAAAATAAAAAATTACAAATGTGTTTCTACTCCTATGGTTTCTAGCAAATTTGAAATTAATAAAGATTCTAAGCTTGTAGATAAAACTCAATATAGGCAACTTATAGGTAGTTTACTCTATCTTACTATTTCTAGGCTTGATATTTCTTATGTTGTTAATGTGATTAATAGATTTATGCATAAGACATATGATGTCATCTTAATATTGTTTATAGAATACTTAAATATCTAAGTGGAACTACTAATTTAGCTTTGGAATATTTAAGTAATTATCATGTAAATTTGTTTGGTTATTGTGATGGTGACTATGCTATTGATAATGTTGAGAGTATTTACACAAGTGGGTATTTTTTCTCCTTGGTATTAGGTGTGATATCTTGGTGTAGTAAGAAAAAACCAACCATAGCACTCTCTTCAACTGAATATGAGTATAGAAGTGCTACTTTAGCATGTTAAGAAGCCATTTGGATTCAAAGACTCTAACAAAAATAGGGTTCAACAACAATAAATCTATCACAATATTTTTGATAATCAATATTCAATATATTTAGCAAATAATACTATTATGCATCAAAGAAAAAAACATATTGAGATTCAAGCACACTTCATTAGGAAGAAGGTATTAGATGGGATAATTAAACTCATATATTGCAAAACAAATGAAAATATTTATGATAGTTTCAGAAAACCATGAGTGGAATCTAAATTTTCTTACTTTAGAAGTAAACTAAACCTAAAATAATTTACCTCAATGTAAGTAATGCATAATATTGTGTGATATCAATTATTTTAAGTATTTTTTAAGGTTTTGTGAATTCTATGTTGATGGATGTATGCCACTTAATGTTTTCCATGTTGATGGAATATGTGTGTATACCATTTATTTATCCATGTTGATGGATGCTATATTTGTTTATCCATGTTGATGGATCCTATTTTTCCATGTTGATGGAATATGTATACCACTTGTTTATCCATGTTGATGGATGTTATTTTTCCATGTTGATGGAATATGTATGCCACTTGTTTATCCATGTTGATGGATGCTATTTTTTCATGTTGATGGAATATGTATACCACTTGTTTATCCATGTTGATGGAATATGTATACCACTTTTTTATCCATGTTGATGGATGTTATGTTTTCCATGTTGATGGAATATATATGTGCCACTTATTATTGATGTTTTCCATGTTGATGGAAACCTTATTTACATGCCATATTATATATATGATTATTAACTCTATATCATATTTTTATTTTGTAGATCCATATTTATGGATGGTTCCTTACCTATTGCCACATAGCTTGGAGTCTCTACTATGTAATTTTTGAAGTATTTTCCAAAACATACGCTTCTTGGAAAAATAGTTCTTTGGAAACTCACCTCTTGTAAAATTGTATTATAACCCCAAATTAGATTAAGGGGGAGTGTTGGAACAAATAATACAATTTTGGGATTATATTTTAAATTCACCTAAGTATAAAGGTGAATAATAAAATTAGGTATCTAGGCTTTGATATAAATTAAATAGATAGGTAATTAATTTATATTTATTAATATGTATATGTCATAACCCATTTTTTGTGACATATATATATATATATATATATATATATATTTTTTTTTTGGGGGAAGTATTAGTTGCAAAGTAACCCCACATTAATATTTTATTTAAATATTGCTCGAGGCACACCCATACCTACATCTTGTGTATATCTAGCTACACAAATGTACTAGATGTAAGGCTATAATTTATAAGTTATTTCTCTTGCTGGCCACACAAGATAACTTGCCTTTCCTTTTATTCCATCGAAAGACGCACTTTAATGTTACATACTACTCTTATCTATCTAATTAGGGTTAGAGAATATAACTCTTGAATATCCCTCCCATCTACAATATGAGCTAGTGAATTATTTAACTGCCTCATCAATTCTATAATCATATAAACACCTTAGCTTTGTTTAGAACTAAATAATACCATTTACTAAGGGTCAATGTGGGTACTCGACTTCCTATCTAAATTCATTCATCAAAATCCTTTATGATGAGTATGAATAATTCTTTAGATTTTAATTGAGAATACTCAACTTCATTTCCAAAATACACCCATAAAAATAATTTATGATGTGTATTAAAACTCCTTAGTTTTCCCTTCCCTTTACTACTATTTGTTACATGTTATCACAAGGTTTATTCAACTCTAAACTTAGTTGTTATTATCCATAATTTACCTCTTTAGGAGGGTCATAAATTAAGTCACTCACATCCCTTTGAGAGGCTTGATTTACTTCAATTATCTACACAAATATAAGGTTTTAGTTTCCAAAAACATTTGTATCTTTAATACCACTGAAACTTAATAAAGAGAATTCTTAATTACTTCCCATGGTTATTTTTCTCAAGAAAAATAAACAATTCTAAACCTTTATTTCATATATATTTTAACCAACTCCTTAACAAAATTGCATGGAAAACACAACTATTTTATAAGAAAATTATCATTGGAATAGATACAAACCACACAATAAACCATATCAACACATAATTTATCGTGGGAAAAAATTCGTGGGGAAACCCAGCCTTCAAAAATCATTCCATTCTTATTTCATTAATCAATATAATATTTACATCAGATATGGACAATCCATTTTGTCCTAACCTATTCTAAATAATCTTATCAATAATCTCTAGCTTTCTCTCTTTGAGATAGTCCATCGTCCTATAAATTCACCACTATATATACGTCTTGGAAATTTATTTCCATATCCCCAATTTTGTTGTCATGATAGTATTGGATTACGTAGAACTTATTAGGTAAGCACCCATAGGCAGTATAGTAAATCCTTGCATTATGTTTTAGCAATAACACTCAGCCACCATGTCATCTATATGGGAGTACTAACAGTTGCAGTGCCCAAAGTGGAACTTGTCCTTCAAGTAAACAATTTTAGCACTATTAGAATTAGGAATCTTATACTACTATGAGCACAAATCAAAATTTCCCAAATTGAAATATCCATATCATAAATTCACTAATGCTTACTAAGAAAAATAGAACTAGAACAAATATCCATTTCATAAATTCATTAATACTTGCTAATCAAAATAGAACTAGAACAATTATCCATTTCGTACAATAATTAATACTTGCTAAGCCAAATAGAACCTGGAACAAATATCCATTTCATAAAAGTCATTATTACTTGCTAAGAAAAATAGAATTTGGTATGTTAGATATTAAAATCCAACTCCAAAAATCTTCCACTACAACTATTAGGTCAAGCGCACATTAATTGCCAGAACAACGAGTGTAACAAGTATTATCTATTATAGTTGTAAAAGAATAACACTCCTACTTTAAGCATTAGACAAACTATTCTACTACCATTTAAATGTAAGATCAAGTACACACCAATTATCGAAAAAACGAGTGCCACAAAGAGTCTTATGTTATAGTTGTAAAATAATAATACTCCTACCTGAAGCATTAGAAACTCTTCTACAACCATTTAAATGTAAACCAAGAAAATAACTTAAGTGTAAGTCTACCTACAATCTATGGTTATTTTGATGTGAACCAAGTCATTTTGCTTGGTTTCATCACTCCAAAACTACTTCCCACAGATCCATTGCAACTCTCTCTCTTCCTAGTGCACTCCAAATTCCTTTCTCCCTCCTTTTTTGTCTGTTCCCCTCTCACAAGTGCTAATTCCAACTATATTTCCTTCTCTCTAATAACTTTCTTTGGTGTTTCAAAAAAAACCACCATGGCATCACTTCCCCACTAATACATTACCTTCTAAATCAGAAACAACATCATAGGCTCCTAACCGTGGATCTGATGATGCCCACTCCCCTTGCTCTCACATCTACACAAGTATTGGGTGCCCTTCCAAACACTTAACAATAATTATCCTTTTAATTAAACAATAATTTAATAAAAAGGAAAGCCAAAACTCTTGTCTTTCTCTCTCAAGAATTTGCACATGTATATAAAAATACTTTCCCACCAACATCACTGTGAACTAACAAATTAGCAACAACAATAATAATGTGTTAGCTCAAATTCTTACTAGGTCTTTAGAGCAAAATATCCATAGCAAACTTTTTTGCAAAGTCGTTAGGCCAAAAGACAAACTCCAAATAAATATTGTCTTTTAATCAAAAATAATGAAGTCAACCTCATTAATTATGCTTACCAAAACTTTCCTTCATTCTCTTTATTTGAAAGAGATTATATTTTTAAGAACATAATATAACTTAAATCATATCCACTAAAGTTTTGTAGTCAATAACCAAGCAAGCAAAATTTGATATATTCCTTATGTGTAAATTATGCTAAGTCACTTATATGAAAAGAGAGCATCTATCCAGGTTGCTCTTCTACCAATGAGTATGCCCATTTATAAGACAAATTGATCTTGCATCAATGCAAATCTATTAGCAACATCATATTTTATCATTAAAACCTATGTTTGCAAAAATTGAACATAAATTTGTCAATCATTCCTTTGGTTAGAAAATGTATCTAGCTACAATAAAATATCCATCATGCATATCCTAACATAAATCCAACCAAAAAAAGTCTACCAAGAGAGGGTCATGACATCCTCCCCTCCATAGGCTTAACACAATCCTTTGTGTTTCATCATAGTTCTTAAACAATAAACAATATTCAAATTGCTTTTTCAAACAAAAATGAAAATTGTTTCTACATCTCTGCTACTTTTTCCAAGTAGCATTTCTTTCAAAATAGTGGTCCCACTGGACCTTGCATTTCTCCAAAGTCCCTTTTTGCATCGATTTGGATCAAAAATCAAGGATTCTTACTGGTCAAACCTCGATAGCCTCTGGGTTCACCATATGTAAATTAGAAAAGTCCCACACATGCTCAGGGTTAGCAACATACTTTCTAAGCAAAGAGATGTGAAAGGTGTCATGAATCTTGAACAAGTTAGGTGGTAAGGCAAGTCGATATGCCACAAGGCTGATCTTTTCTATAACTTCAAAGGGTCCCACAAAGCGTGGATCCAACTTGGTAGACTTAATAGCACTTTTCATTAGTCTCACCCTTAAAAACACCTTCTCTCCCACTAAAAACTCTCATGGAGATCTCTTAAGATTGACATAGCTCTTCTGTCGATCTGTGACTTCTTTTAGCTATTCCCTGATCATCCTCAATTGTTGCTCCATCTCCTTGACCATGTATGGACCAAGCACAATTTGATCTTCTAGATTATCCCAAGATAAAGGTGTCCTACATTTCCTACCATAAAGTGCTTCAAAAGGAGCCATACCTAAAGTTGAATGGTGACCATTATTGTAGGTAAAATCTACCAGATGCAAGTAATCTTCCCATTGGATTTTTAATCCATGCAATACATGTGAAGCATGTCCTCTAGAACCTGGTTCACTCTTTTAGTATTACCATTGATTTTTGGATGATAAGAAAAACTTATGTTCAATCTAGTACCAATGGCATGATGCAAGGCTTGCCAAAACTCAAATGTAAATCTCGAGTCTCTATCCAAGATTATTACTTCTGAAAAACCATGAAGTCAAAATATCTCTTTGGAAAATATGTTAGCCACAACCATGGTATCATCCTTAGTGCTTCTAGGTATAAAATGCGCAACCTTGGTCAATCTATCAACCACCACTAAGATTGCATCATGTTAGAACCAATTTTTAGGCAACCCTACAATAAAGTCCATTGAAATTACTTGCCATATTTGCATAGGTACCTCGTGTGGATACAACAGTCCCATAGGGTGTTTGTGTTCTACCTTCACTTTCTGGCATTCGAGGTATTGGGTGACAAATTTAGTTATGTTCCTTTTCATCCTAGGCCAATAGAAATTTTTCTTCATATTCTCCCTCATATTTGCTCCTCTTAGATGAGCAGAATATGGTGATCTATGTGCTTCATTCATGATCACTTTTCTCAAATTATCGGTTTTCAAAATAACTAACCTATCCTTGAAGTGCATGAAACCATATTTGAAGCTAAAATCCTTATCTTATTTTAGGTTTATTTCCATATTTTCATGAACTTGGTTGTAGTATGCATCCCACTTTTGCATATCCTTGACTTGTTCCATCAAGTCCATATGGGTGCGAGACAAGGCCACTATGTACCTTCTTCTACTTAGTGCATCAATGACTTTGTTCTCCTTTCCTTTTATATACTCAATGCCAAAATTGTATTCTATGAGAAATTCCATCCATATCCTCTGTCTGGCATTGAGTAAGGGTTGAGTAAATATGTACCGTAGACTCTGATGGTCTATCCTCAGCTCAAAGGGTCTCCCAACCAAATAGTGTCACCAAATCTTGAGAGTAAACACCACCACTGCTAGCTCAAGATCATGGGTTGCATAATTGACCTCATGTCATTTCAGTTTTCTTGACCCATAGGCTATCACTATCTCCTCTTGAGAGAGCACTCCTCCCAAACCTTCCAATGATGCATCCATACAAATAGAAAAACTTCCCTGAGGATCGGGTATCCTGAGTATAGGAGGTGTAGTAAGATTTTTCTTAAGTAGTTCAAAAGCTTCCTCACATCTATCCATACACTTGAATTCTTTTTCTTTCCTCTAAAGGTTAGTCATTGGGGAGGTAATCTTGGCATAGTCTTTCACATAATGCCTATAATAGCTGGTCAGACCCAAGAAACTTCGAAATTCCATCACATTTGTGGGTGGTGGCCAATTCAAAATTACCTCTATCTTTTTAGGATCTACCACAATTCCTTCTATTGAAATAATGTGTCCTAGATACTGCACTTCTGACACATAAAATTCACATTTGGTCAAATTCTCGTACAACTAGTTTTCCCTTAGCAATTCTAACACAATCCTGAGGTGTTTGTCATGCTCTGACTTATTTCTGGAATATATCAAAATATCATCTAGAAATACTAGCACAAATTTATCCAATTGCTTTTTGAAGATACTATTCATCAAGTTCATAAATGTGGTCGGGGCATTTGTTAAACCAAAAGGCAATATAGTAAACTCATAGTGTCCATAACGAGTTTTAAAGGTTGTCTTATGAGTATCTTCCTCATGGATCCTCAGTTGATGGTATCCTGATTTTAAATCAATCTTTGAAAATATTGTGGCATCCTTAAGTTGATCAAAGAGGTCTTTGATTCTAGGTAGGGGATATCTATTCTTGGTGGTGGCCTTGTTCAACATTCTGTAATCAATACATAGTCATAGGGAACCATCCTTCTTATTGACAAACAAGACTGGTGCTCCCCATGGTGACACACTTGGTCTGATTAATCCTTTTTCCAATAATCCCTATAGTTGCACCTTCAACTCTTGCATTTCTATGGGATTCATCCTGTAGGGGGATCTATGAATAGGTTCTGTGCTAGGTTGGAGCTTGATTGTGAAGTCAAATTCACGTTGGGGTGGTAACCTTGGTAAGTCCTCTGGAAACACATCCCTAAATTCCTATAGTAGTGGATGTTTCCCAAGCACCTCCTCCTTTTCCTTGTCTATCTTATTTAACTTCACAACAAAGACCATTCCCCCTTTCTTAATGGCTTTCTTGAGTTGCATCATCGAAATAATTCAGGGTTGAAAAGCTCCTTGTTAGCTATACACCTTCTGCACTTTCCCATTATCTTTTGAGAACTCAATCCATCGATCTTGAAAGTTAATTACAACCCTATGTGCTTGCAACCAGTCCATTCCTAAGATCACATCGAAGGCATGCAAGGGTGTGACATTAAGATATCCTAAGGTCATACCACTAGGTAAGGTAATATCTACCATAGGGTAACACTGACTTACAGAAAAGGTTTACCCTGAGCCATACTCTACCTTCCACCCATGAGCTAAGATTCTTGGTCTTTTTGATATATCTTTAATTAGGCTAGTCAAAACAAAACTATCTGTAGCACCGCTATCAATCAAAATCTTAACATATTTATCAAAAATATTACCCCTTATCAACAATGAAGTGGCTTGCCCATCTAGTTCTTATTTCCCTATTGCTGCATAAATCTTGTGAGTCGGTTCCTTGCATGTAGGTTCTTTGTACATAGGTTCCTTTCCCTTAGAGTTCAATCCTACTCTGCATGAATAATTGGTGGTATAATGTGGTCCACCACAATCATAACATCCGATCTTGGGTCTTGGATGTATTTTCTATTTCTTCCCATCATCTATTTTCTCTATTGATGGAGGATTAGCCTACCCTTGAGATGGTTTGTTGTTACCACTACTATGATAATTGGCATTGTGGTTCCTCCCTTGGAACCTTCTTCTATTCTTTCCTTACCTCCTATCATTCCTTTGGTCCTACCTAGAGGTATATTTGTATGCTCTCCTTCCCACTTAACAAACCTTGCACTATTTTCATTTCCTTAGTGCCTCTTTGCCCTGCTTGTCCAACCTTTCATAATTGAAATAGGGTTTGCGATAGGTTTCAAATTTTTTATCCAAATCATAGGTATTTTGCAAGGTAGCATGTTCTCACATGTCTACTTCCTACCCTATTCTAGGATCTACTCCTAGAATAAACTTATGGATCTTCATTTTCTCATTGTATGCAAGCACATATTTTAGTAGTTTTATGAATTTTTGATGGTATGCTTCCATTATCTTAATCCCCTATCAGATTTTAGTGAACTCTTCAAACTTTTGAGAGTAGAAGTGTTCCATGAGGAATCTATCCTTAAAATCTTCTACAAATGCTTCCCAATTTAAATCAACTATTATTTCTAGCCCTAGTCCATCACTATAAGTTTCCCACCAATCCAAGCCAACCCCTTGAAGGTGTAGAGTGGCATAGGATGTTTAGGTACTAGTGTATTAGTTATATATCTTTCATCCAATATTTGGCTTTGTCTCCCTCCTCTTCTCCATTAAACTTGGAAGACCTCAAATATTTCATATCCTTACCCAACTCAGCTTCTAACCGAGCTTTGGCCTATTGTGCTTCTGAAAGGGGTTCATTTATCCATTCCATTCTAGAGTTTCCAGCCCATGTTTCTCGATTCATCATGATTTCCAATAGCTATTTTTGCATTTCCACTTGTTCACAAAGTTGGGCTACTATTTCAGTGATATCCTCTCCTCTATTAGTAGGGTTTTCTGAACCTACATCTATATTTTTGTCTTCTACATTGGTTTATCATGTCTACCTCATCGTTGGGGTGACACCTCTCCTTATTCTCTTTGGTGGTATTGTTCCTACCACACATAGGAGAGTCAATGAGAATCAGTTTACTAAAACTATTGTAGTCCTAGTTATGCTAGTCTTTAAGCAAATAGGTTCATCCTTATACCTAGGTATGTTTTTCTTTCACAACCAATCTAGTTATTGTGTAGTGAGCCTATTCCACTACGAACCTAGGCTTTGATACCAAATGTCATAACCCATTTTCCTTGACCTATATATATATATATATATATATTTTTATTTATATATATATAGGAAATTCCTAGTTACAAAGTAACCCCACATTAATATTTTATTTAAATCTTGCTTGAGGCACACCCATCCCTACATATTGCATATATTTGGCTACACAAATGTACTAGGTGCAAGGCTATAATTTACAAGTTATCTCTCTTGCTAGCCACACAAGCTAACTTACCTTTCCTTTCATTCCATTGAAAGAAGCACTCTAATGCTACCTACTACTCATGTCTATCTGAGTAGGGTTAGAGCATATAACACTTGACTATCCCTCTCATCTACAAGATGAGCTAGTCAATTCTTTAACTGAATCGTTAATTCTCTAATCATATAAACACCTTAGATTTATTTAGAACTAAACAATACCATTTACTAAGGGTCAATGTGGGTACTCAACTTCCTATCTAAATTCATTCATCAAAATCCTTTATGATGAGTATGAATAATTCTTTAGCTTTTAATTGAGAATACTCAACTCTCTTTCCCAAATACACCCATCAAACTCATTTATGATGTGTATTAAAACTCCTTAGTTTTCCCTTCCCTTTTCTACTATTTGTTACATGTTACCACAAGGTTTATTCAACTCTAAACTTAGTTGTTATTATCCATAATTTATCTCTTTGAGAGGGTCATAAATTAAGTTGCCCACATCCCTTTGAGTGGCTTAATTTACTACAATTATCTACACCAATATAAGGTTTTGGTTTCCAAACACAATTATATCTTTAATAACACTAAAACATAACAAAGAGAATTCTTAATTACTTCCCATACTTATTTTTCTCAAGCAAAATAAAAAATTCAAAACCTTCATTTCATATATATTTTAACCAACTCCTTAACAAAATTGTATGGAAAACACAACTATTTTAAAAGAAAATTAACATTTGAATAAATATAAACCACACAATAAACCATATCAACACATAATTTATCTTGGGAGAAACCCCATGGGGAAACCCAGCCTCAAAATCATTCCATTCTTATTTCATTAATCAAGCTAATATTTACATTGGATATGGACAATCCATTTTGTCCTAACCTCTACTAAATAATCCTATCAATACTCTCTAGCTTTCCCTCTATGAGATAGTCCATCATCCCATAAAGTAACCACTATATCTACGTCTCAAAAATCTATTTTCATATCCCTAATTTTGGTGTCATCATAGTATTGGATTACATAGAACTTATTAGGTAAGAACCCATAGGAAGTTTGGTAAATCCTTGCATTATGTTTTAGAAATAATGCTCAACCACCATGTCATCTATATGGGAGCAATAAAAACTGCATCACCTAAAGAGGAACCTATCCTTCAAGTAAATAATTCTGGTGCTACCAGAATTATCAATCTTATACTACTGTGAGCACAAATAAAAATTTTCCAAATCAAAATATCCATTTCATAAATTCACTAATGCTTACTAAGAAAAATAGAACTGGAACAATTATTCATTTTGTGAATTCATTAATACTTTATAAGAAAAATAGAACTGGAACAATTATCCATTTCGTACAATCATTAATACTTGCTAAGCCAGATAGAAGTTGGAACATATATCCATTTCATAAAATTTATTATTACTTGCTAAGCAAAATATAAGCTGGTACAATAGAGATTAAATCTGCCCTAAAACATCTTACCAACATCCCTAACTTCCAAAGGGAAGCACTGCTAAAAACTAGATCTCCTTTCTTAACACATGAGAGTGACTCTCTACAATTCTAAAGTTGATGGACTCAGCCAATATACATGAAGCAGTGTTACTCTACAAGATTAACTTATGATAGAATTTAAAGCATTCATCAAAACAAGGGAAACTCCCTCCAACACTAAGCAAATCATAAATTCATTTTGGACCCTACTTATCTTATAGATAAATCCACCTCCATACTACCAAAATCCCTAGATGAACACACAAGAACAACCAAAATTACCTTCAAGATTATTCTCAAGAGAATCATTCTGGCATCCAAGACATTTCTCACAACAACTATTGTTGTTTAGGCTCAAGAGGGTAACATTCTCCCATCTCATCAAAGAACAACAACAAGATGCATGTAAGGTGACAAGGTTGGATAGTTTCACATAGATAAACCTATCTCTATTGTGCACAACCCAACAACCCTGATGGATTTCTACACCATAGGGAGAAACTTCTTAGTATTGTCCTCACCAACAACTTGTTAGCTTCAACCAAGCCAAATCCAAAAATCTTCCACTACAAACAACTATTAGGTCAAGCGCACATCAATTACCAAAAAAATGAGTGCAACAAGGAGTCTCTATTATAGTTGTAAAATAATAATAATCCTACCTGAAGCATTAGAAAAACTCTTCTACTACCATTTAAATTTAAGGTCAAGTACAGATCAATTATAGGAACAACGAGTGCCACGAAGAGTCTTCTATTATAGTTGTAATATAATAATACTCCTACCTAAAGCATTAGAAACTCTTCTAATACCATTTAAGTGTAAACCAAGATAGAAACTTAAGTGTAAGCTTACCTGTTATCTATGGTTGTTTTGTTATGAACCGAGTCATTTTGCTTGGTATCACCACTCCAAAAATTCTTTCCACAAAGCCACTAAAACTCTCTCTCTCTTCCCAGTACACTCCAAATTCCTTTCTCCTTACTTATTTTTTGTCTATCCCCCTCTCAAAAGTTCTACTTCCAATTGTATTTCCTCCTCTCTACTAGATTTCTTTGGTGTCACAAATAGAACCATCATGGCATCACTTTCCCGCTACTCCATTGCCTTCTAAATCAAAAATATCATCGTGGCATTCCAGCTGAGGATCCGATGATGCTCACTCCCATTTCTCTCACATCTACACAAGGATTGGGTGTCCTTACAAACACTTAACAACAATTATCCTTTTAATTAAACTATAATTTAAATAAAAAACAAAGCCAAAACTCTTGTCTTTAATTTGCACATGTATATAAAAATACTTTCCCACCATCATTACTGTGAACTAACAAATTAACAACAACAATAATAATGTGTTAGCTCAAATTCTTACTAGGTCTTTAAAGCAAAATATCCATAGCAATTTTTTTTTTTGCAAAGTCATTAGGCCAAAAGACAAACTCCAAATAAATACTGTCTTTTAATAAAAAATAATGAAGTCAACCTCATTAATTATGCTTACCAAAACTTTCCTTCATTCTCTTTCTTTGAAAGAGATTATATTTTTAAGAACATAATATAACTTAAATCATATCCACTAAAGTTTTGTAGTCAATAACCAAGCAAATAAAATTTGATATATTCCTTATGTGCAAATTATACTAAGTCACTTATACGAAAATAGAGCATCTATCCATGTTGCTCTTTTACCAATGAGTAAGTCCATTTATAAGACAACTTGATCCTGCATCAATGAAAATTTGTTAGCAACATCATATTTTATCATTAAAACCTATGTTGCAAAAATTGAACATAAATTTGTCAATCATTCCTTTGGTTAGAAAAAGTATCTAGCTGCAATAAAATATCCATCATGCATATCCTAACATAAATCCAACCAAAAAAAATTTCCAAGAGAGGGTCATGATAGTATATATATACATATTACTAAATATAAATTGGATTACAAAAGTTTTGGATTTGTATTGAAATTGAATCAAGTGCGAGTGCAACTAGGAGTGAGTGTAGTTGGAATTGAGTGCAAGTACAATCAAAAGTGAGTGTGAGTGCAGTTGACACTCCAGGAGTGAGTATAACCATAAGTGAGTGTGAATATAGCCTAGAGTGAGTGCATCCAAAAGAAAGTATGAGTGCAACTAGGAGCTAGTGCAACTAGAAGTGAGTGTAGCCAAAAGCAAGTGTGAGTACAACTAAGAGTCAGTGCAACTAGAAGTGAGTGCAGCTAAAAGTAAGTGCAACTAAAAGTGAGTGTGAGTGTGAACTAGGAGTGAGGGGGAAGTGTGAGAAAGAAGTTGTAAGCAAAGTGTGATCCAGTTGAAGAAAATATAGTGTGAGTTGAGAGCAAGGAGGAGGTGTTAGTAGGAAGTCAAAAGCAAAGTGCAATCCAATTGAAGAAAATCTAGTGTAAGTTAGGAGGAAGTGTGAGCTAAGAGGAAGTGAGGTGAGAGGAAGTGCAACCTAAGAGGGAGTCCAAGCTAAGATTAAATCATGGAAAAAAGTAGCAAGTTCATCAAGAGTGCATCAATGCTTCAAAATATTACCACAAATGTGTGGAACATTATTTCCAAAATATTATTGAAGCAAAATAATGCTAGGAAAATAAAGAGACAAGGGCTATTACGAGTCAAGAATAAGTGTGAGCTGAAAGTGACTATGAGACGAGAGAGTGCAAGTTGGTAGTGAGTGCAAGCCAAGAGGGAATATGATCCAAGAGGGAGTGCAAGCCAACAACAAGCGCATTAGCTACTATGGAAGGAAATTTATATTTGAAAGCTCTAATGGGAAGTTAGGATGCCCTAGTTGGAAGTATGGAGGCTCAAATTGGAGATAAGTAGAAGAGAAAATACATGGCATGTTCGATCTAGGTAGGAGATGTTACACCAAAAGTGAGTATCAAGGATGAGATGATTGAGCATGATATAATGGTTCTTAAAAGTAGAGGGTTAATATGTATGTTCCACAGATCATGGCCAAGATTTTTGGAGATTCAATCAAGTGAAAGTGGGAATTAAATTCAAATTAATTTTTGAATTTTCTTCCTAAATTTTTTTTCCTCATCATCTTTTCTAGTTCAAAAATTAGAAATAAAATAATGGTTGGTGGCCCATGGTTTAGGGGAAGAAATGCACTTTATCTAAGACCATGGAATGAAATTTATTTTATTGAGATAAACTATTAAGAAGCTTCTAGTATGGGTTAGGATTTTTGGACTTCCATATCAGCTTATAAATAAGGATATTTAGAAGAATATTTGAAATACCCTAAGGGAATTCATCAAGGAAGGACTAGTTACTAAGGAGTGAAATCATGCTATATATACTCAAATATGTGTTTATATGGATATTTCAAAACCTTTGCCACAATCCATTAAGATAAAATCTCAATCAAGAGAATGGGATCAACACGTAGATTATGAAAATATCACATTTTGTTACCACAATTGTTATGAGATTGGACACATGACAAGAGTGTGTAAAGTGGAAAACATGAATAAAGAGATAAAAAATTCTAGCCATGAGATAAAATTCAAGATAAATAAAGGAAATAATATAGTAACAGAAGCTAGATCAGATCAAGGATATTCCACTCCAAAATAAGAGGTAACTACAATATCATTTGGCAATTTCAGAAGGAATTAAAGGTGCAAAAGAAGATATGGAGAGAAATCCTAAAATAAATATAGCAAAAGAGGTCAATTTTATTCTAAGTAAATCATCTTCATTTTCCTCAAGTAGTATAGAATACTCTCCAAGTAATAAGAGTGAAAGGGATGAAGATGTTATCCCTTGCACTTTAAGGTTTCAAGAGCAACATAATAAATAAATGAGGATGGAGGAAGCCCATAACAATTTAGGTTTTTTAGAGCAAAATAAGAAGGTAGTTGTTATAGAAGAGCGTCCTTGTACTATAGGGTTTCTAGGGAAACATAAATAAGAAAGTGCTTTTGAGTTTATTCCTTGCACTTTATATCCTTCAAAATAAGGTAAAGCTAAATATGATAATCTTACTATAAGTAGCATGAGAAGATTGAAGAGATTGATGAAGATGAAAGTATTGCTAGAAATTAAAAAAGAGAGGAAGACCCAAGAAGTAAAAACAAAGAGAAAAAGAAACCCAAAGGGATATTGATATGGTAAAACAAAAGCAAATATCACAAGTGCTAACAAGAAGTAGGGCTAAACCCACAAATAAAAATAAAAAATAACAATAAAATAATATCTTGGAATATTAGAGGAATGAATAAGAACCCTAAAAAAATGTATTAAAAAATTGTGAGGTTGTTATAGACAAGATATTTATAGATATAGAAGCTAGGCAACAAATATTTTAGCCATTAGTGATGTTGAATTTCATATTAACAAAAAATAATTTTTGTAAGGCATTTGATATAAAAGGAGTTCATTGTGGAAACTTAGTAGTTTGAGGAAGATGGAGAATATCTTTAATAGAAATGCAAATGAAGAATATCTTTTATAGAAAGGCAAAGTTAAATATGCTTTAATTAATTTATTATAAATATAATGAGAGCAATGCAATATTTTGTTTTTGTAATGGAAGTGACCCCTAATAGAATCCACACTTAGCTTATTAATATATATATCTATATATATATATAATAATTCCAATACCTAGTCTAACTCTAGTCAACTCAAAGTCAAAGGTGACATGGCATGAGATATGAGTGTGGTGGCATGTAGTATAGGTGTGGTGGCACATGTTATGGAGGTTTTCCTCCATGACTAATTTACAATGGGAGGATAGCCTAAATTATATATTTGGGCTAAAATCCTTGTGTTGACACAAAAAAATAGTGAGTGCAAACAATGCAGTGCTAACTATGGAGAGCCGACTATGATATATTATTGTTTACTTGAGACATTGGTAATTTACATTAATCATATTTGAGGAAAATACTTGTATATTTTGTTGAAGATAATACAAAAGTAGAGATATAATTTTGTCATGGTTTTTCCCTTACAAGGTTTTCCAAGTAATATTATTGTTTTTATGTGGTTTGCTTTATTTTCATCTTACCTTACATTTTTTTAAAATTATTAAATTTTATGCTAGTTATATATGTTTAATATATATTTGGCATAGTAATAATTTGTTTCTTGAGTTTGTTTTAATCCACTGCATTTGGAGGATTTTTCTTACTTCCTCTCCCTTCATATTCCCCCTTCCTAGGGCATGAGTTTGAATCCCACCCCTTTTATCTTTCTTGAAAAATGTGTGGAAGGTTTCTTTTAAAATTTTCTTGGCCAACTTGATTTTTCTTAATCAAGGTACTTTAGAGCCAAAGTACCTTGGTGGATTTGTGGATGGAGGAGAGTGTTCCAAGGCTTAACACCTTCGATTTTTTTGTTTTAATCCCTTGAATTCTATTTTGTATAGATTTTCCTTGTTATTGGAGGTCTGATTGCCAACATGGAATGGTTTAGTCAATATGGCATTGAGGATATGGTGTGAAAATTTATTTTTTTACTATAAAAGTGAGATTGACAAACCAATTGATGTCATATAAAAAATTGATTTGTACTTTCCTTTGACCAATCAACTTATAACATGGTACTTTAGTGACACTCAAGTGGCATCTTTGACTATATATCAATGACTCTTGGTAGCATATGGTTTACTAAGATTTAACATAGTTGATAGCATACAAATTTCTTCTTTTTTATAAGCAACAAGATCTCATTCAATGTATTTATTTCAAATTTTTGAATATTTTGAAAGATCTTGGTGATAATTTTGTGTTTTTAAGGGAAAAAAATTTTAGGGACATAATTTTGTATACATTAAATTTTTAAGCCATTTTTTTTAATTACATAATTTTGGTGCTCTTTAAATTGAAATGTTATTTTTGGTCATAAATATATGTAGGAGACTATATTTTTTTAGGGATTCCATGGATAAACATATATCCTTGCTTAATGGATATAAATATTCCACGTATAAAAATCATAGTTGAATCTCTATTGTGAAGCAAGGAACACCTAAAATATATTATTAAGGATCCCAAGAACACAAATTTTGAAGAGAGTAGTTATACAAGGGAAAAAGGAGAATCATATGACGGTATTTTCCTAGATGTTGACAAAAAACATGAAAACTACATGAATAAGATATTAGATCTAGAGAAGCTACTAGATAATTTCTATCAAATATGTAACCACATTGACTCTATATAGATTACTGGTTAAAGGTGGAGCTTGCTCATTTAGGCATTGATATTTTTATAACTTTTAATGAGTACATCAAAAATTCAAAAAATTACAAGAAAAAATTTGTATTTTCTTAAGAGGTACTAATGAAAAATTAGGACTTGATGTTATCAACATGGCATTCAATATATTTGAGATATATAAGATAATTTCCATTATAGTTGAGATTATTCAAGCATATTTTACCAACAACCTTACTCCATATCTTATTTATATATTAAAATATTCTTTTCATCACCAATCTTGGCAATAATGTCATAAGAACTATTATATCACAATCTAGGCTCATGCCAAGGAAGTGGCTAAACTAGATATTGAAAAGAATTTGAGGCATAGAGACAAGAAAACCAAGGATTTAATGAAACCAATTCATAGTTTTTGTAAGAAAGAAGAACATAGTGAATAATTTTTTTGACTACATATTAATAAGATTGAAGAGGTAGCCCAAAAAGGAGGTGTTAATATTGATCTCTTCTTTTCCTATAGCTAGGATTACAATTATGGCAAGACCTCATAGGCACACATAGCTATTCACTCAATATATTGGACATCCAGGGAGACTTGATATGTAACTAATCATCACCATAACTTACATAATTATAGTCAATAACATTATAGAGAGCATTTGGTTATTGGTGATGAATTTTATTTATAGATAGTTAGATGTGCTAAGGTGATGTTTGCTTCATCCTTATTTGATGAAGTTAATGTTCTAGATGTGGGGCCTAATATTTCTATTTAATGCATCATGTATGCAAATTAGAAGATTAAGTTCTAGATAGATTAATTGGTGATTAAAGACATTGGTGATGGGTTTAAGGTAATTACCTTAGGATATTGTGATGAGTCCAATAAAATTTATAATATTTGTGAGTGTCCATCTTCTTCTTCCTCCAAGAAAATAGAATTCTGGCTATGGTGGGATATATAGATGACACTAGTAAGTGATAGTACCATAGGCTTGGATTGGTTATGGATCCTTAATGTGCATGAGTCAAAACTAATTGGCTAATGATATTTCTCTTTTTCATACCCCTAGTGGTGTTTATAAGTGATGCATCTTGGGGAAGCATCATCAAGAGTAATTCACAAAATGGAAAAGTAGGTGTGCTACATAAATATTAAAGCTTATTCATAGTGATTTTTATTGGCCCATTGGATTTCTATCTCTCTCTAAGAATAAGTACTTTGTTACCTTTACTAATGATTTCTCTAGATACATTTGGTTGTATAACATTCAAACCAAATATAAAGCTTTTAGAAATTTCAAGGATTATAGATCTTCTATGGATAATTATTTTGAGTGGGATATTAAATTCTTGATAACTAATGGAGGTAATGACTATGTTAGACATGCATTGGGTGAGTTTTTAGCTCTTCACAATATTTCTTTTCAAAGGACTATTCACTATATCTCAAAGCAGAATGGGGTGGTTGAGTAAATGGATAATCCTATTATAGGGATGTATAGATAAATATTTCAGTCCAAATTAATGGATTCCAAGTTATAGGATGAAGTAATGACTTGTGTATCTCATATAATTAATTATATCCCAATTCAATTTATTCAAAATATAAATCCTCTTAAGATATTTCAAAGAGATAAGCCTAATGACTCTAAGTTTTGTATTTTTGTAACCACTAAATGGGATCATGTTCCTAAATATATACAAAATAAGGTAAATACCAAGAGTCACCATTGTATTATTGAAAGGTATTTTGACACCTCCAAGGCTTATCATTTGTAAAATCCTAAAAATAAGGAAATCTTTATTTAGAAGGATGTGAACTTTGATGAGGTGGTTCCATCCATTCCTTTGAGAATTATTTGTCTTTTTTCCTAATTATTACATTATTATGACTCTCTAATAGTTCATATTATCCTTCTAATATACTCATTGGTTTTATTCAAGTTATTCTAGCTTCTTATCCTCCCTACGTGAGTTTATCAATGGGTTTTGTTTAAATGGATATGTATTTCCTAAACCTTCCTCTAGAACCTACTCTAATATTATATCTTATAGTTGATGATTTTTATCATCCCATACCTTGTGAAACAATATTGGATGTTGAAGTGGATGGTTATCTTGGGATTGATATCCAATACTAGCTTCTAATACTACTTATATGTAGGATGTATATATCCTTCATTAGATTGATTGATTCCCAAGTGATATTAGACCTTTATTTAGGATGCTATTTCCATTATCTTTTAGGAGCACCATTGAAAGGCTTCATATCAAGACTTTTTATTAAAAGTTGATGATTTTGGAGATCCCCTTACTTTTTATTAGGCTAAGGATTGTCTAGAATGGGAGGATGTTATTCTTGTAAAGCATGAGTCATTGATGAATAATTAAACATGGTATCTTGTTCCTATTCCTAAATGAAAGAACATTATTATCCAAAAATAGGTCTATAATACTAAGTACAATTCCAATGGTCCATGGAAAATCATAAGGCATGCCTTGTTACCAAGGGATTCTCTATAAAGAAGGAAATTTATTATTCAAAGATATTTTCTAAGATTGCATGAATGGACCTTATTTAGATTATTCCCTCTATTACTAATTCTTATGGATGGGAGGTACATCATATGGATGTGAATAATGTATTTCTTTATAGTGAGATTTAGAAGGAGATTTATATGATACAATCATCTAGTTTTGATCTTGATAGGCATATTACCTTGGTGTGTAGGTTGAAGTATTTGTATGAACTTAAATAGTATCATCATGCTTGTTGTGAGAATATTCATTCTTTTTTTATTAGTTGTGTATTCTGTATGTGGTAGAGTTGATGGATATATTAAGTATTAGGATGATCATATTTTGGTGATTTTATTGTATGTTATTGATCTTCTCATCATGAAATCTTAATATCATTGATATAGAAGACAAAGACATGGTTTAATGATATTTTTTAGGTGAAAAATATAGGTATCTAATATTTCTTGGGAATTTATATTGATTAGTCATCCCCAATATCATAATTTATCACCCCAAGGATGTGATGGATCTTCTATAAAAATTTGGATGGAGTAATTTAATCCTACTTAGAATTCTTTTACTTATGATTTGAAGCTTCAAGTAGATTACTTGTTAGTCAAAAAGTGACTAACTACAGAAAAATAGTTGATGCACCTTTTTGCATATTTTCCAAGAAGACCGAAGTGGCCCATATGCTAAAGATCAAACAAAAAGCAAAATACCGCAAGGAGGTAAAAGTGTCACAATATCGCGACATGTTGCATTTTTGCGAGAAAAAGCAAAGAGAAAGAGCAAGGAGGAAAAAGTGTCGCGATATCACGACATGTTGTATTTTCATAGAAAAGAGCAACAAAAGGGAGCAAGGAGGTAAAAGTGTCGCGATATCACGACATTTGTTTTCATGGCCAGGAGCAACAAAAGGGATCAAGGAGGTAAAAGCGTCACGACATCGCGACATGTTGTATTTTCGTGGCTTGGAGAAACAAAAGGGAGCAAGGAGGCAAAAGTGTCATGATATCGCGACATGTTGTATTTTTGCGGCCAGGAGCAACAAAAGGGAGCAAGGAGGTAAAATTGTCATGATATCACGACATGTTGTATTTTTGCGACTAGGAGCAACAAAAGGGAGCAAGGAGGAAAAAGTGTCACGATATTGTGACATGTTGTATTATCGCGACATGTATTTTCACGGATAAGAGCAACAAAAGGGAGCAAGGAGGTAAAAGTGTCGCGATATCGTGACATGTTGTATTTTCGCGGCTAAGAGCAACAAAAGGGAGCAAGGAGGCAAAAGTGTCGCAATATCGCAAAATGTTACATTTTCATGGCTAAGAGCAACAAAAGGGAGCAAGGAGATAAAAGTGTCGCGATATCGTGACATGTTGTATTTTCGTGGCTAAGAGCAACAAAAGGGAGCAAGGAGGCAAATGTGTCACGATATCGCGACATGTTACATTTTCACGGCTAAGAGCAAAAAAAGGGAGCAAGGAGGCAAAAGTGTTGCGATATCACGACATGTTGCATTTTCGTGGCCAAAAGAGAAGAGAAAGAGCAAGAAGGAAAAAGTGTCACGATATCATGACATGTTGCATTTTCATGGCCAAAAGCGACAAAAGAGAACAAAGAGGCAGAAGTGTCGCAATTTTGTGACATGTCGCATTTTCGCGATGCAAGAAGAAGAATCAAGCTGAAGACATAAAAATGTCATGATTTCGTGACATGTTGCATTTTCACGACTCAAAAAGGGCAGGCAGGTAGAGAAGCAAGAGTGTCGCAATTTCATGACATGTCCGGTTTTCACCAAGGAAACAGAGTATTTTTTTGGCAACTGGGACATGCACTGACATCTGGTGCTGATTTCTAAAGAATGGTCAGTTGATTATAACCTAGCAGATCCGCTGGATGATTGCACTAACATCTAGTGCTGATTTTTGAAGAATGGTCAATTGATTATAACCTGGCAGGTCCGCTGGACGATTGCAAAATAATAGGCTCATCTAAATTTAGCCAGAAGGAAATCTATCCAATCTGCAAGAAATCTATTGTATATTATTAGAAACTGCAGACAATTACTTGTAATTGATTTAAGAAATTAAAAGTACATAGTAGAAGATACTCTTTTTAGGGTATAAATAGGAGTGAGTCGACCATGAAAAATGTCGGCTCTTGGACATTTACAAGCTTGATGTACATGTACTGGATTACAAGCAATAAAAGATTTCTTCTTATGGCTTTCGAAACTTCTGTGTGCAAGTGTATGTATCTGGTGTTTTAACTTTTATTCACTCTAAGGTTTATAATGTATCTATTTTGAAATCTGGACTGTGCACGTATAAATCTTGTTTCTAGAGTTGAACATTAAAATATAGTTACATGCTTTTAGATGAATATCTAAAAGTTGCACTCAAGAATTCGTGTTTTCTATAAGAAGATATAAAGAAAACTCTAAAAGTAGTAATCTGCATTATCAATGTTTGTTGTTGTCTAATATGTACCATGAGAAAAGTTCTAGCTTAGGCTATATTTCCCTTATCTCTTGTTCCCCTTTTCTCTAAAAATCTCAAAGTAACCAGCCTTCTTTGGAGACTAGATAGATGATCTCAAGCAAGATCTGTCTATTCAATGTTGGCAAAGTCTAAGGCACAACACTATTAACCGAAGGCAGATTTTGTTCCAACAGTTTTTGGCATGCCCGGTGGGACCAACAATCCCATAGTATTGTATAAGTTTTGGTGTTTTACCTTAAGAGCCTTTTTTTTTTAAATCTCAAGAAAAACCACCTGGCAACTCCATTGCAATTTAGACCATAAAAGAAAGACCTTGTCTAGAAACCTTCTGGTTATATAGCCATATGATAACTAGATCCTGAGCTAGAAACTCTGAAGAACCTATCAAGTTTTTTGAACTACATCTCAAAAGCCTAAAAGCACACCCTATGCTAGCCGCATGATCAAATCTGCCCGACACCATTAGCACCTCTTTAACTCCCATTGTAGGAGCATCTGCAAGCAATCCCATAGCAATTGTAACTCCTTTAGAAATCATGGCAGTCGCCCCTGCCCCAGCCCATCTTGTGTGGAATCAAACTGGCCCTTTGAACTTGGGAGCACACCACCAAATTCCACAAGCTACACTAAAAGCATTACCAACCTTTGACAGAACAGGAAAAATAGTAGATGAGCATTGTTTTAATGTATCATCGCTAGCATCTATTTACAAAATCACTCAAGAAGATGTAATGGTTATATTGTTGGTTATATCTTTTAAAGGGAAGATGCTCTATTGGTATAGACAACTTCCTGTTGGATCCATTACTTCTTGGGTAGTACTTGTCGGTCATCTGGTCGATGAATTTAATATACATGCAGATCCTTTCACATTACTGAATCAATTCACTATCATTGAGAGGCATACACAAGAAGAAATCCAAAATTTCAACATCAGATTTACTAGAACTCATGATAGAGTGCCGCAAGGCCTAAAAACCACGAAAGAACAAGCTATATGCTATTATTTAAGGGTTTTTGATTCAGATCTCAGTATGATAATAAGGCAATCTCGTGTAACCACTTTTCTTGGGATCTATCTAGAGGCAGCAAAGGGTGAAGCTGATATCATTGCTACAAAAATATATCCATAAAAGAGTTTATTGCCAATTGTACCAGAGCTTTCCCAAGCATCAATTTCTAAACTGCCTGTACTCCCATCAACACAGGCCCTCCCAGATATAGCCGCACCTCCTACATTCCTTGCATTACCAGGCACACCCCTTGCATCAGCTCCCCCCAATGATCAATACACGACCATAATTGATACAATGAAGACATTGTCAAATGAAATGGCGTCCATGAAAAAGAGAGGCAAAATAGAATATCCAAGCAAGAATATTTCCACAGATACAAAAGGAAGGTGCTTCAACAAGTGGAAGTGGACAAGATAAAAAAAATGTGGTGTATGCGAATGAGATAGGACATAATGGAGAACCCACTAATTTTTACTACTGGTGTACCACTTGCAATGATCCTCATGGAGAGGATTCATGCATGATTCATCAACATCATGTGCAAGCGGTTATCAATGAGAGAGTTAAAGAAACTAGCAAGGGACAGGTGAACATAATCAGAGAAGTCCACCACAATTTGGCAATGCCATTCATGGAACAAGTCTTAGTCCTGACAAGGTCGGGAAAAAAGTCATTACAAGTCGACCCTAAGGAACTCCAACCACTAGGTTTTCCTCCTACCCCCAAGGAAACTCCATAGAAAAACCAGTCTAATGAGAAAGGACGTTCTGACCCTCCTCAGACTTCTGCGACTACACCGAGAAAAGAATTTCCTCCTAGAAAAGGGAGAGAGGCTTAAGAGCAAGCGAAGGAAAGACTCAGATTTCCTTCATTGACAAAAAGGAAAAGAACAGAAGCCACATAGGTCTATAGAGACAAATACGATGCATCTACTAGTGGAAGGGAAAAGTGTACTGAGGTATCCCTAGCTGCAACCCTTTCGTTCAACATTGCAGAAGAAATGAAGAGGACTCCTTCCAAGATAAGCATGTATGATGTACTGCAAATTCCTGGTCAGATTGACCTCATCCAAGAGTCCCTAAATTTAAAAAATGATGCCTCCTTCTCAAATATCATACAAGCAAATGTGGTGCCAACCTCTAGGAAAAATAGACCGCCCCCATTCTATTTATCTTTGCAAATGGAGGGGTGGATAGTTCACAATTGCATGATTGATTCAGGGGCCGCAAATACGGTGATGCCGAAAGCCGTATGTGACATAATGGGGATGGAATATACTTGAAGACATCCTGGTGTGTTGCAATTAGATGGTACTCTAGTAAAAACTATCGGGGTGATCAAATATATCCCTATTCAACTCCACAGAATGCCAGAAGTAGTCGTCATACAAGAAGTCATTATAGACTTAGAACCATATTTCGGTATGTGTTTATCCAGAGAGTTCATAACCAAACTAGGAGGTTATCTGTCACTAGATTATTCACATTTGGAGGTACCTTTCAAAGGTAAAAGATTCAAGATCTGCAATGAAAAACCATCTACTTTTCATGTGGAAAGACTAGAAGAAACAGCTACCATCAACATGATGTCCGAGGAATTGGATAATATTGATCTAATGGAAGAAACCATGGAGGAACTCCAATATGAAGATCAGTTTTCAATGGATAATTTCAATGCTATGGTAGAGACAGAAATAGGAAGCTATTCCATTGAAAAACCAAAAAAGCTTCCTGTTGTTGTCCCTGAAATAGGTGATTCAGCCAACCAGTTATGGAAATTGTACTTTGACGGTTCAAGGTGCAAAAATGGAGCAGGAGCTAGAATTGTTCTAATTTCACCTACTGGAAAAGAAAAGGTTTTTTCATATAGGTTGACATGGAGTTGCACCAACAACGCGGCTGAATATGAAGCTTTGTGTTTGGGACTTAAGAAAGCTAAAAAACTGGGTGCAAAATAGTTGCTGATCTATGGAGATTCAGAGCTGATTGTTAAACAGGTCACTGGTAAATGCATTTGTAAGCAACATTACCTAAAGGCTTACAAAAACAAAGTGTTGGATCTATTGGAAAATTTTGAAGCACTAAACATAAAATCTATTTCTAGAGAGAAAAACACACATGCAAACCTTTTAGCATCAGAAGGATCAAATTTTTGCCTAGTCAGCAATGTTATTCATAAGTCTAAAACAGTTAGACTTATATATAGGCCTTATGTGCCCGACAAGGACATTTTCTGGTAGGTATTTGAAAACGACGAGCAGATCCTAGATTTTTTGATTCATGAGATGAATTGCTCTACAGAAAGAGCATTACAAGAAGAGGACGAAGAGAGCCTTATTCAACTAAAAAATAATCATATCCCCAAGGTACTGATCACCCTAGAGAGCCTTTTTGACAATAGCGACAGAGCTGTAGGTCGAAGGATCAAGGTAGATGAATGCCGGTATAAAGAAATAGAACTAGAACCGGGAAAAATGATCAAAGTAGGGACAGATTGTACAGAAGTAGAACTAGAGAAAATAAAATAGTTATGTAGAGAGTACCTAGATATAATAGTCTGGACTTATAGTGATCTGAAAGTGTACAAGAAAGAGGTCATTCAGCATACCATCGAACTAGAGGAAGGAGCTAAACCTTTTAGGTAGAGGCAAAGGCCTGTGAATCCTAAAATTGAAGCCTTAATGAAATAGGAGTTTTTAAAACTCCTGCAGGCTAAGATAATATACCCAATCAAGCACTCTACATGGGTGGCAAATTTAGTTCTAGCCTACAAGAAAAATGGAGAAATACGACTATGCGTCGATTTCAAAAATTTGAACAAAGCCTCTTTAAAGGATCACTATCCTTTACCCCAGATTGACCCAATCCTTCATACTGTGGCGGGAGTAGAAAGGTTTTCTCTATTAGATGGCTTCTCTGGTTACAATCAAGTTTGGGTGAGAAATGAAGATCAATACAAGACTGTGTTCACCACTAAGTGGGGAACATTTGCATACCAAAGGATGCCCTTTGGATTATCCAACGCAGGAGCAAATTTCCAAAGAGCCATGGACGTAGCTTTTGGGGAGCTTGCCGTCTATTTAGATGACATGACAGTTTTTTCTCACAACAAAAAGGACCATGCCACTCATTTGCAGCAAGTGTTTGAGAAATGTAGAGAATTTGGAATATCACTAAATCCAAAAAAATCTATTTTTGTTGTGGAAGAAGGAATACTCCTTGGGCATGTTATTTCTAAAACTGGGCTATCAATTGACCCTGATAGAGTAAAGGAACTTCTTGAGTTGTCGCTTCTAGTTAACAAGAAAGGTTTGCAGTCCTTCTTTGGGCAAATAAATTTTGTCAAAAAATTCATTGCGGACTTTGCCCAAACAGTTAAACCAATGACTGAATTATTGAAAAAGGACGCTCCTTTCAAATGGACAGAGCCAAGGAAATAAGCTTTCCAAAAAATTCTAGAAGCCATCGCTCAAGCTCTTGTGCTAGTTAATATTGACTATTCCCGAGGTTTCATACTATATGTTGTTAGAGAACAAGGTAGTTATGCTGCAGTTCTCACTCAAAAAGGAGCATATGATGAAGAAAGACCCATAGCATTTCTAAGTTCCACCATGCACAAACATGAGGAAAGGTACAACTTCATAGAAAAAAAAGTATATGCAATTATGAAATCCTTGAATAAGTTAAAACATTTCTTATCCCAGAGTCGGATGATGGTGTAAGTTATTCATCCTGATGTAAGGAACTTCATAATTCAAGGAGAATTGGGTGAAAAAAGAGCTGGATGGGTTACTCGCATCCAAGAGTATGATGTAGAAATACATCCTACTAAATTAGTCAAAGGGAGATATTTGTGCCAAGAATTGGCCAAGCAAGCTGCAAGTGGATATGGGGAGAGCCACCCCGTCATGGCAAACACAAAGCAACCAAGATAGAGTAGGTTCAAGTTGTATAGACAACTTTGTGAGGTATTTTTAGACTGGGTCATGTCCTGAATATATGAACGCTTCCCAGAGAAGGATATTTGAACCCAAGCATTGAAATATACCCTTCGAATAGAGGGGTTGTACAGGATTAACATCGATGGTGTATTGTTAAGATGCGTTCCCGATAATGAAAAGCAGAAAGTGTTAGATGAATTTCACGAAGGTTTTTTAGGGGGACATTATGTAGGCCAAACTATAGCTTTGAATATCCTTAGAGCTGGATGTTATTGGCCTTCCATATTCCTAGATACGTATAAAGTGACCCAGAGGTGTGAACAGTGTCAAAGGTATGTGGGGAGAAACATGAATGCACCTATGCCCTTAAAAGCTATTCAAGTCGAGGAACCATTCCAGTAGTGGGGGTTGGATTTCTTAGGGATAATAGAGCCAAATTCATCATCAGGCCACAAATACATTCTCACAGCCACAGACTACTTCACCAAGTGGGCAGAAGCAATGCCTATGAAGAAATATGATTCGAAAGTGGTGATAGAATTTATAGAAAGTCTAATCACAAGGTTTGGCGTACCAGATTATTTGATTACAGACAATGGATCCCCTTTCACCAGTGCAAATATGATCGAATTCTTCAGTAGATATGGAATTTACCTGAAGACTTCCTCTAATTATTACCCACAAGGTAATGGATTAGTTGAGTCTACTAATAAGAATCTTCTAAGAATTCTGAAAAGAACATTAGAAGACAATAAGAAGTACTGACACTCACTCCTGAATCAAGCCCTGTGGGTCGACAAAATCACAATAAAAAAATTAATCAATACATCGCCATATGCTTTGGTTTATGGCAAATAAGTTGTTCTGTCGATTCATATGGAGATAGCCACGTTGAGGATGCTAAACCAAGTTAACGAAGATGAAGGTCATCCAATGGATGCCCGACTGATGCAAATTCTATAGCTTGAAGAATATAGGGAACAGGCCTACGATCATCATCAAAAGCATATGGTAAAAACATCCGAGTGGTTCGATAAGAAAACCACTTTTAGGAAATTCAAAACAGGTGACCTGGTATTAAAATGGAATGTCAAGAAATCAAATCCAGGACACCATGACAAGTTTTATGCGTTCTAGGAAGGGCCATTAGAAATTGTTTCAAAAAAGCAATTCAATGCCTTCCAATTAAAAGATCAATATGGATGGGTTCTACCCATCACGGTGAACGCTTTTCACCTAAAATTATATTTATAGTAAAAGCTACAGACCACCATTATATGTACAATATATTATAAGTTTGAAGTTTTGTAAATATTTCCCTTTTTACGGCCTAATATTTCCAGAGGACAATAAGAAGAACTGGCACTCACTCCTAGGGAGGAAGTTTCCCTGTTAGAATCCCTCCAAGCATAGGAAGTGGTCATTCTTCTACTCTCGAAGTGTCCCAGCCACCTGAGAAATCCCAAGTAGCGTAGCCGGGACCAGCTCCCAGAATTGAATTTTTGTGTTCTTCAGACAAAGGTTAAAAACCTAAGCGATAAAAGAAAGGTTTTGATAAGGTAAAGATCACTTATATTCCAAAGTGCATTATTTTTCTTTTATCTTTGTTTTTTCACTCAAAATTTTACTTTTCACAACTGTGCTGGTGACTTTGCTTCCCAATGGATGAAGGCCTGGTCTCTATTTTTGCGAGCAAAACTTCCCCTGGAAGGCACCAAGAATGTTAGTCAAAAAGTGACTAACTACAGAAAAACAGTTGATGCACCTTTTTGCATATTTTCCAAGAAGACCGAAGTGGCCCATATGCTAAAGATCAAAGAAAAAGCAAAATACCGCAAGGAGGTAAAAGTGTCACGATATCGCGACATGTTGCATTTTTGCGGGAAAAAGCAAAGAGAAAGAGCAAGGAGGAAAAAGTGTCGCGATATCGTGACATGTTGTATTTTCGTGGCTAAGAGCAACAAAAGGGAGCAAGGAGGTAAAAGTGTCGCGATATCGCGACATGTTGTATTTTCGTGGCTAGGAGAAACAAAATGGAGCAAGGAGGTAAAAGTGTTGCGACATCGCGACATGTATTTTCGCGGCTAGGAGCAACAAAAGGGAGCAAGGAGACAAAAGTGCCACGATATCGCGACATGTTGTATTTTCATGGACAGAAGCAACAAAAGGGAGCAAAGAGGTAAAAGTGTCGCGATATCACGACATGTATTTTCACAGCTAGGAGCAACAAAAGGGAGCAAGGAGGCAAAAGTGTCGCGATATCACGACATGTTGTATTTTTGTGGCTAAGAGCAACAAAAGGGAGCAAGGAGGTAAAAGTGTCACGATATCATGACATGTTGTATTTTCTTCTTTGCTGACATGTCGCAAGGAAATCTATCCAATCTACGAGAAATCTGTTGTATATTCTTAGAAACTGTAGACAATTACTTGTAATTGATTGAAGAAATTAAAAGTACATAGTAGAAGATACTATTTTTAGGGTATAAATAGGAGTGATTCGACCATGAAAAAGGTTAGCTCTTGGACGTTTACAAGCTTGATGTACATGTACTGGATTACAAGCAATAAAAGATTTCTTCTTTTGGCTTCCGAAACTTTTGTGTGCAAGTGTATGTATCTAGTGTTTTAACTTTTATTCACTCTAAGTTTTATAATGTATTTGTTCTAAAATATGGATTGTGCACGTATAAATCTTGTTTCTAGAGTTGAACATTAAAATATAGTTACATGCTTTTAGACGAATATCTAAAATTCGCACTCAGGAATTCGTGTTTTCTATAAGAAGATATAAAGAAAAATCTGAAAGTAGTAATCTGCATTATCAATGTTTGTTGTTGTCTAATCTATACCATGAGAAAAGTTCTAGCTTAGGCTATATTTCCCTTATCTCTTGTTCCCATTTTCTCTAAAAAACTCAAAGGAACCAACCTTCTCTGGAGACTAGACAGATGATATCAAGCAAGATCTGTCTATTCAATGTTGGCAAAGTCTAACGCGCAACACTATTAACCGAAGGCATATTTTGTTCCAACAATTACATACTTCTTTGGTGCATGACATCCTATATTTATTGCTTATCATAGGACTTGTCTATCTCACCCACATTTGATTAACCATTATATTTGTTATAAGTTATTGTTCTAGGTATATGCAAGCACCCATAATACTTATTGAACAACAACCAAGAAAATCCTTTAGTATACTAGAGGTACATATCATATGGGTATTTACAACTTAGAGCGCCTTTGTTTTGATAAAATTGTTTGACTTAGATTGGGTTGGTAATATGGACCAACAATACTCCACCACTAAATTATATTTTATCTTACTTATGGATTGGTCTCTTGGTATTATAGATGGTAGTCAACTATATCTCAATATTCTACATATGTTAAATATTATGTTTCCAATGAGTCCGTCAAACACCTTCAATGGATGCTTAAAATTTGAAGTAATTGTGCATTGAACAATAGTTTATGGTCACCTTTCATTGTGATAATTAGATCTACATCAAGCTTTTTTACAATCCAATGTTTCATAAATGGATTAAGCACATAAAAATTTAAATGTACTATATTTAATGGATTAATGCTAGTGGGATGCTTGATCAAATCCATGTACCATAGATAGAGTGGATAGTGGATATTCTAACCATGGTCATGTTTGACATGAATTTTAGATAGTTGTGGTAGTACCATGGTGTAGGAGAGTATCCCTTAAGAAGGATCATTGCTAATGGTTCATACCCATGTCCTCATTTTAACTTAAGGAGATATTTTGAAATATGTGGTGTTAATATTCACTTAAGGCCATGATAAACTATTATATTATATTTGTTGTATAGCCCTATGAATTTTTGTACATCTTATATTGGTGAGTTTATTATAATATTTTAATAGGATACCTTAAGGTCAATTTTTTAATATTGACCTAAGGTCATATATAATCTAGGTAATTATACCCCTTGAGACCAATAATTTTGCTATCAGTTGGAGAGATTACTCCTCCTTTATTAAGATCACTTTGGTGTCTACTAACACCCTTCATATTACTTGTGTTTATTTATGGGCTATTCTTTTATTTTGGATAATATTTTGTTTTTGTTCATTTCTAGAATATATTGTTATATCTTGTAATTTATATATACTAATTTGACATCATGCATATTTCTATTCAAGGTATCAGGCTTGAAGGCATCAATTTCACTATAGAGTTCTTAGCATAGAAGGTATAAATATAGGTGTGTTTAGGATTCAAGCATAGTAGTAGGCAAAAGAGTTTCCTATGAAATTATGGTTGGGGACTAGTAGTAATATGTAGCCAAAGTAATTTTAGGATGAATGTGAATGATATAAAGAAATGGAAATCAAATTAAAATACAACATATTTTTAAGGTGTATAGCCATGTATCTCATGAACATGATTCCTAGGAAAGTGGGTAGTCATACCTTTTTTGTGTAACTTTCCATTCACATCCAATTAAGGTGGTATTTCCAATAGAACATGGTAATTTTAGGCCCAAAATGGCCACATCCTTAGAAAATTTTGAAAAATTATTCTAGGGCAGATAAATCTCTATTTCGCTAAATATATAGAGTATTTTGGAGTGGATCGATGCAAGGAGGTCCCATTCCGCTCAACACTTAATATTTTTTGTAAAAATATGCTAAGTACTTCATTCCACCCGAGGTGAAGTGTATTTGGAAGTGGATTATGATGAAGTTCTCAATATGCAAATATTTTGACCTTTGATGATGTCAGCACGATATAAAGTGTAATGTCTCCTCTTATTATTTCAATTGTAAACTATAAATAGAGGTCGAACCCTCAATTTTTAGGGTCGAATCTAGTGTGTTTTCTTGCCCTACTATGTAAATATTTTTGTAAACTAATGGAGCATTAATCAGATTTTTGACTTGAGACTTGTCATCTGTACTATATTTTTTTTAATACGTTCGAAGTTGTGAATTGCATTTCTGTCAATGCTGTAATGGTTAGTTCATTCCATTTTCTTTGGATTACTAGTTGTTAAAGTAGTTGAAATCTATTCATAGTTATATCTGTGTTGATAGGAAGTCTATTTGCAAATTATGATTATTGATCTATTATGCTAAATTGGATTATCAATATTTTGGATATTATAATTGCTTCTTGGGACATATATCTAGTTGTGCTTTATTATATGAAGATTTCCTATTTTGGGTGTTGCTAATCTTGAGTGTGGGACATCGAAAATAGTTTGTTATAATTTTTGCCTATGGATGCTTATGTTGTTATCCTATCTAGCCATTGTTAATGCATATTTCTTTAACCCTAAATATTTTTCTAACCTTATTCCTCAAACCCTTATTGAGCTTAATTGAGTCAACATCTTGCAAAGTTGACAAGAAACCAGCTACTCTAGAGGTTGGATTGAAGTAGTCTTTGGTCCATCCAATATTGAGTGCTGAGCTATGACTATCGGGTGCAAGCTTGGATAAAAAATTGGAAGATAAATAGTTGTTTAATAACATGTACTTATACGAAATGCTGATTATTTGCAAAAAATTTGAGCTCTGGCGATTTGGCGGGAAAACTTTTGAACAGGCATCGGGCGATGCTCGAGGGTTTTTGGCCTGAAAGATCTTACCAGAGACTTTGGTGGTTTGTTTTTGAACTACTCTGAAGGTTTGCTCATTGCTCCGGGAGGGCCCGATGGGGTCTCCTCCAGTCCCTCTTGCTGGGAGAAAGAGTTCATATGCTGAGATGTTGAAAGAGAACCCCTCGTCTTCCACTAGTGAAGCTCAAAGGAATGCTTTTCAAATGCTACTTAAGAATGCTAGCAACGGCCCTAATGCTCACCACGTTAATGGATGCCTCCCACAATCCGCTTCCAGACCTAATATTGTTATCGAACCCAAGCTGGTCGAGGATACAATCGTCTACCGAGCTAACCATGACTTGATCTACAAATTCATGGGCATCCGACCTACTCTAAATTTTTTGCATACCTGGGTTCGACAGAACTGGGAGCCACAAGGTGAGTACTCTTTATGGCCAATAAGCAATGGGTATTTCATCATTAGTTTCTCTTCTTTCGTAGATAGAAACATAGCATTTGAATCAGAAAAGAGAAACCACGGACCAGCAGGGTTATTTGTTCCACCCTGGAGAGTGGGATTCAATCCTCACATTGAACCCATGGCTGTCCCGGTCTGGATCCGACTGTACGCTCTCCCGATGGAGTTTTGGGGGGAGCAAGTTTTAGAAATAATAGGTAATTCCCTGGGCAGATATATAGGAGTCTCTAAAGATACCATAGAGGGAAATACAGTTGTTTTTGCCAGAATCTGTGTAGAAATGGACATTAGCCAGCCTTTATCAGCTGAGGTGGAACTTGAGTTGGTAGGAGTACCCTGGATCCAATAGTTAGACTATGAGGCCCTCCCTTTTAGGTGCAGAGTGTGCCATAAGCATGGCCATTTGGCAAGGTTCTGTCCTAACACCTTGAGCACAAAAGCGGAGGCTCCGACTGGAATGCCAAGCCGCCCTAGAGAGGGGAAGCCCACCCCTATCAATGAACCTTCCAATACTTCTCCAGGTCTTGATGTTCAGAAGTATGGCTTTGAATAGTCGAAATGAAGAAGAAACAAAAAGAAAAATGGCAAGGAACAGATGCAATTCAAGCCAAACAATCGGTATGAAATTTTTAAGTCATTAGTGGATCTGGAAGACCAAGTCATGGAGGGAGTGGATGGGAATGGTGAGATTAATAAAACTCACTCTCAAGATTCTCCCTCATCCACTCCTGTAGTCGAACAGGTGATTGTACCCTTTGAGAGTCTGCAGTCAGAGAACCCAGGGGCTTTGGTGATACACTCCCCAGCACAACCGGCTATTAAAGATGTCACCATGGGAAATGCAGATAAAAATAGAGAAAGGCCAGCTTTAGGGATCACTCAGGTGGAGAAGAGATCTAAAAATAGTAACTCTCAAGGAGCAGGAAGAAAATCCAATAAGGAATTACTCACAACACAAGGAGATAAGCTGATCAATGGAGGATCGGTGAGGTCAATTGATTCTTACTGCTCCCAAGGTTTTCAATGATTATACAATCTTGGAACGTTAGGGGTTTAAACAGTAGAACCCATCAATCTGTTGTTCAAAGACTCTTAGGGAAGTATAAAATAGATTTTTTGCTTATCCAGGAGACAAAAATGTCGCTAGATCTTATGAGTAAAACTGTTAATAGGATTTGGAGGGGCGCTGGTTATATGGATGTGGCTGTCCAAGGAGCCTCAGGGGGGGATTGTCACTTTTTGGAACCCCCTGGAATGGACTGCTTTAGAACATATAGCCTGGAGGGGTGTTCTCACATCTCACTTCAGGAATATTGTCACAGCTGAGCATGTTTTAATTACAAATTTTTATGGGGCTCAAAGCCTTAATTCCCAGAGGCTCCAATGGAAAGCTGTTCACAACATGAGGTCCTCAAGACAAGTTTTTGACTAAATCATTGCTGAATAATTTAATGCCAAATTATCTACTCATGATCATGAAGGTGGAACCCCTGTTTTGGACCCGGGGGACAGGCTTCTGATTGCCCAGGTCCAGGCTTTTCACTTAGTGGATATCCAAGGCCTTGGAACTTTTTTCACTTGGACTAACAAGAGGAGGGAGTCTCACTGTAGGAAGGTAAAGCTAGATCACTTTCTGGTCTCAGAGGAGGCATTTGTTAAGTGGAATGTTAAATTCCAGATTTTGGACGGCCCTATTTTTGATCATTCTCCCATCCTGCTGGAGGGTGGGACTCAGACAGGACAGTTCCACAAACCGTTTAGATTTGAGAATTTTTGGCTACAAAAGGAGGACCTTCATGAGAAAATTTCATAATGGTGGGATGAAGGTCGTCCACCTTTTGGGACTACAATGTTTAAATTCCACAAACAGCTTCATTTTGTCAAAAGTAAATTGAAACAGTGGAGGCAAGCTACTAAGTCAGACTTCCAGCTGCAAAGATACCCCTTGATGGCCCGCTGGGAGGAGGTGCAGAAACAATTCAGGGAAGGAATAATTACTGAACAGCTTAAAACTGAAGATGATGCCTTGCGCAAAGCTATGGAGAACATTGATAACCAAGAGGAAATTTACTGGAAACAGTGGGCTAGAAATTCTTGGTTATTAGAAGGAGATAGAAATACAAAATTTTTCCATCGATCAGCCTGTGCTAGAAGACAGATGAATAACATGGCAGTTCTACAAGATGAGAATGGACACTCCTATGACACTCTTCCTGGTATGCA
Organism: Wollemia nobilis; assembly: GCA_028583015.1. Lineage (NCBI taxonomy): Eukaryota > Viridiplantae > Streptophyta > Pinopsida > Araucariales > Araucariaceae > Wollemia > Wollemia nobilis. The sequence continues at coordinate 3,893,149 of JAQPPZ010002395.1, read as the reverse complement.
CTCCCACTCAGTGGATTATTTCTCCAAGCTTTTTGCAAAAAATAGGGAGCAAGATGTGGGGGCTCAAAATGAAGTTCTTGATGTTATTCCCCCTATTATCACTCAAGAAGAAAATCAGGCTCTCCTTAGACCCATTGATAGAGATGAATTGAAGAGTGTGGTATTTGGAATGATCACAGGCAAATCTCTCGGTCCAGACGGTTTTCCTATTGAGTTTTTCCAGGCCTTTTGGGATACCTTGGAGGAAGATGTTTTGGCTATTATAGAGGAGTCCAGAACCAATAAGAGAATGCTTAAGGCTCTAAATCATACCTTCATCACTCTAATTCCAAAGGGGGAGGAAGGGGTTCATATCTCTGACTTCATACCTATTGCCTTATGTAATGTGATTTATAAAATTATCACAAAGATAATAGGCTGAACGTCTTAAACCTCTCCTTCATAACATCATCTCCTCAGAACAAGCGGGATTTGTGGAAGGTAGACAGATCTTGGATGGAGTGGTTCTTGCTCAGGAGGCTATTCATTCAATGCAAATCTCTGGCAACAAAGGAATGTTCATCAAACTGGATATGTCCAAGGCCTATGATAGAGTGGAGTGGGGCTTCCTGTCAAGGATGTTGGTTGCCTTTGGTTTTTCCCAGGACTGGATAGACTGGGTTATGAGCTGTGTTTCCATGCCTTCTTATTCTGTTCTAATTAAGGGGCTTCCCTCGCCTCCTTTTGGAGCCTCTCGTGGTCTCCGACAAGGGGACCCTTGCTCTCCCTATCTATTCCTTATCCTAGCTGAAGGATTAGGTAGACTCTTCTTGAGAAGAAGATATCAAGGCCTGATAACTGGTATTAAGGTCGGTGAAGAAATTCCCGACTCATTTACAATTTGTGGATGATACTGGCTCTGGTTGGAGTGGCCGAGTCTCGGGGAAGCCAGGGGAATCGAGAGAATCTCTTAATGTTTACCTTAGGGCCTACAATCAAGTTATCAATGACAGAAAATCCAAAGTGGTCTTTTTCAACCTTGACCATAGGCTACAGGACAAAATTATAGAGATTTTGGGCTTCACTAGAACTTCTCTTCCTATAGTCTACCTGGGGGTTCCTTTGCACTTCAAGAAATTGAAAAATGACATTTGGAAAGATCTTTTGGATGGCTTCAAATATAGAATGAACCACTGGTCTCATAAATGGTTAAGCTATGGCGGTCGATTAACCTTCTTACAGTCAGTTATTCAAGCCATGCCAATTTATAAATTCTCTATCCTGGCTGCCCCACCTTCTATTTGGAAAGAACTGAAAAAATTGGCCAGAAGATTCTTATGGGAAGGAGCAAAAGGTGAGAGGAAATGGGCCTTGGTTGGCTGGGATAAAGTTACTCAGCCCAAAGAAAAAGGAGGGTTGGGGTTGAGAAGCTCTAAACTCAACAACAAAGCCTTAGCAGGTAAATTGTATTGGAGATGGATCTCCCAGCCATCTTCATTATTCAGTAGAATCTTAACCAGCAAATATTTGGGCCAAGTTCACCCCTTTGACGTAAGCCGCTTCCCTTTGGATGGTAATGGATCCCTTGTTTGGCAAGCTCTCAAGTTGGGTTCTCAAGTTATTAAAGACCAATTATTTTGGAAAGTGGGAAGAGGGGAGAAGGCATGTTTCTGGACTGACTCTTGGGACTAGTATCCACCCATCATTGCTGAATATCCTGAGTTGCTTCCAATTAAAACTGCCATAGAATCTCAGGGTTGGGTCACTATTGAGAATTATTTCAACACTAGCCAATTGGGTGAGTATAAATTCAAGAAGTTTAAGCGGTTGGAGGAGTGTCCAGTCACAATCCCTCCGGAGCTAGCAACCATTTTGACCAACATCTTGACAGCTAGGTTTCTCATGGGCAGAGATGAAGAGGATGAGTTAGCTTGGGGCCATGGGAGCCTTGGGGTTTATACAGTGAAGGCTGGATATGATCAGATCCTCCCAGAACCTCCCCCGCATTTATTTCCGATTCAAAATTGGAAGAAGATTTGGCATTCCAAGTGCTGGCCAAAAGTGAACTTCTTTGCCTGGCAGTTTATGCACAATGGCATTCTCACCTTTGACAACCTCAAAAATAGAGGAATCATTCGTCCTTCTCAGTGTATTTTATGTCATAAGAATGAGGAGACTGCTGATCATTTGATGTTTGAGTGCTCTTTCATAGGTCAGATCTGGATTCAGTGGTTCTCTCATTTTAAACTCCAGAGTAATGGTGCTCTGACTCGAAAAAATATCTGGCAAAGATGGAAGAAAGGTAGATTTAAATCTAAAGCCCTTCGACTGGGGTGGGATCTTGGTCTTTCCTTCATTTGGTGGCAAGTGTGGCTGGAAAGAAATGCTCGAATCTTTAGAGAGACTTTCTCCTCGCTAGATGGAATTTGGTAGGTTATCTGGAGCAAAGTCACAGAGACGGTTGCCATATATGCTGAAGAGGAAATTTTGGCTGAGCTGGGTCCACAGGAAGAGAGAGCTGTCGCTCAAGCTAGAAAGAACATAGCCAGTTGGAAACCCCCCTCAGCAGGCTGGGTTAAAATTAACACAGACGGAGCTGTAAAGGGCAATCCAGGAAATGCTGGAGTTGGTGTTGTGTGCCATGATCATGCTAGAACTGTGCTTTACTGGGAACTATAGGGTTTGGGAAGAGCCACCAATAATGAAGCCGAAGCCTACGCTATCAAAATTGCTTCCATCTGGGCCATCAATCAGGGATACAGAAAGATAATCCTTGAGACTGATTCTCAAATTCTAGTTGGCGCTCTTGATTGTTTGAGGAACTTTGCTCTGAAATCTTGGAAGATACAAATTTTAGTCTCTCAAATAAAGGACCTTTGGAAGGAATTAGAAAATGTGATCCCTATCCATGTGAGTCGTGACTTAAATTCAGCAGTCGATTTCCTTGCAAAGATGGGTGCGGAAAAGGAGGTAGGAGTTCAGCTGCACAGTGACATGCCTGTGGAAGATGCTGAGATTCGACAGGGACTTGCAAAATTCTTGAACCAATGAGAAATTTTTGTGTTAAGGGTGATTTTCGTCGTTTTTTCATGACTTGCTGTGCTACCGTAGCCCTTGGCAGGAACTGTCGCGATATCGCGACAGGTTTCATCGCCACGGACTTTGGAAGGTTCCCATCGTGATATCGTGACAGTTTTTGTGTTTCGATGACAAGGGGAAAAACCGTCGCGATATCGTGACAATTTTTGTGTTTCGGAAACAAGGGGAAAAACCGTCGCGATATCACGACGTTTTTGACAACTGGGCGCCAGACAGAAGAACTATCGCGACATTTTTGGCAAACTGCTGACTTCTGGAAAAGACGTCACGATTTCGTGACCATTTTGGAGCTTGTTCCTCATGAGGATAATTCATCGCGATTTCGTGACACTTGGGAGGATTGGTTGAAAAATGGTAATCTTGTCACGATTTCGCGACACTTCTGGCGTAAAGGTGGCAAAAGGAAAATGTGTCACGATATCGTGACATTTTTGAGGGATGACTGCTTTGTGGAGAATTCATCGTGATATCGCGACATTGTTGGTGGTCAGGGGTTGTTGGCTTTGGCTGTCACGATATCGTGACATTTTTGGCCAACTGATGACTTCTGGAAAAGACGTCGCGATTTCACGACCATTTTGGAGCTTGTGCCTCATGAGGATAATTCGTCGCAATTTTGTGACACTTGGGAGGATTGGTTGAAGAATGGCAATCTTGTCGTGATTTCGTGACACTTCTGGTGTAAAGGTGACAATAGGAAAATGCATCGTGATATCGCAAAATTTTTGAGGGATGACTGCTTTGTGGAGAATCCGTCACAATATCGCGACATTGTTGGTGGTCAGGGGTTGCTGGCTTTGGCTGTCGCGATCTCGCGACCCTTTTGGCCAACTGATGACTTCTAGAAAAGATGTCACAATTTCATGACCATTTTGGAGCTTGTGCCTCATGAGGATAATTCGTTGCGATTTCGTGACACTTGGAAGGATTGGTTGAAGAATGGCAATCTTGTCGCGATTTCGTGACACTTCTGGTGTAAAGGTGGCAAAAGGAAAATGCGTCGCGATATCGCGACATTTTTGAGGGATGCCTGCTTTGTGGAGAATCCGTCACGATATCACGACATTGTTGGGGGTCAGGGGTTGCTAGCTCTTACTATCGTGAAATCGCGACATGTCACGATTTCACGACCGGTTGCTCGGATGTGGCTTCGGCTGGCTTGACTGTCGCGATATCGCACATGTCGCGATTTCGTGACATGTCGCGATTTCGTGACATGTCGCAATTTCGCGCCTGATTTTCTTCTTGTGCTTTGAGTTGGGAAGTGTTTCCCTCTTGCCCTTTTTTTTGGCTTCTTGCTTCCTGGTTCTTGGTTGGGATGTTTTTGCTTCCTCTTGTATATGCTCTTTGTTTTAATACAAGTTTTTCAATTTTTTCAAAAAAAATAATATGTACTTATACTGAGATGGGGGTGAACAATATCAGATAAAATGTTTTACTTTTTAATACAAATGATAACATCAGTAGTATTAAAGTAGTAAACATCACACAAAGCATCACACACATGAGAGACATGATCTAACATGGTTCACCCAATGTGGGCTACTCCACGGAGAAAATATTCATTATAAATTTTTCTCAAATAAATTCTCTTGGGAATCCTTTTGCTATAATGCTTATATATTTTTGTCCAAAGGATACACCAATCCCCTAATCAAATTTCATGGATCTCTATCCATAAGAGACACTAATATCCTAACTCTGCTCTGGCTGGTGATGCTCTAGAAGACCTCTGCCTCCAATACCCTTAGCAAATGGAACTCTATCCATAGAAGACACCTGTCCTACTTACTCTGGCTGGAGATATTTGTCCTCAACTCTGTCACCTCAAAAGCTTGCTCTTAGCTTTGCCTCAAATCTATACTAAACACAGTCCTTCGATTTAGCACAAATCTATCCTCAATATCTATATCTAGTCTCGTAGAAACCTATCCTCAAATTTACACCAAACTCTGTCCTTAAATTTGTACTAAACATAGTCCTTCAGTCTAGCACAAATATGTCCTCAATCTCTATCCTCAAGCCTTAACTCAAAGCTTGACTCAATCTCAAATCAACTCTGTTGGATCTACCCCAAACCTTAACTCAAGGTTTGAACAAATTATTAATCAAATCTGCTCACAAGTCTACTCAAAGACTTGTCTCAAATCTGCCTTATAAGCTTCCACAAAAGATCACACTAATCTATCCACAAGTCCTCCCTAGAACTTGTCCAATCTCATAGAAACATAAAGATAATTGTTAGAGACTCAATATGCTCTACACACATCACAATGCTTATAAACCAATCTCACATATAGCTCAACAACTCAATAAGGAAACTTAATTAAATCCTTTTCACTCCAAATTTGTTTTCCAGAAAAAAATCAATCAACTCAACTATGGAATAATGTGCCCATACATTTTTATTGATGAAGAATAGTCTTTAAAATCTATCTCAAGTATAACCACTTTCCTTACCAAACACCAAGGTTAGATGACAAAAATATCATTCTAACACTTCTTCAAAACTTTTCTTCAATACAAAATTTAGCACTTAATTACCCCTTATAATCTCCAACTTGAAATAAATAATATTCAACATTCTTCAATTTTAAAATATAAAATTCAACCTTCCTTATAACCCCTTAGCCTCTAAAATTCCAATTCATAAATTAAATTGTTGCACTTCCTTTTAACTCGCCTAATAACTTGCACACCAAATAGCATGCAAAGTACTTTAATTAAAATTACTTTAGAAAAATAAAAACATTATTTTTCCCTTTAAATTTTCGTAGGCCAAGACAACCAAATTAAATCACATACCTCAATGCACTCAAAAGGGCCTTGGTGGGATTTTAACCCTCATTGGTTCTCCCCCAAGTGCTTTTGTAGCGCTAGCGCCCACCGCTTAGGCTGTGTGGCTCCAAAAGATCCAAAAGGCACTTCGGTGCCTTTACCTTCTCCCCATGTTTGACGTAAAAGACAAATGCAGAACTTCTTCCCAAAAATTGGTGTGCATGGGTTTCAAACCTGCCTCAACTATCCCATCGGCATCTTACACAATCCTTGGCTACCAACTAAGCTGCAAGCACTTCGTGTCTTTTTTGGAGGATGCCAAACTCTTGTCTTTTTCCCTTGCTCGATTTTCACATGTGAAATTCCCTTCTCTTTTCATGAGCCAACCATAAGTCGCATGGATAATTCGAATGCCAATATTTTGGCATATATATACCTAAGGTTTGCTTCCTTAAACGTCGGCACATTTCGAATTTCAAATTTGAATTTGATTTGGAAAGTTAAAATTAAATATTAAATAAATATTTAACTTAACTTTAGCACCCAACATTAATAAATTAAAGTTTTAATCAATAATTAAAATACTTTAATTTAAACTAGATATGTAGTAAAGTTAATTTTAAATATTCAATAAATATTTAAATTAACCTTAGCACTTATCAATATTTAATTAAAATTTTAATCAGGGATTAATTTTTTTTAATTTAAATTAACATGTGGGTCTTTTCAACTTTGTCCTTGATCTCCTTTAACTTGATCTTGGAGCCAAAAATAATAATAAAATATTATTATTTAATTTGACTTCTCCTTCTTAGATATTCATTTTCTGAGCTCTCCTAATGTCCTCAAAAATGATGAACATTTCTCAATAATGCTTTTGACATCAATGAAAATAACATTCCTCAAAATGTCCAACATTTGTAGTATCAAGTAAAACTTGATGACAATTCAGTGCCCAATAGTTTTTGGCACGCCCGATGGGACCTATTTGCAAGAAACACTAAAACCCATCATATGCTTTATTGTTTTATCTTTACCCGAAGGAATCAAGATTTGGTGAATTGTCTTGACCTTGCTAAGTGGTGATCAACAAATTCACCTGGCGACTCCCTGGTCTATAAAACCAAAAAAAGTTATCCCTGTAGATCATAGTTTTTCATGTATACCAGGTCATTCAAGAGGAATAACCCAGACTCCTTTTTCTACTATGAGCTACCTTATAGAGGGTCTACTATTATAAGGAATTTAAATCAATATTTTCATTCAGAAGAAAATCCTCTTGAGGAGAATCCTACAGTTAATCCAACACCACCTCCAATAGGAGTTACACCTGGAAACATGGCATAAAATGCAGTTCCAAATCAGCCCTTGCAGAAGTACCCTAGCTGGAACACAGTTGGCCCCCTTAGACTAGCCCAAATGCATGACATTCCCCAAGCTATGTGTCTAAGGCCATTCCCACCTATGATGGATCTAGTAAAACTGCATATGAGCACTACCAAGATATTCTGAATCTAGCAGTAATACACAATATAAAAAATGAAGATGTTATTGTCAGGATCCTAGCCCTATATTTTAGAGGAAATATTCTACATTGGTTTAGGACCCTTGAAGACAATACCATTACCTCATGGGAAGCATTGGCTGAGCCCTTTGTGGAGGAATTTAATGAATCTTCTGATCCTTTTTCCCTCCTTAATCAGTTCACATCTATGCAAAAACATCAACAAGAAACTATTTCAGATTTCAATTTGAGGTTCAATAGGACCTGGAAGAGAATTCCCCTACAGCTAGACCAGCTGCAAGCCTTGCTTACATGTATTATATCAGAGCCCTTGGATCAGATTTAGGCCTACAAACCCAACAATCTGGGGTGGAGACCTTTCCACAGGTCTATAATGCAGTTGTTCATGCAAAAAATATCCTTATTAATGTGGGAAGATTACCTCCAAAAGTTGTGTTGCCCTACAATTTGGAAACCACTAATATCCAAAGTCAAACTACTACTTCATCTTATATGGACCCTCCTCCTTTGTCATCCCCATTCCCATAGATGACTCCCATTCCTCAGTCAAAAGCACCATCTACTGCAGCTCCTTTCCCTCCACTTCCTTCTCAGATTCCACAAGAATCTTCTATCATCCTTGATATCCAGAATACTTTGAAAACTCTTAGCAACAAGATGAATTCAATGGAGAAGAGAGATATGGAGAGGTCTCAACAAAGGAGATTTCCTTATGTGAATAAATATCAAAGACCTGGTCCTAGCAATAGTACTAGGGTTAGAGTAAATGCAGTATATGAAGAGCCTGAGTGTTCTTCAAAAATAAGTCTGGTGAATGTATGGTGTTTAGTGTGCAATGATCCTCATGATTCACAATCTTGTGTTATGTACCAACACCATGTACAATAGGCTATGGAGAAAGCAGAAAGAAATCATAAAGGAAGAGTGAATATGCTCTAGCATCCAGAGCAAATCATGGTTGGAAAAGATCTTGATGAGGATGGACCTATTGTTGTCATGACAAGGTCAGACAAGAAAACACTACAAGTTGATCCATAGAATATGGGTCAATTTTAGGTCCCCTCTCAGAAGAAGAAGGATCCACCTCCCCAAAGTAGTGATACTTTCCCTATTCCCTAGGCCAAAGAAAAAGAAGTCAGTCTTCCCAAGAGATTTGAGAAAGAAACTGAGGGAGATAGAATGAGGTCCAAGAATGAAGCTCAAGAGAGGCTTAGGTTCCCTTCCATTACCAAAAGGTAGAGAATTGAGGCCACTCAATAGTATAAGAGAAAATATGGTGAGCTAGAGAGAAGGCTTGAGAGACCTACCTCTACCAAGTCTGAATACAATATTATGGAGGAAATGAAGAAGATACCATCCAAAGCTAGTCTATATGATACTCTCTTCATTCCTGGCCAAATAGACCTACTAAAAGCTTCCTTGAATAAATATCCATAGGAAAAGTAGGCCACCACAATCCTCAGCATACCCTCTAAAAAGAAAGAAATGTCCCCTACTACTTTAAAGAATAAACCCCCTCCTTTTTATATCTCTCTAAGGATGGAAGGTTGGGTGGTCCGCAATTGTATGATTGACTCAGGGGCATCTACTATAGTCATGCCTAAAGTAGTTTGTGAGGATATGGGTATGGAATATACCAGATCCTACCCTGGAGTTCTGCAATTAGATGGGACACTTGTGAAGATAGTGGGAGTGATAAAATATGTCTTGATGAGGCTACATAGAGCACCTGAGGTAACTATAGTACAAGAAATAGTAGTGGTGGATCTAGAGCCTTATTTTGGCTTATGCCTTTCAAGAGAGTTCACTGCAAAGTTGGGTGGATGCATGTATATGGACTATTCTAGCATGGTTATTCCTTTCAAAGGAAAGAGGATAAGAATAACACCTGAGAAGCCTGTGTCTTACCACATTGAAAAAATTGAAGAGGACATGTGCAATCTCACTCCTCTAGAAGAATTTGAATTTGTGGATAACTTTGAAGAGTTGGAAATTGAAGATGAACTACCTTTCAGGGAGGATTATAGTCAATTTGGGATAGGTATGGGCACATACAGTATTTCTGTAGAGATAGAGAAAAGAGTTCCTACTATATCTAACCAGTCCTTGAGAGAAATAGAAGTATGGACCATGCACTTTGATGGTGCCAGATGTAGAAATGGTGTTGGTGTTGGTGTAGTATTACAGTCCCAATCAGAAGGGACAAAGAGTTTCACCTATAGGCTAACATGGTCATGCACTAATAATGTTATAGAATATGAGGCTCTATGCCTTGGACTGATGCAAGCTAAAAGCATGGGCATCAAGATCTTAAACATATATGGTGACTCTAAATTGATTGTAAATCAGGTAAGGGAAAGGTGCAGCAGTAAGCACCATTACCTGAAAGCATATAGAAATAGGGTATGGGATTTGATGGAATCCTTTCATGCCCTAAACATAAATTTTATTCCTAGAGGAAAGAATACCTTGGCAGATTCCTTAGCAGTAAGGGGAGCTAACTTCAACCCTTCTGCAGACATAGGAGTTAAGAAGGACAAAGGGATCAAAATGATTTTCAGGCCTGTAGTGCCAGATAAGCAAATTTTTTGGTAGGTCTTTGAAAGTGATGAACAAATCATTGATTTTTTGGTGAGAGAAGCCTATTTATCCACTTTTCAAGAGGAAAATCTAGAGGATATTGATCAACAGGATGTCATTCAACTCAAGAACAATCACATACCTAGAGGTTTGGTTACTCTAGAGAGCCTGTTTGACAATGAAGATAGGAAAAAGATCAGATCCATGGAAGTCAATGAGAAAATCTATAAAGAAATTGAAATAGAAAAAGAAAAGAAGCTCAAGGTTGGAATCCGATGTTCTCTAGAAGAAGAGGAGGATATCAAAGCTTTATGCCTAAAGTACCAAGACATTGTAGCTTGGTCATATGAGGACCTCAAAGTATATGACAAGAAGGTCATCCAACACACAATTGAGCTAGAGCCTAATGCAAAACCATTCAGGAAGAAACAGAGGCCTATGAATCCTAGGATCGAAGCCATAATGAGAGAAGAACTATTGAAGTTGCTAAAGGCTAAGATCATTTATCCAATCAAACATTCAACCTGGGTAGCCAACTTGGTACCTGTAAGGAAGAAGAATGGTGACATCCGCCTGTGTGTAGATTTCAGAAATCTCAATCAAGCATCACTTAAGGACCACTACCCCCTCCCATAGATTGATCAAATATTGCATATTATGGTAGGAGCAGAAAGGTTCTCACTGCTAGATGGTTTCTCTGGATATAACCAAATTTGGGTGAAGAATGAAGATCAGTTTAAAACAACATTCACCACAAAATGGGGAACCTTTGCATATCAAAGAATACCTTTTGGGCTATCTAATGCAGGAGCCACATTCTAGAGAGCAATGGACTATGCTTTTGGGGAGCTGATTAACAAGGTCATTCTGATCTATTTAGATGACATGACTATGTTTTCCCACAACAAGCAAGACCACTTGGCACACCTAGAACAAGTCTTCCAGAAGTGTAGAGAATTTGGCATCTCCCTCAATCCTAAGAAGTCATTTTTTGTAGTTCATGAGGGAAAGTTTCTAGGCCATGTGGTCTCCAAAGAAGGTATGGCCATTGATCTAGATAGAATCAAATCCATTCTTGCTCTTCCATTACCTGTAAATAAGAAAGCCTTGCAGTCTTTCTTTGGTCAGATAAAATTTGTCAAGAAATTCATCTCTGACTTTTCTCAGAAGGTGAGGCCTATATCTGAACTACTAAAGAAGAATGTAGATTTCAAATGGATTGAGGTAAGAAAGCAAGCCTTTGAAATCATCAAGCAATCCATTGCTATAGCTCCAGTGCTAGTCAATCTAGATTTCAGCAAAGACTTCATTCTTTATGCTTATGGAGCTGAGGAAAGCTATGCCTCAGTGCTCACTCAGAAGAATGATGAAGGAGAGGAGCATCCCATATTATTTTGGAGCTAGAATCTTCATGAATATCAGGTTAAGTATAATTTCATTGAGAAACAAGTATTTGTTGTAATGAAATCATTGAAAAATTTAGGTAATACTTGGTTCAAAGCAAGACCCTGGTTTATGTGGTTCATCCGGATGTAAGAAGCTTTATTTTACAAGGAGAACTAGGAGATAAGAGAGCTGGTTGGATTACTAAGATCCAAGAATATGATGTGGAAATCCATCCTACCAAGTTGGTAAGAGGTAGAGCCCTATGCCAAGGTCTGATAGAAGTAATAGTTTTAGTAGAAGTGATAGCTTGTCAATCAACAATAGATGATCAGACTAAAGAATTATAGTCAGGTGAATCAGACTGGGTAGATCAGATGACTAAGTACTTTCAAACTAGGGTATGCCCTCCTAATATTAATGCATCATAGAGAAGAAGATATAGACTACAGGCTTTGAAGTATGTCTTATTTCCAGAAGGTCTGTACAAAAGGAACCTTGATGGAGTTCTCCTTAGGTGCTTAAAAGATGATCAACAACAAAAGGTCATAGAGGAGTTCCATGGAGGACTATCTAGAGGACACTTCTCAGGAAGAGTAACAACTTTGAATATTATCAGAGTAGGCTATTACTAGCCTACCATATTTTTTGACACCTTCAAAGTCACTAGAGCCTGTGATGAATGCCAACGGCATGTGGGAAGAACAAGGAATGCATCATTTCCCCTTAAGCCAATTCAAGTGGAAGAACCCTTTCAGCAATGGGGTTTGGACTTCATAGGAGTTATCAATCCACATTCCTCAGCTGAGCATAAGTACATTCTGACTACTATAGACTACCTCACTATATGGGTAGAAGCTATTCCTACAAAGAAATCAGACCAAGAAGTGGTGATAAATTTCATGGAAAGCTTGATTTCAAGGTTTGGTGTTCCAGAAGCTTTGGTGAGCGATAATGGACCAGCATTCATAGGAGCCAAATATATTGAGTTTACTAACAAGTATGGCATTACCATAAAGAATACTTCAAACTACTACCCCCAAGGAAATGGACTTGCAGAATCAACTAACAAGAATCTATTGAGGATTTTGAGAAGATCATTAGAGGGTAATAAGAGAAGTTGGCACCTATTTCTGGAGCAAGCTCTATGGGTAGATAGAATCACTATTAAAAATTCCATCAAGACCTCCCCTTATGCCTTAGTTTATGGCAAGGAGGTAGTGTTACCTATTCATTTGGAGATTCTAGCACTCAAGCTGATAAACACAGAAGAGGAATCTGAGAAAAATCTAGTGGAAACAAGGTTGACACACTTGCTATAGTTAGAAGAGAAAAGAACTCAGGCATATGAAGATTTTCAAAAGCATTCAGTTGATATCAAGGTATGGTTTGACAAGAAGGTAAGGTTCAAGAAATTCTAAGTTGGAGATTTTGTACTCAGGTGGAATGTTGAAAGAGCTAAACTAGGACATCATCAAAAGTTTGACTCCTTCTGGGATGGCCCTTTCAAGATAGTAGAAGTTAAAGAGACCAATGTTTTCTAGCTTGAAGATCTTGAGGGAAACATACAACCGATTCTGGTCAATGGTTTTCACCTTAAACTCTATTTTTATTGAAATATAGCTCATTGTAATATATGTACATACTTTGTATCATATTCTTTTTCATTTTATTTCAATTTTTCATTTTTGATAAAATGTTATAAAAAATATATATAAAATAAAAAAGAAAAGTGAAGTTGCAAAATAAGCTAAGTGTTAGCAAAAAAGTAGCAAGTTTCCATTCCACCCTCAAATGCACTAAGAAAGAAGTGGAATGATGCATGAGTTCCAATCCTTAAATGAACTAAGTGATAGTGGAATATGTTCTATTTACTCTTAAAGAGACTAAGGTGAAAGCATATCATAGCAAATGTTCCAATCCATCGAGGTACATGATTATTTTTGAGCAAAAACTGATTCCTGAATCGCTCTAAAGGAAAAAAATATGAGTGATTTCATGAGTGTAAGAAGGTGTTTTGTGTTTTAGCCAATTAAAAAGTAGTATAATATCTCCAAGCCATCAAGATGAATAATTTCAATTTGAAAAGCATGCAAATGGATAGTTCTCATAGTGGTCATTAATGGTGGAAGGTGTACATGCATGGGCAATTAAAAGTGCTAAAAAGTATAGAATGTATTCATTCAATGAAAGCAACACCTATAAGAGTAGGAGAATAGTTGAGAATTATCTACAAACTCTAGAGAGAACTTTCTAAAAATTGCTTGTGAAAATGGCCTTCGAAGACACTCAAGAAGTTGAAACCTTAGCAAATGAGGAAGTGGGCACTTACATTGACAAAGTGAAAGTCATGGTTGACACTGAGCTAGTCCTCATAGAGAGAACGAAGCTCAGAAAGAACATCAATGATAGATTCAAGAAAGGTGTAGCTTTGTCACCCCAAGGTAAATGTGTCGTTCACTCCTTCTCTTTTTATATCTATGATTCAGTTCATCCTTGTCTAGAGTTGATAGTGGCCATTGTTAAATTTTATGACCCAAGAGCAAAAGTGGTAAAGATGGTAGAAGGTAAAACCTTGTTTAGTATCACTACCAAGGCTTATCATAACCTTTTTTCCCTAGGGGTAGAGTCACTCGTAATGCCAAAAGAGTTCAAAATATCTGAGCAAGTTAGGTATTACTCTTTGTAGAAGCATGCTCATGAGGGTGAACCTTTTAAAAAATGGGTTTATAATCAATTTAAAACCATTAAATCTGATAGAGGATTTCCCAAAATCCTAATTCCCATTGAGTAGTTTGTCCACCCAGAGCTCTATTCCATGCTAGCTTGTATGGAGGGTTTGGATTCTGATCGACTCGTGATAGATTGGAAAATAGCCACTACATATTGTATTTCTAATGAGAGAATGTATGAGGAAGATGTAGAAAATAAGGGTGTTAAGGTCATTTACTTTGATTGGATGGATTTCCTAGCTAAAAGAATACATGAGCAATTAGTGAGAATGAAAAGGAATTCTGATGCACCCTCTTTTTGGCATTGCTCAAGTCTAGTTTGGATGTTCTTTGTTGTTGTAAGGAAAATGATGCCCTAGATTTTAGTAAAGGAAAATAATGATCAGGGAGACCCTATTCCTATTTACTATTGGACTACTCATCTGAGGAGCATTGAGTCTTTTTATAGATTTAACTTAGAATTTTTAGGGCCAACATTGAAGATAATGTATGGGAAATGCCCTAGGCTACCACCGTTGGCCAAGAAATTGTTAAGAATAGAGGGTGTCAAAGAAGGAGATTGGTACATCCTTATAGAAGGCATAATCATTAGACTATACGACTTCACTGGTAAGCCTTTTCTGCTACCTCATTTTGTTATAGATAGATTATTAGCCCTAGAATATTTGAGGCAAGCAGAGTTTATTAATATGAACTATGGCTCTGGAAGGAAGAGAAGATGTTTGTTGACCTACCATAGTGTTGATGATATAACCATCACCAAAAAGGGCCAAGGTGAACAAATCACCAATATTTGGATAGGTTGGGCCTGTTCTACATTCCCTAGAGATGGAGATATGACTCGGATGATATATTCCACAAGAGGAACATAGCCCTGAATGGAGAGAAGGCCTACAAATTTGAGAAAAAATCCAGGCCTCATTTTGAATAGGGTAGAAATAATAAGGAAAATGCTCCTTTAGATTGGAATGTTGCCAAGATGGAACAACTTCCTCCATGGTTAGATTTCTATGAGCAGGTTGTTGATTTTGATTTAGATAAGAATGAAAACCATCAGTTGTAGGAGTCTACCATCAGAGAAGTTGAGGGTAAAAATAAATGGAATGAAGCCAAGATAGTAGACTGGTGGAGGATGAGAGTTGAAATTGGTAAAGAGAAATCCAAGTTTGGACTAGTAATTGACAATGATTTTTCTGATAGATATGATAAGAATATCACAACTTGGAAAGCAAAGGACCCAAAGAATATAGTGCTAATTTATAAGAAGCCACAACCAGGGTCAGATTCCCCATCCCCACCTTCACAAGAAGAATCTCAAGAAGAAGGGGCTGGTACTCCATTAACTGTTCTGAAGTTCTAAAAACATTTTAGCCTTCAACTGAACAATTAGAGAATTTTCCAAAAGGGGCATAGTTAATGAGTAAGATGCATTATTCTGATGAGAGGGCTATTAGCACACAAGTAATTCAGATAGTAAGTAGGCCCAAATACCTAGCCCTAGGTGGAGAGCCTTTTAATATAGAGATAGATTGGAATGAGAAGGATAAGAACTTTGTGTTCACACTGGTAAGTTTCACCACTACAACTATAGTGGAGTTGAATCCTATTTTGAAGAAACATTGCAGGAGGAACCATTATAGGAAGGTTTTGGGGAAGACATAGAGAATGAGAAATTAGCAGCATTGTAAGTTTTTAAAAGAAAGGCCAAAAGGGCACTAAAGGGAACTCAGAAGGATATTTGTAAGAAATAGAAGTTGGATAAGGAGAATATTGTTGAGGAGACCCCTATTTCAGCTGTAGAAGAAGTACAACAAATGCAACAACAAAGAGACAGCTCTAGAACACCCTACATCTGTAGGTAAAGGTATGGTCTCTATCCCCTCTTCTCCTTCTCCTCCTCCTTCCCCAAATAAAATTCCTTCCCCTTCTAAGCAAGAGGTTGTAACAAAAGTGCCTTCTCCCCCTCACAGTTCACCACCTGTTTCACCAGTAAATATTGAGGGCCAAACCAACCCATCTCCTCCAAAGTCACCTAAAATTCCTCCTTCATCATCTCCCATAATTCCATATTTGCCATTGCAACCTCCCCCATCATCTAAAAAGTAAGCTATTTCATCCACACCCACTCACCCTTCTGTGAGTTTTACTATAGTTTCCATGAGTTTGCCAATTGCAATAATAGATAGTCATAGATTCCACTGTAGTCACTTCTACCAAGCCATCATCAGCTATTGATTCTACTCTCTCCTACCTTATAGCCTCTCCTCCTCTTATGAGTTATCCTACACTAGAAACTTTGCAAAAGGAGAAGGAAACTTCATAGAAAATTCAAGATTTTTGGGTAGAGAAACTATCCAAACCTTCCAAGAGGATGGCTATGAAGAGAAGAACCATGTCTGTTGATCTAGTTTCTAGGTAGAGGACATCCAGATCCATTATTCCTCTAGTAAGCAAGCCTGAGATTGAAATGACTGCTCAAGACTACCATCTAGAAGAATACATAGAAGATATTGAGCAGTTACCTACTTGAAGATGAGTTGGTGATAGCTAAGGCTCACTTGGACACTTTCTATGTCAAGGTTGATATATACAAAGAGAAAGTGGACAAGTTAGAGTGATAATTGAAAAGCTTGAAAAAATAATCACCAACCAAAAATAGATAGAGAAAGCTCTCAGAAAGGAAGCAAAGAATTGGTAGGACAAATTTCAAGAGGCCAATAAGCTCAAGGAGCAAGTAGAGGAACAAAAGAAGAAAAATGAAGAACAAGCCAAAGAAATATAGAGCTTGAAGCAACAGCTTCAGATTGAAAAGGCTAAGTCTTCAAGCTTCTCTAAGGTAGGGCTAAATAAAGTAAGGAAAGAATTATTGTCTAAAGTTCTAGAGAAATGCTCAGAGTTACAACCCATCATTGATTACATGGATGATGCTAGTCACCTACTTCAGAATGTTTAGGAAGATCTGGATAGCTTCACTAGAGAACTACAACCCATGGTGATTCTAGTTGAGCAGATTTATAAGTTGGTAGATAGTAGGCTCAGTGAGACTGCTAAACCTATTCCTAACAAAGAATGGAATATTGCTAGAGTTGCTACCAGAGTTGTAGTAAAGAAGCACAGAATGCTCCAAAAGGCTTGGCTATTGTTTGATAAGGTTGAAAATATGATCTGAGGATGTAGTGGACATAAATAAAGAGATGATTCAGAATGGCTTCAGAGGTTTATGGATGGAGAATAACACTTTGCTATCAGTGGAAGAGATTAAGAAGAGTGTTGTTGAGAGCCTCCAAGATGAGTCTGAGATTGATGCTCTGGAAGAGCCAATTGATCAGGAGCAGGTTTCACAAATGATTATTGATTTTACCAGGCTCAGAGATCTGATGGAGGACTTGGTAAATAAAGGAAGTGCTACAAATTATGAAGACACTGCTGAGTTGGAGTACATTCACAAGTAGCTTAAAGAGACTTCCAACCCCTCTGAAGTAGTTTGGAAATAAGCTTTACAAACCTTGAAGTTGATGGTGCAGTTGTTTGGAAAGGATGTTGAAGAGGAAAATAAAGAGCAAGAAGGGATAATGCTGAAGAAGAGGCTCAACAAGAGGGTGAAGAACCAAATAGAGTTGTTGTAGACCCTCAAGGGACACAAGCTTAGAATATTTTTTTTTGTACATTTTTGTAGTCATGTAGAAGTTTTGTATTTTGTTTGATTTGTTTTTACTCTGACATTGTTAGAAGGTAATAATAAAAGCATGAGGCTAAAAGGTAGAGAATGAAATTTTTGTGAAGGCATTCATGTCATTTTTGAAAAGGCTTTAAAAGGAGAACATAGTTGTATTTTTCTTAAGCATTGGAGCAGTTTTGAAGGAGTGGTGGAGATATTTGTGTTTCTAGTATGATCTCGATATGAACGTTTACCCTCTAGGATGTTTCATAAAGTTTTTAGAGGGTAATGATCATATGGAAATTATTCTTTGAAGCATTTTTGAAGATAAATTTTTGACTCCTGATGCCCAATGGATAAGACTCTGAGTTCGATGGCTTTGTGAGCAAATCCACCTAGGAGGCACTAGAATGTAGGCCCAAAATGGCCACATCCTTAGAAAATTTTGAAAATTTATTCTAAGGCATGAAATCTCTATTCCATTGAGGATATAGAGTATTTTGGAGTGGATCCGCACAAGAGGTTTCATTCCACTCAACACTTAGTCTTTTTGTAAACATATGCTAAGTGTTCCATTCCACCTGATGCCTAGTGTATTTGGTAGTGGATTCTATGAGGGTTCCCAATCTATAATTATTTTGAGTTTTGATGATGTCAACATGATATAAAGTGTGGATTGGTGATTCTTCTTTATTCTGTGCACTCCAATGACTAAGTGTTGAGAATCTGCATTCTACTGAGTTCCAAGACTAATGTTGAGTGGAATGGTGATAAGAAGGTTGAAAGTGTTTGAAAGGAAGTAAAGGTAGTGGAATAGCACAAAGGTCATTTGCATTGCTTGTAGAGCGGATTGGCGATTCCATAGTCAAACCAAGTCAGAGATGATGTCAGCATGATTTTTGAGTGGATTGTAACTTTTGCTTTATGTTATGGATGTGAGAAAGAAGTTAGATGTTTTGAAGGCTAAGTGAGCAGATTGATGATAGACTTGATTCTACTTGCAACTCAGTGTATTTCTCATCGAAACTCGATTCCACTGGCTAAAGCTATCAAAGATGATGTCAACATTAATTTTGAGTGGATTGGCATTTTGTTTCTTCCCCACTATTTTGTAGAGCATTTTTGAATATTTAATCATAGTCATTCACTAAGAGCATCAATGATAGAGATTTTGCTGATATTTTATAGTGTATAAAGGTAAATTCTTGGTGGATTGAAGAACAGTCAGTTTAAGGTGGGAAGGTGAAGCATCCAAGGGTTTTCAAGAACCAAGAACTAGAGTGGTTGCAGATCTATGGTGGAATGGAGTTTTAAAGAACAATGAGTGGTCCAGATCTAGTTTATAATGGCTTGAGGCTCAACTACCATCATCGAACCAGCAAGTTGTAGAGCTGAGCTACCATGGCGGATGACTTCCAATGGATTTCCCGGACTCAATGAGCAAATGAGATAATGCCAGTGTAGCTCTCTACTGATCTATCAAATTTTAAATTCTTGTAATGTCTCCTCTAATTCTTTCAATTGTAAACTATAAATAGAGGTCGAACCCTCAATTTTTAGGGTCGGCTCTAGTGCGTTTGCTTGCCCTACTATGTAAATATTTTCTGCAAACTAATGGAAGGAGCATTACTCGGATTTTTGACTTGAGACTTGTATATTATATTTCGTTCAAGAGGTTCGAAGCTGTGAATTGCATTTCTATCAATGTTGTAATGGTTAGTTCATTCCATTTGCATTGGATTACTAGTTGTTAAGGTAGTTGAAATCTGTTCATAGTTAGATCTGTGTTGGTAGGAAGTTTATTTCTGCAAAGTCTGATTATTGATCTATTCTGCTAAATTGGATTGTCAATATATTGGATATTGGAATTGCTTCTTGGGACATATCTCTATTTATGCTTTATTATATGAATATTTCATGGTTTTGGGTGTTGCTAATCTTGAGTGTGGGACACTAGAAGTAGTTTGTTAGAGGTTTTGCCTATGGATGCCTATGTTGTTAGCCCTATCCAGCCATTGTTAATGCATATTTCTCTAACCCTAAACCTTTTTCTAACCCTATTCCTCAAACCCTTATTGAGCTTAATTGAGTCAACATCTTACTAAGTTGACAAGGAACCAACCTACTCTGGAGGTTGGATTGAAGTAGTCTTTGGTCCATCCAATGTTGAGTGTTGAGCTGTGACTATCGGGTGCAAGCCTGGATAGAAAATTGGAAGATAGATAGTTGCAGTATCAAGTAAAACTTGATGACAATTCAGTGCCCAACATGCATGTATTTCATGATTGAATGGTAAATATGGGGATTCTAAAAAAGGACAATGGTGTAGGCAAAAGAGAAAATTTCCCTAAATTCCTATCAAGAAATCACTAATGAGAGAACTACATTTATATAACCTATGATGCAGATATTTGTTGTGTTTGGAATGAATGAGTTAAACCCATTACATACCAATTTTTTATTATAAGAGATGGACTATTTCTTGATTCAAATATTCATGCAAATGATAAAACACTTTAGTGAAGTTATTCATAATGCCAAGAATGGAATAAAGTTGAATAAATGGATAGAGGACTTAAATATGTACTCCGAATGAAAATAATGAAGACAAAGATGACATATAGAGCCTAAAAATAGCAATCATAAATATTCAAAAAGGTAATTACATGCACCTAGGTACCCCAAATAGGAACATTTATCTTAGTGGAACCTCCAATGGGTAGAATGAGATACAAAAAAACTTAATGAGCATTGGTAGGGAGGCAACAATGCCACCCAACGTAATGAATGTTAAAGAGTTGTTGGAGTCCCCTAATTCACAACCATTAAAGAAGCCTAATACAATCACATATTAACCATAATAAATTGTGATACCTTTAGATCGTAAGGAAAAGGGTAAGAAAGGATAAGAAATAACCTCAATGATGGATATTAGTTCTAGTGAAATGAAAGGATTGACAACAATATTAGATTTTAGTGGCTTAGTTGAATCTAAGGATTGAGAAGTAATGTAACTATCAATGGAAGTTCTAGAATTGGTACTATTAATTAATATTGTCCTAATTATAGGAGATGAAATAAAAAATGGATGGTATATTAAAGAATCTTGTAGTTCTAACTACTAGCACTATTATTCAATCCCTAGTGAGAAGGTGTCAATTATGGTACTACTAAGTATTTTCTACTAGCTACCAACACGAAATTTAATTTTCAACAAAGTGCAAGGATTTGTAGGTATATATTATTTTTATCATAAAAATAATGAGAAAGATATGCAATTTATCATGGGTTTTAGGATATCATATTTAAAGGATAAGATACTAATAATCAAAGTGATGTACAAATATGCCTTAAGAAGATTTCATTAAAATATAATGTGGATTGTTGTAGGTGGAGGGTCAAGTAAGGAAAATGGTGCAAAATATTCAATTTGTGGAATAAGATATAAATATTGGAATTACACTTGTATTGGAATCCCAAATACAAGAGGCACTAACTAATCTACTCTAGTGCTCCAACACGTGTATGAATGGGGATAAGTAGTAAGAGAAACAACAACTAGAAAATATTAAATCGTTCATGTAACCAATGTAACAATATTAATAGTAATATTGGATCACTTTGGTGACTATAGAAATCATGTAGAAAATCTAGTCCAAATGAGATACAAATATTATAAGTTTTCTCAAAAGGTTGATCAACAAATAAAGTTTATGGTAGAAAATATTTAACACATCTACTTGAGACATCCAAAAAGAGATTAATAATTTCATATAGATAATGGGGTAGAAAACAAAGGATAAAAATAAAAGTGGAAGAATAAGGGGATTGATTTGTTACTTATAGACGTATTTGGGAGTTATTGAAATTGTCTTGTTAGTTTAGTAGGTATAATATCATTAATTGTTGGTTAAGGAAGTTTAATTTTTTTATTGCTTTCTCCCTGTAATAAGTTTAAAACTGTGACAAACCCTGTGGACAACTTTAAAATAAAATATCAATAAGCTCACTCTTTGACGAAAATAACCTTTTAGTAGTGCAACTTAGAAAGGGGTAGCTGATGGGCTATCATCAAAAATATCATTAATTCTCAATGAATTTGCCAATCCAGGGCAGTGTACAAGGCTATCTGCAAAAGAAGGAGTGAATAGGGCTATAATTTAAGGTCAATTGGGAGCAACAAGTCTTATTGGTGGAACTAATTGTGTGGGGGTTTTTAGGTCTCTTCTACCTCTAAATTGCATAAATTGAACTTTAATCTAATTGCAAGAATGAAAACTAATTGTTGATTACAGAAATGAAACCTTAGTTACAGTTGCAAGAATAAAATATGATTAAATTGCAGAATTAAAACCCTAGTTACAGTTGCAAAATTGGAAACCTAATTACAGTTGTTAAATGAAAGTCTATTTACTCTTGAAATAATGAAAACTAAAATTAAGTCCTATCAATACTCTATAACAGAAGGTTGTCAATCTTATGTGCAAGGGTTGACAACAAAAACAATAATGCAGGAAAATTGTAGAAAACTGTAAATTGTTGGAAATGGAAATTGCAGTAAATTAGAAAGTTTTTGGAAAGCAAAAAGACTAATAAGATCTACTACTAATCACATCACAAAAGTATCTTGAATATAAAATAAATTATTAGGACTGAAATGGATGTTAACTACTACAAAAGAATGAAATTGACAAGTTTCACAGCTTATTCTACTGCAACAAAATAAAAAAAAAACTTGTCTGTTAGTCCTCCTCCTAGGTCTGGAAGTGGCCAACCTCATTTTCCAGAAGAAGGTATGAGTTCCTCTCTCTCTAAATATTACTCACACTCAAACATAACAAAATGAATAGAAAAACTTGTACTTTATTGATTCAGAACATGATTACAAATATGTTGCTAAAACCTGTTACAGAACTGTAACAATTTTAGTTTTCTCACTTATTCTCTATCTATCTTTTCTCTACTACCATTTCTACTATTATTATTATTCTTCTTCTTAGCTCAACCTGGATGGGAGCTATCTTTTATAGATGCCTAAAATATAATTACAACAAAAAATATACTTTGCAAATTAATTCCTGTTATTCTGTAGTATTTCCTGGGTTTATCTTAGAAGAGCATCTTTTCCATAAATTGTGGCTTTGGACGGCAAGGATGACAAAGTCAGATGGGATATATTTTACTTTAACCTCCTCAGCCTTATTTCCATTTTTCCATCGTCATAAAGCAGTCAACAGGACAAAAAGTGCTTTATGTTCTCAATCTAGAGCTAAGTGGCTCAATCCGAAGATATTCGCTCAATTCGAAGAGACTATATTTCTCAATCCGAAGATCTTCAGAATGACAAACTATGTACTCTTCAATTAATTCAGTTGCATTTCTTAGGTATATTAGTCCTTAGGATCAGATTGCAATAGCCTTCATTACTCTTCATGTGTGAATTCCATGCCTTGCCATTCATTGGTAGTTGGCTGGAATTTACACAGGAAACTCGATTTCTGCTGCACAGTAACAGTTATTTGCACTATTTTCTAATTTCAATGAAATTAATGTTAGAGAAACATCAAAATAAAAATAATAAAGTTTTGCTATCAGCCTAAGCATAGCCCTTATGTAACAGGTCATGGCAAAGTGACATAAAACTACACAAAAACTGTAAAAATCAGCATATAATATTCCAAACACATCAATCATGCAAAAAATTAATACACAACATATTAGACAAAATTAACTAGTATATAAAGTAAATCATAGAGTTTTAGGAAAGTTTTAGTTGTTCAAAACATGTTATGATGGAGGCATTTCTAGGCCTCATCATTTTCCTCCCAACTTATATTAATGCATGTCCTCATCCATTCTATTGGGCTATAGAATCACAGATATCCATATTCAAGTTCTATGATCTGTAGAACAACATTTTGCCTATATAGTATCCTCTGTTCTCCTGAAGGTTTCTGAGCTAATTTTCAAACTACTCATCTGGTTGAGGATCCTCTTCAAAATAGTAGGGAACTGGAGTAATGATAATTGGAGGCCTAAATCTGAGACCTACCCAGTTATGCTGCATAATTTCAATAATCTGTATCACCCCTTTTGTAGCAATATCTACAATAGCATCTATTTCCTCCTTTGCAACAACATCTGTTTCCTCCTCTATAGCAGCATTTGTGTCTTCTTCTTCCTCATCCTCTTTTTCGAAGACTACATCAGTTAGAGCAGAGTAAAACCTATCAAAGCTTCTTAGGTTTCCTCTGAAATGATGCTTGTAGACCAATTTGATAAGACCATGGTGGCGAGGGTTATCTTTTCCCTCCTTATAGAATTTTGCCATGTTTTGCAGTGCTTGGTGCAGATATAGGGGAAGATTTACCCTAACCTCAGGTTGTTGCCTACCATGTCTAAGGTGGTTCAAAATTTTAAAATGATGCCCTGATAAAACTACATACTGCCCTTCATAGGTTAAAAACTTGATTACCCATGTGGCTACTTCATCCCAGGGTTTTTGCAAGCTGGTCCTCTTTACACCCTTACACATGTTATTTATCAAGTATTCTGGTTCTTTATCATCTTCTTCCAGAAATTGACTAACTATGTTTGCTAGTGTATTCTTGCCAATTCTAGAAATTTGAAGACCCTCTAATGAAATTTTAGTAATTTGACTAAGAACTTCAAGGGTTACCTTAATTCTCATGTCATTGATGTGCACCCTATTGTTTTTGAATGTACAAGCAAATTCGGCAGCCAAACCTTCAGAGCTTCCATAAAATTTGTCTAAAAATGGCATAAACCCTCCATCTTCAAAAATTTGCAACACTTCTAGAATCTCTCGAAGGATGGTAGTATATGTTGGTTCCATTTTTATCTTTCATCCCATTTTTCTGTTCTTGTTGTGCTGAAAATACTGCTCACCTCTGCTGCTACAACCATCTGCTAGGTCACTAGTTTTTGGTTTCTATAGAATTATAGGGTTTTCTCTTTGGATTTGCAATGTTTTATTATTCTTAGGAAATAAATTCTTGTAATCATGTTGCATCAGTGATTACTTCTTTGGAATGAAGAGTGGCACGCTTCCTTATTTTTGACTTGGACACCTATCCATCAATCATTGGACAAACATCCTTGCCATAAAATCTCCTTAGCTCATCCAATCTATGCATAATTTTCCCACATGCATGGTTATTAGCAATGAACAGTGGTGGCATGTTATTAGTTATTTTCTTCATGATTTCGTACTTCCTCGAGATGAGATAAATATCACTGCGAACCAGTTGACATGTGTTAATGATCACATGGAGTCAAAAATTTTGTTGATCGTGTATTTTCTCCCTCCTTGGATGCCACATGGAAACATAACATTAAGTGCTCATTCCGAAGATTAAATTTCATTTCGAAGATAAAGGTTCACTCCGAAGACAAAGCATGACTTGTCATTCTGAAGACAGTTTTCAATCCGAAGACAAGGTTGGACTTGTCATTCCGAAGACAATTTTCAATCCGAAGACAAGGCTAGACTTGTCATTCCGAAGACAATTTTCAATCCGAAGATAAGGCTGGACTTGTCATTCTGAAGACAATTTTTAATCTGAAGACAAAACTTCATTCTGAAGATACAATACAGTAGTCATTCCGTAGATATAGTAGAAACCAACATTTTTCTTTTAAAACATGTTTTGCTTATGCCAAATCTTATGAACACTTTTATACTAATGGTTAATTCTCATATACTATATATCAAATATTTACAATGAGAAAAGTGCAAGAAACATATACCTATTTAAAACAAGTTAATGCAAGTTTTTGAAAGATGACTGCTTTTGTTGATGCTCTACTGAGGCTTACTGCAATACTTCAAAAACAAATGTAGTTGGTGAATTTGCACAATGGTGACTCAAACGTTTTCAAGGTTATGCATGCCAGAAAATTAGTTTTCATGCATACCAACTCAATAGTGCCTTAGAAAAAGGTTTTCACTACTGAGTTATTCATTTTTCTCTTTTTTTTTTTTATTCTGATTATGCCCATGAAGGAATTCACAACCAGAATTTATTCATATTTTTTTTTCTAATTTTTATTTTTTTATTTTTTTGTTTTCTTGAAATCCATGATTATGCTCAATCTGTGGCAATTGTGGTGGAAGAGGGAATATCTTCTACCTATTGTGCATCCAAGCTATCAAGTTGTTGCAAGAACTCCTCCTTAGTTAGAGGTGTATGGTACACTCAAATACGATGTCCATTCACTACCAACTTTCTTCATGAATCATCAATGGGAGAGAGGCGAGCTGCTCTGTTGTCAAATACTTCTTCAATATGGTACGATCCAAGCCATCTAGTCCTTAGTTTTCCAGGGAATTCCACATAGCGAGAATGAAATAGTAAAGCCCAATATCCTTGCTGAAATTTTATTTGTTGTAGGTGGCCATCATGCCACAACTTCCTCTGCTCTCGAATTACTTCAGTTTGGTGTAGAGCATCCAACCGAAGTTCATCCAATGCATTCAGCTACAGAATCCTGTCCGCCTGTGCCTATGACAATTCAATTACAATTTCCAATGTTGTGCACAATTTTAGTGGCTCAAATTCAATAGGCAAGAGGGGCTTTTTACCAAAAACCAGTTCATAAGGTGTGAATCCAGTAGTGGATTTCCAAGTAGTATTGTAAGCACAAACTGCTTTAGCTAATTTATCTAGCCAGTTTATCCTATGAACAACTACTGTTTTCATCAAGATCCGTTCCAATTCTTTGTTTGTTACCTCAACTTGGCCATTTGCTTGTGGGTGGTAAGGTAATGATTTTCTATGTTTGATTTCATACAACTCTGTAAAAGCCTCAATAACTTTAGATGCAAATTGGGGTCCTTGGTCTGTGGTGATAGACCGTGGAGCTCCAAATATTTGAAAATTTTGGTTATACAAGAAATCAATGACCTTATCTTCATGAGCATGTTTGAAAGCACGCACCTCTACCCACTTTGTTAGGTAATCAGTGCATACCATAATATGCACCTTTCCTTGAGAAGGTGGATCAATAGGTCCCACAAAATCAAGCCTCCACCTCTCAAATGGTTTTAAAACCACTTGAGGCTATAGTTGCATTTCATTTGTGTGAGTGGGTTTCCCCATTCTTTGGCATGCATCACAATGCCTGATGTACTTTTTCACATCCTTGTGAAGAGATGGCCAATAATATTCTATTCCTAAAATTTTCCTAATTGTTCTTTTTATAGAATAGTTTCCACCGGAGGGTTCATCATGACAAGCCCTAAGGATATCATATACCTCATCCTTTTGGATGCACCTATGTAATACATGGTCAGGACTACTATTGAAAAGCATACCTTGAATCCATTCAAAAGAAGAGCTCTGTTTGATCAAT
The DNA here is from genome assembly GCA_028583015.1 of Wollemia nobilis. Lineage (NCBI taxonomy): Eukaryota > Viridiplantae > Streptophyta > Pinopsida > Araucariales > Araucariaceae > Wollemia > Wollemia nobilis. Next base: position 3,866,040 of record JAQPPZ010002395.1, on the reverse strand, counting down.
TGTTTTCTTTATTTGGAAGTAAAATGTGGGGGAACTTTCCCTATGACCAAATAGTTGGCTATATCTGTAAACCAAGGTGATTGGATAGATATAGCAAATAATTTTTCATCAGGAAAAGTGTCCACTAATTCCCTTTCCTCTGTGTTCTACAACCTGGACAAAAAAACTATTACAACATTAGCTTTTCCTGGTTTATTAATTATTGTGATATCAAATTCCTGCAACAAAAGTAACCAACGGATAATCCTTGCACTCACCATAGGATTATTCATAAAATATTTAATGGTTGTGTGATCTGTGTGAATGAATATTTGATAACCTGTGATGTAATGCCTAAATTTATTGATGGCATAGATTACTGCCAAGAATTATTTCTTAGTTGTGGTATAATTTTTTCAGCTCCTATCAAGTTCTTGCTAATGTAGTAGATAGCATAGTGTTCACCATTGTCGATTTATCCCAATGTTGCTCCAATTGTAGTATTGGAAGCATCAGTCTGTATGTGGAATGGTAATGTCCAGTTAGGTCCTCTTAACACAAGTGGAGTTACTAATTTTTCTTTCAGAGCTTCAAATGATTCCTGAGACTTTGCAGTCCAAGAGAATTCATAATCTTTAGTCAATAGGGAAAACATGGGATGGCCTATTGTGCTAAAGTTAGGAATAAACCTGCGGTAAAAACCAACGTGTCTTAGGAAGCTTCTGACATCAGTCTGAATTTTAGGAGGGAGAAGGTTCTTGATAATTTCCACCTTTGGATCAACCTGGATCCCTTGAGGAGAGATGTGATGACCAAGAAATATTCCTTCCTCCATCATCATAAAACATTTGTCTAGATTTAAGGATAATTGGTAGGTTTCACAGCGAGTTAAAACTTTATCAAGGTGTTCCAGTGTAAAGTCAAAAGTTTTTCCATAGACTGTGAAATCATCCATGTATATTTCAACACTATTGGTAGTCAGATCAGAAAGTATGGCTAACACTGCTCGCTAAATTGTTGTCGGGGCATTACACAAACCAAAAGGTAAGACCCTATAGGAAAATGTTCCCCATGGACAGGTAAAGTTTGTTTTCTCTTGATCTTTAGGTGCAACCTGAATTTGATTATATCCACTAAATCCATCAAGAAAATAAAAATAATTCTTTCCAACAAGAGTATCTAACACCTAATCTATGAATGGCAATGGAAAATGATCTTTGTATGTCACTTTGTTCAGTTCTCTATAGTCTATACATACTCTCATTTTTCCATTTTTCTTAGGCACTATAACCAATGGAGAGACCCACCGGCTATCAAAAATTGGGTAAATGAATCCTACTTCCAAAAGTTTTTCAATTTCTTCTTTCACAATATCCCTCAAGGTAGGATTTAGTATTCTCTAAGGCTTTCTTACAAGATTGAAATTTTTAGTATAAATTCTATGAGTACATACATCAGGGTGAATCCCTGACATATCTTTGTAATCCTAAGCAAAAACATGGATATGCTTCTGCAAAACAGCTATCAATTTTTCTTCCTCTTCCCTAGTAAGCTGTCTATTTATGTTAAGAAATTTGCCTGGATGGACTTCTATTTGTTTTGTATTTGAAAGGACTGAATTTACTTCTTCATAATTGTTGACTAGGGAATTAAGAGGACAATTATGAGATGGGAGGACATAAGAATTTTTTGTCTCATTGATTTTCGATGGAAGCATATCCTGTATGGAACAATGAGAAGGGAAGATCAAGTGATGGTGCCACCCATGTGGTGGTGAAATAGATGTTTCCTGTGATGGTATAGATGGCCTTTCTTTAGAACTTTGACCTTCTTCTCTCACTAGCAATTGATTGATATTGGTTGCTTCCTCTTCTAACCCTTGTTCATGCAGAACATTCATTAGGACTATTTCATTTTCTAAAATTTCTATGTCATGGAGGTCTTCTGTGTGTTCCCTTACTACCAAGGTGGATAGTGTGGAAATAACCTCTTATGGTTCTTCATATGAGTCAGGAAACCATAACTGACATATGAAATTGCTTAAAGGTCTTGCAGGAGGATATAGAGAAATCTGTTTTCGGTAAATACCATTTGAAATTGTCATTTTTCCAGATCTGTAGTCTATAAAGGCTGTTGCAGTTGCAAGCCAAGGTCTTCTTAGGATAATGGGATAGCCATGTTCTGATTTTCTTGGCTGTAAAACCAAAAAATCTATAGGGTATTCCCAAGAAGAAACTTCTATAGGGACATCTTCAATGATACCTTCAATTTTTGCAACTGACCTATCAACCATTTCTAAAATTGTGAATGTGGGGATGAGATGCTTGAGCTGTAATTGTTCCATTGTATCCTTGGTCATGATATTTATTACAGCTCCTAAATCAACTAAGACGTTTGATATTGGTACTGAGCTTATGATCACTATGATAACTGGACTTCTTGGGTCACTATACTTTGGAGGTACTAGTTTTCTTGACAAGAGATCAACTATCTTTCCTTCAACATGAACAATTTTAGGAAATGCTTTATTTTTTCTTCTTGCTCTTCTGTTGCATAAATCTCAGATAGTTCTTTTAATAATAGGTATATCCTTAATGTCTTGCAATAAGTGCAGTGATATGGTTAATTTTTTGAGTTCTTTCACTAACTCTGATTCAAAATTTTTTACTGTAGTGTTATGTCTCTCAGGGTATGGAATTATCCCTGATGAAGGTAAATGTTCTTCCTATGGTTCTTCTTATTTTTTTTTTGTTGGTTTGACAATAGGTTATTGAATTTCATCTTATTTCACTTCAATTATAACAGGTTCAAGTAAAAATTTCCCTGAACATAGTTGTATTTTGCTACAATCCAGAATTTACATATCTGAATTTCCTTCAAAATCAACCATATAGACAGGAGCTGCCTACCTTATGTTATTTGGATTTATTATAGGTTGAGATAGTAATTGAGGTTGTTTCACCTGTTGCATTTGTTGATTTGCTTTTCCTTGAAAATTTTGATTTGGTGCAAGCAGCAAATTCTGAGTTTGACCTTGATTTCTTTGTTGCCTTAGATAGGACTGGTATTGTTGACCCCATTGCTGTTGATTTTACATCCAAGATAGATTAATTTGATTCTGAGTCCATGGTGGGTTATTTTGATTCCATGATGGGTTATTCTAGTTTTGATTCCAGGTTGGATTATTCCAACCTATATGTGGCCATTATTGAGAATTTGTCCATTGAGAATAATTCCAAGGATGTTGGGGTGGTTCTGATTGTCCCCAAGACATGTTTCCATGGTTGTTTCCCCAATTTGTAGGAAAATGAGGGGTATTTTGATACTGTTGAAAATTTTCCCCTTGTCTTGGTCCCACATAATTGATTTCTTCTATTTGAGTTTCTAGGATAGTTTTTAGTTGTGGTAGCAGGCAACATTTGTTAGTCAAATGTCCTTTTGAGAAAATACTACAAATGGCTGAAATGGATGTTTTGTTTAGAGGACATTCTTGTAAGGTATGTTTATTCCTGCATCTTGGGCAATAAATTGCTAAAGGTTTTGTGGTTTTTGCTTTATCAGACATTTCTCCCAGAGCTATGTTTAATTATACCAAGATATTAGACTTAAAATTTACAAGTTCCTCTATTAGGTCCTTCACATCAGTGCCATTTGTACTCTTTTTCTTTCTTTTCTGCCTAGTGTGAGAGTAATTTTTGCAAAGATCCATAATCTCATCCATATTACGAGTACTTACATCCCCATTTCCCATAAAATCTAATACCTCTCTAGATTCATCTTGTAATCCTCTTAGAAAAATGGTTTTGCACAATTCTGGTTCTCCTAGTCCACACCTTCTTTGAATAAACACAAATCTATCAAGGTAATCTTCTAATGTTTCATCATCTTCTTGTTTAATTCTAAACAACTCATCTTTCCTGTTCCTTACTCGACAATACTCTTGATACTTGTCTAAAAACACAGTCTCCATTTGATCCCAGGTTTTGATGCAGGAGCATCCAGTGACATTTGATGTAGGAGCATCCAGTGGAAGCAGAGCCATTTTTGAAAATTTGGCTAAGGAAGATGTCGCGATTTCGTGACATGTCGCGAAATCGTGACCAAAAGAGGAGAAGAAAGAGGAGGAAAATTGTTGCGATATCACGACAGAAAAAGTGTCGTGATATCGTGACACAAAGAGGAGAGAGAAGCGACGGGGAAAAACTGTCGTGATATCGCGACAGAGAAAGTGTCACGATATCGCGACACAAAGTGGAGAGAAAAGATAGTGAGGAGGAAAACTGTCACGATATCGCGACAAAAAAAGTGTCGTGATATCACGATCAAAAGGAGGAGAGAGAAGTAGCAGACGAAGATGTCGCGATATCGCGACCTGTCACGGTATCACGACTCGCAAATGAAAGAAGAAAGCAAGGAGGAAAGATGTCGCGATATCGCAACATGTCGCGGAATCGTGACCCAAATAAGAAAGTGAAGGTGCAGAGGAAAAATGTAGCGATTTCGTGACATGTCACAATTTTGCGACCCGCAGAGGAGAGAGAAGGTGCAGAGGAAAGGATGTCATGATTTCATGGCATGTCGCAGTTTCACGACCCGCCAAGGAGAGAGAAATCCAGGAGGAAGAAATGTCACAATTTTGTGACATGTCGTATTTTCGCGACCAGAAGGCAATCAAAGAAGCCAGAGGAGAAAGTGTCGCGATATCGTGACACGTCACATTTTTGTGACTCGAAGACGAAAGAGGAAGCATGGGAGAAATATGTCACAATTTTGTGACATGTTAGGTTTTCGTGATCCGAAGAGAAGAGGAAGAGAAAGAAGGAGAAGATGTCACGATTTCGTGACATGCTACATTTTTGGAGGCCATTACAGAGTGACGCATGGCAGTTTAAAGGAAGTGAAATGACGGTTATAGGAGCCATTACAGTGCATTTGAAAGAAGAATATGACAGAGACAGAGGTCAGACGGTAGTTACAAAACTGTTACAGGGAAAAGTGACGGAGAACATAAATTGGATGACAGTTACAGGGGCCGTTGCAGAATGCAGTTATGGAACCGAACAGTCATGGCAAAAATGAATCGAGGGGCCACCTATTGGAAGATGAAGAGGCACGCAAAAAAATATAAAAGGGGGAAGCAGAGGCATGCAGAGGGGTTGGAAAATAGTTGTAGGCAGAGGTTGTAGATTCGAAGGCCAGAGGGCCCTTCTGGCCCTGCTGCGCTGTTTTTCTTCCAAAGGAGCTGAAGGGTTCCTAGGTAGTGTAGACAGATGCACCAAGTGTGAGGCAGTCTGCACTAGGTTCCATGGAGATGGAAGACCATGAAATAGATGAGAACTGGACCTATTTTGGACTGTGTTTCCTTCCATAGAAAGCTCAGAATCCTGGGTAGTGTGAACAAATTGTCGGACAAGGCAGTTTGCACCAGGATCGTGCATGTCGGAGGACGGTAGGGAAAGCGGTGCGTGAATTTCTTCCAAACACGGGAGGTTAATGGCTGCGACTATTATTCTGTGATTTGATTACAGACTTCAGAGGGTCGGGGCCTCTATAAAAAAAAACCCAAGTGTTGTAATGAGAGGGCATAGAAGCCAGAGGTTGTATTGTGTATGAAAACTATGCCTACGGGCTAGTCTGTGTAAAAGTAATCTTGAAAATAGTGAATGAAAATTTGAGTTTTGGTGTATTCGATTTTTGACCCCCCATCAAGTGGTATCAAAGCGAGAAGTTCCTGAGCATTCAAACAGATCATCGAATGTGAGGCAGTTTGCATCAGGATCTGTGGAACGGGCAGAATCTGGCACTCTGGGTAGTGCTTGCAAGGGGTTTCTGACATGAAGCCTCAGAGGAAAGAATTTGGCACTCGATGCAGTGCTTGCAGGAGGTTTCTATGTGAAGCTTCAAAGGAAGGAGATTGAAACTTTGTGTAGTGTTTGTGGAAGGGTTGATTAAGAGAGCGTTCGAGTCTCGGTGTAGAAGAAGGCGACAGAACAGTGCAAAAGTGAAGGCCATTTCTCCATCAACCCCGGGTGTCTAATGCAGGAGCATCCAGTGATATCTAATGCAGGAGCATCCAGTGGAAGCAGAGCCATTTTCAAAAATTTGGCTAAGGAAGGAAGATGTCACGATTTCGCGACATGTCGCGAAATCGCGACCAAAAGAGGAGAAGAAAGAGGAGGAAAACCGTCGTGATATCACAATAAAAAAAGTGTCACGATATCATGACACAAAGAGGAGAGAGAAGCCAACGGGGAAAAACTGTCATGATATCACGACAAAAAAAGTGTCACGATATCGCGGCAGTTTGTGGAGAGAAAAGACAGCGAGGAGGAAAACTGTCGCGATATCGCAACAGAAAAAGTGTCACGATATCACGATCGAAAGGAGGAGAGAGAAGTAGCGGACGAATATGTCACGATATCGTGACCTGTCACGGTATCGCGACTTGTAGATGAAAGAAGAAAGCAATGAGGAAACATGTCACGATATCGTGACATGTCGTAGAATCGCGACCCAAAGAAGAAAGTGAAGGTGCAAAGGAAAAATGTCACGATTTCGTGACATGTCACAGTTTCACGACCCGTAGAGGAGAGAGAAGGCACAGAGGAAAGAATGTCATGATTTCGTGACATGTCACAGTTTCGTGACCCACCAAGGAGAGAGAAAGCCAGGAGGAAGAAATGTCACAATTTCGTGACATGTCGTATTTTCACGACCAAAGGGCAAGCGAAGAAGCCAGAGGAGAAAGTGTCACGATATCATGACACGTCGCATTTTCGTGACTCGAAGATGAAAGAGGAAGCATGGGAGAAAGATGTCACGATTTCATGACATGTCAGGTTTTCGTGACCCGAAGAGAAGAGGAAGAGAAAGAAGGAGAAGATGTCACAATTTTGCGACATGCTACATTTTAGGAGGCCATTACAGAGTGATGCATGGCAGTTAACGGGAAGCGAAACGACGGTTATAGGAGTCATTACAGTGTAGCTGAAAGAAGAATATGACAGAGACAGAGGTTAGATGGCAGTTACAAAGCCGTTACAGGGAAAAGTGACAGAGAACAAAAATCGGACGGTAGTTACAGGGGCCGTTGTAGAATGTAGTTATGGAACCGAACAGTCATGGCAAAAATGAATCGAGGGGCCACCAGTTGGAAGACGAAGAGGCATGCCAAAAATTATAAAAGGAGGAAGCAGAGACATGCAGAGGGGTTGGAAAATAGTTATAGGTAGAGGTTGCAGATTCGAAGGCCAAAGGGCCCTTCTGGCCCTGCTACGCTATTTTTCTTCCAGAGGAGCTAAAGGGTTCCTGAGTAGTGTAGACAGATGCGCCGAGCGTGAGGCAGTTTGCACCAGGTTCCATGGAGATGGAAGACCATGAAATAGATGAGAACTAGACTTGTTTTGGATTGTGTTTCCTTCCAGAGAAATCTCATAATCTTGGGTAGTGTGAACAGATCGCCGGACAAGGCAGTTTGCACCAGGATCATGCATGTCGGAGGACGGTAGGGAAAGCGGTGCATGAATTTCTTCCAGACATGGGAGGTTAATGGCTGTGGCTGTTATTATGTGATTTTATTATAGAATTCAAAGGGTCGAGGCCTCTATAAAAAAAAAACCCAAGTGTTGTAATGAGAGGGCATAGAAGCCAGAGGTTGCATAGTGTATGAAAACTATGCCTGCGGGCTAGTCTGTGTAAAAGTAATCTTGAAAATAGTGAATGAAAAGTTGAGTTTTGGTGTATTCGAGTTTCGACCCCCCATCAAGTTTGGATGGAATCTGGTTGTAAGCTCATGAACCAGCATAATGCTGAGTCCTTGAGTGTTGAAGGAAAAACCTTGAGTTTCTGATTATCATTTATATAGTCATAGGTTTGACACACTACTTTGAACTCAAACAAGAACTGATCAGGATCTTCAGATGCAACACCCCGAAAGGTTGGAAGCACTAAATATGAGATTGTTTTCATGGGAGAGTTCTGTGTAAGATTTAGAAGAATAGGATATTCAAATGTTCTAGGAGGTTGGAGCACATCTTGATCATCTTGATCATTTTCATTATGGACACATCCATGCTGGTCATCCCCATCTTGATTACCTCTTTCTACCATAATTTCATGTTCTTCAAAAATAGTTAAACCTATCCAAATTTCTTTCTCAAGAGGTCCCAAACATTATGTTGATAATGATTCTGGTAATTTTTCTTGCTCAAGAGATTTTGATGATGATGAAGTTGGTGGTTTTTGTTTTAGTTTTTCTGGTAGTTCAAACACAGGTGATTCACCCCTTATGCATGAAGATCTTCTTAATGGAATAATCCAGGGATATATTTGTATAATTTTTCCTTCTTCATCCCTAGGACTACTCATTCATGCCTACGCCTTAATGACATAAATTATAAGTCAATAATTGTTACTTAACCAGTTGTTATATTCAGATTTTACCCTCAATTTTCACAACTCAGTCTAATTAACAGCTATTGAACTATTGACACATTCTAACAACACTCTCCATAGCAACGGTGCCAAAATTATGGGCTGTCATTAAGCACATCATTAATTCTCAATTAATTTGTCAATCTAGAGTAGTGTACAAGGCTATCTGCGAAAGAAGGGATGAACAGGGCTATAATTTAAGGTCAATTGGGAGCAGCAAGTATTATTGGTGTAACTGATTGTGTGGGGTTTTTTAGGTCTCTTCTACCTCTAAATTACATAAATTTAACTTTAATGTAATTTCAAGAATGAAAACTAATTTCTGATTACAGAAATGAAACCTTAGTTACAGTTGCAAGAATGAAATCTGATTAAATTGTAGAATTAAAACCCTAGTTATAGTTGCAAAATTGGAAACCTAATTACATTTGCAAAATGAAATTATATTTACTATTGCAATAATTAAAACTAAAATTAAGTCCTATCAATACTCTGTAACAGAAGGTTGTCAATCTTCTATGCAAGGGTTGACAACAAAAACAATAATGCAGGAAAATTGTAGAAAACTATAAATTGTTGGAAATGGAAATTACAGTAAATTAGAAAGTTGTTGGAAAGAAAAAAGACTAATCAGATCTACTGCTAATCACATCACAAAAGTATCTTGAATAGAAAATAAATTATTAGGACTGAAATAGATGTTAACTACTACAAAAGAATGAAATTGACAAGTTTCATTGCTTATTCCACTATAGTAAAATCAGAATAAAACTTGTCTGTTAGTCCTCCTCCTAGGTCTGGAAGTGTCCAGCCTCATTTTATAGAAGAAGGTATGAGTTCCTCTCTCTATAAATCTTACTCACACTTAAACATAATAGAATTAATAGAAAAACTTGTACTTTATTAATTTAGAACATGATTACAAATTTGCTGCTAAAACCTGTTACAGAACTGTAACAGTTTAGTTTTCTCACTTATTCTCTATTTATATTTTCTCTACTACCATTTCTAATTTTATTATTATTATTATTCTTAGCTCAACCTAGATGGGAGCTATCTTTTATAGATGCCTAAAATCTAATTACAATAGAAAATATACTCTGCAAATCAATTCTTGTTATTCTATAGTATTCCCTAGGTTTATCCTAGAAGAGGATCTTTTCCAAAAATTATGGCTTTGGATGGCAAGGACAAAAAATTTAGATGGGAGATATTTTACTTTAACCTCCTCAGTCTTATTTCCCTTTTTCCATAGTTAGAAATCAGTCAACAGGTCAAAAAGTGCTTTATGTTCTCAATCCGGAGCTAAGTGGCTCAATTCGAAGATATTCGCTCAATCCGAAGAGACTATATTTCTCAATCTGAAGATCTTCAAAATGACCAACTATGTAATCTTCAATTAATTTCAGCTGCATTTCTAAGGTTGATTAGTCCTCGGGATCATATTGCAATAGCTGCATTCCTCTTCATGTGTGAATTCCATGCCTTGCCATTCATTGGTAGTTGGCTGGATTTTACACAGAAAACCAGTTTCTGTTGCACAATAACAGTTATTTGCACTATTTGCTAAATTCAAAGAAATTAATGCTCGAGAAACATAAAATAAGAATAGTAAAGTGTTGCTATCAACCTAAGTATATCCCTTATGTAACAGGTCATGGCAAAGTGACATAAAACTACACAAAAACTATAAAAATCAGCATATAATATTCCAAAAACATCAATCATGCAAACAATTAATACGCAGCATATTAGATCAACTTAACTAGTATATAAAGTAAATAATAGAGTTTTAGGTAAGTTTTAGTTGTTCAAAATATGCTATAATGGAGTCATTTCCAGTCCTCATCAGTAGCATTCATTGTATGGTCTTAATGATGATCAATTACAATAGAGAATTTTGAAGGGGCTACCTTTTGGTAATGAAGCATTGAGAGATTAAAATATTTTAATAAAATACTTCCAATTGCCACTCACCATAGAGATATGAATCCACTATGGAGTAGGGTTAATCTTGTATGGTGCTAGTTCCTAATGATGGGATTACTCAACCAAAAATTGAATGTGGCTCAAGCTCAATAAGATATTTCAAATGATAGGAAGGTAGTTGTGAGCTGAATACCAGGTTAATCTAGAGAGTAGGACCCATGTTGGCTAAATGTTAATGGTGAAGGAAGAACTGTTGGTAGTTTGTCTTGGTTAGCGCATAGCTAGGTAAATCAAGGAATGCTACTAGGAAGCATATCCCTAGTTTTCAAAGAAAGAAGGCAATGCCTCAAAGAAAATGATCTCCCAAGTCTTCATTATATTAATGTTTAAGTCAATCATGATGAATGTGGTTAGTAATATGAGGCTTACCCTTGGGATGGTGAACTCGTTGATGCAACGAGAAGGATAGTCAACCTCTCTAGTGTTTAGCACCAATAAAAATATATCTATGTTGAGTGTAGTAGAAAATGAGCTCTTTTTTATAGATAGAAAGGAGTATGGAGCTAACTCATTGGAAGTAATGGGTAAGATAGCTTAGGGTAAGTATAACACCTAATGTACTTATATTGAGGGACATATGTAAGTATAGTGATGGGTGAATCTCTACACCTAGTGTGCTTGCATTGATGGAAAAATGTAAGTATAGTGTTGGGTGAATCTTAAACAAAGTGAACTTACATTAATGGATAAATGTAAGTATAGTGATGGGTGAACCTTTTTGAGAGTTGTTCATCGTGTCAACATTGTGTTGGCCAAACCTTAGGTTTAAAAAAAAACTTTTGTGCTCTTATTAAGGTAGAAATTTTGGGTTGTGACATTTGGTATCATAGCATGGTTTGTAGTGGAATAGGCTCACTATGCAAAACTAGTTATGGTGTGTGATAGGAAATATACCTAAGTAGGGTTTAAACTTTACTAGATAGAATAACTAGGAACTCAGTTGCTATAATGAATTGACTCCTATTGACTCTATTGTGTGTGGCCAGGGACAATGCCACCAAAGAGAAGGAGAGGAAGTGTTGCCCCATCGATGAGGTAGACATGACAGACCCATGTAGAGGTTAGGACCTTGGATGTGGGCTTAGAGAATCCTAGAAATGATGGAGAGGACCTCACAGCAATAGTGGCTCAACTTCATGAATATATGGAAGCACATAAATAGTTGTTGGATTCCATTTTGAGTTGAGAAACATAGGCTAGAAACTCTAGAATGGGATAGATAAATGAACCCCTTATCAAGGCACAATAGGCCAGGGTCCTTCTAGAGGTTGAGTTGGGAAAGGATATGAAATATTTAAAATATTCCAAGTTTAATGGAGAGGAAGATGAGGACAAATCCGAAGCTTGGTTGAAAGAGATAGAAACCTATTATACAATGAAGAATTATTCCTCTAGCACTCGTTCATCCTATGCCACTCTACACCTTCAAGGTGTTGGCTTGGATTGGTGGGAAACTTTTAGTAAAGGACTAGGTCTAGAAGCAATAGTGGATTTGAGTTGGGAAGCATTTGTAGAAGCTTTCAAAGATAGATTCCTCATGGAACACTTCTATTCTTGGAAGTTTGAAGAGTTCACTAAACTTCGACAGGGAATTAGGACAATGGAAAATTATTACCAAATATTTGTCAAGCTATTGAAATATGTGTCGACATACAATGAGAAAATGAAGATCCATAAGTTTATACTAGGAGTAGATCCTAGAATAGGGTAGGAGGTGGACATGCAAGAACTTGTTACTCTTCAAAAGGCCTATGATTTGGCCAAGAAGGTTGAAACCTATCTCAAACCCTATTTTGATTATGATGGGTTAGATGAACAAGGCAAAGAGGCATTAAGGAAAAGAAATAGTGCTAGTTTTGTTAAGTGGGAAGGAGAATAGGCTAGTAAGAACTCCCCTAAGTAGGATCGAAGGAATGATAGGAAGCAAGGGAGGTTTAGGAAATGGTTTCAAGGAAAGAACCATAATTCCAATAACCACAATAGTGGTAGCAATAGACCATCATAGGGCAGACTAACTCTCCATCAACAATGAAAATATATGATGGGCAGAAAATAAAAAATACATCCAGGACCCAAGATTGGATGCTTCAAATGTGGTGGACCACATTATGCCAACAACTATCCATGCAAAGTAGGATTGAGTTCAAAGGGAAAGAAACCAATGTACAAGGAACCTGCACATAAGGAACTAACACACAAGATTTATGCAGTGATAGGAAACCAAGATCTGGAAGGACAAGCCACTCCATTGTTGATAAGGGGTAAGATCTTTAGTAAGAATGTTAAAATCTTGATTGATAGTGGTGCTATAGATAGTTTTGTTTCCACTAATTTAATTAAATATATATCAAAAAAGCCTAGAATCTTGGCACATGGGTGGAAGGTCGAGTATGGTTTAGGATAAACCTACTCTATAAGTTAGTGCTACCCTATGGTAAAAATTTCCCTACCTAGTGGAATGACCATAGGATGCCTCTATGTAGCACCATTGCATGCCTTTGATGTAATCTTAGGAATGGATTGGCTGCAAGCTCATAGGGCAGTAATCAACTTTCAAGATAGATGGATTGAGTTCATGGAAGATAGTGGGAAAGTACAAAGGGTGTACAACCTACAAGGGGTTTTCCAACCCCAAATTATTTCAGTAATGCAACTCAAGAAAGCCATTAGGAAAGGAGGAATGGTTTTTGTAGTTAAGTTAAATGAGATGGATGAAGAGAAGGAGGAAGAGGTGTTCGAGAAACACCCACTTTTGTAGGATTTTAGGGATGTATTTCTAGAGGATTTACTTGGGTTACCACCCAAACATGAATTTGACTTCACAATTGAGCTCCAACTTGGAATATAACCTATACATAGAGCTCCTTACAGAATGAATCCCATAGAAATGCAAGAGTCGAAGGTGCAGCTACAAGGGCTACTGGAGAAAGGATTAATCAAACCAAGTGTGTCACCATGGGGTGCACCAATGCTATTTGTAAATAAAAATGATGGTTCTTTGATATTATGTATAGATTATAGAATGTTAAACAAGGCAACTATCAAGAATATATATCCTCTACCTAGAATCGAAGACCTCTTCGATCAACTTAAGGATACCACAATATTTTCAAATATTTATTTGAAATCAGGATACCACCAATTGAGGATTCGTGAGGAGGATACTCACAAGACAACCTTTAAAACTCATTATGGACATTATGAGTTTATTGTCTTGCCTTTTGGGTTAACAAATGCTTTGACAACATTTATGAATTTGATGACTATTATCTTTAGAAACTAGTTGAACAAATTTGTTTTGGTATTCTTAGATGATATCTTGATATATTCCTAGAATAAGATAGAGCATGACAAACACCTTAGGATTGTGCTAGAACTATTAAGGAAAATCAGTTATTTGGGAATTTTTCCAAATATGATTTTTATGTGTCAGAAGTGCAATACTTAGGACACATTGTTTCAGTAGAAGGGATTGTGGTAGACCCTAAGAAAATAGAGGTTATTTTGAATTGGCCACTACCCACAAGTGTGATAGAGGTCCAAATTTTCTTGGGTTTGATTGGATACTATAGGCGTTATGTGAAGGACTACGCCAATATTACCTCTCCAATGACTAACCTACAGAGGAAAGGAAAGGAATTCAAGTGGACAAATAAATGTGAGTTAGCTTTTGAACTGCTTAAGTAAAAGCTTACCATGCCTCCTATTTTAAAGGTACCCGATCCTCAAGGGAGTTTTTCTATTTGTATAGATGCATCATTGGAAGGTTTGGGAGGGGTGCTCTCTTAGGAAGAAGTAGTGATAGCCTTTGGGTCAAGGAAACTAAAGTGACATGAGGTCAATTATGCGATCCATGATCTAGAATTAGTAGTGGTGGTGTTTGCTCTCAAGAGTTGGTGATACTATTTTGTAGGAAGACCATTTGAGCTGAGAATAGACCATCAAAGTCTATAGTACATATTTACTCAACCTTTACTCAATGCTAGGCAAAGAAGGTGGATGGAATTCCTTGTCGAATATGATTTTGGCATTGAGTATATTAAAGAAAAGGAGAATAAAGTCATTGATGCATTGAGTAGAAGGAGACACATAGCTATTTTGTCTCGCATCCATGTAGAATTGATGGAACAAGTCAAGGAAATGCAACATCAGGATGTATACTACAATAAAATTAGGGAAAATATGGAAAAGAATCCTGGATGAAAACAAGGATTTTAGTTTCAAAGATGGTTTCTTATGCTTCAAGGATAGGGTGGTAATTCCTAAGGATGGTGATCTAAGAAAAATGATCATGAATGAGGTACATAGATCTCCATATTCTACTCACCCAGGAGGAGCAAAAATGAGAGAGAATATGAAGAAAATATTCTTTTGGCTTGGGATGAAGAGAGATATAATTGAATTTGTTGCTCAATGCCTCGAATGCTAGAAAGTAAAGGTAGAACACAGACATCCTATGGGATTATTGTATCCGCATGATGTACCTATGCAAAAATGGTAGGTAATTTCAATGGATTTTATTGTGGGGTTGCCTAAAAATTGGTTTCAGCATGACGCAATCCTAGTGGTGGTCGATAGATTGACCAAGGTTGCTCATTTTATACCCAAAAATACTAGAGATGACACCATGGTTGTGGCTAATATATTTTCCAAGGAGATATTTTGGCTTCATGGGTTCTCAAAAGTAATTATTTTGGATAGAGACTTGAGATTTACTTTCGAGTTTTGGCAAGCCTTACATCACACCATTGGTACTAGACTAAATATCAGTTTTTCTTATCATCCAAAAATCGATGGACAAACTAAAAGAGTAAATTAGGTGTTAGAGGACATGCTTCACATGTATTATATGGATCAAAATACCCATTGGGAGGATTACTTACACCTGGTAGAATTTTCCTACAATAATGGGTACCATTCAACTCTAGGCATGGCTCCTTTTGAAGCATTGTATGGCAGGAGATGCAGAACACCATTATCATGGGACAATAATTGGGATCGGATTGTGCTTGGTCCAGACATGGTCAAGGATATGGAGCAATAGTTAAGGATAATAAAGGAATGGCTGAAAGAAGCCATAGATCGAAAAAAGAGTTATGTCGATCTTAAGAGATCACCACAAGAGTTTTTAGTAGGTGATAAGGTGTTTCTGAGGGTGAGACCAAGGAAAAGTGCTATTAAGTCCACAAAATTGGACCCTCATTTTGTGGGACCCTTCATAATTTTTGAGAAGATTAGTCCTATGGCATATCGACTTGCCTTACCACCCATACTTGTCCAAGATTCATGACACCTTTCACATTTCCTTGCTTAGAAAATATGTTGCTAACCCTGAACATGTGTGGGACTTTTCAGATTTGCAAATGGTGAACTCAGAGGCTATCGAGGTTCAACCAGTAAGAATCCTTGAATTCCATTCCAAATAAATGAGGAAAGAGATTATGGAGTAATGCAAATTTTAGTGGGACCGCTATTTCGAGAGGAATGCAACATGGGAGAAACTGGCAGTTATGCAAGAACAATTTCCATTTTTGTTTGAAAATAATGTGTAATCATTTTTTTATAGGTATGTTAAAACTTGATGAAACACAACAGACTGTGTTAAGCCTAAGGGGGAGTATGTCATGACCCTCCCAAGGCAAACTCATTCATGAGATAGACTTATGTTTTGGATGTGCTATTTGGTGATGGAATGGTTGACTATTCTATATCTTTTGGTTTTGCAACTTGTTTTAATGAAAATAATTTGAAGTGGTTAATAAATTGTTTACCCTTGCAGGAATAGGTTTCTCCATAGTAGGAGAAGAGTATAACCATTGGAAATGTATAAGTGAAATGATGTGATGACTTGTAATAGGCTTTCATGTTTTACTTGGGCAAAATGCACTAAATCTTATATGAGAGTTTAGTTGCTAACAACAATTTTCTTCTTGTTGTATTTCAACTTATGGCCACTTTAAGGAGATTCAATAAGTCTGAAATAAGTTTAGAAATGAATAAGTATATTCATGTTTATGAGACAAATGTTGATGTCTTATTTCTTTTATAAAGAAGAGGAAATCATTTTTAATAGAATGTTCTTGGGATACGTTGGTTTCTCATATATAAATACATATTTGTATATATAATAGTATGTATAGATATACTCTTACATAAGATTTTTCTCCTAAGGCGCTTGACATCAAGGAAGGTTATGGTACCCTTTTTGATCTAGTGCCTAAGTGAATATTTTGTGTTGAGTGGTTATGCTATCTTGGTTATGGTAGTTAAATAGGAAGCCATACTTATGCTAAAGTATTGGATTATGGAACTTTTCATCCTACAAGTTTGTGCCCACTCTTGTACATCAAGAAAAGGGGGATGTTTGAGCTAAAATTGTTGCTACATTTATTGCTTAACATAAAATCTAGGAAGTGGGGCCTTGAGGAATTGAAGAGAAGCAACCAAATTAGTTTTGGGTGTTAGAGAGATAGGGAAAATAAGGAAGAAAAATATTCAAATAGAAGTCATAGGGAAGAAAGGAAGTAGGCAAAAGGTTGCAGGTTTTAAAATTTATGAGGATTCTTCACTATGGAAACCAGGTATATATTATTGAGGTGATTTTGTTTTACCATAAGGCTTTAGATGTTGGAATATCTTTAGTTGATTTCTTGTTTGGTAAGGAACCCAACGTGATGGTAATATATGTTTAAGGATGGATCATTTTCTCCACTTAAACTTATAGCTATAATTATATATTTGATTCGAGTAACATGGGATATGATTGCTTACTTTATTCAACTCAAAATTTGATTAGATCTACAATAATCATGCTATTGTTGTTCTTTTGATTTAATATGGATGGAAAACCTCACTAGAATGGAATTGATAGGGAATGAAATAAATGGATAGTGTAGGAATATTTGGTAATATTTTGGTTTTGTAAACTTAGATTTCAATGATCAAGTAGGAAAAGAATTTTCTTAATGGCTATAGAGATATTAAAGGCTTGGTTGAGTTGATGTGAATAGAGGAGTTGATGATTTGTTTGGTTGGAACATTATACTTTTGCTAAACCCATATATCTTAAAGAATCACCAGTGAATTTATGAGTAAATATGAGTTTATGAACATCATTGTTAGATATGGAAACTAGTGGTTAGAAAGCAAATTTTCAAACGATACACTCAACTAAAAATTATAGATTTTTGTGTTGTTCTTGTGAAATGTGTGTGAGTTGCTTCTTTTTGGTGTTTATTGTGGTTGATAAATTACAAAGGATGGAATTTGTAGTTACTTTAAATATTCTTGAATTATGGTATGTCCTTGTAGAGGTTTAGTTGGTAAGTTTTGGATTACTTACTCTGAATATCTTTTCACTTTGCACTAAGCTCTGCAAGTAGACTTGTTTGAATCTATATATGATAAGAGTATGTTTAGTGGAAAACACTATTTGAGCAAGAAGGAAAGAGAGTTATACTTGAAAATAATAAAGTATTGTTGTGTGTAATTTTTACTCCTGTGAGAAAGCCTAAAGCCACCCGATATAGTGATAAATTAAGGTATTTCATTGAAGAAGATTACAAATTATTTAAAGGATGTGATATTTGAATACAAAAACCAAGATGTAATGTTATTTACTACTATAAGTATTCTTGTGTTTCAAAAGACCTCATGCATAATGAAATGCAGGAACTCAAAAGGACATATGAGATGGTGATTGCAATTAAATAATATGGAAGGAATACCTTCTCTTTTTGGGTTCCATGAGAGACCCTGTTGTAGCTTCTTCCCAACAATACGATTGGACTTTTGTTGCTTATCTTCTACCAAATTGACAGAATGAGATTCCAAAGGAGAATACCTTCTATGTTTTCTTACTTGTTGAGTTTCATGTTAGAAGTGAAATGAACCAGTGTACTTAAGTTTAATAAAAGACGTCTAATTATATTCCTAAAACTTAGGAGAAATTATTGTATTGATGTAATTCAAAGCTAAGTTGTGAACTGATGTAGTTATTTTGATATATGTTTAATGTTGAGGGCTATGTGCATACCTTATGCAATATTTATTCTCTCTAAATTATTATATTTATTTATGATCTTCCAAAGAAGAAGGGGATTGATTGGTTACTTACAAACATATTTGGGAGTTATTGAGATTGTCTTGTTGATTTAGAAGGTATAATCTCATTAATTTTTGGTTAAGGAAGTTTGATTTTATGTATTGATTTCTCCCTATAATAAGTTTGAAACTACGATAGACCCTATGGATAGATTTAACATTGAATATCAATAAGCTCACTCTTTTACAGAAATAACCTTTCAATAGTGCAACTTAGAAAGGGGTAGAGTTCATTGTATGGTCTTAAGGATGATCACTTACAGTAGAAAATTCTTAAGGGGTTGCCTTCTAGTAACAAAGCATGGAGAGACTAAAATATTTTAATAATAGACTTCTAGTTGTCACTCACCATAGAGATATGGATTAGGTTTAAGTTTGTATGGTGCTAGTTACTAATTATGGGATTATCGAGTCAAAAACCGAATGTGGCTCGAGCTCAATAAGACCTTCCAAATGATAGGAAGGTAGTTGTGAGATAAATATTGGGTTAATCTAAAGAGTAGGACTCATTTTGGATAAATATAAATGATGAAGGAATTAACCGTTGGTAGAATGTCTTGGTTAGCACATATCTAGGTAAATTTGGAAATGCTATTAAGAAGAATATCCCTAGTTTCAAAGAAAAATAGGTAATGCATCGGAGAAACTAATATCCCAAGTCTTCATTAGATTAATGTATAAGTAAATCACAATGGATGTGGTTAATCATATGAGACTTACTCTTGGTATGATGAATTTGTTGATGCAATGAGAAGGATAGTTAGCCTCCCTAGTGCTTAGCACCAACATAAATAGATCTATGTTGAGTGTAGCAGATGCTAAGCTATTTTTTATAGAAAAAAATTAGTATAGAGCTAACTCATTGGGAGTAATGGATAATATAGATCAGGGTAAGTATAACAACTAATGTACTTATATTGAGGGACATATGTAAGTATAGTGATAGGTGAATCTCTACACCTAGTGTGCTTCCATTTATGGACAAATGTAAGTATAGTGATGAGTGGGTCTTATACCCAGTGTGTTTGCATTTATGGATAAATGTAAGTATAATGTTGGGTGAATCTTAAAATTAGTGAAATTACATTAATAGATAAATGTAAGTATAGTTATGGGTGAACCTTTTTGAGAGTTGTTCATCATGTCAACATTGTGTTGGCCAAACCTTAGGTTAAGGAAAAAAAAAAAGATTTTGTACTCTTTAAAAGGTAGAAATTTTGGGTTGTTACACAAGTGGTATATCCTTAATTTTTGTTGCCTAAACTTGCAACCTCTTAATAAAATTAATATTAATGAAATTTACAAGTTGTGAGGGTTTATGGAAATATTAACCTTTTACTTTTGGATGCAACCATGAACCTACGAAATAGAATTTTTAGATTCAAAGATATCCTCCTCTCTTTATCTTATCCAACACCACAAGTGTGGTTCCCTTAGCCTGCACATTGTCAACCTTATTCTTTCCTTCTCTTTTTTGATCCCCTCGATTTCTTTTTCAATTATTATGATAGTATCATTCAATCTTAGATTTTTTCAATCCTTATTTTTCATTTCCTATTTACTGAAAAATACTTGCTCTACTTGTTCCCAAGCTTGGTTATAGTTATGGGTTGTAGCAAAACTATGATACTAAAACAAAGCTTCACCATGTAAATAACCATAAAATGCATACTTTGGTCTCCTGTAAATAGCCATATAATATTCCTGCAAACTACCTTTGTCTCCCTCTATTTTTTGGTCTCTCCAAAGATAACATGTGGAACCTTATCCTTGAAAGAATTCAAAGAAAACTCAGTGGTTGGAAGGGTGCCTTCCTAAGCCAGGATGGTAAGCTAAATATTGTCCATGCTTACCTCCAAAGTATTTTGATTTATTTCTTATCAACCTTAAAAATACCTGCTTTCATATACCATAAAACTGAATAGCTCCAAAGAATTTTCCTTTGGTCTAGTTTTGAGAATAAATGCATATTCCATTTAGTGACTTGGGAGAAATTATATTATAAAAATATCCCAAGGAGGCCTAGGTATCATATGAGTAAACCAAATGAATTTATCTCTTATTGCTAAGCTAGGGTGGAGGCTGATCTCTAAAAAATATGTTGTTTGGGCAGCCATTCTTTGAAGAAAGTATATTCACCACAATGACTTGTCCTCCTTTTTTGATATTCCATCTGGAATTTAATTTTAAAAAGTAGGCATATTTTGAAAGCTGGAATAAGATGTCAAATTCAAAAAGGTAATGGTATTGATTTTTGGAATGATGTTTGGATCTATGACATTTTATTGAGCTAGGACCAAACTTTAATTCTAATCAGACCAACCATCGATGAGCTCTTTGATCCTAGAGTTTATGAATTCATAATTGATGATGGACATATATGATATTGGAAGCCTATACCTATTCAAGGCCTTTCAAGAGATCAAACCCATTCTATTGAATGCTTATATAATATTATAAGAATTCAACTTCTCCTTTCTGATTCTCTTGAAGATAAATCCATTTGGAAACCAAATCAGAGTGGTCTCTTTAGTGTTAAATCTACCTACTTTGTCATTGACCACCCCCATGTAAATGGTTTAACTGCAAAATAATTCTAGGTCAAATATCTCATTCTCAAAATTATGATATTTTGTCTTGTTATTCAAAATAAAATTCTAACTCTTGATAATCTTCAAACTAAAGGATTAATTATTCCTAATTGATGTTATCTATGCAAATGCATTCTTGAAATCGTTCAACACCTATTTTTAGAGTGTCCTTATTCCTTAGTTGTTCTCCATTTTATTCTATATTTTTCAATATCATCTGGGCCCAACCTTACTCCATCCTTGATCTCTACCTCCAATAGCTTTCTCCCTTTGCTTTTTTTGGTCTAAAATTCATTTGGTCTTTCATTCTTCCCCACTATATTTGGACCATTTAGAATGAAATAAAGAGCAGAGTTTTTCGTAGCTCTTCCAAATATTGTTTATCTATTGTAAATCTTATCTTGTCATATGCCTCTAAAAATTCCTTTATTGTGCCTCAATTTGATGCTCCCACCCTAAAGAGGGAAATTGATCTGTTAACTTCTCTAGTCCATCTACCCCCTGGACATCCTTCTCCTAGTATTTTGGTGAAGAAGTCTCAAGTATATTGGGAACCTCCTCCCTTGGGTTGGATCAAGTTTAATTTTGATGGAGATATGAAAGAGAATCTGGATAGAGTGGGATTAGGAGGTATTTTTTGTGACCACAAGGGAAATATATTATTATATTTTGCTAAAAATATTGGGATTCAATCAAATAACTTTGCTAAGGTGAGAGCTCTTTTTCAAGGCCTTAACATTTTTGCTAATTTTACTTGCTCGAATTTAATTATAGAGGGATATTATTTGAATTTTATAAATCAGCTCAAAAATAAGACAACCTAATTGGAGGATCCAAAACCTTGTAAAATAATCCAAGAGACTCATCCAAAGAAGGAGCAAAATTATAATTCAACACGTCTACTACAAAGGGAATCAAGCTACTCACATGCTTGCCAATATTGGGGTCTCTCAAGGTGTCATCTTAGTGTGGCATTCAAACTTTCCTCATGACCTTCTTTTTGATCACATGGAAGATACCAATTCCATTTAGCAAGTCAATTACCAAGTTAATATTTCCACTATCTAATATCAAGTTTCCTTGTTGTTAGGTTGTGCTTTTCCTGGTCTTGCCTTTTGTTGAGTCAGTATTTTTTATCCACCTTTCTTTACCCGTGGATTCCTCATCAAGTCAAGTTGATCTATTTTTTCAGTCTGATTATTTGTATTGGTCCCTCTAGCATGTCAAATTTCTAATATTTGATTTATTTGTTCAATTACCTCAAAATTAAGAGAAGTGGTTTTTGCCAAATATTTTTCCAATATATGAAGAATTATGAAGCTTTCACATAGTTTGGATGGTAAGGTAAGAAATATTTCATCTTTTGGTGTTACCCTCATATTAGCTCTAACATACCTTGATTCATGATGCTTTGTACTAGTTATCTTGAGTGAATTACTTCACATGTAAGGTGGTTTCAATGGTTTTGATACAATGTCATGCCCTGCCTTGACATTTGTATCCCCAGATTCAAAGTGGTTCATTGATTGTGTCCTTATATTGTCTTTGTTCTCAAAGGAATACTTCATTATAAAGCTTTTGCTTTTAATAATTCCATTGTTTCTTGGATTTTTCCCTTGTGTGCCTTGGTCCTCCATAGTTCCTTTCATTCCATAATGGCTAAGTTGGAGTTTAAAACCTTATCCCTCAATCCTGTTGTTGAAGTAATTCTCTCTGCCCATGGTCTCATTCCTTTTATACAAAATTTATTTGGCCATGATGACCAATTTTTCAATGATATTCTTAATTCTTGGGATAAATTCCATGTTCAAGTCAAGGGATTATCTTACATCATAAATTCCTAGCTTCTTGTCAAGGTTACAGGTTTTCCTAACACTGGAGGGGTGGTTGAGAGAAAATTGCATTCACTTGTGGATGATATTATTATATTCACTAAGAATGGAAAGTTTTTGGCCAAATATAATGGTGGGGAAATCATTAGATTTTCTTTGCTGAAGCGTTGGGATCAAGTTATGATCCCAATCATGTATTTTACCAACAACAATATTAATGGTTTTTTTAGAAGCTTTCATTTAATTTTTTTGAACCACATTCAAGGGAATAAAGTCAATAATATTCTTGAATACATGTTTAGGTAAATTGAGGTTTCGATGTCCAAATTTTTATAAGGGTAAAATGTCCTACTTAGCTCATTAGGGATTACACCTCATGATGTACAGACACATCTTGTAGAAAACTACTAACAATGCAATATTTTCCTATGTTAGAACTCGTTCTTCAAGCAAATAAGCAGAAGACCCTTCTCCAAAGAATGATATTTCTAAGGAATATGATAGCTTGGATGAAGATATTCCTAAGACTGGTAGGAAGCTTAGGTTCAGGCTGAAATTTTCTCTCTCCTGTAAATACTAAAGGAAGACGTCACTCTTCTAGGAATTCTATAATTAGAGCTCTTTAGGAAAAGGGAAGCAAAATAAAATTCTCCATAAGTATTAAGGATGAAGACTCAAAGGAGGAGTAGTCTATGTCAAAACATTTCAAGCCTCAATTGTCTCCACCCTGTAAGGGGAAATACCAGAAATGAACTCTTAATGAGCTCACCAACATCCTTATCTTAGTGATAAACTTATTCTCAAAGATCACTGAGGTCTTGAATGACCTAATTTCTTAGAGAAACCCCACCATGCTTAATTTAGGGTTCTTTATCCTAATCGTTCTCCCTCTAGGAACTAATTTGTTAGATCTATGGTACTAGCATTGGCCTTTGTTGAATTCTATTGTTGTTGGCTTGTGTCTCTATTTCTTTACAATATATATATATATATATATATATATATATATATATATATATATATATATTTCTTGATAATAAGGGGTTGTACTCGGGTCTCCCACCCTTGAAAAATTACATATCTCTTCTTTAGAGCTCGAGAGTTTACAAATATATACACTTCTCATCTCAAATGAGATGCTATAGCTAGAAACGTACATCATTTTAAATAAAATGTCTAAGTTCTTGATTTTTATTTTTCGGATCTTTTAAAATCTCTGTCTCAATACAAGTAGTCTAGAATTTAGCATCTTTCTTAATATTTTTCTATAGCAACCTTCACAATTTGAAAATTTCGCCTCTACTATCTAAGCCTTACATCTTAGTAGAGTAATATTTCCAAAACCTAACACTATCATAGTCTACTTTATCAAATACGGATTGCTAGTTTCCTTCCTAAAACACAAGTGCAATCACAACAATTATAATAAATAGTATAAATGAAAATAAATTATTGTTACAAAAAAATAGATATTACCAATATAAAACATTAAAGTAAATTCTAATCATTAATTGATTTAGGCAATCAAATTTTTTTGTCAACTTCAACTAAAATTTCTCCTTCCTCTAATCATGGAAAGGAGAATTTAACTTCACGATCCTCAATCAAAATCCCTTTATTGGCTAGCTTATCTACACATTTATTTTCTTCCCTTAATATATGTGTAAACCTGATTTCTTCAAACTCTTTAACAAGACCTTGAATTTCCATATTTATCTCTTGTATGTTCCATAGAGCCTTTGCTTTCCTCAAAATTGCATTTATTAGTATGAGAGAATCACCTTCCATCCATAATATATTCCATTTTATTTGTTTACATATTTTTAACCCTTCTAAAGCTACCCAAGCTTCAGCTTCAACTTCATTATTCATCTTAAATCCACTATTGAAAGCATAATGAGAAAAAATCTCTCTATTATTTCTAATTATTCCTCCTCCTCCTGTTGGTCCTAGATTTCCTTTAGATGATCCATAAAAATTCAATTTAACCCACTCTACATCTGGTGGTTTCCACTTTATATTATTTACCTTATTTTTGCTTCTCTTGTACCTAACATCATAATTCCATTTAATGACTTGACTCCATATATCAAGGCTCTTTGCTTCCAAATTAGGAATTGGGTGAGTTTATAGGGTTGGTTTAGACTCCTCTATGGCTAAACATATATTCTTTTTCATTACCTCTAAATTGTTTTTCTTTCCTTTAAATATTTTTCTATTCCTTTCTAGCCATATAGTCCAAAGTATTGTATCTTTTGATATATCCCATATTGTCTGTAAAGCCTCACTTTTATAAGTGCTCTACCATTGCTTTAACCAATATTCAATTATGCTATTCATCACCATGCATTTACGAAATATATCAAGAATCTATTACCATATATTGTAGACTATTGAGCAATATCCCAATATATGGTCAATACTCTCCTCCTACTTATTATAGAAAACACATTAAGAAGGGCCATGAAAACCCCTTTTCATAAGGTTATCCCAAGATAAAATTCTTCTATGACCTACTAGCCAAACAAATATTTTTACTTTAGGAATGCTTGGGCTATCCCAAATATCTCTCCATATTCTAGTGACATTATTATTATGTTGGTGTTGAACATTATATCCACTTTTTGTTGTGTATTATCCTGAGCTATTCAACTCCCAAATCAATATATCCTTGGCACCCCTCGAAATAATTATAGTGGTTATATTTCTACTCAATTGCCTCCTAGCATCAATGTATTTTTAATTGTAAAAAAATATTATTTCCATTTATATCTTCCTTATCGATCCTTGTACAAAATGTTTGAAACCCTATCACCATAGTTGTCTTGAAGCAATATCATCCAATGTTTCAAAACTACATCTATATTGAGTGGTTTTTATCACACCAAGTATCCATTCAAATAGAAAATTTTTCTCTAGTTCCCACCACCCATATTAAACCTTTAATAACAAGATCAATATATTTTTTTAGACCATTTCAAAGAGCAAAACCATTTGGAAGAGAGAATGTAGTAAATATTCAATTTGGGTCATTGGGATCAACATACTTAGAAGAATTCTTTACCATTGTCTTTGAATATCTTTGTACAATCTCCAGATAATTTTTTCCCTAAGAGCTAAGTTTACATCTGTAAGAGCTCTTAAACCAAGACCTCCCCTAGTTTTATCATCACACAACTTGCTCCATTTTACCAAAGGAGATTTCCTTTTATCATGTAAACTTTACCATAAAAAGGATCGCATAATAAATATTAAACTTTTTTCAACTGCTTTTGGCTAGAATACAATGATATAATATGTCGGAATGGATTGTAAGACTAACTTAATTAATTGCACTCTTCCTACTAATGATAAACATCTACCTTTCCAAAATGGAAGTTTATGTTGAACTTTACTAATACCTGGATTCCATAAATCTATCCTCATTCTCCCCTCAAATAAAGGCATCCCTAGATAAATTGTTGGTAAATTTTCCTCCATTTTAAGAAACCTATAAATTCTTGCTTTAATACTAGAAAAAGTGTTAAGGAAGTAAATTTTGGATTTAGTCCTATTAATTTTTTTTCCTGAAGCTATTTCATACTCTTTTAAAAAGTTATTCAAAGCTCTGGCCTCATTTATCCTTGCCCTTCCAACAAGGGTTGTATCATCTATAAGCTATTTATGGGTGATGTTATCGATGTTATTACTAACCTTAAGTCCACTTATAAGCCCATATTTGTAAGCCTTATTTAAGTTCCTACTCAAAACTTCTACCATAATAATAAACAAATAAGGAGATAGAGGATATCCTTGTCTAAGTCCTCTCTTGGATTTAAAAGTGTAAACTAAAAATGAACAACTCCAACACAAAGCAAAAAAGCACAAAAGCACAAATTACACTACAGATTGCATAAAATAAATAATTTTTATTAATATAGATAGATCTTCGAGTTGTACAATGAATGTGCCCCAATATGGAGTTACAAATGTTTTTGATACAATGATTATAGATAACAAGATTTCAAAACCCTATTTCAATGAACAACTAGTGTCTTCTTGTCTGTCCTTGATCCAAACAAGGGTGCGAGTGGGCTTATGTATCCCTACGAGACCACCCTAGCTATAGTATCTTATAAAAATGTGATTCCTACACCTGCAAACAACAAACAATATAAAAGGGGTAAAAATCACCTGCGAGGGCTCCACTATATGAGGCCCTTTGAATGATAAAACCTATAAAATCCTACATGTAAAATGGAACTATAAATAAAAATGCAAGAATATAAAATAGTGCAACAAATATTTTACCTTGTCAATGCTGATATCTGCTCCTATATCTATGTTTGAAAATCACACAGATGCTTAGAAGCATCTGAGGGCTTACGGACTACAAATCTACTACAAAAAATACCTAAAGGTGTTTGGTGATGGCTATGAACGCTCAAAAACATTCCAAAAATGCTCAGCAGTGTTCTATGAACTTTGGGTGACGTTCGAGGGTTGCAAAAAGTGAATTAGAAACAAATCTGGCTCACAAAATTTTTTATAGCAGTGGAAACAATATGGGCGATGGCGATGACGAGGCAAGAGGATGATAGTGAAATGGCTAGGGCAATATCAAGAATATGAACCTTAGAAGAATTTTTGTGGAACCTTTCAAGACTTTCTAAGACTTTGATTTATCAAAATGACTCATCTTTTATAATATTCCATTGAACATGTTAGGGTTTCGATGACACAAAATGAGCGGCCAAGATTAAAACATGATAAAGGGTGGAGATTAAGCTTGGGTAAATGATACAGATTGAGATAGATGTATGGTTGAGATTAAGTTGTGGTGGATGGCTAGGATTTACTAATATAAATACATGTCTATTAATTATTATATAAATATTAATATTTATGTATATATTAAATTAATACATACATAAATATATTTATTTATATATAACAGCTGATTGTAATTGGAGGACACATATGGATGACAAGTGGCTAGATTTTGGTGTCTACCGATGCCCCTTTTTGTATCACGTTGTGTGAAACATAATGTGGTGCAAAAATAGATGACACCTAGTTTGGCCTGATGAATCAGATTTATTTTCTTAGAATGCAAATATGATTTTGAAGATAAAAAAAATGTTAGTGTATCTTACCCCCTCAATTGACAAATGAGTGAAAAGTGAGTCTCACGAGCCAATTGATAGAATTGTGGGTAATGATGTCGGTGAATGATGTAAGTGCAAATGTATGATGTAAATTCAAATGATATGAAATATTTAAATGTGTATGATATGAATTATGTAAATGTGGATGATATGGATGATGTAAAATGATGTTGGTTTTTCCCCAATAGATAAAAGGGTTGTTTTAAAATGCAAATGGTTGATTTTGTTTTTGACCCAATAGAGAAAGGGTTTTTGCCAAGTGTGTATGCCAATATCATGTAATATGTATCTCATTGTGGAAAATAAAAATCAAACTTGGTTACCCCATGTTTTGGGGTGATTCCATGCTATTGAAGAAAGTACCTTTTGGCATAATTGAAATGCAAATATGCAAATGCAGAAAAAAATAAGAAGAGAAAATAGTCTATCCTCAAGGCCACTCATGATTGTAGTTAATTCCCAAATGGAATTCCTAAATGGTTTCTCAATCACTTTAACCATATTGCATCCTCGAATACTAGTGTAATTGCAATGGAAATGATGAAAGTTATCTATGTTGGGAACCCCGTGGAAAAGGGCATCAATGACAATTGTTGAGCAAATTGGTCTTGACATAGTTTCACTCAAAATATGAGGGACCAAAAGTGATTTTATTTTTGAAAAAAAATATATTGGATGATGAATATGGCCAAGCATCCTTATGGTTATCTAAACATATTACCAAATTGCATGGATAACCAATCACTGCAATCGCCAAGGAGATAGAATAGACCACTAGATATGAGGTTCATTTGAAATTTGTAGGTGAATTTGGCACATGTTTGATGCAAATACAATTTTTTATGGATTGTGATGGTGTTGAAATGTGTTGTGAGAATGAGAAATACATTGATTATTGGATTGCATGATTATTTGTAAAATTTTGCATTATTTTGGAGTGTTTTGTAAAAGCAAATTATTTTGGATAATTTTACGACTTTTTGGTCATAAACAAAATTTAACCGCCCAAATCAATTCATGTTATCACAAAATGTGATGAAATGATGTTATGGATGATTAGAAATATGAATATGGTTGTTTTGTGAAAATTCATATCATTTTAAGGCATTTTGAAGCTTATACGATGATTTTGCAACTTTTGGTGGCAAGAAACAATTAAGTGCCCAAATCAATTTCTGGTTTCACAAAACATGATATGATGATGAAATGAATGTATGGATGAAATGTGGAGTGATTTTATGGAGGTAAGATAAATTTTTTAAGCAATTTGGTCTTTCTACAAAATTTTGAAGCCAAAAATCTGGCTAGCATCTACATCATGCATAGACACTAGTAAGCATTTACCACTCTATAGACGTTGGTCAGCGTTTCAATACACATTGGAATGCCCATGGGCATTTGAGCACACCAAAAATAGCTATAAATAGTCTATATAGGTAAAATAAGATTTAGTATTAAATTTGTAAATTCTAGAAGCTATGTCTGAATAAGTGAGTGAGTGAAAGAATGAGTTGGAGTGGAAGCTATGGCGATGGAGGATGTGGATGCAATAGCAAGAGTGAATATGTAGGTGGCTGAGGTAAGTACCCTTGGCAATATTTGTTTGGACTTGTACAATATTTTTAAATTATGAAATGAATGTAATATTAATGTGCTTGCATTGTGTATGTGTTGCGATGGAATTAAGGATCTTGGAGGCTTGACATAGGTTCTCACCTCTCATACCAAGGGTGAGAAAGGTGCTATTGAAGGAGCATTGGGATTGGTTGGAGGATGTGGGGTTGGTTGGGGTAGCTTGGATTTATGTAGTGAGAGAAGATGAGGGGTATCTCTCTACCTTGGTAGAGATATGGGATCGAGATAAGGGGACCTTTTAGATCACTACTGGTGAGTCGACGATGACATTCAAGGATGTATACCGCATCCTTCAAGTACTGATGGAGGGGTTACGTGTCAAGGTTGTACACTTTAAGGGATATGAGATGATCCAAATCTTTGGATATCGATGGAGGACTATGAGTGTGAGGGATAGAGGGATTAGGTACTTGGTGATGTATGTTGGGAAGAAGTTGGAGGCATTGTCCACCTTGGTCATATTCCTGTTGGCCAACATAGTGGTACCAAACAACATTGGCTATCAATTTCCATGGAACATGATCAGGTTGGTGTATGATATAATTGATGAGCCTCAGGTATATGCATAGGTGTTTGATCTAATGGCTCAATTATACTAGGAGTTTTATTAGGTGAGGAGGTGGTGGCAAAAGGGGTTGCATTGCAGTTTACTACTATAGTGTTGGATTTGGGAGCACTTCAGTGTGGCTTGGCCTGTAGGCTTACCTACTAAATCATGGGATGAGGAGCAACCCTATGCTTTTAGATGGTGGGTGGCTAAGGAGGTGAAATCGAGTCATCCTAGATATATTGAATAAGAGTATAAGGATCTATGAGCAAGGCTAATACTTGATCAAGTGCATTGGAGACCATGCTGAGGTGACAGTTGGACTAATGATGGGGAACAAATATGAAGGGTATGGTAGGCTAGATGGGTGGTTGTATGACATAGGATTGAGGTGAAGTTGATCTAGTTCTCAAAGATGCTATAGTAGTTTAGGCTATGATATGGGATTCCTAAGGCACCAATGTTGTACCAACATCATCAGGATGAGATGGGTCTACCTTGCACTAAGGCATGGCGAATGACCTATGATTATGATGAAGAGATGGATTTCATCGATGTGGATGATGTAGGGACTACTACTAAGTATGATGTATGGTTTGTTGCACAACCACCATGGGTACCTAGTTAAGTAGTGGATGAGGATAGTGGGGATGATGATGAGGTAGAGGCTGAGGTGGAGGAAATGGGTGAGGATCCCAGACAATAGAGACATTATCGGTCTATCAGGCGATGGAGGTGGGCGAGAGATGCAGTAGAGTAGCCTCTAAATATTGGAGGTGATGGTGATGGTGATGATGATATGGAGGAAGTTCCAAAGAGACCTCTAGGTTAGAGTGAGGAGTGGATGAGGCTTGAGTAGATGGTGATGGATCAAGACAGAGATAACAAATTAGGATGCAAAGATAGCTCGATTATGGGCAGATCTAGAGGTATAGACATATGTAGGTGGAAGTAAGGATAAGATCATAAGGCTCCAGATAGAGCTAGCATAGAGGGATTATCATTAGAGGTAGGATGTACTATGCCTTTGGTCTTGAGATGGATACATCAAAGGTTTGGAGGATCTATTGATGAAGCACCACATTGGGCTACTAGATTGACCCTCGTCCTCCGTATTTGGGACTATTAGGCATAGTGAGTCTAGGCATAGTGTCTCTATATATAAGGCTCCATAAAGGTCACAAGGGTCCTCCTATAGGTGTTAACTAGTTTTGAGATGCACTTTTTATATATGAGCCTTGATGCTCCATTGTATATAGCCATCGGGTATTTATTGTGTATATATATATATATATATATATATATATATATATATATATATATATATATATATATATATATATATATATATAGACATGGCTTTTAATTTTGTGTTCTGCTTTTGTGTGGATGCTTTTTTGAATGCATGTTTATATGTGTGATGAATGATAATGTGTATGGATACAAATGAATTGATGCTCTAATGATCATTCATAGTTTAGATTTTTCTTGACCATTTATATCATTGTTGTTTAATAAAGGGCACCAAAATGGTGGCATGTGAAATGAAAGACTCATGTAATGATATGGATGTAATATGGAAAACTGATATGGATGTTGATATGAAAAACTAACTATTTTATGGAGACTCATATCTACTAGTGATATCAAAAAAACTCACTAAATTATGTCTAATTTATCTAAGACCAAATGTGTGTGCAGTGAATTAATTTACCGAATCATGAGTATGGTAATGACTTGAGTTAATCAAGAACCAATGTGTGTGCAAGTGAGTTCAGTAACCCATCTTGAGTAAATTGAGATGAAACCTGTCATTAAGAAGATAAAGAAGCTAGTCTATCTGTATGTGTAGTTGGAGGTATCTTCAAGAGAGATGTGTTGCCATGCATGAGCGTACTCCACTACCAATTTTACATCCATAGCCCTGGTGAATATTAGCTCCATAGTCAAAGAATATGATCTCTAAGCTTTGGGATTCATATTACTTAACCATCTAACTGGAAATGTATTTCTATCCTTACAACTTGAGGATCTGTGGTATGTGATGTGTAGAATATTTAGAGCTTTGGGGAATTGAATTCTCAACAGAAGTGTGATGAGAATTTTACCCTATCATTACTACTCATTATTTTGTTATGAAATGATTGTGATAGTGATGAAGACCATTATTTTTTTTTTTAAATATGTGCATAATGGGTCAAGCAAGGATTACCATTTTCGCTTCGAGGTTCAACCCAATTATGGTGTTATCCCTCTTTGACACAATATTTTTTTAATATGTGTGATTGTGTTTGGTTCAAGAACATTAGAGTCAATTTCTAGAACTCAAGATTTTCTTAGTGAGAATGTGACTTGGCCCTAAAGAAACTTGACATGATTTATAGGTTGCTAGAAACATTAGGAGTGGCTGAGTGACCAAAAACACCTAGTAATTATGGAAATGTGGTTTACAAATGGTAATTTGAATTTATAGAATGGTGCAATGAAATGGATGATGATTTGAAGGTGTCCCTGATTAAGGCAACAAAAATTTATTGGATCAATTATTTTCTAAACTTAATTAATGACCCATTAATACGAAATGAAATGTGTGAAGATGGTTGTGAATGCAATGTGTGAAATACAATTTGTGAAATGTAATGTGTGCAATGCAATGTGTGAAATGCAAAGTGTAAAATATAATGTGTGAAATGCAATGTTGTTTTTGTGTATTAGCCATGTATATATATATATATATATATATATATATAAATCATATTAAGCATAGAATTCTCTCAAGTGGATAATGTTAAGTGGTTTGGGCTGTTTGACTCCCTTTAGACTCCCAACCCTATAAGTTCCTTTACCCACATTTTTAGTGACAATGTATGGATCTAGCCAATTAGCCATAAATTTATCATGAAAATGTGACAATGCATTGGTGTTTTGTTGATTCTCTTTAAGAACAAGATCTCCTACTTGGACTTCACATAGATAAACTTTGGCATTGTAAGCACATTTTAGGCAGTCTTGATAAACTCATAAATGCTCTAAAGAATTAACCCGTCTTTCATCAAGAAGCATGATTTGGTCAAAATATGCTTGTCTACCAAATCATCATCTATGCATTCTTGCAATGAAATTCGCAATGAGGAGATATCAAGATCAAGAGGCATAATTACTTTAGCTCCATAGACTAGTGAAAATGGTGTTGCACCAATAGTGTAGATGCTTGTTCGATAAGCCCATAATGCCAAGGGGATTTGAGTATGCTAATATTGATGATTTTCTTTAACTAGTTTCTTGAGAAAAGTAATTAAGGTCTTGTTGGTAGCCTCAAATTGTTCATTTGCTTATGGGTAGTAAGGAGTCAAGAAACTATGTTGGATATTATATTTCTTACAAAGTGCTTGAACATCCTTGTTTTTGAAATATTTTCCATTGTTAGAGATGATTTTTGATGGAATAACAAAAATACAGTTGATATGATGAAGTAAAAACTTCATAATTCAAGGTCTTATCATACTGGTTAGATGAATTGTCTCAATCCACTTTGTGAAGTATTTAGTGGATGTGATGATGAATGTAAGTTATCCTGAGGAAGGAGACGAGATTTTTCCAATAAAGTCAACCCCATTGTGAAAAGGGCCTATTGTGGATATTTTCTTCTTACCTCTTAAAGACTTGTCACGTCACAGGAAACTCAAAAATCACAATGAGTACTATGGATTCTGGCAAATCCACCTATTTAACCCAAGAATAGATTACTTATAAGGCTCAAGACAGACCAAGTTGGGTAAGGAAACCCCAAACAATGGGTTTATATATTTGATTTTATGGTGCAATTACCCACTTTCACCAAACAAAATGATCCTATATTGTTTTGATTATTTTGTGACCAAACCTATCATTAAAAAAGCTTATCAAGACCAAACCGGTGCCATATCCATTGGGTAGTCATAGCAAGTTGATATTAAATGATTTTAGAAAAGAAAAATAAGGAAGAACTAGTTTATTTTTACTCATTCAAATAATGTAATGTGCAAAGAATGATTTAACTAGTGAAGGAAAGCATTATTCATATATTTTGATTGCAGTAATACATAAATAAGCAGACACATATCACATACACAAGAGATACCAAGGATAGAGTTGGAGTTTTCATTAATATAAAATATTTTTACATACAGAGATATCAGCAAAGTACTTGGCTTTTATATGATATTTCATTACAATAGACCCCCAATTCGAATATTCATAACAAGGTATATTCCTCTCCATCCTGATTGCAGTGACATAAGCACCTCCAACTCTGGTGCATTCCATAGAAAATAATCTTAGTGAACAACAATTCTTAAGAAATCCCTGATAAATTATAGGAGAAAGGGCGGTAAGAAACATAGATAGATAAACACAAGGAGAATACGACTAACAAACTAGACAAAGCTTATACCTAGAATTTTCTCTCTCAAAGGTTTGATAAAAAATCTCCTGCTGTAGTGATCTCCCTTTTATAGTGTAGACCCATCTTAGCGATGCTGTAACTACTTGATCCAACTTGATCAATCCCATAGCCTCCAAAAATAATATGTAATCAAAAATAGGTACGTATCCAACACCTTCTATTTACGTGGGTGGTGGCTACAGCTACGTATTATCTCCTGCACTGCCCTAGCTGACGACTGCGATGCACCTAGTGTGTGTGTCCTAGGTGAACTGGGTCCCACTCTTCCCCTAAGGTTTCTTAATATTTGATCAATAAAACCCCATGTTTCTTCATGGAAGGTCAATGAAAATAATAATAGATTAAGATCCTGCATGGCTTTATTTATTCTTTGTTTCACCCATTCCACGTTGTTCTCAGCAAAGATACATAGGTGATCCACCACTTGCACCAAAACTATAAGTTGTATCATATTTTCTCATTGGGGTCAAAGTTAAAATTTTAAGTCTTTTACAACATGAATTCCTTGATGTCGAGGGCTTGAATAAAATCATCCAATTTGAATCCACAATCCTCCAACTCTTCTTCGATATCTTGTTCATCGTTCACCACTTCCTAGTTCCATAGGAGCTAGTTTTTTCTATTTTGTAAGAAGATGAAGACTTTGGAATATTCCTCCATAAAGAAATTATGGGAGCCATCTTCCAAAATACCTAAAAATCCTGCGATTGGAATGTAGCTATCCCTAAACCACTTGTACATAGGAAAAATGGTGTTCACTCTCTAATCTCTTTACTGCAATTGATCTCACAAGAGGTCGATAGTGTTCTTGGTGGCATAGATATAAAGAAAAATGGACTCAAGGTCTTCCATTTTCTCCATCACCTTTTATTTCATTTATTTTTAAACTCCTCTACCGATCCAAATTGAATACTGGCCTATGCGACAATGGCCTATGAGGGAGCAGGCAACCTCAATTGATCGACCTTAGCCTAAAGTTGTTGCACCTTAAGCCATAAGTGCCATACCTCCGCAACCTTATCTTTTAGATCTTCTTTATCTTTCTCCATAGATGATGCCACATGTGCTTGAGTGGCCACCTGGGATTTCATATTTTCAATGGGTGCAACTTTCGCCCATATAACACCTCTACTCACATCGATGGTGGCTTCTGTTATACTATGTGGCAGGGGGATTTCAAACATGGTAGTAGAGACGTCACCTATCTCTTGTCCCACTGTACTTTGGGGATTAATTATTCCTTTGCTAGGGGACCTTTGCTCTTCTATATCTTGTATCTCGTTCTCCTCATAAACGGTAAACTAGAAGGTGTCTCTCACTCTTGCCAGTGTAAGGCTCTCAATGTCCTCAGTAGAAGATTCTATTATGGCCCTTTTCCTGGCAGGAGAATATGAGGGGATTCTTTCCTACACCTCATATTATCTTAGTATGTTAGAAATCCCCACAAATTATGTTAGTTTCTTTAAAACATTGGGGGTAATGAGACATTTTTATTGATTGACAACCAGGGTGGTAGAAGGCTAGCCTACTACCATTTCAGTCCTCTCTGAAGGACACATTACCATCAAAGTAGATGATGTGATACTGTGTGGCTGTTGTGACGAATAGGTGACCAAATCCTTCCATTTTTAGGTGGTAGAAAGAGAACTGAAAGACGAGGGGAGTTGGGCTTGCTCTTGTTGGGCCTCATCCACTATTTTCATTATGACCTCAAAGAGGTTAGTATATTGTTGGACAATTTGGAAGGTGGGGTCTTGAAATTCCTCTAGAAGGGCATCTGGGACCAGTGGGACCACCTTATCCACCAATAAATCTCAGTGTAATTTTAATTGGGATCCATAATATCCAATAGATTCTAACCTGCTATAAGGTCTCTTCTCCATATTCTAAACTAAATCCAGTGTCTGATTATTTTTGAAAGCCTTCTGCATCTCATATTTGAAATCATATTCACTATGGGTGACTTGCAGAAGGGTGAGTTTTCCAGCAATCCTTTTCTTGTGGTGGTTGTCGGGGTCATAGGACCTCCAAGTAACCTCCTGGAATAAATATGTGTCCATGTTCTATATGGCCTGCAACACGACAAAATAGCCAAGGTATATATAGGGGACCATTGAGCAAGGAATGGGCAGCCAAAAAATAGAGCCATTATTTCGAAGATATCTTATTTTGACTTCCTCGACAATTTTTTGGGTTATCTCTAATATGGCGATGGAAGTTGAGCAGTGTATTTGTAGTGCCTTCAGGGGTATTTTAGACCCATATAATCTAATGTAAGAGAATTATTCTATATAGAAGAAAGCTTTAGCCCTTGCCTCACGCAATAAGTTTCTCACTTTGAATCCAAACCTGTTAGGCTATTCACCACACAGTCGGGTGTGTACTATCGGGAAGACTCTCTCAAAGAAGCTTTTGTAACTGGAACATCCCTCCTTGATGCACAGTAATTGATCTTGGAGGGTGGGAGAAGTCACCCCTTCCAACTGAGCCACTAGAGACTTAATCAATTATGCCACAAAAAAATGAATCAAAAAATAATATTAAGAAAAATGAGGGAGTTCCTCCTTATCGATCAATATGGCCTTCTGTAGCTTCTGTAATTATTCATTCATGTTGTCACTGATTACATCCTTCCAATGGTAGAGAGGGGTATTATCTATCCTATTGCATTGAATTATACGAAACATGACCTCCTTTGTTATCAGCTCTAAATATTTTATGCCCAGCACCAGGTTAATCATATCAACATAATCCTACACCTAGGGCCGAAGTGAGAATTTTTTGATGGGGAAGTTAGAGGACCTATTTATCCCTCTCTTCATCAGTGCCTGAGGTAATGTGGTGTTGAGCATATAATTGGCTTGGAGAGCCAATGCTTTGAAGTCCACCACCTTGAATGTTGTAGTGACCCCAAACATCTGTCTAATCCTATCCACCATCAACCTAGCTACTCTCTAATTTTTGTAATCATGAATGGTGCAATTTTTAGGGTCATACACCACTACTAGCCAGGATAGGAGGTCCGAGGAGTGGTAGACCTTTGGGTAGGTTAAACTCCCAAATTGATATTCCACTTGTTGTATATAGGAGCTGGCTTAGTGGTATCTCTATGCACCCTCATGTACAAGCTCCTTAATAGCATCGAGTGGTGCTTATTATCCTCTTATGTGGGGTAAAAACTGTAACTGGTTACCCCCTCTACTTCTTTCTATTTTTGGGTAGTGATATCCTTGTTTATATCTAGAAAATTTGTCAGGGCCTTAGGATCCTGCACTCTCCCCATATTTCTCATTACAGGCTACACCCCAGTGATTCGACCAATGCGTGCCTTAACATTCGACACCCCTGATGCAGGCGAGCTCATGAAAGCCATTGGAATGAACTATTAAGAACAGGGAGGGCTTCTTTTTTTTTTCTTTGTGCTCGACCTCATCGAGAAGCTTTCTTCATGCGATAATAGTGTAAGGGAGGTTTGCCACCTTCTTTTAAAGTGCATGCATTTAATTTAGGTTGCTGGAGTGTGTGTGCTTTTCCATCTGACAAGATGCTCTGATTGGTCGGGTACACCATGTCACCCTACACTTTTGGCTATGGATAAGATGTTTGTTGGATCCACTTGATTGAGTTGCGGCATCAAGAAACATTTTGGATACATGGGGGATTTGGGTTGGATAAGGGGGGTGCACTTAAGTGAGGTGTGTGGGAAGAGTCTATGCCGCATTAATGCTTCATGCACCTTGGGCTGATTGAGTGCATAAATCTATGCACCAAATAACCCTTCACACGCTCCACTAGGGGATGGAGCACACGAACCTTGAAGAGAGTGGATAGAACCATGTGCCTACTTAAACTTCTTGCACCCCAAGGGAATGAGGCATGTGAGACCCAATGGGGCACACGAGCTCATGCACCCTAATGACCTTCATGTGCTCCCTAGTGGAGCGCATTATCCCAGAAGTAGGAACACAACATTGTGCACCTGATGGGACCTTTGCATGCTCTAGGGGAGTAAAGTACGTAGACACTGTTCAGGGTGCATGAGTTCATGCACCTCTCAGGACTTCGTGCACTCCATTAGAGAGTGGAGGACATGGGATGGGGCTTGGGTGCACAATCTTGTGCACCTTAAAGGCATTCATGCGCTCCATTAGAATGGATTGAGGGGGTAGGTTCGAGGTGCATGTAGAGGCATGCACTCCCTAATGGGCATTGTGTACTCCACTAGAGAGTGGAGCATTGTGGGCACGTGAGAATTAGGAGCAATAGGAAAATGCAGAAATATTATATTCAACCTTGGAAACATAAGAATTACAAAGTTTAAATAGTGGTTGATTAAACAACCTTAGGGAATATAGGAGAAGTTAGGAAAAGAAGAAGAATAGGGAGGAAAGGAGAAAGGGAATTTGGTGTTGTCCACCTTGCCGCCCATGCCGTCCAATCTACCCAGTCAACTGTCATCCAAGTCAAACTACCTGCCCAGTCAGCTGTCATCCAAGGAGGTAAAAGGGTAAGATCCAAAGCTTACCATTGCAAAAAAATTTTTTACTCCTTTTAACTGGCTTAATTTCCAACATTCTCCCCCTTAAAGTTGAGAGGACTGACTATACAGTCTCTCAGCTTTATATATTGAGCTTTAGCTATACCTTTGGTGAAGATGTCTACAATATTATCCAAAGTGCTACAATATTGAAGCTCAACTATCTGTTGTTCCACCATATCTCGAATGAAGTGATACTTCATATCAAAATGCTTTGATCTGCTATGGTGGACTGGATTGTATGCCAACTGAATGGCACTTATGTTATCACAATACAGTCGAGTTGGACCACTTTGACTTTCTCCAATCTCTTCAAGAACTTTTCTCAACCATAGGGCTTGAGTACTAGCATGTGTGATGGCTATATACTCAGCCTCAGTCGATGACAATGCTACAACAGTTTATTTCTTGGAACTCCATGTAATTAGTCCTGATCCTAGACTAAAACAATTTCCTGATGTAGATTTCCTGTCATCTATATTGCTGCCCCAATCACTGTCACTGAAGCCAACTAATTTCATAGAATTACATTTTTGGTAATGGATTCCAAAATCCAATGTACCTTTTACATATCTTAAGATTCTTTTAGTTGCTTGTAGATGCAGCTCAGATGGACTAGCCATAAACCTTGAAACTAGAGAAACAACATATTGAATATCGGGCCTTGTGTTGGTGAGAAACATCAGACTCCCAACCATGCTTCTGTAAGTGGTCATGTCAACCTTTGATGCTCCATCATCCTTGCTTAATTGGATCCCATGTCCAGTTGGAGTTGCAACTGATTTGCACTGCTCCATGGCAAATTTCTTGATCATGTCTCGAGCATACTTGTGTTGACATATGAAGATCCCTTTATTTGATTGATGCACTTCCATCCCTAGGAAGTATCGCATTAAACCAAGATCTTTCATCTCGAACTATTTCATCATGGAGTTTTTGAACTCCATATTCATTTTATTGTTACTACCCATAAATATTAGATCATCCACATACAAACAAACTATGAGAATGTCTACTCCATGCTTTAGGTAGTACATATTTGGTTCACTTTTGCTTCTCGTGAATCCATACTCGCTGAAATAGCCATCAATGCATGAGTACCAAGCTCTTGGTGCTTGCTTGAGGCCATAAAGTGCTTTCTTCAATTTGTAAACAAGGTTCTCCTTTCCCTGTTCTTGAAAACCTTGAGGTTGTTGAACATAAACCTCTTCTGTCAAGTATCCATTCAGAAAAGCACTTTTCACATCCATGTGTTGAACATTCCATCCTTTATGGGCTGCTAAGGAAAGAACTGATCTGATTGTTTCTTGTCATGCAACAGGAGCAAAGGTTTCCTCATAGTCAATGCCAAATTTTTGAGTAAAACCTTTTGCTACTAGTCTCACCTTATGCCTCTCAATGCTTCCATCAACATTGTACTTGGTCTTGTAGACCCATTTACATCCAACACATTTTTTTCCTTTGGGTAGCTTTACTAGCTCCCATGTATCATTATTTTTTATAGAGGTTATTTCCTCTTTCATGGCTTCTTGCCATACATTTTGAGTACAAGCCTTCTCATAGCTAGCTGGTTCTAGCTGTGTACTAGCCAATAAAGCATAATTGACTACATCTCCCCTAGGATCATGGGAGTCATCATCCCCATACAATTGCAAATTTTCAAGTTGCTGCAAAACTGTATTCATTTCACTAGCTTGGCTTCTAGTGAATCTTCTCTAGAAATTCTGATCCAACATTTGAAAATATGGATGATGTTGTAATGTTCTTTTGCCTCTTGATGGAGAGTCTCTGTCAATGTCCATCGATGAAGAACTTACTGATCTCTGTGGAGAAGGACTTGGAGTGGCGGTTGAAGTACTTGATGTAGTACTCCTGCTTGGGCTTGGAGGGGGTGGCGTGCCTTTGCTTTTCTTTGGAGACACCTGTTGTACCTATGAAGAACTTACATCTTGGGACTCATCATCAACAAAAATTCTTTGATGACCCCATTCTCCCCCTTCATCAAAAATTACATCCCTGGAGAGTATAACTTTATGAGTCTTGGGATTGTAGAGTCTATATGCCTTTGTAGACTCACAATACCCTACAAATATACAAGCTTGACTCTTTGGATCAAGCTTCTTCCTTTTCTCATCAGGAATGTGTGCATATGCTAAAGAACCAAACACTTTGAAGTGCTTTACATTAGGTTTCTTTCCGTACCACCCCTCATAAGGAGTGACACCATCTAAACTAGAAGTAGGACTTCTATTTAGAATATATACACTAGTTCTTACAGCCTCTACCCAGTACATATGAGTTAGATGCTTAGTCTGAAGCATCGATCTCACCATTTCAACTATGGTGTGGTTCTTTCTCTCGACCACACCATTCTGTTGTGGGGTATAGGTAGTGGTGAATTGCCTTTTAATCCCACTTGCTTTACAATATTTCAAGAATACTTTTGAGGAGTATTCACCTCCTCGATCTGTCCTAAGACATTTTACATAATTCCCACTTTGATTCTCTACATTGTTTCTAAAATCTATGAAGCAATCAAAAGCTTCATCTTTATGTTTCAAAAAATAAATCCAACACATTCTAGAGAAGTCATCTATGAAAGTGAGAAAATAAGAATAGTTTTTGAGACTCTGTGTTTGCATTGGTCCACAGATGTCTGAATGTACTAACTGAAGTGGATAGTTGGCTCTCCATGCTTGTCCTTTTGGAAACTTTGACCTTGAGTGCTTTCCCAAAGCACATCCTTCATAGACCTCCTTTTGTTCATTGATTTTGGGAAGTCCTGTCACCATAGCTTGAGAAGTGAGAAGTTTCAAGCTAGCGGAATTAAGGTGACCATATCGCAAGTGCCAAAGCACACTTGGATTTGTTATAGCTACATTTGCAAGTTGAGCTCCTCCTGGCTCACCAAATTTGAGAGGGAATAACCTGTTCTTGGTCATGGGGACCTGTGTGATGACACGATTACAATTATTTTTATCAAAAATGATACATTGTCCTTCATCAAATACAAGCTTGTAATTGTTTTCCATCATTTTTCCAATGCTTAGCAGATTGTGTTGGAGCTTTGGAGTGTAATAGATGTCATGCACTTTCTTTAGTCCTTCTTTGGTTGGAACCTCCATGGCTCCAATACCCTCTACTTGCAATGTCTTATCATCCCCTAATTTGATTTGGGATTTATAAGTGGAATCTAGAGTAGCAAATAAATGTTCTTTGCCACTCATGTGGTTTGAACAACCAGTATCCAGAATCCATGTGTCATTTAGATTGTGTTCTGATTGTCCATATGAAAGAAAAATATTAGAGGTATCATCTTCTTCTCCATAATTACCATATTTACTATTGTTGCCTTGTGAAGATTTTGACCAGCAGTCACGAGCGAAGTGACCTGGCTTGCCACAGTTGAAACAAGCTGATTTTGACTTGTCACTTCCTCACCCTTGATTTCCACTTTGTCCTTGATTTCCTCCTCAATTTTGATTTCCACCTCTTTGTTGATTGCCTCCTCTGTATGAGTTGCCTCCTCTATTGGAATTGCCTCCTCTGTTCTGGTTGCCTCCTCTATTTTGATTGCCTCCTCTGTAGTTGCTTCTACCTCTACCTCTTTGCTTGCCTCTGCCTTGACCTCTTCCCCATCCTCTTCCATTGTTTTCATTGGAAGTGAAGGCCTTATCATCACCTCCATAGCTGGTTGAAGGAGTTTCAGGAAACCTCTCTTCATGTGACATTAACGATCCGATTAATGCATCGAATGTTAAAAGGGAAAGATCTTTGGATTCTTCTATAATTATGGCAATATGGTTCCATTTCTGTGTAAGTGTTCACAACACTTTTGTTACAATTGTCTCAGGCATGATTTTTTTGCCTAGTGTAACCATTTTAT
Organism: Wollemia nobilis; assembly: GCA_028583015.1. Lineage (NCBI taxonomy): Eukaryota > Viridiplantae > Streptophyta > Pinopsida > Araucariales > Araucariaceae > Wollemia > Wollemia nobilis. The sequence continues at coordinate 3,822,917 of JAQPPZ010002395.1, read as the reverse complement.
CCACAATTGCTTTTACTCTAACACAATAATCATCAACTTTTTCATCATCTTTCATTCAAATATTTTCAAAATCTCTCTTCAGTGTTTGAAGCCTTACCTGCTTCACTTGATTACTACCCTGGAATCCATCACTCAATGCTTTCCATGCAGCTTGTGCAGTTGTACAAGCGATGATTCTAGGGAATATGCTTTTCTCCAATGCAGCTTGGAGATGAGAAAGAGCAGAAGAGTTGCTCTTTTTCTCTTCTTTTCATGTTTTCTTGTCTACGGCACTTAGTGTTGTCTAGTATGAGGGTTATGTGTAGCCCTCTTCTATTATGTCCCACAAACCTCTTCCTATGAGCAAGGTCTTCATATTTATAGACCAATACTCATAGTCATAACCGTTAAATTCTGGTATAGGTAAGCTATTGTGTGAGGCCATAGTTACCAAAAAACTCTCTTTATTTCATGGTTACAATAAAGTACTTTGTTGTTTGAAAGAAGGAAAGAAGAAGAAGGAAGAAAGAAGAGATTACAAACTTAAGTCAAATCTGACTTGTTCTACTCTATCATTCACTATTTATTCCTCTTGATGTGGGGATGCTATCTCTTGATTCACAAAATTATCTGCTACTTCTTCTTCATCGTCACTTATCAATATTATTTTTGGTGATTCTGGTTCTAATATTTCCACTGAAATACTGTAGTGTGTATACTCTGATTCTTGTGGTGCAGCTTGTACGGATTTCGATTGTTCAAATTGACTCCTGAATGAGTTGTCTTCAAAGTCTACCTCGTACCCTGAGTCAGGATGCCTTTGATGTGCTATCACTACATTTTGAAGTTGGCTAAACACAATGTTGAGCCCATAACCTCTTACTTTTTCATCAAACCTCTCTGCACCTTCTCTTGCTAGAATTGCACATAAGGCATGATAACAACCATTTGGTCTTATCATCAATGCCTCTTTACAATTTTTCAATTTGGATCTTTTGTCTCTTTTACAAAAAAAACTAAGCCTCTTAGGCTTATTACACAAAAGTTCTACAGTTTATGATTCCTTGAATCAAGTGAAAAATTTATCCTTCGATTACAATAATTGTCTCTTAGACAATGTCTTTCTTTCTTATATGATATATATTAAAAATATATATATTACTATTTAATAGATTAAAAAATAATTGCTTTAAAAAAACTTTAGAAAAGCAATTATAGTTAATATATTAAATATAATATAATTAATTTTAATAATAATATATAAAAAAAACTTTATATAAAAAATTTATCCTTCGTAGGAATCGAACCCGTGACCTATTTCATGCAAGAATTCATCCTAACCAACTCGGCTACCACTGTCGATGAGAACCCAAGGGCAAGATTACAAGTATATTCTATTTCGGATCCGATTTCAACAAAAAATAAAAAAATTCAAGCTTTCACTGTCGTTGGGTTTCGAACCCATGACCTACAGGAAGGCGGGCACCTTATGGCTGGCTCCACGAGCCAGTCGAGCTACGTGGCTCGACGGGAAGGCAAGGGAAGCTTGCCTTCCTTATACTTCTCTCGGTCGTGCTTTAATTAAAAAAAATTGGGATTTTTGTCCCACATCGACCATGCGAAGGGCGATGAAGGTGTTTAAAACCTTCAACGAGTGAATACTCACTCGATTGCCTTTGAGCAATCAGTGATCACCCTTTTACCTCCTTCTCGAGCAATCGCTCCCCACCACGTTGCTTCCTTTGAGCCTATCATCTATTGCCACGTTGCTTGTCCTCCTTCTACCACGTAATCGATCTTTCTACCATGTAATTGGTCTACATCAGTTCTGAGTCATCCAGTCTATGTCAGCCTTGTTCTCCTCTCACCACGTGGTGCTCTCCGGTTGGTTCTTCTGAGTTGCTCCTCCTCGCATGCTTGTTGTGCAGGCCTACTCTAGACCTCACCTCGATTCATGAATCATGGGCCTTCCTCACCTCGGATTGCATGTTGCGGGCCCCACTCGACCTCACCTCGATGCTCATGCTTCCTGGTTCCTCCACCTCGGTCCTCGAGCCTGGTTCCTCCATCGACCTCGATTCTAGCACCCTCTTTGGCTTCGGCTCTGATACCAGATGTGGGCACGTGAGAATTAGGAGCAATAGGAAAATGCAAAAATATTATATTCAACCTTGGAAACATAAGAATTACAAAGTTTAAATAGTGGTTGATTAAACAACCTTAGGGAATATAGGAGAAGTTAGGAAAAGAAGAAGAATAGGGAGGAAAGGAGAAAGGGAATTTGGTGTTGTCTGCCTTGCCGCCCATGCCGTCCAATCTGCCCAGTCAGCTGTCATCCAAGTCAAACTACCTGCCCAGTCAGCTGTCATCCAAGGAGGTAAAAGGGTAAGATCCAAAGCTTACCATTGCAAACAAATTTTTTACTCCTTTTAACTGGCTTAATTTCCAACAAGCGCATGGGCTAAATGCAGGTGTGCGAAGGTGCGCACCCTTGGGGACTTCATGTGCTCCACTCCATTATGGAGTGCACTGACTCTTTTAGAGTGCATGAGTCATGCACCCCTCGAGATCTTCACATGCTCCACACTCCTATGGAGTGTGCGGACTTAGCATAGGGTACACAAAGTTGTGCATCCCTTAAGAAATTTGTGTGCCCCATTCCCTAATGGGGTGCATGGGCCGCGGTTGGACGCACAACTTTATGCACCTAAGGAATTTTTGCACGCTCCACTAGAGGAGTGTGTAGGCTCGACTTGGGGTGCATAAGCTTGTGCGCCCAAGGATTTTTGCATGCTCCACTAGTGGAGCGCACGGGATCGGCTTAGGGTGCACAAGCTTGTGTGCCTAGGGATTTTTTGTGTGCTCCACCTCTAGTGGGGTGCATGAGGTTAAACTTGGGTGCACCACCTTGTGCACCAAGGGGGACAACCCTTTTTGGGGTCAACACTAGCTCTGACTAGGACAGGGGGATAGGTGGAAGACATCGCCCTGATGACTCCAGACTCTCTGGGTGGACTGACACTAACTTACACACGCGCACTGGTATTTTTTTACACAAAACCCCCATCAGGGAAACTGAAGGACTTCAGGTGCTGTCCATTTACAAGTATAGGTAGTTATTCTCCTCCATGTCCTCAAGCTTGTAAGCATGTTGGCCAACTACCTCAACCACCTGATAGGGTCCTAGCCACTTGGGTTCAAATTTCTCTTTGTCATTAGGCTTATCATTCTTGGGATCCTAGTAAAGTACTACTTTCCCAAAAAAAAATTTGACCTCTAGACTTTTTATTGAATAATTGGATGGTCCTATTGGATTGGGTTATCATCCTTGTAACTGCCTCCCTCCTATCTTCATCCAATTGGACAAGTTGATCCATCCTCCTTTGTAACATATCTGGTTTTTCATGATCCTATAGTAATAGGAAGATGGCTACTTTTTCCAACTGAGGTGGCAAAAGTACCTTTTCTCCATAGATTAACTCATAGGGTGATTTTCCAGTGGTCATATTTATCGACAATCTATCTAACCACAAGGCATACTTTAATTCATTGTCCCAACCTCTTTTGTTCTTCCCTAATGACCTCTTAATTCGGGTGATTATATTCTTGTTGGAAGATACGGCCATTCCATTCCCCTAAGGATAATAATTTGTTGAGTGGGCCAGCTTTATATTGTATTTTGCATAGTAGTCAACCATCTCTTAGGAAGTAAAGTATTTTACATTATCCGTCACCAATTTCCTTGGCATCCCAAATCTGGTTAATATGCTTTCTTCCATAAAGTTAATGATAGTTGATTTTGTTGACTTCTGTTGTGGTTGTTCCACAACTACCCCCAAAAATTTGGGGACCTACTTAAAATTTTTACTTTTGAAAGTCTAGTTTTTCTTTGAGTGACCATGGGGAGGTGTCCTTGCTTATAGGTTTCTATGGTGGACTCTAGAGTCCGTGGTTAGTACTATCCTCCTAAGTGGAGTTGAATGATAGCTTCATTGCCTCTAAGGTTTGTTCTGGTATGGAAATGAATTTGTGTGCTTTCAAAGTTTACGGAAGTGATCGAGACCTCCTTCATTTACTTATAGAGTCGCTGGTGTAAAGGGGGTTTACTTTTGTGGTTTTCATTTATTGTTAGGTGTTGGAATTCAATAAAATTGTATATTTGAATTCTAATTAATTCAAATGTATAATAAAATAGTTTAATTAAAAGAAAAATAAAAAATAAAAAAAATACATGTTAATATTATTATATATATATTTTTTATATATAATAATAATTTAAAAAAATAAAAATGAAAATAAAATTAAAAAACAACACACATGTTTATATTTATAAATAAAATATATAACATTTATATGGTATATTTATATTTATATTTATGAATATAATATCAAATAAAAAAAGCAAAATAAATTAATAAATATTATTATTGTTAATATATTTCATATTATTAATAATAATAACAATAAGAAAATACAAGTAGTTAGGTCCATCTTATTAAAGCCACTAATATATTTTGTTGTAGGGATTTTGTAGGTGGTGCATTAACTTTGGCTTCATGTGACAGGTTTAATTGAATAAGGGCTAAAACGAAGGTGTCGAGGCAGCCATGTGGATTGTGTACGACAAGCAAAAGCCTTGGTAAAATTCGATAGACGGGGACAGTGGTGTGGTAGTCGATGGTTTCACAATGATGAAAGTGGTGTAATGCCCTCCTATTATATTCGATAATCATGGGTGGTTACTTTAAGTCCTATTTTGAAGACCCTACAAAGGACAAGAAGGATGTAAATGACATGTATTAAATATAAATAAATTCCAAAGTTACGACTAAGGAATAATTTAGCGTAACGGGCAAAGCATGGTAAGAAAGTAAAGACAAAGGGGGCTTTAATTTAAAGTGTATAATGTTTTGAACAAAATAGAAATGGTTGTCTATATTGAGAACAAGTGTGACAATGTAAATAAATGAAAAAAAAAAATAGAAACAAAGGACAGAAAGCCCAAAGGATGGAAAGGGAAACGAAGGGGTTTCAACTCCAAATGGAAATGAAATGAAGAGTCACAATGAAAATATTAAAAATGCCATTCAAGGAAAGAAAAGGGGTTGGATCTCTTGGAGATCGCATGCTGCTGAAATGCCAGGGCTGCTACTTTTTTGGGAGAGGCCAGATTTTGCTGGAATGAATGTAGAAACAGGGATTGTTTGTGTGTAATTGCAGGATTTCTGCACTTTGGAGCAAAATAAGAGGAGAAAATCTCTGAGTGTTCTCGATTTATTGTCTATCTTTCTTCTTTCTGCTTTCTGGATTTTTAGACAATGTCATTGCATTTAAGGGTTTCATTGTTGAATGTCTAGGAGTAGGGATTTCCTATTTTTCCTTAGAGTCTTGCACCCACTTTGTTTCGGGATGTGTAAATGCAGTTCCGACTGAGTTGGGTTATGCTCAGAAAAATCTCATGTCTCAGATTTTGCATGCTAGGGTAGCATAAAACTGCATTTTCTGGTTTTCTGCATTTTATTTCAGTTTTCAGATTTTATTTTTATTTTCTAACTTTTTATTTTCAGAATTTTTTTTTAATTTTCGGACATTAAAATAAAAATTAAAAAAAATTCAAAATCCAAAAATAATTGCATGGTTGCATAGAGTATACTTCAGAGTTCCATTTTGCACTTAGACATTTTTGCTCCGGAGTCATTTCGAATTTTTAAAAATTAGTCAAAGTTGTTGTTTTATTGCAGATTTTTAAAATTTCGAAATTTCAAAATTTCCATTTTGAGGCCAAATCTGATTTTTTCAGTTTTATATTTCAATTGCAAGCATAAAATGAACTTCCCTTTACGAAAATTTCAATTTCGTCAAAGGGGGGTAAATTTTAATGGCATTTCATAGCTACCATTTTTGGAGCCTTAAATTGCCTTCTCTTTATAAAAATTCTGATTTTATCAAAGAGAGGTAATTTATGCACTACATTGAAGGTTATTATTTCAAAGCATTAAATTATTCTTCTTTATGAAAATTTGATTTCATTAAAGAGGGATAATTAAAGTGACATTTTAAAGCCTTTATTTTAAGGCAATAAATTATTATCTCTTTGTGAAAATTAATTTCACCAAAGAGGGATAATTTATTAATCATATTAAAGGCTATCTTAATCTCCATGATAAGAAGCTACATTTAAGGAGCCTATTCATCATTTCGGATTCACATTCATAGATAGATTTTAATCTTTATTTTCATGTTTAAAGTAGGATTTAATGCAAGATAAAACTTGATTAAAATCCACTTAATAAGGGAAGATAAAATCTACCTTAAAATCCTCAAGATAAAAGGAATTAAGGCACTACATCGTGGTCATATGAGGGCCAATTCACATTTACTTTTATTTTGGTTTCATGAACAATCATTAAAGTAGCATGGTAAAATAAACCAACACATGCCCCTTGTTTATAGTTACTTGCAATCACTAAGGTGTTCCTAGCATTGAATTGATATATCTTTATTGAGATTACTAATACACATATGCAAATGCTAATATAGCGGAGACCTTGGAGAAGTTGTTTGTTTAACTTCTTTGCAAGAGAGGGTTTTGGGATCCAAACCCTAAGGGAGAGTGTAATTTCACAATTGGGTAAAATTAACACTCAACATTTTGGCGCTAGATTTTGCTAGAAGGAGGGCCTGAATTGGTTTACTTTATTTTATTTATGCTAAGCAATTCATGAATTGGTATTCATTGATCTAACGCTTTTGGATTGTTCATGGTTACTCAAGAGTTTTAATTGCTAAATATTTCAAGTTCATTTGATTAGCATCTTTGGCTTCCTTTAGCACTCAACACTTTGGGAGCTAGGAGGATTTGAATTGATTTATTTTATTGCTATTTAGATGCTAAATTGTTCATGTTACTTGAAATATTTATTTAAAAACATTGGTCTTGACTAACGAGGTTTTGTTTCCATATGATTACTTTCATTGATTCTAACATTCTCTATTTTTGATGATGCATTAATGCTAACATGTTGCAAATTTGAGAATGTTCTTCAATTTCATGGTTTAATGGATACATATCTCTTGGTTGATGCTAACATGATGATTCATATGTTACATATTTGAGATTGGTTAGTCATTTCATGCTTCTTTGTAAGAAATTTTTATTTGACTAACAAATTGGTTTTGAAGTTATCCTTTGAGTTTCACTAATGGCATCGGTTGTTCTAACTAGGGAACAAATTTCATTGTGGATAGCTGGCTATTATCATCAATTGGATAGGCCTACTCATCAAATTCCTAAAGGGGTAGAAAATCATTTACCTATGTTTAAGCATGATGTGACCTCGGCTAAGGAACATATTCAAAGATACAAGGACACCTTAAGGAAATTGCAATTATGGAAAGGAGGTGTTCCTTGTAGATTATTTCCATACACATTGGATGAGGTTGCGTATGAGTGGTACATACACCTACCTATAGATTCCATTACTTCTTGGGCTCAACTAGAAGCAACATTTACTAGCCATTTTGGAAGACAAGTTGACCCTGTTTGGATGTTAAATCAATTTGTCTCTATCTCTAGCGAACCTAATGAGTCCATGAGTGAATTCAATGATAGGTTTCATAAGTTGTATACCGAAGTGGTGCCCCATTTCTTCATTTCAGAAGAGAGAGCTATTGAAATATACATGGGAGCTACACAACCCGTAGTGGCTACATTTTTAAGGAAAAATCTTGATGACCCATCTTTGCATAGAATCTATGAGGCCACGAGAGAATTAGAACAATGGGCCATTTCGAAAAGAGAAAAGGTGGACCAACCATCATTGCTTAACCCTAGGGTGAACAATCAATGGGACGAAGTTGAATGTCCAAATACAACAACCACCTTAGATTCCATCCAAGAGGATGTGCAAGTCTCAAAGCCAAGGTCCATTAATGAGGATTGGGATGAACAAACCCATCAAGATATGATTTGGTCATGTTTACTCAAAAAGGATTTGGATGATTATTGGGAGAAAGAGACAAGAGTTGATCCTATTGAACAAACCCTTGACTCAACAAAGGTGGTTGAGACTGAATTTGAGAAATCAATAGATGAATCGGAAGATACAATAGAATCTCATCACTTGTTTTTGGAAGATGATCATTGTAAAGAGCAAGAAAGCCAACATGAGTCAAGTAGTGATGAATTGGAGATGAGTGAATCAAAGTCTTGGTTTACAAGTGAGGATTGGTGTGATCCCATTTTAGAAACCCCTAAATCATCAAAAGTGGTTGAAAATGAGTTTGGAAGTAAATCAATAAATGAATTCAAAAACATAATAGAATTTCACCACTTATTCTCGAAAGATACTTTGGATGATATTGTTGACAATGATAACCAAGAAAACCCACACCTTCCAAATTGTGATAAAATTGAATTTTGGGTTACAAATGTGAATTGTGATCTTACAAATTTGAATACAAAGAGTAACCCACTTTTGGAAATGATTGAACCATCTAAGGAAGGTGAAGGTGAGTTTGAGGATCAACCCATTGATGAATTTGAAGAATGTGAAGGTATAGTTGAGCATCACACCCCAATTTTGGAAGATGATCATTGTTGGTGGAATAAATGGGAGAACTTTACCACTCTTTCTAATGAAGCACTCACTTCACTTGATATGCAGGACAAGTTGCAAAGGCTAGTTTTACAACTCAAAGAAAACATCTCTCAACTACAAGAACAAAAGCCTCAAGATGCATATCTAGATGATACTCCAAATCATCCTCATGAGACAAAGATCGAAGATATTAAAAGTGATATTCTTTCGGACAATGAAGTGATTCCAGAGTGGACTGGTTTTGGAACTTGTGATGAATCAGGATCTTCCATAAATTTGGATGAGATGATTAAATTTGATGATCAAAGCCTTCAACATGCTAGAGATGATGACAAAGAAAATTTTGAAGAAGAATTTCTTGAAGATTTTGAGGAAGAAATAGTATGGATGGTTAACAAGAAATGGGAAGAATATGCTCACTCCAAACCTTCTAATGAACTTTTTGTGTCAATTGATATGCAGGATAATACAATTGCTTCTTCACATGAGGATATTACAAATCTTGTACAATCTGAGAAAGTTTTGGAAGAAGAGTTGGAATCTCATCAAGTTTTGGAAAGTGATAAGGATTCTACAACCATGGATAAAGAAGGAGAACCCTTTGAGGGATATGGAATTAAAAATATTGATCCACTTATTGGTTCTACAATGTCTATGCCATCTCAAAATGAGGAAATTTCAGAACTTGAATGGTTTGGGTTTGATATCACTGATGATCCAATTGAAAATGTCACGTTATCTGAAACAACCCAAGTGATTGATCATGGAGATGTGTTAGTTGACCCATCCCTAGATAGACAAGACTTATGGTTTGAAAAGGATGGATGTGTTTTTAATTGGGTGCCTAATTTTGGTGTCTTTAATAAACAGGTATTCGATGATGATGAAAGTCATGAAGAAAAGGTAAAGATTACAAATGCTCACAAAGGTTTGTCAAATGAGAATATGCAAAAGGTAAAATCTCACCCTTTGTGTTCTACCATTCGAACTTCAGGTGATGGTTTACCTAATTGCTTGTTGGATTCAAATGCTATCAATGATGAAATGCCATTTGTGGTTGATAAAGAATTTGACTTAATTTCTCCTCACACCACTAATGATATTGCTTTGTTGAATGAAAAAGAAGTTGATATGCTTGAAGTGTTAAATCAAGTTCATAATCAATTAATTATTGAATCTAGGATACAAACTTATGATGATCCTCATTTAATAAATATCCTAGATGCTTGCAAGTGGTTACATAAATTTGATTGGCCTATAAATTTGAAAAATGATTTGGCTTTAAAATTTTTAGAAATAGGCTCTTGTTTGCAAGATCTCATATCTGAAAAGGAAAGCCTAATTCTAAATCATGAATCGAATTGTGAAATTGACATCTTAAAGAATAGACAAGAAAGAATTGAAGATCAATTATTGTCTAATCAATTTAATGATTTGAATCTCACCTATGGGATTATTAATGGAACTAAATCAAATTGGTGGGGTGAGAGAGGCAAGTTGAAGTTTGTTGCATTGTTTGGCTTAATCTTGTTTTTGTTGGATTCCTACAACATTTGGCATGTGTATCACGTTATATGTCTTTTGAAATGTTCTAATCATGTTTGGGATCCAGGGAAGTGATAGTCCAAACTTTGCACCATCTTGTACCATATTGTACATTTGTATATAGTTTTGGTTTTTGTTTCTATTTTGGCTTTGTCCTTAATTTTTGGGTTGGATATAGTTTTGGTTTGTGTTTTGAGTTTTGTGTTTTGGGTTATTCCCTTTTGTTTTGAGGTAATGTTTCTTGGTCACTAACTTTTGGTCTCTAGCAATTTTTGAAGCTCCTTTATTTAGTAGGTTGGAGTACCTGATCTGAAAACTGATGAACCCGAGAAAAGGGGGATGAGTTATTTGGTGATCATGCTCAGATTTTGGGACCCAAAATGGTGGAAAGTGGAACAATGAAATATTAGCCAAAGCTCCACATGGGACTCACACACATTAAATGGTGTTTCTGGAAGTAATAAGGATGAAGTTGTCTTGATTATGCAACCCTAGGCAAAAATCTAAAATGCTCTACTTATTGGCTTTCTAACCTTAGTGAGACTTGAGGCTTTGCAAGAGTTCCATAGGTACAAGCTATGCAACAGATTTCTTGAAATCTGTCATCTAGTTCAGGAAAACTCCATCGGGGCTATAGACGCCTGACTGGTAGTGGGGCCCTGGCTAGGCAAATTTTGATACATAGAAAGAGAAAAAAGAAAAAAAAAAAAGAAAAAAAAAGAGAGAAAAAGAGAAAAAGATGAGCATTGAAAGTCTAGACACACCTAGGATAGATGGGCTTTGCAAAGCATTAAGTGAACACACGGGTGAGTTAGATAAACCTCACCGGGGCTATAGACGCCTGACTAGCAGTGGGGCTCTATCTGTAAAAGTCTTCACTTCATGAGTTGTACTTCATAGCCTAATGCAGAAAGGGATGATGGAATCTAGAGGATTTTTAGAAATGCAGAAATGAATCACTTTTGCACACACTGAGCAAAGGCATATGGATTAGTTGTTTTCATTCTGAAGCTGTTTACCCCCACCTTCTCGGGACGTTGCTAAATTATTATGTCTCGCTAATCTTGTGTGTTTTCATTTCAGGTTGGGTTCTTCACCGAAATGCTCAGGAGCATTTCCCAGAAGAGTCACCATTTGTTGTGGTTGCTCCACAACTAGCCCAAAAACTTGGGGACCCACCTTTAAAATTTTTACTTTTGAAAGTCTAGTTTATCTTTGAGTGACCATGGGGAGGTGTCCTTGCTTGTATGTTTCTATGGTGGACTCTAGAGTCCATGGTTAGTACTATCCTCCTAAGTGGAGTTGAATGATAGTTTCACCGCCTCCAAGGTTTGTTATGGTATGGAAGTAAATTTGTGTGCTTTCAAAGTTTATGGAAGTGATCGAGGCCTCCTTCATTTTCTTATAGAGTTGTTGGTGTAAAGGGGGTTTGCTTTTGTGGTTTTCATTTATCGTTAGGTTTTGGAATTCAATAAAATTGTATATTTGAATTTTAATTAATTCAAATGTATAATAAAATAGTTTAAGTAAAATAAAAAGAATAAAAAAATAGATGTTAATATTATATATATAAATAGATTTTGTGGAAGCTTTCTGGCGGGAAAACGAGCTCTGGCGATTTTCTCCTCTGAACCAGAGTTTCTGCATCCTCGATTTTTCTCTGGTTTCTGCGGATTTGCTGAAGTGCATTTAGGGTACGGGGGATCTGAAGATCCGATCGGTGCCCCTGGAGGGTCCAATGGGGACTTCTCCGGCTCCTGACTCAGGAAACACCAGCTCTTATGCTGATCTGTTTAAAGGCGATTCTTCCCCGAAGACTGCTGAAGCGCAAAAGATGGCATACAAGAAGATCTTCACGGCTGTTGGGAATCGGCCGTCAGCTCATCGGGTGAATGGTTGTCTGTCGCAGGCCGAATCCAGGCCAAAAATCGTCATTGAACCCAGCATGGTTGAAGAATCAGTTCTCTACAGAGCGAACCATGACCTAATCTGCAAGTTCATGGGCATTCGCCCCTCCCTGAACTTCCTGCATTCATGGATCCGTCAAAACTGGGAACCCCACGGTGAGTACTCATTGTGGTTTATTAGTAATGGTTATTTTATTGTCGACTTTTCGGCTCTGGCCGACGTAAATAAGGCTTTTGAGTCGAAAAAGAAGAACCATGGCCCGGCAGGCCTTTTTGTACAACCATGGCGGGTGGGCTTCGACCCTCGTGTTGAACCCACTGTTGTACCAGTGTGGATTAGATTATACGCCCTTCCTATGGAGTTCTGGGGTGAGCAGGTATTGGCCATGATTGGCAATACGATTGGTAGACATATTGGTGTTGCCAGAGACACTATTGAAGGGAGCATGGCAGTATACGCTCGAATCTGTGTTGAGATGGATCTCAGCCAGCCTCTATCGGTTGAGTTGGATATTGAACTGGTAGGTCATACCTGGATCCAACAGCTAGACTATGAGGCCCTACCCTTCAGATGTCGGGTTTGCCATAAGCATGGGCATCTTGCCCGTTTCTGTCCTACTAATATGAATGCCAAAATGGAGGCCCCTTCAGATATGCCAAACCTGCCTAAGGAGGATAAGGCTGCTCCTAATACAGATCCTAATAGCTCTGGTCAGAGCCAGAACGCTCCGAGAGAGGGTTTTGAACAACCCAGAAGAAGAAGGCGGACTAAGAAAAAGGAGGGAAAGGAGCAATCTAATCTCAGGCCTGCCAATAGGTATGAGATTTTTAAATCATTGGTTGATGAAGAGGATCACTCTATGGAGGGCTTGGAGGGTTTCAAGGAAACTTCTAATATTCCTGGGCAGCCCCCCTCTCACCTTCTCCTGTCATACAACAGATAGTTGATCCCTGTGAAGTATCACAACCAGTGTCTTCTGGTGCCTTAGTAGTCCATAATCCTGAGCAGTCAGTATCTCAGGATGTCCACATGGGGATAGCAGAGAAGAGCAGGGAAAGGCCATCTTTGGGGATAACCCAGCTGGAAAAAAGACCAAAAAATAGCAATTCTCAGGGAGCAGGTCGAAGATCTAATAAGGAGCTGCTAGCAGCTCAAGGAGACAAATTGATCATGGGAGGATCAATGAGGACAATTGATTCTTATTGCTCTCAGGGTAACCCATGATTATACAATCTTGGAATGTGAGGGGTTTAAACAGCAGAACCCATCAATCTGTTGTTCAAAGGTTATTAGAAAATAGCAATACTGATTTCTTGCTTTTACAAGAGACTAAGATGTCTTTGGATCTTATGTCTAAAACAGTCAACGAAATCTGGAAGGGTGCTGGTCACATGGTTGTGGCTGCCCAAGGTGCCTCGGGGGGATTGTTACTCTGTGGAACTCTCTCGGAATGGTCTGCAATAGATCACTTTGCTTGGAGGGGTGTTCTCACTTCTCTTTTTAGGAATAATGTCTCGGCGAAAGTCGTTTTAATTACTAACTTTTATGGATCTCAAACCCTGGAGGGCCAGAGGCAGCAGTGGAAGGTTGTGCATGACATGAGAGTGTCTAGGGAAGATCTAGACTGGATTGTAGCGGGGGACTTTAATGCTAAATTATCTTCTAGAGAACAGGAAGGGGGAACACCTTTTTTGGATCCAGGGGACTGTTTCATGATCGCTCAAGTCCAGGCTTTACACCTAGTGGACATCAAATGTCCTGGCAATAACTTCACTTGGACTAATAAAAGAAGGGAGCCACATAGTAGGAAGGTGAAACTAGATCGCTTTCTGCTTTCAGAAGAGACGTTTGTAAAATGGAACATTAATTTTCAGATTTTAGCAGGCCCTGTTTCTGATCACTGCCCTATCCTGTTGGAAGGTGGGGCTGGGAGGGGACACCATCACAAACCTTTCAGATTTGAGAATTTTTGGCTGCAGAAAGAAGAACTTCGGGAGAAAATCCCGCAATGGTGGGAAGAAGGCCGTCCAACTTATGGAAGAGCAATGTTCAGAATTCACAAACAACTTCAATATGTCAAAACTCAGTTGAAATATTGGAGGCGTTCTAATAAATCTGACTTCCAGGCCCAAAGAGCTCCATTGGTGGCCCGCTGGGATGAGGTTCAAAAATAGTTCAGAGAAGGAGTTATTACAGATCAGCTCAAGGATGAGGATGATGCCTTGCGTAGAGCGGTGGAGGACATTGACAACCAGGAGGAGACTTATTGGAGGCAGAGAGCAAGAACTACCTGGCTAGTGGAAGGGGACCGAAATACAAAATTCTTTCATCGGACTGCTTGTGCCCGGAGACAGATGAACAAGATGGAGGTCCTTCAAGATGAGAATGGTAATTCCTTTGACACTCTTCCAGATATACACTCCCATGCTATGGATTATTTCTCAAAGCTTTTTAAGGAAAGTGCGGTTCAGGATGCTTCGGCCCAAAATGAAGTTATTTCTGTCATTCCTGCTCTCATTTCTGAGGATGAAAACCAGGCCCTCCTCAAACCCATTGATAGAGATGAACTGACAGCTGTGGTCTTTGGAATGAGTACTGGTAAAACTCCTGGTCCTGACGGTTTCCCCATTGAGTTTTTCCAGGCCTTCTGGGACTGCTTAGTGGAAGATGTTAGAGCTGTGGTTGAAGAATCCAGAGAAAATAAGAGAATGCTCAAAGCTCTAAACCACACTTTCATTACCTTGATTCCAAAAGGGGAGGAGGGGAGCCATATTTCAGATTATAGGCCTATTGCCTTATGTAATGTGTTGTATAAAATAATCACCAAGGTAATGGCTGAGCGACTAAAACCCCTTCTTCACAGCATTATCTCCTCTGAGCAAGGGGGTTTTGTTGAGGGTCGACAGATTCTGGATGGGGTGGTTCTGGCTCAGGAAGCTATTCATTCAATGCACACTTCTGGGAATAAAGGGATGTTCATAAAACTGGACATGTCCAAGGCTTATGACAGGGTTGAATGGAGTTTTCTGGCCAAAATGATGGCTGCTTTTGGTTTCTCTCAGGACTGGATTGAGTGGGTCATGAGCTGTGTCTCTTCCCCGACCTACTCTGTTCTAATTAAGGGCCTTCCTTCGCAGCCTTTTGGAGCCTCTCGGGGTCTCCGCCAGGGGGATCCTTGCTCTCCTTATCTGTTTTTGATTTTGGCTGAAGGTCTTGGCAGACTTTTCTTGAGGAGAAGACAGCAAGGCAGACTATTGGGTGTTAGGGTGGGGGACGAAGTTTTATCGCACCTGCAGTTTGTGGATGACACTGGTCTGATGGGAGTTGCCAGCCTCAGGGAAGCAAGATCGATTAGGGATACTCTTAATGTATATCTCAGGGCTACTCAACAGGTCATTAATGACAAGAAATCCAAAGTGGTCTTTTTCAATCTGGAGCACAGGCTTCAGAACAGAATTTTAGAAATCCTGGGATTTACTAGGACTGCTCTTCCTGTGGTTTACTTGGGGATTCCCTTGCACTTCAAGAAGCTGAAACTTGACACTTGGAGGCACTTGCTTGAGGGTATCAAGGAAAGAATTAATCACTGGTCTCACAAGTGGTTAAGCTATGGTGGCAGAGTAACTTTCTTACAGTCAGTCATTCAAGCCATGCCTATCTACAAATTCTCTATCTTGGCTGCCCCGCTTACAATCTGGAAAGATTTGGACAGGATGGCTAGAAAGTTTTTGTGGGAAGGACCAAAGGGAGAGAGAAAGTGGGCCTTAGTGAGCTGGGATAAAGTTACCCAGCCCAAGGTAAAAGGTGGGCTGGGACTGAGAGGATCCAGGTTAAATAATAAAGCCTTGGCTGGAAAGTTGTACTGGAGGTGGATTTCCCAGCCAACTTCCTTATTCAGTAGAATTCTTACTAGTAAGTACTTGGGTCATGTCAACCCCAGTGAGGTGGGTCGTTTCTCTTTGGAGGGTGCTGGATCCTTAGTATGGCAGGCTCTCAAGCTTGGATCTCAGGTTATTAAAGACCAGCTATTTTGGAAAGTGGGGAGGGGGGAGAAGGCCCGTTTCTGGTCTGATTCTTGGGATCAGTTTCCTCCCATCATGGTTGAATTTCCAGAGCTACTCCCAATAAAATCTGCCATAGAATCCAAGGGTTGGGTCCAAATTGAGAGTTATTTCAATACTACTCAGCTGGGGGGGTACAAGTTTAAGAAGTTTAAGAAGTTGGAGGAGTGGCCAATTTCAATCCCTCCGGAGCTAGCACCCATCTTGTCCAGAATCTTGAAAGAAAGGTTTCTCACTGGGAGAGACGAGGAGGATGAATTAGCTTGGGGCTATGGGAGCCTTGGCATTTATACTGTTAAATACGGATATGATGACATCCTCCCTGAGCCTCCCCCCCTGCTTTCCCGGTTGAGGACTGGAGACAGATTTGGCAATCCAAGGGCTGGCCGAAAGTGAACTTTTTTGCTTGGCAGGTTATGCACAATGGAATTCTCACTTTCGACAACCTCAGGTGCAGAGGTATCATCGGTCCTTCTCAATGTGTTCTATGCCATAAGAACGAGGAAACAACTGATCATCTGATGTTTGAATGCCCCTTCACGCGCCAGATCTGGAAGCGCTGGTTCTCTCATTATAAAATCCAGCTTAATGGTGATTTGAATCGGATTAACATTCTAGAAAGATGGAAGAGGGGTAGATTTAAATCTAAAGCTCTTCGAATCGGTTGGGAGCTCGGCTTAAATTTCATTTGGTGGCAAGTGTGGTTGGAAAGAAATGCAAGAATATTTCGAGAAACGTTTTCCACGCTTGATGGTGTTTGGCAGGTCATCTGGAGCAAAGTCACTGAAACAGTTGTCGTCCACGCAAATGAGGACTCTCAGGTTGATTCGGGGCCTATGGATGAGGGAGTTGAAAAGCAAGAGGAACAGGTCAGAGCCAGCTGGAAACCTCCTCCCGACGGTTGGATTAAAATCAATACTGACGGAGCTGCTAAGGGCAATCCGGGCAGTGCTGGCATTGGTGTGGTCTGCCGAAATCACGAGGGCACCGTGCTCTACTGGGAGCTGCAGGGATTGGGAAGAACCACAAATAACGAAGCTGAAGCCATTGCAATCAAAGCTGCTTCTTTTTGGGCAGTTAATCAGGGCCATAGGAGGGTAATTATAGAATCTGACTCTCAAATTTTGGTTGGAGCTCTTGACTGCATGAGGAACTTTGCTTTGAAAGCATGGAGGTTGAGGATTTTGGTCTCTCAAATCAAGGAACTATGGAGAGAACTAGATGACGTGATCCCTGTTTATGTGAGTAGAAATCTAAATAAAGCGGTTGATTTCCTTGCGAAGATGGGTGCTGAGAAAGAGGTAGGGGTGCAGCTGCACAGTGACATGCCTTTGGAGGATGAAGTGATTAGGCAGGGCCTGGAACGATCCTTAAGACAATGAACAAAGAAAATGCTAAGGATGGTTTTTGTCACGATATCGCGACCTGTTGCACCGTCGCGGCCTTTGGTGGCAAGCTGTCACGATTTCGTGACATGTTTCGCTATCGCGGCCGCTGGAGAGAAGCTGTAGCGATTTCGTGACCTGTTGCACCATCGCTGCCTTTGGAGAGAAGCTGTAGCGATTTCGTGACCTGTTGCGCCGTCGCGGCCTTTGGTGGGAGACTGTCACGATTTCGTGACCTGTTGCGCCGTCGGGGCCTGTGGCTGGAAGCTGTAGCGATTTCGTGATGCTTTTGGAGAAATGGCGCTAAGGGGAAAAATCGTCGCGATATCGCGACATTTTTGGAGGTTAGGCGCCAAGGGGAAAATCCGTCGCGACATCGCGACATTTTTGCTGAATGGTCGCCAAGGGGAAAAATCGTCGCGATTTCGCGACCTTTTTGGAGAGCTGGTACCAAGGGGAAAAACCGTCGCGATATCGCGACACTTTTGAAGGTTGTCCGCCATGGAGAAAAACCGTCGCGATATCGCGACACTTTTGCTGAAAGGGCGCCCAGGAGAAAAATCGTCGCGATATCGCGACATTTTTGGAGAGCTGGCAACAATGGGAAAAACCGTCGCGATATCGCGACACTTTTGAAGGTTGGGCGCCAAGGCGATAAGCCGTCGCGATTTCGTGACACTTTTGCTGAATCGGCGCCAAGGGGAATAATCGTCGCGATTTCGTGGCATTTCTGGCAAGCTGGCACCAAGGGGAAAAACCGTCGCGATTTCGCGACACTTTTGAAGGTTGGGCGCCACGGAGAAAACTCGTCGCGATATCGCGACAATTTTGAAGGTTGGGCGCCAAAGGGAAAACTCGTCGCGATTTCGCGACAGTTTTGGGGAATTGGCGCCGTGGGGAAAAATCGTCGCGATATCGCGACACCTTTGAGGAATGGGCGCCAAGGGGAGAACTCGTCGCGATATCGTGACACTTTTGCAGTTTGGGCGCCAAAGGTAAAACTCGTCACGATTTCGCGACACCTTTGCAGAACTGGCGCCATGGGGAAAACTCGTCGCGATTTCGTGACTCTTTTGCAGCACTGGCGCCAAGGGGAGAACTCGTCGCGATATCGCGACACTTCTGGTGATCAGGCGCCTTTTGGAAATCTCGTCGCGATTTCGTGACACTTTTGGTGATTGGGCGCCTTGCGGTTGTGCCGTCGCGATTTCGCGACGTTTGTGGTGTTTAAGTGCCTCGGGGCTTGGCTGTCGCGATTTCGCGACATGTCGCGATTTCGCGACTTGTTTCTCTGGCGCGGCCTCGGTTGGGTTGCTGTCGCGATATCGCGACATGTCACGATTTCGTGACATGTCGCGTTTTCGCGCCTTGTTGTAATCTTGCTTCTTGCTCTCGGTTGGGATGTGTTTTCTCCCTTTTGTAATTGTTCTCTGTTTTAATACAAGTTTTTTCAATTTTTTCAAAAAAAAAATATTATAAATATATATATATATATTGTTATATATAATAATAATTTTTAAAAAAATGAAAAAAAACACACATGTTTATATTTATAAATAAAATATATAACATTTATATGGTATATTTATATTTGTATTTATGAATATAATATCAAATTAAAAAACAAAAATAAAATAAATTAATAAATATTATTATTGTTAATATATTTCATATTATTAATAATAATAACAATAAGAAAAAATAAGTAGTTAAGTCCATCATATTAAAGCCACTAATTTTTTTTTTATAGGGCTTTGGTAAGTGGTGCATTAACTTTGGCTTTATTTCATGTGACAGGTTTAATAGAACAAGGGCAAAAATGAAGGTGTCGAGGCAGCCATGTGGATTGTGTACAACAAGTAGAAGATTTCAGGGACAAGCCAAACTTTGGTGAAATCTAATAGACGGGGACGTATCACCATGAGAGGCCATGGCTCTCCATGGATTATGCAAGGATACATGCTTTTGGGTAGCAATGCCAAGCGGAACCCGGGCCGGCAAGAGCGGTAGGATAAGGATCGACAGAGTTGCGATGGTCATCGATAAGTGATAGGAGACTCGACAACAAAAATGTAACCCTGACTCAGCAACAAAAATGTAGACCCCGAGTGAAGGAAGACACTTGTTGTGCATGCAGCAACGCAGAAGAGCAATGTTTTATCCACGACAACCATGAAATGTGATGAAAGTGCCATAGCACCAGTCAAGGGATAAAATGAAAGCATAATCAACAGGTTCGAATACACGAGCTTTAACTCGATGGATGACAGTATGGTGTACCCCAGGCTAGCCGATGTGAGCGACAGGTCAGCATGGGAGATCAAAGGTACGTCCTGGTCACGGTGCATGGAAGAAATATAGTTGTTATTGTGTAAAAAATTGAGGTACGTCCTGGTAAGGTTTGGAGACCTTGGAGAAGTTGTTTGGTTTAACTTCTTTGCAAGAGAGGGTTTTGGGATCCAAAACCTAAGGGAGAGTGTAATTTCACAATTGGGTAAAATTAACACTCAACAACTTCCTGAGGGGAGTTGCTTCAACCCATTTGGTTAAGTAGTTTGTAGTAGTGATAATCCATTTGTGACCTCCTAAATAGTTCAGGTTGATTTCTCCTATGATATCTATCCTCCACTGAGAGAAAGGAGTTTCAATAATTATTGGCTTTAGTGGCATTGTAGGAAAAAAAAAATTTCTAGAGAAAATCTGACAGTTATAGCATTTTCAAATAAACTGATACAAATATTTGAACATGGTCGACCAATAATATCTTGCCCTCATGATTTGGTTGGTTGTTGCCTTGGGAGAAAAATGACCACCATAAAACCCCGAGTGGAACTCCTTCATAATATTAGGGGCTTCGCTTGTTGTCACACACAGTAACAACACTCCACTTGGGTGTCTCCAATAGAGCCAACATTCTTGTAGGTGGTATCTCTAAGCCTGCTGCTTAATACTCATTCTGCTAGCAAATTTGTCAAGCAAGAAGGATAGGTTTTTCAGATAAAATAGAATATCTCTATACCAATTATATTTTTCAAGTTTAGGTTGTTGATCCTACTATCCTCCCTGTACTAAAATGGCATTATTCATCTCCTCTTCTTCTTTGCAGGACAAATATTTTACCAGCCCTTGTCCTTTGATAATTTTAATTGCTTTAAAGTCCACATCATACTACAGCAATTTTACCATCCATATTGCTGAACTGCCTGTGGGCTCGGGCTGGGTGAGGACATCCTTAATTTCAATGTAGGGTATACAGGCAATCACCTTACTAGAACCAAATATACTCTTGAAGTGTTCCAAAGCCTAAATCAGTGCAAAGGCCTATTTTTATATTGGATTATACCTTAGTTGGGCCTCCTTCATTCTCGAACTCATGAATGCTATTGGCCTCTCATTTCCTTCTTCATCCTTTTGGGACAATACAACAATAATGGTATGTTCTGAAGCAAAGGAATATGGGTTGAAGCTTTTTGGATGGTCTGGATAGGTCAACACAGGTGCTATAGGAATGGCTTCTTTAATCCGTTGGAATACCTTGATATTGTCCTTATCCCACTTGATATTTGAATCCTTTTTAATCATGTCATTTACTAGCGTGGCAATCTCAGCAAATTTTAGGACAAACCTTCCAACAAAATTTATTTTTCCAAAGAAGGACCTAACTCCTTTAAGGCTCTTTGGGGGTGGTATTTGCTCAATAGCCTTTATTCTTTTTGGTTCAATGCTTATTCCTTCCTTAAAGACTACATGTCCTAGCAGTTTACCATGAGTGGCTTCAAACATATATTTCTTTGGATTTACTTTACATATTTTAAAGACTTTATATAGGTGGGAGAAATGATATGCAGGGTTCTTGGAAAAGACTATGATATCATCCAGGTATACCACCACAATTTTAAATATTAGCTCTTTAAAGGAAAAATCCATAACCCTCTAAAAAGTGGCTCCAGTATTCATCAACCCCAATGGCATTCTCTAGTATTCAAAGGTCCCCCATGGTGTAGTGAATGTAGTTTTGAATCTGTCCTCTGGGTTGACCAAAATTTGATTATATTCTGATAAGTCATATAATAGTGAAATCCTAGAGGATCCTACCACTGCCAGTAGTAGTTGTTCCATATTGGGAAGGGGGTAATTATATTTGAGGAACTTTTTATTTAGGTTCCTAAAGTCCACACACAACCTTATCTCCCCATTATTATTCCTAACGGGCACTCCAAGAAGAGAACCTCACTTTTTTAATTATTTTTGCATTGAGCAACTTTTGGACCTCTTTTTGCATGATAGGATGTAGAGTAGGATTAAAATTTCTTTGCTTCTTCCTAAAAGGCTTAGCATCCTCCTTTAGGGTAATAATATGGGTCATCACCTCAGTGTTAAATGTTTTCAGATCATAATAGGTCCAAGAAAAATTATCCCTATTTTTCCTCAGATATTGGATATATCGCTTCTTTTCTTTCACTGGTAATACCTTATCAATCCTAACCATATTTGGATTCCCTCTTGTCCCAACATTAACCTCTTCACCTTCTAATTCATGAGGTGCATTCATACGTGCTTTATCAAAATCATCAAATAGATTCCAAATCTACTAGCCCCCTAGGAATTTTATTAGTTTTGAGTTGTATCACTTCTTTGGGGGTTCCTATTAAATGCTAAAAATTTTCTTCATCCTCCTCATCACAAATCACCCCAGAAAATTGGTTTTGTACTGTCATAAAATCCTTTATAATGGTATTATCTTGAAATACTTGCAAGTAAACCATATTATTTGGGATAGAAGAATGATAAAAAAATATAGTAGGGAATCTATCTATGTATTCAATATCAATTTTAGGACTATCCACCCTAGAAGTGTTCACAACCAGCAGATTGGCCACATGGGTTTTAGCCCTAGGTATATGTGATATATTAAAAGCTATGAATCTATTGATCTCATCTAGGATAGCTTGCTTATACTGATTTAGCCTAGGGTGCTTGTTCTGATACTTTCCTTTGATTTATTATATAATTAGTTTAGCATCTCTATAGACTGTGAGGTAGTTGATACCCATATATTTAGTTTTTTTTAGTTCCAACAACAATGCCTCGTATTCTACCACATTATTAGTATAGGGGAACTCTAATCGGTAAGGCACTTCCAAGTAATTTCCCTTGATTTCAGTAAAATTAATGCCAACTCTGGCCCCAATTTATGACTTAGCCCCATAAAAGGTCATTGTCCACATTTCAGTGGTG
This sequence comes from Wollemia nobilis, assembly GCA_028583015.1. Classification (NCBI taxonomy): domain Eukaryota; kingdom Viridiplantae; phylum Streptophyta; class Pinopsida; order Araucariales; family Araucariaceae; genus Wollemia; species Wollemia nobilis. The sequence continues at coordinate 3,800,201 of JAQPPZ010002395.1, read as the reverse complement.
AGGATCCTATCTGAATCAACATCAATAGTTGCTTTAATATTGGGGTCTAGTCCCTCTACATCAGGGAATCTATCCATGTATTCAGTATCAATTTTAGGACTGTCCACCCCAGAAGAGTTCACAGCCAGTAGATTGGCCACATGGTTTTTAGCCCTAGGTATATGTGATATATTAAAAGCCATGAATCTATTGATCTCATCTAGGATAGCTTGCTTATAATAATTTAGCCTAGGGTGCTTGGTCTGATACTTTCCTTTGATTTATTATATAATTAGTTTAGCATCTCTGTAGACTGTGAGGTAGTTGATACCCATATATTTAGTTTTTCTTAGTTCCAACAGCAATGCCTCGTATTCTACCACATTATTAGTATAGGGGAACTCTAATCGGTAAGGTACTTCCAAGTAATTTCCCTTGATGTTAGTCAAATTAATGCCAACTCTGGCCCCAGTTTATGACTTAGCCCCATAAAAGGTCATTGTCCACATTTCAGTGGTGAGGATCCTATCTGAATCAACATCAATAGTTGCTTTAATATTGGGGTCTAGTCCCTCTACATCAGGTACTTATTTGAGGAAATGGGTGTGCCATATGGAGTAAACACCTAACTCCTCTTATATAGAGTTGAATAAATTTACTATGGTATTATCAGGTCTCATAAGCTCAACTAATTGTTTGGTGAATGGTTCTCTCCTCAGGGTGGCCTGTTCTTTAGATGACAGAGAGATGTGGTGTATGAACAATCTAACTAGATTGATCCACCCAATTTCTCTGCCTAGTGTCTAGACAGTAGCAGGGAAAATAATGGGTCTACATCAACCACAACTATATCCATTACAATCCCCTTATTTGGATATTGATCTAGAAATACTAAGAGGCCTATAATTATCCCTACACAAGGCACTTGCCTATTGTCCATGATATAAATGGGACAGTAATATTTGGTGCACATAAGTCCCAACTAATCAACCACTTATTTTGGCATAACATTATGAGATGTCCCGCTATCAAGCATGCAATTATGTATCACATAGCAATCAACATACCCAAATGTATATCGGAGGGAGATATATAAGGATCTAACCAACACAGGACTTCTAACAGATGGATTAGAAGTTGAATCTACAAATATATGACCTTCCCCTTGGTCAGTCAGTCCAAAGGCCCTGCAAATTTACTTTCTATATTTAGGGATAGTCATCAGTTCTCCAAAGGTTACATTTATCTTCTACTTGGCAAGTTCCAAACCTATATCAAATTCTAATTTTCTATTTTTTGGTCCACTATTGATAGGTTCCAATCCTTCGAGAGGAGGTGGTTGATGGCCATAATTTGGTTTCTTTACATGGGTTTGTCCCTTCTCATCAGTTGTATTTTTCTTATCCGGACTGTTAGGGATGGTTCTATTGCATATCTTGGTGGCATGGACCCTCTCTAATGTCTCAACTTCCTTAGATTTCAAGGTCAATTTTCCTTGCCTTATCTACTCAAAATGGTTGTTCAAGGGCCTTCTCAAGATTTTTATATCATCAAGGGCAAATGTTGTGGGCCTGTTATCAATACTGGCAGACTAGGTGACTTCTTCTAGAATTAATGGAGTATCATTAGTTTCCTCCCAAGTCCAACAGGTATTGATTCTAATCTCATCCTTTGATTCTTCCCAGATTTTTACACCTGAATGGAGGCTATGGTATACACTGCAATTAGTTGGATTGTGATGGGTATCACATGCAAGGTAGAAAAAGGGAAATTTAGAGGCCATGTTAACAGAAGACATGGGATTTGAGACAACATCCTGATCTTTTTGAACCTCTTTCCTCTTCTAGTTATTGTTTGAACCCCTTCCCCCCTCATTGTTCTAGTTCCTACCAAAATGTCTTCTAAAAGGGGGTATACCTTCATTCTAATGAAGTGAGGGTTCCCTGTTATCAATGTTGTCCCTTTCAATTTTAGACAGTCGGTTGTTCATGGACTGGAACATTTATGTTAACTATGATGATATTTTATCAATAGGATTAGGTTCATCTTTTTTTAGAATACCAAACCCCACTTAGTTTTTCTTTTAGTTTGGATGGGACCGGGGTCTGCTGAGGTAGCCTTCATCTTTCAACTATCTATCATATCCCTTTTTATCATAGTTTCTCTTTCCATGCAAGCAACAATAATGAGTATGGGTTGTTTCCTGAGTTCATAATTAAAATCACTAGGGAAGGCATTTTTATAGAATCATATGGACTGGTGATCATTAGATCTTACAACCACAAGGATTTCTTAGCTTGGTGAACCGTCTATTGAAATCATCTACAATCTCATTTTTCTTCTTTTTCATTGTGGCTAGTTCAGTCAACAGATACTGTTCATTTTTTTCTCCTCATATTTTCTGAGGAAGGTAGTTTCTAACTCCTAGAAAGTGCCAATAGAGTCTAGTGTCAGGTTTTTAAACCATTCTCTAGTATCCTTTTCTAGGGTTTGAAGGAATATTCTGAGGACAACATCTTCATGTTCCACCTCCAGGATGTCCATCATGTACAAAATTCTTTTACATGATCCTCCCCAGTTGCAGCGTTGTCCCCTAGGAACTTAGGTAGGTACTTGTGGGCTTTTGGATATAGGGAATTCAAAACTTGTGGTAATACAAAGGGCCTCTACCTATTTAGAAACGATTATTTAAAGGTGGATTTGCCATTGGTGTGATTGGGCCCCTTTGGATAGTAGGTTCAGTGGATGGCACAACACTTGTTTGAGAACTTTGAGGAATAAAAATAGTACTACTCTGATTACTAGGAGGAACATAAACCAAAGCCTTCTTTTTATTTTTATGTGCTCTAAAAAGTACCTGTGGGCCCGACAGTTCAGGGTAGAGCTCCTCATCACTGCATCTCGTGGCTGCCAGATCAGCTCCCCATTGATATTTTAAATTTCCTCAAATTTGTCAGCACAAAGTGCAAAGAGTGGGGATACTCTCTGGCTAAGATTGCTCAACCCAAAACCTCATAGGGAAATAAAAATAAATCGATCACACAAAAATATTTTCATTGAGTGGATGGGTCGATTAAAAAAACATGTCATGGGGGAGTAAAATGACAAAAAAAATTTACAGATCCTCCCCAGCAACGATGCCAAAAATTATTGTGGAGATTTCCCGCTTACCTCCTAAAGACTTGTCACATCATAGGAAACTCAAAAATCACAATGAGTACTATGGATTCTAGCATATCCACCTCTTTAAACCAGGATAGATTACTCAGAAGGCTCTAGATAAACCAGGTTGGGTAAGGAAACCCCATACGATGGGTTTATATATTTGATTTTATGGTACAATTACCCACTTTTGCCAGACAAAATTATCCTATTTTGTTTTGATTATTTTGTGATAAAACCTATCATTAACAAAGCTTATCAAGACCATATTGGTGCCATGTCCATTGGGTAGTCATAGCAAGTTGATATTAAATTATTTTAGAAAAGAAAGAGAAGGAAGAACTAGTTCATTTTTACTCATTCAAATAATGTAATGCGCAAAGAATGATTTAACTAGTGAAGGAAAGTGTTATTCATATATTCTGATTGCAGTAATACATAAATAAGCAGACACATATCACATACACAAGAGATGCCAAGGATAGAGTTGGATTTTTCATTAATATAAAATATTTTTACATACAGAGAGACCAACAAAGTGCTTGGCTCTTATATGATATTTCATTACAATAGACCCTCGGTTTGAATATTCATAACAAGGGGTGTTCCTCTCCATCCTAATTATAGTGACATAAGAGTCTCCAAATTTGGCACATTCCACAAGAAATAATATTAGCGAATAACACTCCTTAAGCAGTCCCTAATAAATGATAGAATAAAATGTGGTAAGAAACACAGATAAATAAACACAAGGAGAATATGACTAACAAACTAGAAAAAGCTTATACCTAGACTTTTCTCTCTCAGAGGTTTGATAAAAAATCTCCTACTGTAGCGATCTCCCTTTTATAGTGTAGACCCATCCTAGTGAGTCTGTAACCACTTGCTCCAGCTGGATCAATCCCATAGCCTCCAAAAATAATATGTAATACACAATAGGCACGTAGCCCACACATTTTGTTTACGTGGGTAGTAGCTGCAGTTGCGTATCATTTCCTATGCTGCCCTGGGCTAGCAGCTATGATGCACTTGGTGCATGTGTCACAGGTGAACTGGGCCTCACTCCTCCCCCAAGGTTCCATAAGCTTTGATCAATAAAACCCCACACTTATTTATGGAAGGTCAATGAAAATAATCATAGATTAAGATCCTACGTGGCTTTATTTATTCTTTATTTTACCCATTCCACATTGTTCTCAATGAAGATACATAGACGATCCACCACCTACACCAAGACTAGAAATTGTCTCGATATTTTCTCGTTGGGATCAAAGTCAAAATTTTAAATATTTTGCAACATGAATTCCTTGATGATGGGGGCCTGAATAAAATCATCCAGTTTGAAGCCACATTCCTCTAGCTCTTCTTCTATATCTTGTTCGGTTTCCACCACTTCCTGGTTCCATAGGAGCCAGTTTTGTCTATTCTGTAAGAAGATGAAGACTTTGGCATATTCCTCTACAAATAAATAGTGGGAACCATCTACCAAAATATATTACAACCCTACGATTGGCACGTAGCTATCCCTAAACTGCTTGTACATAGTAAAAATGGCATTCACTCTCTGATCTTCTTACTGCAATTGATCTCGCAAGAGGCTGACAATGTGCTTGGTGGCATAGATGTCAAGAAAAATGGACTCAAGGTCTTCCATTTTCTCCATCACCTTTTCTTTCATTTCATATTTAAACTTCTCTATAGATCCAAATTAAATACTAGCATGTGCGGTAGCAGCCTATGAGGGAGTAGGTATCCTCAATTAATCGACCTCAGCCTAAAGTTGTTGCACCTTAAGCCATAAGTGCCCTACCTCTGCAGCCTTAGCTTTTAGATCTTCTATATATTTCTCCATAGCTGCTACCACCTGTGATTGAGTGGCCACCTAGGATTTCATAATTTCAATGGGTGCAACTTTTTTCCACATAATACCTCTACTCACATCGATGGTGGCTTCTATTATACTAGGTGATAGGGGGATTTCAAACATGGCAGTAGATACATCACATGTCTCTTGTTCCACTGTCCTTCAGGGATTACTTATTTCTTTTGTAGGGAAACTCTACTCTTCTATATCTTGTATCTGTCCTCCTCATCAGTGGTAAACTGGAAGGTGTCTCTCACTCTTATAAGTGTAAGGCTTTCAGCGTCCTCAGTAGTAGATTTTGTTTTGTCCATTTTTCTAGCAGGAGACTATGAGGAGCTTCTTTATTGCACCTCATATTCTCTTAGTATGTTAGAAAGCCCATCAGATTTTGTTATTTTCTTTAAAACCTTAGGAGGAACAAGATTTTTTTCTTTATTGACAACCAAGATGGTAGAAAATCAAGAAGGTTGACCTACTACCACGTCAGTCCTCTCTAAAGGACACATTAGCATCAAAGGAGATGATGCGATACATTGTGGTTGTTGTGACGAATAGGTGACCAAATCCTTACCTTTTGAGGTGGCAGCAAGAGAACTAGAATACGAGGGAAGTTCGACCTGCTCTTGTAGGGACTCATCCACTATTTTCATCATGACCTCAAAGAGGTTAGTATCGTATTGGACAATTTAGAAGGTGGCATCTTGAAATTCCTCTTGAGGGATAACTGGGACCAGTGGGACCAACTTATCCACCAACAAATCTTTGTGCAATATTAATTTGGAGCCATAATCTCCAGCTTCTTCTAGCCTGCTATAAGGCCTCTTCTCCACCTTTCAAACTAAATCCAGTGTCTTGTTATTTTTTAAAGCCTTCTGCATATTGTCCTTGAAATCATCTTCACTGTGGGTGACTTGTAGAAGGGCAAGTTCGCCAGCGATACTTTTCCTATGGTGGTCGTCAGGGTCATAGGACCACCAAGTAACCTCCTAGAAGCAATATGTGTAAATGTTCCATATGGCATGCAGCACGATAAAATGGATAAGGTATATATAGGGGCAAATTGAGCAAGGAATGGGTAGCCACAGCATAGAGCCCTTCTTTTGGAGATATCTTATTTTGACTTCCTCGACAATTTGTTGGTTTATCTCTAATATGGTGATGGAAGTTGGGCAGTGTATTGGTAGTGCCTTTGGGGGTAGTGTAGATACATATAATCTGATGTAAAATAATTCTTATGTATAGAATAAAGGTTTGACCCTTACCTCATGTAATAATTTTCTCGCACTAACTCTAAACTTGTTAGGATCTTCACCACATAGTCGGGTGTGTACTACCAGGAGGACTCTCTCAAAGAATATTTTGCAACTAGAACATCCCTCCTAGATGCATAGTAATTGATCTTGGAGGGTGGAAGTAGTCACACCTCCCAACTGAGCCACTAGAGACTTACTCAATTATTCCAGAAAACAAATGAATCAAGAAATAATAATAATAAAATGGAGGGAGTTCCTCCTTATCGACCAATATGGCCTTCTGCAGCTTTTGCAATTTCTCATTCATGTTTTTGTTGATTACATCCTCCTAGTTATAGAGAGGGATCTTATCTATCTTATTGCATTGAATTATCAAAAACATGACCTCCTTTTTTATTAGCTCTAAATATTTTACACCCAACATCAGGTTAATCATATCGATGTAATCCTACACCTAGGGCCGAAGTGAGAATTTTTTGATGGAAAAGCCAGAGGACTTGTTTCTCCCTCTCTTCATCAGCACCTGAGGGAATGTGGTGTTGAGCATATAATTGGCTTGGAGGGCTAATGCTTTGAATTCCACCACCTTGGATGCCACATCGATCCCAAAAACTTGTCTAATCCTATCCACCATCAACCAAGTTATTGCCTAATTTTTGTAATCATGAATGGTGCAATTTTTAGGGTCATACACCACTGCCATCCAGGCTATAATTTTTGAGAAATGGTAGATTTTTAGGAAGGTTAAATTCCCCACATTGGTGTTCCACTTGTTGTATATGGGGGTTGGCTTAGTGGTATCTCTGTGCGCCCTCATGTATAAGCTCCTCAATAGCATTGTGTGGTGCTAATTGTCCTCTTCTATGGGGTTAAAACTATAAATGGCTACCCCCTTTACTTCTTTTTGTTGTTGGGTAGTGATATCCCTATTTGTATCTATAAAATGCATTAGGGCCTTAGAATCTTGTGCTCTCCCCATATTTCTTGTTACAAGCTACACCCCGATGATTTGACCAATGCATGCCTTAACATCTAGCACCCCTGATGTAGCCGAGCTCATGGAAGCCATTGGAATGAACTATTGAGAATAGGGAGGGCTCTTTTTTCTTTTCTCTGTGCTTGATAGCATTGAGAAGATTTCTTCATGCGATAATGGCACAAGGGAGGTTCGCCACCTTATTTTAAAGCGTATGCATTTAATTTAGGTTTGTGGAGTGTGCATACTTTTTTGTTTGATAGGGTGCGTTGATTAACTGGGTGCACCATGTCACCCTGCATCTTTGGCTATGGATCGGATGTCTATTGGATCCACTTGATCGAGTTGCGGTATTAAGAAACCTTTTGGATACGTGGAAGCTTTGGGTTGGATCATGCAAGGCACACTTAAGTGAGACGTGTGCAAAGGGTATGCATCATATTAATGCTTCACGCACCTTAGGCTAATTAGATGCATAAATATATGCACCAAATAACCCTTCATACGCTCCATTGGAGGATGGAGTGTGCGGACCTTGAAGAGGGCACATGGAATTGTGTGCCTTCTTAAAATTAATGTACCCCAAGATAATGAGGTGCATGGGACCTAGTGGGATGCACGAGCTCATGCGCCCCAATGACCTTCATGCGCTCCCTAGTGGAGCACACGATCCTAGAGGCATGTGCACAACCTTATGCACTTGACTAGACCTTTATGTACTCCAGGGGAGTGGACCGTGTGGAAACTATTTGGGGCGTAAGAGTTTGTGCACCCCTTGAGAGTTCATGCACTCCACTAGAGAGTGGAGCACACAGGCTGGAGGTTGGGTGCACAACCTTGTGTACCTCAAAGGCATTTGCATGCTCCATTATAATGGAGCGCAAGGGCAGGTTCGAGGCACACATGAAGGTGCACACTCCCTAAGGGGTATTGTGCACTCCACTAGAGAGTTAAGTGCACAGGCTAAAGGTGGGTGTGCAAAGGTGCACCCCCTTGGAGACTTTGTGCACTCCAATCTATTATGGAGTGCACTGACTCTTTTGGGGTACATGAGTCATGCACCCCTCAGGATATTCATGCACTCCATAATCTCGTGGAGCACACAGACTTAGCATGGGGTGCACAAAGTTTTCTACCCCTTAAGGACTTTGTACACCCCATTTCCCAATGGGATGCATGGGCTATAGTTGGGCTAAAATTGGGTGCACCACCTTGTGTGCCCTTAGGAAAAAGGAAAATAGACCCAAACAAGGGGGACCACCCAATTTGGGGTTAATAGGACCAAATTATTTGAATAGGCTATAATTATAGTGATGATACATGAGTTAAATTAGCATGTTGTTGATATTTTTGACAATGCTTGACGTAAGCGCAACAGTCGCATTCCATGGTGGGCCAATAGTAATCCATGCATAAAATATGCTTTACAATGGTCATTCCACTAAAATTACCACCACAAGTACTATCATAAGATTTATCTATGGTTATTTGTACCTTTGTAGGCTCGAGACAATGAAGGAGGACTCCATCATAACCATGTTTGTACAAAACATCCCCCAAGAGAGTAAAACGAGATGCTTTTTGCTTGAAGGTGCATTTAGCAATCTGTGAAATATCTTATGGGAGTGTTCTAAACTTGAGGAAGGCTATTATTTGGTTGGACCAAGGCTCATATGGCTCTTAATGGATAAATTAAACATTTTTCTCATCCTTAGATTTAGCATGGATAATTGCATATTTATAGATCGTTGTGACAATGAGTGGTTGCACCTCTCCTATAGAGTTCTTTGGAATCAATGATCCTAGAGAGGCCATTGCATATGTAAATCTATTAGTCAAACATGGAAACTATGGATTTCATATCAATCAAATTTAGTGAGCAATATTATTGCTGCATCATGGTAAAGCTTTATGGTAGATTCCTTGCATTGGTATTCTTCATTTATTTTTCAAACGACAAGTTGGGAGTCACCACATATCTTGATACACTTTATGCCTATAGCTATGACTACTTGAAAACTTAATATTAAGGATTTATACTCTGCATTGTTGTTTGTGAATTGGAAGTTAAGTTTGAAAGATAAGGGAATAGGTACCCCTTGTGGTGTATGAAACACGACTCTAGAACCTTGATATTTTTTGCACTTAGAACAATCAAATAATAATGTGATATCGACATCTTCCTTCGAAATGACATATTCCTCTTGTTCAATGATAGTGAATACTAAATCATCTGGGATATCAATAATAAATGGTTGATCACAAGAAATTGGGGCTTCCACAAGTTGATCGGCTATGACCTGATATTTAATGAAATTTTGGTTGATGAAATCAAGATCGAATTCAGTGAGAAGCATTATTTATTTTGTAGTGCGAGTGTTATTATAAGTGTGAGACATCATATAACGTGGAGGATTTTTGTGAGCTATGATATATGTGGTGTGACTAAGCATGTAATATGTGATTTTATTAGTTGTAGAAACCACTTCTAATAAAAAATTTTCCATGTAATCATATCTGGTTTCATAGCTTACCAATGTTTGACTAATGTAGTAGACAACTTGCTCTCGATTATTTTCATTCTTTTGTGCAAGCATTATCCCTAATGCAAAGTCCGTTGTTGAAACATAAATATGAAAGGGACCTCCAAACAAGGAGGAGTCAAGATTGGTTTTGAATCCAGGTATTATTTGATGTTATCAAAATCTTTTTGGTATTCATATTTCCAATAAAATATCACCCCCTTTAGTAACATGTGATTGAATGACCTGCATTTGTCAGAAAAGTCGCGTAATAAAATAATGGATCGATTGGATATTTCCTTGTAAACTATACAATACCTTCAAGTTTTTTGAGGGATATATCTCCATGATAACCTTCAATTTTTTTGGGTCCACCTCAATGCCTCTTTTAGAGACAATGAATCCTAGTAGTTTTCCTGAGGTAACATCAAAGACACTTTTTGGGGTTCAACCTTACATTATGCTCTAGAAGTTGATCAAATACTTTTTCCAAGATACCAATGTGCTCTTATTAAGTTTTGGATTTTACCAAGAGATCATCCATATAATCTTAAATGATCTTATGCATGTAATCATGGAATATGTATATCATGGCATGTTGATAAGTGGCACATGCATATTTTAGGCCAAAGGGCATCACCTTGTAACAAAAAGTCCCCCAATATGTAGTGAATGTTGTTTTTTTTTTGTCATTATGATTTATTCAAATCTTATTTTAACCTAAAAATCCATCCATTAGAGAAATCATTTCATGTCCAATGCAAGTGTCGATGAGAGTATCGATGTTTGATAGAGGAAAATAATCCTTAGGATACACTTTGTTAAGTTATCGAAAGTCAGTGCAAATGTGTATCACCCCCTTAGGTTTGTGAATGGATACCATGTTTGAAAGACACTTAGGATAGTCAATGGGTACAATGAAACCCACATCTAATAGCTTTTGAAGCTCTTATTTGACCATGATGGCAATGGTAGGATGCATCTTTCTTAAATTTTGTTTGATCAGCTTAGCATCAGAGTGCAAGGTGAGATTGTGGACAACCAAGTTAGAGTCAAGACCAAGAATATCTTTGTAAGACCATGAAAAAATGTCCTTCTTCTTGAGGAGAGTAATTAAATACTCTTATTCATTGGTAGATAAAATTTTACCAAGTTTGACAACTTGAGTATTGTCTACGTCTGAACATAGGTTCATATCGATGGTATCTTCAATGGACATATGAGAACCTTCCTCAAGTTGATGGAGAATTGGGATCAAATGAATGTCATCTATGGTGTTATCAAACTCTTATGAATCAACCTCTTCTATGTCTACCTCAAAAACCTTAGGATCTAAAGACGAAGGTAGAGGTGACGGAGGAATGTAGTTGTCTAAAGCTCTTAACAATTCCTCGAAAATGATGAATTCAAAAAAGGATGAAGGTGAGGAATTTTGGTCCATATCAATAAGCCTTCTGTCAATTGGAATTGACTTTGTGAAATTGTATGGATTACGAAGCGGGATGAATAAGTCAATAGGATTTATGTTAACTTAAATGGGAAGACTGGTGGTTGGCAATATGGAGGATGGATAGATCCTATCTGCTATAAACAATGCAAGAACTTTGGGAACCTAAAAAATAGTGAGAAACACAAATAAATGCAATAGGAAAAATTCATACACATGCAATGCAATGTTTTTTTTTAATTTTTGAGTGTTTTTATTTTTTTTATATACATATATTACAAGAAAAATCTTCGATGATATGGATTAATGAAATGGGGGAGGTTCACCGGTTGGTTCATATCACTCTTGTGGAAGAAGCAAGCGAAATATGGACTGATGGAAGGAAAATATTTTGAGGTAATACTCATCTTATTCGATGAATGAAATGATGGGTGTTTATTCCTCATCAAATTCATCAGAAGCTTTTGACGTAACATTGTATTCTTCATATATTTATTCTTCAAAGTCATCAGTGTGATAGGTTTCTTCTTCTTAATTAAAATGAAGATTTTAAAAAGCTTGTTCAAAAGAAGAGGTCAAAATCCTAGACCTAAACGGTCATGCACTCCTCAATATGGAGTATCGATTAGTTCTTGCATTCCCTATTCATGTCATCCTAGGCCATATCCTTGTCAATTGACTTGATAAAAGTATCAAGATGGAAAACCTAAAATGTGTTGTATGTTTGCAAGTTTTGGTTGTTTGTGTTCATCTAGGTAAGATGGATTGAATGATAAATCAATCCCTCATACATAAAATTTATACTGTTAGGTATTGAATCCATGTTGTACACTGCTCCTATAGATAAGGGTGGATCACATGGGTGATTTTAATCCCTATTAGTTTGTATGTTAGGCGGTGTGACAATAGTATCTTGGACTATGTATTCACCAATGCCAGGTTTTTGAGGTGGACTACAACTTGGGATGATGTGGAGGTGTATGTGGAAGTGGATATGGAAGACTCAGGATTGGCTTGTGGCTCTGATAATGGGAGAGGTATGGACTAGAATGGTATCTCACAATACATTAATTCAACTTGTGAAATATCAATTGATGTGGATGGAGGTAAATTTTGTTGAGGTGTTTGATGAAGAGTGATGATGTGGAGGGAATACTGATGGAGGATGTTGATGTTTATGAAGTGGTTGATATAGATTGGGCTTGACTACATGTACATGTAGTTGATGGTGATGAAGATGAGAGCATGAAGGTGGAAGCTTTATGTGGGGTAGTGATGGGGAGTCTCTTAGGAATAGGAATTTTAGATGAAGAGATGGATGGTGTGGTTTATGAGGTGTTTGATGGAGTCAAGAAAATATGAATGGATGGAAGAGTAGATTCATAAGGATTTGAGATAAAATTACAATACTTAAATGGTTCAATCTATGTTGGTATGAAATGAACCTATCTCTCATGTACATATTTGAGACATTGATGGAGTATAGAAGGTACACATCTCATTTTCCTAATCTAAGGATGTCCAAGGAGTACATTGTATGCCATGGATCCTTCCCAGATGTAGAACATTGTGTGTAATATTTGTACCCTTACTTCTATGGGTAAAACAATAGTTTCAACTATGGAACAAAGAGCATCATCGAATGCTTTCAAGGTGAAGGTATATTTGGTGATGTGAGATAGTATAATATTAATATGTTGAAGAGTGGAGGTGGTGATGATATTGATGGAGGAGCCAGTATCAATCAAAACTTGTTTGAATGACTTCCTATCAATTTGAGCTATGATGTGTAATGGAGGGTTCTCTGATCTTGAAAATATTGGTTTGATTTCAAAATAATATAATTTGATGGAAAACTCCATACATGTTTGGATGCTTCCCATAAATATGATAAAGGTATTAGTATCCTGATATTGGAGTTCAATGGATTTTAGAGTCTCCATTAATACCTTGTGATGTAGGAGAGATTGTTGAATTAGCTCATAAATGGATAGCTTTGTTGAAGTTATTTTAAGACTAGTGGTTAGCCAACTACTCAAATAGATGATTGGCCTTTGTGGACAATAGGGAATATGAATGTGTGGAGATGGACTACTTGGAATGTGAATTAGTTGGGAAGAATTTGTGAAGAACTGAATGGGTGATGATGAAGCGGTAGTTTGAGGAGACACACTTGCCAAAGGTACTATGGGATATTGAACAATATGCTATTGTACATTTTTTTTATTGGTGCGTTGTTGACCTCGGGTGACTACATGAATAGCACCCACAAAACCTTGGTATTGTTGCACATGGTTAACTTGATTAGGAGGAGTCTTGGTGTTTGACCCTCCTATTGTTGATTGCACTTCCTCATGATGAGGAAGTGGTGTTTGATAGATGCCAAGGTTTTTATTTTTTTGAGCTAAGGAACTATCAACCTTGATGGCCCCTAAGTTAATTAGGTCTCGCACTATATCTTTAAATATGTAGAAATTGTTAATATCATGCCCATTTTATCAATGATAAGGACAAAATAAATATTCCCTATAGCTTTTACTATAGTTGGTAGGATCATCTGGTTTGACCTCAGGTAAGGCAAGCTTATTTGTGTCATATAACCTATGGAATATGGAGGTATAATATTTAGATAAGGATGTATAATGGTGGTTATGTCAAACAGATTGTTGATGTTGGTGATTATCCACAATTGGCATTGTGTTCTAAACTTATTGTGGTGGGATAACTACTTGATATGCAATTTGTTATGGTTGTTGTTGCATTGGTTGTTGTTGTTGAGCCACTACCGGTTGGCTCATGACAATTGATTTGATTTATTTTGCTTAACTTGGATAGAATAACTTCCTTTGTATTGGCCCTTGTTCTACCATTCTTTATTTTTAGGCTTTAGCACACCTTCTTGTATTTTTATCTCCTCAATTATGCTATATTGGGCAAGATCTTCTTCGAATAAGTTGTATTTTTATAATTGTAATAACCAAGAGATGGGTTTTAAGCAACTCCTGGTGAAAAATTGAGTCAATTATTCCATTGATAGGGAGAATGGTATTTTTGTGATAACATCCCTTCAACGGTTGCCAAAATCATAGACTAACTCATAATAAAAAAATTTAAGATTGAATAAGTCAGACAATGTCATTTTTATGAAAAATGAGGTAAAATATCTTGAGGAATTAGTTCATCAACTGTTCAAATATATAAATACTATGGTGAGGAAGATGGTGATACTACTCCATGGCATCTCCTCCAATGTCTGAGGAAATATTATAAGTATTAAATCATCTTGAGTTTGAATTCTAAAGCATGAGTGAATGAATGTGCTCACATGTTCTCTAGGCTCCTCAGTCATTTTAAACTTATCAAATTTTGGTACTATAAAATCTATAAGATATGGTGGTGATGGTATCAAAAAGTGAATTGGTTGATTTATTAGATGTCTTAAAGTTAGCTTTTGGTTCATCATACCATGAGTGTTTTGTATCAAGCTATCAATCTATTGTTGCAAAGCCTAAATTCTAGGGTCTTCCCCAGGTATGTAGAAGCCCTAAATTACTTGATGATTATATGGAGATGAAGTGGTGAAATGCTAAGGTGTGATGAGATTTTGATGATTTGATAGATTGGATTGAATTTGATGATACTATGATTGATGAGGAAAACATTGTAGATTATGGATAGGGGATGAGGTTTGAAGAATAGGAATGTGATGACTTGTGGGAATGGAATGGGTATGGACTAATAAAGGTGTGGGAATGAAAACTGTAGAATATTGTGATACCCATGATGGATTTTGGGTGAAGAAGGTAGGTTGGGTTAGAGTAGACTGGGGCTTAATATCTGCCAATTGTATTTGTTGTTGGGAATAATACTGAGCACCTTGTTGAGACATGAGCAATTTTTTTAGGTGTTTCCATGCTTGTTGTATGAAAATATCTAAGGCAAATGGTGTAGGTATGGTGTAAATGGATGAAGTGGGTGGAGAATAGGTTACAAATAGGATTGCAATTGAATGGGAGATAGTGGATGCAGTGGAAGTTGGCATTTGTGAAGCAGCATAGACATCTGCTTCATACTACGGATTACCATAAGTGGTGGTATAATAATATGAGATGGAAGTGCTTTGGATACATGACTATTGTGGGATGGATAAATGATAAGGTGTAGATGAAACCTAAAAAATAGGGTTAGTATACACTTGGGTGAAACTGGAGGCTGAGAGTGGGTAAGTTCCTATTGAGAAGAAGGATCATACCTAGGTGGGTTGTTGATTTTCTCTATAACATGCTTAGTGGATCTTATAAAATATTCAAATTTAGCCATATCTATATAGGTGATGTTAGGATTGGTGGGAGATGATGGCTCCATTTTTGGAATCAGGGTTTCAATGGCTATGTGCAACACATCAACATTTGAGGTATACATAATGTGTGAGTGTTCCAAAGATAAACTAGAATAGCTTATCTATATCACACTTGCAGGGTTCACCATAAATGTGGTGGGAAAAGATATGGAACACTCCATGGATGAAGTAGTTTGGATGATGGAAACTTGACTCAAAATATTTGCTTGGCTTCAAGTTGAAACTATAAGCTAATGAGTCATATGGGAATGGTGGATGTGAAAATGTGTATAAAATATGCAATGGAAACACACATAATCAAACAAGTGATTCAAATATATATATTTTTTTTGCAACATATTTTTTTATGTGTATTTTGTGTGTTGTTGATGTGCTAACCTAAACTATTATGCAAGGTGGAATCTAAGGTTGGATGATAAATGAGATTAATTTTGGTGATGAAATCCAAAATTTTTGCTCATGGGTGACTATGGTTTCTATAGGTGAGATGACAAATGGAGATGAAACCCACCATCGCCAATCTCAAACAATTATTGGTGATGAAATCCAACTAACTACTATTAAATGCGTGACATGTAAAGTGTGTGATTAATTTTAAGATTTGTGTTATCTATAGTGTTCACTCAATGTTAAAACACCCTATTTCACTTATCTAAGCTAAAATCCAAGAACATTAACACCAAGTTCCTTAAAAGAACTTATAGGTACACCATTTAAGACCCACCTTGAATCATCAAGTGATTCCAATAGTGGAGGGTTTATCAAGTTCTTCTGCCCTAAATAATCAAGTGATTCCAATAATAGGAGTATATTTAGATATTGTGAACTTATTCCAAATTAGAAAAGCAAAAAAAAAAAACTTTTAACCCTAATATACAGCTATTTTATGCTTTTGTTATTTCAAATGCAAACAACATACAAAAATAGTGAATGAATACACCATAAAGCAACATAAATCTAAATTAAATGTGAACTACAGTGAATGCATGAATGCAATTCTACTCTATGTGCAATCTATATGAAATATGTAAATGCCTAGGATGAAAAATGTAATTTCTTTTTAAAATAAACAATGAATATTTCTCTATTTATTTTACTATTAAAAGCAAAAAAATGAAATAAAAATGAGTTAGGGTTTGAACCAAACTTACCAGGAAGCCTACGTATTTCTTCTTCACTCTTGTAAATGCCACCCAGAGTCTCCTAAATGTTGTATGGCATAATATTAATGGCTACTACACATTTAAATATATAGTGCAAGACCTAATTGACTTAGGGGCCATCAAGGTTGATAGTCCCTTAGCTCAACAAAATCAAAACCTTGGCATCTATCAAACACCACTTCCTCATCATGAGGAAGTGCAATCAACAACAGGAGGTTCAAACACCAAGAATCCTCTTAATCAAGTTAACCATGTACAATAATACCAATGTTTTATGGGTGTTATTCATTTAGTCACCTGAGGTCAACAACACACCAATTAGAAAATGTATTTTTCAATATCCCATAGCACCTTCGGCAAGTGTGTCTCCTTAACCTGCCACTTCATTATCACCCATTTAGTTCTCTACCAATTATTCTCAACCAATTCACATTCCAAGCCATCCATCTCTACCACTCATATTCCCAATCATCCACAAAGGCCAATCATATATTTGAGTAGCTGACTAACCACTAGCCTTAAAATAGCTTCAGCAAAGCTATACATTTATGAGCTAATTCAACAATATTTCCCACATCATGAGACATTAATGGAGATTATAAAATCCATTGAACTCCAATCTCAGGATACTAATACCCTTAGCAATTTTATGGGAAGCATCTGAACATGTATGGAGCCATTCATCATATTCTATGATTTTAAAATCAAACTAATATTATTAGAATTGGTGGACCCTCCATTACGCATCATAGCTCAAATTGATAAGAATCCATTCAAACAAGTTTTTATTGATACCGGCTCCTCCATCAATATCATCACCATATTATCTCTCCAACATCTTAATATTTTGCTATCTCACATCAACAAATCCACCTTAACCTTGAAAGCATTCAATGATGCTCTTTGTTCCATAGTTGGCATTGTTGTTTTACCCATCGAAGTAGGGGTAAAAATGTTGCACACAATGTTCCACATATTGGAAGTATCCATGGCATACAATGTACTCCTTGGACATCCTTGGATGAAAGAAATGAGATGTGTACCCTCTATACTTCATCAATATCTCAAATATGTACACAAGGGACAAGTTCATTGCATACCTACGAATATTGAACCATTTAAATATTGCAATTTCATTTCAAATCCTTATGAATATACTCTTCCATCCACTCATATTTTCTTGACTCCATAAACCACCTCATCAACCACATTGTCCACCTCTTCATCTAAATTTCCTATTCCTAAGGAACCTCCCCATCACTACCCCACATCAAGATTCCACCTCCATACTCTCATATTCATCACCATCGACTACATGTACATGTAGTCAAGCCCAATCCACATCAACCACTTCATGAACATCAACATCCTCCATAAGTATTTCCTCCACATCATCACCCATTTATCAAACACCTTAGCCAAATCCACCTCCATCCACATTAGTTGATGTCTCACAAGTCAAATTGACATATTGTGAGATACCATTCCTATCCATACCTCTCCCATTATCAGAGCCACAACCCAATCTTGAGTATTCCATATCCACTTTCACATCCATATCCATATCATCCCAAGTTTTAGTCCACCTCACTAATATTGGAATTGGTGAATACGTGGTATAAGACATTACTGTCACACTACTTAATATAGAAACTGCTAGGGATTACAGTCACCCACATGATACACCCTTATCTATAGGAGTGGTGTAAAACATGGGTTCAATGCCTAACAACATAAATTTTATTAAAGGGAGTATTAATTCATCATCCAGTCCATATTTCCTAGATAAACCCAAACAACCAACACTTGCCAACATATAACACATGTCGGGTTTTCCATATCTATACTTTCATTGAGTCAATTGGTAAGGATATGGCCTAGGACAATATGAATAGGGAATGCACAAACTCATTGATACTCTATATCAAGGGTTGTATCATATTTTAGGTCTAGGCTATCATTCTCATTCTTCCACCTCTTCTTTTGAACAAGCTTTTCAAAATATCCATTTGAATTTAGAAGAAGAAACCCATCACACCAATGGCATTCAAGAAGATATCTATAAATAATGTGATGTTATATCAATATATTATGATGAATATAATGAGGAATAAACAACCATCATTCCATTTACCAAACACAATGAGTATTACCTCAAAATATTCCCCATCCATCAACCCATATTTCGCTTGCTTCTTCCACAAGAGCAATCCAAACCAAACTGTGAAACACCACCTCCATTTCATTGATCCACCTCACCAACCAATTGTAATATATGTACATAATTCAAAAAAATAAAAAATAAAAACACACAAAAATTCAAAAAATAAAAATTACATTGCATGTGCATGGATTTTTGCTTGTTGCATTTGTTTATGTTACTCATTGTTGTTTAGGTTCCTAGAGTTCTTACATCAGTTCTAGTAGATAGGATCCTTCCATCCTCCACATTGCCAACCAATAATTTTTCCCTTTAACTTAATATGAATCTTGTTGACTTATTTACCCAACTCCATAATCCATACAATTTGGCAAAGCCAATTCTAATTGACATGAGCCTTGTTGATATGGACTGGATTTCCTTGCCTCCATCCTTTGTGTCTTTGGTGTTACCTCAGGAAAACTACTAGGATTCATTATCTCCAAAAGAGGTATTGAGGTGGATCCAAAAAAATTCAAGGCCATCATTGAGATACCTCCCCCAACAAAATTGAAGGAATTACATAGTTTACAAGTAAATATCCAATCGATTTGTCATTTCACTACATAAATTTCTGATAAATGCAGGCCATTCAATCACCTATTACAAAAGGGGGTGAAATTTTCTTGGACATATAAATGCCAAAATTCTTTTGATGATATCAAGTAATACCTGGATTTTCTACCAATCATAACTCCTCCTTGTCTGGGGTCCCCTTTCATCTTTATGTTTTAGCAATGGAATTTGCATTAGGGATAATGCTTGCACAAAATAATGAAAACAATTGAGAGAAAGTTGTCTATTGCATTAGTCAAACTTTGGTAAGCTATGGAAAAAGATATGCTTAAGTGGAAAAATTGTGCTTATTAATGGTTTTTTCCACTAATAAACTCAGATATTACATGCTTATTCACACCACATATGTCATAGCTCATTAAAATTCTTTGCGTTATATGATATCTCGTACTTACAATAACACTCGCACCGCAAAATGGATAATGCTTCTCACTAAATTTGATCTTGAGTTCATCAACCAAAAATCCATTAAAGATCATGTCATAGCTGATAAAATTACAAAATCTCCACTTCCTTATTATCAACCATTGATTATTGAGCTTCTAGATGATTCAATATTCACTATCACTAAATAAGAAGATTTCAATCCAGAGGAAGATGTCAATATCACATTATTTTTGACGGTTCGAAGTGCAAAAAAGGTCAAGGTACTGGAGTCGTGTTTCATACACCATAAGGAATACCTATTCCCTTATATTTCAAACTTGACTTCCAATGCACAAACAACAATGCAGAGTATGAAGCCTTAATCTTAGATATTTGGTGAGCAAAAAATATATTTAGAAAACAATCATTTATTTTCCATAAATTATCAATCCGGTAAGTATAGGATCGGATGTTTGTGACTACAAATGTATAGGATCAAGGATCCTAAAATGTGTGAGATCAAGGTGCCTCCAAATGTATGGTATCAAGGTGCCTCCTAATGTATGGGATCAAGGTGCCTTCTTTCAATGGGATCAAGGTGCCTTCTTTCAATGGGATCAAGGTGCCTCCCATCAATGGGATCAAGGTGCCTCTCATCAATGGGATCAAGGCACCTTCTACCGCAATACACCTTGGCTCCCTTGAAACATAAATATACTAGGTCCAAGTGGGATTTAGATTGGGAAACACTAGATTAGTAGCAAAACCTGCATTTATACATATTTTCCACTAAAAACACCAGTCAAGCATAATATTGCATTTTCTATCAATTATATGCAAAATTTATATAAAAATACATCTCAAATGCTAATTAAACCAATAATTATGCCCCTTAAAAGTGTATATAAAATGAGCATTTCTGGTGCTCATCATCCCCCCATGCCTAAATATTGTCACGTCCTTGTGACAACAACCCCCACAAGGCACCATCGATAGCAAGGCGTCATTGGGAGCAAGGCGCCCCTTGCCATTTTTTTTAATTGTTCCTGGGGTAATGAAATTCCTCTCATATCTGAGGCATGCCATGTGGCTGAATTCTAATGGGAGATTTTGACAAAGAGAATTTATGGGGGCATCTACTGGTATTAACATAGAAATTATTTTTAAAATAACTATGCACATAATTAATGAAAAACTCAGTACATACCTGGGTGAATTTCATAGAACATGATGTGTATGATGTTGATGGTGTGAAATATCTTCATGCTACCTATAATCATGGTGTACCAAAAAATGAGATTGTTGTGATATTGGTGCATCTTGGAGATTTTTTTTAGCCCATCATCTTTTCTACCATGGAAGGGAGCATGACCAAAACATATCTTGGCTCATCAATTTTTTTACCTTCATCATCCACATTGCTAATCATCTTCATTGTTCTTCCTCTGAGCAATGTTGTACCAATAGTGAAGCCAGTAAATTGAACACAAACAGTCAAATCATAGCCACTGTGAAGCAGTGTAGGTCTCTGTCTCCTTCGAGAGTCAAACTCACAATCCTCACCCAAAATTGTATTGACATGGGGCCTTCAACATCGAGATTCCCATCAATTTATGATTGGAAAAACATCAAAAAAATTTCATGAACACCAACCATTTCTTGATCTTGTCGTATCCGAAAGGAATCTATCAAAGTGACCACACTTTTCAAACACAGATTTAGGACCACATCACCACTACACTGATTTTGATAAATGTTGCCATGTATTTGCCCATCCGAGCCTTCATGCTACCTCATCGATAAAAACACATCAGCTATCAAAGGGTCGCATGTTCTAGTGATCGAATTTGGTGAGACCAACTTTTAAGAAGATGAGTGTGGTCACCTACCACTACTTTTACCCACATATGAAACATGTTTGACCCCTCTCTAGAACCTCCTTTGTAGTATAGAGTAGCATTATCTACATGTCTTCACACAAGCTAGCCACCATTGTCATGATGCAACATTGAGGATGAGATGCAAAATGAAATAATACCAAATCTATTCACGCAGATGTCATAGTTTTTTTTTCATCATCTACATTAGAGAATAGAAAGTCAACTGCAACAATTTGAGTTGGTGACTTTAAAACTAGGTGGCCAAGCTAGAGGATTGTCAATGATCCATCCTAGGAATTTGGTTGAATGTGTTGTGTACTGGAACATATTTTCCATCAAACTGTTTGTGAGAAATAATGACATCATGGCCATGAACTCTTACACTATGACAACAAACTTCTACATGTTTTTAGATCCTCACCATATCTTTGCAAAGGTGGCATCTCCTCCATAGTAGTGAAATTATATCTTTTCTCTGTAATTTCCTTTCCCATGCATTCCAACAGAAATGAAATGCCAATGTAAAAAAATTGTAATGCTGGCACTATGCATTAAAAGTGGAGACCATGTAGGCCATAATTGATATCTTTGAGAGGTCCAACTAGGTAACTGCACAACCCGGTATGCAAAATTTTTGTGTCCCATATACCACTATTAGAGGATTTATGACAACCAATAGCTCCAAATTTTGAAACACCAAGCACATCATCAACAACACATATGGAAATGTTTTAATCCTGCTTTGATGTATCTCTTCTTCGAATGCATTGCAGGGATCGTCGGAATTAACAACACCTTTGTGCATCATTATTTTCTCACCATGTGCTCTTGAACATGTCACCTTCTTCAATTGATTAAACTTTATACAGTCCTGATACACATGTGTCCGAATCAAGATGATCTCCTACTCCGAATTATTTCCTTCATAGGTAGAACTAAAGCAACAAGAATCAAACCAATTACAATTTACTATTACAGACCACACATGTTGTGCAACCTATCTGTGTGTTTCTTCATCAGCATGATTCTTGGTTAAATTCAATGGGAATTCTTCTACAAATCAAAAATAAATTTGGATCCCATCTACACTGTGATCCTTTAGTCTATTTTTTGGAGTGAGGGTAAGAAAAAAATCTATCCATCATCATCTGTGGCATGTGTTGGGTGTTCAGGTGTGACATCTTCATGAGACACATCATTGAGACTATGTGCTACTATTTTTGGCCATTATGAACTCCATTCATATGGTTGATTGTGCTCAAGCACCATGTGACCTATTTGTAGATATTTGACATCTAGTTACTCCAGGCTCCTCCCCTACTTTATTTGGCTATTGGTTGGAGATTTCTCATTCCCCTTCTAGACCAAGCTTGTCCTAGGGAAAGAGGATACTCTCTTCCAACAAGTAGCAGAAAATAAATCTCTATTTTTTATTTGCACTTTAACTTGGAGCCTTCTCAATAGAATATTTTTTCTTGTAGGAGATTCAGGTTCACCATATTCTCCCCCACTTAAGTTGGTGATGCCCTCGTCGCTAGTAATAGGTCCCTCTATGCAACAGGTCTGCAGCCCTCTGAACATCAGGTCCCACACTGAACAATAGGCACCCCCAACCTAGGGAGAAGAAGTTTGAGCACTACATGGCATAAAGTGGGTCTACAACCCTCTTCTCAAGGAAGGCCTACAACTTCTTTCTAGCACTCCACAAGGCTTCTTCTCTTTCCCAGCTTCCAGATCCTCCACAAGGTTTTTTTTTTTAATCAAATATATGGGCACCACTCTTCTAGGTGGAAGATTGACACCACTTATTGGTGCCTTCCTCCAGGTGGGAAGAAGGCACTGTTGTACTGGGCTGATTGTAGGCACTATCTTCCTAGTGGGAAGTAAGTATCTTTTTTGCATTGTTGCACTCCTAATTGTAGGGCACTAGATGTCTATATCTGATAGGCCTAGTTTATGTCAGATACCTACAGATTGTACTCAAGGCCATGTCTTGCAAAACTAAACACATGAAAGCAAGAAAATAGGAATCATGGAACCTGTGCCTAATAGGCCTAGGTTACCCAAGTTGCCTATAGGTTGCATTTAGGGCATGATTTCTTGCAAAGCAAAACACACGAAAGTAGGAAAATAGGAATCATGGAACCTATGCCTGATAGGCCCAAGATTCCTACATATTGCATTCAAGGCATGATTTCTTGCAAAGCAAAATAAAAATAAATTTTATGTTAAGCAAGACAGGTTCCATGCGATTTCTTCTTTTTTTTTTCTTTTTTTTTTAACCTTTTTTTCATCATTTTTTTAACAACAAATGTGTGAACATTCATCAAAACTATTGGTATGGTATGGGGTCTCCCCCATGCCGATGTCTGATCTAGTCTCGCAAATGTGAGGTGGTTGTAAATGGAGCCCATTGACTGTTACTCGAACATCATCTTGGCACTCTACTCCACTCTTGGTGTAGCATTTTTGGCTCTGTCTATCATCTACTCAGGTTGTAATAGTCACGCACTTTGTAAAAAAATTTCCCAAGTTCCACAACCACCTTGGGCTGGAAGCCTTTTGCTTGATCAGGGTTACTTAGCCTACCTTTGGGTGCCTATGTTGCCAAGGCAAAACTCTACTTGCTTTCACCTATTTGGACTGGATGCTACATGATCAAGGTACACAAGATGGTTTGTATAGTGCTATTACAAACTCCACGTATAAATCTCACTTTATAAAATCTTCATAGACAACTCCTTATTCATCTACATCGCACTTCATGTTGTCCTACAAAACATAAAAAGAAAAATCTAAACTAAAGATATTAAAGCAAAATTCTAATAAAATTCTAACTAATTTTTTTGTGTGAACACTGTGAACAACATTCATTGTGTTGTTGGTGGCAATAATGAAGGTGGGGTCTCCCCCATGCCTACAACTGAACTAGTCTCTAAAAATCATCCTTTTCTTTATCAACTAGTTTGATATGTTGTAGCATGAGAAGAGCATTTTCCTTCATGGCCTCAAAACCAAACTCTTTCAACTTATTGGTAAAATGTGCAGGCTAGAAAATGACTATCTATGGGCTAGAAACTAGAAGAAAACATGGCGTAGTAGTATTTTAAAAACACGTGCTAGTTTCTGATTCACCAGGTCACCTTAAGCGCAAGTGAAGAGCATACTCCATAACAAGATGTTCTTTTTAAATTTTGCTCTATCATTTTTCCTGCTACTAATGTCATCGTTA
Organism: Wollemia nobilis; assembly: GCA_028583015.1. Taxonomy (NCBI): domain Eukaryota; kingdom Viridiplantae; phylum Streptophyta; class Pinopsida; order Araucariales; family Araucariaceae; genus Wollemia; species Wollemia nobilis. Next base: position 3,775,221 of record JAQPPZ010002395.1, on the reverse strand, counting down.
AAAATTTACCAATATGTTGAGAATTGTTAAGCCTATAATTTTTATCATTAAAACTAGGCTTCTTGAGGCATAATTCTCTAATGGTTTCTATGTAAATAAACACATCCCTAATAGTAAATATTTTCAACTATATCAGACCTGGGTTGTGCCATCTCTCTAATTTCATGAAACCATTGAGAATATGATGGAATTTCTTCATTGCCTAATTTTCTAATTTTTCAACAACACAATTTATTCCTACTTCTACACTTAATATGGTACATCGGGTTCATTCCCATATTTACCTGAGAAGCTGGTAAATTTAAATCGTTGCCTATGGGATTCAACTCTGGTTGTGTCGACAACTATTTTGGCCTTGTAAAAAGACCCTTGGTGGACTCATGCTTCTCAGGTAGAAGATCTACAGGTAATTTTAAATGGAATTTTTAACTGACCTATGGATCATAACACTATAGTTTTGACACTCCTCAGCAACGACGCCAAAATGGTGAGCAGAAATTATGTTCAAAAAAACAATCATTTCTTTTCCATAAATTATCAATCCGGTAAGTTTATAAACTTACGAGTGTCATGCACAATATATGCCTGCAGTGTGGGGGAATGAATCCTTCTGTACCTATTTAGTTTGGTGGGGGGTGTTTGTGCATTTTTATCTTAGCCAAACCAAATAAAATAAAGTGCAGAAAAATAAATTATAAACTAAAATGTTGGAAATGAAATGCTGAAAATAAAAGTGTAGGAAATTAAATGTGCAAGAAAATAAAACACACAACTGAATTAAAATAAAGTAGGAAATAAAATAGTAAAGCTAATCTACTAAAAATAAATGATAAAAATAAAATAGGGGAGGACTACTGCAAGGAGTGGGCCCAGGCTCCCGCAGATAGTCCACCCGGCTAATTACATCAAGATTACTTTAAGAGAATAAGAGTATTTGCAACTCTTAATAAATTATACAAAAAATGAAATAAAATAGTTCTTTGTGTATTTGATCATTGATTTCATTCATCTAGCCTACGTTCTTATATAAGATGCAGCCAGATCTCATTACAATAATAGATTGGTCTATTTTTAATCACATAACATGATTTGTTACAGTCGGTTCATACATAGGTATTATTCTCCTATTGAAAGCATGTCCGTTCACCAGAAGGATAAATATAATAATCCTTAGGTGTACATAACAAACTAATCCTAAAATAATGCATCCTAAAAATAATGCTTTTAAAAACCTTACAAAGTCAATCGGCCAATCGGTCAATAATAGAAGTGCTTTATCTTATTCTAGACATGATGCACGATTAGAATATTTCCCCTTTGTCTCATGTGCAACAACCTCCTTAGCCCATTGGTCAACCGATCAATGTTGACTTGGTGCATCTTCTCAATGGGAGCAAGGCACCTTCGGGAGCAAGGTGCCTCTATATGGGAGCAAGGCATCATCGGGATCAAGGTTCCTTTATATGGGATCAAGGTGCCATCGAGATCAAGGTACCTGGGATCAAGGCGCTTGGGATCAAGGCACCTGGGATCAAGGTTCCTAGGATATAGGTACCTTACTTCAATAGGATCAAGGTTCCTGGGATCAAGGTGCCTCAAAATGTATGGGATCAAGGTGCCTTCTTTCAATGGGATCAAGGTGTCTTCTTTCAATGGGATCAAGGCACCTCCAAATGTATGGGATCAAGGTGCCTCCAAATGTATGGGATCAAGGCACCTCCAAATGTATGGGATCAAGGCACCTCCAAATGTATGGGATCAAGGTGCCTCAAATGTATGGGATCAAGGCACCTTATTTCAATGGGATCAAGGCACCTTCTTTCAATGGGATCAAGGCACCTTCTTTCAATGGGATCAAGGCACCTTCTTTCAATGGGATCAAGGCACCTTCTTTCAATGGGATCAAGGCACCTCCCATCAACGGGATCAAGGCGCCTCCCATCAATGGGATCAAGGTGCCTTCTATCGCAATACACCTTGGCTCCCTTGAAACATAAATATACCAGGTCCAAGTGGGATTTAGACTGGGAAACACCATATTAGTAGCAAAACTTGCATTTATACACATTTTCCACTAAAAACACCAGTCAAGCATAATACTGCATTTTCTATCAATTATATGCAAAATTTATATAAAAATACATCTCAAATGCTAATTAAACCAATAATGATGCCCCTTAAAAGTGTATATAAAATGAGTATTTCTGGTACTCATCAGTCTTTAAGCAGTCATAGTTATGGGTATAAAACGTATCAAGATATTTGGTGACTCCCAACTTGTCATTTGACAAATAAATGGATAATACCAATGCAAGGAACCTACCATAAATCTTTACCATGAGGTAGCATTGACATTTCTTACTAAATTTGATTGGTATGAAATCTATAATTTGCCACATTTGACTAATAGATTTGCAAATGTGATGGCCTCTCTAGGATCATTGATTCCAAAGAAGGAGAGGTACAACCACTTATTGTCACAATGATATCTAAATATAAAATTATCTATGCTAAATCTAAGGATGAGAAATGTGTTTGTTTTATCCATTCAGATTCGTATGAGCCTTGGTCCAACCAAATAATAGCCTTCCTCAAGTTTAGAACACTCCCATAAAATATGTCACAGACTGCTAAACACACTTTCAAGTAAAAATTAGCTTGTTTTACTCTCTTTGGGGATGTGTTGTACAAATTTGGTTATGATGGAGTCCTCCTTCATTGTATTGAGCTTGTAGAGGCACAAAGAGCCATAGTTGAATCTCATTATGGTACTTGTGGTGGTTATTTTAGTGGAATGGTCATTGTAAAGCATATTCTACGCATAGGTTATTGTTGACCCACCATGGAATGCAACTGTTGCACTTACATCAAGCATTATCATAAATGTGAATAGCCTGCTAATTTAACTCATGTATCATCACAAGCATTACAGCCAATTCAAATACTTTGGCCCTTTTCATAATGGGATCTTGACTTTATTGGCAAAATCTCACCTCCTTCCTTGAGATAACATACATTCATCATCATAGCCACTAAATACTTCAAAAATTGGGTTGAGGTAATTCCTCTAACCAGTAAAATAGGACCTCTAATGTGGAGTTTATACTTCATCATATCATCTATCATTTTGGTATTCCCTCAAAAATCATCTCTGACAAAAAAAAAATTTTCAAAAATAAGGATGTTTGAGCACTTTGTGATAAATATAATATACAACACAATTTATCGACTCCTTACTACCCATAAGCAAATGGACAAGCTAAGGCTACCAACAAGACCTTAATTACTATTCTCAAGAAATTAGTCAAAGAAAATCATCGATATTGGCATACTCAAATCCCCTTGGCATTATGGGCTTATCAAATAAGCATCTGCATGCCTACTGGGGCAACACCAATTTCACTAGTCTATGGAGCCAAAGAAATTATGCCTCTTGAGCTTGAGATCCCCTTATTACAAATTTTATTGTAGGAATTCATATATGATGATTCTGCTAGACAAGCACATTTTTACCAACTCATGCTTCTTGATGATAGGTAGGTTAATGCTTTAGAATATTTATAAGTTTATCAAGACCGCCTAGAGCATGCTTACAACACAAAATTGCATCTACGTGAATTCCAAGTAGGATATATTATTCTTAAATAAAATCAACAAAACACCAATGCATTGTCACATCTTCATGATAAATTTATGGCTAATTGGCTAGGTCCATACATTTTCAATAAAAAAGTGGGTAAAATAACTTATAGGCTTGCCATTCTAGAGGGAGTTGAAGAACCTAAACCACTGAACATCATCCACTTGAGAGCATTCTATGCTTAATATGATATATATATATATATATATATATATATATATATATATATATATATATATATATATGTATATATATATATATATGTATGTATATATACATGGCTAATACACAAAAAAAATATTGCATTTCACACATTACATTCACAACCATCTTCACACATTTCATTCCATATTAAGGGGTCATTTATTCAGTTTAGACAATAATTGGTCCAATAAAGTTTTTTTGCCTTAATTAGGGGCACCTTCAAATCATAATCCATTTCATTGCACCATTCCATAAAATAAATTTACCATTTGCAAACCACATTTCCATAATCCCTAGGTGTTTTAAATCACTCAACCACTCTTAGTGTTTCTAGAAACCTCCAATACATGTCGAGTTTTCCCTAGGACCAAGTCACATTCTCACTAAGAAAATCTTGAGTTATGGGAATTGACTCTAACATTCTTGAACCAAACACAATCACACATATTAAAAACATATTGTGTCAAAGAGGGATAACACCATAATTGGGTTGAACCTTGAAGCAAAAAGGGTAAATCTTGTTTGACCCATTATGCAAATAGTCCAAAAATAAAAACTAGTGGTTTTCACCACTATCATAATAATTTCCAAATAAAATAAAGATTAGTATAGATAGGGTGAAATTCTCATCACACTTTAGTTTAGAATATGATTCTCCAAAGCCCTAAATATTTTACACATCACACACCATAGATCATCAAGTTGTAAGGATAGAACTATATTTCTAGTCAGATGGTTAGGTAGTCCAAATCCCCAAATCTTAGAGATATTATTTTTGGACTATGGAGCTAATCTCCACCAAGGCTATAGACACTTGACTAGCAGTGGAGTATTCTCATGCGTGGTGACACATATCTCTTGAAGAGACATCTGACTACACATACGGATAAACTAGCTTCTTGGTCTCCTCCATGATAGGTTTTATCTCAATTTACTCAAGATAGGTTAATGAACTCACTTGCACACACATTGGTTCTTTATTATCTTGATTCGTTACCATAATTATGATTCAGTAAATGAATTCATTGCACACACATTTGGTCTTAGATAAATTAAACAAAATTTAGTAAGTTTGTTTGATATCACTGGTAGATCTAAGTATCTGCAAAACAATCAATTTTCCATATCAACATCCATATCAGTTTTCCATATCAACATCCATATCAGTTTTACATATCAACATTCATATTAGTCACCCATATCAGTTTTCCATATCAACATCCATATCAGTTTTCCATATCAACATCCATATCATTTTTCCATATCAGCATCCATATCATTACATAAGTCTTCCATTTCACATACCACTATTTTGGTACCCCTGATTAAACAATAATGTTATACATGGTCAAGTAAAATCTAAACTATGAATGGTCATTAGAGCATTAATTCATTTGCATTCATACACATTATAATTGCATTATCATCCATCACACATATACAAATGCATTCACACAAAAACATCCACACAAAAGCATAACACAAAAGTAAAATCCATGTCTATATATATATATATATATATATATATATATATATATATATATATATATATATATATATATATATATGTATGTATATATATATATCACATGTACATTGAATGTATAAAGGCTATATGCAATGGAGCACCAAGGATCATTTACAAAAAGTGCATCTAAGCACTAGCTAATGCCTATAAGAGAACCCTTGTGACCCTACTATAGCCCTAGATCTAGAGCCACTATGTCTAGACTCACTAAGCCTAATAGTACCAGATATGAAGGATGAGGGTCAATTTGGTAATCCAATGTGGTGTTGCATCAATAGATCCTCCAAATCCTAAATGTATCCATCTCAAGACCTAAAGCATAGTACATATTATCTCTAATGATGGTCCCTCTATTCTAGCTCTACTTGAAGCCTCATGATCCTATCCTCACCTCCACCTGTAGTCATTTGTACCTCTAGATCTGCTCGTAGTTTATCTCTCTACATCACGAGCCACTATATCTGCATATTGATCCACCACCATCTACTTGAGCCTCATCCACTCTTCCTCACTCTGACATGGAGGTCTCTCTAGAACCTCCTCCATACCATCCATACCACCTCCATCGCCTCTAATATCTGGAGGCTATTCCACTGCCTCCCTAGCTTACCTCACTCAACTGTTGGATTGATGATATCTTTGATGTTTGGAAGCCTCATCTACCTCCTCCACCTTAGCCTCTACCTCATTATCATCCACTGCCTAACTGGGTACCCATGGTGGTTGTGTAGCAAACCATACATCATACTTAGTAGTCATTTCTGCATCATCTACATCAGGGAGATACATCTCCTCATAATCCTCATAAGTCACTTGTCATACCTCCATACAAGGTAGACCCGTCTCATATCAATGATACCTTTACAACACTGGCACCTCAGGTATCCCCTATCATATCCCAAACTATCATAGCACCTATGAGAATTGGATCAAGTCCACCTCACTCATGTGTCATACAACTTATCATATTGCCTATCGTATCCTCTGTAGATGCTCCCCATCATTAGTCTAACTGGCACCTTGTCATGGTCTATAAAAAATCTAATCTAGTACCAACCCTACTCATCGATCTCTATACTCCTAGCTAGTCTAGTTAGTATGACTTGACTGCACCTCCTTAGTCACCCACCATCTCAAAGCATAGGGCTACTATCCATTCCATGCTTCAGTGGATAGGACCATAGGCTGCACCACACTAAAGTTTTCCTAGCCCCAACACTACAATAGTAAACTATAATCCAACCCCTTCCACCCCACCTCCTCACCTTATACAACTCCTAGTACATATGAGCCAACAGAGCGAGTACCCATGCATACACCTAAGGCTCATAAATATTATCATACATCAACCTAATCATGTTCCATGGGAACTGATAACCAGTGCTATATGGTGCTACTATGTTGGCCAAAAGGAAAATGACCAAGATGGGCAATACCTCCAACTACTTATTGGCATACATCACCAAGTACCTAATCCCTACATCCCTCACACTCACAGTACTCCATAGATCTCTAAAAATATAGCTCATATAATTTCCCTTATCTTACCAACCTCGATGCATAACCCCTCCATCGATACTTAAGTATGTGGTATACATCCTTGAGTATCACAGTTACCTCACAAGTAGGGAGCTAAAATGTCCCCTATTTGGATCCTATCTCTCTACCAAGGTAGAGAGATACCCTTTATCTACCCTCATAACATCAATCCAAGCTACCCTAGCTAGCTCCACATCCTCCAACCAATCCCAATGCTCCTTCAACAGTGCCTTTATCACCCCTGGTATGAGAGGTAATACTTATGTCGAGCCTCCAATATCCTCAACTACATCACAACGCATACACAATGCAAGCACATTAAGGTAACATTCATTGCATAATTAAAATAAAATCCACAAGTCCAAAAAAGAAGTGCTAAGGTCACTTACCTTAGCCATCTGCATATTCACTCCTGATACTGCATTCACACCCTCCATTGCCATAACTTCCACTCCACATCACTCTTTCACTCACTCACTTATTCAAATGCAGCTTCTAGAATTTGTGAATGCAAGAATGAATATTATTTTACCTCTATAGACTATAGTTTTTTTTGACATGCTCAAATTACCATGGGCGTTCCAGGGTGCATTGAAATAATGACCAGCATCTGTAGAGTGGTAAATGCTTGTTGACATATGTGCATGATGCAGACGCTAGCTGGCGTTTGGCTTCAAAATTTTACTAAACAAACAAATTACTCAAAAAATGTAGCTTACCTCCACAAAATCACTCCACATTACATACATGCATTCATTTCATCGTCATATCATGTTTTGTGAAACCAATAATCAATTTGGGCACTTAATTTTGGCTTGCAACCAAAGTCATAAAATTTCCTTACAAGCTTCAAATTGCATCAAAACGGTTTAAATTTTCACAAAGTGACCATATTCATCTTTCTAATTATCCATCACATCATTTCATCACCTTTTATGATAACATGGATTGATTTTGGTGGTTAACTTTTGTTTGCGACCAAAAAATCACAAAATTGTCCAAAAACAATTGCTTTTACAAAATGCTCCAAAACAATGCAAAATTTTATAAAATCATGCAATCCAATCATAAATGCATTTCTCATCCTCACAACACATTTCAACACCATAAAATACATAAAAAAATGCATTTGCATCAAACATGTGCCAAATTCACCAACAAATTTCAAGTGAACCTCATATTTAGTGGTCTATTCTATCTCCTTGGTGATTGCAACGATTGGTTATCCATACAATTCGGTAAGATGAGTAAACCACCATAAGAAAACTTACCCATCATCATTCCACATCCAATATCTTCTTGTTTTAAAATAAAATCACTTTTAGTCCCTCATATTTTGAGTGAGACTATGTCAATACCAATTTTCTCAATAGTTGTCATTGATGCCCTTTTCCATGGGATCCCCAACATAGATAACTTTCATAATTTCCCTTGCAATTACACCAGTATCCAAGGATGCATGTCGGTTAAAGTGATTGAGAAACCATTTATGAATTCCATTTGGTAATTAGTGGCAATCATGAGTGGTTTCTTTATTTTGCATTTACATCTTTGCATTTCAATGATGCCAAAAGGTATTTTCTTCAACATAGAATCATCCCAAAAATTGGGGTAAAAAAATTTAATTTTGATTTTCCAAAATGGGATATATATTACATGATCATGGAAACTACACTTGGAAAAAACCCTTTCTTTATTGGGGCAAAAACAGAATTAACCACTTGCATTTTACAACTCTTTTCTCCGTTGGGACATAAATGACATCATTTTACATCATCTATATCATCTGCATTTACATCATTCATATCATCCGTATTTACATCATTCATATAATCCATATTTACATCATTCATATCATCTGCATTTACATCATACATTTGCACTTACATAATTCACCAATATCATTACTCACAATTATATCAATTGGCTCGTGAGACTCATTTTTTACTCATTCTCCAATTGAGGGGGTAAGCTACACTAACATTTTTTTAATCTTCAAAATCATCTTTGCATTCCAAGGAAATAAAGTTGCTTCATCATGCCAAACTAGGTGTCTCGTATTTTTGCACCATATTGTATTTTACGCAACACGATACAAAAAGGGGTATTTATAGACACCAAAATATAGTCACTTTTCATCCATGTGTCCTCCAATAACAAGCATACTTTATATATATATATATATATATATATATATATATATATATATATATATATATATATATATATATATATTAAATATACATATATTAATATGAGTAAATCCTAGCCATCTGCCATGACTTAATCTCAGCCATACATCTATCTCAATCTGTATCATTTACCCAAGCTTAATTTCCATCCTTCCTCATGTTTTAATCTCGACCGCTCATTTTGTGTCATCGAAACCCTAACATGTTCAAGGGCATATTATAAAATATGAGTCATTTTGACAAATCAAAGTCTTAGAAAGTCTTGGAAGATCCACAAAAATTCTTCAAAGGTTCAGATTATTGAGATTACCCTAGCCATTTTGCTATCATCCTCTTCTCTTATCGTCATAATTTTCCATCCTATTTCCACTACCGCCAAACCCCCATGAACTAAATCTGGTTCTACTTCACTTCCCTCAACCCTCGAACACCATCCAGAGTTCATAGAATATTGCTGAGCACTTTTGGAATGCTAATGGGCATTCATAGCCATCATTGAAAATCTCTGAGTTTTTTCTGTAACAAATTTGTAGTCCATAAGTCCTCGGATTCTTCCATACATCCACATGATTCTTAAACATAGACACAGGAGCAGATATCAGCATTGACAAGGTAAAATATTCATTGCACTAGTTTATATTTCTACATTTTTGTTTATAGTTCCATTTTACAACATCTAGGGTTTTATAGGTTTTATCATTCGAAGGGCCTCATACAGTGGAGCCCTCACAGGTTCTTTTAACCCCTTTTATGTTTTTTATTATTTGTAGGTATAGGAATCACATTTTTGGAAGCTACTACAGCTAGGGTGGTCCTGTAGGTATACACAAGCCCACCTGCACCCTTTTTTGGATCAAGGATGAATGAGAAGATACCAATTATTCATTGGACGAGGTTTTCAAAACCCTATTATCTATAATCATTGTATCAAAAGAATTTTTTACCCATATTGGGGCACATTCATTGTACAACTCAAATATCTACCTATATCAATAAATATTATTCATTTTGTGCATTCCGTGAACAATACCAATATAAAGCAAAAAAAGCACAAAAGCACAAATTACACCATGAAATGCACAAAATGAATAATATTTATTGATATAGGTAGATCTCTAAGTTTTACAATGAATGTTCCTCAGTATGGGGTTACAAATACTTTTGATACAATGATTACAAATAATAGGGTTTCAAAACCCTAGTCCAATGAACAACTAGTATATTCTCTTTCATCCTTGATTCAAACAAGGATGTGGATGGGCTTGTGTATCCCTACGGGACCACCTTAGCTACAGTGGCTTCCAAAAATGTGATTCCTACACCTACAAATAGCAAATAATATAAAATGGGTTAAAAGCACATGCGAGGGCTCTATTGTGTGAGGCCCTCTGAATGATAAAACCTATAAAACCCTAGATGTAAAATGGAACTGTAAAAAAATTGTAGGAATATAAAATAGTGCAATAAATATTTTATCATGCCAATGTTGATCTATGCTCCTATGTCTATGTTTGAAAATTGTACACACTCGAAAGCATTTGAGGGCTTACGAACTACAAATCTACTATAGGAAATGCCTAGAGGTATTTGATGATGGTTGTGAATTCCCAGTAGCATTCTAAAAATGCTCAACAATATTCTATAAACTTTGGGTGGCGTTCAGGGGTTGAGGGAAGTGAAGCATATCCAGATCTAGTTTTTGAGGGTTTGGTAGTGGCGAAAATGGGATGGGCGATGGCAACAGTGAGGGAAGAGGATGATAGCACAATGGCTAGGGCAATCTCAAGAATCTAAATCTCTAAAGAATTTGTATGGACCTTCCAAGACTTTCTAAGACTTTGATTCATCAAAATGACTCATATTTTATAATTTTTCCTTGAATATGTTAGGGTTTCGAAGACACAAAATGATCGATCAAGATTAAAACATGAGGAAGGGCAGAGATTAAGCTTGCGTAAATGATACAAATTGAGATAGATTTATGGCTGAGATTAAGTCATGGTGGATGGCTAGAATTTACTCATATAAAAACATGTATATTTATTAAATATATAAATATAAATATTAAATATTAATATTTATGTATATATTAAATAATACATACATATATATAATATATATATATATATATATATATATATATATATATATATATATATATATATATATATATATATATATATATATAACGGATGAATGTGGATTAGACATTTTTTGCAGGACTGCCCAAAGTGCCAAACTTTTTTTGGCATATCTCACTCATCCGGACTCGGATTGAGCTAAAATTTTGAGGGTAGATGCCTGAAAAACCCTAGAATGTCTCCACAAATTTTCATATCATTTGGAGCAACACAGATCCTAGCACATCCCTATGTGTGAACGAGATATTTGGCAAGCGACTATGCGAGGGTTTCATCTGGGTTGAGTGCAAGCAGCTCCAGAGGTTGGTTTTTAGGGCCTTAGGGCCCTAGCGGCCAATATTTTTATGGTTTATGCTCAATATTTTAGCAAGAAATGTTGTAGGGGATCCAATATGGGTTAGAAATTTGTCTTTCAATAGATCATACTATGAACTTGAGTGACAACGGCTTCCAATTTGCTGCACAAAATAAAAGTGAAAACCATACCTTTCCACGACATCTAGGGCAAGGATTAAAGAGATCACGAAACAAGTTTCAAGTAGTTGATCAAAAAATGGCTCATATCTCAAGTGAATCTGGTGCTAAGGTGCACCCACAAAATAATTCTACTTGTGAAAACCCCTGTCAAGGGTAAGAATTTCGAAGACTCGGTCCCAAAAATGAATTTTAGGGATGCCCTTCATGGTGGACAACCTCAGCCCAATGCTAATATCAATCTTAGGGCTTCCCATAAACCTCTAAGAATGCCTAAGATTGATCCCAGGAAAACAGAGTCAGGATGTCTTAAAGTAGTTGATGGAACTCCTATTGTTAAGCTTGATATGGGTAACATTCAGACTGGCATTGAAGATTTGGAAAAAAGAGGACTAATTTGTCGGTTCGTGGGTTTTCATCCGAGTCTATCCGCTTTCAAAGTCTGGGCTGCAAAAAGCTGGAAAACTAAAGGTGAGTTACAAATCTCTATTTATCCAAATGGTTATTTTCTTGTTTTATTTGCTAATAATGAAGATAGAGAGAAAACTTTTCAAGGGGGCCCTTGGTTTTTTGGAAGGGTAGGGCTTTTCATGAAGCCCTGGCATACTAAATTTAAAGTTGAAGAAGAGATGCCTTCTATAGCTCCCATGTGGGTTAGACTCTTTGGCCTCCCTATTGAATTTTGGAATCCTACTATTTTTTCTTCAATTGGAAACTCTTTAGGAACTTTTATGATGACTGCTGATTGTACTCAAAATTTTGAACATATTATTTATGCTCGGATTTGTGTTTTAATGGATTTTGACAAACCCCTACCTAAAAATATCACATTACAATTTGGGGAAGACACTTGGGAGCAAGTAGTGGACTATGAGAACATTCCTTTTCGTTGTAGAATTTGCCATGAATATGGTCATTTGGCCAATGCTTGCCCAAATAAAATTCCTGATCAAAAGAAAGAAGATATAAACTCAGCAGGTTTCCAAATACCTAAGAAGAAGAACACTCAGAAAAAACTAGTTATGAAGGATCAATCAAAGTCATCTGCTAATATGTTTGAAATCCTTTCCACAAATGATGTCCCAAGTGAGGAAGAGGAAATAATGGAAACTGAAATCTTAGAAACACAATTTAAATATGAAGGGAAGAACTCGAGAGACAAACCAACAAATCAAAGGTTTTCAACTAAAAAAAAAAGGAGAAAATTTACACAAGAAAAACAATCTTTCAAATGTCAAAACTTCAAATAATGCAGGTCCCAATATAGACTCCATTGAACCATCTAGTAAAATTTTGGTTGTGTACGAGCATTCTTCAAGGTTAGAAGCCATCTCAGATTCAATTGGAATAAGTCAAGAAACAGGGAAAAAAAATTGAAGATGGATTCTAATCAAAAAGTAGGTCGCAAGACCAATCAATATCATATGGTAAAAGAAGGTGAAAAGCTTGTAGAGGAAGGTAATATTAATGCCCTTCCCAATTTTTTAGCCTTGGTATTAATGAAGATCATCACTTGGAATATTAGAGGACTCAAAGGGAGTCTTTCAAAAAAAAATGAAATTAGAAGAATGATTCAGATAAATCATCCACATCTTGTTTTCCTTCAAGAAACAAAGATGTCAATGGAGGATATGGACTCAATTGCCAATAAAATTTGGCCAGTTGGAAAAGTGGTTTCCCTCGGTTCCCAAGGGACTTCGGGTGGCATTGCTTGTCTTTGGGACCCAAAAGAGGTAGTTATTCACCATATGGTTGGCGAGTTGGGGTTTGTTGGCTATAGCTATTCAAAGTAGACATTCCAACCAGATTATGCTCTACATTACTATTTATGCTCCGACTTCTTTGGAGGAAAAAAGAAGACAGTGGAAGGATATTACTCATATTATCTCTCATTTTCCTAAATCTTGGATCTTGATCGAAGGAGATTTCAATACCATCCTCTCTCTGGATGAGAAAAAGGGTGGAAATAGAAATTTGGACAAAAGCAACGACCTCATGAGCGAATATATTGCAAACCTCCATCTTGTGGATATCCAACTGAGATAATGGCCTTATGACTTGGTCTAACAGAAGGCAAGGCTTAGCTTGTATAATGGAGAGATTGGATAGGTTTTTGCTCTATGAAAATTTCTTAATCCATGGTCACATTCCTAAAGTGAAGACTCTTAATAATGTTGGTTCGGATCATTGGCCAGTCATGGTGGAAATGTGGAAAACCAATGTGAGTTTCTCTCCTTTTAGTTTTCAATTAATGTGGCTTAGAGACATTTCCTTTAGACCTCATGTGCAACAATGGTGGAAGGAAGGTAAACCTAGGCATGGGACTAAGATGTTATGTTTTGCCAAAATATTGCAATACATTAAATCCAAAATCAAGACTTGGAACTGGAAAGAGTTTGGGGATGTTCATAGAAAAAAACATGAAGTTATTGCTCATATTGAAAATTTGAATAAGAAAATATGTTTAGATGGCCTCATGGAGAAGAGAAGTGCAGATGAAATTAAACTCACAACTCAGTTAGAGGAATGGGAAAAAAGAGAAGAAATATTATGGAAGAAAAAATCTAGAATTCAATGGCTCAAAGAAGGAGATCGAAACACAAATTTCTTCCACAAATATCTTCTAGCTCGAAGATCTCACAACTTTATTTCTTCCTTAAAATCAGATTCTGGAGATGTTGTTTATACTTGGGATGGCATGAACTCTATTGTTGTTGATTACTTTTCCAATATTTTTCTTTGCTACTCCTCTTGACTCAACTTCACAACAAAATGTTCTTCAAGCAATCCCTTCTCTTATCACTTCTGAGGAGAACTCTATTTTTACTGCTCTTGTTACTATCAATGAGCTTCAACAAGTAGTTTTTAAAATGCAAAAAGGAAAAACCCCAGGTCCTGATGGTTTTCCCATTGAGTTCTACCAAGAGTTCTGGGATATCCTTCATGTTGATTTATTAGAGGTGGTGGAAGAAGCCAGGAAAGCCAAAGAAATTTTGAAGGTTATCAATAAAACTTATATTACTCTTGTTCCAAAAGCTCAAGAGGTTGATCATATCTCAACTTTTAGACCTATTGCTTTATGTAATGTTCTTCTCAAAATAATTACTAAAATCATGGTAGAAAGGTTGAAGCCTCTTTTGCATAAGATTATTTCCCCAGAGCAAGGGGGTTATGTGGAAGGACGTCAAATAGTAGATGAGATAGTTCTTGCTCAGGAAGCCATCCATTCCATGGATATGCAAAATTCTCCTTCCATGTTCATTCGATTAGACTTATCCAAAGCTTATGACGAGTGGATTGGCACTTCCTTATCAAAGTTTTGAGGCAATTTGGTTTCTCTAAGGATTGGATGGATTGGATTATGGGATGTATCTCTTTAGTTTCCTACTTAGTTCTTATCAATGGCAGGCCTTCTCAGTCATTCCCAGCTTCTAGAGGTATTAGGCAAGGTGACCCGCTATCCCCTTATTTATTCATCATTCTTGTTGAATGCTTGGGTAGGACTATAACCAAAAAGAGGGAAAACAAAACCCTTGAGGGAGTTACCATTGCTCATGGAGCTAGACCTATCTCTCATATTCAATTTGTGGATGACTCTACTCTTTTAGGTAAAGCTACAGTTAAGGAAGCTTCTAATATTAAGCAAATCATTAGTTGTTTTTCTAAGGCTACTGGGAAGTTGATCAATGAAGACAAATCTAAAGTTATTTTCTTTCATTGCTCTGCTAGACAGGAATCCATGGTCTTGGATAAATTAAGATATAAGAAGACCTCTCTTCCAATCACTTATTTAGGTATTCCCATAAATATTCAAAGGCAGAAAAATAAAGATTGGAATTGGTTGTTGGACAAAGTCAAGAAGAAAATTGGAAAGTGGACCAACAAGTGGCTTTCTTCACGGGGTAGAATCACCTTGGTAAAATCAGTCCTTCAAGCTATTCCTATTTATGTTTCTTCCATTTTGAATATCCCAAAGGTTGTTCTTCGAGAATTGGATCAAATCAGTCATCGTTTCCTTTGGAGTGGTACTAAGGAGAAAAGAAAATGGGCCTTGGTGAAATGGGATACTTTATGTCTTCCTAAGAGTGAGGGGGGTTAGGATTTTGGTATTCTATTAATAACAACAAAGCTTTAGCTGCTAAATTATATTGGAGGATGTTGCATAACCCCAATGCTCTTTGGGCCAATAATCTCCGTGCTAAATATGCTGAGAACAAAAGTCTTGAAGACCTTGTTCGCTATCAACTTCCTACCAAAGGTTCTCCCATTTTAGCAGTTCTTAAGACTGGTGAGGATTTGATAAAGAAAAAATTATTTTGGATCATTCATAATGGTCAACAGGCAAATTTTTGGACAGATTCTTGGGATGGTCACAAGCCTTTGATAACTCAGTTTCTCGATTGGAGGCCTTGGATGGAGGAGCTTCACCGAGCTAATTGGATAAAGGTGGCTAATTATTGTCGATACCATACTGGTAATTCAAAGGTTGGTAGATATTGGATCCCTATTGAGGACTGGCCTATTCAAATCCCAGAAAGGCAAAGACAAGATATCCAAGGCATCCTTCATATGAGATCCCTCTCTTGGTCCCATGAAAAAGATTGTTTTGGATGGAACAACACTACTAAGGGTGAGTATTCGAGTTGCTCAAGGTTATTTGACCTTATGCCATAATAATCCCAACCATTCTTCTGACATATTTTCTCGATTGTGGGCTCAAAAGCTCTAGCCTAAGGTGAGGTTCTTTAATTGGCTTTTATTGCATCGTAGGGTGCTTACTTGGTGAGCAACTTATGAAGCGTGGTTTTCATGGCCCTTTTAGATGTGAAATGTGTGAAGAGAATGTAGAAAATCTCAACCATATTTTTATTGAGTGTACTTTAGCCTCCGAGTTATGGAGGAGAATGGCCACTTTACTTGGCTTACAGTGGTCCAATTTTTTTACTTTTGAACAGACTTTGGAGGGATTGGCCTAATCAAGAGGGTGTTGATCATTTTATTAGGCGGTTAGTTTGGATGGGTTCTACCATTCTTCTTTGGAATATTTGGAATGAAAGGAACAACCAAATTTTTAATCAAGATAGGAAGGATATTCACTATATTTGGCAAAATACCATAGCCAACTTAGTTGAATCAGTCCATCAACTCCTTAATCACCCCCAAAAATCCCACCAAATATGGGATCAAGTGATGCAAATATTGAAGATTAAATATTCTAAGGGCAACCAACTTAAAGGGAATGTGAGTATTAGTAAGATGGATAGGACTAGAAATTGGCAACCTCCTCCTAAGGATTTTGGAAAAGTCAATACTTATGGAGCCTCTAGAGGGAACCCTGGAAAAGCCAGTGTGGGAGGAATTGGTAGACTTTCAGATGGCTCCCTAGTTTTTACTTTTGCTGAGAATTTGGGTATTCTTTCCAATAACCTTGTTGAGGGGTATGGTATCCTCGAGAGGCCTTCGGGAGGCTACTAAGGTTGGATGGGAAAAGGTGTTAGTTGAGTCGACTCTCAACTTATGATTAATCTCTTGAAGACTCCTTCTAAGAATCATAAGGTGGATTGGAGAATAAAAAGAATTATTGAGAAGATTCAATTAATCCGGATGGGATTTTTGAAAGTTGATTACAATCATGTGGTCAGAGATCAAAACAAGAGTGTTGATGCTTTAGCTAATTGGGCTTTGGACAAAGGTGATCTTACTTGTTATGGCCACCCTCCTATATGGTGGGCTTCTCAAATTAGGGAAGCTCTTCTTTCTGATGGAGAGCCAATTTTAATAACAAAGAAAAGACACAATTTTATTTCGAAGCATGGAAAGCTTTACAATTTTGAAACCATGAAAAATTACACAGTATAGAAAATGCCAAAAGAAGCCGCAGCCTTCGTCTCTCCCGCCTCCGCAATCCTTCGAAAAATCTCTTTTTATCATCACAGGTTCTTGCTGCAACCGTCGTTCGTAACCGTCCCTGTAACCACTGCAACGGTCCCCTAGAACTGCCTTAACGACTTCTAGAACTGTCAACTGTCATTCTGCAACGGTCCACGAAAACCCGCCTTCTCTTTCCTAGCCAGGTCGTGAAAACGCGACATGTCACGATTTCGTGACACTTTTCTGCCTTTGGTTCTTTTTTGCCAATGTGTCGCGATATCGCGACACTTTTTCGTCCTTCGACCTTCTTTGTCGAGGTGTCGCGATATCGCGACACTTTCGTTTGCTCTCTCTTTCGTTCCAAAGTTTGTCGCGATATCGCGACATCTTTTATGTCGCGATATCGCGACATCTACATTTTAGCTCTTGCTTTGTTCTGAGGTGTCGCGATATCGCGACAGCCTTTATGTCGCGATATCGCGACACTTGAGTTTTTGCTTCCGCCTTTGATCGGAGGTGTCGCGATATCGTGACAACCTTTGTGTCGCGATATCGCGACACTTGGGTTTGCGCCCGTCGTTGTGCTGATTGTGTCGCGATATCGCGACAACTGTTATGTCACGATATCACGACAATAGAGTTTGTGCCCACCGTTGTGTTGATTGTGTCGCGATATCGCGACAACTTTTATGTCGCGATATCGCGACACCTTTGAACCTTAGAATATTTTTTCATACTTAGAACTTTTTTTGCTTGTTTCTTTTGTTTTTCTTTCGGTGATGCAAGATTGTTGTGCTGCCCCTGGATGCTCCTGCATCAGACACCCGGGGTAGATTTTTTTAGAAGTGATCCTCACTTTTGGACGGTCAGAGGAAAACCCAGGCGATCAACCTCTGATTTGGACAACCACGTGGCATCTTCGATAGGTCGGTCCTTCCACTTGACCAAATACTCCGAATATTGCCTGTTTTGGGTACTTCTGCCTTCGCGAGTGTCGAGTATGTCTTCAATTTCTTCTTTGTCTGGAGTGGATGCTGGAATGTTCCACAGATCCAAACTGGGTGGTTCGCTACAACTTCCTGCATGATATTCAACCAAGTCTGAAATATTGAAGATAGGTGAAATATTCAGCTCACTTGGTAGATCAACTTCATAGGCATTTCTTGAATCTCGTTTACCTATGATCCGGCATGGTCCAAACTTCTTCATTTTCAGCTTATTGTAGGTTTTGCTAGGAAAACGTTCCTTGCGCAAATGAACCATGACTTCATCTCCTATCTGGAATTCCTTGAAATGCCGCTTCTGATCTGCTCTGGCTTTGTACGTAGCATTCATTTTACTGATATGCTACTGTACCTCTTCATGTAAATTCTTCATGTGTGCTACAAAGTCTTCAGCTTCAGCACTGCGCTTTTCTCCCTTATCCATCGGCCTCAACTCAGAAGCGTTTCTCGGGTTGTTCCCATGCACTATCTGGAATGGGGATTTACCAGTACTGCGATTGATAGAATTATTGTAAGCAAACTCTGCCTGTGGTAAAATCAGATCCCATCCCTTGGGTTTATCTCCTACCAGACATCGTAGAAGATTACCCAAACTTCGGTTGACTACTTCGGTCTGTCCATCAGTCTGCGGGTGGTACGCAGAACTGAATTTCAATTCTATTTTCAGCTTCTTCCACAGGGTTCTCCAAAAATAACCCACAAATTTGGTATCTCTGTCCGAGACAATGCTTTGGGGTAGACCATGAAGGTGCACAACCTCCCTGAAAAACAAGCCTGCAATATGAACAGCATCACTTGTCTTCTGACATGGAATAAAATGAGCCATCTTCGAAAACCTATCAACAACAACAAAAATGGCGTCATTTCCACGTTGTGTCCTTGGCAGACCAAGAACAAAATCCATACTGATGTCCTCCCATGGTCTCTCTGGTACAGGCAATGGCTGGTACATTCTTGTATTCTGGCTGACTCCTTTCGCCATCTGGCACACTCTGCAACCCTGCACAAATTTGGTCACATCCGACTGCAACTGCGGCCAATGGTAATTCTCACTAACGAGAGCAATGGTCTTATCTCGACCAAAATGCCTTGCTAGTCCTCCGCTATGTTTCTCTTTGATCAAATTTTCCCTCATGGAACTTCGTGGAATGCACAACTGGTTCTTCCGAAACAGCATCCCATCTTGGATCATAAAATCCAACCACTTAGTGCGATCCACGGTAGTAGGAGACAAACATGCCGTCCATGCCTCTGCAAAATCTGGATCTGCTGGGTATAAACTCTTGAGTTCATCAAACCCAACAACTTGCACTCTCATTTCTATCAACAAATTATGCCTTCTACTCAAGGCATCTGCAACTCTATTAGATTTACCACTTCTATGCTTCAGGACAAAGGTATAACTCTACAGGAATTCAACCCACTTCAAATGTCGTTGGTTAAGTTTACCTTGACTATTTATATATTGCAAAGCTTGATGGTCAGTATATAAAACAAACTCTTTGGTTAGCAAATAATGTCTCCATTTCTTAAGAGCCTGAATGATAGCATAGAATTCTTGATCATAAATAGAGTATTTCTTTCTAGCATCATTTAATTTTTCACTAAAGTATGCAACAGGTTTACCTTCTTGGCTCAACACAGCTCCAATGGCACTGCCACTGGCATCACAGTCAACCTGAAACACTTTATTAAAATTTGGAAGTGCCAGAATGGGATGTTCTGTCACTTTCTTCTTCAATATGTCCATATTGGTACCTGCCTTGGCGGTCCACTTAAATTCTCTCTTATCCCCTCTCATAGTTTACGTTAGGGGTGCACAAATATTGCTAAAGTCTCTAATAAACTTTCTATAGAAACTTGCAAGACCATGAAATGATCTTACCTCTGTTACATTCCTTGGGGCAGGCCATTCAATGATAGCCTTCACCTTTTCAGGATCCATTTTCAGACCCTCCTCCGAGATGACAAATCCCAGGTAAATCAACTCTTTATGTACAAAGCGCACTTCTATATATTTATCAATAATTGCTCCTCTCGCAGTTTTTCAAAAGCTGTCCGAACATGCATCAAATGCTCTTCCAATGTTTTACTAAAAATTAGAATATCATCCAGATAAACTATCACGAACTTTTCCAGGAAGTCACGCAATACCTCATTCATCAGCCTCATAAACGTACTGGGTGCATTAGTCAATCCAAATGGCATAACTAACCACTCATACAAACCCTCTTTGGTTTTAAAGGTTGTCTTCCATTCGTCACCCTCTCGAACACGTATCTGGTGATATCCGCTCTTTAAATCAATCTTAGTGAAGTATTTAGCTCCACTCAAACAATCCATTATATCGTCCATTATGGGTAATGGAAAGCGATATTTAATGGTAATTTTATTAATGGCTCGAGAATCAGTGCACATTCGCCATTCGCCATTCTTCTTTGGTGCAAGTACTGTCGGTACTGCACAAGGGCTCAAACTTGCTCGAATCAAACCCTTCCTCAACAATTCATGAACCTGGCGGTTCAACTCTTCATTCTCTACAGGAGACATTCTATGGGCGGCCTTATTGGGTAAGCTAGATCCTGGCATTAAGTCAATCTGATGACTAATCTTCCTCATTGGCGGCAAACCCTCAGGCACATTGTCCGATATAATATCAGGAAATTTTGCTAACGAGATGTTCAACTTCTGCTTGGAATGTCGGTAGTATCTTCTCTCTTTACGGTAGGAATTAATGCATAACACATTGAATCCCTCTTTAGACCATCCAAAAATTTTTGCCATCTACTAAACAAATTCTAGCATTATTGCATACCTTTTCCTCAACCTCCTTCAATGGCTTCGGTTTGTGGCGTACTCCATCTTTTGTCAGGGAATAGGTATTTGCATGCCCATCATGCGCTGCACGTCTATCAAATTGCCATGGTCTTCCCAACAACAAATGGCAAGCATCCATCGACAAAATATCACACAGGACCTCATCCTGGTATCTTCCAATTTGAAACTTGACCAAGCATTGTTCATTGACCAATGCTCTATGGTCCTTCTGCAACCACGCAATCCGGTATGGATGCGGGTGTTGTCTTCTTTCTAGCTTTAACTTAGCTACCATTTCCTCAGAAACCAAATTATCTGTACTACCATTATCAATAATAATATTACAGATTTTACCTGAACATTTGCACCTCGTGCGAAGCAGGCTTTTTCATTGGTCTGGTTCCTTCTCTTCGTTCAACAAGGTTCTCCTTGTGATCATCACTTCTCCTCGCTCTGCTTCTTCAGAGTGCTCAGATTCAACACCATCCTCAACAATCGTAGCTCTGCATTACCTTCGGGCCTTCGTTCAGTGTTTCTTGGTGTTTGGGACACTCATATGATCGATGCCCCTCTTCTCCGCAATTGAAACAGGTTCCACGAAATCTGCCTCTTCCATATCCGCGTCCACCTCTACCTCGTCCCCTTTGATAATCATTGTTCTGATTACGGGGTCGGTAAGCATTCTCCTCCTTCTGTTCCTGGTGATTGCTTGTTTCACCAGTCTGCTTTTGGTCATCATATTTACCTCCACTGGTTCTTCCACCAGTTCTTCCACCATGACCTCTTCCTCTTTGCTTATTGTCAAATCTACGGTTCAGTTTCTCTTCCACCTTTAGAGCAAATAGGTAAGCATCTTCAATGGTGCTCATTCGAACCAGACTCAATTCTTCTTGCACGTTGGTTCTTAACCCATTAATGTAACGGGCTACTCTCTCTTTATTTGCTTCTGTATGGCCGGTTCTGATGGAAATTTTAAAAAATTCCTCTGTATATTCTTTAACAGACTTGCTGGACTGTCGCAAACTCTGCATTTTTCTCAGCAGATCTAATTCGTAATCTGTCGAAATAAACTGTCGTTTCAGTTTTTCAACCATTCGATCCCACCTGGTGATCTTTTCTTTTCCTCTACGATTTCTTTCCAGTTGCACTCCTTTCCACCATATGCCAGCATGGCCTTTCAACTTTGTTCTTGCAAATTTTATTCGATTTGGATCTTCAACCTCCTCATATTCAAAATATTCCTCCATGTCATTAATCCAGTCAATCAATTCTTCTGGATTTAAATTTCTAGAATATGTGGATACGTCAATCTTCGGCCTTTTCCCAATTTGAGAAATGGCTTTAATCATTCGAGACTCTGCAGCACTCATTGCTTCTTCTTCTTCTTCAGACGGGTCATCAACTCCGCAAGCTTCATCATCGCTTTGGTCTTCTCCTCTTGGCTCTACTCCTCTACGCAATTCTTCCTGCAGGGCCTGCACTTGCCTCTGCAATGCTCGAAAGTCTCCTTCAGGAACCACGTTCCTTCCGGCACCACGATTTCTTCGCGGTGGCATTCTGCTTCACTTTTTCTCAGAACCCGTAACCCCAGATCCTGGTGCAAGCTGCCTCACGTTCGGCGCTCTGCTCACACACTCAGAATCTTACTGCTCTGATACCACTTGATGGGGAGCCAATTTTAATAACAAAGAAAAGACGCAATTTTATTTTGAAGCATGGAAAGCTTTACAATTTGGAACCATGAAAAATTACATAGTACAAAAAATGCCAAAAGAAGTCACAGCCTTCGTCTCTCCCGCCTCCGCAATCCTTCAAAAAATCTCTTTTTATCATCACAGGTTCTTGCTGCAACCGCCGTTCGTAACCGTCCCTGTAACCGCTGCAACGGTCCCTTGGAACTGCCTTAACGACTTCTGGAACTGTCAACTGTCGTTCTGCAACGGTCCGCGAAAACCTGCCTTCTCTTTCCTAGCCAGGTCACGAAAACGCGACATGTCACGATTTCGTGACACTTTTCTGCCTTTGGTTCTTTTTTGCCAATGTGTCGCGATATCGCGACACTTTTTCGTCCTTCGACCTTCTTTGTCGAGGTGTCGCGATATCGCGACACTTTCGTTTGCTCTCTCTTTCGTTCCAAAGTTTGTCGCGATATCGCGACATCTTTTATGTCGCGATATCGCGACATCTGCATTTTAGCTCTTGCTTTGTTACGAGGTGTCGCGATATCGCGACAACCTTTATGTCGCGATATCGCGACACTTGAGTTTTGCTTCCGCCTTTGATCGGAGGTGTCGCGATATCGCGACAACCTTTGTGTCGCGATATCGCGACACTTGGGTTTGCGCCCGTCGTTGTGTTGATTGTGTCGCGATATCGCGACAACTTTTATGTCGCGATATCGCGACAATAGAGTTTGCGCCCGCCGTTGTGCTGATTGTGTCGCGATATCGCGACAACTTTTATGTCGCGATATCGCGACACCTTTGAACCTTAGAATATTTTTTCATACTTAGAACTTTTTTTGCTTGTTTCTTTTGTTTTTCTTTTTTTGGTGATGCAAGATTGTTGTGCTGCCCCTGGATGCTCCTGCATCACTTTCTATCATTTCTTTGGATGGCTCCAGTTCTGAAGGTAATTAGTTTCTTCTTGATTTTTTTTTTTTTTGGTTTCTCTTTGGTTCATTCAATTTTTTTTAGTTCCCTAGCTCATTCTATTTTTTATTTTGTTTCCTCTGTTGATTCTTGCCTTAATATTCTTCTGGTCTAGATAGGTCATTGTTATGTTCAATTTTTTTTTTTTTTTCTTTTTTTTTGTTTAGTTTTTTAAGGTTGGGTGGATTCTTTTGTTTTGTTTTATTTTTGTGTTCTTTGTGTTGTTTTTTTTTGTTCATGTGTTTTTGTTGTTTTGTTTTTTTTAATGTTTTTTGTTATTGTTTTTGTGTTTTTTTCATTCTTGTTCTTGGGTTTCTCTTTGTTTGTGTTATTTCGTGTTTTTATGTGTGTGTTTTCTATGTTTTTTGTTTTTGTTTATTGTTTTTTTTTTGTTGTTTTTTATTTTTATTTTTATTTCATTTATTTTTTATTTTTTAGGTTTTGGTTGTGTTTATTTTTCATGTTTTTTTGGGTTGTCTTTGTAGTGTTCTGTTGTTTTTGTCTTGTTTGTGTTTTGTTATGTGGTTCTTGTGGTTTATTTTATATTATTGTGCATGTTTGGTTGTGCTTTTGTTTTTGACACACTCAAGGAGCATGCTTTTTATTTTATTTTATTATTTTTGTTGTTATTTACTTTTTTTTAAATTGGTTTTGTGTGTTTGTTTGCTCCTTGAGTATGTCAAAGGTGGTAGGCCAGTTTCGAGTCCTGGGCATTTTTGGTGGAATGGATACCCCTACCTCCTTGGGTCTTACACGAAAGTGGCATCCCTTTTGGGATGTTTTCCACAAAAAAAAAAATGGATGAATGTGATTGGAGGACACAGATGGATGACGAGTGGCTAGATTTTAGTATCTACAAAAATATTCTATCACTAACCCATTTACCAAAACTAAATAAGAAACTGTAGAGACACAATATTTAATCCATCTAACCCATTTCTTCCCAAAATTAAACTTATCTAAAACTGCAAAAAGAAAATCTAATTTAACCCTATCATAGGCTTTAATCATATCAAGTTTTAAGTTCATAGCTTTCTATTTTCTTGAAGCTACTAAATGTATAACTTCATGAGCTACTATGATCCCATCTATAATTTGTCTCCCTTTCACAAATCCTCCTTGCTCTTTTGAAATGATTTTTTCTAATACTGACCTTAATCTATTCACCAGCACTTTGGAAATAATCTTATAAGTCATATTACATAGGCTTATGGTTCTAAAATAATCAAACAATATAACATCCTTCTTTTTTTGAATTAGGGTAAGATAAGTTGCATTTATTTTATAAGGAATGTATTGTTTTACCCTAGATTGTTCCACTACCACCAAGAAAGAATCCTTCACTATATCCCAATTATGTTGGTAAAAGATGCAGAGAGCCCATTTGGACCCAGGTATTTATCCTTATTAAAAGAGAAAATAGCTAAATGAACTTCTTCTAGAGTAATAGGCTCCATAAGTTTCCTATTGTCTTCATTTGTTATAATCGAAGGAACATCTTGAAGAATTTTATCATTAAGAACTTTGATCTCCTTTGGACCTAGAATATTATGATAAAACAACTTTATCTCTTTTTAATTTCACTCTGATCTTCAATCCAAACCCCTTATATTGATCTAATTCTATAATATGATATCTATACTATAGCCATCCTATGAAAAAAATTGCATTTATATCTCCTTCTTTTAACCAAGTTTGTCTTGATATATATAAGTCAGTTCTAATTTGAAGCTAAAATTCCACATTAGCAAATAGACCTAAATGAAATATTTTAAACACAAGAAACATAGATGATTTGCTTACCCCAACTAACATATATCTCAAACTATATTTTTGGTATAAATATGACTTGAAAAAACATCATTGCCCTTATTCTATATGATTAACTTCATAGGATCATATATCCTTCAATATTGATCAAATTATTTTATATCGCCACTCATTTTGAATCTTTTCAAATTTTGAACAAACTGACATAAGAGTCACCTAAATCTAAAAAATATATATATAAATATGGCTTCCAAAAATAAGGATTTTGTTTGAAAAACATATTTGCCCAAATTTTACAATCCATAAAAAACAATCCCTACTTTGCTAGAATCATTGCTTTAATACCACTTGTTAAGAAATTTTATTTTCATAAACATAAATCATTCACCATTATATAGAAATATTAAATCAGCCATCCATAAATAATTATCCACAATAACAATCCACACAATGCGACACAAATAGATAATACCTTTAGGGTAGGTAAACACCAATAATACTTCTTAAGGAAGGAATAACTTTACAAGATATACCAAGATGAGAGCACTACCTAAAGAGGGCAAAGTCTCATAAATAATTTTGTGGGTGAAGATGATTACAAGTAATACTTGATATGAAGGGTGATCATTATAATAATAATGTCCCTTTTTTATATATTCATCTTCTAATGCTACTTTGGGAGGGTATAACCCTAACCCTATCCAAATCCTAAACCCTTATCCCACTCATTATTATAATATTATATTATTAATACAATCAACCTTGGATTATGTGTGGCCCATGCCAACTATCAATAATACCCATATACAATATAATATCATATCCCCATATACCTATCCCTAGGCACCATAGTAATGCCACTCCATATGGTTGTACCACGATGCTATTAATTGATATTAAGGTTAGTTAATTGTGTGCTAGTTGTTAGATAGATGATCAAGTAGATGTAATTCCTCCAATGGTCATATAAAAGCCTTATATATGGTGCAATCCTTCATGATGTATAGATGGTGGGATACTTTCAAAATATAATATATTGATATTGGTATATGGTTATGTGTATGCATATGGATGTGCATGTGTTATATTTTTAAATATTTTTCTACTTGAACAAACAATGAATAGGGATGATAGATCTAAGGGGTGTCTCACTTGTTAGTTATTCCAAGTGATAACAGCTGTTAAGCCTTCTCTTCCAATGTTGTTTCATTTAGTTACATTTTTTACAAGTAATTTATATTAAATTTAAACTTTACAAGTTTTTTCAATGAGTTTACACAAGGTTTGAACCTTGGACCTCTCAAAGAGAGGCCAAAGCCCTTACCACTGTAGTAAGCTTAAAAATTCAAACTTTATAAGTTACAATATTTTACAAGTGATTGTTAGCTTTTCTAAAAGACTAAACTTTCATAATTCACCCTCCTTGTTCTATTTTCCAACATTATACACTTTTTTTTTTTCTATAATTTCTTTAAATGAATTTTTATTAATTTTCCTTGTTTTTGAATTCTCTCATATCATAATTTTCTTTAAAATAATCATGATTTTGTAGCATTGAACTTATTGTGTGTATGTTTTTCTATTACTATCCATGCATACCCACTTTTTATATTTTTTAAAATGCTGCAAAATATGGATGCATGGTTTTTACATCAAATCAATAATTTTTTTGTTTGTGGAAAACACCCCAAATGGGATGCCACTTTTGGGTAAGTCCCAAGGAGGCAGAGGTATCTATTCCACCAAAAATGCCCAGGGCTCGCACTTGGCCTGCCCCCTTTGGCACACTCAACGAGCATGCCTAAAACAACAAAAACAATAACAAACAAACACAAAAAACACAACATCAAAAAACAAAGACAATCAAACAAACAAAACATAAAAAAACAAAAACATGAAAAACAACAAAAACACACAAAAAAAGAAAAAACATAAAAAAACAACAAAAACACAAAAAAAACTAAAACAACACAAAAACAAAAAAAATACAAAAAACACACACCCCTCGAAAAACTAAAAAAAAAAAAAAACAAAAAAAACAAAACACAACTACGACCTTTCTAGGCCAAAAGACTATTAAGGCAAGATTCAACAGAGGAAACATAGGAAAGATATGTCTAAGCTAGGGAACTAAAATACCTTGACCGAACCAAAGAGAAGCAAAAACAAAGCAAAAAGGAACTAGGTACCTCTAGTACTGGAGCCATCCAAAGAAAGGATAAAAAGTAGAGCTTCCCTTATTTGTGAAGCCCACCATCTGGGAGGGTGGTCGTAGCAAGTAAGATCACCTTTTTCCAATGCCCAATTAGCTAAAGCATCAACACTCCTATTCTGTTCTCTGACCACATGATTGTAATCCACTTTCAAAAAGCCCATCTGGATTAATTGAATCTTCTCAACAATTCTTTTTATTCTCCAATCAACCTTATGATTCTTAGAAGGAGTCTTCAGAAGATTAATCATGAGTTGGGAGTCAGATTCAACCAACACCTTTTCCCATCCAACCTTAGCAGCCTCTTGAAGGCCTCTGAGGATACCATACCCCTCAACAAGGTTATTGGAAAGGATACCCAAATTCTCAGCAAAAGTGAAAACCACGGAGCCATCTGAAAGTCTACCAATTCCTCCTGCACTAGCTTTTCCAGGGTTCCCCCTAGAGGCTCCATCGGTATTGACTTTTCCATAATCCTTAGGAGGAGGCTGCCAATTCCTTGTTCTTTCCATCTTGCAATTACTCACATTCCCTTTAAGTCGGTTGCCCTTAGAAGAGTTAATCTTCAATATTTGCATCACTTGATCCCATTTTTGGTGGGAGTTTTGGGGGTGATTAAGGAGTTGTTGGACTGATTCAACTAAGTTGGCAATGGTATTTTGCCAGATATAGTGAATATCCTTTATTTCTTGATTGAAAATCTGGTTGTTCCTTTCATTCCAGATATTCCAAGGTAGAATGGTAGAACCCATCCAAACTAACTACCTAATGAAATGATCAACACCCTCCTGTTTAGGCCAATCCCTCCAAAGTTGTTCAAAAGTAGAAAAATTGGACCATTGTAAGCCAAGTAAGATGGCCATTCTCCTCCATAGCTCAGAGGCTAAGGTACACTCAATAAAAATATGGCTAAGAGTTTCCACATTCTCTCCACACATTTTACATCTAAAAGGGCCATGAAAACCATGTTTCATAAGTTGCTCACCAGTTAGCACCCTACGATGCAATAAAAGCCAAATAAAGAACCTCACCTTAGGCCAGAGCTTTTGAGCCCACAACTAAGAAAATATGTCATAAAATTGGTTGGGATTATTATGGCATAAGGTCAAATAACCTTGAGCAACTGAATACTCACCCTTAGTAGTGTTGTTCCATCCAAAACAATCTTTATCATGGGACCAAGAGAGAGATCTCATATGCAAGATGCATTGGATGTCTTGTCTTTGAATTTCTAGAATTTGAATAGGCCAATCCTCAATAGGGATCCAATATCTACCAACCTCTGAATTACCAGTATGGTATCGACAGTAATTAGCCACCTTTATCCAATTAGCTCGGTGAAGCTCCTCCATCCAAGGCCTCCAATCAGGAAACTGAGTTATCAAATGTTGGTGACCATCCCAAGAATCTATCCAAAAAATTTCCTGTTGACCATTATGAATGATCCAAAATAACTTTTTCTTAATCAAATCCTCACTAGTCTTAAGAACCGCTAAAATGGGAGAACCTTTGGTAGGCAATTGATAGCGAACAAGGTCTTCAGGACTTTTGTTCTCAACATATTTAGCATGAAGATTATTGGCCCAAAGGGCATTGGGGTTATGTAAAATCCTCCAATACAATTTAGCAGCTAAAGCTTTGTTGTTATTAATAGCAGATCGGAATCCTAACCCCCCTTCATTCTTAGGAAGACATAAAGTGTCCCATTTCACCAAGGCCCATTTTCTTTTCTCCTTAGTACCACTCCAGAGGAACCGATGATTAATTTGATCCAATTCTTGAAGAACAACCTTTGGGATATTCAACACGATAGAAACATAAATAGGTATAGCTTGAAGGATAGACTTTACCAAGGTAATTCTACCCCCAAAAGAAAGCCACCTATTGGTCCACTTTCCAATTTTCTTCTTAACTTTGTCCAACAACCAATTCCAGTATTTATTTTTCTATCTTTGAGTATTGATAGGGATGCCTAAATAAGTGATCGAAAGGGAGGTCTTCTTATATCTTAATTTATCCAAGACCATGGATTCCTGTCTGGTAGAGCAGTGAAAGAAAATGACTTTAGACTTGTCTTCATTGATCAATTGCCCGGTAGCCTTAGAAAAATAGCTAATGATTTGCTTAATTTTAGAAGCTTCCTTAACTGTAGCTTTACCTAACAGAGTAGAGTCATCAAAAAATTGAATATGAGAGATAGGCCTAGCTCCATGAGCAATGGTAACTCCCTCAAGGGTTTTCTTGTCTCTATTTTTGGTTATAGTCCTACCCAAGCATTCAACAAGAATGATGAATAAATAAGGGGAGAGGGGGTCACCTTGCCTAATACCTCTAGAAGTTGGGAACAATTGTGAAGGCCTACCATTGATAAGAACTGAGTAGGATACTGAAGAGATACAACCCATAATCCAATCCATCCAATCTTGAGAGAAACCAAATTGCCTCAAAACTTTGATAAGGAAGTGCCAATCCACTCTGTCATAAGCTTTGGATAAGTCTAAATGAATGAACATAGAAGGAGATTTTTGCATTTCCATGGAATGGATGGCTTCCTGAGCAAGAACTATCTCATCCACTATTTGATGCCCTTCCACATAACCTCCTTGTTCAGGGGAAATAATCTTATGCAAAAGAGGCTTCAACCTTTCTGCCATGATCTTAGTAATGATTTTGAGAAGAACATTACATAAAGCAATAGGTCTAAAAGTTGAGATATGATAAGCCTCTTGAGATTTTGGGACAAGAGTTATATAAGTTTTATTGATAACCTTCAAAATATCTTTGGCTTTCCTGGCTTCTTCCACCACCTCTAATAAATCAGCATGAAGGATATCCCAGAACTCTTGGTAGAACTCAATGGGAAAACCATCAGGACCTAGGGTTTTCCCTTTTTGCATTTTAAAAACCACTTGTTGAAGCTCATTAATAGTAACAGGAGCAGTCAAAATAGAGTTCTCCTCAGAAGTGATAAGAGAAGGGATCACTTGAAGAACATTTTGTTGAGAAGCCGAGTCAAGAGGAGTAGCAACAAAAATATTGGAAAAGTAATTCACAACAATAGAGTTCATGCCATCCCAAGTGTAGACAACCTCTCCAGAATCTGAATTTAGGGAAGAAATAAAGTTGTGAGATCTTCGAGCTAGAAGAGATTTGTGGAAGAAATTTGTGTTTCGATCTCCTTCTTTGAGCCATTGAATTCTAGATTTTTGCTTCCATAAGAGTTCTCTTTTTTCCCATTCCTCTAACTGAGTTGTGAGTCTAATTTCATCTGTACTTCTACTCTCTATGAGGCCATCTAAATGGATTTTCTTATTCAAATTTTCAAGTTGAGCAATAACTTCATGTTTTTTTTGTTGAACATCCCCAAACTCCTTCCAGTTCCAAGTCTTGATTTTGGATTTAATATATTGCAACCTTTTGGAAAAATAGTACATCTTAGTCCCATATCTTGGTTTACCTTCCTTCCACCATTGTTGCACTCGAGGTCTGAAGGAACTGTCTCTAAGCCACATTAACTAAAATTGAAAAGGAGAGAAACTCACATTGGTTTTCCAAATTTCCACCATGATTGGCCAATGATCTGAACCAGCATTGTTAAGAGTCTTCACTTTAGGAATGTGACCATGGATTAAGAAATGATCAGAGAGCAGGAACCTATCCAATCTCTCCATGATACAAGCTAAGCCTTGCCTTCTGTTAGACCAAGTCATAAGGCCATTATCTGGCTGGATGTCCACAAGATGAAGGTTTGCAATATATTCATTCATGAGGTCAGTGCTCCTATCCAAATTTCTATTTCCCCCCATTTTCTCATCCAGAGAGAGGATGGTATTGAAATCTCCTCCTATCAAGATCCAAGCTTCAGGAAAATGAGAGATAATATAAGTTATATCCTTCCACTATCTTCTCTTTTCCTCCAAAGAAGTCGGAGCATAAATAGTTATGCAAAGCATAATTTGGTTGGAATGTCTACTTTGAATAGCAATAGCCAAAAGACCCCAACTACCAACCATATGGTGAATAACTACCTCTTTTGGGTCCCAAAGGTAAGCAATGCCACCAGAAGTCCCTTGGGAACTGAGGGAAACAACTTTTCTAGCTGGCCAAATTTTACTAGCAATTGAATCCATTTCCTCTATTGACATCTTCGTTTCTTGAAGGAAAACAAGATGAGGATGGTTTATCTGAATCATTCTTCTAATTTCATTTTGTTTTGAAAGACTCCCTTTGAGTCCTCTAATATTCCAAGTGATGATATTCATTAATACCAGGGCTAAAATAGTTGGTAAGGGAATTAATCTTACCTTCCTCTACAAGATTTTCACCTTCTTTTACCATATATTGTTGATTGGTCTTGCGACCTACCTTTTGATTAGAATCCATCTTCAGTTTTTTTTCCTTGTTTCTTGACTTACTCCAATTGAATCCGGGATGTCTTCTAACCTTGAAGAATGCATGTACAAAGTCAAACTATTGTTGGAAGGTTCAATAGAGTCTATCTTGGGACCTGTATTATTTGAAGTCTCACCATTTAAAATATTGTTTTTCTTGTGTATATTTTCTCCCTTTTTTTGTTGAAAACTTTTGATTTGTTGGTTTGTATCTGAGTTATTCCTTTCATCTCTAAATTGTGTTTCTAAGATTTATGTTTCCATTATTTCCTCTTCCTCACCTAGGGCATCATTTGTGGAAAGAATTTCAAACATATTAGCTGATAACTTTGATTGATCCTTCATAACTGGTTTTTTCTAAGTGTTCTTCTTCTTAGGCATTTGGAAACCTATTGAATTTGTATCTTCTTTCTTTTGATCTAGAATTTTATTTGGGAAAACACTAGCCAAATGACCATATTCATGGTAAATTCTACAATGAAAAGGAATGTTCTCATAGTCCACTACTTGCTCCCAAGTGTCCTCCCCAAATTGTAAAGTGATATTTTTAGGTAGGGGTTTGTCAAAATCCATTAAAACACAAATCCGAGCATAAATAATATGTTCAAATTTTTTAGTACAATCAATAATCATCATAAAAGTTCCCAAAGAGTTTCCAATTGAAGAAAAAATAATCAAATTCTAGAATTCAATTGGGAGGCCAAAGAGTCTAACCCACACGGGACCTGTAGAAGGCATCTCTTCTTCGGCTTTAAATTTAGTATGCCAGGGCTTCATAAAAAGCCCTGCCCTTCCAAAGAACCAGGGACCCCCTTGAAATGTTTTCTCTCTATCTTCATTATTAGAAAATAAAACAAGAAAATAACCATTTGGATAAATAGAGATTTGTAACTCACCTTTAGTTTTCCAGCTTTTTGTAGCCCAGACTTTGAAAGCAGATAGGCTCGAATGAAAACCCAAGAAATGACAAATTAGTCCTCTTTTTTCCAGATCTTCAATGCTAGTCTGAATGTCACCCATATCAAGCTTAACAATAGGAGTTCCATCAGCTGCTCTAAGACATCCTGACTCAGTTTTCCTCGGATCAATCTTAGGCATTCTTAGAGGTTTACGGGAAGCCCTAAGATTAATGTTAGCATTAGGCTGAGGCTGTCCACCATGGAGGACATCCCTAAAATTCATTTTTGGGGCCGAGTCTTGGGAATCCTTGCCCTTGAAAGGGGTTTCCATTGTGGATTTATTTTGGGGGTGCACCTTAGCACCAGATTCGCTTGAGATCTGAACCATTTTTTGATCAGTTGCTTGAAACTTGTTTCGTGATCTCTTTAATCCATGCCCTAGACATCGAGGAAAGGTATGCTTTTCACTTTTGTTTTGTGCAGCAAATTGGAAGCCATTGTCAATCAAGTTCACCGCATGATCTATTGAAAGATAAATTTCTAACCCATCTTGGGTCCCCTGCAACATATCCTGCTAAAATCTTGAGCAAAAACCACAAATATGTTGGCCACTAGGGCCCGAAGGCCCCGAAAAACAACCTCTGGAGCTGCTTGCACTCAACCCAGATGAAACCCTCGCACAGTCGCTTGCCAAAAATCTCGTTCACACATAGGGATGCGCTAGGATCTGTGTTGCTCCAAATGATCTAAAAATTGGTGGAGACGTTCTAGGGTTTGTCAGGCATCTACCCTCAAAATTTTAGCTCAATCCGAGTCCGGATGAGTGAAATATGGCCGAAACAAGTTCGGTAGTTTGGGCAGTCCTACGAAAAACGTCTCTTCCCATCAAATCAATAATTAAACTAAAATAAAAAATCAATCTAATATTTTTTTGTGTAAGGAACTTTATGACATTTTAACTTTTTGTTTTCATTTGGAAATTTATGAACATTATTAAAACTTTAATGTAAAAGACTCAAACTAGGATAAGGAATCCTTATATTTGTTTTCTTTCCATACCAATATTTTGCACATTGACATGTTATCAAAATATACCATAGATTCATTGATGCTTCATTTTTTTCTTATTTCTTTAGAGAATATTTCAATTTGAATTCACGTTTTGTTGGTTACATGGGACAATATAATAATGCTCCTCTAAATAACCCTTCATTAAATATTCTTCTTTGTTCCGAGAGTATATTAGGATATCATCTAGAAATACAAGGATAAACTGGTCCAAGTGTCTTCTGAACATATAGTTCATTAGATTCATGAACGCAACTAGAGCATTAGTAAGTCCAAAGGGTAGGACTGTAAACTCATAATGTCTGTACTTAGTTTTAAATGTCGTTTGTGAGTATCTTCCTCATGTATTCTTAACTAATGATACCCTGAACTCAAGTAAATCTTAGTGAATACCATGACATCTCTCAGTTGTTCACTACACCTCCTAGAAACACTTGTCAATAGAGCTAAATATTATCTTATAACGTTTGCTATAATTTATTCTTTATTTTTGAGTATATGTTGTCTACGTGACTATATCCAAAACACTACTTGGATTGAAAAACAACTTGTATTTATAATTTAGTTTTGGGGTTCTAGTTGAACCCCTTAGATTAAGGTAAATTGATCTAAAAGACCCTTTCTTAGACCAACCTCCACATATATATGATCATATGTGGCCTTGTATTTTCTTTTGCTAATTAATCAAGGTAAAAAAAAATTCTAGATAATATTACCAACTTGTTTAAGGATTAAAGTCATCAAAAAATACAAAAGTAAATTTGATAATCTAATCCATAGCTAAAAAGGGGTTATAATTTGAAAGTTATATTTTCATAAACATTCTGATTTCCTTATGAAACCAAGGACCAAAACTCATGTTAAAAGTAATAATTATTACAATTTTATCCCTCATTAAAACTTTGTGTAAACTCATTGAAAAAATAATTATTACAATTTTTATGTTAAAGTGTTATAGGTTACAGAGACATAATCATTCTAAGTTAAAATCTTTAAGTAACAAAAAAATATTTTCCATAATTTATAAGATTATGAATACACTCAATTTTATTTCAAATTTAATATTAAATTTTAAATTAAAATATTAAAAATAATATATATATATATATATATATATATATATATATATATATATATATATATAATTTGGTTATTGTAAGAAACCCCTATGAATATTATGAAAATATAATCAACTCTAACTCTAATGTTACACAATATAACTTATTATATAAAATAATCAAACTCAACAAAGTACTCAACATTAATTTAATAGTATAAAATAAAACTTGATAATAACAATTTTTACAATATATTTTGTTAAGTTTAAAATAATTAAATAAAAATTCAAAAATTAAAATTAAATATTAAAAATAATGTTATAAGTAAATCTTTACTACATTGGAAAGTGCTTTGGTCTCTTTTTGGAAGGTCCAAAGTTCAAACCCCACTCAGTATTCTTAACAATTAGATTAATTATAATTTTTTGTAGAAACTTCTGTAAACTAGTTGAAAAAATATTATAAGTAAATCTTTACATATTCTTAGCAATCAGATTAATTATAAAAAATTTTCTAACTAGACATGTTATGGCTTGGCCTCTCTTTCAGGAGGTCCGAGGTTCAAACCATAACATAGGAGTAGATAGACTAGATAGTAACTACTAGGTGTATAGTCGGTTGGGGTTTATAGAGGCAACATCCATCCAATGGTGTTACTAATTTCCTATGTTAAAAAAAAAAAGTTCCTAGCAAATTGCTGGAGCTTTGGCTCTTTTTTAAGAGGTTCAAGGATCAAACCGCAGTGTGTGATAATCCCCTATTGACAAACTTAGCTCTTGGTCTTAAGAGGGGTCATACCTGGGATGGGAATGCTCAGCCCTAAGAGTTGGTCTTAGGAGTTTGTCACACTATACGAATCTAATTTTTTTTTTATAAAGAATGAATAGCCTAATTCAATTCATAGTAACTAGATAGTAACTATTAGGTGTATAGTAGGTTGGGGTTTATAGAGGCAACATCCATCCAATGGTGTTACTAATTTCCTATCTTAAAAAAAAAAGTTCCTAGCAAATTGCTGGAGCTTTGGCTCTTTTTTAAGAGGTTCTAAGGATCAAACCGCAGTGTGTGATAATCCCCTATTGATAAACTTAGCTCTTGGTCTTAAGAGGGGTCATACCTGGGATGGGAATACTCAGCCCTAAGAGTTGGTCTTAGGAGTTTGTCACACTATACGAATCTAAAAAAAAAAACTATAAATAATGAATTGCCTAATAGCATTCAATAATATTACTGTTTTCCTATGTATAGGAAAAAAAATTAAAAAAATGAAATGCCCAACATAATCAAATAAATTATCCATTAAATATATTAATAAAATTATTTAATTAATAAAGTCAAAATATTTATTTAACTTATTTTATTTTAATTACGCCGATAGACTCCTCCAATGGCAGCCACGAAGGTCAGCCACCTCGTAAACAATATTAATATTTTATTCAAAATACATTGAAATAAATGCCTCAAGATTGATAAGTCTGGCCTTTATAGATATATATATTTTATATATCTAATCGTTTTTTAAATAAGCTATTACATCTGCTTTACAGATATTTATATTTTAGAAAAATAAAAAGCACAACAGATAAGACTATAATTGTAGTTTAAAGCGTTTGGAAAAAATAAACATATTGAAAAGTCCGGTTGTGGCTACCTCTTTAGGTGTGAACTCAAGAAAAACATAAAGACGATTTTCAATAAAGCAATGATAGACAATGATTATATCACAAAGCGCCATTTAGCATCATCACAAAGCAAGGTTAGGTAACTAATAATGACAAATTACAAAGCATAACATATGAGCACTTTTTTTCACGGGTCATAAACCTTATACAGCAATTCCAAAAAAAAAAAAAACAAAACAAACATATCCGACGAAATCTATGCATCCACAAACATTGTAGCAGAGACGCCAGGGAATGGAACGACCAGAAATCTCATGTCTTTTTATTAAGACATTCAATTGGAAATTATATATATATATAATGTCTAAATCTTAAACCGATTTGGGTCTGCATCTTTGAATGCACTATCAAACGCTATAGTTCATCTTTTCTGCACCCCATGATTTGGAAACCCCATCTCTTGATAGCAAGTCCTGCCTATTGAAGCCATTGGCTTGCAGACCAACACCATTGGCATCTGATCTCTTAGCAATCCTTATACGTTTGACAGAGCTGATGAACATTCTGCAACAAAACATGATTCTTTTATCAAAATTATTGTATTAGATATTAATGTCAACCAAATTCCAATCATGAAATATGCTACCAAATTTACATCAAAAATTCATAATTTTTAATAATAGCATTGAGGGCTGACCTCCATGGAGCATCGCCCACAAGCATCCAATCGCCCTCCTTGTCTAAGTATGTCAGCAAGTAGCTGGATCTATCATCCAAAAGCCATGAATGCTTTGAATTCCTTGCAGCTTGGCACTCCTTCCCTGCATTTTCACCTACAGAAGGATTCCCAAGAGATTAGAACACCCAACATTGTGTGGACCCTCGAAAAGCTAAAAGAAAAGTTATGGTAGATACTCACTAATGACATATGGCCGGAACATATCCTCCATCGCCAAAGCCAGAGACTTGTAGTTGCTATGCACGTTCAGATCTACTTTTCTCATGATGGGCACACCATCCATCATTACCTTGACAAAAAACGAACTGGAATTTGAGCTCGAGGTCTCAAAATTCCCACTCGTTGCTTCTTCCTGCACACTCCTCTCCTTATCACGGGACTTTGGCGACACAGAAAGGCTGATTTTCCTGCATGAACGAACCGGTGGCCACCCCACCGCCGGACTTCTGCAAAAATAAAAAATCCCCCTGTTAATTAATGGCTCCTTAACCAGATTTGAAGAATCGAGGGACAGATCCCTTGCATATTCTCAATATCCCATAAAATACCCATACTTACTTAGAATTAGGACTGATGGAGGAATTCTCCGCCGAGGGTTCACAGATTTGGAGGCTAAGAAGGCTCCTTTCTCTCCCATTCCCACACCCAATTGCTTCGCTGTGAACCCTCTTAGATCTAGTCCCATTCGCCTGTTGCCCAATTCCATCCTTGATCGACCTCACACAACGTTCATTGTTGAATTCCTTCCCCAAATCCATCCCTGCACACCCAAACAAAAAATTAATCCATACCCAAATCAAAAAGAAGCCAAATTGACAGAAACCAAATCCATCCCTGCACACCCAAAACAAAAAAATTAATCCATACCCAAACCAAATTGACAGAAACCCAGCATACCTCTCTCTCCATTCGGCTTCGAATCTGGAAGGCACAGCCCCAGGGTGAGCTCCGTCTCCTCCAATTTTCCGTCGGCGTTGCCGAAGCTTGGATCTGCGTACGAGGAGAACTCAGAAGAGATTCCAATATAGTCATGCGTACGCATTTTCGAATACTGATGACTAATTGTGCTGTCGCTGGATTCCTCTGTGCAGCAGCTCAAGCCCGATTCCACCGACCTTTTGCTAGCCCAAGAGTTATCCATCACAGGGAAATTGAATTGGAATTGAATTGACCGGATCTACTGTCGACCCTCCGGCTCTCCCTAGCAATGATGGTACGCGGTATACGCCCCCACAGAGAGGAGAGGAGAAGAGTTCAACTTGAAGTTAAGTTAAACTCCTCTCCCGTATCCTTGCCTAGCTATAGCTGATGTCATGGCATGGCTTTCTGTGGCTGTAACCAATTAGTAAAGAGGGCAAACGAAACGTGGGGGAGAGAAGCGACAGGCCGACAGCAGGAGGGTCAGCTGAGCAGCCGCCATCTCCAAAGCTCACGGGTGGGTCCTCCCTGTTCGCTCTGAAATAGCCCTAAACAAATCGCAGGATGACCGGTTGCCCTGTCTCTCCCATGGCCGGCAACCACACGAGGACGACGGTAAGTCAGTCTTCCCGTTGTAACTCCTCCTCTCCCTTACCATTTTTTTTTGTTTTTTTTTTTACCTAACACCTAGTTGAGACGCCCCCATCAACGCCATCATCACTGCTTCTGCCCCATCATTCGCCGGACTTGTTACGCATCACCGCCAATTGTTTAATCAACCAGACACCCAAGCTGCTGCCCGTGATAGAACTGCTGTATTTTCAGACAAGGGGGAGGGCCCAGGAGGGTCAAGGGAGGACTGGAGGGACGCCAATCTAATTTTCCACGATACGCACTAATCAAAGATATTTTGGTGTCGGCCAAATTACTCGTGACAATTATGTTTCCTAAACCACGTGGATAAGCCCATGGGATTTTGTCATTATAATACAAGGGATATCATATTATATTATGTTTGCTAATTAGGTCTAAGGCCAAATCAAAGCTTTTGAGGTCTCCCCTACTGCTTCTAGACCTAAAAAAGATAAACAAATGTCATGCTTTCCAAGTCCATTGCACTTTTTGGTTGAATAGATGGAGAGATTCCTAGGTGGATGGGAGAAGGGCTAGGTAGAATTAATGGCATTCGTCTCTAACAATCAAGACAAATAATGTGAATCTTCTTTTATTAAAATAAGATTTATTTTTACCTTTAGACTATATTTCTAGCTTTTAGACTATATTGATAAGTCCAAGAGATTTATGAAATGAGTCTTAAAGGAGACATTGTTTATTCAATGCATGTTCATCTTACCGAACTTTGAATATTGTGTTTAATTTTATTTTATTAGATTTGAATTTTGAACCTTTTGTTTTTTAAAATTTTATGGTGATTCCCACTTCAAAAATATATATCTTTGAAATTTTAAATTTTTATGGTGCTTTCCACTCAAAAAAAATATATACCTTAGATAACTTAGGATGGAATTCCAAAATTTTATGGTCATTCCCACTCAAAAATGTATACCTTAGTTAACTTAGGATAATAAATTCAATGTATTGAAAAGGATAAGAGCTCTCGAGGGCTAGGTGGATTGGTAAGTGCTTGTTTGGCTAGACACTTACTAAGAAGACACCCAAGTTCAAACCTTAAGGGCAGTCTGTTTGCAAAGGTAGTAGTTTGATCTGAATCCTTTGAGTGTGGGCCAGACCGACGATGATGGTATGATTTTTGAGCGATTAGTGGTCCGATCAATGGTCCCTTTCACGTTAGGTCGACAATAACAAAGTGGAATAGGTTTGGTGAGGTTTTGTGGGAGCATCGCTTGTGGTTTGAACCCTAAGCTTACCAGTTACTAAAAATAGTATGGTTGTGATCAACTCTTCTATGTAACCAAAAAAAACATAAGATAATCTATTTATTTGTTTTAATGCAACATATTAAATTTATGAATGTTAATGTATATTGTCTAAATTTGAATTTAAACATTATAGCAAGGTGTAATGTATGCTATATAAAGGTTATTAAGTTTAGAAGATTTTTTTCAATGAGTTTACAGAGATTAGATTTTTATGAGGGGTCCCGATCCCCTTATATTGAGTGGGGTTTGAACTTTGAACCTACCAAAGAGAGGCCAAAGCCCTTACCATTGTCGTAAACTTGTAATTTATTTTTTCAATTGGTTATATGGGATTGAAACAAGTCTCGTTTGTATTACATCATTACCACATAGTGGTATTATAACAAAACTTGGATATTATTCATGTATAGTTTGACAAGATTCAAACCTTGGTCTCCTCCTTGAATGTTGAGGAATTTAACCAGTTGAGCTGATGTTACTTGACTCTTTAAGTTTACACAGGTTTTTATGAGGGGTCCCAATCTCCTCGATTTGAACTTTAGTTTTCTTAATGAAAACCCAAGAACTTTTACCACTACAGTAAACTTACAACTCCTAAGCTTACAGCTTATTAAGTTTAGAAGATTTTGTAAATAATATATATATTTTTTAATTTATAAATTTAATGTGTAATAAATATATTTAAATTGTAAGGTTGTGTGAGTTTAGCTGATTTTGTAGATGTAATATACCACATATGTGTGAAATAAATTTAAATTCAAGTTTCATGGGAAGATGCGTACTAGTACATTTTTGAGTGGGCCTAATAGTAAAACTTTGATACTTTAAGAGGCCCAAGGTTCGTATCCAATGGAGGTAGAGTTGTATACTATACTTCATAACCAAAGGTTGAATAAACAATGAATAACATCTTCCATCTTCTATAACTATTGTCTTATATGACCTATGGTTTGGTGAACTTTAATATCTACTTTACCTTTTACCTTTTAATATACATGCAAATACTTAAAAAAACTACTTAACATTTAACCTTTTAATATACATGGAAATACTTTATTGGAAAAATTAAATAGGATTTGTTTTTAAGATGATAGGGGTGTTTGTTGATTGTTGA
The DNA here is from genome assembly GCA_028583015.1 of Wollemia nobilis. Lineage (NCBI taxonomy): Eukaryota > Viridiplantae > Streptophyta > Pinopsida > Araucariales > Araucariaceae > Wollemia > Wollemia nobilis. The sequence goes on along the minus strand of JAQPPZ010002395.1, from coordinate 3,733,468 downwards.
AAAAGATGGTATGCAAATTGCTCATATTCAAAATTGTAATGTATAAGTTTTTGAAAAAACTTACTAAGTAGTTTGTAGTTTTGTATTACGACAAGATGTATGCATATGACAATTAAACAATTAATATATTATTATTTTTTTTTAAAGTATGAATAATATTTTATTATGATAATTTATGTCACATAAAGAGTAGACAATTAGTATACTTTTAATTTTCAATGTACATTGAATTGAATCAACTTTTAGTATCACAATAATATTTATCAAAAATTAAATATTATGACAAGATGTGTTGTAACATAAAATACTAGACAATTAATATGTTGTTAATTTTTAATGTACATTCAACAAAATCAAATGTCATAGACTAGACAATTAGTATACTACTAATTTTCAATGTACATTAAATTAAATCAACTTTTAATACCATAACAATACTTATTAAAATTTAATATTATGACAAGATGTGTTGTAATATAAAACACTAGACAATTAATATGTTACTACTTTTCAATGTACATTAAACAAAATAAAATGCTAGTCATCACTAGATATGTTGTATATAAATGGTACAAGATAAATAATTAGATATAAAATGATAAATATATAAATAATGTTTTTTCATCTTTAGTAATATTTGTAGTAATTCTATAAGGTCATAAAAAGTTACTTATTTGATGGGTTTAAGTTCATGTAACATTGTATGCTTTTAATTATCAATTGACTTTTAAAACATTAAATTTTATTTATTTTTATATTTTTATTTGGTTATTGTGAGAAACCTCTATGACCGTGGCGCACAGGGTTGAGCAGTCTCCTCCCAACCATGACCCCTCGTAAAGTCGAGAGCTATACTTATCAATAGAGAATTTAACACAAAGCCACATCCAAAAAATAAAAAAATAGTTTGTGAGGGAGGTTCCACTTATAAATATTAAGAAAATTTATTTCAAAGTCATCTAATTGATTTTGGATATATTAAAAATTATGGTCATGATTATTATTAATAAAATCAATAAATTATAAAAGTTAAAAATAATAGTTTCACATGCTCCCAAATTAAAGTTTTAGTAAATGTTTTAGTTTTATACTGAACATTATATATGAATCATATAAAATGTTCTAGGTAAGGGTATTTAGAAATAATTATGATATATAAAATAGCAATTAATAACAAAACACTGTATGTAAGAAGCAAGTGCAACTAGGAAGCAAGTTTCACCATAAGGTTTTTTATTCCATATATTTGGAGAAAATCAACGAATGAAGAATTCTCATTAGGAAATTTTAGGTAATGAAGAAGAAAACTAATTTCTAGAAGCCCTAACTTGAAGTAAGAATTCCCTATTTGGAAATAAAATACCTTAGTTGGGGGTAAAAGGAAGGGAAAGTCTATCATAATCTTATTCAAGTGATGGTTTTTTCACCATAAATGATAATAAAAAATGATGTGGGTAAGGACTATATAATGGTTCTTAAATGTACATGGTTGATATGTAAGTTCAATTTACAATACTTATCCAATTTAGAGATTCTATCATGACCCACCTTGGTAGGACCCTTTTTATATAATGAACTAAGACCTAATTTTTAGTTTTGTAATGTTTTGTGAAGTAAATTGATGCTAATGTAAAAGATATATTTTAGAAAATATGTTTTGGGAAAAAGAAAAGCAAATTAATTAATCATTGTTTAATTAATCTAATTGCATGTTACCTCATTAATTTGGTAGGTTTTGGAATGTAATTAGGTGATATTTGTCTTCACAAAATGTGTCTAATTTTGATTGGACCAAAAGAGCACTAAGATAATTTAATAATATAATGATTATTTTATTGAATTAGAGGATTATTCATCCTTCTTTGTGGTTGCTTCATGGTGGTAAATTTTTAAAGGAGATTTTCCTTTTTCTCCTTTAACAATTTTAAATTTATCAATGTTCTTGAGAAAGGGGTAAAAAACAAAGATATGGGTCACCTTATTTCTACTTTTTGATTTTATAATATTTATCTTGTCTCTTCCTAGCATGGGGAAATTAGTAGTTTATTTGAAGGTATCTTGATTTATCGAGGAATAATGTCTTTAAATGAGCCTAGAGGAGATTAGTTTAGAGCTAGACAAGCATGAGGCGAAGGCTAGGAGGTTTCAAGAAGGAAGGAATCCAACCTATAAGGAGAATGAGTTTGGAAATTTTCTATGCCATTGATTGATTTTAAAGTTTGTACTGATGTTTGAATTTCTTGGCCTAAGAAAATCGTCTTTTAATTCTTGTTAATGCATTATATTTAATCTTGATTTGAGACTCTAATCAATTGCAAATATTAAGGTGTTAAAATTCTAATCTCTTAATGTTTTTATTCTTGGATTGATTGGCTCTGGTGATAATGTAGCTAGCCTCTATTTTAACAGCCTCTTGATCTATTAATAAAACCTTCCTCTTGCATGGTGTTTTGCTTAAAATATGTAAGCTTCTCTTATCAATATAGATCATGCTTAATGTCATTGGCTATGGTTTAGAAGTACTTGTTAATCATCCAATAATGCCTAAGGCTACCCTATTACAGTCATTCTTACAAGACCTCCATGTACTATGTTGATTCAAATGAGCTGTAGAAACTTCCATGACAAAGTCCTTAAACTTTAGTTTTCTTTTGTTGTGTAATGCATCATTAGAGCCATCTTGAGAGATATATGACCTTTGCATATTGGATCCTAAGCGATCGAAGCGCATTGGTTCGTGCTTAGCTTCACTCAGGTGAAAAACCTAATTGCATTTCATGAGCATTATCCCACATGGGATATGCTCAAGTGGTAAGAGGTTATAAAGTGAGCTTGGCTCCCTAAGGCTTTCAACCAACAAGTTATGGTTAGGAGATCAAGCCACTTTGTGGATGGTTAAGTACCATTTGGAGGTACGCATGGTATAATTTTGATCGATGTTGCCACTTGGGTGTTTATTATCACCTTGTTGTTACCACTTGGATATTTTTTCTCGCCCTACTGTTACCACTTAGATGTTTGTTATTCATTGTCTCTTGTATAAATGTAATGGTGGTTTAAACCTATTTTATTCATAATGTGGAATAATTATCCCATATTTCATGTGTGGGAGGTTGAGCATAGTTTAAAGGGGAAGAAGCTCCCCTTAGAGAGTGACCACCACTCGGTGGTCAAGGTGGCCACTGAGTGGGGGTCAATCTATACCAGTTAAGGGTGCATGGCTAGATACTTGTCTAGATATGAATGCTTACTCTCAATTTACCATATGTGTTGCTCCATATATTTCAACATGGTTGGTTGCATGTTATTGGTTTGTTTATATTACATCGGTTGTGAGATATGAAATCTTAAACCCTTTTTAAAAATTTCTTGTGGTAATATCCCACATGCTCCTTGTGGGAGCATGTGAATATTGTTATATAGGAGAACACTCCCTTATTAGCCTGACCACTAGGTAATAGTCAAGATAGCCATGGAGGTTAGTTAGGGTAGGCCTTACCCGGTGGATGTCATTCTTTCCATGTCCATTGCACTTTTTGGTTGAATAAATGGAGAGATTCATAGGTGGATAGGAGAAGAGCTAGTTAAAATTAATAGCATTCATCTCTAACAATCAAGACAAATAATATGAATCTTATTTTATTAAAATAATATTTATTTCTAGCTTTTAGACTATATTGATAAGTCCAAGAGATTTATAAAATGAATCTCAAAGGAGATATTGTTTATTCAATGCGTGTTCATCCTACCAAACTTTGAATATTGTGTTTAATTTTATTTTATTAGATTTGAATTTTGAACCTTTTGTTTGCAATTTCAAAATTTTATGGTCATTACCACTTAAAAAAATATACCTTTGGAATTTTAAAATTTTATGGTCATTCTCACTCAAAAATATATACCTTAGATAACTTAGGATAGAATTCCAAAATTTTATAGTCATTTCCATTGAAAAATAAATAAATAAATGAGGGGGTGGGTGTGTGTTCATATATATATATATATATATATATATATATATATATATATATATATATATATATATATATATATATATATATACCTTAGATAACTTAGGATAACAAATTCAATGTATTAAAAAGGATAAGAGTCTCGAGGGTTAGGTGGATTGCTAAGTGCTTGTTAGACACTTACCAAGAAGACACCCAGGTTCATAATTTGAGGGTAGTCTGTTTGCAAAGGTAGTAGTTTGATCTAAATATTTTGAGTGTGCATTAGACCGACGATGATGGTACAAATCTTGAGTGATCGGTGGTCCCCTTCATGTCGGATCAACAATAATGAAGTGGAATAGGTTTGGTGGGAGCAGCCCTATGGTTTTAACCCTATGCTTGTCAATTACTAAAAATAGTGTGGTTGTGACCAACTCTTCTATTTAACAAAAAAAACATAAGATAATCTATTTGTTTTTTAATGCAACATATTAAATCTATGAATGTTAATGTATATTGTCTAAATTTGAATTTAAACATTATCGCAAGGTGTAACGTATGATATATAAAGGTTATTAAGTTTAGAATATTTTTTTCATTGAGTTTGCACATATTATATTTTTATGAGGGGTCCCGATCCCCTTATATTGAGTGGGGTTTGAACTTTGAACCCTTTAAAGCCCTTACCACTGCAGTAAGCTTGTAATTTATTTTTTCAATTGGTTATATGGGATTGAAACAAGTCTCGTCTGTATTACATCATTACCACATAGTAGTATTATAACAAAACTTGGATATTATTCATGTATAGTTTGACAAGATTTAAACTTGGATATAATTTCTACTTTTTTATTTTATAATATTTATCTTGTCTCTTCCTAGCATGGGGAAATTAATAGTTTATTTGAAGGTATCTTGATTTATCGAAGAATAATGTCTTTAAATGAGCCTAGAGGAGCTTAGTTTAGAGCTAGACAAGCATGAGGAGAAGGCTAGGAGGTTTCAAGGAGGAAGGAATCCAACCTATAAGGAGAATGAGTTTGGAAATTTTCTATGCCATTGATTGATTTTAAAGTTTGTACTGATGTTTGAATTTCTTGGCCTAAGAAAATCATCTTTTAATTCTTGTTAATGCATTATATTTAAGCTTGATTTGAGCCTCTAATCAATTGCAAATATTAAGGTGTTAAAATTCTAATCTCTTAATGTTTTTCTTCTTGGATTGATTGGCTCTGGTGATAATGTAGCTAGCCTCTATTTTAACAGCCCCTTGATCTATTAAAAACCTTCCTCTTGCATGGTGTTTTGCTTAAAATATGTAAGCTTCTCTTATCAATATAGATCATGCTTAATGTCATTGGCTATGGTTTAGAAGTACTTGTTAATCATCCAATAATGCCTAAGGCTACCCTATTACAGTCATTCTTACAAGACCTCCATGTACTATGTTGATTCAAATGAGCTGTAGAAACTTCCATGGCAAAGTCCTTAAACTTTAGTTTTATTTTGTTGTGTTTAAGCTCTTTAATGCATCATTAGAGCCATCTTGAGAGATATATGACCTTTGCATATTGGATCCTAAGCGATCGAAGTGCATTGGTTCGTGCTTAGCTTCACTCAGGTGAAAAACCTAATTGCATTTCATGAGCATTATCCCACATGGGATATGCTCAAGTGGTAAGAGGTTATAAAGTGAGCTTGGCTCCCTAAGGCTTTCAACCAACAAGTTATGGTTAGGAGATCAAGCCACTTGGTTGTTGGTTAAGTACCATTTGGAGGTACGCATGGTATAATTTTGATCGATGTTGCCACTTGGGTGTTTATTATCACCTTGTTGTTACCACTTGGATATTTTTTCTCGCCCTACTGTTACCACTTAGATGTTTGTTATTCATTGTCTCTTGTATAAATGTAATGGTGGTTTAAACCTCTTTTATTTGTATTGTGGAATGATTATCCCATATTGCATGTGTGGGAGGTTGAGCATAGTTTAAAGGGGAAGAAGCTCCCCTTAGAGAGTGACTACCACTCGGTGGTCAAGGTGGCCACCGAGTGGGGGTCAATCTGTACCAGTTGAGGGTGCATGGCTAGATACTTGTCTAGATATGAATGCTTACTCTCAATTTACCATATGTGTTGCTCCATATCTTTCAACATGGTTGGTTGCATGTTATTGGTTTGTTTATATTACATCGGTTGTGAGATGTGAAAGCTTAAACCCTTTTTAAAAATTTCTTGTGGTAATATCCCACATGCTCCTTGTGGGAGCATGTGAATATTGTTATATAGGATAACACTCCATTATTATCCTGACCACTAGGTAATGGTCAAGATAGCCATGGAGGCTAGTTAGGGTAGGCCTTACCCGGTGGATGTCATGCTTTCCATGTCCATTGCACTTTTTGGTTGAATAAATGGAGAGATTCATATGTGGATAGGAGAAGAGCTAGTTAAAATTAATAGCATTCATCTCTAACAATCAAGACAAATAATATGAATATTATTTTATTAAAATAATATTTATTTCTAGCTTTTAGACTATATTGATAAGTCCAAGAGATTTATAAAATGAATCTCAAAGGAGATATTGTTTATTCAATGCATGTTCATCCTACCAAACTTTGAATATTGTGTTTAAATTTATTTTATTAGATTTGAATTTTGAACCTTTTGTTTGCAATTTCAAAATTTTATGGTCATTACCACTTAAAAAAATACACCTTTGGAATTTTAAAATTTTATGGTCATTCTCACTCAAAAATATATACCTTAGATAACTTAGGATAGAATTCCAAAATTTTATAGTCATTTCCATTGAAAAATAAATAAATAAATGAGGGGGTGGGTGTGTGTTCATATATATATATATATATATATATTAGATAATTTAGGATAACAAATTCAATGTATTAAAAAGGATAAGAGTCTCGAGGGTTAGGTGGATTGGTAAGTGCTTGTTAGACACTTACCAAGAAGACACCTAGGTTCATAATTTGAGGGTAGTCTGTTTGCAAAGGTAGTAGTTTGATCTAAATCTTTTGAGTGTGCATTAGACCGACGATGATGGTACAAATATTGAGTGATCAGTGGTCCCCTTCATGTCGGATAAACAATAACGAAGTGGGATAGGTTTGGTGGGAGCAGCCCCTATGGTTTTAACCCTACGCTTGTCAGTTACTAAAAATAGTGTGGTTGTGACCAACTCTTCTATTTAACAAAAAAAAACATAAGATAATCTATTTGTTTTTTAATGCAACATATTAAATCTATGAATTTTAATGTATATTGTCTAAATTTGAATTTAAACATTATAGCAAGGTGTAACGTATGATATATAAAGGTTATTAAGTTTAGAATATTTTTTTCATTGATTTTGCACATAATATATTTTTATGAGGGGTCTCGATCCCCTTATATTGAGTGGGGTTTGAACTTTGAACCCTTTAAAGCCCTTACCACTGCAGTAAGCTTGTAATTTATTTTTTCAATTGGTTATATGGGATTGAAACAAGTCTCGTCTATATTACATCATTACCACATAGTGGTATTATAACAAAACTTGGATATTATTCATGTATAGTTTGACAAGATTTAAACTTGGATATAATTCTACTTTTTTATTTTATAATATTTATCTTGTCTCTTCCTAGCATGGGGAAATTAGTAGTTTATTTGAAGGTATCTTGATTTATCGAGGAATAATGTCTTTAAATGAGCCTAGAGGAGCTTAATTTAGAGCTAGACAAGCATGAGGAGAAGGCTAGGAGGTTTCAAGGAGGAAGGAATCCAACCTATAAGGAGAATGAGTTTGGAAATTTTCTATGCCATTGATTGATTTTAAAGTTTGTACTGATGTTTGAATTTCTTGGCCTAAGAAAATCGTTTTTTAATTCTTGTTAATGCATTATATTTAAGCTTGATTTGAGCCTCTAATCAATTGCAAATATTAAGGTGTTAAAATTCTAATCTCTTAATGTTTTTCTTCTTGGATTGATTGGCTCTGGTGATAATGTAGCTAGCCTCTATTTTAACAGCCCCTTGATCTATTAATAAAACCTTCCTCTTGCATGGTGTTTTGCTTAAAATATGTAAGCTTCTCTTATCAATATAGATCATGCTTAATGTCATTGGCTATGGTTTAGAAGTACTTTTTAATCATCCAATAATGCCTAAGGCTACCCTATTACAGTCATTCTTACAAGACCTCCATGTACTATGTTGATTCAAATGAGCTGTAGAAACTTCCGTGGCAAAGTCCTTAAACTTTAGTTTTATTTTGTTGTGTTTAAGATCTTTAATGCATCATTAGAGCCATCTTGAGAGATATATGACCTTTGCATATTGGATCCTAAGCGATCGAGGCGCATTGGTTCGTGCTTAGCTTCACTCAGGTGAAAAACCTAATTGCATTTCATGAGCATTATCCCACATGGGATATGCTCAAGTGGTAAGAGGTTATAAAGTGAGCTTGGCTCCCTAAGGCTTTCAACCAACAAGTTATGGTTAGGAGATCAAGCCACTTGGTGGTTGGTTAAGTACCATTTGGAGGTACGCATGGTATAATTTTGATCGATGTTGCCACTTGGGTGTTTATTATCACCTTGTTGTTACCACTTGGATATTTTTTCTCGCCCTACTATTACCACTTAGATGTTTGTTATTCATTGTCTCTTGTATAAATGTAATGGTGGTTTAAAACTATTTTATTCATAATGTGGAATAATTATCCCATATTGCATGTGTGGGAGGTTGAGCATAGTTTAAAGGGGAAGAAGCTCCCCTTAGAAGTGACCACCACTCGGTGGTCAAGGTGGCCACCGAGTGGGGGTCAATTTGTACCAGTTGAGGGTGCGTGGCTAGATACTTGTCTAGATATGAATGCTTACTCTCAATTTACCATATGTGTTGCTCCATATATTTCAACATGGTTGGTTACATGTTATTGGTTTGTTTATATTACATCGGTTGTGAGATGTGAAAGCTTAAACCCTTTTTAAAAATTTCTTGTGGTAATATCCCACATGCTCCTTGTGGGAGCATGTGAATATTGTTATATAGGAGAACACTCCCTTATTAGCCTGACCACTAGGTAATGGTCAAGATAGCCATGGAGGCTAGTTAGGGTAGGCCTTACCCGGTGGATGTCATGCTTTCCATGTCCATTGCACTTTTTGGTTGAATAAATGGAGAGATTCATAGGTGGATAGGAGAAGAGCTAGTTAAAATTAATAGCATTCATCTCTAACAATCAAGACAAATAATATGAATCTTATTTTATTAAAATAATATTTATTTCTAGCTTTTAGACTATACTGATAAGTCCAAGAGATTTATAAAATGAATCTCAAAGGAGATATTGTTTATTCAATGCATGTGCATCCTACCAAACTTTGAATATTGTGTTTAAATTTATTTTATTAGATTTGAATTTTGAACCATTTGTTTGCAATTTCAAAATTTTATGGTCATTACCACTTAAAAAAATATACCTTTGGAATTTTAAAATTTTATGGTCATTCTCACTCAAAAATATATACCTTAGATAACTTAGGATAGAATTCCAAAATTTTATAGTCATTTCCATTGAAAAATAAATAAATAAATGAGGGGGTGGGTGTGTGTTCATATATATATATATCTTAGATAACTTAGGATAACAAATTCAATGTATTAAAAAGGATAAGAGTCTCGAGGGTTAGGTGGATTTCTAAGTGCTTGTTAGACACTTACCAAGAAGACACCTAGGTTCATAATTTGAGGGTAGTCTGTTTGCAAAGGTAGTAGTTCCATCTAAATATTTTGAGTGTGCATTAGACCGACGATGATGGTACAAATCTTGAGTGATCAGTGGTCCCCTTCATGTCGAATAAACAATAACGAAGTGGAATAGGTTTGGTGGGAGCAGCCCCTATGGTTTTAACCCTACGCTTGGCAATTACTAAAAATAGTGTGGTTGTGACCAACTCTTCTATTTAACAAAAAAAAACATAAGATAATCTATTTGTTTTTTAATGCAACATATTAAATCTATGAATGTTAATGTATATTGTCTAAATTTGAATTTAAACATTATAGCAAGGTGTAACGTATGATATATAAAGGTTATTAAGTTTAGAATATTTTTTTCATTGAGTTTGCACATATTATATTTTTATGAGGGGTCCCGATCCCCTTATATTGAGTGGGGTTTGAACTTTGAACCCTTTAAAGCCCTTACCACTGCAGTAAGCTTGTAATTTATTTTTTCAATTGGTTATATGGGATTGAAACAAGTCTCGTCTGTATTACATCATTACCACATAGTGGTATTATAACAAAACTTGGATATTATTCATGTATAGTTTGACGAGATTTAAACCTTGGTCTCCTCCTTGAATGTTGAGGAATTTAACTGGTTGAGTTGATGTCACTTGATTCTTTAAGTTTACATGGGTTTTTATAAGGGGTTATAATCCTCTCGTATTGAGTGTTTTCTGAACTTGAGTCTCCTTAATGAAAACCCAAGAAATTTTACCACTGCAGTAAACTTGTAGCTCCTAAGCTTACAACTTATTAAGTATAGAAGATTTTGTAAATAATTTTTTTTTTTTTTAATTTGTAATAAATATATTTAAATTGTAAGGTTGTGTGAGTTTAGTTGATTTTGTAGATGCAATATACCACATATGTGTGAAATAAAATTAAATTCAAGTTTTATAGGAAGATGAGTGCTAGTGCATTTTTTGAGTGGGCCTAACGGTAAAAATTTGATACTTTAGAGGAAACCAAATATTCAAATGCCCTACTATTCCGAATCCAGGAAATCGAATACCTCCCCTATAGTAGTGAGGCCATCTAACTCATGAAATAATGAAATAACTAGATTAGGTTGCTTTAATGGTTAGTCGTTTCTGCAGCTACGTCCGTATGAAAGCCCTATTACATCAATGGCTTAAGCGCCTGAAGGGTAGGTCGAGCTTTTCAAGAGAGAAGGTTTCTTGAAAGGCTAACTTTTACCAGACCTGATTGATGAGGTGGGCTTATTATACAATAGACGGCCCACCAATCTTCTCCCTTCTCATTATTCATTCATTTAAGCGACCCGGACCTTATCACAACACAATAGTAGGGGAAGGAAACTAGCCCTAACATACTAGAAGCCTGGGATTCGACCTTGCGCCTTGCTGCACGCAAATAAGCCCATTGCAAAACCGATCCATGGAGTAGTGCCCGGGAGCTACTTTACCAGATTGTGTATGATGCGGTTTCCGATCATTTGCTACATTGGTATTCACTCGTTGAAGGCGATGTTGCTCGAGTAAGATGCTTCCTATGATTTCACACCACCAACCAGATAGGCCCATCACCCCCGGACGTGTTATCGGGGGTGATGGGCCTATCTGGTTGGTGGATTCAGGTTTCAGATGTGGATAGGAGTCTTGAATTATGGGATTATAGATCATTACCTGATAGCACCCTCCCCCACTTTAGCTATGTCCAGGGTTCCTGGTAGAGATTTGGGGCTTTTCAAGAAGTTGATAAAGTGGAATGAAATAAATTTATAAGAGAAGAGAAACCCTGCTCTTACCAACCCTGGCCAGCAAAGAAAATGTCTCCCTTTTAAAGAGACACCTTTAATGGCTCCAAAAATAGAGGGAACTAGAAATCCCAATTCCCAAAATCTCAAAATTCAATCCATAGATCTTTCAAGACGTACCCCAAATCTCTAAATCTACCAGTATACCTGACTTGCTAACATAGAAAAATGATATCCTATGATAGAGCTCGAAATAGAACTATCTCTACCTTCGCCAATCTAGCCATGCTCTATTAATGACAATTGGAGTTGTGGATTAGGAGCTAGGGGATTCAGATCACCCCAATTGGTTGTTTCCTTCTTTACAACCTAGCATGGAAGTAACAATCTAGCCTCGAATTAGCCTGATCCTAATTATTTTATTAGGGAAAAAGCTAGTCTTTACAACCAAAAATAGCCCAATCTCGTGGTAATATTACACATGCGATCCTTTCTTGTCTAGGCAACACTTCAACCGATTACACTTCAACCTAGAGTGGGCTATTGACCCCCACCTCTATTATTTAAAGGTCCTGCCCCCTGTTGTCCACCTCCCCAATCAACACGTTCTTCCGCCTTCCTTATCAATCCCAAGTCCCAGTGCCTCTGTCTGATGCTCATGTCTTCAATGATGCTACTATGGTCTCAATGGGGGGGCGGGTATAATGGGATCAAAGGTGTAAGGATCAAAGCGGGTATAATGGGATCAAAGTGGGCTGAAGATCTGGGATCAAAGGGGTTGGTCACGTACGCGCATTCCCGGGAAGGAGGGTTGGTTCCGCATTTCCGCATACCCCTCCTCTATTTTAAGAGCGAAGCGGGCGTTGATTAGACACGTCACGCCCCTTTTTAAAATAGAGAGGATGCATGGCGTCACACAGAATGATGCATGAACATGCTGGTTTATGTCACGTATATAATACGACATGATCGGCGGGTTGAGTGCTCGACCGCCTTATACTAATGAGGAGAGGACATGATCGGTCCCCTTATAATAATCGGTTGAGTGCAGGTCGAGCCTGAAGTCAAGCGGTTGAGTGCTCTCCTGGTAGGTCGTATTCTCCCCTTTTTAAATAGAGAGCTTTTAAAGGGAGAGGCCCAATTTGTTTTTTTTAAAGGGCTCAACCCCAGGAACAGCGCATAACCTGTAGTCGGTTGAGTGCTCGACCTATTTCATTTCAAAGGTCGTATTCTCAACCCCTTAAGCTTTTCATTTTGATCTGGATTCTAAAAATATAGGTTATAAGAGAGAGAGGCAAGGTCATTTAAAAGCCTTGAGTTTTCACTTATTTATTAGAGAGGTAAACTCCCGGCCCATGCTGTTATTCCTTATAGTAAAGATAGATAGCTGGGCTCGAGGGTGCGTAGGAGTGATATCCTAGCATGAAAGCGTAAGCGGGAAAACTGAACGATTATAGATAGAGAGCACACCCACCTGCTTTCCCACTAAATTGGCTTAAATGAATCTTTCATTTCATCCCACCCATCCTAGGATTTTAAATAAATTAGGGATAGTCAACTTCATGATACACAATAGTTGAAGATGAAATGAAAGTGCACTTTTTTATTTGAAGGTTGGTGCTAGCAATATCCATATCCAATCACTCCAAGATGAGAACTAGGGAATTGAAAGGGTGTAGAAGCTATGTCGTAGTTGGCAATGAGATCAACATCTCTTATCAGCATCGTAGTCGGTATCGGCATGCATGTATATGGCCAAATGATAGGCGCTTGAATCTCAGAATTTTTACAAACTAAAGGTCTAACAACCTTAAATCTTGAGGGACACTTTTGGCAATATAACTAACCCACCTGTTCTACATACATCGATCAACCTACCGGCTAGCTTTCGAACCCTTCCCTCCACTTTTCTCGGTTGGTAGTAGCCAGGGGGCATATATACCATTTAATAGATTCCAATGTTTGGGCACTTCCATCTCTCTAACCAATCATTTAGATCGTGAATAGAGGAGTTATGAATAGAGGAGTGAAGGAGTAGAGTGGGCTTGGAAGTATCCTTTCAATAACCTTTATTGCCCTATCCCTCAATCCCTTTGATAATAAACCTATCCTAGTCTCCACTTCCTTCCAATCAACTAGGTATGGGTGGGATGACTGTAACCTTTTAATCAACTAGGTGTGGGTGGGACAATCGATGTATCACAAATAGCTTTTTTAAGGCCATATCTAGCTGAAGTGTCCTTCCTTCTCTTTTTAAGGGCATTCATCTGATCCAATTGAAGCGCGATGTCCTCTCCTGTTATAAGGTGGGTGGGCTTTAAGTCTGAGTGATTCATGGAGCTACATCCTTATCAGTCTAAAGCTTAGTTTCTTTCATCAATCATTCTTTGGAGGTTAAATTAAAGAGATCCTCTTAAGATATAAAGGGGTGTCTATTTTATAACAAAATTTAAAGTCTGAATGGTACCTTTCCCATAGATGTGCATGCAAATGATCAGAGTCCTAGGGTTCATTTATCCTTTCTTATTCGAGAGCCCACACAATATTTCAATAGGGAATGTAGGTCAATAAATACAACTAGGTGGCCTTTTAGAATTGTATCAAATTCTCTCTTTGTGACCCACTAAAGGTTATAGCCCTATTAAAAACCTTCTCTCCCCCATCGGCTTTTAAAGGCTAAAGGGTTTTATGGACCTTTTTAAAATAGAGAGGCTGATCATTTTAAAAGTGCTCTCTATAAATGACCAAGAGCCAAACCAGGCAAGTCAGTTTATGCTCTCGACACCCCTTTATATCTTAGAAGGAGATCAAAACGACAATATCCAACTATATATCAGGTACCAAACATCCAACCAGGATTGTACATCCAATCGAAGTCATATTGGATCATGGGAACAAGTGAAATACAGAGAACCCCGAGATGAAACATCCAAGATGAATAAAATAAGAGGGAAGCCCGGATAAGGATAAGCGCTCACTTACCTTTTTTAGAATAAGGAGAGCTCTCGATTTTAGAGACCATTTTTAAGGGTAGAGAGCAGTGTAGATCTCTCTCTACGATCAAGATCTCGTAGTTTCTTATATACGTAATATAAAGTGAAAAGGCTTTCCATATCTTAAGAGCTTCCCATCCGTTCAAGAGGGCTCAACTTTTAGAAACTACAGGTTCACTATCCATCACTGCACCTCCTCTCCCTCTTCCCTCTCCCTATATTTTTAGGGTCGAGTTCTGATTCTTATTCGCAGGGGCGGGGCTCTCCCCTTAAGAGCTCACCTATCGAGACGCTATCGTTGATTATGGATAGAGAGATCTCCCTCGACCTAAAATGAGGATAGAAAGCCTCTATATTTTAAATACGGCCCTATCCCGAGCTTTTAGATAAGATCTTATGATATGAAAAGTCCCCCTTTGAAATAGAAATAAAAGTAGCAGCCCTGATTAAACAAGGCAATGAAATCTGGGGATTTTCTTAGGATAGAGATATACATTTTGGACCTTCAAAGTTGGTTCATACGTGTTGCATGACGTTCACATCAACACCTTAAAGAGAAGAAATGTTCTATCAGAGCTCTTAATTGGATGGATACAAGTCGTTCTTTTGCTTTCGAGCCCTGATTGAACAAGGCTTTAGCCCTTTTAATCTTAAGTGTTGTCACAGAGAGCTTTAAAATTTGAAGGGCTATAAAAAGCCATTCACTGGTTGCCTTTAAAATCTCAAGGTGAGATATTGAATCTGCGGCAACCAGAGATGGAATCCGAATCCAGTTCATCGTTGAAGAGTTGAGTGCTTTTTCATTCATCGTTTATTATACATGTATTAACTTGTGCCTAAATTAATAAATGGGTTTTTGATGAGATGAATAGAAAAGCTTGAGTCTTTAAAAGCTTGTGGCAAAGAATTTGAAAATAGAAGGTGCTTCCTCCCTCTTAAATATGGTGGGGAGGGTATTTTGATGATTGTTTAAAAAGGCCAACAAAGTGTTAATACATAAGAAATAATGGTTCACCTCTCCTTACCTTATAAAAGTGGGGCCTCGACCCATCCTCCCAAGGTGGAGTACTCTTCTTCTATCAAAAATGATACAACTCTTAATTTTTTTTGAAATGATTCTCTTACTCACTCACTGGTCTACTAAAGAGCGCATGTCATAGACCAATCAGATGAACTTAATCACTTACTTGGGAGCACATGTCGTAGAAAACCCATGGTTCATATCCAATGGGGGTAGAGTTGTATACTATATTTCATAAACAGAGGTTGAATAAACAACGAATAACATCTTCTATAAATATTGTCTTATATGAGCTATGGTCTGGTGAACTTTAAAATCTACTATACCTTTAACCTTTTAATATACATGCAAATACTTAAAAAAACTACTTTACATTTAACATTTTAATATACATGCAAATACTTGATTGGAAAAATTAAATAGGATTTGTTTTTAAGATGATAGGGGTGTTTGTTGATTGTTGAAAAAGATGGTATGCAAATTGCTCATATTTAAAATTGTAATGTTTAAGTTTTTGAAAAAACTTATTAAGTAGTTTTAAATTTTGTATTATGACAAGATGTATGCATATGACAACTAAACAATTAATATTATTTAGTTTTTTAAAAATATGAATAATATTTTACTATGATAATATATGTCACATAAAGAGCAGACAATTAGTATACTCTTAATTTTCAATGTACATTGAATTAAATCAACTCTTAGTACCAAAACAATATTTGTTTAAAATTAATATTATGACAAATATGAGTTGTAACATAAAACACTAGATAATTAATATGTTGTTAATTATCAATGTACATTAAACAAAATCAAATGTCAAAGACTAGACAATTAGTATACTACTAATTTTCAATGTACATTAAATTAAATCAACTTTTAATACTATGAATAGAAAAATCAAGCAACACCAAACATAAACTATGAAATAAATGAATAAGCAAAGTAACGTAAATGATTGCACAAAGAAATGAACTCTTTTATTATTGTTGGTGTATCTCGTGTGTTACAATCAATTTTCCCAAAATGGGGGGTTTATAATTCTTATTATTTTTGTATACAATTGTTACAAATATGAATGGTGGTGTCTTAGTGCTTTATTTGATCCCAACAAAGTGGTGAATGGGCTTTGGTATCTTATGCAGGGTTACTCGAGCTCCAACAACTTCTAGAGAATGTAGTGTTTAAACCTGCACACAACAAACAATACAATGAATTAGTAATATCTATGAGGGTTCCACTGTGTGAGACCCTCAAATGGAATAAAAACACTAAACCCTAGTATTGCAATAAAAACTATGAGTAAGAGCATAAAAACATAAATGAAATACAATGAATTTTTACCTTGTCAAATAACATTGTTTCTATCTTCATCGATGATGTAGGGAATGATTACTTAGATGCCCTAACAATCGCTCGAGGTCCATAGGGTTGCAGATCTAAATGGGAAACACCAACGGATGCTTAGAAGACTTGGGAGGGCACTCGATAGACTCTGGTGGGTACTCGATAGAATAGGAAATACTCACAAGCACTTAATAGACTCGAGAGGTCACTCGATAGACTTTGGTGGGCACTCGATAGAACAAGAAATGCCCATGGGCACTCGACAGACTTGGGAGGGCACTTAATAGAACAAGAAATACCCATAGGAGCTCGACAGACTTAGGAGGGCAGACTTTGGTGGGCACTCAATAGAATAGGAAATGCCCACAAGCACTCGGTAAACTCAAGAGGGTACATGATAAAATGGGAAATGCTCATGGGTACTCGATATACTTAGTAGGGCATTCAGAGATTGATGAAAGTAGTGCAGAACCATATCTAGTTCATGCAAGGTGTGCGGCGGTGGATGCAGAAGATGCGAACGATGGTGATGGAGGTAAGGATAGAAACAATGGGTGCTAGGCCTTGGACTCCATAACTCTCTTAAGGAACTTAGAGAACTTAAGTTTCAAAAAGTACTTAGGGATTATGAAAACTTAGGGGCTAAGTCATCAAAATGACTCCTCTTTATAATCTTCCCTTAGACATGTTAGGGTTTCAACGACACGAAATGTGTGGATGAGGTTAGAACATAAGGAAGGGTGGAGATTAAAGTGGGGTAAGTGGCATGGATTAAGGTGGATGGATGGCTAATATTAAAACATGATGGATGGTTGGGATTAATTCATATAAATATACATATATTGATTTTATATATAAATATATTATATAAAATATTATTATTTAAATATATATTAAACAAATATATATAAATATATATAAATAATGGATAATTATGAGGGAAAGTTATGGATGGAGGACAAGTGGCTAGATTTTTGTGTCTATATATTCCCCTTTTTGTACCATATTGCATGAAACACAATGTGGTGCAAAAATACGAGACATCTGGTTTGGCTTGATAAAGATGCAACTTTCTCTTATTGGAATGCAAAGATAAATTTGAAGACAAAAGAATTTTGATTGTGTAGCTTACCCCCTCAATTGGAAAATGAGTGAAGAATGAGTCTCATGAGCCAATTGACACATTTGTTCAAATGATTGTGTGAATGAATGATATGATTGTGGATGATATGAATGATGTAAAAGGATGATATTATGATGTAAAATAATTTTGTTTTACCCTAACGAAGGAAGGAGGTTGTTGATAAATGCAAGGGAATGATTATATTTTTGCCCCAAAAAAGAAGGGATTTTTGCCAAGTGTAAATACCATGATCATGTAAGATGTATCCCATTGAGGGAAATCAAAGTAAAATGTGGTTGCCCCAAGTTTTGGGTGATTCCATGCTGTTGAAGTAAATGCTTTTTGGTGTCATTGAAATGCAAAGATGCAAATTCAAAAAGAAAAAGAAAATAGTCTTGCTAAAATGGGTTTGCCACTCATGATTGTAGCTAATTCCCACACGTAATTACTAAACAGTTGCTCAATCACTTTACTCGACCTGCATCCTCGAATACTAGTGTAATTGTAAATGAAATGATGAAATTTATCCATGTTGGGAACCCCATGGAAAAGGGCATCAATGACAACTATTGAGAAAATTGGTCTTGGCACAGTCTCACACAAAATATGAGGTACCAAAATTGATTTTGTTTTCAAAAAATGAGATATTGGATGTTGAAGATTACCAAGTGTCCTTATGGTGATTTAATCATATTACCAAATTGCATGGATACAAATAATTGCAATCACCAAGAAGATAGAATAGACCACTAGATACAAGGTTCACTTGAAATTGTATATGAACTTGGCAAAATGTGCAAATGCAATGATTGATGGATGAAAATGGTATTGAAATGAATATTTGATGATGAGAAATGTATTGATGATTAAATTGAATGATTTTGTGGAGGTAAGCTACATTTTTAAGTGATTGAGTCTATTTTTTCCCCAATGGAGAAGGGATTTTGATAATGTAAATGATTGATTCTATTTTTACCCCAACATATGAAGGGTTTTTGAACATGTAAGTGTCCTTATGATGATTTTTCCATCCTACTAGATTGCATGGATAGCCAGTACTGCAATCATCAGATTAATAGGATAAACCACTAAATACAAAGTTCACTTGAAATTGCAAATATATTTGGAAAATGTTGAATGAAGGTGCAATGATGATTAAAATTGATGATGTTGAATGCTAATGTATGAATAATGCAATAAATAATTCTATTTTTGTCCCAACATTTGAAAGGTTTTTGACAATGTAAATGATGGATTCTATTTTTGCCCTAACAAATGAAGGGTTTTTGTGAAAATGCAAATGATTGATTCTATGTTTCAAAATGTAAGTGATTGAGTCTGTTTTTGCCCCAATAGATTAGGGGTTTGTGAATATATAAGTATATTTATGGTGATCTACCCATCCTATCGAATTGCATGGATAACCAGCCACTGCAACCGTCAGGTATCTAGGATAAACCACTAAATACAAGGTTCACTTGTAATTGTAAATGTACTTGAAAAATATTGAATGAAGGTGTGATGATGAATGAAATTGATGATGTTGAATGTTGGTGTATGGATAATGCAAGGAATGATTCTATTTTTTCCCCAATAGATGAAGGGGTTTTTGACATGGGAAAATGCAATGACTATGAAAAGTGCAATGATTGATTCTATTTTTGTCATAAAATATGAAGGGGTTTGTGAAAATGTAAGTGATTGAGTCTATTTTTGCCCCAACAGAGAAGGGGTTTGTGAAAATGTAAGTGTCCTTATGGTGATCTACCCATCCTACTGAATTGCATGGATAATCAGTCGTTTCAACCGCTAAGTGACTAGGATAAACCACTAAATACAAGTTTCACTTGAAATTATGGGTGAATTTGACAAATGTTGAATGTAAATGCAATGGTTGATTGATTGACAAGTGTTGAAATGGAAATGTGATGATGTTGTATGTTGGTGTATGGATAATGCAAGGAATGACTTTTTTTTACCCCAACAGATGAAGGGTTTTTGACATGAGAAAATTTAATGATTGTGAAAAGTGCAATGATGATTTTTTTTTTGCCCTAATAGATGAAGGGTTTTTTGACAATGTAAATGATTGTGTCTATTTTTTTTGGTAAGTTGTAGTTGTATTTCAGAGGGTTTTAATTGGGTCCCACTCCCAGATATACAAAAATTTCATCAAGTTGAAGTGCATTCATGTTGCATAATCCTTTGCCATGAGGGATCAGTCTACACCATTCTAACCAATCCCGCGCAAGGGATACGTTTGCCAAAATTCCCTCACAAGGGATGTAAAAGCTGGTAATCAGGTGGTGCTTACCCTCGTAGGGGATACTAAAGCTAAAAAAAAATAATCCATAGATAATTGCTAGGGCCCTCGCAGAGCTGACATACGGAGACCCAACCGAATGGTTAGCCAAACACAAAAATAGACATCACCAAACATTGCATCAAATATTCCCATAAGACTTCAAAATAGAAACAGATAAATCCAAAGCAGCTCAAGGGTCGACCTCTCTGATGTCCTATTCAGGTTGGTCAGCACACTGTTGGAGGGCATGCTTCAGGGCGATACTCATGCTTTCGAAAGTGATGATGAAGCTCCATAAAAATATTCGGGTGAGACAGTTGGAGATGCTAGAAGTGGGTGTTGAGTCCCCACTGAGGTCTTAAATATCCAGAGGAGAATTTTGACTGGACTTCATTTTAGGCTTCTTAGCCCTGGACGACTTGCGAATAGGGGTTACAACTTCTTCAATTTTAGCTTTATTTTTTTCCAACGAAGGCTTCTTACTGGAGGGAGGGGGGGGTTTGGATGGGGACGGGATGAGTTTGGAAGGGGAAGGCATTGGCTTGTAAGGAGAGGGAGTGGGGGCTGGAGGGAGGTGATGGGTTTGGAAGGGGAAGGGGATGGAATAGACGGGAAAGCAACAATAGTGCCTTTCCCTGAGGTTGGGGTGTTGGGAACTCCATCGCTGGCCATAATATTGCTAGACATTGAATGACCAGGTCTTTGGGGGGTTTGGGATAAGGGGAAGAAGCTTGCAAATGGGTAGCTGCAAAGGGGGTATTAGCCATAACATGATAGAAAATAATAGCAAACAGTCTCTGGTGGGCAGGGGAGGTACTTTTCTTGCGAGCAACGGCCACAGAGAGATGCATGGACCGATAAAGGAACCCAATAATGTTCATGGATTTATATCCTCGGATATGGTTAACAAGGGCAAGGTGGAAGCTTTCCATAGGCTTGTTGGGATCATCGTAGGCTAAGTACTAAATGAGAGGAATGACAACAACGAGGAATGGAGGGGAAGGGATTGACAGTCCTGGGCATGACCATCCCATAAGAAGTTCTGGTAGTTGGGGAAACCTTCCAATTTAGGTTCCAAGTAGTTTTTGTCATGGCAGACAAGACGCCCACCAATAATAAGCTCTGTAATCTCACCAATCAGCTCTGGAGTGACCTTAAAATGTAGGTTCTTGACACAGACATGGTCATTCGACCACATGCAAAAAAAGTCCTTCATGATGTCATCCTCAGCTCCACAAAATTTTGATAACAGGGTGGTGAGTTGGGTGCCCTGCAGGTAAGCATACACCAAGGTGTCCAACTAGAGAGAGCTTGGTTCAAGGTAGGCCATGGTGGCAATGGTGGGGATAGGAAGAGAGGTGGCAGAGGAGGTCCACAGGATAGACTTGCAGAGAGGAGTGTTGTGGACTAGGCTAAAGAGGGGAATTAAATAGATCGGGGTAGGCGAGCAACTCATGCATTGTGTCTATTTTTTTGCCCTAATAGATAAAGGGGTTTTTGATAATGTAAGTGTCCTTATGGTGATTTTTCCATCCTACCAGATTGCATGGATAACCAGTCACTGCAACTGCCAAGTGACTAGGATAAACCACTAAATACAAGGTTCACTTGTACTTGGAATTGTATTTGGCATATATTGAATGAATGTGTAATGATGAATAAAATTGATGATGTTGAATATGGATGTATGGATAATGCAATGAATGATTTTATTTTTTCCCCAATAGATGAAGGGGTTTTTGACATGGGAAAATGCAATGATTATGAAAAGTGCAATGATGAATTCTATTTTTTCCCTAACAGATGAAGGGTTTTTGACAATGTAAATGATTGATTCTATTTTTGCCCCAATAGATGAAGGGGGTTTTTAAAAAATGGAAGTGATTGAGTTTATTTTTGCCCTAAAAAATGAAGGGGTTTTTGATATTTGTATGATTGATTCTATTTTTGCCCTAACATATGAAGGGGTTTATGATAATGTAAGTGTCCTTATGGTGATTTGTACATCCTACTAGATTGCATGGATAACCAGTCATTGCAATCACTAGGTGAATAGGATAAACCACTAAATACAAGGTTCACTTGAAAAGTGCCAAGGAATTTGATAAATGCAATGGTGAGTAAAATTGATGATGTTGAATGCAAGGAATTTTGATGATGTAATGAATGATTTTGTTTTTGCCCTAATAGAAAAGGGATTTTTGACAAGGAATGAATGCAAGGCAAAGGGTGCAACCTTTCAAACTTAGCAATTGATGTGTTGATGATGTGAATGCAAGGCAAAGGATGCAACCTTTGACAAAATGACATAACCTTTTGATCCTAGCAATTGATGTACTAATGATGTGAATGTAAGGCAAAGGACGTAACCTTTGACAAAAGGACATAACCTATTGAACCTAGCAATTAATGTTTTGATGATGTGAATGCAAGGTAAATGGTGTAACCTTTGACAAAAGGATGCGACCTTTTGAACCTAGAAATTGATGTACTGATGATGTGAATGCAAGGTAAAGGGCACAACCTTTGACAAAATTACGTAACCTTTTGCATCTAGCAATTAATGTGTTGATGATGTGAATGCAAGGCAAAAGGTGCAACCATTGAAAAACATGTAATATTTTGAACCTAGCAATTCATGTGTTGATGATGTGAATACAGGCAAAGGGCACAACCTTTGACAAAAATACACAACATTTTGAACCAAGCAATTGATTTATTGATGATTTGATGTGATTGAGTTGTTTTTTGAATTGGTGGGTAAGGTGTGATACCTTGAACACCCCCAAGTTGTAGTTTTATTTTCTTAATTGGGAGGAAGGTGTGATACCTTGAACACCCCAAGTTGTGATATTTTTTGAAATTTCTCTTGTTGAAATGCAAATATGAAATTGAAGACAAAAGAATTTTGATTATGTAGCTTACCCCCTCAATTGGTGAATGAGTGAAAAATGAGTCTCATGAGCCAATTGATAGAATTGTGGGGTGAAGAATGTAACAAAATTATGCAAGTTTAAATGTAGGGTGTAAATATGGATGATATGAATGATGTAAAATGTGATGTCATTTTTGCCCCAACAGTGGAACAAGATTGTTGTGAAATGCAAATGGTTGAGTCTGTTTTTCATTAATAGAAAAAAGGGGTTTTTACCAAGTGTAGATGTCATGATCATGTAATATATATCCCATTGTGGGAATTCAAAATCAATTTTGGGTTACCCCAATTTTGGGATGATTCCATGTTGTTGAATAAATTGCCTTTCAGTATCATTGAAATGCAAAGTGATGAAAATGCATCAAAATAAAAAGAGTCAACTTTGGAGGGTCTACTAGTGGCTGTCGGATAATTTCCACAATTGAAACCAATCACCCTAGCTAGAGCCTATCTCCGTGATGAATATCAATGTAAAAGGAATGATGAGTTATAATTTTATTTCTAGCTTTTAGACTATATTGATAAGTCCAAGAGATATATGAAATGAGTCTCAAAGGAGACATTGTTTATTCGATGCATGTTCATGCTACCAAACTTTGAATATTGTGTTTAACTATATTTTATTAGATTTGAATCTTGAATTTTTGTTTGTAATTTTAAAATTTTATGGTCATTCTCATTCAAAAAAATATATACCTTTGGAATTTCAAAATTGTATGGTCATTCCCACTCAAAAAATATATACCTTAGATAACTTGATGGAATTCCAAAATTTTATGGTCATGCCCACTCAAAAAATGTATACCTTAGGTAACTTAGGATAACAAATTCAATGTATTGAAAAGGATAAGAGTCCTCAAGGGCTAGGTGGATTGGTAAGTACTTGTTTGACCATATACTTACCAAGAAGACACCTAGGTTCAAACATCGAGGGTATTTTTAATGCAAAGGTCGTATCCTAATTTGAATCCTTTGAGTGTGTGCCAAACCAACGATGATAGTACAAATCTCGAGTGACTGGTGGTCCCCTTCATGTTGGGTCTATAATAACAGAGTGGAATAGGTTTGGTGGAAGTAGCAAGTCCTCTTCACATCGGGTCAACAGTAACAAAGTGGAATATATTTGGTGGGAGCAACCCTTGTGGTTTGAACCCTCACATCGAGTCAACAATAACAAAGTGGAATAGGTTTGGTGGAAGCAACCCTTGTGGTTTGAACCCTACGCTTTTCAGTTACTAAAAATAGTGTGGTTGTGACCAACTCTTCTACATAACCAAAAAAAAAGATAAGACATAAGATAATCTATTTATTTTTTGTTTTATGTAACATATTAAATTTGTGAATGTTAATGTATATTGTCTAAATTTAAATTTAAACATTATAGCAAGGTGTAAGGTATGTTATATAAAGGTTAATAAGTTTAGACGATTTTCTTTCAATGAGTTTACACATATTTTAATTTTTACGAGGGGTTTTAGTCCCCTCATATTGAGTGGGGTTTGAACCTTGGACCTCTTAAAGAGAGGCCAAAGCCCTTACCACTGCAATAAGCTTGCAACTTAATTTTTCAATTGGTTATATGGGATGGAAACATTCTTCGCTTATATTACATCATTACCACATAATGTATTATAACAAATCTTGGGTATTATCCATGTATCTTTTGGTAACATTTAAACCTTGGTCTCCTCTTTGAATGTTGAGGAATTTAATTGGTTGAGCTCATACCACTTGAATATTTAAGTTTACATTGGTTTTTATGAGGGGTCCAATCCCCTTGTATCGAGTGGGCTTTGAACTTGGGTCTCCTTAATGAAAACCTAAGAAATTTTATCATTGCAATAAGCTTGTAGCTCCTAAGCTTACAAAATTATTAAGTATCGAGTGACATTTGAACTTGGGTATCCTTAATGAAAACCCAAGAACTTTTACCACTGCAGTAAGCTTATAGCTCCTAAGCTTACAACTTACTAAGTTTAGAAGATTTTGTAAATATAATTGCTTTTTTTAAATATGTGGTTTTAATGTATAATAAATATATTTAAATTGCATGGTTGTGTGAGTTTAGTTTATTTTGTAGATGTAATATACCACACATGTGCAAAATGAATTTAAATTCAAGTTTTATGGGATGATGTGTACTAAACTAGTGCATATTTTTTATTTGGTTATTGTGAGAAACCTTTGTGACTGACGCACAGGGATCAACAATCTCCTCCCAACCATGACCCCTATTAAAGCTAAGATCTATACTTATCAATAGAGAATTTAACACAAATCCACCACACACTCACCCCCTCACACACTCGCCCACGTCGCGGTAAACTAGTACATTTTTTGAGTGGGTATAATGGTAAAAATTTGATAAAAATTTGTTACTTTAGGAGGCCCAATGTTCATATTCAATGGTGTAGAGTTGTATACCACACTTCATAACCAAAGGTTGGTGTAGAGTTGTATACCACACTTCATAACCAAAGGTTGAATAAACAATGAATATATACTATAACTATTATCTTATATGACCTATGGTCTGGTGAACTTTAAAATCTACTTTACCTTTTAATATACATGCAAATAATTTATTGGAAAAAATAAATATGATTTTTTTCTAATATGGTAGGGGTGTTTTTTGAATGTTGAAAAAGATGGTATGAAATTGTTCATATTCAAAATTGTAACGTGTAAGTTTTTGAAAAACTTATTAAGTACTTTGAAATTTTGTACAATGATAAGATGTATGTATATGACAACTAAAAAATTAATACATTATTTAGTTTTAAAATAATATGAATAAAATTTTATTATGATAAATTATGTCACATAAAAAGTAGACAATTAGTATACTCCTAAATTTTCAATGCACATTGAATTAAATCAACTTTTAGTATCACAACAATATTTGTTAAAAATTAATATTATAACAAGATATGTTGTAACATAAAACATGAGACAATTAATATGTTGTTAATTTTTAATGTACATTAAACAAAATCAAATGTTTCTAGAGAATTACTATACTACTAATTTTCAATGTACATTAAATTAAATCAACTTTTAATACCATAAAAATACTTATTAAAATTTAATATTATGACAAGATGTGTTGTAATATAAAATACTAGAAGGTCCGAGGTGTAGACCAATTGGTTCATCCAAACCCCATAAGGGGGGTGGAGGTCCAAGGTTCAAATCTCGGGCCTCGTCGAACTGAATGCTTGTCCCTTTCTTGGTGCTTTTAGTGGCGTAAAAGGTTTAAAATGATTGTGGCATGGTGGTTATAGGGGCGGACTGCGCAAAGATCTGTGTGGCGGCTTCTAGGGCGGATAACGTAGAATACTGTGGCGGCCATAAAAATATAGACAACTGCCTGGATTCGTGGCGGCTACCGATTCCACCATGTAAATTAAAAAAAAATATATATATATATATATATATATATATATATATATATAATATATATAATACTAGACAATTAATATGTTATTAGTTTTATTCGCAAGGGCTAGGTGGATTAGTAAGATGTTGGGCACTTACCAAGAGGAGACCTAGGTTCAAACCTCGAGGGCATGCCTAATATGGGTAAAGGTAGTAGTCTGACTTGAGTTCACTGAGTGTGCACCAGCTTGATGATGGTGGTACCAACCCCAAGCCATCGGGGTCTCCCTCACTTCGATCACTCCAGATTATGTTTCTGAGGCAGGATAAGGGTTATAAGGCAATATGAATTGATTCTATGACAAATTGTTAAAAAGGAAAGATAATTACCAATTCCTCTATGTATAAAAAAAATATATTATTAGTTTTCGATAACTTTAAACAAATCAAATACTAGTCATCACGAAATATGTTGTATATAAATAATAGAAGATAAATAATTAGATATAATATGATAAATATAAATAATTTTTTTCATCTTTAGTAATATTTGTAGTAATTCTATAAGATCATACAAAATTACTTATTTGAATAAATGGAGAGATTCATAGGTGGATAGCAGAAGCTAGTTAGAATTAATGGCATTCGTCTCTAACAATCAAGACAAATAATATGAATCTTCTTTTGATTAAAATAAAATTTATTTCTAGCTTGTAGACTATATTGAGAAGTCCAACAGATATATGAAATGAATCTCAAAGGAGACATGTTTATTCAATTCAGGTTCATCCTACCAAAATTTGTGTTTAACTTTATTTTATTAGATTTGAACTTTGAACCTTTTGTTTGGAATTCTAATATTTTATGGTCATGTCGATTCAAAAAAATTATACCTTACATAACTTAGGATGGAATTCCAAAATTTTATGGTCATTCCCACTCAAAAATGTATACCTTAGATAACTTAAGATAACAAATTCACTGTATTAAAAAGGATAAGAGCCGTAAGGGTAAGGATTAAGTGGATTGGTAAGTGCTTGTCTAGTCATGAACTTATCAAGAAGACATCTAGGTTCAAATCTCGAGGGTAGCTTGTTTGCAAAGGTAGTAGTTTAATATAATTTTTTTGAGTGTGCGTCAGATGGATGATGATGGTACGAATTTTGAGCAAATGATGATTCCCATTCACATCGGTCAACAATAAAGAAGTGGAATAGGTTTCATGGGAGTTATGCATCAGACTGATGATGATGGTACAAATTTTAAGCAACTGATGATTCCCTTCACATCGGCCAAAAATAAAGAAGTGGAATAGGTTTGGTGGGAGTAGCCCCTATGATTTGAACTTTGCGCTTGTCGGTTATTAAAAATAGTGTGGTTGTGACCAACTCTTCTATGTAACCAAAAAAAAGCAACTAATGATTCCCATTCACATCGATCAACAATAAATAAGTGGAATAGGTTTCGTGGGAGTTATGCGTCAGATCGATGATGATGGTACGAATATTGAGCAACTGATGATTCCCTTCACATCGGACAAAAATAAAGAAGTGGAATAGGTTTAGTGGGAGTAGACCCTATGATTTGAACTTTGCGCTTGTCGAGTTACTAAAAATAGTGTGGTTGTGACCAACTCTTCTATGTAACCAAAAAAAAACAAAAGATAATTTATTTATTTTTTGTTTTATTTAACATATTAAATTTGTGAATGTTAATGTATATTATCTAAATTTGAATTTAAACATTATATCAAGGTGTGAAATGTATGTTATATAAAGGTTATTAAGTTTAGAAATTTTTCAATGAGTTTACACAAATTTTACAAGGGGTTCCAATCCCCTTATATTGAATGGGGTTTGAACTTTGGACCTCCAAAAGAGAGGTCAAAGCCCCTACCACTACAGTATGCTTGTAATTTATATTTTCAATTGGTTATATGGGATTGAAACAGGCCCTATCTATATTATATCATTACCAAATAGTGGTATTATAACAAAACTTGGATATTATCCATGTATAGTCTGGCAAGATTCAAAACTTGGACTCCTCTTTCAATGTTAAGGAATTTAACTGTTTGAGCTGATGTTAGTTGAATATTTAAGTTTACATGGGTTTTTATGAGGGGTCCTTGATCCCTCATATCGAGTGGGGTTTGAACTTGAGTCCTCTTAATGAAAACCCAAGAACTTTTACCACTGCAGTAAACTTGTAGCTCTTAAACTTGCAACTTATTAAGTTTAGAAGATTTTGTAAATATATATTTAAATTTCAAATTTGTGTGAGTTTAGTTGATGTTGTAGATATAATATACCACATATGTGGGAAAAAAATTAAATTCAAGTTTTATGGGAAGATGTGTACTAAACTAGTGCATTTTTTGAGTGGGTCTAACTATAAACATTTGATGATTTAGGAGGCCCAAGGTTCATATCCAATGGGGGTGGAGTTGTATACTCTACTTCATAACCATAGGTTTAATAAATAATGAATAATATATTCTATAACTATTGTCTTATATGACCTATGGTCTGGTGAACTTTAAAATCTACTTTACCTTTTACCTTTTAATATACATGCAAATGTTTTAAAAACTACTTTACATTTAAATTTTTTAATATACATGGAAATACTTGATTGGAAAAATTAAATGTGATTTGTTTTTAAGATGATAGGGGTGTTTGTTGATTGTTGAAAAATATGGTATGCAAATTGTTCATATTCAAAATTGTAATGTATAATTTTTTGAAAAAACTTATGAAGAAATTTGAAATTTTGTATTATGACAGGATGTATGCATATGACAACTAAATAATTAATATATTATTTAGTTTTTAATAATATGAATAAAATTTTATTATGATAATTTATGTCACATAAAGAGCAGACGATTAGTATACTTTTAATTTTCAATGTACATTGAATTAAATCAACTTTTAGTACCACAACAATATTTGTTAAAAATTAATATTATGACAAGATGTGTTGTAACATAAAAAACTAAAAAATTAATATGTTGTTAATTTTTAATGAACATTTTCAAGTCCTAGACTATCACAGTATATGCCCCCTCATTTCAGTCCAAAAAATACTAGAAGCACCACCAAGCCTTCGATAGATTATGGAAGTGAAAGAAATAAAGGGAGAATATCTACAGCAGAGCACTATAGAATGAGAATCAATGAAGAAATTGCAAACGGAAAGCAAAGAACATTGTTATAGCAAGCTATTCCTGGCCAGGATAATAGCAAAATTGACAAACCCCCTTTGGCTCAGGGAAGGGGGCGGGGAAAAAATATCAAACAGTATAAATGAAGGTTCTCTCATGGAATGTGAGAGGCCTAAAAAACCCACCAAAACAAAGGATGGTGAAGTCTATAAGGATTGGAATCCTACTATCATTTTTCTTCAAGAAACCAAAATAGATGCAGCACAATCAGGACTTATAGCTAGAAGGATTTGGAAGCAAGGGGAAGTGGCCTTTCAATAGGTGAGAGGAGCATCTGGGGGCCTCATGATCTTTTGGTATCCTATTAAAATAGAAGGAAGTATTATTCAGGAAAATGAAAGACTCTTAAGCTTATTATTTCATGATTTTGATACTAATAAGAATTGGATTATGTCAAATGTTTATGCCCCCACCTTTGTCCAAGGGCGGTCTGAACTGTGGGAGTTTTTGGGGCATTTGAGCCAAGCATTTAAAGACATTCCTTGGGTGATTGGGGGAGATTTTAGTACCCCCCTTTACCCATCCGATAAGAAGGGAGGGTCTGGGTTACCCTATAGGATCATGGAGGACTTCAATGAATTCATTAACACAAATGAATTGATGGATGTAAGACTAAAAGGAGCCAAATTTACATGGAGTAACAAGAGGATAGGAAGTCAGCTGATTCAAGAAATGTTGGACAGGTTTTTTTTATCCAAGGAAGCTACAACAATGTTTGGTGATTCAACGTTACAAGCCCTTCCTAAATGCGCTTCAGACCATAATATTATTCTATGGGAGGCATTTTAGGCTAACTCCTTTAAAAAGCCATTCAGATTTTTGTCAATGTGGGTTAAACATCCGGACTTCAAGAAACGAATAGAGGAATGGTGGCAGCAACCTATCCAGGGAAGTGCTTCCTTCAAACTATCTCAAAAACTTAAGATGGTGAAAAACAACCTTAGAATATGGAATAAAGAAGTCTTTGGAAATATTTTTGAGAATAAGAGAGCAGTGGGGGAAAAACTGAGAATAATAGAAAGCAAAATCCAAAATGGAACCTATGATGAGGCGACAAGGACTGAAGAGAAGGAAACCCTTTGTGAGTTTTATAATATTTTAGCTTGTGAAGAGATGTATTGGAGGCAAAAATCAAGGGCATTATGGCTAAAGGAAGGGGACTCTAATTCAAAGTTTTTCCATGTTACCACATTGAGCAATAGAAGCAACAATAATATTAGAAATTTAACTAAGGTGGATGGATCCTCAACTCAAAACATTCAGGAGATCAGGGACGAGGTTGTTAATTTTTTTAGTTCATTATTGGGTGAAGAACGGGCCTGTAATGCCCAAGCAAAGGACTCTCTCCTTCAATTCATTCCACAACTCATTGATGAAATGATTAACGAGTCTCTTACAATAGATTTTTTAGATGAAGAGATCAAGGAGGCTTTGTTTAACATGGATCCTGACAAAGCTCCTGGGCCGGATGGGTTTTCACCACGGTTTTTCCAAGTTTGTTGGGATATTGTTGGAGCAGAAGTTATTGCTGCAATCAAGGAGTTCCAAAGTTCAAATCATATTCCAAGGGGTTTCAATTCAACTTTCATTGCTTTGATCCCTAAAGGCCCCAACCCCAAGACTATGGCTGACTTTAGGCCGGTTAGCCTGTGTAATATATCCTATAAAATTCTGTCCAAAGTTTTAGCCAACCGTTTGAAGAAAGTTCTACCGGTTATCATTGATCCAAGTCAAGGAAGTTCTGTACAAGGAAGATCAATCTTAGATGGAGTTATTACTGTTCATGAGGCTCTTCATACAACCGCTCAGACCAAAAAAGTAGTCATGGCTTTAAAGTTAGACATGAACAAAGCTTATGACAGGATAAATTGGGAATTCCTAGAGGCAGTTTTATTAAAATTTGGCTTCAACATGAAATGGGTCAAGTTAATAAGAGAGTGTATTTCTAAGCCTTGTTTTTTAGTTTTGGTTAATGGGTCTACTATAGGTTTTTTTCAAAGCAAATGTGGTCTAAGACAAGGAGATCCCATAAGTCCTATGTTGTTCATCATTGTAGCTGAGGCCTTGGGAAGAACCATTAAGGCAACAATGATAGCTGGACTCATATCAGGTATCAAGGCCACGTCGCTAACTACCCCGATGACACATCAACAATTTGTTGATGATACATTGCTACTGACTTTGGCTTCTGTGGTTGAGGCAAGAAGGATTAAAAATATTCTCATAATGTATGAAGAAGCGGCTGGACAGAAAGTGAATTTTGATAAGAGCAAACTTTATTTCATCAATACCCCCATTCCTAGGCAAAACAACATAGCAAGGATCATGGAATGTCAGATTGCATCCCTTCCCACCTCCTATTTAGGTCTTCCCCTATTTACGGGGAAACTCGAAGGATCAATGTGGAACATAGTTCTGGAGAGGATCCAAAAAAATCTAGCAGGTTGGAAAGGACATCTGTTATCTCAAGCAGGCAAAGCAGCTTTAACTATGGCTTCACTTCAAAGTATACCCGTTTACTTCCTATCGCCTTCGTAGCTCCCAAAGAAGGTGTATCACAAAATTGAGCAGCTTCAAAAAAAATTTCTCTGGTCAGGGACTGAGGATAAGAAAAGGATCCATTTAGTAGGTTGGAACAAGGTTTGCAAACCTAAAGCTGATGGGGGGTTAGGATTGAGGAGAGTTGCTCATCTCAATACGACTCTGTTAGCCAAACAAGCATGGCGGTTATTGACTAAGGTCGATAATGAATGGACTGCCATAGTTAGGAGGAAATACCTCCAAGGTGTGAACTTCCTTAATGACAACTTAGCAAGCAGGGGGTCTGCTTTTTGGAAGGCAATCCTCACGAGCATGGATCTTGTCAAGAAAGGTCTTAGATGGATTCTAGGAAATGGGCAAACAATAGACTTTTGGAAGGATCGGTGGGTGAGAGCTGAGGAGTTATCCCATAATCCTCGTTTGGCTAGGATTCAAGAGCATATGGAGCAAGCATATTGGGAAGAAGGTTGCAAATTATATGTGGTAGGATATAAATATCAACAGGTGGAAACACATCAGAGTACAGGGTTTTGAAGCGGAGTCTGAAGAGCTTTATAACATTTTAACTCAACAAATTATTCCTTCTGGAGAGGATGAAGATCACATTGTTTGGGCTGAGACTGAAAGTGGTGACTTCACAGTTAAGTCTGCCTATAATTTGCTTCTCAATGTGGAAGGTCAACAATTTCAACCGAGTTTGGTTTGGATCAAAGGCTTAATTCCTAAAATATCCTTTTTTTCATGGCTGGTGATTCAAGGAAAAATCCTCACTATGGACAATATGTTATCCAAAGGTATGGTTATTGCTAACCATTGCTACATGTGCAGGGCAGGATGGGAGACAACCCAACACTTGTTTCTGGAGTGTCCGGTAGCGGAGTCCATCCTGGATGAACTTTTCCAAGCCTTTAGGATCTCGTGGGTTAAGCCTGCTCTTATATCCGAAGTGTTCCATCAATGGCCTCAACCCTTTGTTAGCCTAAAACTTAAGTACCTATGGAAAATCTGTTGGCATCATTTTCTCTGGCATATTTGGCTAGAAAGGAACCATAGAGCCTTTAAGGATACCATTCACAACCCAAAAACCATCCTCAACAGGATTATTGTCTTTGCGAAAGAAAACCTTAGCACCTTAGTGGATGAGAACCACTCAATTCCTCCCCAAGAAAAACAATTAGCTCGGGCCTTAGGTATTGAGGACAAACCTTCCATTCCTTTGCCCAATCCCAAAAATGGGATTTCTTGGGAGCCACCCCCCAGGGTTGGTTTAAACTAAATTTTGATGGTGCAGCCAAGGAGAACCCGGGAAGAGCTGGAGCTGGAGGAATAATCAGGGATCATCAAGGAAATCTGGTCAAGGCCTTCGCTGAACCATTGGGAATCAGAACTAATAACGAAGCAGAAGCTAGAGCCCTTTGGAGAGGGTTGCAAGTAGCCCAAGCAACTCAAGGTAACTTGATGATTGAAGGTGATTCTATGAACATCATCAACCTGTTAACCAATGGCAAAAAACCTCCATGGAGAATCGAGGGAGTCATCCATGAAGTGAGGATCCTTTTTGCGGCAAGACAGAACAGGAGGGCTCGTCACGTGTACCGTGAGGCCAACAGGTCAGCTGACAAATTAGCCAACATAGGTGTTGATGTTGGTAGTTTGGTGACATGGACACAAGGTGTGCCACGTGAAGTGGAAAACATTATTAGTCATGAAAAGAAACCTACCCGTTAAGGAGAAATATGAATGGGTGTTCTTTCCCCATGGATCTGGTAATAACTATGGGGTTTCCCTCTAAATCATACCAAATTGGAAATGAAGGTAACAGGGTGTAAGCCTTGGAAGATTCCGACAGAGAATAGGAAATGGGCAAGCAACAGGTTTCACAAGTGCAAAGTTCCAAACTTCAATTTCCTGTCAATGTAAGTAATGTTTACAGTTATGTTTAGGTATGGGTGTGCCTTGTTAGTAAGGTGTTGTAGGGGATTCAACACAAGTTCTGGTAAGAAAGTTTCAAGGATGACTAGGATCTACAATCTCAGCAGAAGGCTGGATATTGTAATAGGTTTTGGGTTAACCTGCAAAACCCGGTAATTAATGAAGACTTTTATTTACCAATTTTTTTTTAATGTACATTAAAAAAAATAAAATTAGTATACTACTAATTTTTAGTTCACATTAAATAAAATCAACTTTTAATACCATAACAATACTTATTAAAATTTAATATTATGACAAGATGTGTTGTAATATAAAATACTAGACAATTAATATGTTATTAATTTTTAATGTACATTAAACAAAATCAAATTCTAGTCATCACGAGATATGTTGTATATAAATGGTGCAAGATAAAGAATTAAATATATTATAATAAGTATAAATAATGTTTTTCATATTTAGTAATATTTGTAGTAAGTCTATAAGGTCATAAAAAGTTGCTTATTTGATGGGTTTAAGTTCATGTAACATTGTATGCTTTTAATTATCCATTGACTGTAAAAACATTAAAATTTATTTTAATCCTTATATCTAATATGTGTATTTTTTAAATCATGTATCAAAGACTTTATTTATTTCAATTCAAATTTAAGACAACTTATAAGAAACAACATATGTTTATTTAAGCCCTCACTAAACTTCAAAGTAGAACTCTACATCATTCATTCATATATATATATATATATATATATATATATGCTTTCTTTCCTCTTCTAAAAAATTAAAAAATAGTTTGTGAGGGGGTTCCACTTTATAAATACTAAAAAAAATTATTTCAAAGTCATTTACTTGATTTTGGATATATTAAAAATTATGGTCATGATTATTATTAATAATATCAATAAATTATAAAAGTTAAAAATAATAGTTTCACATGTCCCCAAATTGACAATTAAATTAAAATCATAATTATTTACTATATTTTTATAGTTTTATATTGAACATTATAAATGAATCATATAAAATGTTCTAGGTAGGGATCCTTAAAAATAATTATAATATATAAAATAAAAATTAATAACAAAACACTATATGTAAGAAGCGAGTGAAGCAAGTTTCATATTTAGGGTTCTCATTCCATATATTTGGAGAAAATCAACGAATGAAGAATTCTCATTAGGAAATTTTAGGTAATGAAGAAGAAAACTAATTTATAGAAGCCCTAAATTTAAGTAAGAATTCTCTAGTTGGAAATAAATATGCCTTAGTTGGGGACAAAAGGAAGAGAAAGTCTATCATAATCTTATTCCAGCAATGGTTTTTTCCACCATAAATGATAATAAAAAATGATGTGGGCAAGGACTATATAATGGTTCCTAAATGTACATGGTTGATATGTAAGTTCAATTTACAATACTTATCTTATCTAGAGATTTGTCATGACCTACCTTGGTAGGACACTTTTATATACCTTGGTAGGACACTTTTATATGATGAACTAAGATCTAATTCTTAGTTTTGTAATGTTTTGTGAAGTAAATTGATGCTTTTATGAAAGATATATTTTAGAAAAAAGAAAAGCAGATTAATTAATCATGGTTTAATTAATCTAATTGCATGTTACCTCATTAATTTGGTAGATTTTGGAATGGAATTAGGTGATATTTGTCTTCACAAAATGTGTCTAATTTTGATTGAACCAAAATAGCACTAATATAACTTAATAATATAATGATTATTTTATTGAATTAGAAGATTACCATCCTTCTCCATGGTTGCTTCATAGCGGTAAATTTTTAAAGGATGTTCCCTTTTTTCTCCTTTAATAGTTTTAAATTTATCAATGTTCTTGAGAAGGGGGCAAGAAACAAAGGGATGGATCACCTTATCTCTACTTTTTTATTTTATAATATTTATCTTGTCTCTTCCTAGCATGGGGGAAATTAGTAGTTTATTTGAAGGCATCTTGCTTTATCGAGGAAGAATGCCTTTAAATGAGCCTATAGGGGCTTAGTTTAGAGCTATACAAGCATGAGGAGAAGGCTAGGAGGTTTCAAGGAGGAAGAAGTCCAGCCTATTAGGAGAATCAGGTTGGGGATTTCTATGCCATTGATTGGTTTTGAAGGTTGTAATGATGTTTAAATTGCTTGGCCTTTAAAAACCCTCTTTTGATTCTTGTTAATGCATTATATTTATGCTTGATTTGAGCCTCTAATCAATTGCAAATATTAAGGTGTTAAGATTCTAATCTCTTAATATTTCCCTTATTATATTGATTGACTCGGGTGACAATGTAGCTAGTCTATTTTTTAACAACCCCTTGATCTATTAATAAAACCTTCCTCTTGCATGGTGTTTTACTTAAAATGTGCATGCTTCTCTTATTAGTATATATCATGATTAATGTTATTGGTTATGGTGTAGAAGTACTTGTTAATCACCTAATAATGCCTAAGAATACCTTGTTATAGTCATTATTACAAGATCTACCTGTGCTATATTGATTCGAATGAGTTGTAGAAACTTCCATGAAAAATTTCTTAAATTTTAGTCTCCTCCAAATGGTGTTTCAGCTCTTTAATGCATAATTAGATCCATCTTGAGATATTTATGAACTCTGCATGTCAACCCTTGAGTGACCGAAGTGCACTGGTTCACGCTCAGCTTCACTCAGGTGGAAGATCTGATTGACTTCCGTGAGCATTATCCCACATAGGATATGCTTGAGCGGTAAGAGGATATAAAGGGAGCTTGGCTCCTTAAACCTTTCGACCAACAAGTGATGGTCAGGAGATCGAGCCACTTGGTAGTTGGTTAAGTACCATTTGGAGGTACACATGGTATAATTTTGATCGATGTTGCTACTTAGATGCTTGTTCTCACCCTATTATTGCCACTTAGATGTTTTTTCTCACCCTGCTATTGCCACTTGCATGCTTGTTGTTCATTGTCTCTTGTGTGATTGTAATGGTGGTCTAAACCTCTTTAATTTGTAATGTGGAACAATTATCCTATATTGCATGTGTGGGAGGTTGAGCATAGTTTAAAGGGGAAGAAGCTCCCCTTAGAGAGTGACCACCATTTGGTGGTCAAGGTGGCCACTGAGCAGGGGCTGCTATGCACTAATTGAGGGTGCATGGCTAGACACTATTCTAGATATGAATCCTTGTTATCATTTGACCAACTATGTTGCTCCTTATCTTGCCATGTGGTTGGTTGCATGTTATTGGTTTGTTTGGATATCATCGATTGCAAGGTGTGAAAGCTTAAACCAATTTTAAAAATTGCTTGTTGTAATATCCCACATACTCCCTGTGGGAGCATGTGAATATTTTTATATAGGATAACACTTCCCTATTAGCCTGACCACCAAGTGGTGGTTAGGATAGACATGGAGGCTAGTCAGGGTAGGCCTTGCTCGGTAGAGACCAATGCTGAGTATCAATGGTGGATGTATCATTGATTATTTGACTTGGATGCCTCATTGACTGTTTGACTTGGATGTCTCATTGACTGTTTTACTTGCTTAGAAATTGGATTGACTGGCGTGAATTATGTTGATTGAAATTAATCATCCTTTTTGAATGTTTTTAAGCCTTTTATTTTTGAATAAATGGACTCAAATGGAGTCTTTTATTTTTGCAATATAAACCTTAGTTTCTGGAGACCAAATGAGATAAACTATTTTGCAATAAGAGAAATGATAGAATGAACTCAAAATGGAAATTTTATCAAAATAGGTGTTTTAAAAAAGTAAACCTTGTAGAGGAAATATAGAACAATTTTATGGAGAAATTGTAGGTTAACTATAGGACAATTTTGTGGAGAAATTGTAGGTTAACTATAGGAAAATTTTGTGGAGAAATTGTAGGTTAACTATGGGAATTATAGGATAATTTTGTGGAGAAATTGTAGGTTAACTATAGGATAATTTTATGGAGAAATTGTAGGTTAACTATAGGATAATTTTGTGGAGAAATTGTATGTTAGTTAGGATAATTTTATGGAGAAATTGTATGTTAGCTAGGACAATTTTATGGAAAGAATGAATGCTAGTTGAAGGAATATTTTATGGAAAATTTGAATGCTAGTTAAAGGAATGTTTTGTGGAAAAAATGAATGTTATATTTACAAATAATTTTATGGAAAAATTGGATGGTTTATAGATCAAAATTTTATGGAAAGATCAAATGTTTGATTCATTTGTTTAAATGCTATTTCTGTGTGAATGGAAACTAAGGGAATTTGGTTTATAAAAATACCTTGCTATTTTTAGAAAAGAATGGGTGGAGAATTCATTCTTGGGGGAATTTATGGGTTCCCTCTTATTTTTCTTTGAACTAGACTAGAAGTGATTGCTTGAAATGAGGAATATTAAAAATTTAATTAAAAATTCATCTTCTAAGTTATGAACAAGAAAGAATGAGTAGGGAATATATTCTTTTGCGGAATTTATAGGGTTCTATCTTGCTTGGATTAGAAGTGCTTGTAAATTTAATTGTTCTAACAAAGGAATATCCTTTTATGGAAAAGGGTATGTGATAAAAGAATGAATATGGAATTCTTTCTTGGGAAATTATGGGGTTTCCTTCCTTTGTTGAAATAAATGTATAATGCATGGTTACATTATGGTGAATGTTTAATGCATGGTTCCATTCAAATGATAAAATGTATACATTGCTTTATGATATACTATTTAGAAAAAGTGCATTTAAGGAAAAACTACATGAATATATTGAGCTGTCTTGATCCGTTACCACCATCAATCGAGTGATGGAGAGGCAAGATGGACCATTGAAGACTTATACAATTCAAACATTGATCCCTTTGATATATGTTGTATTAAAGCTTTCATGATGAAAGGCTCTTTTTTAAAAATTTTCTAGCATGAGTATTATTTTATAATCTGGAATGGATGTATTGCTTTACTCTCTATAAGATATGTAAATGATGGAATTTCCAGTTATGCTCAAAATATGAATAATGTAGCTTTGTACTCTGATTTATGATGTATAAATCATTATGTTTTATGGATTAATAATGGAAATAGGGCTAATTCAAGGAGGTATTGCAGGGGAATTTCCTGGAAAGTCCTATTCTACTTCCCTACTTCCCCCCTCCCCTAGTTTTATCCTAGTTTCCAAGAACTTCCCTTGCCCTTTCTTCTTGGCTAGTTGGTATTGCAGATGATATCCTTGGGGTGGGAGGTCACTTTTACTTTTGTCTGTTCCTTTCCATACCTGTTTAAGGGTTTCTTTCATGTGTATATATTATAGGATGTCCTTGGAACCTTCTCTGGGTTTACTGTGGTGCTTCAGGGATCCTTTTTACCTGGTGCTCTTAGATCTATCCTAGGTTTTTTATAAGTTTCTACCTGAATCCAAGTTTCAAAGGTTCTCCAAATGTGGTACGTCATAAATTTGGGAGAGTTGCTTCTTGAGTAGATTTTCACAACATCTTTTTGGTCTAGGGGGACCACGTGCTTATTTTTTATGGATCTACTCTTTGGGTTCTTGGTTTTGGTCTTCTTGGTGGGCTCTCAGTGTTTATTTCTTGGCTTTTGAGGGGCCTCTACTTTGCTTACTACTGAGATCCCATTGGTCTTCATATTTAGATCCCTGAAGCTATTTGTTGGCAGTGTTGGAGGTTGTTTAGGGTTCCTTGCTACACTTTTTGGTTTTGGGGGGACCTGTGCTTAATGCCTATAGCTTGTTAACCCTATGGCTCCTTCAGGTTGGTTTCCCTAGGACCTTCCCACCCTTTTCCTGTGACTTGTAATTATGCTTCTGCTACTTCCTCTACTTCCTGTGGTCTCTATTTAGCTCAACCTTGTTGCAAGGGGATTTCGTAGCCTATGGAGATCCTCATATTGTTGTTCCATTTTCTAGGCTTGTGTAGGATGATTTTTTGATCTTTTTCTTGCATCCTTGCATGTATCTTGACCCTCCCTGGATGGGATAATCCTTCTTGGTGGTTCCTCTGCTCCATCCAGTTGTTTGAGGTGGTTTTGTGCATGGTAGATTTGTTTTTCTAGTGTTTTCTTGATGAAATATTGGCTTTTGGTTTTTCTCCTATGCGGGTTTTTTCAAAATTGTATTATTCCTGCTTTGGTGAGAATTTTCAAATTTCTCGTTGGGTGGGATTTTCAAATTTCATGTTGGGCGGGATTTTTAATTTTTTCCTAGTTCATTTTTCCCGATTGGGTGGGACTCTCTTTTTTACTGCTTCAGGTGCATTTTTAATGTGCTTTTCCTTTAGGCTATCCTTTGGCATTTCCTTTGGCCTATCCTTTGGCCTATCCTTTGGCCTTTCCTATGGTTTTTTTTGGTCTGGTGACCTATTGTAAAAATATTTTGGGGCCCTTTCAAAACCCATTTTTAATGAAATTTTAACTTATCAAAAAAATAATGGAAATAAGGATTACATCTTATTTAAGTGAATTTATGATGAAGAGATAGATTTTAAATTATTTAAGTAGATAGACTTAAATAAATATCCTATTTAAGTATTTGAGAGAGATAGGTTCAAGGAATGTATGATAGAGTTTATACATGTGGTAATTATAAACTAGACTATAATGTTTGCATAAGTTACACTTAGAGTTTGAAGCTCAAGTGGGGTCCAAAGAAGGTAATATTTGGAAGGTCTAGTTTAGATCTTATCTCCTATCATAGAGGATAGGAGAGTATTATGCAAGTAAGTTAGGTGTCAAACAATAGATGGTCTATATGAGTTTATATTAGAAAATGATAACCACCTTAACTACTCTATTGTGGAGATGAGAGTAACAAAGCACTATAAATGATAGATACCCCATCTTAGTGATATGATATATAATAGGTAAGGCATATGCCTAACGTCAACCTAGATGGACTTAGGTTAGGACTAAATTAGATGGACTTAAGTTAGTAAAAGGGAAATGACTATCCCATTATCAAGAGTATTGAGAAGAGGAGAATCCCTAAACAATGTGGTCAAGACTTTCTCCATTCACAGAGAATGTAGGAAATGTAGGATGACTAAGGTGTCCTTATACCATGGAGGTATGAAGGTAAAATTATTGGTATTATGGGAGATTAGATGCTCCTATTCACAAGAGATAGACACTAACCATGTTATATCTTAGTTAAGTGCTACCTTACAACTTACATTGAGTACATTCTTGAGTAATCCTTGAATATAGACTTTACTTATGAGTAAATATATTAAAAAAATCCTCTCACAATATGGTTGGAAAATGAGGTTTGTTACAGTTGGTATCAGGGTATTGTTGTACGACTAAAATATTCCATGACAAAACTCTAGGTTATAGGACTAGAATTTTCTTTGGGTGAAGATTAAGACTTCTTTGCATTTTTCCTAGATGAAGTAGCTCCTGTTAGGGTATCTTGCATGGAACAAGCATGACCACTAAAAATTATCAAATGAAAAATAATAGGTTAAGTATCTTGCGTAGAACAAGAATAACCATAGTCATTATCAAATGAATGATAATGAGATAATTTAGTTCATAGGGATAAAGAAAATAAATATAAAACTCAACCCTTTTGTGACCAGGAAAATGGTACCCAAATTGAAGAGTGTAAGTAGTGGAACTTCTCAAGGATGGAGACTAGCTAAGCCAAATAGTGTTGAGGCTAGGCCCATGGGAGAAAGTTTGGAAAACTCTAACAAAGAAGTAGAAAACCTCATTGTTGTTGTGTCTATGATGCAAGAACAAATAAATATACAAAGGGAGCAAATGGACAACCAAAGGAAATTATTGGAAGCTATTAGCTCTTAGCTTAAGAATTCCAAGGTCAAGAATATAGAGGTTAGAGATTCCATGAATGGACATGTAGTTTATCCTATTGCAATAGACCGCAAAACAAGAGCCCTAATTGAGGAAGAATTAGATAGGGATTTAAAAAATATTAAGGTGACTAAGTTTAATTGAAAGGAAGGAGGAGATTCAGCTGAGGATTGATTGAATGAGTTGGAGACTTACTTCTCCATGAAAAATACTTCTCTATGACCTGAATAGTCTAGGCCACACTCCACTTAGTAGAAATAGGATTGGAGTGGTGGAATACATTTAGATAAGGACAAAAAATCTAGGTAATTCACCTTAAGTGGGAAGGTTTTGTGGAAGCCTTTAAAAAAAGGTTCTTCATAGAACAATTCTACATAGAGAAATATGAGGAATTTTCTACTCTTCATCAAGGAACAAAAACTATGGAAGTATACTTTCGATAATTTGTAATATTGCTTAAGTATATGTTCATATGAAAGAGATGAAATATGAAGGTGTACAAATTTATCTTGGGAATGGATTCTAAGATAATATCAGTGGTAAATGTGCTCAAGCCTAAAAATCTACAAAAGGCTTATGATATAGCTCGGTAGGAAGAATCTAACCTTCAATCAATTAGGACCAATAATAATCTCAAAAATTGGTCAGGGAAGGATCAGTAGTTCTAGAGGAAAAGGAAATAGGAACCCAAGCAAAGCCAAAAAAGCAAAGGAAATAAATTTTTTGAAAGAAATAACAATTGGAAACTAAGTAATTTCAAGAAGAAATTCCAATTGAGGAATAACAACAATAATAATAACAAATTTTCTCAACCTAAGAGACAACCAAAACCATTGCA
This sequence comes from Wollemia nobilis, assembly GCA_028583015.1. Classification (NCBI taxonomy): domain Eukaryota; kingdom Viridiplantae; phylum Streptophyta; class Pinopsida; order Araucariales; family Araucariaceae; genus Wollemia; species Wollemia nobilis. The sequence goes on along the minus strand of JAQPPZ010002395.1, from coordinate 3,690,562 downwards.
AGTAGTTGGGATAGAGAAATAGATTTCGAAAAGAACTTTAAAAGGTGATTGCTTTCATTATGGAGGTCCACACTATGTAAAAAAATGTCCATTTAGAGCAAGTTCAAGCACAAGGGCAAGTTCAAGCACAAGGCAGATGGTCCAAACCACAAGATTTATGTAGCTATAGGTAGCTAAATATTGGATGGGAAAGCTACACCATTGCTTTTGAATAATAATTTTTTTAACAAAAATGTTAAAATTTTGATAGATAGTGGAGCTACTAATAGTTTAATTTCTAGTAGCTTAGTTGGGTATATGCTAAAAATGTCAATATTTTTGGCACAAGGGTGGAAATTTTAGTATGGGTCTAGACATACCTACTCTTTGGATCAATGTTTTCCTTCAACCAAGATCACCCTACCCAACATCTCTACCATTTGGTATTTATATGTAGAATTTCTAAATGCCTTTGAAATCATCTTGAGAATGGATTTGTTAAAGACTCATAAATCCATGATTAATTTCCAAGATCAATGGATTGGATTTACAGGTGAATATAAGAGAAGGTTGAGGATTCATAGCTGTAGAGGGGGAAAACTGCCTTGCCACATACAATTTTCAAAAGGCTGGATCCGCAAGAGAGAGAAGCCTTTGGGGTGAACCACAGGGATTGTGTTGTTATCTAAACTCAGTGCTAGGAGGGAAGGGTTCACTAGAAAAAACTTTAAAGACTCACTCCAAGTCCACAGGAATTTTAGAAATATTTGATGTATGAGGTTTAAGACAAACACCTAGATTTGGCCTTTCTAGATCTATGCTATAAAATATAAAGGACAATGCAAAAATACAGGATGCAAGAATATAAGAGCTAAACCCTAGAATTATTCTTCCTTTGAATGATTTCTAACCTAAGGTTCTAATCAGACAAATTTTATGCAAGGGATCAAGAAGTAATGCACAAGAAGAATTATCCCTAAGTGCACACTATATGTTGTTTATTATTCAAATGCCTAGAAAATAATTAGATATATTTCTATAAAATCAGATCTAGAGTTTATAACAAAAATATAAAGCACTCAAAAAACAACCTAAATACTAATCATAATACTTAGCTTATTTGGTGTTTTATCCTCACTTTTATCCCTTTGTCCAATACTATCAACAATTCTTGTTCTTGCAAGATAACTTAACAAACACTTGAAAATAGGATTAGCGTTAGGGGACCTACTTAATTCATTGTATAACAATACTTGGAGGCACAACAGTCAAGCCCCCTAGGTCCTTTTAGTTGACCTTTGATAATTAAAAGTAGAAATTGACCTTTGGATAAAAGCAAACATAATACAATATAGCAGAGAAGAATGATGAAATCATAAAAATATAATATGCCACTATGCTCTAAATGTAGTATAGAATGCAATGATAAAAACTAGGATAGTAGATCTCCCCTAGTTTTAGATCAGGTAAAATCACACCCCGTAATAGGTGACTACAATAATGCAATGTGAAATCACACCTCATAGAATATCGAGTGTAATTTTGTAGAAGAAAGATGAAACGTCTCATATTGTAATAAAATAATAAAATTATGATGTAGCAAAAAAAATCAAACATGCAGTAGAGCACTTTCACCTGGCATAGAGTGAGGAAGAAAGTAGAAATGTTTGAGATATCCCAAGTAGTTAATATCTTCTTAGAGCTTCAACAAAAATCCACCAAGAGTGAGCAGCAGCAATCCAATGCAGCAGACAATCAATCAAACTCCACACTTCCAAGTTGCTTGTAAAAGAAGAAGGATGCAAACCGAATAAAACACTTTATGAGAAATATAATATTCGTGAGCAATAAATCATAATTCCTTATAATTTTGATTATGTGAGTGTGTGTAACCATGTGTGAAAAAATTAAATCAAACCCTTCTTATATAGAGGATTTGAAGGTGTTGAGCAAGGTGCAGCAAAAGCATTGAGAAAGTATTGTCATTGTTGTCAACACGTACTGATTGATGCGATTGATGCAGCTCGGAGGTCACCGATCAAGTGCATAAAGTTTCAAGCAAAACAGAGGTGACCCAGATTCAGAAATTGGTAGAAAGAGACAAGGAAGAAAACTGTCGCGATATCGCGACATGTTTTCTGTCGCGATTTCGCGACAAAAAGCAGGAGAGAGAAAATGCACGCCAAAATGTCGCGATGTCGCGACATGTCGAGTTTTCACTGAGGAGAGAGAAAATGTGTCGCGATTTCGCGACAAAAAGTAGGAGAGAGAAAATGCACGCCAAAATGTCGCGATGTCGCGACATGTCGAGTTTTCACTGAGGAGAGAGAAAATGTGTCGCGATTTCATGACATAAATGGAGGAAAGGAGCTTGCAATGAAGAGAGTAGCGATTTCCATGCATGTTAAAGTTTCGCATTTCAAAGCACAGCTGGAAATGTATGGAAACAAAGGTGTAGCGATTTCCCAACAAATCGAAAGTTAAGAAAACTGAGATGCAGAGCAATTTCGACACAAGTAAAAATTCACAAGAAGAAGGTGTAGCGATTTCGCTACATGTTGAAACAAAGAGAAACTAAGGTGTAGCGATGGCGCTACATGTTGAAACAAAGAGAAACTAAGTTGTAGCGATGGCGCTACATGTTGAAACAAAGGGAAACTAAGGAGTAGCGATTTCGCTACTAGTCAAAAGTGTAGAACTGAAAGATGCAGCAATGATATTACAAGTCAAAATTTCATGAAAAGAGGCAAGGTGAAAACACAAGGCACAAAGATGTAAAAATTTTGCCATTGCATGAAGCATAGTGTCACGATTTCGCGACATGTTCCATTTTCGCTGGAGTTGGCAAGGAGAGTTGTACAGAAGAGTAAAAGTGTCACGATTTCGTGACATGTTCCTTTTTCGTTGCTGCTGGCAAAGAAGAGTGTACGGAAGCTAGAAGTGTCACGATTTCACGACAAGCAGGATGATGACATCAGAAAGAGTCGAAAACATCACGATTTCGCGACAAGAAGGATGATGACGTCAGCAAAGTTGAAAAGTGTCACGATTTCACGACAGGATGAAAGAAAAGCCACTGGAAGCCGAAAACGTCACGATTTCACGACAACCTTCAGGGTGACGTCAGCATAAGTTAAAAATGTCACGATATCGCGACAGGCGACAGGTTGGCAGGTAAAAGCCGAAAAAGCAGGCATGGTGACACGTGTCATAAAAGACATCATGCAACCGGTTACATAAAATGTAACTGATGTCAGATCTGCAGTTACAGATTGACAAGTGTTAGTCATGCATTCGAACAACTGTTTGCATGTATTCGAAGAATCAAATATAAATTATCGAAAGGTTTTCGAAAAGTTTTTTTTTAGCTTTCGAACGGTCGCACTCATGGAATCGAACAGACATTTTGCTTGTATTCAAAGAGCCGAATATGAAGGATCGAGATATGCTTTTCGAGAAGATATGTTTGCAGCATTCAAAATAGCCATACCACAAGAAATCGAAACGCCGTATTGCAGGGTTTCGAACAGTCGTTTTTGAACAGCCACTTATTTGCAGGAGAAAAGAATTCGAACAGTTGGGTATATGATTCGATCACGTGCCGGATTGGATGTATATAAATGAATAGCTGTAAAGAGAAATTGTTGAAGAAAGATAGAAGTTGTTGCAGTAAGAAGGGAATTGCTGTGAAAAGAGGGTCTATATAGAGAAATAAGCAGAGACATGAGATTGTGCAGAGGTTGTTAAAATTACAGGCACTCAGTCAGGGTCGAGTTAGTAGTGAAGACATTTTTATGTCATTTTGATTTGATTAGAATTGCAGTCCAAGTTGGTGCTTGGTACTAGGGGTTGGTGCTCCATCCTTGCAAGGCAGAAAATTACAGGGGTTGGTGCTCCTTCCAATGGATGTCGGTAAAGAAGTTGTAAAATTGAAATTTTGCAAAGACTGGATTTGGATTGAAGTCCAAACAGTTAATTTTTGAGGAGTAGCCAAATTGGTGAACCTCGTTATATTGTGTGTTGTGGTGTGCTCTCATTTTGTTCTTCTCGGTTTTATAAGTTTTCTGTGCTTCAATCTTTGAATGCTGCTATTTTGAAGTTAAATAACTACACTGATTCACCCCCCCTCTCAGTGTCATTGTGTGAACATCAATTGGTATCAGAGCAAGGTTCCTTGTACAAGCTTAATCAGCTAAGGAGATCTTGGAAGAAATAATGGCAAGCGGTGAAGGATTTTCATCCAACAAAGCTCCCTTATTTGATGGAACAAATTACACCTTCTGAAACTCGTAATGCAAACATATCCGAGTGCATTGGGATATGATATTTGGGATTCTCAGAGATAGTGGATACACAAGACCCACTACTCCTCCAACAGATATCGTCGAGAAAAAGAAATTTGAGAACAACTCCAAAGCTAAGAATGCCATAATGTGTGGGCTTGTTGACAGTGAACCGATAAGAGTCATGAGTTGTAAATCAGCAAAAGACATGTGGGATAAATCAAGAGCATCCATGAAGGAGACAAGAAGATTAAGGAAGCAAAACCGCAAACTCATCGAGCACAGCTCAAGCACCGCAAATGAATGAAGATGAAAACATAGAGACTTATATGCCGAGAGTCAACGAAATTATTAATGCAATCGGAGGACTCGGTGAAGAAATTGATGATGCACTTGTTGTGAAAAAGGTTCTCATAACACTTCACAAAAGATTTAATTCCAAAGTCTCTACAATAGAAGAGGCAAAAGATCTAAACAACTTCAGGATGGATGAGTTGCATGGTTCCCTCGACAAAGATATGAAATGAGAATAGGACAAACCAAGTCTACAGACAGAGAAGCAACTTTTAAAGCACACAAGAATGTAAAAGCTGAACATGAATCTGAGGATGAAGGAACAAATGGATGAAACAGAAGCCAATTTTGTTCGAAAACTCACAAAAGGAAAAGGAAAATATAGAGGGAAGCTACCTTTTAAATGCTTCAATTGTGGAGGAGTCGGTCATTTTGCAGCCAAATGTCCAATGCAGGAGAGAACCAAAAATGGTGAAGGTTCACACCAAGAAAAAGGTGACTGGAAGAAGAAACAAAATTTCGTAAAGAACAACTTCAAGAAGAAAAGCTTCATAACCAAGAATGTCATCAGATCTCAAGAAAGCACAGATGAGGAGTCTGAAGAAGAAGGAGGTGAAGCTCTGCTCATGGCACTTGAAGAAGAAATAACAGAGAAAAATCAGGAAGGTGATGAAAATTCCAAGGATGAAGTTGAAGTGTATTTGGAAGGAGAATTGGTTGCCGCACTTGAAGAGTTGAGTGCGTAAAGGAAGAAGAATAAGAAATTTTCAAAGAAATTAGAGAATGCCACGGACATAATAAACAATCTGAAAATACAGACAGAGGAATTCAAGAAAATGTCCGAAGTTCTTGATGAACAATTAATCGTAAAGACAGCTTGAATGCAAGCAAGCTAGAGGAAGACATTGTTAAGTTAAGGATGCAATTAGAGGAGATGAATAGAAAATTGAACCGTTTTCATAAGTTTGAAGAAAGTACTGTAAAGTCGGATAAAATTTTAAATAACCAAAGGCCTTATGGCATAAAATTTGGTTTAGGCTTTGATGAAGGAGAATCTTCAAAGGATTCAAAGAACTTGAATATAGAACCCATAAAGAAAGAAGAAAAGATCGAGGTTGAACCGAAAAAACCAAATCATGCAAAAGAAAACAATAATGCCGCATTCAAGAAGAATACCGACAAAGATGGATTCACAAAAGTCACACATCCAAGGAGGAGAAGAGTCATGGCTCCTACTTCAAACCGGCAAAGACCGGCACCCAGGTTTAATCATGCATTTTCTGGTTATTGTTTTAAATGCAATGCTTATGGCCATAAGATTTCAGATTAGGTGCATAATGTATCTCAAAGGAATTTTACCAAGCAGAAATGTTTTTTCTCCTTTAATGAATTATGCAGTTGAATGTTATAATTGTCATAATTTTGGACATATTGCTAGAAACTGTAGAAGCACTTTTGCATCAAATAAATATCAGGGTAGAAAATCTCAGCCAAGTGGGTTGAAACAAAACCAGAAATTTCCTGAAAAACAGGCACATGCTAATGAAAGGACAAAGGCAAAACAAGTAGCAAAATCTGCTATCAAACCAAAATGGAAAGAAAAGGAATCTTTGATTTTCCAGACTGCTTTTAAAGCTCAAAACAAATCAGCACCTTGGATACTTGATAGTGGTTGTTCCAACTACATGACAGGTGACAAGCAAAAGTTTGAGAATTTACAGAATTATGAAGGTGGTTCTGTGAAATTTGGAAATAATGATGGAGCAAAGATTGTTGGAAAGGGATCACTCAAGATCAGTGATGGCAATATAAAATCAAAAGAAGTCTTGTTTGTAATTGGCCTGAAGCATAACTTGCTAAGTGTAAGTCAAATATGTGACAGAGGTCATGATGTAATCTTCAAGAAGGAGGGCTGTGAAGTAAGAAAGACAAAAAATGGAAAGTTAATAGCCACTGGACTGAGAACTTCTAGAAATCTGTATACACTTTCAGAAACTGCAGAAGGAACATGCTTGATTGGACAGGAAGATGAAAACTGGCTATGGCACAAGAGGCTTGGGCATATTAGTTTTGACAATCTGGAAAAAATCAGTTCAAAAAGAGCAGTTAGAGATATACCAAACATTGGCAAACCTGTAAATAGCATCTGTGAGTCATGCCAAAAGGGAAAACAAACCAGAGCCACTTTCAAAGCAAAAGAATACTTCACTAGCAAGCCATTAGAACTAATTCACACCGATCTATGTGGACCCATGAGAACCGAAAGCATAAATGGACACAAATATTTTATGCCGTGTATAGATGACTACTCAAGAATGACATGGGTACTATTTCTGAAACTCAAGTCGAAGCCTTTGAGATGTTTAAAACCTTCAAAAATCTTGTTGAGAATCAATCAGGAAAAAGAATTAAATGCCTAAGATCAGATAGGGGAGGAGAGTTTATCTCCGAAGAATTTGCAGACATCATCAAAAACATGGGATAAGAAGACAGCTTTCAGCAACTAGGACACCTCAGCAGTAATGGTGTTGTAGAAAGGAAGAATAGAACAAGTGCAAGAAATGGCAAGGACAATGTCGCGTAAAAACAAAATAGCCGACAGATTTTGGAAAGAGGCGCTCATACTACGCTTTACATTCAAAACAGGTGCATGCCGAGACCACATGAAAGCAAAACACCTTATGAGTTGTGGTTTGGCGTAAAGGCAACAACAAGACATTTCAAAGTATTTGGCAGCAAGTGCTACATAAAACGGACCGAAGATAACCTCGGTAAATTTGAAGATAGAGCCGATGAAGGTATCTTTCTTGGTTACTCAACAAAAAGCAAGGCCTACACATGTTACAACAAGAGGTTGAAGAAAATTGTTGAAAGTGCTGATGTGAAAGTTGATGAAGGTAGAGAACAAGAAACTACTTATCAAGAAAACTACCCTATGTATGAAGAAGTCATTGAAGGTGATGATGAAAAAGAAACAGAGAAGAATCAAAAAATTGATCCAGATGGTGTAAAAACTGAATCTGAAGAAGAAGAAAACAGGAAATTTAAAACAGAAACTGGAAAAAAATCATCCAAGTGAAAAGATTATTGGGGATCCCACAGATGGTATTCAGACAAGAAGAACAAAGTAGTGAGGAACTATTCTCTCGTTATCTAGTATTGAACCTAAAAATGTTGTCAAGCAAGCACTCGATGAAAGTTGGATGAAGGCAATCAATGAAGAACTAGATCAGATAGAGAAAAACAATACCTGGGAATTAGTACCTAGACCAACAAATAAAAACATAATTGGCACTAAATGGGTTTTTAGAAATAAATTGAATGAAGATGGGCATGTTGTCAGAAATAAGGCAAGATTGGTATGTAAAGGCTATGCTCAAGTTGAAGGCATTGATTTTGAAGAAACTTTTGCACCGGTAGCCGTGACTAGAGGCAATCGAATGTTTCTGCATTAGCAGTTCATAAAAACTTCAAAGTATATCAAATGGATGTAAAATCAGCATTTTTGAATGGAAAACTCGGAAGAAGAGGTTTACATTGAACAACCGAGATGGCTTCCAACTTGGTGACAATCCAGATTTTGTTTGCATGTTAAAGAAAGCTTTATATGGATTAAAACAGGCACCCGTGAGCATGGTATGCAAGGCTGGATAATTATCTAATTAAACAAGGGTTTAAGAAAGGTTTGGTGGATAGCAACTTATATGTCAAAACAGAGAAGGGTCATCTTATTGTTCTTGTTGTTTATGTAGATGACATAATATTTGGCAAAGAGATGGATGAATACCGCAAAGACATATCAATTAAAATGAAAAAAGAATTTGAGATGTCAATGATTGGTGAACTTTCTTATTTCTTAGGACCGCAGGTCAATCAAAATGAAAAAGGCATTTTTATTTCTCAAGTTAAATATGTAAAAGAAATGCTGAAAAAGTTCACAATGGAAGACAAGAACCGGTCAAGACTCCCATGACAACAGTCGCAAGTTGAGCAAGGATGATAAATCTCCGGATGTGGATCAAACAATGTACAGTGTCTATGATTGGAAGCCCGTCGTATTTAACAGACTACTAGACCAGATATACTACAGCAAGTATGCATGGTTGCTAGATTTCGTGCAAGTCCCAAAGAAACTCATGTCACAAATTGTAAAAGGATCTTCAGTGTACCTCAAAGGTACCATGGATTATGGGTTGTGGTACCCAAAAGGCAAAGACTTCACTTTGATTGCATATTCTCATGCATATTGGGCAGGGTGCATTGATGACCGAAAAAGTACAAGTGGAGGAGCATTTTATCTTGGAGACAGGTCTGGTAGCATGGCACAAGCAAGAAACAAGAATCGCTCTCTATCCACCTCGGAGGCAGAATACATTGCAGCCACAACTTGTCAGTACACGGATATTATGGATGAGACAAACTTTGAAAGATCTTGGTATCCACTTCAAAGAGCCAATATCAATAAAATGTGATAACACTAGTGCTATCAACATATCCAAGAATCCAGCTTATGCATTCAAGAACCAAACACATTGCAATCCGATATCATTTCTTGAAGGATAAAGTTGCAGAAGGAGAGGTCAAGTTGGATTTTGTTCCAACTACAGAGCAAGTAGTCGATATATTCACAAAACCATTGCCCAAGGATGTTTTTGAGTACCTTAGGAATAAGTTGGGAGTGGTCACAATTCCCAAGAACTGACTATAATTAGGGATCACATTCTCAATGGGTGCATGCATGCCTATACTTATAGTTTTGCTTATATTTATGATTTTTGCTAACTATAACGATATTTTCCTGAGAATGGTGTACAGAGACTCAGGGGGAGTCTGCAGCAGCCCTTTGGTATTATTGGCAAAGGGGGAGAAGAAGTTGAGCAAGGTTGTTGTGTGTTGCCAACAATTCCAAAGGGGGAGATTGTTGAGCAAGGTGCAGCAAAAGCATTGAGAAAGTATTGTCATTGTTGTCAACACACATGCATTGATGCAGCTTGATGCAGCTCGGAGGTCACCAAATCAAGTGCAGAAAGTTTCAAGCAAAACAGAGGTGACCCAGATTCAGAAATTGGTAGAAAGAGACAAGGAAGAAAACTGTCGCGATATCGCGACATGTTTTCTGTCGCGATTTCGCGACAAAAAGCAGGAGAGAGAAAATGCACGCCAAAATGTCGCGATGTCGCGACATGTCGAGTTTTCGCTGAGGAGAGAGAAAATGTGTCGCGATTTCGCGACAAAAAGTAGGAGAGAGAAAATGCACGCCAAAATGTCGCGATGTCGCGACATGTCGAGTTTTCGCTGAGGAGAGAGAAAATGTGTCGCGATTTCGCGACATAAATGGAGGAAAGGAGCTTGCAATGAAGAGAGTAGCGATTTCCATGCATGTTAAAGTTTCGCATTTCAAAGCACAGCTGGAAATGTATGGAAACAAAGGTGTAGGGATTTTGCTACAAATTGAAAGTTAAGAAAAATGAGATGCGACGATTTCGACACAAGTAAAAATTCACAAGAAGAAGGTGTAGCGATTTCGCTACATGTTGAAACAAAGAGAAACTAAGGTGTAGCGATGGCGCTACATGTTGAAACAAAGAGAAACTAAGGTGTAGCGATGGCGCTACATGTTGAAACAAAGGGAAACTAAGGAGTAGCGATTTCGCTACTAGTCAAAAGTGTAGAACTGAAAGATGCAGAAATGATATTACAAGTCAAAATTTCATGAAAAGAGGCAAGGTGAAAACACAAGGCACAAAGATGTAAAAATTTCGCCATTGCATGAAGCATAGTGTCGCGATTTCGCGACATGTTCCATTTTCGCTGGAGTTGGCAAGGAGAGTTGTACGGAAGAGCAAAGTGTCACGATTTCACGACATGTTCCTTTTTCGCTGCTGCTGGCAAAGAAGAGTGTACGAAAGCCGGAAGTGTCACGATTTCGTGACAAGCAGGATGATGACGTCAGCAAGAGTCGAAAACGTCGCGATTTCGCGACAAGAAGGATGATGACGTCAGCAAAGTTGAAAAGTGTCACGATTTCACGACAGGATGAAAGAAAAGCCACTGGAAGCCGAAAACGTCACGATTTCGCGACAACCTTCAGGGTGACGTCAGCATAAGTTAAAAATGTCACGATATCGCGACAGGCGACAGGTTGGCAGGTAAAAGCCGAAAAGTAGGGCATGGTGACACGTGTCATAAAAGACATCATGCAACCAGTTACATAAAATGTAACTGATGTCAGATCTGCAGTTACAGATTGACAAGTGTTAGTCATGCATTCGAATAGCCATTTGCATGTATTCGAAGAATCAAATATAAATTATCGAAAGGTTTTCGAAAAGTTTTTTTTTTTTTTTTTAGCTTTCGAACGGTCGCACTCATGGAATCGAACATACATTTTGCTTGTATTCAAAGAGCCGAATATGAAGGATCGAGATATGCTTTTCGAGAAGATATGTTTGCAGCATTCAAAACAACCATACCACAAGAAATCGAAACGCCGTATTGCAGGGTTTCGAACAATCGTTTTCGAACAGCCACTTATTTGCAGGAGAAAAGAATTCGAACAGTTTGGGTATATGATTCGATCGCATGCCGATTGGATGTATATAAATGAATAGTCAGTAAAGAGAAATTGTTGAAGAAAGATAGAAGTTGTTGCAAGTAAGAAGGGAATTGCCGTGAAAAGAGGGTCTCAGATAGAGAAATAAGCAGAGACATGAGATTGTGCAGAGGTTGTTAAAATTACGGCACTGAGTCAGGGTCGAGTTAGTAGTGAAGACATTTTTATGTCATTTTGATTTGATTAGAATTGCAGTCCAAGTTGGTGCTTGGTACTAGGGGTTGGTGCTCCATCTATTGCAGCAGAAAATTACAGGGGTTGGTGCTCCTTCCAAAGGATGCTGGTAAAGAAGTTGTAAAATTGAAATTTTGCAAAGACTCGGATTTGGATTGAAGTCCAAACAGCTTAATTTTTGAGGAGTAGCCAAATTGGTGAACCTCGTTATATTGTGTGTTGTGGTGTGCTCTCATTTTGTTCTTCTAGTTTTATAAATTTCTGTGCTTCAGTCTTTGAATGCTGCTGTTTTGAAGTTAAATAACTACACTGATTCACCCCCCCCTCTCAGTGTCATTGTGTAAACATCAGAAGGTGAAAGAGTAGGAAAATAAAGGAGGGCCGACATAAAATACACCAACCTTGAAAAATTAGGGTTTAAACTTGTCAAACCTTAAAAAGGCAAAATCATGCCTCATTAGGGCCGACTATGATTTTGTAATGCAAAGTCGTTCTCCATAAAATACCGAGTGCAATTTGGAATAAAGAGGGAAAAAAGGTAAAAAAAATGGGAAGAAGACTTACCCTTCCTCTAGGCAAGTCTAAGGGTTCCCCTAAAGGGCTCAGGGAAGATTGCCCACTAAAGTGGGTCAATTTTTTGTGTCTAAATTTTTTCCCCTCTTTTTGGCCTAATAAATGTGTTAAAGAAAATATGTAAACACTCGCAAACAAAATACAACAAGAAAAAATGGGATGGTTGGTTTAGAATAAAGGGATGATGCAAAAAATGGTGTTACTTCAAACACTTTCAAGTTTTTGCATGCAAATCAAGGCATTAGGGACATTAATACCTCTAAGGCTAGGGTGCCCCCTCACATTTTATGAGGGAGTTTTTCCTCATGAAGACTTGAAAAGGCAGACTCAAAAGAAGAAGAAGTGAGAAGAAGAAAAAAGAGAAAAGGCACTCGAAAATAGGTTTAAAAGTGAAAAGGGGGACAAAACCTAATTCATTTTAACCACATGAGAAAGCATAAGAAGAGCTCTAGAGAAATGGGGGATATGGCGCTACCAGTACACCATTCTATGATAATGAGGGGCAAAGCCAGAACGAAAGTGGAGCAAGCACAAGTAGGGTCGAAAACCACTCTTGCAATTTGAAAATTTTTAATTTTTTTTTGCAATTTTAGGGTAATTTTTCACCAAAGGCGATGATTTTGCCACGCACGACCCATGCGCAACCTTGTAGTCCGATCGTTATTTTGCCATGGGTAGTAGCGGTGAAATAGCGCATGGAAAAAACAACTATGCACAATTTCAGGAAATCATGCCTCATGGATACAAGGCACGACTTCTCTTTGGCAAAATTATGCCCTTGAAAAACCAGGCGTGATTTTTTTGAAAAGCGAGAAAAAGAAAAAAATAAGAAGAAAAGAGAAAATAAAAAAATAAAGGAAGAAAGAAGGGAAAGAGAAAAAAATTATGCAAGAAAAAAACTTAGGAGATTTGAAATTTAACTGTGCAATGATTAATATTTTGATTTAATTTAATGTAATTAATTAATTTTAAGAAATTTAAGATCCGTGAGTGGTGAGTAGGCTCCTTGGAGGTGGAGCTAGAGGCACTTGAACTAGTGGAGAGGGACACACTAGAGGTGGTAGGACTAGACCTCCTAGTGAGGCTACCTCGAGTAGAGGTAGATAGGGCTTTGATGATAGCATTAGCAGAGAGATGGTACCCAATGTCATCTACCTTTCGGTTACCTACGAGAGAAATGACCATCACAATTGAGGATGTGTGGTGTATCATATGGATCCCTATTATAGGGACCATAGTTTATAGAGTGCGAGGAAGACCAACGACCTTGCAATGATTTTTGAGATGTTAGACCCACCAAGTGCATGAGAGCACCATAATCGTAGATGACCTGGTGGGGTGGTATGGGGTGGATGCATTGACGATCATGCTCTACGAGATGGTTGTGGGCATGTTGATGTGCCATAATAGCAAGTGACATCTACCATGGGTTATGGTAGGTGTAGTGGTACACATGCATAACCAGAGATTTAGATTCGCACAAAGTCCATATGTGTTGGCTCGCTTGTACACGATGTTGTACAATATCTTGTACAAGCGAAATACAAGTATAGTGTGCATAACTTTGATCTAGATATGGAGTTGGGAGTACATAGCAATGTAGATATTGGATGCACTGCAAAGACCATTACCCATCCTAGAGTGATTAGTAGCATATAGATGGTCCATATCCTTAGAGTAGGCTACGAGGACCTACGTCGGGCATTTTCCACTAGCATGGCAGATAGTAGATGAGATGAGGGAGGTTAAGATAGTATAGCAACCCTAGCATCTACACCCAAGATGGGCTGAGTATGGGATGGAATTGGTGAGGATAAATAAGATCAATTGGTTAACGATAAATAAGGGGGAGCCATAGGTATTTTGATTTGATCGAGTCCTAAGGTAGTTTAGGATCTTGCAGGTCATCCTAGACCTAGGGGATTACTAGTATCAAAGAGTCTATTGAGATCTAGAAGGGGTGGGAGGCAGACCCTACCTGACCAGGTGGGTTGAGGAGGACTTAGAAAATCCTCCTTACATGGATCCCAAGGTGGATGACATGGGAGTGGCCTTCAGCTATCAATGGTGGTGTAGAGGAGTCATGCCTCGTAGGGCCTCCTCGCAAGTTCTGATACAAAGGCACTAGGTGATGGTCCTAGACATATAATGAGCATTTTAGGAGGTAGCTCATAGAACCATAGAGAGGTCTCAATAGAGACTATTAGCTTTGATATAGAGGTAAGCTCAGATTTAGATTGATTTTGTGACAAAGGATGCCAGTGCTACAAGTACCAAGGAGGTAGGGGCATCCAAAGTTAGCTCCATAGAGGTCAGTATACTATTATGTGGAGTATAAAGAGAGGCCTACACATAAATAGTAGCTAGCTAGGGTTAGGCTTTAGGATGAGGGTATCCAAAGGATGAGGCAGAGGTGCTACGGGCACAGGTGGTGACTCTACAAAGGTAGGTGGACTTGCTCCAAAAGGATAAGTCCAAGAGATCAAGAGACTACGAGGCTCACTAATTATCATAGAGAGGGAGAGGGATGTGACCCAAGTAGAGGCTAATTGTATTAAATGGGAGGTGAACCTTTTAGATATAGAGCACTAGAGGGATCAAGCAAAGGAGATGGTTGTTGTTTGGAGTAGCTAGACTAGCAACAGAGTCTGCCTTCTATAAGTGGAGCTACAAAGGGTAGGGTAGATGTTGGAGGTGGCTATTCAATGATACATGTTTTATGATATTATGTACTACTAAGTAGTAATATAAGGGTATATATTAGCACTCCATCCATCCCTACAGTCATCTAGTAGGTCATGATACTGATCACAAATATTCTTGACTTCACCGTCGATGGGTATGCAACTTCCTGGACCACCTCCTCCTCTGGGTGGAGCAAAGGAGATAGGCTCTTAGAGCTAGGGTTGGGGATTAGGATGACATGCCAATTTTAATTATGGTATGCATACCTAGGGATTGGTTGAGTGTACCATGAATGGAATGTGGTACACCAACCAAACATGACTATATCTCTCTCTTTTTCATCGAGTAATACATAGATATTTTTTTATATATATTTTGTATATGTGCATGTTATTTTAAATGTTATCTTAGATGTTCTTTAATTTTATGTTTTATGCATGCAATCTATCTTATTGCATGGATGAAAATGGATGGAAGAAAGTAAAACATGAGAAAAGACAAGGAAAGGAGACCAACAATATGAAAAAGAAGATAATCCAAAGGTCAACCATCTAAAATAGAAAATGATGGATGAAATATAGTATTGAAATAAGTGTAGGTTGTAAGGTACCAATGTGACTAAATACTATTAATCATACTAGAAAATAAGGGAGATAAACCCGTTATGGGTGTAGTGATCACCAAGAGGAATGAGGTGTTGGAGTCTGAACTGCTATGGGTGGTGTAGGCCCAAAATGGCCACATACTTAGGAAAATTTTGAAGAATTTTACCTAAGTCATGAAGTTCTCATTCTGCACACTTTGTAGTGTATTTAGAGTGGATCCGTAATAAATGCCACAAACCCGCACAATACTTAGTGAATTTTTGCACTTGGAGCAGTTCTGCATAAATTTCTTATGTTTTTGGCTCCAAACTAGTGACGCATCCTGAATTTGTAAAAGTTTTTGAAGAAGGATGACATCATCATAAAATAAGTGCGGATTGGTGACCGCTTAATATTTTAAATACCTTGTGAGTGGCTAAGTGTAGGAAAGCCTAATTTTAGAGAGCGCATTGAACATTTTTTTTTGGAATGATAATATAATGTGAAATGCTAAGTATAAGCGATACGGATTCATGACGAAGGATTGTTTTGACTAAATTTATTTCAAAATGGAGACAAAAAGCATTTTACTTTGAAGCTAGTGCAGAATGGAGGAGAAGTCACTTTATATTGTAACAGGTCCAGAATGATGTTCATAGGACAATGCACTTGCTTAGGTCCATAATAGAATCCGTAGAAGTTTCAAAAGAGATATGATGTCATCAAATTATTTTGTGCGGATTGGTGAATGCTTCATCGCCAATTAAAAGAAATGAAGGATAGGGAGCAGATTTCATCTCACTTCACTTTCTAAGCATTTTGATGCCTGAGCGGTGTTCAACTATTTCTAAGGCATGGAAGGTGACATCATTATTTTTAAAGTAGAATGACACTGTGTTCTCCCTCGCCATTACATCAAGATTAGTTAAAATTTAATTGTAGCCATATGATGGGGGAGATCAGTGGTGGAGATTTTGCTAAGAAATATTAAGTATATAAAATCAATTTCTCACCAAAGTTATAACAGTCAGTTGGAGGAGGAAGCCAAAGCATAAAGGGTTTCAAGAAGACGAAAACCAGAGATAGTTGTAGATTGACAATAGAAGAGGGCTTCCAAGAAATATCGATGATGTATATGCAATATCCAACAGCTAGAACTTCAGTTAGCATAGAAAAACCAAAAAGTTGTAGAGTTTTCAAGCTACCATGGTGGTCCACTTACAATGGATTTCCCAGAGGTTGAACCAATAAGAGAATGCCAACAAGAACTCTCTGCTGAGCTATCAATATTTCATATTTGTAATGTTACCTGTTATTTTAATTTTGTAAAACTATAAATAGAGGTCAAACCCTCATTCTTAAAGGTTGACTAAGTGTGTTTGCTTGTGCTACTGTAAATATTCCCAAGGGCTAATGGAAGGAGAATTACATTGATCTTGGCCTCAAATTTTGTTTCTTCATGCTTTGATATCAAAGGTTCAAATTCTTTAGTTGCATTTCTATGAATACTTGAATGGTTAGTTTATGCCAAATTAATGGATTACTAACTACTAGGGTAATTGAAATTTTCTTTTGGATTTAATATTTATTGTTAGGGAGTGCATTTTTGTAAAATGTAGATATTGGTGAATTTTATTATTTAGATTATCATTATTTAGATATTGAAATTGCTATCTACAATATTTCTCTGTTGTTCTTTAATGAATGAAAGTACATTTAATTTGGGATAATGTTGATCTGAGTAATGTGTCTTTAATTTGGTTTTTCAAAGCTTTTTGTTGTAGTGCAATATTTTTAGCCTATCCGTCCACTATTGTTTACATTTTCTAACCCTAATACTTTTATTACCCTAATATATAAAACCCTAAGTGAGTATAATTGTGTCAACACCCTTTTGAGTTGATAAGGAACCAACCTACTCTGGAGGTTGGATCAAAAAATCCTATTTTGGTCCATCCAATGTTGAGTGCTAAGTTGTAGCTATCGGGTGCAAGCCTAGATAGAAAGTAGGAAGATAGATAGCCACAATATTGAGTAAAACTTGATGTAATTCAATGCCCAATAATTTTTGGCATGCCCAGTGGGACCAGTTTACAAGGAACACGAAAACCCATCATATGAGTTATTGTTTATCTCAACCCGAAGGAATCAAGATTTGGTGAATTGTATTGACCTTGTAAGCGGAGAGTAAAAAATTCACCTAGCGACTCCCTGGTACTTGAACCCAAAAAAATAATTACCCTTGTAGACCAGTGTCCTTTCATGTATACCAGGTTTTTAAAAAGGAATAACCCTAACTCCTATTTTTATTGTGAATTACCTTATAGAGGTTCATCTATTGTCAAAAGTTTGGATCAAGATTTCATCTCAGAAGAGAAACTTCCTGAAGAAAATCCTGCATTTAATCCGACAGTCCCTCCAACAAGACCTACACCTAGAAATATGGTAGAAAATATGGCTCCTAATCAACCATTATAGAAGTACCCATATAGAACACATATGGTCCCTAGAGATTAGCCCAAATGAATGCAATCCCCTAGGCTGTATCTAAAGCTATCCCCACTTATGATGGATCGGGGAAGACAAATTATGAGCACTATCAAGATATTTTAAATCTGGCATCAATTCACAACATAAAATAGGAGGATATTATTGTAATAATCCTAGCCTTGTCCTTTAGAGGAAAGATATTGCATTGGTAGAACTCTGGAGGATAACACTATTACTTCATGGAAAGCATTGGCTGAGCCTTTTGTGGAATATTTTAATGAATCTATGGACCCCTTTTCCCTACTTAACCAGTTTACATCCATGCAGAAGTCTCAAAAAGAAACTGTCTTTAATTTCAATTTGAGATTTAGCAAAACATGGAAGAGAATACCTCCTATAGCTAGACCAACTGCATGTTTGGCTTATATGTATTATATCAGAGCTCTTGGATCAGAGTTAGGCCTACAGATGCAACAATATGGAGTAGAAACCTTCTCCCAAGTTTATAATGCAATAGTTCATGGTGATAATATCCTAATTAATGTGTGAATAATACCCCCCAAGACTGTACTGCCTTATAACTCGAAAGCCACTAATAGCCAAATCCAAACTGCAAACCCACCTTACATGGATCCCCTTTCTTTATCATCACTATATCCACAAATGAATGTCATTACTCAACCAAAACCAACATCCTCTATAGTTCCTTTCCCTCACCTTCCTCCTCAACCATCTCAAGAGTTTTTTGCTATTCTTGATATAAAAAATACTCTAAAAAATTTGAGCAATAGAATGAATTCGATGAAAAAGAGAGACCTAAAAAGGTCATAGCAAAGGATATTCCCATATGTAAATAAATATTAGAGACATGGTCCTAGTAATAGTATTAGGGTCAGAGTGAACGCAACATATGAGGATCCTAAGTGTTCTTTAAATACTACTCTTGCAAATATTTGGTGTCTGGTATGCAATGATCCTCATGACTCATAGTCTTGTGTTATGTACCAGCACCATGTCCAACAAGCTATGGATCAAGTTGAAAGAAATCAAAAAGGGAGAGTAAACATGTTATGGTAGATTCAAATCATGGTTGGAAAAGAGCTAGATGAAGACAACTCAATTGCTGTTATGACAAAGTCTAGAAAGAAAGTCTTGCAAGTAGATCCCAAAAATATGGGGCAATTCCAAGTCCCTTCTCAAAAAGGAACTGATACCCTTCCTCAGAGAAGTGATACTTTCTCCATCCCTCAAGCTAAAGGGAAATAGAAGACATAAAGTCTTCCTAAGAGATCAAAAAAGGAAATCGAAGGAGATCAAATGATATCTAAATGTGAGGCTCAAGAAAGGCTTAGATTCCCCTCTATTACCAAAAGAAAAAAATAGAGGCTGCTCAGCAGTACAAAAGAAAATATGGTGAGCCAAAAATAAGGCTGGAGAGACCTACCCTGACTAAATATGAGTATAATATTGTTGAAGAGATGAAAAAGATTCCATCAAAATCTAGCCTATATGACACTCTATTCATTCCTGGTCAGATAGATCTACTTAAGGCTTCCCTCAATAAGTATCCACAAGAAAAGAAAGAGATGTCCCTTGTAGTTTTAAAGAATAAACCTCCTCCTCTCTATATCTATATAAGGATGGAAGGTTGGATAGTCTGAAATTATATAACAGATTTAGGAGCATCAACTACAGTTATGCCAAAAGCAATCTATGAAGAAATGGGTATGGAGTATACCCGATATTGTCTTGGAGTGTTACAACTAGATGGGACACCTGTTAAGATAGTTGGAGTCATTAAGGATGTTTTAATGAGGCTGCATAGAGCCCCTAAGGTGACAATAGTACAAGAAATAGTTGTGGTTGACCTAGAACCCTATTTTGGATTATGCCTTTCAAGGGAATTTACTACAAAACTAGGTGGATGTATGTACATGGATTATTCTAGTATGATAATTCATTTCAAAGGAAAGAGAATAAGGATAACACCTGAAAATCTAGTATCTTATCACATTGCAAATATTGAGGAAGACATGTGTAATATTACCCCTATGGAAGAATTTGAGCTGGTTGAAAACATTGAGGAGTTGGATATTGAGGATGAGTTACCCTTCAAAGAGGATTACAGTCAATTTGGAACTGGTATGAGAACATATAGTATCTCAACTGAATCAAAGAAGAAAATCCTTGCTATATCCAATTAGTCCTTGAGAGAAAAATAAACATGGATCATGCACTTCAATGGTGCTAAATACAAAAATGGTGCAGGATCTGGTGTGGTTTTATAGTACCAATAATAGGGGACAAATAACTTTGCCTATAGACTAACATGGTCATCTACAAATAATACTGTAAAATATGAGGCCCTGTGTCTTGGATTGATGCAAGCAGAAAGCATGGGCATAAAATTTTTGAACATATATGGTGATTCTGAGTTAATAGTCCATCAAGTAAGAAACAGGTGCAACGGTAAGCACCATTACCTAAAATATCACAAAAATAGGGTATGGGATCTGATGGAATCCTTTAATGCCATGAATTTAATTTTTTTTCTAGAGAAAATAATACTCAGGAATATTCCTTAGTAGCAAATGGAGTTAACTTCAACTCTTCTATAGAATATAGAATGC
Source organism: Wollemia nobilis (assembly GCA_028583015.1). Taxonomy (NCBI): domain Eukaryota; kingdom Viridiplantae; phylum Streptophyta; class Pinopsida; order Araucariales; family Araucariaceae; genus Wollemia; species Wollemia nobilis. The sequence goes on along the minus strand of JAQPPZ010002395.1, from coordinate 3,670,257 downwards.
CTTTTGGGGCACCATAAAGTGAGGCCCATTTGCCTACCATAGAATACCTTTTGGGCTATCCAATGCAGGAGCCACATTTTAGAGAGCCATGTATTATGCCTTTGGAGCACTGATCAGCAAAGTCATTATGATTTATTTGGATGACATGACTATGTTTTCCCATGATAAGATCACCTATCACACCTAGAGCAAGTTTTTCAAAAACGTAGAGAATTTGGTATTTCACTCAATCCGAAGAAGTCATTCTTTGCAGTCCATGAAGGAAAGCTGCTAGGTCATGTGGTATTAGAGAAGGTATGGCCATAGATCGCTCTTCCATTGCCTACTAACAAGAAAAACTTGCAATATTTTTAGGTCAGATCAATTTTGTCAAGAAATTCATTTTTGAATTTGCACAAAAGTAAGGCCAATATCTGAGTTACTCAAGAAAATTGTCAATTTTAAGTGGATAGAAGTCAAAAAATAAGCTTTCGAGATTATAAATAAATCCATTTCAATAGCCCTAGTACTAGTAAATCTGAATTTTAGTAAATATTTTATCCTTTATGCTTATGGAGCTGAAGAAAGTTATGCCTTAGTGCTTACTCAAAAATATGATCAAGGTGAAGAGCATCCTGTATTCTTTTGGAGCCAGACACTCCATGACTACCAGGTCAAATATAAATTTATTGAAAGACAAGAATTTGATGTGATGACACACTAAATAAGTTTAGGAAGTGCTTGGTGCAGAGTAAAATCTTGGTATATGTGGTTCATCTAGATGTAAGAAATTTTATCCTTCAGGGTGAATTAGGAGATAAAAGAGCTGGTTGGATTACCAAAATATAAGATTATGATGTAGAAATACATCATACCAAGTTGGTGAGAGTCATAGCCCTATGCAAAGGTCTAACATAGGCTGCAACTTTAGCAGAAGTGGTAGCTTTCCAGATAGCAGAAGAGGATTAGGTTGAAGGAGTACAAATAGTAGACTCTGATTGGGTTGATCAGATGACCAAGTACTTTCAAACTAGAGTATGCCCCCCAAATTTAAATGTATTCCAAAGGAGGAGATATAGTATTCATGCTTTGAAATATGTAATACTACTAGAAGGCGTGTGCAAAATAAACTTGGATGGAGTTCTTCTAAAATTCTTAAAATATGATCAGCAAAAGAGGGTCATTGAAGAATTCCATGGAGGACTAGCTGGAGGTCATAGCTCAGGTAGAGCTACAACTTTTAAAATCATAAGAGTAGGCTATTATTGGCCTACTATATTTTCTGATACCTAAAGAGTTACTAGGGCCTATGACAAATGCTAGAGATATTTTGGAAGGACAAGGAATGCTTCATTCCCTCTCAGGCCGATATAGGTTGAAGAGCCTTTTCAAAAATATGGACTGGACTTCATAGAGGTTATCAAACCTAATTCCTCAATAGAGCACAAATATATCTTAATCGCCACATATTATATTACCAGATGGGTAGAGGCTATTCCTACTAAGAAATAAGATCAGAAAGTTGTGATCAAGTTTATGGAAAATTTGATTTCAAGATTTGGAGTTCGAGAAGCCTTGGTGAGTGAAAATGGCCCAACTTTCATAGGAGCCAAGTATATTGAGTTTGATATCAAGTATGGCATCATTATTAAGAATAATTCTAACTATTACCCTTTAGGGAATGGATTTTTTGAATCTACTAATAAGAACCTATTGAGGATTCTGAGGAGATCACTAGAATGTAACAAGAGAAGTTGGCACCTGTTACTAGACCAAGCTTAGTGGGTAGATAGGATTAATATAAAGAAGTCTATTAACACTTCCCTTTATGATCTGGTGTATGGCAAAGAGGTAATGCTACCTATTTATTTGGAAATTCCAGCACTTAAACTTGTTAATATAGAGGAAGAGTCAGAGAAAAAATTAGTAAAGACCAGGTTGATCCACTTGCTGCAACTAGAAGATAATAGAGCTTAGGTATATGATAATTTTCAAAATAATTCCATATATGTTAAGGCATGGTTTGAAAAGAAGGCTAGATTTAGAAAATTCCAAGTTGGAGATATAGTTCTTAGGTGGAATGTTGACAAAACAAAACTAGGAAAAAAAGAAAAATTTAATTATTTTTAGGATGGCCATTTCAAAATAGTGGAGGCCAAGGAGTCCAATGTGTTACAGCTAGAATATCAATAAGGGAACATATAACCGATTCCAGTAAATGGTTTTCACCTCAAACTCTACTATGTTTGAAATATGAGCTCATTGTAACATATGTATTTACCTTGTATTATATTTTCCTTTCTTTCTGCACTTTGTATTTAGTTTCTTTCTACACTTTGTACAAAGCCCATTGAAAAAATATTTACAAAAAATGGCTTAGTGTTGACAAAGTATTCAATGAGGTTCCATTCCAAACTCAAATACATGTAAAGTGTGGCAAAATGATGAGCATCTCCAATCCGCATCAAAATGCATTAAAATTCCAACGGAATGATGCATTTATTATTTTCCGCATGACAAAAAGAGCTAAGTCTCAAAAGAAGTGAAAGCATTCACAATCCAAGGATTTTCAAAGCTAAAGCAAAGCATAATGGAACCAAGATAAATAATTGGTGCATGAAATAATCTAAGCGTCAATGGAATCAAAGGTGCCTTCAATTAGTCGGTTTTAAAACCAAGGTGGAGCCAAGAAGTGATTTCATGACCATGCCACATGGATAAGAAAGAAAAGCATACATTAAATGCTAATGAACTCACACTTGAACCAAAGAGTAGCCGAAGAGATGCAGTGAGGTGGCAGTGCGGTTTGAATTTTAAACCAATTAAAATTTAGAATGCCATTGTTGAGCCATCAAAAGGAATGAGTGGAAGTTGGAAAGTATGCCAGTGGGTAGATCATGCAGTAGCCACATTAATGGTAGAAGATACACTCATGCAAAGAGATAAAAGAACCAAAAGGCTCAAGCAATGTTCATTCAGTAGCAAATTGTATTCAAAGAGTAGAGAAGAGTGAAATGGTACTCAAGAGATTTCACTATGAATTCTAGAAAGAGTTTAATATTATTGCTATCAAGATGGCCTCTGAAGATACTTAGGAGGTTGAAATCCTGGAGAGAAAGGAAGTGGCTCCATACATTGATAGAGCAGAAGATTTGGTGGATACTAAAATGGTCCTCATAGAGATAACAAGGCTCAGAAGGAGCATTAACGATAGATTCAATAAGGGAGTTGCTTTGTCTACGGAAGGTAGATGTGATATCCTTTCTTACCTATTTTTTTACATTTGTGATTCTGTTCATCCCTATCTAGAATTAATAGCTACAATAGTTAAATTTTATGACCCAATGGCTAAAGCAATGAAGACCTCTAAGGGCAAAACCCTCTTTAGTATCATCACCTCCTTCTGTCATAATATTTTCGCCCTAGGGTCAAAACCGTTAGTGAGACCAAAGGAATTTAGGGTGACTTACCAAGCTGGGTATTAATATTTAGAGAAAAGAGCCAATGAAGGTGAGTCATTTAAAATATAGGTTTATAAGCAACTCAATGCTAAGCCTAGGAAGAAATTACCCGAAATCCCAATCCCTATTGACGAATTTCCAAACCTTGTGTTATTATCTATGTTGACCTGTATGGAGGGTTTAGATTCTGATAGAATGGTGTACGGCTAGAAAATTGCCATAGCCTATTGTATTTCTAATGAAAGAATGTATGAGGAAGGCACTAAGGAAAGAGGGACTAGGGTGATTTATTTTGACTGGCCAGCATTTCTTACCCAAAGAATACATGAAAAATTGGTAAGAATGAAAAGGGGCTCTGATGCTCCTAGTTTTAGGTATTGCTCAAGTCTACTATGGATGTTCTATGTTTCCATTAAGGACAAGATACCTTGGATTTCATTTAGGGATAAAACCAGTGATGGGGAACCCTTACTGGTTTACTATTGTACAAGCCACTTGAGAAGTGGTGAGTCTTTTTACAGATCCAATTTGGAATTCCTTAGACCAGCATTGAAAATAATGTATGGAGAGTGCCCTAGATTGCCATCTCTGGCTAAGAAAATTCTAAGAGAAGAGGGTGCTAAGGAAGGAGATGGGTCATTTTTGACTGAGGGTACAGTTATCAGACTATATGATTTCATGGGTAAACCTTTTATCCTACCCCATTTTGTTACAGAAAGACTCTTTGTCTTAGAATATTTGAGGCAGGTGGAGTACATTGATTTGAATTATGGTTCTGGAAGAAAGAGAAAGTATTTGCTTATACACCACATTGTAGAAGACATTACTATCACAAATAAGGGGTAGAGTAAGTGAATTGATGAATACCTTGAAATGTTAGGTCTATTTTACATTATCCAAAGGTGGAGTAATGACCCTGATGGTATTTTCACTGCAAGGAATGTAGCCCTAAATGGAGAAAAAGCTTATAAATTTTAAAAGAGGCCTAGGGCTCATTTTGAAAAAGGCATAAAAAATGATGAAACCACTCTTTTGGTGTGGAATGTGTCAAAAATAGATCAACTACATCCATGGTTATATTTTTATGAACATATTGTGGATTATGATCTAGACAAGAAGAAAATACATTGGCTAACAAAGGCCATCATTCATGATATTGAAGAGAAATATAGAAAGAAAAAGGACCATCAACCTGATGAGGATGCTACTAAAGAAGAGGAAAAAGTAGAACCATGGAACATAGAAAAAATTATAGATTGGTGGAGAATGAGAGTTGAAATTGGAAAACCTAAGTCCAGATTTAGCATGAAGATTGATAATGAGTTTTCCAAGAAATATGATGAAAATATCAGAACCTGGAAGCAGGACATCAAAAACATAATTTTAATAGTTTAAAAGTCCAAGGCTAGTTCTAAATATCCCTCTCCACCTACAGATCAAGAAAATCCTTTAACAACAACTGAAGTCTTGAAAAATTTTCATCCTACCACTGAACAAGTGGAGAAGCTTCCTAAGGGAGCTCAGCTTCTGAGAAAAATACAATATTCTAGTGAAAAATTTGTCAGCACTCCAATCATCGAAGTAGTGTCTAGGCCTAAAAACTTAGCTCTAGGGGGATAGAATCTAGACATAGATATTTACTAGAGATAGAAGGATGAGAGTTTTAGGTTCACCCCCCTTTCTTTCACCACTATAGTATCAATAGAATTGCATCCCATTTTTGAGCAAGTCTTGCTTACTGGAGTAGTACAAGGAGATGAAATAGAGGAAGATTCAGAGAGTGATATGGTTTCCTTTAAATTGATTAATATAAGAACTAAAAGAGCTCCAAAAATAAGGAAAAGAGAAGTTTCAAAGAAACAAATATTGGATATGGAGGATATTGCCAAAGATGTAGCTATTTAAACTACAAAATAATTGACTCATTAAGAGCAGTAGCAAGAAATAAATATGGAACAAGAGCACCCTACATACGTAGGTGAAGGTATGGTTTCTAATACCTCTTCTCCTCTTCATCCTCCTGAATCTCCAAGGAAGTCTCCCTTCCTTTCTGGTCAAGAGAATATATCAAAGGTACCTTCTACCTCTCACGGTCCACCCCATGTTTCATTGGTCGTCACTGAAGTACAAGTTATCTCATCTCCCCCAAAGTCACCCCAAATACCACTTTCATCATCTAAAGTTCCCACTTCATCATCTCCCATCACTTCATATTCACTATTACCACCACCCCCATCAAAGGGACAAACTGTTCCAAGCACCACCATTCACCCAATTGTTAGTATTGCATCAATTCCTATGAGTTTACCAAAAACAACCACAACAGTAGTTACAGAGTCCACTGTTGTTATAGATACTTCTATAATTACTTCCACACCTCCATTATCAATAGTTTAGTTTGCCCTTGTATTTCTAGTATCTTCATCTCCCTGGTTGCTAGTTTTTTAAGTCCTGCCACTTTACCAAAAGAGCAGGCAACCACATAAAAAGTAAATGATTTTTGGGTAGAGAAGCTTTCTAAGCCTTCCAGTAGGATGGTTGTCATAAGAAGAAGCATGTATGTTGATCCAGTTTCTAGGAAGAAGGTATCTAGATCTATGACTCCACTAGTAAACCTAAAAATGAGATGATCATCCAATATTATCGAGTGGAAGAGGTCACCGAAGATATTGATAAGCTTCCTAAATAAGATGAGATAATTATAGCCAGAGCCCACTTAGACACCTTCTATGTGAAAATGATATAGTCAGAGAGAAGGTGAGAAAACTAGAGAAACATATTGAAAAGCTTCAAAAGACTCTGAGCAATCAAAAGGAAGTAGAAAAGGCTCTAAAGAAGGAGATCAAGGGCTAGTAGGAAAAGTACCAAGAAGTCAATAAATTCAAAGATTAGCTAGGAGAGCAAAAGAAGCTAAATTAAGAACAAGCAAAATAAATTCAAAGTTTGAGACAATAGCTTCAACTTGAGAGAGCTAAGTCTTCTAGTTTTTCCAAGGTCAGTTTGAATAAGATTAGAAAATAATTGCTCTCTGAGGTCCAAGATAAATGTTCAAGGCTTTAGCTTATGATTGACTACCTTGATGATACTAGCCGCTTACTCCCAATGTTCATAGAGATATATATCAGACCACCAAAGAGTTATAGCCTATGGTGATTCTGGCAGAATAGATGTACAAGTTGGTTGATAGCAGACTCAGTAATTCTGCTAAATTAGTTCCAAATAAATAATGGAATCTAACCAAAGTTGCTACTAGAATCATGGTCAAGAAGCACATGGCACTTCAAAGAGCCTGGTTGTTGTTTTATAGGATTGAAGGAGTGATTCAAGATGTTGTGGATGTGAATAAATAAATGATTCAAGTTGGCTTCAAAGGCCTATGGATGGAGGATCACAACTTGCTATCTATGGAAGAGATCTAGAAGAGCATTGATGAAAATCTACTGGATGAATCTGGAATTGATTCTCTTAAAGAGCCACTACCCCAAGAGCAATTTGCCCAATTAATTGTTAATTTTACCATATTAAGAGATCTCATGGAAGTTCTAGTGAGTAGGGGGAATGTTGCTAATTACAAGGATATTAAAGAATTACAATATGTTTATAAGCAGATCAAAGAAACATCAAACCCCTTTGAAGCAACCTGGAAATAGGCTTTACAATCTTTGAAATTGATGATTCAGTTGTTTGGTGATGCTTCTAGAGGAAGGAATAAAAAACAACCTTCTCCAGAAGAAGAAAACGAATAAGAAGAAGAAGAGAATGAAGAAGAGGCCAAGGAAGAGGCCCATGAAGAAGCAAAGCAAGATGGAACTAATACAGGCCCGAAAGGGGCCCACACTTTGTTTTTTTTTTGTACATATGCACAAGTTTTGCATTTTTGTTTTTTCTCTGAAAATTATCAGAAATTAGCAATATAGGCATGAAGCCTAGAGAGGCACAAAGAGAAAAAAAAATTGTATGAAGGTATTTTTGCAATAAGACCTTATAAGAAGAGTAGAGTTATGCCTAATTTTTTAAGACAACATCGATAGGCCTATATTTTTGGTATAATATCCTTATAAGAGGACGAGTCATGATGTTTTTGGAATGATCTCTATATGAACCTTTACCCTCTAAACAAACTGTTAGATTTTTCAGAGGGTAGTGTTTATATGGAAGATATTCTTTAAAGCATTTGTTTTTGAAGATGAATATTTTTTGACTCCTAAGGCCCAATGGATAAGACTCTAAGTTCTATGGATTTGCAAGCAAATCCCATCAGGATGCGCCAGAATGTAGGCCCAAAATGACCACATACTTAGGAAAATTTTGAAGAATTTTACCTAAGTCATGAATTTCTCATTCTGCACACTTTGCAATGTATTTTGGAGCAGATTTGTAACAAAGGCCACAAACATACCCAATACTTAGTGAATTTTCACACTTGGAGTAGTTTCGCAATAGTTTCTTATGTTTTTGGCTCTAGACTGGTGACGCATCCTGAATCCACAATTTTTTTTGAAGAAGGATGATGTCAACAAAAATTAAGTGTGGATTGGTGACCACTTGATATTTTTAATACCTTGTGAGTGGCTAAGTGGTGGAAAGCCTGATTCTAGAGAGCACATTGAACATTTTTGCTTGGAATGATAACAGAAGGTGAAATTCTAAGTATAAGTGATGTGGATCCATGGTGAAGGTTTTTTTTGACTAACTTTCTTTTGGAATGGCAACAAGAAGCATTTTACTCTGAAGCCAGTGTGGAAGGGAGGAGAAGTCACTTTACACTGTAACAGGTCTGAAATGATGTTCACAAGACAATGCACTTGCTTAGGTCCATAATGAAATCCATAAAATTTTCAAAGGAGATATGATGTAATCGATTTTTTTTGTGCGGATTGGTGAATTCTTCATCACCAATAAAGAGAAACAAAGGATAGGGAGTGGATTTCATCCAGCTTCACTTTCTAAGAATTTTTATGTTGGAGCAGCGTTCAGCTATTTCTAAGGCATGGAAGGTGATGCCATCATTTTTTAAAGTGGAATGGCATTGTGTTCTCCCCTTCCATTACATAAATCTTATTTAATATTTAATCATAGCCATACGATGGGGGAGATCAGCGATGGATATTTTTATAAGAAATATGAAGTATATAAAATCAATTTCTTATCGGAGTTATAATAGTCAATTGGAAGAGGAAGCCAAAGTGTCAAGTATTTCAAGAATATGAAAACCAGAGATGGTTGTAGATCAAAGGTAGTAGAGGGCTTCTAAGAAATATTGACTAAGTATATGCAATATCCAATGGCCAAAACTGTAGTTAGCATCGAACAACCAACAAGTTGCAAAGTTTTCAAGCTACCATGGTGGTCCACTTGCAGCGGATTTCCCAGAGGTTGAACTAGTAAGATAATGCCATCAAGAACTCTCTTCTAAGCTTTCAAGATTTCATATTTGTAATGTTCCTTGTTATTTTAATTTTGCAAAACTATAAATAGAGGTTGAACCCTCATTCTTAAGGGTAAGCTCTAGTGTGTTTGCCTATGCTACTATAAATATTCCCAAGGGCTAATGAAAGGAGCATTACATTGATCTTTGCCTCAAATTTTGTGTCTTCATACTTTGATATCAGAGGTTTGAATTCTTTAGTTGCATTTTTGTGAATACTTGAATGGTTATTTTGTGCCAAATTAATGGATTACTAACTGCTAGGGTAATTGAATTTTTCTTCTAGATTTGATCTTTATTGTTAGGAAGTGCATTTCTGTAAAATCTAGATATTGGTGAATTCTGTTATTTGGATTATCATTATTTAGATATTGAAATTTATGTCTGCAATATTTATCTATTGTTATTTAATGAATGAAAGTACATTTAATTTGGGATAATGTTGATCTGAGTAATGTGTCTTTAATTTGGTTTTTCGGAGCTTTTTGTTGTAGTGCAATGTTGTTAGCCTATCCATCCACTGTTGTTCATATTTTCTAACCCTAATCCTTTTCTTACCCTAATATCTAAAACCCTAAGTGAGCATAATTGTGTCAACACCCTTTTGATTTGACAAGGAACCAACCTACTCTAGAGGTTGGATCGAAAATTCCTATTTTGGTCCATCCAATATTGAGTGTTGAGCTGTAGCTATTGGGTGCAAGCCTGGATAGAAAGTAGGAAGATAGAAAGTTGCAGTATTGAGTAAAACTTTATGCAATTCAATTCCCAACATGTGGTTTCTCACTAATTTACTATACTAGGGTGATTACCCACTAGGATGTATGTCGAGACCTACTAAAAATGGCCAAGGAGCTTATCTTGTAATGGGGTGTTGAGCCTACTGAGTCAAAAGGGAGTATAACTTGATAGAACAGCATATCCAATAAGATACCTACTAGGATGTATAACTATCCCATGTGGGGTGTAATATAAGGATAATAAATATATATTAGGCTAGTGTTACCCTTGATAGGGGATTAGAGAAGAGAAAAAGATAGTGAGTGTGTGCAATTGTGCTGAGAAAACAACTTAGAAGGACAAACAGAAGAAGCCAAACACACGTATCTCCTTATCAAAAGTAAAGGAAGATAAAAAAAATAATGACAATATAAAAGTGAAAAGAAAATATTAACGAACTATCATCCTTGATTTAAGAGATGCTCTCACTATTTTCAAGACCAAGGAGGATAAAACCTTGAAGAAACAAAAAAAATCAGAAATAAGACTGAAGAAGAAATCCCTAGGTAGGGATCTTACTAGGTATCAGAATTCTAGAGAGAGTGCAATGCATGTGAGCTATGACATAACTAGGTATCATCACATGTCATTATCGCGAGATCCACGAAATCTATATGATCAAGCTATCATGAACAAGCAATCATGCAAAATATGACATTCAAGCATGCAAGTGGAATTAGATGTCAGATAGACAATGCAAAAGGATGACAAGAAACAATGCAATATGAATAAGCAGATGGATGCAACTAAAATGCAAATGCATAGCTAAATGATGATTAATTGATTTTATGTAATTTTTAATTTTTATTTTTTATTTATTTTTACAATTTATTATTAATTAATATAAATTAATAAATTTAAGCAAGCAGAATGAAAGTCAACACAACATCTAAGTGTACCGCATTTCTTAACAAAAAGAGCAGGCATGCCATGGATTGTTATATAAAATAAATCTCTAAAAGGTGAGCCTTATCGATAATTAGAATTATGGAGAGGCTCCTTCATAGCTCTTTCTTTGGTGGCCATAGCACGATAATCAATGCACTCTCAAAAATAACCATTTTTTTTAACATAAGGAGGAACAATTCCTAACTTTGCAATATCACTATAGGACAGTGAAGTAGAGTCCTCTTTTAAAAAAAAATATTTACTTTTAGAGCAATACATAATCAATCATATTTCAAAACAAGATATCAAAAGAATAAGGGGGACCATCATCCTCATCACCCACTCCTGACTTTTGATAATCCATATATTCAACATAAGTCATAATATGACCATCATTATCAAATGGTAAATGTTGGTCTTTACTAGGTTTAAAACCTATACCACATATTCCAAGACATATCTCAACATCTAAAGGCTCTTGAATGCCCTTCTATTGTGGCCCCAAACCATTACCTATATATCCAATACTAGTTAGGATATGTTTAGAAAGTGGGTAATCATTACAAAGGTAAAAATGAGCAAAAGAATGCTCAACGGGAGAGGGGTTGCTACCACGTATATTTTTATTGAAGGTAGTTCCTACAAAGAAAAATGTACATGTGCAAATGTATACAACATCACCTTTCTTATGGGGTAAACCCATGGTTCTTGGTGATGGTGGTAGCTTGGATAGATCCAAAAGAGGTGACTAAAGAAATTGATTATCATGATCTTGAGATGGAAAATTTAAGATATGTTCCTCAAACATTTTTAAAATTTAAAATTATTCTAATATTTGATATGAGGAATTCAGAGAAACCATTGAAGAGATTGAGGAACATAGGTTGAACTCAGATCAAGCTCAATCTACATTTGAACAAAATTCAAGTGATCGAGGGTTACCCAAAATGGTGACAACTTGATTCTTAAACTCAAACTTGAGACACTGATGAAGAGTAGAAGGGACAACCTTCATTGCGTGAATCCAAGGACGTATGAGAAGAATACTAAAAGATGCAGGACAATGTACCACATAAAACAAAGTATCCAATATTTTAGACCCAAATTTGAGAGGAAGAGATATGACACCGTAGGCTTCTTGGGACTCATTATTGAAAGCTTTTATAATGATATCATATTTTGTTAAGTCTTCCTCTTTTAATCCAATTTTTTGAAAGAATTGATATGTACAAAAATTGAGAGAAGAACCATTATTAATCAAAATTTTCTTGATAAAAGTATCCCCAATGAGTGTGGTGATGTAAAGTGAAGAATATTATTGCAAGTTTGAGGAATGTTTACCATCATTTAAGAATGAGATATGATGTATCCCAAGAGAACCTATGGCATCAACTATGGAATTGGGTGAAATATCTGAAGGAGCTGATTGTTGCCTTAAAATTTTTATCAAATCATATCTATGGTTGGGAGAAGTTTGAAGGAGTTCTAAAACTAAAATCTTTTCTTGAGTACTAGCCAACTGCTTTTGAAGATCAAATCAATATTTAGGCTATGGTCTCAATACAATAGGTGGAGTACCTCTATCTAAAGTTTTCTTGATTACCCTTTAATACTGAATTGGGTTGTAATACAAATTTCTATCCTTCCTGATGATGTTGAGTTTGAGTTTGTCTTCTTGTGGTTATCCTAACCATGCCAACCATGTTACCATAGGTATGAGGTTCATTCTAATGAGCCACCTGATTTGCTACTTGTTGATTATGTTTTGGTAATGGATCTTTAAATATTCCCATATCTTGATTTTTAGTCACATTTTGTTGGATAGATACTTGATTACTCACTTCTTGAGAGTTGCTTAAGTCAATGCGTCCTTCATCAATCAGATATTGAACCACATATTTTAGCTTCTTACAAGAATTCATCCAATTTCCTTCCACTCTATGACACGCACAATGTTGACCTACCTTATGCCAATGAGTTGTAGTATATGGTTGTCTAATAGGATGTAACTCAATTGCCTTAGCCTCTAAAAGTTGTTTTAAAGCTACTTCCATAGACATATTAAGCCTTGTAAAATTTCTTTGCAGAGGTTTTTGAAGTACTCTCTTCTGTAGGTTGTTAGCAACATTGTTAACATACCTACTATCCATTCCATTATCACCTTCTATATGCTTATTCTTGTGTTGATACTTAGTATTTTTTCCCTTTTTAACCTTAAGTTGGCCTCTCTTGATGAGAGCATGTTCTAATTTTCTTGTTAAATCAATTACTTGATCAAAATATGTAATGGTAGTAGTCTCTAACGCATAAGATAATTGCTCTTGTAAATTACCAATAAATATCTCAAGCATGTCATTAGGAGGTAAAGTATATCTCAAACGTCCAAATAAACTTCTCCAACAAGACAATTTTTTTGAAAAGCTTTATTCTTTACTTTGTTTTAAATTATACACATCTTTCATTGTTAATTATTTCTCAATGTAAGCACCAAATTGCTGAACAAATAATTCTATCGTCTCTTCAAAATTCTTTAAGGAATAATTAGGCAACTGATAGTACCACTCTAATGCCATGCCACCAAGACTTAGGAAATGTTTTAAGTAACATATCATCATAAATGAGATCATGGCAAGCTTTTCTAAATATTCTTAAATGCTCAATTAGATTTTTTGTACCCTTATAAATGGGTAAAACTGGCATAGAAAAATGCTTAAGATAAGGTCTAGCAGTAATAATAGGATCCAATGGATAATTACACATTTCCTTATAACTGTAAGTAAATATTGAGGGCTGAATCATCTTAACTTTTGAAACCAACTGTTTCACCATATTTGACAAATTTTGCACTTATGTATTATTGTTATGCATTATTCCTAGATTTCCATATATGTGTTGAGGAACCAATGCTTGATTACGATTGGAAGCATGGACATTATTGTTATATGTGGAACCTTGTGAAATTGGACAACTAACTTTGGGTACAATAGAAGAAAAAATGTTGATATTAGAATATTGGGGAAGAAATTGAAAACACTTTTGAGTGACACTACTTATTGGAGGAGCTTGCATGTTCCTTCCAATGTTGGTTGTTGTAGTGGTATCAACAACTTGGTTCAAATTATCAAGATGCACTGATTTAGGAAAGGGATTTTTCTAGTTAAGCATAGGGGAGCTTATTGGAGGATGTGGAGTCTCATCTCTTTTGAGGTGAGCTTCTAGCTCCATTCCTCCCAATATTCTATCTCTGTTAGCTTTCATAAAGTCCCAAATATGTTCAAATGATGAAAATATAAAGCTTCCATTAGGTCCCTGATAAGTATCAAAACTCTCTTAGTATCCATGTTATATTTTTCTTCTAGATCTATGTTAGGATCCTCTCTATAAATCTAATCATATTCTAGAGGAATAAAATCAGATTCAAGATGCTTTCATTAACTTCTAAGGACAAGAGCCATTAGAAAAGAAAAAGGATAGAAGAGAAAACTAACAACAGAAACACAAAGGTTTTTAAAGATATTATTAAGATTCTCCAACCACGCAAAAAAAATTAATGATCTTGCTTAAATTTTTAAAATAAAATGAGTTATTCACATTGGGTTCACCAAATATGTAGAGGAGGAAAATTGCCCCATCGTGTACAATTCCCAAAAGGCTAGATCTGTAAGAGAGAGAAGCCTTTGGGGTGAACCACAGGGGCTGTGTTATTCTCCACACTTGATGCTGGGGGGGAAGGGTTCACTAGGAACAAATTTAAAGACTCGCTCCAAGTCCATAGGAATTTCAAGAATGTTTGATGTATGAGGTTTAAGACAAACACCTAGATTTGTCCTTTCTACATCTATGCTATAAAAATATAAAGGACAACACAAAAATATAGGATGTAGGAATACAAGAGCTAAATCCTAGAATGATTATTCCTTTGAATACTTTCTAACCTAGGGTTCTAATCAGATAAATTTTAAGCAAGGGATCAAGAAGTAATGCACAAGAAGAATTATACCTAAGTGCACACTATATGTTGTTTATTATTCAAATACATATACCTAAGTAATTAGATATATTTCTATAAAATTAGATCTAGGGTTTATAACAATAATATAAAGCACTCAACAAAAAACCTAAAGAATAATCAAAATACTTATATTATCTGGTGTTTTATCCTTTCTTTTATCTCTTTGACCAATGATATCAACAATTCATGTTCCTGCAAGATAGCTTAACAAACACTTGAAAATAGGATTAGCGTTAGGGGGCCTTCTTATGCCATTGTAAAAAATTACTTGGAGGAACAACAATCAAGCCCCTTAGGTCCTTTTAGCTGACCTTTGATAATTAAAAGTGAAAATTGACCTTTGGATAAAAACAAACATAATACAATATAGTAGAGAAGAATGATGAAATCACAAAAACAAAATATGCCACTATGCTCTAAATGCAGTCTAGAATGCAATGATGAAACCTAGGATAGCATATTTCCCCTAGTTTTAGCTCAGGTAAAATCATACCCTGTAACAGGTGACTACAATAACGTAATGCGAAATCATGCCTCACAGAAGATCAAACATGATTTCGTATAAGTAATATGAAATGTCTCAGATTGAAAAGAAATAACAAAACTATGATGCAATGAATGAAATCAAACATGCAGTAGAGTGATTTCACCTAGCAGATATCGAGGAAGCAAGTAGAAAGGTTTGAGATCTCCTAGGTAGTTAATCTCTCCTTAGAGCTTCAACAACAATCTACTAAGAGCAAGCAACAATAATCCAATGTAGTAGACAATCAATCAAACTCCACACTTCTAAGTTGCTTGCAAAAGAAGAAGAAGAAGGATGTAGACCGAATAAAACACTTTACGAGAAAATAAATGTTAGAGAGCGATAAATCATCAATCCTTAGAATTATTATTATGTGAGCGTGTGTAACAATGTGTGAAAAAGTAAAATAAAACCCTCCTTATATAGCATATTTGAAGGTGAAAGAGCAAGAAAACCAAGGAGGATCGATGTAAAACACGTCAACCTTGAAAATTAGGGTTTCAAATTGTCAAACCCTAAAAAGGCAAAATCGTGCCTCATTAGGGCCAACTGCAATTTTGCAATACAAATTCATGCCACATCAAAGACTAAGTGCAATTTCACATAAATAAGGAAAAAAGACAAAAAATAGGGGAAGGATACTTACCCTTGCTCTAGGCAAGTCTAAGGGGTTCCCTAGAGGGCTCAGGGAATATTACCCTCTAAAGTGGGTCAATTTTTTGTGTCTACATTTTATCCCCTCTTTGATGCATTTATGGCCTAATAAATGTGTTAAAGAAAAGATGTAAACACTTGCAAACAAAAGACAACAAGAAAAAATGGGGTGATTGGTTAGAAGAAAGGGATGGTGCAAAAATGGTGTTATTTCGAACACTTTCAAGTTTTTGCACGTAAAACAAAGCATTAGGGACATTAATGCCTCTAAGGCTAGGGTGTTCCCTTGAGTTTTATGAGGTAGTCGTTCCTCATAAAGAATAAAAAATGCAGACTCAAAAGAAGAAGCGAGGAGAAACAAAAAGGGAAAAGACGCACAAAAATATGGTTAAAAGTGAAAAGGGGGTAAAACCCTAATTCATTTTAACCATGTGAGAAAGCAAAAGAAGAGCTATGGAGAAATGGGGGAGATGGTGCTATCGGTACACCGTTATACGATCGTGAGGGGAAAATCTAGTACAGAAGCAGAGCGAGCACAGGTAGGGTCGAAAACTACTCTTGTAATTTGAATTTTTGTTCATTTTTTTTGTAATTTTAGGGCAATTTTCCACCAAAGGCGATGGTTTTACCGTGTATGACCCGAGCGCAATATCGCGGTTCCAACCGTGATTTTTCCTTGGGTAGTAGCGATGAAATCATACATAGTGAAAACAACCATGCACAATTTCATGAAATAATACCTCACGGATGCGAGGCACGATTTTGCTTTGGAGAAATTATGCCCTTGAAAAAATAGGTACGATTTCACCTAAAAGGGAGAAAAAGAGAAAAAGAAGAAGAAAAGAGAAAATAAAAAAAGAAAGGAAGAAAGAAGGGAAATAGAAAAAAAAGGATGCAAGCAAACAACTTAGGAGATGTGAAATTTAATTTTGCAATGATTAATATTTTGATTTAATATAATGTTATTTTAATAGGTTAAAATTGACCCATGTCAATTTACCCTAATTCAAAAACATTCAAAAATTAACCAAAATTGATTTTTAACCTTTTGCCTCAAATTTTTGTGCCCGTAGTAAGTTTGTTTTTAACCCCTTTGATAATATCGGCTCTATCTAAGCAATATCAGATGTTCGATCCCAGATCAGACTTTATTTTGTAATATCGAATGTCCAATTTCGACTAAAACAAAAAATACCCATAATAGCAAAATGCTAAAAAATTGTTTCAACATCCTTCATTCGTATCTGGCCAATGATGCGGACATTACGGTATTGGATTAGTCGATATCACCTAGATTGGGAGAAGTTGTAACCCCCTATGTTTTTAGCCCAACCCCCTAACTTACCTTGCCTATTTAATCCAGACACTCCTCTTGGATTCCCCCTGGTTCTCCCCAGCTCTCAAGCATTCTTGCATCCTTTGCATTTTGTGTTTCTTGTTATTTTCATAGTCCTTTTGCAGGTTTGGAGATTCGATAGTACACACCAGCTGGTATGGTATGGGATTATACATTCGATATCGCCAGAATAAGTTTGATATTGCTTGGGGATAATTTCAAACCTTCTGTTTGCATTTCTAAACTTTTTTTTTGCATTTTAGGATCATACTTGTTATTATCATCTCATTTTTAGCATAAAATTTCATTTATCATATTTGGAGTTCACCACCATTGCATTGCATTTTGTTATTTTGCATTAATAGTATAAATCCATATTATTTCCTTTCAAATATTACATATAATAGGTTTCATATAATTTGGTTCATGTTTAATTAAGTTCATATTATATTGCAAATCTCTGTTTTGCTATCAATTTGTGAAACTATAGGTTTCTACTCAGATCGGACCTACCGATATCCAATCGGACCTGTCGTTATCAGATCAGATGTTTGATATTGCCCTGTAGAGTCCAATATTACCTGCAACAAGAAAAAATGTTCAACATCAGTCATCTGGATTGAGTAAGATTGTGAAATCTATTTCATAATTAAGCACTACATCTATTTATCTTTTTTTACTCTGTTGTATTCATTTGAATCTAAATTGCATATAGTATAGGTTAGTTGAATTTGGCCAAACTAGGTGAATGCGAGTTAATTAAAAGGAACACATAAAACAAACTCCTAACATAGGCATGGAAACTGCCATATAAATATTTTCATGTGAACCCACCCAATCCATAAAAAAATCACCAAAGAGGGCATGACTTCAATGCCTATCCTATATATATAAACACAAGAAAAATCCAAAAATATCATTAGTCAAACTTGCATATTCTAGATTCATTTCTTAGATGTTAGATTTCAACATAGGAAGAGTTGTAATCATAGATTTTAGATCATTATTATCTACACAGGAAATCTCTCTAGTGGTTGAAAACTCTAGTATTCCATATCAAGAACAGTGGACTAAAATTTGGAAGAGACTTGACATTATAAAATCCAACACACCAAGACTTAGTTAAATTAAGATATTAGACATAGCTAGAATCCTAAAACCCGATAATTCTCTCATTAATTTGATATTCAAAGATCATGTGAAAGGTGGTTAGCTGATAAGAGAGCAAGCATTTATTCATCTATTACACTTTTGAGGATTATTTTGAAAATTCTATAACTATACATCAATTTCTAGCCCACATAGAAGATCATGAGATAGTCCTAGAAAACATGAGAAGATATCAAAGAACTCTTAGAGCTATCCATTTTTATGAATATTGTCACGAAATATATTTTTATGCTCAAGACTCTGAAATTGATAGCATCGCAATAGCTCACTTCCTCAAATTCCTAAAAGCAAACTTTCAATTTGAAGAAGAGCACTATATGACTCCTGAAGAACTTGAGCCTATCAATGACATTTATAAACTAGTTCATAAAAACTAAGTTTGTTATTTAGAATATTATAATTCTTGTTTTTAATTTCTACTCAAAACAAAAAACAAAAACCAAAAACAAAAAACAAAAATATAATATATATCTACAATATTTACATAGGTATATATAACATATATACCCAAAAATTAAAAACATGTATATATATATATATATATATCACTAAAAAATAAAACACCCTAAAGATAAAATGCCTAGAATCCTACGAAATGGTAAAAAAATAGAATCTGATGAGCTAGATCAATAAAACCTTGATGATAGGGTAATTATTGAAGATGATAAACTCACAGAACAAGGTGAAAATAATAGAGAAGGGGAAGAAGAGGACGACGATCCTAACAAACCTTTTGTAGATCCTCAAGGCAATGTTTGTTTTAAATCTGTCCAACATTTTGATGACTTTCTAAAAATTAATATAGATCAAATCAATTATATGTTGGAAATAGTTAATTTACTTCCAATGGGATATTATTCAATAAAGGCCACTGTAGAAGTTGCTTTTCGATTGCGTGCGAATCCAATGACATAAATAAATAGAACAAATCAAGATCAAGCTGGTCCATCTCAAAACAACAATCAAAACATATATTAGAACACTCAAAAACTAGCAACACAATCAAATTAAAAAAAACAACAACATTCTTCTTCATCTCAAGCTCCTAATCAACAAGCATATAAGAAGATACAAAATGCTAGTCATTATCAAAATAAAATTCAACAAAATGCAATCCCATATAAAATCCATAATATCCTTCCTACAAATACTCTACATAATATTATTTCTATTGTTAATCCTTATATGACAACAAATCCATATCATCAAATGCACAATAGTATGATAACAAAAAATCAATTTAGTGAGAAATTGCAAGGAGTTGAAGCCTTTGTCAAACACTTAGCTTCACATCTAGATCAAATAGATCCTTACGGTCCATCATATAGTTATAGAGAGATGTGTAGTCAACCATTGGATCCTATTGTTGTTGCTCAACCTTACCCCAAACATTTCCCCATGCTAGTCCTTCCAGTATATAAGGGAACCAAATATCCTATTGAACTTCTTCATATGTTTAGAACAACTTGTCATGATTTTTTATATGATGATTTTTTGTTGCTAAAGATGTTTCCTAAAAGACTCGAAGGCATGGCCTTATAATGGTACTATCAATTACCAACTAATTCCTTGAGAAAATTTGAAGAGACAGGGGAAATTTATGTTCATCAATTTAGTGCCTACATAGAAATATATGTCGCTATTAAGGATTTATATAACTTAAAACAAGGAAAATATGAAAGTTTTTTTGAATTCTTAGCTAAATGGAGACAACTTCTAGGGAAATTGCACTTTGTTTTACCTCACTGAGAAATGTTGGAAATCTTCATTGGTAATTTACAAGAACAGTTATCCTATGAACTTGCTACTACTACAGTAACTTATTTTGATCAAGCTATAGACTTAGCAATAGAGGTAGAAGAAGCCCTTATTAAAAGAGGACAATTCAAGAAAATGATGAGGATAAATATTCTAAAAACCAATATAAAAACAAACAAGTAGTAGGTGATGGAGTTACCGATAGTAGAAAAACCTCAAAAATCAATATTGTTGAAGCTCTAAAGAAATTTGTGTCAAATATTTCTGATAAAACTCCAAGAGAATTTACAAGATTGAATCAGCCCTTGAACTTGATTCTACCACAATTACTAGAACAAGGTTTAATACGATTGCTAGAAATTCGACAACTAGATACCACTGCAGCTGGATATAGGGCTGATTGACATTGTAATTTTCATTGAGTGGATGGGAATTCAACTAATTCTTGTAAATTATTGAAACATATGATACAATATCTAATTTATAAAGGTAAAATAGAAGTAGAAAAGTTTTTTTCAAACAATAGTCCTCCAAACAATACTCAAAAGCAACAAACACAAAATGCTAATCAAAATTTAGACATATTCCAACATCCTTTACCCAATCATGATAAAGAGGTTATGAATCAATTAGACCATCACAATGTCCCTCCTCCAACTTGATATGTGGGAAAAATTAGAAATTTATTACCCCATAAAAATTTACAAAATTCTTATGTGCCTACTCAATCTGCAGTCACAATTAGGCCCATCCAAAATTTTCAATCTTCATCTTCAGAAGACACTAAGAGTGGCACATAAAATGAAACATAAAGTGAAATGGAAATTAATTTTAATAATGCAAATAGTTCTAAAGATGAGTCAGATCCAATTATTCCTATCACAGATCTATTAGTTCCAAAATAACCATTTCCTAGAAGAATGACCACTCGCCCTTCATCTCAATAAACACTTTTATTTGAAAAAATAGTGAATGCTAGACCTCACTTTGGTTACATACAAAACAACAAAATTGTGGATACTATTGGAGCTATCACTAGAGAAAAAGTTCAAAACCAAAATTCTCAATCACAAACACAAACAACAAATGAAAAATCACCTTATTTTGTGTTAAAAGCACCCACAAAGGGAAATAATGTATCAAATCCACAACAAAAACCTCCTTATGACATTAATGAACAATTAGCTAATATTATAGCCAAAATTTCCCTTTTAGATCTCCTAAGAACTTCATCTATACATAGAGAAGAATTAATGAGTACCTTAAGCAAAATTATGGTACCTCAAGACATAGAACCCAATGTTGTGGTCAATGTTGTAATTTCCCAAGGGATAAATTATGTAGAGTTTCATGATAAGGACATTCCTCCTCAAAGTATGTATAGAGATAACCCTTTATACATCACAACCTTAATTGGGGATGTAGGTGTCAAAAGAGTTTTGATTGATAATGGATCATCATTAAATATATGCACATATGACTTCTTTCAAAGGTTTGTATTTGGAACTAAAGATTTAAAAAGAACTGAAATGATTATCAAAGCCTTTAATGATGAAACCCAAGAAACTTATGGATTATTTTATATCCCATTGTAATTTGGTCCAAGAATTTTAGATACGATCATGTTTGTTGTATCTTGCCTTGCATTGTACAATATTCTTTTAGGTCGACATTGGATTAATACAATGAGAGCCATACCTTCTAATTTACAACAATGTGTTAAATTTGAATTTAAAAATCAATTGGTCACTATCCATGGTGACCCCAAACCCTTTGACATGTGTGCAATGGAAGAACCAATTGGAGTCCCATTTTGTCCTACTATATCTTCAACAAACCCTAGTCCTCTTAAGAATCATTCTTCACAAACCAAACCCACATCATATTGTACCAAAAATAAAATAGATAAACCTTCTACTTCATATTACCTTTCAGATGAAGTCTTACTGGATTTATCTACAATATTAACAACTTCATAGCATACTAATTCTACTACACAAAAATCCCATGTATTATCCCAATTACCACCATATCCTTAGACTATGGAATTACCATGAAAGTTAGGAAGCATCTGTCATATAGGGATTTGCACCTTTATCTACGTAGGATATGACCTTGGCAAAATTAATATTAAAATGAGCTTTACTCTTGATTAAGATGGGTTTACTCGATATTATTTTTCTCATGGATATGTGAAGTCAAAACAAATGATGTGTAACATGGGTTATAAGGATAAAGGTTTAGGTCCTTTTGAAAATGGTATACATGAACCTTTGGAAATAGAGGAATGGTCTGCCCAATGTGGTATTGGTTATATCCCTACAAAAACTCAAACATTCCCTTTTGAGGATGATGATCATTTGGTGACATATGGAGAGTACCTAAAACATCAAGAATATTTAAAAGCAAATAAGAAGACACATTTTTGCAACATGTTATCAATAACATATCCAAAAATGATTGCTTCCCTGGATGAATATTTAGAAGGAGATATCTTCCACAATGTTTCTCTTGAAAACATTATGAGGAATGGATTTTTCTTTGATGGGTCTATACCATGTATAGCCCATGTTCAAAAAACAACCCCACTGGAGGAATTAGCCAAGTTAACCTTAGAAGAATTACAGTAAATGGGTGTCTCACTTGATCCTCCTAACTTTGAAAGGAATTTGAACATTGTAGTAGAAGATGTTTTACATGTCAATATTGGGACATAAACCAACCCTCTCCTAGTTAAAATTGGAGCTGAATTAAGTGAAGAAAGATAGAATAAACACATTGTAATGCTCACATAATATGTTGATGTCTTTTCTTGGACATATACATATATGCCTGGCCTATATTCTTCTGTTGTCATGAATCATTTAGTGGTGTGCCTAGATGCAAAACCCGTAAAAACAAAACTTAGAAAAATGCATCCCAAAGTAGAAATATTAGTTAAATATGAATTACAAAAAATTTTGGATGTTTTTTTTATCCAAGACATTGATTATACCGACTGGATGTCAAATGTTTTCCCAATAATAAAAAAGGAATCCACTAAAATTAGAGTATACAAAAACTTTAGAGACATAAATGCTACATGTCCTAAGGATGTTTTTGCACTCCCAAACATGGATCAAATTATAGATTTTATAGTCAGGAGTGAGATGTTATCCCTTATGGATGGTTTTTTAAGATATAACAAAATTAGAATAGCTCCTGAAGACCAACCAAAAACTGCTTTCATTGCACCTTGGAAAACTTTTTGTTGTAAAGTAATTTCCTTTGGTTTAAAGAATGCATGTGCAACTTATAAAAGAGATATGACGTATATTTTTCATGACATGATGTACAATATCCTACATGACTATTTATATGACATCATAGCTCTCTCAACTAAAGAAGATCATATCACTAATCTAAGATGAGTATTTGATAGACTTAGAGATTATAAAATTTGCCTAAATTCGAACAAATGTGTATTTGGAGTAAAATCTAGAAATTTTTTAGGATTTATCATCTCTATGCATGGCATAGAGATTGTAGACACCAAAATCTAGCCACTTGTAAGTCATCTATACCTTCCTGTTAGCCACATGTCAATCATTCATCCTTCCCGCCATTATTTGGCCCAAATCCACACTTTCCCGCCATTATTTGGCCCAATTTCACCTTTCCCGCCATTTTTCATCCCCAAATTTATTTAAATTAATATTTATATATATTTTTTAATATTTTAATATATTTATAGATAAAAAATGAATCAATGCTTTAGAGCATTTGCGATTTTATCAAGACCGATTGAAACGTGCTTACAATGCCAAAGTTCATCTAAGAGAATTTCAAGTAGGGGATCTTGTCCTTAAAGAGAATCAACAAAACACCAATGCATTGTCGCATATTCGAGATAAATTCACGGCTAATTGGTTAGGTCCATATATGGTCACTGAAAGAGTGGGTAATGGAACTTATAGACTTGCCAGTTTAGAGGGAGAGGAAGAACCCGAACCACTTAATGTTATACACTTGAGGGCATTCTACGCATAGTTTGAATTTTATATGTACATATATACATGGCTTGTACAACAACAAAAAAAAAAACAAAAAAAATAAAAATAATTTGCATTTCATTGTTAGTTGCATACATCTCATTCAAAAACATTTCATTCCATGTGCATACATCTGATTGAAAACCATAACATTTCATTTTCAGCCATAGTTGCATATCATGTTAGAGACCATTCTATCTTTTGGATATAAAATTTGGTCAAGAAAAAGTCATGTTGCCTTAATCAGGGGCACCTTCATAAAATCCATCAAACCGAATTGTCATTCGTACACCCATTTTCCATTTGCACATATTTACATTGCCAAAATGTTTTCAATCACTCAGCCATTCCTAGTGTTTTAAGCAAACTTTGAAATGCATGTCAAAGTTCTCTAGGGCCATATCACAAATTACACTAAATAAAATCTTGAGTATTGGGAAATGATTTCAAAAGCGGTCTTGAACCTATCACATTTTCACATCTTAAAAACATCTTGTGTCAAAGAGAGATAACACCATCCTTGGGTTGTTCCTTGAAGTGAAAAGGGTAATCCTCGTTTGTCCTATCATGCAAACATAGTCCATAAAACAGTGATTCTTACCACTATCACAAGCAATCACAAAATATAAATATAAACAAAGTAGTAAGGATAGGGTAAAATTCTCATCATACTTCAGTTGAGAATACGATTCCCCAAAGTTCTAAGGAAATGAACATTTTTCACACACCACTGATCCCAAATAAGTTGTAAGGATCGTACTACTTGTCCAGATCGTACGGATAGGTAGTCATCCCCAAGGCTTACAAAGGTCAAAAACAACATGAAATATGGAGTTAACTTTCACTGGGGCTATAGACGCTTGACTGGCAGTGGAGTATACTCATTGCGTGGCGACATGTCTCTCCTCAAAAAGAGACCTCTGAATGCTCATATGGACAAACTAGCTTCGGGGTCTTCTCCATAACATGGTTACCTAATTTATGCAAGATGAGGTTAATGAACACACTTGCACACACACAGGTTTTTGATTGCCTAGAGTCACTACCATGCTTCCGATTTGGTTAATGAACTCGCATGCACACACATTTGGTCCTAGTTGAATTAGGCAGTGTTAGTAAGTTTTTTTGATACCACTAGCATGTTTGAGTCTTTGTAAAATAGTCTTCCATATCAAACTCCATATCACCCTCCATATCTTCTTCCATATTCATGTCATTCCATACGTCATCCATTCACAAGCCACCAAGTTCGGTGCCCCTGATTAAACAATTATGATAACAGTTCGCTAAATATAACTATCTAAAAGTATGAGTGCTTCTTAGTGCATATTTCATTTACTTAGTCTCGCATTAATCATCTATAAGTTTGCATTCCATTCCATCACATATGCATCAAAAACATTAAAACATATAAAAACATGCATCACAAAAACATAAGCATTCACACAAAAGAGAGTAAAACACCAAATAAATAAAAGCCATGTATATATATATATGTATAAATGTCAAACTGTACAATGAATTCCAAAAGGCTACAATATACAATAGAGCACCAAGGCTCATCCCCGGAATGATAGGGGAGAATCGGTGTCGTGCCTCTAACACCCTAAGCTGCAAAACAACAAAACAAAAATTTGTTACAAAATTTTTCAAAAAAAAAAACACATAATAAGTACTTGCTTAAATGAACAAATACCTCAGTTGGCTGCACTGGTGCGTCCGCTCCCATCTTTGCCATAGCTCCCGCGTGCTTCACTTTCCCACACAACCTTTCACTCCACTTCACTAGACGCACTTCTCTTAAGCTCGAACGCACAAATGAGCGAAATTCTCGCTGAAACTATTTAAATAGCTGATTTTGGCACCCTTAAACGCAGTGGGGCATTTCATGGTGCATTCAGACACCGTGCTACATTTACAGAGCGCCTAAACACCGACGGGCGTCTCTGCCACCCCGAAATGCACACCGACGTTTGGTGTCAGTATTGAATAAAGGAACAAAACTTGCAAAATTGAAGCTTACCTCCTCCAAATTTCATCAAATTGCATTCATCCATTCTTCTTATCATAATAAAACATTTTGTGAAGGTTACAACAGTTTTGGACACAAATTTTGTCATTTCGCTCAAAAAGCGCATCATTAATCATTGTTTTACAAATTGGGCTAAAAATATTCAAAACCTTCACAAAATTAACCACATTCATCAATTCTTCTGATCTATCGTCAATTTCATTCTTCTTTCATCATGCATATTTTTTCCAAATCAAATTAAAGTAAACCTCGTATCTAGTGGTATATTCTATCACCTTGGCGATTGCAGCGATTTGAATCCATGCAATTCGATAAGAGGATTAAACCACCATAAGGACACTTACCATTTATCATCATCAATTATTTCACTGTTCGAAAATTTGAAATCAATTTTGGGTATTCTACTTTTCAAGTGACCTCATACCAAGATTAATTTGCTCAACAGTTGTCATTGATGGCCTAGTTCATGGGGCCTTAAACATGGACAATCTTTAAAATCATCATTATTTTGAGTCTTTCTAGAGATTGAGGCTACCTAGGTTGATTGGTTACGACCCGAGGAATTATACATACAGTCACTAGGAGCATCTCTGAGTTCTGGAATCTTTCATGCATCTTTCATCTTTGCATATCAATGGCGCCAACAAGGCAATTTCATCAACAGTATGGATGCACACACAGGAGTTGGGGCATCCGTTATCAATTTTTAATTTTTTTTATAGTGGAATTCAACTTACATGATCATGGAATTTATAGTTTGGCAAAAATCCTTTTATAACCGTTGGGGCAGAAAACGGTCCATCTTTCACATCACTCATATCGTCTTCAATCATATTCTTTTTCGGTTTGTACACCAACCCCTTTTTTGTTGGGACATAAACAGATGGTTCATACACCAACCCTTTTTTTTCACCGTTGGGGCAAAAACGGTTCATTTTCTTCCGAATTTCTTCCAATTGGCTTGTGAGAACCATTCTCGCTCGCCAATTGAGGGGGTAAGCTGAAAATTTTTAAATATTCTTTTATTCTTTGGTCTTCAAAGTTGTGCTTTAATCTTGAGAGAGAGTTGCGTCTGATCCAGCTTTTTAGGTGTCTTAAGTTTTTGTTCTGCATTATGTCTTCACACAAAGCAGCTCAAAAAGGGGCATCTGTAGACACCAAAATCCAGCCACTTGCAAGTCATCTATACCTTCCTGTCAGCCACATGTCAATCATTCATCCTTCCCGCCATTATTTGGCCCAAATCCACCTTCCCGCCATTATTTGGCCCAAATCCACACCTTCCCGCCATTATTTGGCCCAATTTCACCTTTCTCGCCATTTTTCATTCCCAAATTTATTTAAATTAATATTTATATATATATTTTAATATTTTAATATATATATATAAAGATACTTTAAGTGATTTAATCTGAGCCGTCCATCCTTCTTAATTCGTTTCACAACCTAGATTTATTCTCTACCCTTGGATCCACTTTAATATTAGCCACACGTTCAAAGTGTCGTTAAAACCCTAAAGTGTGCCCTAAGAGTAGATTATAAATAGAGCCACCTTGATGGCTCAAACCCTACTTCGATCTTGGCTATCTTTGCTATCTTTGCTATCTTTTGGACCGATCTCTTCTATTTCATCTATCTCTTCAGCCATCCATCGCCGCATCCGTCGCCAACTTCGCCGCCATCTCTTCTGCAGTACTCTGCAGAATTCCCCATTCTTGTCACAAGTGCCCACAGGCGTTTACCCGCAGCCATAGACTCAGACCAACGTCTGAAACCTTGATCCAGAAGCATGCGGGCGTTCAGCGAGTGCACCAGGGCGCTTTCTGCAGCCGATTTGACAGCCACATTACTTCCAGATGTCGCCTGGTCTAGCCGCGTTAACGGAGAACGGTATAAATCGGCTTTAAAGCAAGTAACTTATTTTCTTTTATTAATCTGTTGTTGAATTCATGCATTCTATTTTTCTAGGGTTTTAAATTGTTTCTGAGGGCTCACACAGTGGAGCCCTCTTATTAATTTCTAACTCCTTGATAGTGTTAATGTGTGCAGGGTTTTAATGGCAGATATGGTGTGTTGATAGCAGTTGTTTAAGCTGGAGTGGTCCGAGCTACAGGATACAACAAAGCCCACTCACCTTGTTGGGGTTAAAGATATATTCTTTGGAGATGCCACCCATTGTTCCAGCTAGGGTTTCGGAGAACCCTAGCACAAACTATAATTTTTGTATCACGAAAAGGGTTACAGGCCCTGTTGTACTCAAAAGGAGTTTTTAAACTCCGTTGATTAATAAAAATCGTTTGTTTTGTACAACTGTGTTTTGTCTTACTTTTTATCGTGACTTCTTTATCTTTTGTTTGGCGTTGTATCTTTAATCTACAGAGATATATACCCTCAAGATTAATGCTATCATTGATATGCCACCACCCAAGAATATATCAAAATTAAGAACTCTGCAAGGTAAACTTCAATCTATCCATCACTTCATTGATAAATTAATAGACAAAACTTGACCTTTTCTTAAGTTACTTAAGAAAAATATCCCATTTCAATGGGATAATTATTTCCAAGAAGCATTTGAAGCCCTTAAACAATATCTTCTTACCCCTACAATGCTTGTCCTGCCTAGACCAGAATGCCCTTTTATTTTGTATATTTCTACTTTTGAGCTTGCATTAGGGGTAATGTTGGCTCAACTTGATGATGATAAGAAAGAATGAGCCACTTATTATATAAGTAGAACATTAATAAGTTATGAAACATGTTATACACCCATAGAGAATATTTTCTTGGCAATCGTGTTTTCACACAAAATTTATGCCATTATATGCTTAGCCAAAAGATGTTTGTCATTGCTAAATCTAATCCATTAAGATATTTTATGAGTAGACACTACTTATCAGGATGCATAGCTAAATGGTTTCTTGCTCTAAGTGAGTTTGAACTCATATTTATTGGTCAAAAATCTATCAAATACAATGTTATATCTGATCAACTTGTTGCTGCTCCTCTTGAGTCTACTCATCCTTTAACCATCGAATTTCCTTATGAGTGTCTTAACTTAGAATAAGATCATTCTGAGTCTTGGTCCTTATATTTTTATGGAGCTAGATGTATGAGTGGTGCAGGAGTAGACATCACATTAATATATCCACAAAAGCATCTTATTCCCTTGTCATTTAAACTTCAATTTTCTTGCACAAATAATACTATAGAATATGAAGCTCTAATCCTTGGGTTACAAGAAACTTTAGCTTTAAAAATTAAAACTTTTATTAATATTTGGAGATTCCCAGCTTGTGATAAATAAAATCACTAATGTATATCAAACATGAGATGAGAAACTTTATCCCTACAAAAAAATATGTTTTAAAATTATATCTTTATTTGAGAAAGTAACTCTTGAAGCTATCCCTCATACTAGCAACTGTGTTGCAGATGCCATGGTTGTTGGCACATATTTGTTGCTACAATAATAATTCATTAACTTCAAGAGCCTACCTCATCAAAATCCTATTTGGAACCATTAGATGTGTTTTTAAATTAATGAGATAACTCCAGAACCTTGGTATACAAACATTTTTAACTTTATTCAAAATGGTACTTTCCCAAAAGGACTAGATAGAAATCAACATAGGTTGTTACGTAAGCGAGCTGTTCACTTTGTGCTTATTGAAAATACTTTATATAAAATGTATTTTTAATACATTCTCTTAATATGCATAAATTTAGAAGATTCTAAGAAGGCGTTAAGCGAAGTCCATGATGGATCTTGTGGAGGTCACTTTAGTGGAAGTTCTATTGCTAAAAAAACTCTTACAAATGGGTTACTTTTGGACTTCCATGGAAAAATATGCCAATGATTATGTGTGGCATTGTGAAAAATGTCAATGAAATGCTCACCTTGTTCATGCTCCTGCCCAATAATTTCAAACCATATCCTCTCCTTGGTCCTTCTCCCAATGGGGTCTAGATATCATTGGTAAAATCAATCTCATCTCTTCAGATGGCCACAAATTCATCATAACAACAACAAAAAATTGTACAAAATGGGTAGAAGCTATACCACTAGCTTATTGCATGGGAACCCAAGTATCTAAATTCATATTTAATCAAATTATTTGTAGATTTGGTATTGCATCAACCCTTATTTTTGATAATGGAACATGTTTTAAGAACAAAGATATTAAAAAACTTTGTCAAAAATATAAAATTCAACATCGATGGTCCACTCCATATTATCCACAAGGAAAAGGTCAAGCTGAAGCATCTAATAAAATTTGATCAAAATTTTAAAAATATTGGTTAATAAATTAGGTCGTGATTAGCATATGCAATTATATCCCACCTTGTGGGTTTATCGAACTAGTGTTCATACTCCTATAGGTGCATCTCCTTTTGTCTTGGTTTATGGTGCTAAAGCAGTTTTTCTATTTGAGTTAGAAATTCCTTCTTTAGCTCTTATGCTTCAAAATATCAAATTAGGAGATGAATATCATGCTAGAAGACTAAGGCAGTTGGAACTTCTAGATGAAAAGTGCATTCATTCTCTAGAACATCTTCGTGCTTACCAATAAAAACTCAAAAGATCATCTTCAAAGAAAGTTCATAGTTAATATTTTGAGATCGGTGATCTAGTTCTTAAAGAAAATAAAAAAAATACTAACGCTAGAAAATATCATAAAGGAAAATTTCAACCTAATTGGCTTGGGCCATTTGTCATCTCTGCAAAATTTGGATTGGGTGCATATCGCTTGGCTACTTTGGATGGAAAATATCTCAAAGAGCCAATGAACATAATGCATCTAAAAAGATATTGTGCATAACAAAAAAAATTCCATCATTGTATATAATTGTAAATAGCTTCTTCATCATTCAGCTTGCAATTATCATCAAATCACAAAACCACCAAAAAAGTAAAAAAATATGAAAATTTTCCAAAAATATGTTAAATTGTTGTTAAGTCTTTAGTTTGCATTATTGTGTGTTGTTTTCCAAAATTCAAGCCATATTTTATTTTCTTTTAGATAAACTCAAAATTTATCTAGAACCAATCACTTGATTCACAATTCTACTAAACCTTGATTTTATCATTTTGATTATAAATCTCTTTTGAACCAAAATCACTATTACTTCATTAAATAAAATTTTGAGTTTTGGGAACTGGTCTTGCTAATTTTGAACCAATAACACATTTTCACATTTTAAAATAATTTTTGTAAATTTTAAAAATGATACTACATAGTAGTCTTAGTTCCTTAAGCGAAAATTTTCCTTGCTATCCTATTATGTGCATGGTCTAGAATACCGAGAATTGGCAAAAGGACAAGTTCCCCCCTACCCAAATAAAATCCCTTGCTCCTTGTATAATCTAAGCAAGTATCCCAGAAAAGAAAAATAAAAAGTAATAAAAAGCAAGAAAAAGCAAAAGAAAAAGAGAAAAAGAAAGAAAAAGTATTTTTACTACAAAAGCAATAAAATACCCTTGTTCAAAACAAAAATCAACAAGAAATCCTTGTTCCAAGAAATTATAAGAAAATAATGGGATAATGAGCTTGAATCCCTGGAATTCCTCAGTCATTTGAACACCATGGGGGATCCTCATTTCAAGTTCGATGGCATCAATCCGACTTGGCAATGGTGGCATTCCTACACGTGGTGACATGTCTGTCACATTCATGACCTTATTTTGTACAGACCAATGTTCGCTTGTGGATTAGCTAGCTTTTGGTGACTTGACTTATATAGTAGTTTAGTACATTGGCATGCATAAAAATCATGGTTAATGAATCTTTCACTTGCACACACATTGGTTCATAAAATCTAGCTTACATCACTACCTTACTCAAAATTGGAAAATCAACTTCTCAAAGCACACACATTTGATTTTTGAGAGATTTTGTATATTATGTAAATCAAGATGGATAATGAACTCACACATCACACACTCGTTCTTGATAAATTTGAATTCATCCTAGGAATAATTTAAAATATTTCTTTGAATCTTGCTATAGAACATCAGTTTACAACCCATTTACATTAATCCTTACAAATCACTTCATTTTAGCAATTACAGTAAATATATTGTCTTCAAAATTTTCAATATACGACAATGATTTATTTCTAATAAAATTGCATTTTTAAACCACACAATAATTTTATCATGCATTGCATTTTTTACTTCGCAATGATGGTATAATTCCTAGTAATAATTTTCCCTCAAACTTCATACTAAGAATTTTATGCCTAGCACAAGTCATCCTTCCCAAATTTTCATGCTTAAATCACTCTATATCTCTCATAAATACAAATCTTTATCAACATATTTTCTATCAAAAAATTAATTTCTTTTAAATCGATATCTTCTTTCATCATCATAAAGTCTCAAGATCACTCTTGAGCCCTACAAAATTTTAGCATTAGCAATACAAAACTTCCTCACAATAGGATCCGCTTCATGACCTAGAGAGCATTGATCTCCACCAATGGTCATATAATAGCACAAAATTCTTTTGAGGTTCATTGCTAAATAATAAAATTTATCATTTCACAAAAACATCCTTTATCTTCCAAAAAAAATTTACAAAATCATTTATTCTTTTCAAGTTAAGCATGATAAAAAACAATATTCAAAAATCAAAAGCATGATTACAAAAAAGTATACAAACATAATAAGCGAATGCAACAACCCATAAATCAAATCATACAATGTTGTATAGACAAAAATATCAATATATATATATATATATATATCAAAATGTATAAAAAGGAGTCGAACTGGTATGCCACAATATATAAAATCAACATACTGAGTCACTAAGGGATATAGTACAAAATAATATACATCTATGGTCTCCTCAAGCTCCTAGAGCTTTGAGCCTCGTCATCCCCACCAGGTATCATGGTGGTCAAAACTCTGCCACCCTGGTAGTAGTAGCTATCCTGGTCATCGAGCAAGACATCGATCTTGAGCGACTCAGAGCTGCCAACTTCATGGGTAACAGTTGCCTCTACTCTATAGGTACTACTACAAAGTACAATCCCTAATAGAAGCCTACCATTTGAAGAGCTCAAACTAGCTCTCCCCCTAAACCACTCCATGATCGAGATGAATGGGAAGATGTCAGAGCAAAAGCCCTAGTTCCTTGAGCCAACTGAGCTCGTGCCTCTGCGAGCTCCACCTCTAAAGTCTGAACCCAATTCCTCAAACTCGCGTTCTCTACCCAAAGTTATGCCATCTTGCTGCTCTCTCCTACTTCCTATATCATCACGCCCTTCCCGGGCAAGTCAGGTCTTCCCTCCTACTAAGGAGATACTCTCCTCTCCTCCCTCTCCCCTATCTTAGATACTCTCTTCCATTTAATCTGGCTCTATTGCCCTCCCCTAGTATGAGACCCCTCTCTCCTAGGGGGTATCTATGTCCTCTACTACTACTAACTAAAAGAGCATCAATGTTGGGTAACCTATTGGATCGCCTGATGGATCGCACCTCTCAGCTTGGTAAGCCATGCGAGACGGATGCTAGCATACCACTACGGATACCTAGCAGTAACTCTGGAATCATCACCCTCTACCATTGCCACCACCTCATCATATGGATGAGGGCCCAGGAATTGAGCCATGTTTGGAGCACCACTCACTATTGTGATGTCTTGTGTCGACCTCAAAAAAATCACAACCCTAGTCCTAGGGATATCCTACTGCAATCTGAACTGATATAAGACTTGGTCTAAGCGATGCAACTCCACCTACACCTAATCCATACAAATCCAAATAACTCACCTCATGTGAGCTATATCAAACCCATCCTCTCCCCATCCTAGAATATCTCTCTAAGGCCTCCATCATATGTCATCTATAGTCAACTTATCCATCAACCTCCTAGCTACGTCAAGGCTAATATGACCCTGGTGCCCTCTACGCAGATACCAATAGAATACTTTGAGCCTCTCTATTGCCACTCTTATCAATGGTATCCCTATAGGTCTCCGCACTGATATGTGCTCCCAACACCATACCTGTAGGAAATAAGTAAGCACCAATACCTTACCTTTGCAGTAAACAACCCTGTGAAGTGTCCTATATAAATGATATAATATGTATGGACCCTAAGAAAACTGCACTCACTGGTCTTTCATATCAAAATAACCTCTACAACTATCCATGGAAGATGGTGATCAATGAGATGGTATAAAATTAGCCCTACCACTATGCCACTGAGAACGACTATCAATATAGATACCCTAGTTGTCTGACTGAGTCTCTCAATGCTACCTCCACCCTTCTCAAGTAAGAAGCTCAGATACTCAAAAAACCACTGCATTGTATGGCCCTTATTACCATATAGAGCTATAAACATGCCCCTAATAGGCACCCTGAGTATCCTACAGATGTTCTCTAGTGTCAGGGCCATCTCCCCTATTGGTAACCATAAACAGGAAGACCCCTGATACCACCACTCAGCCAATGCTATCAATAGCCTCAAGTCTATTGGGATTTATGGCATCTCTGCCACATGTATCAATATTGTAGCCTCTAGAGTAGCCATATCTACATCTGTAAGGGTAGAAAAATCTATCGAGAGACCATATTTCCACTCCCTATTCTTAAAAATGGTTGTCTACCAACAAACAAAATAAAAAATTAAACTTAGCAATTAATAGCAGCAACCAGATATGAAATCACGATATTGGATCTACTTCGGTGATATTGGCTTATTCGATATCACTGAAATAAGGCTGATATTATTGATATCATCCTCATTTTGATGATATTAAAACTATTTTTATGATATCGGCTTACCCGATATCATCGAAATTTGGTCGATATCATCAAAATCGGGTCGATTTTATCGAAGTAGACTTGATATCGTCAACACGGCTATGCGACGGTGGCCATGCCCTAAAAATATGAATTTAACAAAAATTAAATGCAAAAATACAAAATTCCTAAGATAAAGAGGTTTTTTATCCTTACCCGTATGCTCCCTGTCCTCGTTTGCACCTCATCCACTTGGTGTGTGACGTCCACCATTTTTTTTCCAGAGCACAATTCTAGCAACAACGAAAATGAAAATGAATTAAGTTTTACCCTAATTTTGTTATTTTATTTAATTTTACCCTAAACTTCAGAATTTTGAGTTTTTCATCAATGTAGAATTTGGTGTAAAAACTCAAGGGGGGTATCATACCTCAAGTAGTTACAGTAAAACTTGAAATTTCAACAAATTTTGCAATAAATTTTTATTTTCTCGTAAAACATGTCACCTTTTTCTTTAACGCATTTTCTTCAAAAATGCACTAAAGAGGGGGAAAAATGTAATAGCTAAAATTGACCCATGTCAATTTACCCTAATTCAAAAACATTCAAAAATTAACTAAAACTGATTTCTAACCTCTTGCCTCAATTTTTGTGCCCATAGTAAGTTTGTTTTTAACCCCTTTGACGATATTGGCTCTATTTGAGTGATATCGGATGTCCAATCCTAGATCAAAATTTATTTTTCAATATCAGATGTTCAATATCGATCAAAATACAAAATACCTAGAACAACAAATGCCAAAAATTTATTTCAACCTCCTTTGTTCGTATCTGGCCAACATTGCAGACGTTACGGTATCGGATCAGCTGATATCACACAGATTGGGATAAGTTGTAACCCAATTTGTTTTTATTCCAACCCCCTAAATTACCTTACCTATTTAATCTAGACACTCCCTGTTGTATTCCCCCTGGTTCTCCCTGGCTCTCAAGCATTCTCGCATCCTTTGCATTTTGTGTTTCTTATTATTTTCATAGTTCTTTTGCAAGTTTGAAGATCCGATAGCGCACATCGACTGGTACGGTACGGGATCAGATATCCGATGTCACCAGATTAAGTTAGATATTGCCTAGGGGTAATTTTAAACCTTTTGTTTGCATTTCTAATATATTTTTTTGTGTTTTAGGATCATACTTGTTATTATCATCTCATTTTTAGTATAAAATTTCATTTATCATATCTGGAGTTCACCACCATTGCATTGCATTTGGTTATTTTGCATCAATAGCATAAATCCATATTATTTCCTTTCAAATATTACATATAATAGGTTTCATATAATCTGGTTCATGTTTAATTAAGTTCACATTATACTGCAAATCCCTATTTTACTGTCAATTTGTGAAACTACAGGTTTCTACTCAGATCAGACCTACCGATATTCGATCGAACCGACCGATATCAGATCGAATGTTTGATATCACCCTCTAGAGTCTGATATTGTTTGTAGAAAGCAAAAATGTTCAACATCAACCATACAGATTAAGTAAGATCATGAAATTTATTTCATAATTAAGCACTACATCTATTTACCTTTTATACTCTTTTGTTTGTTGTACTTATTTGAATATAAATTGCATATAGTATAGGTTAGTTGCATTTGGAAAAACTAGGTGAATGCAAGTTAATTAAAAGGAACACATCAAACAAACTCCCAACCTATACATGGAAACTACCACATAAATATTTCCTAATGAACCCACCTAATTCGTCGAAAAATTGCCAAAGAGGGCATGACTTCAAGTGCCTCTCCTCTGAGGTGTAGACCTATCATTTTCCCATTCCCCTTCGATGCACAAATCCATTAGACTAAAGGAAAGGAGTGAGAAAATTTTAGAGCTACAGTAATTAATTAATTTTAACTAATTTTACTGATGGAAACATTTTTATTTTGTTTTTATTGCATATTAGGGTACTCGAGAGCCATGAGTGGCAAGCAAACTCCTTCGAGGTAGAGCTAGAGGCTCTCGAACTGGTGGAGAGGGATACACTAGAGGAAGTAGGACTAGACCACCTGGTGAGGCTACCTCGAGTAGAGGTAGATAGGGATCTGATGATAGCATTAGCAGAGATATGGTACCCGAAGTCATCTACCTTTCAGTTTCCTACGGGAGATATGACCACCACAATGGAGGATGTATGACACATCTTATGCATCCCTATTAGAGGGACCATATTTTACAGAGTGCAAGGGAGACCAAAAACCTTGCAATGATTTTTGAGAGGCTAGACCCATCAAGTGCATGAGAGAACCAAAGTCATAGATGACTTTGTGGGGTGGTATGGGGCGGACCCATTGATGATCATTCTCTACAAGGTGGTTGAGGGTATGCTGATGTGCCATACTAGTAGGTGAAATCTACCATGGGTTATGGTAGGTGTAGTGGCAAATATGTGAGACTAGAGAGTTAGATTTACTTGGGTTTGATTTGTGTTGGCCCGCTTGTACAGGATGTTATACAATATTGTGTACAAGTGGCATACAAGTACAGTGTGCACAACTTTGCTCTAGGTATAGAGCTGGGAGCACCTAGCAATGTAGAGATTGGATTCACTGCCAAGACCATTACCTAGCACAAAGATACCAATAGCATATAGATGTCTAGATCCCTAGAGTAGGCCACGAGGACCTATGTTGGATATTTGCCACTAGCAAGGTAGATAGTAGATGAGTTGAGGCCAAGATAGTATGGTGGCCCTGGCATCTACATCCAGGATAGGCTGAGGATATGATGGAGCTAGTGAGGATCAAGAGGATCAAGTGGCTAATGAAAAATAAGGGGAAGCCAAAGCTCTTTCGATTTGATCGAGTCCTAAGGTAGTTCAGGATCTTGTAGGGCATCCAAGACCTGGGGGATTATTGGTATCGAAGAGTCTATCAGGACCTAGTAGGGCTAGGACGTAGACCCAACCTGACCAAGTGGGATTATGAGGACTTAAACAATCCTCCTTACATGGATCGTAGGGTGGATGATGTGAGAGTGGCCTTCAGCTACTGGTAGTGGTATAGAGGATTCATGCCTCGTAGGGTCTTCTCACCATTTTTGATATAGAGGCACTAGGTGATGGGCCTACCATGTAATGAGCATTTAAGAGGTAGCTCACAAAGCCATAGAGAGGGCTCAATAGACCAAAAACTTTGAGATAGAGGTAATCTTAGTTTCAAATTGAGTTGGTGATAGAGGACACTAGTGCTACAAGTATTAGGGAGGTAGGGGCATCTAAATTTACCCCCACAGAGGTCAGGGTACTACCAGGTGGAGGATCAAGAGAGACCTCCACATCAATAATAGCTAGCTAGGGTTAGGCTTTAGAACAAGGGGATATGAGGGAGGATGCAAAGGTGCTATGGGTACATGTGGTGACTCTATAGAGGTAGGTGGACCTACTTCATGAGGACAAGTCTAAGAGGATCGAGGCACTATGAGGCTCGTTGAATATTTTATAAAGGAAGAGGGATGTGACCCAAGTAGAAGTCGATCGTACTCAAGGGGAGCTGGACCTTCTAAATACAAAGCACCAAAGGGATCAAGCAAAGGGGATGGCTATTATTTGAAGTAGCTTGGCTAGCAATGGATTTTACCTTCTACAGATGAAGCTAAAGAGGGCAGGGCAGAGGCTGGAGGTGGCTATTCAATGAGCCATGTTTTACGATACTATGTACTACTAGATAGTACTATATGGGTAGAGAGTAGAACTCCCTCCATCCCTCTAGTCAGCTAGTATATCACGATATCAATCATGGACATTCTTGACTTCACCATTTGTGGGTATGTGGTTGCTTGGACCACTCCTCTAGGTGGAGCAGAGGAGACATGCTCTCAAACCTAGAGCTAGGGAATAGGATTACATACCAATTTTGATTGTGGTATGCATCCCTAGAGATTGGTTGAGTGTACTAGGAATGGACTGTGGTACACCAACCAGACATGACTATATCTCTCTCTTTTTCATCGAGTAACACATAGCTACTTTTTTATATATTTTATGAATGTGTGCATGTGATTTTAATTGTTATCTTAGATTCTCTTTAATTTTATATTTTATGCATGCAATCTATCTTAATAAAAGGTAATATGAAATGCATGGATGAAAATGGATGGAAGAAAGGAAAACATGAGAAAATACAAGGAGACCAACAATATGAAGAATAAGACAATCCAAAGGTCAACCATATGAAACAAAGAAGGATGGGTAAAATATAGTATTGAAATTAGCATAGATCGTAAGGGACCAATGTGACTATATACAATGAATCATACCAAAAAATAAGGGAGCTAAACCTGCTATGGGTGTAGTGCTCACCAAGAGGGATGAGGTTTTGGATTCTAACTCGCTATGGGTGGTTGCTCGCTAATTGACTATTGTGGGGCGATTAATCACTAGGATGTATATCGATGCCTACTGAAAATGGCCAAGGAGCTTATATTGTAGTGGGGTGTTGAGCTCACTGAGTCAAAAGGGAGTATAACCCGATAGAAGATCATATCAAATAAGATACCTACTAGTGTGTATAACTATCCCATGTGGGGTGTAATATAAGGATAATAAATATATATTAGGTGAGTGCTACCCCTGTTGGACATTTTGAGTCCTCTAAGTCAAAGTTGTCATTGATGTCACCTGATAGAGTTATCACTCATATCAAGGAATTCGACAAGAAATAAAGTCGCCCAAGTCATCCAGGAAAAATCTTCATCAGTGCAAAAGTGAAAGGAAAAAGGCTCCATAATATTTTAATATTATTGGGAGCACAAGTTAAATGATTGGTTTATAAAAACCCAAGATGGGTTATTGCAAAAGTTAAAAAGGAGGTTTAATAATTATTTATAAATCATTTAAATTCACAAGGAATTTAAATTTTATAAATAATACCAAGGTTGGGCATTAAGACAAGGTTCTAAGGTTTTATTAAACCTAAGGTTGGCTCTTTAAGACAAAGTTCTAAGGTTGATTTTAATTTATAATATTTAAATTTAAAATTAAATTTAAATTTATTATAAATTAAATCACGCCGACGTCGAATTCATTCGAAGCACCGACGTGATGCTAAGGAAGGCAAAAGGCATTATATAAATGCCAAACAAATTCATTTACCAAGTATCCCTTGCTATTGTTTTTGAAGTGCATGCGAAAGAGATTTTTGTTTCGAAAGCCTTACGATTTTCGTGAAGGTTAAAGTTGTGAAGATTCGGAAGCCCTAAGCGCAAAGGCCAGCGTGGCCTAGTGGTATGTTGGCTTGGTGCTAAGGAGGAGGTTCTGAGTTCGATTCACGTGAGGTCTATTTTTGGATTGCAAGGAAGAAGCGCTCTACGCGCTTGTTGTTTTTTGGAGGTTCGTTGTTCAAAGATATTGCATGGTGGACGTGCCCTTTTAGACACGTCACGGTGCATGGCCCAACGATGGCTTGGCTGCGGCTAAGGCATTGGGAAGAAAAAAGTCGGGGGATCGAATCCCATCGAGGGCAAGGCAAGTAAATTTAATTTTTGTTTAATATTTTAATTTCTGCCAAGGTTGCCTAAGGAGAAATAAGGTTATGGTATGCCCTAGGAAAGATAGAGATTTTTGTTGATTTTATTTTTGGAAGTATATCAT
The DNA here is from genome assembly GCA_028583015.1 of Wollemia nobilis. Lineage (NCBI taxonomy): Eukaryota > Viridiplantae > Streptophyta > Pinopsida > Araucariales > Araucariaceae > Wollemia > Wollemia nobilis. The sequence continues at coordinate 3,629,789 of JAQPPZ010002395.1, read as the reverse complement.
ATTATATATCATTGGAAAGCTATTTTTGAGAGCTACTTGTTTAGATTGCTTTGAGGGAGAAATAAGGTGTGTGCAAGAAGATATTTCTGGTTTTTTCAAGGAGTTCCAAAAGTAAGTTTGATTCATTCTTTTGAGGGATTATTTCTTGCATAAGAGGGTATGGTGCATTTTATTGAGTAGGAGTAATAAGGTGTTATTGAGATATTATTTTTATTATTGTGTTATTACTCATGACCTCTAACCCTTGTTGAGATTGGAAAAATAAAGTGTGTTGAGTGTGGCAGATTTAGTGGACAACTCATAAGGCATCAAAAAGGTATGGGCAATATTCTTCATTGACTTATGTGGGTGATTGATTTCTGAAAATATCTTTGGAGAGAAAAGGATTGATTGTGGTTAACCTTTTTGAGAGTTGTTGGTTTAATGCTTCAAGGTTTTCTAAATTGAGAGTTGTGATTAAACCTTGTTTATAAGCATTGTTGTTGAAGCCCATTGGTTGTGCAAAGAACTTGAACTTGAGTTAGAAAGAAACATGAGTATCATTGTTATGTGAGATTTGTTGTTGAGCATTGTTGGAAATATTTTGAGTTGGTTGATACATGCTTGGACTAGGGTTTGTGAGAAAGGATTGATCCTTGAGGTGATTGGTTGAGTAGAGTTGATTGAGCCTAGTCAAGTGATTGTGTGAAGTGGTTGTTCAAGTTCCATGAAACAAACTATTCTATATTCTGATTTGAGTTGAGATTGAGATTTGAGAATAGAACATATTGAGTCTCTAACAATTCTCTTTATGCTTCTATGATATTGATTTGAGTTGAGATTGGGATTTGAGTATAGAACATATTGAGTCTCTAACAATTCTCTTTATGCTTCTATGAGATTGATTTGAGTTGAGATTAGATTTAAATAAAAAAATTTAAAATTTATTGAGATTGGATTTGAGTATAGAACATATTGAGTCTCTAACAATTCTCTTTATGCTTCTATGATATTGAGTTGAGATATTGATTGAGCATTGAGTATAGAACATATTGAGTCTCTAACAATTCTCTTTATGATTCTATGAGATTGAACAAGTTCTATGTGGACTTGTTAAGTAGATTTGAGGTAAGTCTTTGAGAAGGCTTGTGGACTGATTTTGTGTAAGCTTTTGTGGAAGCTTGCAATGCAGATTTGAGCAAGTCCTAGAGAGGACTTATTGAGCAGATTTGGACAAGTTATGTGAGCTTGTTGAGTATGATTTTGAGAAGGTTTGTTTTGTGGATGTTGAGTTTGGTGGTTTGGTGGATTGGGTTTGTTGTGGACCTATTGAGCATATTTGAGAAGGTTCTAGTGGACCTATTGAGCATATTTGAGTAGGTTTGAGTGGACCTATTGAGAATTTGAGTAGGTTCTGAGTGAACCTATTGAGCATATTTGAGAAGGTTCTGAGTGAGCCTATTGATAGAGATTTGGAGGTGACAGAGTATAGAGGACAGAGTCTCAGTGGATAGAGATCCAGCAGCCAGGACAATTGAAGATAGATCTTCTGAGTGAGGAGTCTTCAAGTGGAGAGAGATCCACTAGTCAGTGTAGTAGAGAGACAAAGTCTTCTAGAAGATCACTAGCCAGAGTAGAAGGGGAAAGAGTTCTCCTGTGGAAGAGATCCATGAACTTGATATTAGGGGATCAACATCTCCTTTGGATAGAGATCCATAAACATTGTAATTGGGAAGGATTCCCAAAGATATTATTTGAGAAATATTTAGAAGAAATATTTTCTCTATGGAGGTAGCCCACATTGGGTGAACCACGTTAAAAATGATGTCTCTCATGTGTGTGATGCTTTGTGTGATGTTTACTATTTTATTAATGTTGATGCTACTATTTGGGAAAAATTTTATGTTATATTGTTCACCCCCCTCTCAGTATAAGCACATGTTCTTCAATTGGTATCAGAGCGGGTCTCTCCATGAAGAGTCTAACAGCTTGGAAGAGGATCCTTTGGTAGCACACATGACTTCAAAGAATGAAGTAGAGACCATGTTTGATATGAAAGAAGAGTTCTTTGCTGCTCTCAAAAAATTGGAAAGACTAAGAGAGAAAAACTCAAGTCTGAAAGAACAAATTCAGGAAGATGAAGAAGCAAGAGTGGAATTCATACAAAATCTCACAGAACTCAAGATCAAGGTAGAAGAAGGAAAAAATATTGAGCAAGATATGGCAGATCTTCTGAAATCCAGGGAAACAGAATGTGGAAGATTGGAAGCAAAAATTGTTCTCCTAAGGAATAAATTTGAAAGGACCAAGATACTACAAGAAATAGAATATGAGAAGCAGAAAGAGGAATCAAGCTTCCAAAAGGTAGAAACTTCAAACAAAGAAAAGCAAGCAAAGGACATCAGAAAGGAAGAAAGCAAAGAAGAACCCTGGATAAGGGTTAATCACAAAAAGAATATGACTTCGTCACAATATCCAAGATCTCCAAACAGGTTACATAACTTCTTCCATGGTCACTATTTTTCTTGCAATAAATATGGACATAGAGTTGCTCACTGTATTCATCATGCTAGATACAATAGAAATTTCAATTCCTTTGCACCTCTCATGGATGATGATGTTATATGTTACAAATGCAATAACTTTGGGCACAAGGCTAGGTGGTGTAAAATGATATTTTCTGAGTCTAGAAAAACAAAGGATGAAAGAAAGAATGTTAGGGACAGATCTATGTTAGTACAAACAACCCTGCATGCTCAAGATAAAAATGAACAATGGTATCTGGATAGTGGTTGCTCTAGTCACATGACAGGAGACAAAGACAAGTTCATTATTCTAAAGGAAACAAATAGAGGATCAGTAAGTTTTGGTGATAATGGATCAACAAGGATTATTGGGAAAGGTACTCTAAGTCTAGACAATGGAAAAACAAAAATAGAGAATGTTTTGTATGTCAAAGGGTTAAAACACAATCTACTGAGTATAAGTCAACTTTGTGATCAAGGATACATGGTTACTTTCCATCCAGATAGATGTGAGATAAGGAAAATAGAAATAGGAAGAATTATTGCAAATGCAAGAAGGACCCCAAACAACTTATACATGCTCAATGAGATCAAAGGGGAAAAGTGCTTTCTATCACAAGAAGATGAGAGCTGGTTGTGGCATAGAAGATTGGGTCATTTGAATTTTGACAACATAGTCAACATAAGCAATAAACAGGCAGTCAGAGATTTACCCAAAATAAGAAGACCACAAAATACAATTTGTGCACCTTGCCAACATGGAAAGCAAACTAGGACAACTTACAAACCAAAAGGCTATATGTCTTCTGAGCCTTTGAGTCTAATACATACTGATTTATGTGGTCCTACCAGAACACAAAGTCTTCAGGGTGAGAGTTACTTCATGTTGTTTGTAGATGATTATTCCAGAATGGTTTGGGTAACTTTCCTAAAAGAGAAGTCAGAGGCCTTCAAAAAATTTAAAGCATTCAAGAAGTTGGTTGAAAATGAAATAGGCAAAATGATTAAGTGTCTACGATCCGATAGAGGAGGAGAATTCACTTCAAATGAGTTTATAGAATTCTATGAACAACATGGAATTAAGAGAGAGTACTCAACAACAAGAACTCCCCAACAAAATGGAGTAGTTGAAAGGAAGAACATGACTATTGAAAACATGGCTAGAGCTATGTTAAATGAATCTAAGTTGTCAGATGGTTTTTGGAAAGAAGTAGTATCTACAGTTGTATACATAATTACTAGGGCTCAATTAAGGGTAAATCACCACAAGACTCCTTATGAGATTTGGAAAGGAAGACCTGCTACTATAAAACATTTCAAGATCTTTGGAAGCAAATGTTACATAAGATGGGAAGATCAAAATTTGGGCAAATTTGATCCAAGATGTGATGAGGGAATTTTTCTTGGTTATTCTACAAAGAGCAAGGCTTACAGATGTTACAACAAAAGAACACGCACTATGGTGGAAAGTATGAATGTGACAATTGATGAGAAGATAGATTCCAGAGAATCAGTTCAACAAATTGTGTACCAAGAAGATGGATGTTGTCCAGAAGAATTTTGTGAGGAATCAGATAATGATGAAGAAGAAATACAAAGGCTTCTTCCTAAAACTCCTTCCAGGTATGTACAGAAACATCACCCAAAATATCAGATCATCGGGAATCCAGATGAAAGACAGACAAGGAGAAGAATAATAAAACCATCTCAACAAGCAAATTTTTCTTTGCTATCTAAGATTGAGCCAAAAAATTTCACTGAGGCTAGTGAAGATGAATTTTGGGTTAAAGCAATGAATGAGGAATTGGATCAGATAGAGAAGAGCAAAACTTGGGAACTTGTTCCATGACCAAAGGACAAAAATGTGATTGGTACAAAATGGGTTTTCAGAAATAAGTTGAATGAAGATGGACAAGTGGTCGAAACAAAGCAAGGTTAGTATGCAAAGGTTATGCACAAGTAGAAGGAATTGATTTTGATGAAACCTTTGCTCCAGTTGCATGACTTGAAGCTATAAGGATATTTTTAGCTTTTGCAAGTTTCAAGAACTTCAAGGTATATCATATGGATGTCAAGTCAGCTTTTCTAAATGGGGTTCTAGAAGAAGAGGTCTACATTGAACAGCTAGAGGGATTCATACTAGCAGATACACCAGATCAGGTATGCAGATTGAAAAAGGCATTGTATGGTTTAAAGCAGGCTCCTAGAGCATGGTACTCAAGATTGGATAAGTATCTACAGGAATAAGGATTCAGGAAAGGAATAGCAGATAGTAATTTGTATATCATAAATGAAGGAAATGATCTTCTAATAGTGGTTGTTTATGTTGATGACATAATTTTTGGAGGAAACAATGACAAGATGTGCAAAGAATTCGCTAAGAATATGCAAAGTGAATTTGAGATGTCTATGCTCGGTGAATTATCCTTCTTTCTTGGTCTTCAAATTTCACAATCAGGAAAGGGAGTGTTTCTTTCTCAAGCCAAGTACATCAAGGAGATGTTGAAGAAATTCAGGTTAGAATATTGCAAACCAGTAAGTACTCCTATGGTCACAGGGTGCAAGTTGAGTAAGGATGATGAATCTCCAGAGGTAGATCAGAGACTATATAGATCCATGATTGGCAGCTTATTATATGTCATGGCTACAAGACCAGACATAGTGCAATCAGTGGGATTAGTGGCAAGATTTCAGGCAGCACCTAAGGAAACACATGTAGTAGTAGTAAAAAGAATTTTTAGGTATCTAAAAGGGACTATGGATTTTGGGCTTTGGTATCCCAAAAGTGATAGTTTCACACTCACAACTTATACAGATGCAGATTGGGCCGACAACATTGATGATAGAAAAAGCACAAGTGGAGGAGCTTTCTTTCTTGGAGAAAGTCTAGTCTCTTGGTTAAGTAAGAAGCAGGTTTCAGTATCACTATCTACAATAGAGGCAGAATATATTGCAGCAGTAGCCAGTTGTACACAGGTGTTATGGATGAAGAGAACTTTAGAAGATTTCAAGATAAAGCATGATCAGCCCATTCCTATACTATGTGATAATACCAGTGCCATATGTATCTCAAAAAATCTGGTAATGCACTCCAGGACGAAGCACATTCCGATTAAGTATCATTTTTTGAGAGAACAGGTGTCAAATAAATAGGTCATATTGGAGTATGTCACTACAAAGGAACAGATAGCAGATATTTTCACTAAGCCACTCTCAAAGGAGACTTTTGAGTATCTTCGAGGAAAATTGGGAGTGAGACTCCCACCCCAGAATTAACCACCTCATGTGGAGGTGGGGGAGGGGCTAAGCTAAGAGGCTCATTCTTAGCCCCGAGCCCCAAAGGTGACCCTTTGCCATTGATGTCAAAGGGGGAGATATTTGTGTATTGGGGAGAGATTTGTTATGTGGAGAGATTTGATATTTGAGAGAGCATTGAGCCAGGGGGAGCAAAGTCCTAGGGGGAGCAAAAAAGAAGGTCAGGTTTCAGTAAAAGGATAAGGGTTGCCATCAATGACAAAGGGGGAGATTGTTGGACATTTTGAGTCCTCTAAGTCAGAGTTGTCATTGATGTCACCTGATAGAGTTATCACTCATCTCAAGGAATTCGGAAAGAAATAAAGTCACCCAAGTCATCCAGGAAAAAGCTTCATCAATGCAAAAGTGAAAGGAAAAAGGCTCCATAATATTTTAATATTATTGGGAGCACAAGTTAAATGATTGGTTTATAAAAACCCAAGATGGGTTATTGCAAAAGTTAAAAATGAGGTTTAATAATTATTTATAAATCATTTAAATTCACAAGGAATTTAAATTTTATAAATAATACCAAGGTTGGGCATTAAGACAAGGTTCTAAGGTTTTATTAAACCTAAGGTTGGCTCTTTAAGACAAAGTTCTAAGGTTGATTTTAATTTATAATATTTAAATTTAAAATTAAATTTAAATTTATTATAAATTAAATCATGTTGACGTCGAATTCATTCGAAGCATTGACGTGATGCTAAGGAAGGCAAAAGGCATTATATAAATGCCAAACAAATTCATTTACCAAGTATCCCTTGCTATTGTTTTTGAAGTGCATGCGAAAGAGATTTCTGTTTCGAAAGCCTTACGATTTTCATGAAGGTTAAAGCTGTGAAGATTCGGAAGCCCTAAGCGCAAAGGCTAGCGTGGCCTAGTGGTATGTTGGCTCGGTGCTAAGGAGGAGGTTCTGAGTTCGATTCACGTGAGGTCTATTTTTTGGATTGCAAGGAAGAAGCGCTCTACACGCTTGTTGTTTTTTGGAGGTTCATTGTTCAAAGATATTGCATGGTGGACGTGCCCTTTTAGACACGTCACGGTGCATGGCCCAATGATGGCTTGGCTGCGGCTAAGGCATTGGGAAGAAAATAGTCGGGGGATCGAATCCCATCGAGGGCAAGGCAAGTAAATTTAATTTTTGTTTAATATTTTAATTTCTGCCAAGGTTGCCTAAGGAGAAATAAGGTTATGGTATGCCCTAGGAAAGATAGAGATTTCTACTGATTTTCTTTTTGGAAGTATATCATATTATATATCATTGGAAAGCTATTTTTGAGAGCTACTTGTTTAGATTGCTTAGAGGGAGAAATAAGGTGTGTGCAAGAAGATATTTCTGGTTTTGTCAAGGAGTTCCAAAAGTAAGTTTGATTCATTCTTTTGAGGGATTATTTCTTGCATAAGAGGGTTTGGTGCATTTTTATTGAGTAGGAGTAATAAGGTGTTATTGAGATATTATTTTTATTATTGTGTTATTACTCATGACCTCTAACCCTTGTTGAGATTGGAAAAATAAAGTGTGTTGAGTGTGGCAGATTTAGTGGACAACTCATAAGGCATCAAAAAGGTATGGGCAATATTCTTCATTGACTTATTTGGGTGATTGATTTCTGAAAATATCTTTGGAGAGAAAAGGATTGATTGTGGTTTCCTTTTTGAGAGTTGTTGGTTTAATGCTTCAAGGTTTTCTGAATTGAGAGTTGTGATTAAACCTTGTTTTATAAGCATTGTTGTTGAAGCCCATTGGTTGTGCAAAGAACTTGAACTTGAGTTAGAAAAGACATGAGTATCATTGTTATGTGAGATTTGTTGTTGAGCATTGTTGGAAACATTTTGAGTTGGTTGATACATGCTTGGACTAGGGTTTGTGAGAAAGGATTGATCCTTGAGGTGATTGGTTGAGTAGAGTTGATTGAGCCTAGTCAAGTGATTGTGTGAAGTGGTTGTTCAAGTTCCATGAAACAAACTATTCTATATTCTGATTTGAGTTGGGATTGATATAGATTATTTGGTATAGAAATATTAGTCTTAAATTTTTTATTTTATGAGATTGATTTGAGTTGAGATTGAGATTTGAGAATAGAACATATTGAGTCTCTAACAATTCTCTTTATGCTTCTATGATATTGATTTGAGTTGAGATTGGGATTTGAGTATAGAACATATTGAGTCTCTAACAATTCTCTTTATGCTTCTATGAGATTGAGTTGAGATATTGATTGAGCATTGAGTATAGAACATATTGAGTCTCTAACAATTTTCTTTATGATTCTATGTGATTGAACAAGTTTTGTGTGGACTTGTTAAGATATTTGAGGTAAGTCTTTGAGAAGGCTTGTGGACTGATTTTGTGTAAGCTTTTGTGGAAGCTTGCAATGCAGATTTGAGCAAGTCCTAGAGAGGACTTATTGAGAAGATTTGGACAAGTTTGTGAGCTTGTTGAGCATATTTGGATAGGTTTGTGTGGACCTGTTGAGCAGATTTGGATAGGTTCTGTGTGGACCTGTTGAGCAGATTTGAGTAGGTTCTGAGTGGACCTATTGAGCATATTTGAGTAGGTTCTAAGTGGACCTATTGAGAGATTTGAGAAGGTTCTAGTGTAGATTGAGTAGGTTAGGAACTATTGAGAGATTTGAGAAGGTTCTGAGTGAGCCTATTGATAGAGCTTTGGAGGTGACAGAGTATAGAGGACAGAGTCTCAGTGGATAGAGATCCAGCAACCAGGATAATTGAAGATAGATCTTCTGAGTGAGGAGTCTTCAAGTGGAGAGAGATCCACCAGTCAGTGCAGTAGAGAGACAGAGTCTTCTAGAAGATCACTAGCCAGAGCAGAAGGGGAAAGAGTTCTCCTATGGAAGAGATCCATGAACTTGAGATTAGGGGATCAACATCTCCTTTGGACAGAGATCCATAAACATTGTAATTGGGAAGGATTCCCAAAGATATTATTTGAGAAATATTTAGAAGAAATATTTTCTCTGTGGAGGTAGCCCACATTGGGTGAACCACGTTAAAAATGATGTCTCTCATGTGTGTGATGCTTTGTGTGATGTTTACTATTTTATTAATGTTGATGCTACTATTTGGGAAAAAGTTTTATGTTATACTGTTCACCCCCCCTCTCAGTATAAGCACATGTTCTTCAACCCCTGATAGGGGCTTAGAGAAGAGAACAAGATAGTGAGTGTGTGCAATTGTGTTGAGAAAACAACTTAAGAAGGACAAACAGAAGAATCCAAACAAGCGTATCTCCTTATCAAAAGAAAAGGAAGATAAAGAAAAATAATGACAATAAAAAAGTGAGAAGGAAATATTAACAAATTATCATCCTTGATCTAAGATATTCTCTCACTATTTCAAAGACCAAGGAAGATAAAACCTTAAAGAAAAAAATAAAATTCATAAAGAATATTGAAGTAGAAATCCCTAGATGAGGATCTTACTAGGCATGTGAATCCTAGAGAGAGTGCAATACATGTGAGCTATGACCTAACTAGGTATCATCACATGCCATTATCATGAGATCCATAAAATATATATGATAAAACAATAATGAATCAAAAATCATGCAAAATATGACATTCAAGCATGCAAGTGGAATTAAATGTCAAACAGACAATGCAAAAGGATGACAAGAAACAATGCAATATGAGCAAGTAGATGGATGCAACATAAATGCAAATGCATAGCTAAATGATGATTAATTGATTTGATGTCATTTTTATTTTTATTTTTTATTTTTTATTTATTTTTATGATTTATACTTAATTATTTTAAATTATTTAATTTAATCAAGCAAAACAAAAGTCGACACAACATCTAAGTGTGTCGCCTTTCTTAACAAAATGAACAGGTGTGCCATGGGATATTTTATCAAAGAAATCTCTAAAAGGTAAGCCTTATCGAAATTATGGAGAGGCTCCTTCATATCTCTTTCTTCAGAAACTATAGCACGATAATAAATGCACTCTCAAACATAACCATTATTTTTAACATAAGGAGGAGCAATTCCTAACTTTGTAATATCAGTATAAGACAATGAAGTAGAGTCCTCTTTTAAATTAGAAGAATTACATTTAGAGCATACATAATCAATCATATTGTAAATCAAAATATCGGAAGAATAAGGGGGACCATAATCCTCATCATCCACTCTTGACTTTTGATAATCCATATATTCAGCATAAGTCATAACATGGTCATCATTTTCAAATGGTAAAGGTTGGTATTTACTAGGTATAAAACCTATGCCACATCTTCCAAGACAATTTTAGACATCCAAAGGTTCTTGAATACCCTTCTGTTATGGCCCCAAACCTTTACCTACATATCCCATATTAGATAGGATTTGTTTAGAAAGTGGATAATCATTGGAAAGGTAACAATGAGCAAAATAATGCTCAATGAGAGATGGGTTGATACCACGTATATTTTCTCAAAGGTAGTTCCTAAGAAGACAAAGGTACATGTGCCAATGTATACAACATCACCTTTCTTATGGGGTAGACCCATGGTTCTTGGTGATGGTGGTAGCTTGGATAGATCCAGAAGAGGTGACTGAAGAAACTAATTATCATGATCTTGAGATGGAAAATTTAAGATATGTTCCTCACTCATTTTTAAATTTTGAAATTGTTTTAATATTTGAGATAAGGAATTCAGAGAAACCATTGAAGATATTGAGGGACATAGGTTGAAATCAAATTGACCTCGCTCCAAATTTGAACAAAATTCAAATGGTTGAGGGTTTCCTAGAATGGTGATAACTTGATTCTTAAACTCAAACTTGAGACACTGATGAAGAGTAGAAGGGATGACCTTCATTGTGTGAATCCAAGGACATCTGAGAAGAAGATTAAAATATGCAGGACAATGTACCACATAAAACAAAGTATCCAATATTTTAGGCCCAACTTTGAGAGGAAGAGATATGACACCGTAGGCTTCTTGGGAATCATTATTGAAAGATTTTATAATGATATCAAATTTTGTTAAGTATTTCTCTTTTAATCCAAATTTTTGAAAGAATTGATGTGTACACAAATTGAGAGAAGAACCATTATCAATCAAAATTCACTCGATAAAAGTGTCCCCAATTAGTGCGGTGATGTAAAGTGAAAAATATTCTTGTAAGTTTGATGAAGGTTTATCATCATTTGAGAATGAGATATGATGTATCCCAAGAGAACCTATGGCATCAACTATGGCATTGGTTAAAATATCTGAAGGAACTAATTTTTGCCTTAAAAATTCCATCAAAGCATATCTATGGTTGGGAGAAGTTTGAAGGAGTTCTAAAACTAAAATCTTTGTTGGAGTACTAGCCAACTACTTTTGAAGATCAAATAAAAATTTAGGCTATGGTCTCAATACAATATGTGGAGTCCTTGTATCTGAATTTTTTCCTTGATTACCCTTTAATACTGAATTGAGCTGTAATACAAAATTATGTGCTTGTTAATGATGCCAAGTTTGAGTTTGTCTTCTTGTGGTTATCCCAACCGTTCCAACCATATTACCATAGGGAGGAAGCTCATTATTATAAGCCACATAATTTTCTACTTTTTTATTATGTATTAGTAATGGATATTTAAATATTTCCATATATTGATTGGTAGTCACATTTTGTTGGACAGGTACTTGATTACTCACTGCTTGAGATTTGCTTAAGTCAGTGTGTCCTTCATCAATCAGATCTTGAACGTCATGTTTCAGCTTCTTACAAGAATTCATTCAATGTCCTTCTACTCTATGATACACACAATGTTGACCTACATTATGCCAATGAGTTGTCATATCTGGTTATCTAATAGGAGGTAACTCAATTGCCTTAGCCTCTAAAAGTTATTTTAAAGCTGCTTCCATAGACATTAAGCCTTGTAAAATTCCTTTGCGGAGGTTTCTAAAGTACTCTCTTATGTAGGTTGTTTGTAATAGTGTTAACATACCTACTATTCATTCCATTATCACCTCCTATGTGCTTATTCTTGTGTAGATAGTTAGTAGGTTTTTCCTCTTTAACCTTAAGTTGGCCTCTCTTGATGAGAGATTGTTCTACTTTTCTTACTAAATTAATTGCTTGATCAAAATATGTAATGGTAGTAGTCTCTAATGCATAAGATAATTGTTCTTGTAAATTACCAATAAATATATCAAGCATGTCTTTAGGGGGTAAATTATATCTCAAATGTCCAACTAAAATTCTCCAACGAGCCAATTTTTTTGAAAAGCTTTCTTCTTTACTTTGTTTTAAATTATACACATCTTTCATTGTTACTTCTTTCTCAATGTAAGCACCAAATTGCTGAACAAATAATTATACTAACTCTTCAAAATTCTCTAAGAAATAATTAGGCAACTGATACTACCACTCTAATGGCATGCCACCAAGACTCGGGAAATATATTAAGTAACAATATATCATCATAAATGAGATCATGGCAAGCTATTCTAAATCTTCTTAAGTGCTCAATTGGATATTTTGTACCCTTATAAATGGGTAAAACTGACATAGGAAAATTCTTACGATAATGTCTAGTAGCAACAATAGGATCCAATGGTTGATTACACATTTTCTTATAACTTTAAGTAAAAATTGAGGGCTGAATCATCTCAACTTTTAAAACCAACTATTTCACCATATTTTCCAAATTCTGCACTTCTAGATTATTGTTATGCATTGTTCCTAGATTCCCATATGTGTGTTGAGGAACCAATGCTTGATTTTTTTTGGAAGCATGGATATTATTTTTATATGTGGAACCTTGTGAAAGTGGACATCTAAAATTGGGTAGAATAGAAGCAAAACTTTTGATATTAGAATATTGAGAAAGAAATTGATTTTTTTTTTGAGTGACACTACTAATTGAAGAGCTTGCATGTTCCTTCCAATGTTGGTGGTTGTAGTGGTATCAACAACTTGGTTCAAATTATCAAGATACACTAATTTAGGAAAGGGATTTTCCTGGTTAAGCATAGGGGAGCTTATTAGAGAAGGTGGAGTCTCATATCTTTCGATGTGAGCTTATCGCTCCATTCCTCCCAATATTCTATCCTTGTAGCTTTCATAAAGCCCCAAATATGTTCAAATGATGAAAAGATAAAGCTGCCATTAGGTCCTTGATAAGTATCAAAACTCATCTTAGTATGCATGTTATCTTATTCTTCCAGATCTATTTTAGGATTCTCTCTATAAATATGATCATCTTATAGAAGAATACAATTATAATCATGATGCTTTTGCTGACTTCTAAGGACAAGAGCCATTAGAAAAGAAAAAGGATAGAAAAGAAAAATAACAACAGAAACAAAAATGTTTTTAAATATATTATTAAGATTCTCCAACCACATAAAAAAAATTAATGATATTTCTTAAAGTTTTAAAATAAAAGGAGTTCACATCGGGTTCACCAAATATGTAGAGGGGGATAATTGCCCCGTCGCGTATAATTCCCAAAAGGCTATATCTGCAAGAGAGATAAGCCTTTGGGTTGAACCACGAGAGTTGTTTTGTTCTCTAAACTAGATGCTAGGGGGGAAAGGGTTCTCTAGGAATGAATTTAAGGACTCACTCCAAGTCCATAGGAATTTTAGGAATGTTTTATGTATGAGGTTTAAGAAAAACACCTAGATTTGACCTTTCTAGATATATGCTATAAAAATATAAAGGACAATGCAAAAATACAATATGTAGGAATACAAGAGCTAAAACCTAGAATGATTCTTCCTTTGAATAATTTCTAACCTAGGGTTCTAATCAGACGACCTTTAAACAAGGGCTCAAGAAGTAATGCACACGCATAATTATCCCTAAGGGTGCACTATATGCTTTTTATTATTCAAATGCCTAGAAAATAATTAGATATATTTCTATAAAATTAGATCTAGAGTTTATAAAAAAAATATAAAGCACTCAAAAAATATCCTAAATACTAATAAAAATACTTAGCTTATCCTGTGTTTTATCCTCACTTTTATCCCTTTGTCCAATGCTATCAATAATTCTTGTTCCTGCAATATAACTTAACAAAAACTTGAAAATAGGATTAGCGTTAGGGGGCCTACTTATGTCACTATATAACAATGAACCTAGTAGAGTTTTCCATTGTGTTCACCTGGGCACCAGCCTTACTGGCCTAAGCTTATAGGGACTTATCCAATTTTTGAACAACAAAACGGGTAATATTAGAATGTGGTTTGTTGTTACAAATATGGAATTGGAGCATATAGCTATAAGGAGACCCCAAGGATTACCTTATGACGTACATAGATTGGGAAACACAAAAGCTGATTATACACTAATATGACAAAGGGCAAAGGAACCCCAACTATAAAGGCCATGAGAGGAAAATTGGGAACTCTATCTCTCCATATGGGAAAATTTGAAACCACAAGATGTGATTTGGAGACCATGGAGGATAGGTCCAATATGATCATAATATAGTTATCATATAGCTCATGTGTAAAGATATATATGGATGATTCGGTGACATAGCATGCATTTTGTGTATTTTTAATATACTCGAGTATTGTGGAAGTTCAAAATCAAACAAAGAATATCGGATCCTCCTATAATTTACACGAGGAAAGGAAGGGAAGGAGTTGTACTCCCATAAAAAAACCATTATCCTTAGTAATATATGAGGATATATGGGTTTTAGGTGTGGATGAAGCTGGTACAACCCCAAAATATGATCAATGGTGGTCTACCTAGCAAGGCCAAATTAAGGAAATTCTAAAGGAAGTAGAAGAGCTTCAAGTACATCACCAACTGGAATATGAGGCAAGCCCTTCCAATTACAAAGGGAATGATAGTAGGCATTCTAAGATAGAATTTCTAAACCAACAAATTTGATAGTTGGAGTTAGAAAGAGATGTTGCTAGAACCAAATGAGATATACTACAACAAGAGTTGACTCAAAGAAATAATGGAGAATCAATGATGACCATCCAATATGAGAATTCACAACTTCGAAAAGCAAGGGACGAATACAAATATTTCTACTTGGCATAATTACTCGATGCATTAGTTAGTCATGGACTACTCACAGCTGATGTTCCACATGGGCATATGAGTATTACTCAACAAGTTAGACCTCAAACCGCTTCCTTGCGAGAATTGGGTCTAAACCTCAAATGACACAAGGTAAAAGTGACAACAGACATAAAGTATGTCATATTTTATGGATGAAAATCCAATCCTTGTAAGGATGTTAATTGTAACCCAAGAGGGTTTTTTCTTATATAAAGTAACTCTTATCTAATGAGTAAATTATATTATTTATTTTATTGTATTTCATTAAGAGTGGACTGGATGATCCCTAATTACTTAAGTCTTCTTGTTTTTCTTTCTAAGTAGTGGCTTAGAAAACCCCAAATAACAGTTAGCTTTTGGAGGATCCCAAGCAGGTAAGCTTGGACTAAGTACCCTATCTAACATGATAACCACTTGAATATCGTCTACAATGACTAGTTATCAAGTGAAGGATGTATTGGAATGTAAGAAGAATTATTTTGGGATGCACCTGTCTAATAATATTAATGAAATGGAATCTTAATATAGATAATATTTAAAAACTAACTTAAAGAAGTAAGTTTAGACATGAAAAATTTAATATGGAAACACTCTTAGGAGGTATATATGAGGAATCTATCCTTAGGTAAGAGTGTGGGATTCCCTCTTAACATAGAAGAAATCATGTTCTAATGATTTTCATGACACCTTACATAGAGTAAGTGTGGTCATAAGTACTATCGATGAGTGATAGTATGATTGTTATGACACCTTACATGGGGTAAGTGTGGTCATAGGTACTATCGATGAGTGATAGTATAATTGTTATGACACCTTGGAGTAAAAGTGGTCATAGGTACTATTGATGAGTGATAGTATGATTGGTATACATGGAAAGAAAGATGAAAATTTTTGCATGGTACCTTACAAGGGGTAAGTGTGACCATGAATATCATTATGGCATCGTAAGCATAGTAAATATGATCATTGCTATTGGATTTTGTTACTCGGAGACTACATGTGCTAAAGGCCTTCTCCTCCCACTATTGATCCACTTGTGAATCAAAGTGGAAGAGCTAAAAAAACCCTCCATGTGAGTTTTAAGTGATGTATCTTAGGCTCTTTTGAGGAAAGAACTTGACATTTGTGTCTCTTGAGTTATGACCATTGCCATAGGATGATTTAAAATGAGTACCTGGGGACATCAAGAGTGATGCACTGGTGGTGGCAAATGGGTTTGCCAAGATAGTTTCAAGATGTATGGGCATATTGAAGGAAGAGGTATGAAGATTGTCTTTATCTTTGATGACACCTATGCATAAACAAGTTAACTCATAAAAAGGAGCCATCAAGGCATGGTGTGATACTCCTTTGTGAGAGTTTTGATGCATTTAATTAGATAAATGGAGTCTAATTTATCATGAATTCATGATATTTATATGGAAATATTCTATAGTTCTTCTATTGCAGTACTCTATTATCATTGACTATGCTATGATAGATGCTTTGATGCTTCGTTTTCATGATGAAAATTGTGTATTGATGATGTTTTCAATACTTATTATTGATGTAGTATGGATATTATGTTGCTTTAAGAACATGATACTATTGATAGTTTGCACTTTTTCAAGTCTAGGTACTCTCAAGGATGGGGTATATTGCTTGCCATCAATATCAAGACACTAGAAATAAGAAAAAGGATGATGATTCTATCTATTTTGTAAAGACTAATGTTGACTTTATTGATTTCTACATTAACTAAGCTAGGAACTAATGAGAAACACAAGGGACTATGTTTAATCCAAGGGGGAGTATGTCACAACTCACCCATTGGACTTCCTAGGAAACATTAATTGATCCAAAGGATCAATTAATACTTGAATTTTAAACCTTAACCAAACCCCATTAATGCTGCCAAGCATTAATAAAATAACCTAATTAATAAAATTAGGGGATGGTAAAATTATTTCATAGAAATCCCTAAATTAAAGCTAAACACACTCTAACAAGTTAATTGGAGATTTATTTTTGACACACTCAAGGAGCATGTTTTTTATTTTATTTTATTATTTTTTTTTGTTATTTACTTATTTTTAAGTTGGTTTTATGTGTTTGTTTGCTCCTTGAGTATGTCAAAGGTGGTAGGCCAGGTCCGAGTCCTGGGCGTTTTTGGTGGAATGGATACCCCTGCATCCTTGGGTCTTACCCAAAAGTGGCATCCCTTTTGGGATGTTTTCCACAAATTAAAAAAAAATTAATTGGAGAGTTTGAATGAAATTGGGGTTTTTGTAAGTTTTTGGAAAATAAAACAAGGCTTTTCCAAAAAGGATTAATTTGGGAAAATTATCCTCCACAAAAGTGACTTATTAAAATATAACCTAGTGCACCCCAAAAATCTGTCTAATTTTTAAAAGACGAAAAAAAGGACAAGATCACATTTTAATAATAAAAATGTGCATGTGTGTCTAGTGGATGCACTATTCTACATGTCACTTGATTCCTTCCTAATAGTATTAATGCAAGTCTTACAATTGCACTTGAGATAAAGGGAAGGCCTAAAATGGGTAAAGTACCTCCACCTTATCCTCTCTTGTCTTATCCCTAATTTTAAAATTAATAAAATAGAATCCTACTATTTGGGTGAACTACAAAAAAAGGTTCCTTTCAATATTGTATTAATAAACTCACCCACTTGCTCATGAAGGAAGAGGGCTGGGAAAAATTATAAAAGGTGATACAATCAAGAGAATGGGGGAGGAAATATTGGGCTTAGGAAGTATGCTCTCTACCTTGGAATATTAGAAGCCAAAAGGCTCTAAGAGAGTACTAAGTTGTTATGAAAAGATATATAACCTTAGAATGATGATTGGAAGCAGCCTTAGAAGGAAAGCATGGAGGAAGGATGAAGGAGGCTCGAAGACTATATGGTCTTTGATCAGGTTATTTCCTTCTTGAATTTAATACGTCTACCTATGCTCCTATAATTTCTTGGGTCCCTAGTTAATATAGATAATTGCACTACTCTATAGTCTAAGTTTTTGGACAATATGATTGTATTTTATCAATAGAACTTTTGACTAGTCTATTATATCTTATAGAAAAAGCTCTTGATTTGCTATACTAGTCAACGGATAGTCTAATCTAATTGATTTATTCATGTCAATTTGAATGAGGATTTACCATGAGGTCTGCCTTTGAACTGATTTGGTTAGTAACTATTAAGGCTTGTGAGCCTTAGGTTGACCAAGTTGATTATTTCTCCCAATAAAAAGGGTTTCTAATTGATTGGGAGGCATCATAGTGTAGCTCTAAAATTCTTGCACTCCTTTCCTCTAGGCTAATGGATTCATACCTCGAATGGTAATGGTAGAGTAGTAGGTCTACACCTCTAAAGAGAGGTACTTGATCATACCTTATTATGGCGATATTTCAACAAATTAGATGGGGTTCACCAGGAAAATTTATATGGCAGTTTCCATGCCTAGGTTTGGGATTTGTTTTGATGTGTTCCTTTTATCAAATCTTGCATACACCTAGTTTGGCCAATATGCAACTATATTAACCTATATGCAATTTTGATTTCTATGAAGACAACAAATAGCAAAAAAGTGAATTTAAATGAACTATGCAGTGCTTAAAAGAAATTTAAACTTTGACCTATATCTGGAAGTTTGATGTAGTTTCTTATTCTTTTTTGTAGGAAAAATCGATCAAAATCTACCAATATCGGGTGATCTGATTCTGCTAATCAGGTGGTCCGATTATGCAGAAATATACCCGATTAGGGCAGAAAGCTATAGTTTGACAACTTTGATACAAAAAAAATTAGATTTACAAAATAATATGCATCTATTGAAGTGAATTGTGATCAATAATGAACTTAAAAGGACAATTATTAAATGACTGAATGTAGATCTATGCTAAATACATGATCATTCATGAAAAAGCGATGAAATATGAATATAGAAGCTAATATATCAATGAAAATGGATTTAAAATGAGCTAACAGATATTAAATATGATTTTAAATAGAAGAACAGAGGATAGAGAATGCAAACACTAAGGTCTGGATGCCCCCAAGCAAGCTGAACAACATGGATGTGTGATGCAAATAAAATCAGGCAGTTTTGTCAAAATTCGATGGAACGATCTCGAAATCGGTCAGAACGATAATGCAATTGGGCAAAATGATATCACCCAAATTTTATATATGCACAAATTGAACCTATAAAAACATAGCAAAATAGCAAAAATAATGGATGATATTATGCGAAGGTTCTAGGGGGAATCCGAGGTGAGGATCCTGGATTAAATAGGAATAGATCAGTTGAGGGATTGGGCTAAAATTGAAGGGGGGTTACAACCTCCTCTATTCTGGACAAAATTGGTCAAACCGATCCCGCAATTGTTGTGTAGTAGAGACAAAGAAGTTACAACCAAATTTTATCACCTTGCTAAGGTAAGCATTTTTTGTTTTTGGAAAAAAACGAGTGACTCGATTTTGAGCAAAATCTGTCGATTTTGCAAGAGGGCTAAAACAAACTTGTAACGGGTGTGAAAAATAAGGTAGAAGGTTGGGGGTAGTTAAATTTTATTTTTTAAATGTTTATTACCTTAGGTTTGATTAATGTGAGTCATTTTTAAGGTGCTATATTTTACCCCCTCTTTAGCGCATTTTCGAAAGAAAGCGCGTTAAATAAAAGTACAACACGCTTTACGAGAAAAAAAATTATTGCACATTTTTTTGATGATTTCAAGTTTTATTGTTAAAATATTCTAGGTATGATACCCCCTTCGAGTTTTGACACCAAATTCTAGGTTTGGTGAAAAACTTGAAATTTCCTAATATATATATATATATATATTGATCTTCTTGTCTTATGTGATTTTGTATGATTTGATTGTATTTGATTGAAATTTTTATGATGTTTAAATTTCTCATAATCATGCTTTTAATTTAAGTGTTTTGATCATGCTTAAAATGAAAATTGACTTGAGTTTTTGTAAATGTGTTTTTGAAAGATGTTTTTGAAAAATATGTTGTGAAAAGATGTTTTTGTAAAATAATGAAATAAAATATATTAGCAATGTTCCTTGGAGGATGTTGTGTTGTTATATGTGGTGAGCAGAAATCCATGTCTTGAAAAACATTCATTTATCTTCCATAAGTTATCAATATGGTAATTCCATAAACTTATGAGTGTCACGCACAGTATATGCCTGAGTGTTGGGGAATAAATCTGATTGTACCTTATTTAGTTTGGTGGGGGATGTATGTGCATTTCAATGTCAGCCAAACTAAATAAACTGAGTGCAAAGAATTTAAATAAATAAAATACAATGCTGGAAATAAAATGCGGAAATAAAAACACACACCTAAATTAAATAAAGCAAGAACTAAAGCAATAAAATAATCTACAAAAAATAAAGAATAGAAATAAATAGGGGAGGACTACTACAGGGAGTGGGCCCAAGATCTCACAGATATTCTGCCCAGCTAGCTGCATAGAGCTTGCTCAAATAAGAGGAATTGCATTCTTAATAGATTTGACAAGAAATAAAATAGATTAATTTCTTTATAAATTTTCCTCCTCTTAGGGAAGACCTGTGCATTTATACAATGCACAACCTTCCTCTGTTACAAATTTAGGCAAGTCTATTTCAGACTTGCAGTTACAATAGATATACAATGAATATTGCATCCGTTCAATTATAACAACCATATATAAATTTAAA
The DNA here is from genome assembly GCA_028583015.1 of Wollemia nobilis. Lineage (NCBI taxonomy): Eukaryota > Viridiplantae > Streptophyta > Pinopsida > Araucariales > Araucariaceae > Wollemia > Wollemia nobilis. Next base: position 3,609,239 of record JAQPPZ010002395.1, on the reverse strand, counting down.
TAGTCACACACTATTTTTTCCCTCTTGTAGGATAAATCAGGCGTGTTTTATTTTATCATAACAGAATATGTTTGGCAAAAAATAATGGATGCGTTTATTCTATTTTAATAATATTGCATAAAATAGAACATCTCCCACTTTAGTCGCTGGAAAAATCGTTACTCTTGGTCCATCCGTGAGCATGAAAGAATAATGCTCACATTACAAAGGTATCCAGCCAATCAAATAATAGAAGTGTTCATTTTATTTTAATAATAGTAAATAAAATAAAATATCTCCTTTTTGTCTTCATGTGCAACCTCCTCCTTAGCCCATTGGTCAATCGATCAAATATGGCTTGGTCAATATTGCAAAGTATGGAGGTGTGGAGGCACCTTCTTCATGAGGAAGGTGCCTACTTTTGTTGGGTGCCTTCCTTATAAGGAATGCGCCTACTCTTGTTGGCCACCTTCCTTGAAGAGGAAGGCATCTACTTTTTTCGGGTGCATTCCTTGAGGAGGAAGGCACCTACTTCTATTGGGCACCTTCCTTGAAGAGGAAGGCACCTACTTTTGTTGGGCACCTTCCTTGAAGAGGAAGGCACCTACTTCTGATGGGCATCTTCCTTGAAGAGGAAGGCACCTACTCTCATGCCTTAGTCTCTGAAAGCAAAAGTATGCCAGGTCCAAGTGGATGTAGACTGGAAAACACCATATTAGTAGCAAAACCTGTATTTATACATAATTCCCACTAAAAACACCAATCAAGCATAATACTGGTTTTTCTATCAATTATATGCATAAGTTATATAAAAATACATCTCACATGCTAATTAAACCAGTAATGATGCCCCTTAATAGTGTATAAAAATGTACATTTTTAGGGCTCCTCATCCCCCCATGCCTAACATGTGCCACACCCTCGTGGCACCAAAAGCTGAAGTTATACTTCTCGTAGGATGACCATATTTTTTTAAATGGCCTTTAGTAGTTCTATTTTTTTCTTTGTTGGCCCTATTATTGAGCACTGTTGTGTTTTTCTTCCATTGACTACTATGTTTTTTTTTCATTGAGTGCTTTTACAACATTGCATGCAGATTTAGAATTTTCTTTTGCTCGTCCATTTATGCAAGTTAAAGCAGATTGCAAATCCGCTATATTTTTTTCTTCTTTAAATTAGCATATTGCGATCCGCTCACATTCCTTTGTAATTTGTTGTGGATTGCTATTCTGCAGCACAATAGCACCATAAGTGACGTTAGCCATTCTTTTTCTCTGGATTATGTATTTAGGCCTCCTCTTGTATTGAACTCAGTAGAAATCAGTCTACACTGCTCCCTTTATTAAATATATTGGATTATGACTCTGTTGTTCCACCAATAAATTCACCGTCCAAATATTTTCACAATGCACAAATGAAACAAGGTCAACTCTATTCACTTGAATGCCATAGCTTTTTCTATTTTTTTTTCATTTTGAGGTAGTAATATTTTTCATCTGAGACATGTCATACGTTGGAACTTCGATAGGAAATTTTTATAAGAAGAATTTAAGGGAGCATCTACTGATGTTTAGCATGGAGATTATTTTTAATATAACCGTACACATAATTAAAAAAAAATTAGTATATATACTTGGGTGAATTTCATAGAACCTGGTGTATATGATGCACATGATGTGAGACATCTTCATGTTGGTGCTCCTAGAGATTTTATTTATTTCTTTCATTATTATTATTATTTTGGCTGCCTTCTTCCTCCACACCATTAATCGTTGTTGTTCTTCCTTCTATCGGTGTGGATTTAACAACTTTAGCATCACAGCCATAATTTACCATTTTTTTATTCTTCCTTGCTTAAATTAGTGATGCCCTTATCACCAGCAATAGGTCCCTCTATGCAACAAGTCTGCAGCCCTCCAAACGTCATGTCCCACACTGAAAAATGGGTACCCCCATCCAAGGGAGAATAAAATTGCTTATTGGTGCCTTCCTCCAGGTGGAAAAAGGCACTGTTGTATTGGACTGATTGTAGGCACTCTCTTCCTGGTGGTAAGTGTCTTTTCCACTTTGCCGCACTCCTAATTGTAGGGCATAAAATGCCACATCTGTTAGGTCTATTTTAACTCGGCTCTACCTACAGATCATGCTCATGGTTGTGTCCTGTGAAACTACATACATAAAAACTGGAAAATAGGAATCATGCCTATGCATTCAGAGGGATGATTACTTGCACACACAAAAGCAAGAAAATAGGAGTCATGACTTCGTGCCTGTTAGGCCCTGGCTCTCAAGATGCCTGCAACGTGCATTCAGTTCATGATTTCCTACAAAGCAATAAGAAATCAATTTTTATGCTAAGGAGGACACATTCTATGCATTTTTTTTCATTGGGAGGATTCGCATAATATTATTTTTTTTTATCAAGGCACCTCTACTGTATGCCATCAAGGCGCCTTGTCACTTATTCCTTTTTTTTTTGTCCCTTGTGCCATAAAACCACCCAGGTGCGAGAAATGGATCAAGGCACCCTAGATGTCAAGACACCTACTTATTATGGAAGGTGTCTACTTATTGTGGAAGGCACCTTCAATGTATGGTGCCTTCTTGATGCGAAAGTCGCCTCCAATGTATGGCACCTTCTTGATGCAGAATGCACCTCCAATGTATGACGTCTTCTTGATGCAAAAGGCACCTCCAATGTATGGTGCCTTCTTGATACGAAATGCACCTCCAATGTATGATGCCTTCCTAATGTGGAAGGTGCCTCCAATGTATGACACCTTCCTGATGCGGAAGGCACCTCCAATGTATGGTGCCTTCTTCATGCGAAATGCACCTCCAATGTATGACGTCTTCTTGATGTGGAAGGCACCTCCAACATATGGTGCCTTCTTCATGCGAAAGGCGCCTCCATTGTATGTAGCCTTCTTCATGCGAAAGGCGCCTTCTTGATGATCAAGGCGTCTTTCACTTTATTTTTTTTCAATTTTTTTTCTCTTTTTTTTTACGTATCCTCCATTTTTTTCTCTTCTAATTTTTCTCTCATTTTTTTCGTTTCTCTCTCTCTTTTTTTCATTTTTTTTCTCTCTCTATTTTTTTTATTGTTTTTTTAACGAATGATTGAACATTCCTTCAAGATACTGGTATCGTATGGGGTCTCCCCCATGTCGATGTCTGATCCACTCTCACAAATGTGAGGTGATTGTTAATGGTGCTCATTGACTGTTACTCGAGTGTTGTCTCGAAACTCTTCTCTTGCACTTGGTGTAGCATCTCTGACTCTGCTCATCATTTACTCAGGTTGTAATAGTCACACACCTTGTAGCAAAAATTTCCAAAAGTTTCATAAGCATCTTGGACTGGAAGCCTTTCGCTTGATCATGGTTACTTAGTCTGCCTTCAAGTGCTAATTTTGCCAAGGTAAAACTCTGCTAGCTTTCACCTGCTAAATTGGATGCTACACGATCAGGTACACAAGATAATTATAATTTTATTATGAACTCCACGTATAAATCTCAATTCACGAAATATTCATAGACACCTCCTTATTTATCTACATCGCACTTCATGCTATCCTGCAAAACATAAAAGAAAAATCTAAACTAAAGGCATTAAAATAAAATTCTAACTAATTTTTTTTCTTTTTAATTTTTTTAATTTTTTTCATTATATATATATAATTTTTTTTTTTTATCTTCTAATTAATTTCGGCTCCCCCCTTGCTTTATTTAGAAACCGGTTGGAGATTTCTCATTTCCTTTCTGGACCAAGCTGGTCCTAGGAAAAGAGGATACTCTCTTCCAACAAGTAATAAAAAATAAAGCTTCTATATTTTTTTCTCTCCCCTGCTTTATTTAGCTACCGATTGGAGATTTCTCATTTCCCTTCTGGACCAAGTTGATCCTTGGGAAATAGGATACTCTCTTGTAACAAGTAGTAAAATAAAACTCTAATTCTTTTTTATCTGCTCTTAGCTTGGAGCCTTTTTCAATAGAAGATATTCTTTTTTTTTCATGAACACTGTAAACAGTGTTCATTGTGTTGTTGGTGGTAATAATGAAGGTGGGGTCTCCCCCATGCCTACATCTGAACTAGTCTTCTAAAAATCATCAATTTCATTAGCAACTAGTTTGATGTGTTGTAGCATGAGAAGAGCAATTTCCTCCTTTCACCTCAAAACCAAAAAATTTCAACATAATGGTAAAATGTGTATTCTGGAAAATGACTATATGCAGTTCGACAACTTAGAGAAAACATGGCATAATAGTATTTAAAAAAATACATGCTAGTTTTTGATTCACCAGGTCGCCTTAAGTGCAAGTGAAGAGCATACTTCATAACAAGATGTTATTTTAAAAATTCGGCTCTATCATTTTTCTTGCTATTAATTTCATCATTAAAAAAATTTACCAATACGTTGCAAAAAGTTCAAGCCTATACAAATTTTTAATTTAAAACCAAGCTTCTAAAGGCACAATTTTTCAATGGTTTTTGTATAAAAATACTTCCCTAAATATTTTCAACTATCAGATCTGGGTTGTGCTATTTCGTTGATTTCTTAAAACCATTAAAAATATGATGGAAATCCTTCAATGCCATATTTTTCTTATTTTTTTCAACAACACATTTTATTTCTACTTCTACACTTAATTTAGTACATCAGGTTCATTCCCACGTTTACTTGAGAAGCTAAAAAATGCAAATAGTTGCCTATGGGATTTGGCTCTGACTATGCCAACAACTATTTTGGCCTTATAAAAATGCCCTTAGTGGACTCACACTTCTCAGGTAAATATCTACTAGTAATTTTAAATAGGATTTTTATCTGACCTGTAAATCAGAACACTATAGTTTAGACACTCCCCGACAACGACGCCAAAATGGTGAGTATAAATTCATGTATTGAAAAATATTCATTTCTCTTCCATAAATTATCAATCTAGTAAGTTCGTAAACTTATGAGTGTCACACACAGTATATGCCTGCAATGTTGGGGAATAAATCTGATTGTACCTTATTTAGTTTTGTGGTGGATAGGTTAATGAATTTTACCTAAAGTTTAATTGCATCATCAGGAATGAGTGAGCTGAGGTTTAGCGGGTGCGACGGGAGTGAGGGTTTGAATTTTTTGGGCAGGAATCTCAGCCAAGGTGGCAGAGGTAGAGCAGGTATGGAAGGGGCGGGTGGGAACCTCGAGCATGGATCAAGCGAGGATCCAGAGGAAGGCGGTCAGGCTGTGATAGATTTGGAGGCGGGCATCACGCGAGGGCCCGACCCTCCTCAGAAAGACCCCGAAAAAAATATACGAAGGACAATGCGGGGCCCAAGAAGTGGTTGTCTTTTGCTGAGACTCTTAGAGGAAAAAGAAAGGAGGTTCTCTCTCTTCCACCCCTAGTTCCAGTAAATAATAAAATTTTGGCCCCGACAAGTTCCATGAGCCCTTTTCTTTCAATGGAAGAATTCTCCCTGGTAGGCAAGTTTTTGGGAGGTAGGCCGGACATGGAGACTATCAGGGCTTGGGCGATGGGTAAATGGCGACCGGTAGGCAGCTTGGAGTTGGTAGCTCTAACTCGAGGGTTCTTCATTATCCATTTTAACAATATGGAGGATGCTAACCACATTTTAACAGGAGGTCCTTGGTTTTTGGGCAAAAGGAGCCTTTTTCTCAGACGATGGGGTGAATATTTCGACCCTGAAAAGCAAAATATTAACATTGCCCCTATTTGGGTTCATCTCCCGAGTCTACCTGCCCAGTTCTTCAATGAATATTGGCTGCAGGGCATAGCCAAAACTATAGGGGACCTGATCTCCATTGACCATGCGACCTTGGCCAGGACAAGGATGACTCATGCACGAATCTACGTAAATGCTAATTTGGATAATGAATTGCCAAGGTTTGTGGAGCTAGAGTATGGAGAATACTATCAAAAATAGCCGGTAGAATATGAGAACAGATCGACATTCTATGCAGAATGCAAAAATCAAGGACATCTATGCAATCAGTGCCCTAACCTGGCAATGAATAGAGAAAAGCAGAAGCAGGGAATGCTAGACAGAGGAAATTTGAGGAGTTTCCCTGGCAGAGGCGATTTCAATCAGGCAAACTATGTCTACCAAAAAATAAAAGAGAGGGTGCAGGGTCCCAACAAGACAAAGGAAAACAACAGGTTGTTGGCAACCAAAATACTCAGGTAAGTTCCAATCCTCTAGTTTCAAATAAATTTTCAATTCTATCCAATATGGGAGTAGGAGGATTATCGAAAGACATGGAAGCCCAGAACCTTCAGGCTAACCTTTCTGACTCTCTAGAATCCCCATCCAAGTCAGGATCCTCAAACCCTAATGCTAAAATTATTGTAAGCCCCATGGGCATCACAAAGCCAAACCCTAATGCCCGATCTCTAGAATCCCCATCCAAGTCAGGATCCTTAAACCCCAATGCTAAAAATACTTCAAGCCCAATGGGCATCCCAAAGCCAAACCCTAATGTTGAAGAACTTAGGAAGAAATTTGAGGCATTGGAAAATAAAAAATCTCATCTCCCTAACATCATCACTAGGAGCTAGGTGAATCCTACTGAGGGGTCATCCCATAGACTAAGGGAATATAGGAAAAAAGGAGAATATTTGGATGTAGGGGTGGAGATATGTGAAACTCTTCAGACTGAGGAATATGGTAGTCCAGTTCTGCAACAAATTGCCTCCCCCAATTTAGTCCTAAACAAACCAGGAGCACTGTGAAGTCTCCTATAGATTTTGGTAATGAAAAAGAAGAGGGAGAATATCAAATGTTGAGCATCAAAAAATTAAAATTGATAATGACATTGCCAATGGAAAATAGAGAACCTTGTTTCAACAGGTTATTCTGGGTTCTAAAGACAACAAATTAGGAAAACCCCCTCAAGGGAGGGGGAGAGGAAGAAATCCCAAACAATCTAAATGAAGTTCCTCTCATGGAATGTGAGAGGCCTCAATGGCCTACCCAAACATAGGGAAGTCAATGCAATAAGAAATCAAGTGAATCCAACTATTATCATGTTGCAAGAAACAAAAATGATGAGATTCAATAAAAAAAGTAGCAAAAAAATCTGGAATCAAGGGGATATGGTTTGCAAATCATCCAGAGGAGCGTCTGGAGGCCTTATGACTTTGTGGGATCCTCAGATAGTAGAAGGCACCATTATTCAGAAATATGATAGGGTTCTTAGTGTTTTATTTAAGGAAATAAACAACAACAGGTCATGGATCCTTTCAAATATTTATGCCCCGACTTCAATTCAAGGGAGAGCTCTACTATGGGAGTACTTAGGCAATCTGAGTGAAATCTTCCATAATGTCCCCTAGATTCTGGCTAGGGATTTTAACACTCCTCTTTACCCTTCAGACAAAATGGGTGGAAATGGACCACCTATCAGGAGCATGGATGAGTTCAATGACTTTGTGAACTCCAACATGTTGATGGATGTAAAACTTAGAGGAGCAAATTATACCTGGAGCAATCGATGGATAGGGTGTCATCTCATTCAAGAAAGGCTTGACAGGTTTTTTCTATCAAAGGAGGCTACAACTCTGTTCGGTGATTCTACCCTGCAAGCCCTTCCTAAAATTACCTCTGATCATAATCCCATTTTTTTGGAGATCCCTAACTCTCTGTCCTTCAAGAAACCTTTCATATTTCAATCTATGTGGATCAAACATTCTAGTTTTAGAGATAACTTAATTCAATGGTGGCAGCAACCTGTCAGGGGTAGTGCAACTTTTAAACTTGTTGGAAAATTAAAGTTTGTTAAGGAAAAGCTTCGAACTTGGAACAAAGAGGTCTTTGGGAACCTCTTTGAAAATAAAAAATAGGTTGTTGAAATTTTGAAGATAATTGATCAGAGGATTCAACATGGTGATGTTGATGAAACTACTAGGTAGGAGGAATGGATAAAACTAGCAGAGTTTCATAACATTTTGGCCTGTGAGGAAATCTATTGGAGGTAAAAATCAAGGGCTCTTTGGTTGAAATATGGAGATTCAAATTCCAAGTTTTTTCATGTCACCACGCTTAGAAATAGAAGCAATAACAAGATAAAATTTTTTAAAAAGTAGATGGTTCTATTACTCAGGACTTAATAGAAATCATAAAGGAGGTAATAACTTATTTCAATTCTATCCTTGGTCAGGAATCATAGTGCAATGAGGAGGCCAAATATATTCTCTTGCAATCCATTCCTAGCATAATAAATGAGGATATAAACCTTAAGCTTCTAGCTCCCTTTTCTGATGAGGAAATTAAGGAAGCCTTGTTTAGCATGGAGCCAGACAAAGCCCCGGGACCCGATGGCTTTCCCCTCATTTCTATCAAGATTTTTGGGACATCGTAAGTGAGGATGTAATTTCTACTATCATAGAATTCCAAGCAAGCAATCATATCCCAAAAGGTCTCAACTCTACTTTTATTTCTCTAATTCCTAAGAAGCAAACCCCTGAATCTATGGCTGACTTTAGGCCAATCAGTCTATGCAATGTTTCTTACAAGATCCTAACTAAAGCCATTGCAAATAGAATGAGAGATGTTCTACCCCACATCATAGATCCATGCTAGGGAAGCTCTATCTAGGGTAGGTCAATCTTGGATGGAGTTATCATAGTTCATGAAGCTCTACACTCTGCTCATAAGACTAACAGGTCTATTTTTGCCCTCAAGCTTGATATGAACAAAGCATTTGATAGGCTAAATTGGGACTTTCTGATTGTTGTCCTCCTTAAGTTTGGTTTTCACCACCAATGGGTTAATTTGATCAAATAATGCATTTCTAAAGCATGGTTCTCGATTCTGGTTAATGGAACAACTACTGGTTACTTTCAAAGTCATAGAGGAATTCGGTAGGGGGACCCTATCAGCCCCATGTTATTCATCATTGTGGTAGAAGCTTTAGGTAGAACCATAAAAAATGCTTGTAGTTCAAGGCTAATATTAGGAATCAAGGCAACATCTCTCACTAGGGTTGTTTCTCACCAACAATTCATCGATGATACCCTTCTATTGACTAAGGCATCGATGGTTGAGGCCAAAATAATTAAATACATCCTACAACTCTACGAGGATGTTGTTGGTCAGAAAGTTAATTTTAGTAAAAGCAAGTTATATTTCTTGAACACCCCCATTTAGAGGTAAGGAAGGATTGCAAAAATTTTAGGGTGTGATATAGCAAACCTCCCCACTTCGTATCTTGGTCTCCCTCTTTTCATTGGTTCTCCGAGAGAGTCAATGTGGGACAGGGTTATTGAAAGAATTCAAAAAAACTTGTTGGATGGAAAGGTCATCTTCTATCTCAAGCAGGAAAGTTGACCCTCACTAAGGCCTCTCTTCAGAGCATTCTAGTCTATTTCCTCTCCATTTTCAAAGCCCTTGTGAAGGTTTTCCAAAAAATTGAGAAACTCCAAAAAGAATTTTTATGGACTGGATCAGAGGAGAAAAAAGGATACACCTTGTAGGATGGACCAAAGTGTGTAGACCCATGGAAAATGGGGGCTTAGGTCTGAGGAGAATTGCTCATATGAATTTAGCTTTACTAGCTAAGCAGGCATGGCACCTCATTTCTGGTGAAGAAAATGAATGGACAACTATCATCAAATGAAAGTATCTTCAAAATATGGAATTTCTAAGTGACTCAGTTCCAATCAGAGGTTCTACTTTTTGGAAAGCAATTCTCAATTGTAAGGAAATCATCAAAAAAGGTTTAAGATGGGTTTTAGGCAATGGTGAGAGGATAAATTGTTGGAATGATAGGTGGGCTAAGGATGAACCACTGACGCAATATCCTAACTTAGCCCGAATCAGAGATATCATGGAAGAACTCATTGGTAGAAAAGTCTTCGATTATATGGTTGAGGATAGAGGTAGAATGAAGTGGAAACAAATAAGGATTCAGGGATTTCAAGTGGAATCAAATGATCTTTGTAACATTCTCGAGAAATAGTTTATCCCCATGAGACCCAAGGAAGATCAAGTGACCTGGGCTCCTATGGAAAATGGGCAGTTCACTGTTAAATCAGCTTACAAGCTTCTGCTTGATGACGAGGATTTTGTCCTCCAAAAGGACTTAGTTTGGATAAAAAATTTAATTCCAAAAATTGTAGTCTTTTCATGGCTGGTTATCCAAGGAAGAATTCTAACCATTGATAATATGATGCGTAAAGGTATTTGTATCACTAATCATTGTTATCTGTGTAGGGCTAATTGGGAGACCATTTATCACATTTTCCTTGAGTGCCCTTTTTCCTTGACTGTCCTAAGTGGGGTTTTTTAGGCCTTCAATATTTCTTGGGTTAAACCAGCCATCGTACTTGATTTTTTCATCTAGTGGCCTTGCCCCTTTTCAATCCAAAGACTTAGATACATGTGGAAAATTTGTCTCAATCACTATCTTTGGTAGGTGTGGTTAGAAAGGAACCATAGAGTCTTTAATGAGTCTATCCATGATCATCAAACTATCATTGCCAGGATCCTATCCTTTGCCAATGAGAATGTGAACCTTATCCCTTTTGATAGTCATAAACCTCATCTGTAGGAGACCATGATTGCTCAATATTTAAGCTTAACCTTGTTATATGAGTCTGTGCCTAGGGTAGTCAACCCTAGAGCCAATGTTAAGTGGTCCCCACCTCCTACGGGTTGGTTTAAGCTTAATTTTTATGGAGCGGCTAAGGAAAATCCTGGCAGAGTAGGCACTAGTGGTATTGTGCGAGATCATAATGGGAATATGATGCTTGCATTTTTTAAATATTTGGGAACAAGGATGAACAATGAAGCTGAAGCTAGAGCTATGTGGAGAGGCCTTCAAATGACTCAAGACTTAGAAGGCAATTTGATCATAGAAGGAGACTCTATGCATGTTATAAATCTCCTCAATAATTGGAAAACACCTCCTTGGAGGATTAAAACAATTGTTGAAGAGGCTAGGATCCTTTTCCAGGGAAGACAGGACAGAAAAGCCCAACATGTCTTTCGGGAAGCTAACAAAGTTGTTGATAAGCTGGCCAATTTGGGTGTCGATGGTGACGGACTTTTCAAATGGGAACACGGTGTCCCGAGTGAAGTAGAGGAGCTTATTCAACAAGAATGCCAAGAATGATAGTCGAATTTACCAACAGGGAAGGCACTGTAAGTTCGAAGGCTATGAGTATTCCCGTCTCTTTTTTGAAATGGACTCACAATAAAAATTATCCGAGCTGTCAGTCTTGGTGGATGCTGCTTGGAAATACCACAAAGACTAATGGGGACAGTCACATGTCAGATAACATGGCTCCTAGTCATCTTAGTAATTTGAGGTTGGTTGATAATCATAGGGCAGGAAAGAAACGACAATATAAGACTTCGAACCAGAGCCACGTGGACCACCAGATAGCCACCGCCATAAATCTAGCCAGCAGGTTCACTTCTCCAAGGCTGATTGGCCAAGACGGGATGTGGTCCCAAAGCATGTCATATATGGAAGAAAGCAATTACCAAAGAATTATTAAGAGTAACTATCAATACAGAGCTTGTGGGAGTTTTTTTCAATACTCTGCTATGTGTGTCTGTAGCTTTTTGTTTCTCCACTATTTCAAGGAAGGGATCTGTGTCTGTTTCTTTTTTTGTAATTATGATGCAGGTGTGTTTTCTCGGGGTATACCCAAAATGTTGTATGGGAAGTTTCTTTTTGATAACAGGCTATGTGCCTTACCGGATGTAATGGCTTTGGCGGCATGTAGATTTTACATATATAGGATCCTTAGTAAGGACATGTTCATCAACAACCCTGGGCTGATTTTTGTAAAAGGTTTTGGGTCAACCTGTAAAACCCGGTATTAATGCTATAGTATCTTATCTACCAAAAAAATTTGGTGGGGCATGTATGTGCATTTCAATGTCAACCAAACTAAATAAACTGAGTGTAGAGAATTTAAATAAATAAAATACAATGCTAGAAATAAAATGCTGAAAATAAAATGCGAAAATAAAAACACACACCTAAATTAAATAAAGCAAGAACTAAAGCAATAAAATAATCTATAGAAAATAAAAAATAGAAATAAATAGGGGAGGACTACTACAGGGAGTGGGCCCAAGCTCCCGTAGATAGTCTGCCTAGCTAGTTGCGTAGAGCTTGCTCAAATAAGAGAAATTGCACTCTTAATAAATTTTACAAGAAATAAAATAGAATAATTTCTCCATAAATTTTCCTTCTTCTCTTAGGGAATACCTGTGCATTTATACAATGCACATCCTTCCTCTATTAAAAATTTAGGCAAGTCTATTTCAGAATTGCAGTTACTATAGATATGCAATGAATATTTCATCCATTCAATTATAACAACCATATAGTAATTAAAATAGTCACACACTAATTTTCCCCTCTTGCAGGATAAATAAGGCGTGTTTTGTTTTATCATAACAAAATATGTTTGGTAGAAAATAATGGATGTGTGTATTCTATTTTAATAATATTGTATAAAATAGAATATCTCCCACATTGATCACTGGAAAAATTGTTGCTCTTGGTTCATCCGTGAGCATGAAATAATAATGCCCACATTACAAAGGTATCCAACCAATCAAATAATAGAAGTGTTCATTCTATTTTAATAATAGTAAATAAAATAAAATATCTCCTTTTTGTCTTCATGTGCAACCTCCTCCTTAGCCCATTGGTCAACTGGTCAAAGTTGACTTTACGAAGTGAATGACTTGCTTACGTAGTAGCCTATGTTGGTTTCTATCTAGTCCTTCAGGGAAAATCCCTTTCTGGAGAAAATTAAAAATATCTGAATACCAAGGCTCTAGGGTAATTTCATCAAACAAAAACACATATAATGGTTCTAAACATGACTTAGAAAAAGTGGGTCTTGGATTTGGCAAATGATGATAGTAGCATACTCATCATCCAACTCCAAAGGCAACAAAGAAGCAGTTGCGACCATAGAATCAGTAGCACTATTGCTAGTTCTAGGAATAGCTTCTAAAATTAATTTTTCAAACAATGATATAAGCTTAAGGACATATTATTTATAAGGATGAATTTTATCATCTTGTGTTTGGTAAACTTCATTGATTTAATTTATTACAGGCTGAGAATCTCTGAAAACTATCAAAACTTGAATTTTTAAAGCTAAAGCAGCCCATAACCCAAGGATTAGAGCCTCATACTCTAGAGTATTATTAGTACAAGCGAATTGTAACTTAAAATATAAAGGTATAAGATGATTTTGGGGATATTTCAATATGATACTAGCACCTGCACCACTCATACATCTAGCTCCATCAAAATACAAAGACCATGTCTTAGAATGGTCTTCTTCTAGATTAAGGCACTCATAAGGAAATTCAATATTCATAGGATGAGTATATTCTAAAGGTGCATAAACTAACTAATCAGCTATAACTTGGCCTTTAATAGATTTTTGGCTGATAAATGTGAGTTCAAATTCACTAAGAGATAGAACCCACTTAGTTGTGTGTCCTGATAAGTAAGGTCTACTCATCAAGTACCTTAATGGATCAGATTTAGCAATAACATATGTTTTCTAACTAAGCATGTAATAATGCAACTTATGCATAGAAAACACAACCGCTAAACAAAGTTTTTCCAATGGATTATATCGGGTTTCATAACTTATTAAAGTTTTGCTTATATAATATGTGTGGCTCGTTCTTTATTTTCATAATCAATTTGAGCCAACATAGCTCCTAGTGCAAGTTCCAAAGCAAAAATATATAAAATAAATGGATGATCTAGTCTAGGAATAACGAGCACTGGAGGAGTAAGAAGATACTATTTAATACTCTCAAAAGCTTCATAACATTATTTACCCCAATTGAAGAGAATATTCTTCTTAAGTAATTTAAGAAAATATCTTGTTTTATCCGCCAACTTGTCGATGAAGCGACAAATAGATTGAAGTTTTCCTTGTAAACTTCTTACCTCTGATATGTTCTTAGGAGGTGGAATATCAAGGATAGTCATAATATTGAGAGGATCTACTTCTATACCTTGCATCGAAACAATAACTCCCAATAATTTTCCTAATTTAACTCCAAACACACACTTGTCAGGATTTAATAGTATTAGATATTATCTTAGTCTATCGAACACTTTTCTTAAATCATTAATGTGATCATATTATTTTTCTAAATGAGCTATAATATCATCCACATAATCATGTAGAATATTGTACATCATATCATGAAATATGTATGTCATAGATCTTTGGTATTTTGCACCTACATTTTTTAATCCAAATGGCATTACTTTCCAACAAAGTGTTCTCCAAGGAGAAATAAAGGTTGTTTTAGGTTGGTCTTCAGGAGATATTTTGATTTTGTTTTATCCTAAAAAACCATCCATGAGGGAGATCATCCCACTCCTAGCTATGAAATATATGATCTGATCCATATTAGGGAGGGGAAAATCATCTTTTGGGAATGCAACATTTATGTCTCTAAAATCAGTGCAAACACTAATCTTAGTAGCTTATTTCTTAGTTACTGGAACAACGTTTGATATACACTTAGCATAGTCAATAGCTTGTATAAAATTTACATTCAAAAGCTTTTCTAATTAAATTTTGACTAGTAATTCTACTTTAGGATGCATTTTTCTAAGTTTTTGCTTTACAGGTTTAGCATCAGGGTGCACTACTAGATGGTGCATAACCACAAAAGGATCTACACCTGGCATATTTGTGTATGTCCAAGCAAAAACATCAGTATATTTTGTGAGAAAATAAATATATAACTTTTTTTTTTCTACACCTGGTTAATAATTTTTGTATATGTTGATGGATGCTTTCTTTACTAGGTGAGGGTTCTCTTATGTTCCAATATTAACTTTCAAAGTATCTCCAACAACAATATTTAAGTCCCATTCAAAGTTGGGTGGTGCAGGTGATACACCCATTTCTTGTAACTCTTCTAATGTGCATTTGGCTAGTTCTTATTGAGGATTAGTTGCTTCAACATGAGCTATACATGGTATAGATCCATCAAAGAAGAATTTATTCCTTAAAAATTCATCAAGAGATATATCATGAAAGATATCGCCTTCTAAACATTCATCCAGAGAAGCAATCATTTCTAGATAAGCTACAATTAATATATTGCACATATGTATCCTTTTAAAGAGCTCTTTTTATTCCATATATTATTGATATGTTATGAGGTGATCATAATATTTATATGGGAATGGTTCTATTTTTGTGGGAATATAGCCAAGACCACATCGGGCAGGCCAATATTCAACTTCTAAAGGTTCCTTCATACCATTTTCATGAGGCCCTAAACCTTTACCTCTATAACCCATATTACACATCATTGATTTTGATTTTATATATCCATAAGAAAAATAATTGTTGGACATTTTGAGTCAAAGTTGTCATTGATGTCAAGGAACGAAGTTGTCATTGATGTCAAGGAATAAGCTACCGTTGATGTCAAAAGGTCAAGAGGAACAATGCAAAGGTTAATGGCAAAAGAGCTTCATAATATTTTTAATATTATGTGGAAGCATATGTAGGAGGGTTTTTATTAAAACCATGGATGAGCAAAAATAAAAGGTTTTTCATAAAAACCCAAGGAAGCTCAAGGAGGTTTTAATATTTATTTTATAAAATATTTAAATTCAAATTGAATTTAAATTTTATAAATAAATATTATTTATACAAAGTGGTAAAATCAAAGAGGGCTTTAATAAAGCCAAAAGGATTTAAAAGTTAATTTATAAAATTTAAATTCTAAAGAATTTAAATAATTTATAAATTAATTATTCAAATTTCGAAGGCATCGACGTTCAAAATTAAAGGAGGTAATTGGTATATAAACTATATGCCTTAGTGGCATTTAAATCATCCTTCGTTCGAAATAATAAAGGGTGCAATTGTTGTTGTGAGAATTCGTGCGAGGAAGAAGACAAAAACCTTGTCTTAAGCGCCAACAAAAGGGTTAAATTTATCGTGGGCTAAAACATAATATCCATCGAGGTAGCATGGCCTAGTGGCAAGTGGATGAAGTGCTAAGGCATTTGTGGGTGGAGTGATCCACGTTCGATTCACGGTGGCAATATTTTTTTTATGTGTTTTGAAGCATCGAGGAAGTGGCACGTGATTTTTTGTTTTGGCATGTGTGGAGGGGAATATAGAGCACGTGGTGCTCTTTGCTCTCCAAATGAGCGCCTAGCTCATGCAGTGGTTGGAGCCATGGCTAGGGCACTGGTAGAGGCGGCATCGTGAGTTCGAGTCTCACCAAGGCAAAGGTAATAAATTTTTTAATATGTTTGATGCCTAAGGTTTTGACATAAGGTCCTAGGGAGTTAAAAGGGGTTAGTTAAAGAGGTTTTTAATTAATTATTATTTTTTGTTAATTGGAGGAATAAGGAGTTAAACTTTATTTTAGAATAAAGTATTTTTGACATATTGGTTTATTGAAGATTTATAGTGTTGAGAGGACTTCTTGCCATTGAGTTATTTTGAAAAGGAGATTGTATTGACATTATTTCTAGTATTAAATATTATTTTAATTGGGAGATTATAAGGTGTATTTGGTCAATCATTTTTGTATATGTTGATGGATGCTTTCTTTAATATGGAGTGATAAGGTGTATGTGTGTTTTGATATTTGCATTGTATCTTTGAGAGAGTTTATTATCTTCTAACTCCTTTGAGCTTGGAAAAGAAGTATTTGTGGTTGTGGCAGATTTTTGAGGTTCCTTCATCATCAAGAAAAAGGTATGAGCACATTCTTCCATAGTTGAGTTGATTGGTTGGTTTTCTAGAAAATAAGTTTGGAGTGAAAAGGACTTGATTAGGGTTTCCTTATTGAGTGTGTTGAGTTAATGCTTCAAGGTTTTCTAGAATAAAGAGTTGTTAAAACCTTGTTTTATAAGCATTGTTGTTGAAGCCATTGGTTGAGTGAAGAACTTGAACTAGGGTTTGAAAATAACATGAGTATCATTGTTATGTGAGATTGGTTGATGAAGCATTGTTGGAAATATTTTGAGTGAGTGTTTATATACTTGGACTAGGGTTTGTAAGGAAGGATTGTTTCATTGAGTGATTGGTTGAAGTAGAGTTGGTTGAGCCTAGTCAAGTGGATGTGTGAAGTGATTGTTCAAGTTCTATAAAATAAACTATTCTATATTCTAAATTGATTTGAGAAAGTTATTGAGTATTGTGATGAGTATGAAATATATTGAGTCTCTAACAATTCTCTTTATGTTTCTATGAGATTGGACAAGTTCTAGTGTGGACTTGTTGAGCAGATTTGAGGTAAGTCTTTGAGAAGACTTGTGGATAGATTTGTGTAAGCTTTTGTGGAAGCTTACAACATAGATTGAGGACAAATTTGAGAATAGAGATTGAGAATAGATTAAGGATAGATCAGAGGATAGATTTTGGTGCAGATTTGAGGATAGGTTTGTGCCAGAATAGAGATAGATATTGAGGATAGATTTGTGCTAGACCAAAGGACTATGTTTAGTATATATTTGAGATAGAGCTTTGGAGGTGATAGAGTTGAGGATAGAGATCTCCAGCTAGAGTAGGGAGGATATGTGTCTTCTGTGGATAGAGTTCCATTTGCTAAGGGTAGTGGAGGTAGAGGTCTTCTAGAGGATCACCAACCAGAGCAAATATTAGGAGATTGGTGTCTCCTGTGGATAGAGATCCACTAACTTGATCTAGGGGATTGGTGTCTCCTTTGGATAGAGGTCCATAAACATTGTAGGGAAAGGATTCCCAAGAGAATTTATTTGAGAAAAATTTATAAGAAATATTTTCTCCATGGAGTAGCCCACATTGGGTGAACCACGTAAAATCATGTCTCTCATGTGTGTGATGCTTTGTGTGATGTTTACTACTTTAATATTGTTGATGCTATTATTTGGATTAAAAAGCAAAAAGTTTTATCTTATATTGTTCACCCCCCCTCTCAGTATAAGCACATGTTCTTCAATTGGTATCAGAGCGGGTCTCTCCATGAAAAGACTAACAACTTGGAGGAGGATCCATCAATAACACACATGACTTCAAAAAATGAAGAGGAGACTATGTTTGACATAAAAGAGGAATTATTTGCTTCTCTCAGAAATTTGGAAAGAATTAGAGAGAAGAATTCAGGCTTGAAGGAACAAATTCAAGAGGATGAAGAAGCAAGGATGGAACTTCTACAAAATCTCATAGAACTCAAGATAAAGGTGGAAGAAGGAAAGAAAATTGAGCAGGATATGACAGATCTGTTAAGAGCAAGAGAAACAGAATGTGAAATATTGGAAGCAAAAATTGTCTACCTAAGGAATGAAGTTGAAAGGACCAAGGCACTACAAGATGTAGAATATGAGAAATCAGAAAGAGGAATCAAGTCTTCAAAAAGTAGAAACTTCAAACAAGGATAAGCAAGCAAAGGATATCAGAAAGGAAGAAAGCAAAGAAGAACCTTGGATAAGAGTTAATCACAAGAGAAAGAATACTCCACCACAAACTCCAAGGCATCCAAACAGGTTACATAATTTCTTCCATGGTCATTGCTTTTCTTGTAATAAATATGGTCATAGAGTTGTACACTAGTATTAATCATGCAAGAAACAATGTCAATAGAAATTTCAATTCTTTTGCACCTCTTATGGATGATGATATTATATGTTACAAATGCAATAATTTTGGGCACAAGGCTAGATGGTGTAAAATGATACTTCCTGAGTCTAGAAAAACAATTTCAACAACTAGGAAAGATGAAAGGGAAAATGTTAAGGCTAGATCAATGTTAGTTCAAACAACCCTTCATGCTCAGGATAAAGAAGAACAATGGTATCTTGATAGTGGTTGCTCTAGTCACATGACAGGAGACAAAGACAAATTCATTGTACTAAAAGAAACCAATAGAGGATCAAGTAAGTTTTGGTGATAATGGATCAACAAGGATTGGTGGAAGAGGAACTCTAAGTTTAGATAATGGGAAAACAAAAATAGAAAATGTGTTGTATGTTAAAGGGTTAAAACATAATCTGCTAAGTATAAGTCAACTTTGTGATCAAGGGTATATGGTTACTTTCCATCCGGATAGATGTGAGATAAGAAAATCAGAAACTAGAAAAGTCATTGCCAATGCAAGAAGAACCCCAAATAATTTATACATGCTCAATGAGATCAAAGGGGAAAAGTGCTTTCTATCACAAGAAGATGAGAGTTGGTTATGGCATAGAATATTGGGTCACTTGAATTTTGATAACATAGTCAACATAAGCAATAAACAGGCAATCAGAGATTTACCCAAAATAAGAAGACCTCAAAGCACAATCTGTGCACCCTGTCAACATGGAAAGCAAACTAGGACAACATTTAAATCAAAAGGATATATGTCATCTGAGCCATTGAGTCTAATACATACTGATCTGTGTGGTCCTACTAGAACACAAAGTATTCAGGGTGAGAGCTACTTTATACTATTTATAGATGATTATTCCAGAATGGTTTGGGTAGCTTTCTTGAAAGAGAAGTCAGAGGCCTTTGAAAAATTCAAAGCATTTAAGGAATTGGTTGAAAATGAAACTAGAAAAAGGATTAAGTGTCTGAGATCTGATAGAGGAGGAGAATTTACTTCAAATGAATTTGTAGAGTTTTGTGAACAACATGGAATCAAAAGAGAATATTCAACAACAAGAACTCCTCAATAAAATGGAGTAGTTGAAAGGAAAAATAGGACTGTTGAGAATATGGCTAGAGCTATGCTAAATGAGTCTAAGATCTCAGATGGATTTTGGAGAGAAGTAGTCAACATAGTAGTATACATAATCACTAGGGCTCAAATGAGGGTAAACCATCACAAGACTCCATATGAGCTTTGGAAAGGAAGACTGGCCACTGTAAAACACTTCAAGATTTTTGGAAGCAAGTGTTACATAAGATGAGAAGATCAAAACTTAGGCAAGTTTGATCCAAGATGTGATGAGGGAATTTTTCTTGGTTATTCCTCAAGGAGTAAAGCCTATAGATGCTTCAACAAGAGAACACGTACTATGGTGGAAAGTATAAATGTAACAATTGATGAGAAGATAGATTCAAGAGAACCAGTTCAACAAATTGTGTATCAAGAAGATGGATGTTGTCAAGAAGAGTTTTGTGAGGAATCAGATAAAGAAGAAGAAGAAACACAAAGACTTCTTCCCAAAACTCCATCCAGGTATGTACAGAAGCATCATCCAAAAGAGCAAATCATTGGGAATCCAGATGAAAGACAGACAAGGAGAAGGATAATAACACCATCTCAACAAGCAAATTTTTCTTTGCTATCTAAGATTGAGCCAAAAGACTTCACTCAGGCAAGTGAGGATAAATTTTGGATTAAGGCAATGGATGAGGAATTAGATCAGATAGAGAAAAGCAAGACTTGGGAACTTGTTCCACGACCAAAGGACAAAAATGTGATCGACACAAAATGGGTATTCAAAAACAAGTTAAATGAAGATGGACAGGTGGTCAGGAATAAAGCAAGGTTAGTATGCAAAGGTTATGCACAGGTAGAGGGAATTGACTTTGATGAGACATTTGCTCCAGTTGCATGACTTGAAGCCATAAGAATATTTTTAGCCTTCTCAAGTTTCAAAAACTTCAAGGTATATCAGATGGATGTCAAGTCAACATTTCTAAATGGTGTTCTAGAAGAAGAAGTTTATATTGAACAGCTAGAGGGATTCATATTAGCAGATAAACCAGATCATGTATGCAGATTGAAAAAGGCATTGTATGGTCTAAAGCAAGCTCTAAGAGCATGGTACTCAAGATTGGATAAGTATCTTTAGGAACAGGGATTCAAAAAAGGAATAGCAGACAATAATTTATATATCAAAAATGAAGGGAATGATCTACTAATTGTGGTTGTTTATGTTGATGACATCATTTTTGGGGGAAACAATGATAAGATGTGTAAAGAATTTGCTAAGAACATGCAAAATGAATTTGAGATGTCTATGCTTGGTGAATTGTCCTTCTTTCTTGGACTTCAGATTTCACAATTAGAGAAAGGGGTATTTCTCTCACAAGCCAAGTATATAAAAGAAATGTTAAAGAAATTCAGGTTAGAAGATTGTAAACCGATAAGTACCCCCATGGTCATAGGATGCAAGTTGAGTAAGGATGATGAATCTCCAGAGGTAGATCAGAGATTATACAGATCTATGATTGGCAACTTATTGTATGTTACAACTACAAGACTAGATATTGTACAGATCAAGTGGGATTAGTGGTAAGGTTTTAGGCAACACCTAAGGAAACACATGTGGTAGTGGTAAAAATAATTTTTAGGTATCTAAAAGGGACTATGGATTTTGGGCTTTGGTATCCCAAGAGTGATAATTTCACATTGACAACATATACAGATGCAGATTGGGCTGACAACATTGATGATAGAAAAAGCACAAGTGGAGGAGCATTCTTTCTTGGAGACTGTTTAGTCTCTTGGCTAAGTAAGAAGCAGGTTTCAGTATCCTTATCTACAATAGAAGTAGAATATATTGCAGCAGTAGCCAGTTGTACACATGTGTTATGGATGAAGTGAACTCTAGAAGACTTCAAGATAAAACATGATCATCCTATTCCCATACTATGTGATAATACAAGTGCTATAAGTATCTCAAAAAATCTAGTGATGCACTCCAGGACAAAGCACATTCCGATTAAGTATCATTTTTTGAGAGAACATGTGACAGATAAACATGTCAGGTTGGAATATGTTACTACAAAGGAACAGATAGCAGATATTTTCACTAAGCCACTTTCAAAGGAAACCTTTGAGTATCTTCGAGAAAAACTGGGAGTAAGACTCCCACCCCAGAATTAACCACCTCAAGAGGAGGTGGGGGAGGGGCTAAGCTAAGAGACTCATTCTTAGCCCCGAGCCCCAAAGGTGACCCTTTGCCATTGATGTCAAAGGGGGAGAGATTTGAGTAAGGGGGAGAGATTTGGTATTTGAGTAAAGAAGAGAGATTTGAAAAGAGCATTGAGCCAGGGGGAGCAATGTCCCAGGGGGAGCAGAACAAAGAAAAGGTTAAGTTTTTGGTAAAAATAATTTGGGTTGCCATCAATGACAAAGGGGGAGATTGTTGGACATTTTGAGTCAAAGTTGTCATTGATGTCAAGGAACAATGTGTCATTGATGTCAAGGAATAAGCTACCATTGATGTCAAAAGGTCAAGAGGAACAATGCAAAGGTTAAAGGCAAAAGAGCTTCATAATATTTTTAATATTATGTGGAAGCATAAGTTAAGAGGGTTTTTATTAAAACCATGGATGAGCAAAAATAAAAGGTTTTTCATAAAAACCCAAGGAAGCCTAAGGAGGTTTTAATATTTATTTTATAAAATATTTAAATTCAAATTGAATTTAAATTTTATAAATAAATATTATTTATACAAAGTGGTAAAATCAAAAAAGGCTTTGATAAAGCCAAAAGGATTTAAAAGTTAATTTATAAAATTTAAATTCTAAAGAATTTAAATAATTTATAAATTAATTATTCAAATTTTGAAGGCGCCGACGTTCAAAATTAAAGGAGGAAATTAGTATATATACTATATGCCTTAGTGGCATTTAAATCATCCTTCGTTCAAAATAATAAAGAGTGCAATTGTGTGTTGTGAGAATTCGTGCGAGGAAGAAGACAAAATCCTTGTCTTAAGCGCTAACGAAAGGGTTAAGTTTATCATGGGCTAAAACTTAATATCCATCGAGGCAGCGTGGCCTAGTGGCAAGTGGATGAAGTGCTAAGGCATTTGTGGGTAGAGTGATCCATGTTCGATTCATGATGATAGCATTTTGTTTGTGTGTTTTGAAGCATCAAGGAAGCGATGCATGAGTTTTTGTTTTGGTGTGTGCAGAGAGGAATATAGAGCACGTTGTGCTCTTTGCTCTCCAAATGAGCACCTAGCTCATGCGGTGGTTGGAGCCATGGCTAGGGCACTGGTAGAGGCGGCGTCATGAGTTCGAGTCTCACCAAGGCAAAGGTAATAAATTTTTTAATATATGTTGTGATGCCTAAGGTTTTGACATAAGGTCCTAGGGAGTTAAAAGGGTTAGTTAAAAAGGATTTTAATTAATCATTATTTTTTGGTTAATTGAAGGAATAAGGAGTTAGATTTATTTTTAAATAAAGTATTTTTGACATATTGGTTTATTGAAGATTTATAATGTTGAGAGGACTTCTTGCCATTGAGTTATTTTGAAAAGGAGATTGTATTGACATTATTTCTAGTATTAAATATTATTTTAAATTGGGAGATTATAAGGTGTATTTGGTCAATCATTTTTGTATATGTTGATGGATGCTTTCTTTAAGATGGAGTGATAAGGTGTATGTGTGCTTTGATATTTGCATTGTATCTTTGAGATAGTTTATCATCTTCTAACTCCTTTGAGCTTGGCAAAGAAGTATTTGTGGTTGTGGCAGATTTTTGAGGTTCCTTCATCATCAAGAAAAAGGTATGAGCACATTCTTCCATAGTTGAGTTGATTGGTTGGTTTTCTAGAAAATAAGTTTGGAGTGAAAAGGACTTGATTAGGGTTTCCTTATTGAGTGTGTTGAGTTAATGCTTCAAGGTTTTCTAGAATAAAGAGTTGTTGTTAAAACCTTGTTTTATAAGCATTGTTGTTGAAGCCATTGGTTGAGTGAAGAACTTGAACTAGGGTTTGAAAATAACATGAGTATCATTGTTATGTGAGATTGGTTGATGAAGCATTGTTGGAAATATTTTGAGTGAGTGTTTATATACTTGGACTAGGGTTTGTAAGGAAGGATTGTTTCATTGAGTGATTGGTTGAGTAGAGTTGGTTGAGCCTAGTCAAGTGGATGTGTGAAGTGATTGTTCAAGTTCCATAAAACAAACTATTCTATATTCTAAATTGATTTGAGAAAGTGATTGAGCATTGTGATGAGTATAGAACATATTGAGTCTCTAACAATTCTCTTTATGTTTCTATGAGATTGGACAAGTTCTAGTGTGGACTTGTTGAGCAGATTTGAGGCAAGTCTTTGAGAAGACTTGTGGACAGATTTGGGTAAGCTTTTGTGGAAGCTTACAAAATATTGAGGATATATTTGAGAACAAATATTGAGAATATATTAAGGATATATCAGAGGATAGATTTTGGTGCAGATTTGAGGACAGGTTTGTGCCAGACTAGAGATAGATATTGAGGATAGATTTGTGCTAGACCAAAGGACTATGTTTAGTACAGATTTGAGATAGAGCTTTGGAGGTGACAGAGTTGAGGATAGAGATCTCCAACCAGAGCAGGGAAGACATGTGTCTTCTATGGATAGAGTTCCATTTGCTAAGGGTAGTGGAGGCAGAGGTCTTCTAGAGGATCACCAACCAGAGCAGAGATTAGGAGATTGGTGTCTCCTGTGGATAGAGATCCACTAACTTGATCAAGGGGATTGGTGTCTCCTTTGGACAGAGGTCCATAAACATTGTAGGGAAAGGATTCCCAAGAGAATTTATTTGAGAAAAATTTATAAGAAATATTTTCTCCGTGGAGTAGCCCACATTGGGTGAACCACGTAAAATCATGTCTCTCATGTGTGTGATGCTTTGTGTGATGTTTACTGCTTTAATATTGTTGATGCTATTATTTGGATTAAAAAGCAAAAAATTTTATCTTATACTGTTCACCCCCCTCTCAGTATAAGCACATGTTCTTCAATAACACTTAGCGAATCCATCTTGATCAATTATAACTTTTACAACTAAAATTTTACCCCAATCATACCTTGCATACACAAAGGCACAACTCCCAATATTGCAAATGCTTCCCTTATTTGGCAAGCCCAAGGTTTAGGGATATGGAGGTAACTTAGATAACACTAAGGAATCTCGGGTAGAAAAATTAACTTCTTCTATATTTGCAAGGACTAAAGATAAGTCCAGTAATACTTCATCCGAAAGAGCATAAGAAGTAGATGGGATATCTTCCTTAATTGGTTCTTTAGATGCTATGAATTTAAACACTTTAGACTTAGGAGGTGGATCTTATCCTATGGATTGGATATGGGCTCAGAAGATGATGATGATAATGACTTAGAATTCATTGATGTTGGTGATTTAGAATGTGCTTTTGATGATATGGGTTTAGAAGTTGATGATGATTTATATTTAGATGGTTTTTATGATGAGGGTGGATTGGGATGAGCAGAAGACATAGTAGGACAAAATGGAACCCCTATAGGCTCCACCACAACACACATATCAAATGGTATGGGATCACCATGGATGGTGACTAATTGATTCTTGAACTCAAATTTGACACATTGATGTAATGTGGAAGGTATTGCTCTCATTGTATTGATCCAAGGCTAACCTAGAATAATGTTGTATGATGCAAAACATGGTACAACAAATAGAGTCGTATCCAAAATTCTTGGGCAAAATTGCAATGGTACTATCATTACTCCACATGTTTCTTGAGTTTCATCATTAAATGCTTTAATAATCATTTCATTACTTTTCATATCTTCTTTTTTAAACCCAAATCTTTGAAAAAATCATATGTGCAGACATTTAAATATGATTTATTATCAATTAGAACTCTTTTGACTCCTACATCTCTGATCAATGTTGTAATATATAAAGGATTATATCTATACATGCTTTGAGGAGGGATATCTTTGTCATGAAAATATATGAAATTTGCTTCATCCAAAGTCACAACATTCACCATGACATTAGGTTCAATGTCTTCAGGTACCATAATCTTTCTTAAAGTTATCATTAATTCTTCCCTATGTATGGAGGAAGTTCTCAAGAGGTCCAAAAGAGAAATTCTCACTGTGATGGTAGCTAATTATTCATTAATATCATATGAATATCTTTGTTGTGAACCTAGTACATTATTTCCCTTAGTGGGAGTTTTCAATACAAAAGGAGCTGATTTTTCATTTTGACTTTGTGGTTGAGAATTTTGAACTTGTGCTTGTTATCTTGTGACAACCCCAATGGTACCCACAATGTTGCTATGTTGAGGATTACCAAAATGGGGTCTAGCATTTTCTGCTTGTTCATTTGAAATCCTTTGTTGAGATGATTGTCTAGTAGTTATTATTCTTGTAAATGGTTCATCTGGAACTGATAAATCTGTAATAGGAGTGACTTGATCTGATTCATACTTGAAACTATTTGAAGTAATATCTAGTTACTCCCAGTTTCACTTTCTATGTTGCTTTTTGTATTACTTTTAGTATCTTTCAAATATGATTGAAAATATTGTATTGGTCTAGTTGTGACCATAGCTAAAGACGTTTCCAAATCTTATTCTGGTAAAAATCTACTAATGGTTCCCACATATCGAGTTGGATGAGGAACATTATGATGATCTACTTGGTTTACTACTTCTTTACCATGGTTGGGTAAAGAATGTTGAAAAATATCTAGGTTTTTATTTGCATTTTGATTTTCTTGTTTTTGGGTATTATTTTAAGTATTATTGTTTGCAGGAAATTGTTGAACTTCTATTTTTCCTTTGTCAATCAAATCTTGTATCACATGCTTTAACCTTTTACAATAATTTGTAGAATATCCATCTACTTGATGGAAATTACAATGTAATTCAACCCTATATCCAACTACAGTAGTATCTGGTTGTCTTATTTCAGGCAACCGTATCAAGCCTTGTTCCAATAGTTGAGGTAAAATAATTGTTAAGGGTTGATTTAATCTTGTAAATTCTCTCGGTGGCTTATCAAGAACTTTCAATAAAAACTTCTTAAATGTTTCTATAGCATTAACAATTGGAGTATTCCTGCTATCAGTAACTCTGTTACCTACTACTTATTTATTTTTATATTGATTTTTAGAAGATTTATCTTCATATTTCTTCTTAAATTGACCTCTTCTAATAAGGGCTTCTTCTACCCTTCTTGCTAAATCAATGGCTTGATCAAAGTATGTTACTGTAGCAATAGAGAGCTCATAAGACAATTGTTAAAGCAAAATGTAATCTGCCTTAGAGTTGTCTCCACTTAGTCAAGAATTCAGCAAAACTCTCATCTTTTATATAAATATTTAATAGTCACATGCCTCTCTATGTAAGCACTGAATTGGTGGACAAAATTTTTTGTTGTCTCTTCAAAATTCCTTAAATAATTAGTGGGTAACTGATAATACCACTCTAGAACCATGCCTTCGAGACTTTTAGGGAACATATTTAGTAACAACAAGTCATCATGATAGATATCATGACATGTTGTCCTAAACATGCAAATATGCTCAATAGGATATTTGGTTCCTTTATATATCGATAGGACATGCATAGGAAAATGCTTAGGATATGGTTGAGCAACCACAATAGGATCCAAGGGTTGGCTACACATATCTCTATAACTATAAGAGAGATAGTAGGGATCTATCTAATCTAGTCTTGAAGCTAATTGTTTAACCATGGCTTCAAGCCCTTGTTGTTGTCCACCGAATTGATTTTTTTGCATCATATTATTGTGTCTTTGATAATAAGTTGGTGTTATTGCATAATGATTCCCAACTAAAACACTATTATAGAGTGTTACTAGGAGGAGTTTTATGAAGTTTATATGGAATTTTATTTTATTGAACCTTTTGTTGATTCTGACTAAGATGGTGCATCTTCTTAATTCTCTATGCTACCTTTTGTGAGGCAGAATATGTTTTTTTTTGTTTGGAGTTTGAATTTATTACTGGTGGTGGTTGTGCTATATTCTGATTCAAATTATGATTTATATTTTGAGATGTACCAACTTGATTTTTTTTCATGTATGTTAATGGATTTCCATTCAATCATAGAGTAGCCTCTATGGAAGCCTCCATTGAATAATCTCTCATAGGGAGTTGAGCTTCTTTCTGTACACATGGTTAATGAAATCTATATTTCTTTTAGAAACTCAGTGAAATGTTGTGTGGAGGTAAATTTAAGATTGTTTTCTTCATCGACTTACGACTTATGATAGAAAACCTCTTCTTATTTATCATGGTTTTTCTCATCTGATTTTGATGATACATAATCTTCAATTTGAACTTCATCTGCAGGATTTCTTTGATCTTGTTCTCCTATATGCTCATGTTCTACTTGTTTTCCACTTCTTAATTTAGGTATTTCTCTTAAAATACTTTATCTTGTAGATATATATAATTTATATATATGTGTGTGTGTGTGTATGTGTGCTTAGTGCTTGGGGTATATATGTTATATATATACCTAGCTAATATATTATATTATGTTTTTGAGTTTTTGTAGTTTTTTTATTGCAAAAAATACAAAAAACAAAATAAAAAGCATAATATTATAGATATTATACTTTAATTTTCTTGGAAAATCCTATAGATATCATTAACAGGTTCCAATTCCTCAGGGGTCATATAGTGTTCTTCTTCAAACTAGAAGTTAGCCTTTAAGAATTTTATGAAATGATCTATAGTGATGAAATCAACTTCAAATTTTGACATGTAAAAGTAAAATTTATGGCAATATTATTGATAAAGCACAACCCTAAGAACTTTATTAAATATTCTCTTATCATCTAAGACAACTTCTTGATTTTCCATGTGTGATAAAAACTTATGTACCATTATTGCATTATCAATATAATATTCAAAGGAGTAAAGACTTGGGGAAATTACAACTCTCTTATACACTAGCAACCTATCACATGCTCTTTGAAGGTCAAAATAAAAAGGTGCACTATCGAGATCCAAGATTCTAGACAAGTCAAAACTTATGATTTTCTTAAGTTCAGGTTATTTAATCCTTATAATTTCTAATCTTCTCCAAATCTCAGGGTATGGCACACTACCTAATGAAGAAAATTCTTGGGTTGATAATATTGTACTTACATCAATTCGGACAGTTCTTCTTATGTTGTAATCTACCATCTATGAAATGCAAGATTATGTGACTTAAACTAATGATCTTGAATTTTTGTTTTGTTCTTGTTTTGTTCTATATTTTTTAATTTTGATGTTTTTTTTATAAATCAGAAATATGCCTAATTGTTTCATGTCGAGTTCACCATAAAATGTATCTCTAAAATTATCACACTCATTTCCTCTAGGCTAATGGATCCGTGCCTCGAAGGGGAATGGGAGAATAGTAGGTCTACACCTTGAAAGAGAGGTACTTGATCATACCTTCTTATGGTGATTTTTTGATGAATTAGGTGGGGTTCACCAGGAAACATTTTATGGTAGTTTCCATGCCTAGGTTTGGGATTTATTTTGATGTGTTCCTTTTATCAAATATCGCATACACCTAGTTTGGCCAATATGCAACTATATTAACCTATATGCAATTTTTATTTCTATGAAGACAACAAATAGCAGAAAAGTGAATCTAAATGAACTATAGAGTTCTTAAAAGAAATTTAAACTCTGAATTGTATCCAAAATTCTGATGTAGTTTTTGATTCTTTGTTGCAAGTAAAATTGGTCAAAATCAAGCAACATCGGGTGACATGCAAAAATCTACCCGATTAGGGTAAAAATCTACAGTTTGACAACTTTGATATAGAAAATAACATATTTATAGAATAATGTGCATCTATTGAAGTGAATTATGATCAATAAATAACTTAAAAGGATAATTATTAAATT
Source organism: Wollemia nobilis (assembly GCA_028583015.1). Classification (NCBI taxonomy): domain Eukaryota; kingdom Viridiplantae; phylum Streptophyta; class Pinopsida; order Araucariales; family Araucariaceae; genus Wollemia; species Wollemia nobilis. The sequence goes on along the minus strand of JAQPPZ010002395.1, from coordinate 3,579,637 downwards.
ATTGAATGTAGATCTATGCTAAATACATGATCATTCATGAAAAAATGATGAAATATGAATATAGAAGCTAATATATCAATGAAAATGGATTTAAAATGAGCTAACAGATAATAAATACAATTTTAAATAGAATAAAAGAGGATAGAGAATGTAAAAAATGAGGTCTAGATCCACCCAAGCAAGTTGAACAACACATATGTGTGATGCATATAAAATCAGGTAGTTTTGTCAAAATCGGGCGAAACGATCTCAAAATCGGGCAGAACAATATCGCAATCAAGTAGAATGATATCGCCCAAATCCAACTAATGTGAAAATTGAACCAAGAAAAACATAGCAAAATAGAATAAATAATGGATGAGATTATGTGGAGGTTCTAGGGGAATCCAAGGTGAGGAGCCTAGATTAAATAGGAATAGATCAGCTGAGGGATTGGGGTAAAACTGAAGGGGGATTACAACCTCCTCTATTGTAGACAAAATCTTTTGAATTGATCTTGCAACCACCGTGTAGTTGCCTAAGTATAGACAAATAAGTTACAACCAAATTTTGTCACCTTCCTAAGGCAGACATTTTTCAATTTTGGACAAAATCGGGTGACCCAATTTTGCAAGAGGGCTAAAATAAACTTGTAATAGGTGCAAAAAGCAAGGTCGATGGTTGGGGGTCAAATTTTTATTACCGTAGGTTTTATTAATGTGAGTCATTTTTAAGGTGCTACAGATAGGTTCCAATATAATAGTAAGAAGGTTGGTCAGACAAATATCATCAGCAGAGTTGTAGAGGCCACCATTTGGTGGTTATTATCACCAATACGCATAAGTGCTTTTATCTTATGCTAATTCCAATATTTTATGAAGGTGGAATTAAATTTAAGTCTCTGCATTTTTGGCCACCAAGTTGCTAAACAAAAATATCACTAAAACCTTAGCTTTGTCCCATGATGTAATTGCTTTATTAATGGTTTCCTACCTACAAAATTAATTGTTGTGCTTCAGTGTAGCACCATGCATACATGACCATATTCCATGATTTGACCATCGTGCAATAGGTGTGGGTTTTCCTCTCACCATATGAAAATGAGAATCCAAATTAGTCCTCATTTGATGATCCCCCTTTTGAAGCAAGGGAAGCTTATAATCACTTTATACTTAGGGTCACCCTTTCGAGAGAGATGTATGCCTTATTCCCATAGCTTCTTATTAATACTAAAAATGTTTTACACTATGCATAAACTGAAATATGTATAGGTGTCTCACCCGAGCCTGGTTGTGGTACAATACCTCAGCAAAATACCTCTCTCTCACACTGTAAGTAATGCAAGACTCTGCCTGAGTAATCCTTATAAAAAAGGTGAAATACTGGCTCTTGATGATTTAGGTATTTCCCCATATGGTATTGTAGGACCCTACTTGAACCAATCCATTTAATGGTTTTATTTGAAAACCAAGTGGTAATTCAAAAGCCACCCATTCAAGGTTTGCCATGATCGTAAAGGTTTTACGACTGCTAAAATGACAACATTGTAGATGTATTCCTACACCGATGACACTAAGGATTAGGAAGTTATCCATAAGGGATATGCTTGGAAAATCAAAGAAAATTCTCAATAATTTGGTTTTAATCTACATATTAACCCAAGTCGGAGTGGATATGCTTGCTATATGCCCTATTATTCTCCTTGAATTAAACCCTAGAATAATTATAGCCACTAATCTTGGAATTAGGATGTCCAAATACTTGCAGTTGGAAGGAGTAAATCTAAATATGCCATCTACAACATAATAGTATGATTGGAGGAAGCAAAAACTCCTCCCTTACCTATTGCAAGGTAAATTATACCTCAAACCATGGGTACTCTGGTTCATCAATGACCATCAAGAGTGATAGTTCTCAGTCTCACATAAGGTTTCCCCCCCCTTTATAAAGGGAAGCATGATAATTTGAATTAATAAATGCTAAATATTAGCCGCACTTGGCTCTATCCCTTCAACATGATATATTGGTGTTAAAATACCATGGTCATATGATAAAGGTATTCATAGAGGTAAACCAAGCATGTTAGTACTACATGGGATAGGCAACGACCACCATCGACTTTAAAAGGGATAAAAATATTTGTGTTCGATAGCCAAGCACCTGGGCACTAGGCCAAACCATGTTGACTCCTCTATTCCTCCTTTGACCTACTATTGTAAGCTCAACATGTGACATAACCCCTCCTCAAATATGTGTGGCCAGGTAAGGTTGCTTATGCATAATTTTCCTATGGGATTTGTGTAATAGGGAACTTGTCCTAGGATATGTGACCGCGTTGTTGTGGTCATGCTAGGCATCGGTGCCTTGGTACTAATTTTGACCAAGGGATGGTAAACCCACATGTTTGAATGTATCCACATGTGCAAACATATTTTTTAGGGAGCCCAATTAGTTGAGGATGGTTCATCATATTAACCATACTATCGAGATCCAAAAATAATTATCTAAAGGTTACGATTATAAACTGAATTTCAAAGGAGGGATCCAACTATTCTTCATGCCAAGAAAATTATAAAACTATAGTATAACCTTACAAATAGATTAAGAAAATAATCTATGGCTAATCTTATGGTGACTATAGAATAGTTTTTTAAGTGGTTAAATTACAAAAATATAGTATAACCTAAAAAATAAATTAAGAAAAAAATCTATGGCTAAGCCTATGGTGACTATAGAATAGTTTTGTAAGTGGGTAAATTACGAAACTATAGTATAACCTAACAAATATATTAAGAAACAAATATATGGCTAAGCCTATGGTGACTATATAATAGTTATATAATTGGGTAAATTAAAAAACTATAGTATAACCTAACAAATAGATTAAGAAATAAATCTATAGCTAAGCCTATGGTGACTATAGAATAGTTTTGTAAGTGGATAAATTACAAGACTATAGTATAACCTAACAAATAGAATAAGAAATAAATCTATGGATAAGCCTATGGTGACTATAGAATAGTTTTGTAAGTGGGTAAATTAAATAACTATAGTATAATCTAACAAAGAGATTATGAAACAAATTTATGGCTAAAGTCATAGAAATTACCAATGTAATATTTCTTGATAAATTACAAGGGTGATTTGTGTTTAAGGTGTAATCTTGTGTGATAGATTACAAGGTTGATTTGTAATCTTGTGAGATAGATTATAAGGTTGATTCATGTGTAAGGTTCTAATACTGCTAGATAGATTACAAGGTCGATTGTGATTAAGGTTGTAATCTTGTTGGATAGATCACAATGTTAAATTGTGATTAAGGTTGTAATCTTGTTGGATAGATTACAAGGTCAATTGTGATTAAGGTGTAATCTAGTGTGATAGATTACAGTGTTAGTTTGTAATATTGTGTGACAAATTACAATATTGATTGGTGTTCAAGGTCTAACCATGTTTTGATAGTTTATAAGGTAACTTTTTTTAGTAGGTTACAAAACAAAGAAGATAAAATAAAAAGGTAAAAATTTGTAGGGACTCTAGCATAACCATATGAATAATCCGATAAATGGATTATGAGAACTATAAGAAGATATTGTGGAAGTTTTCTAAGTATGAAATGTGAATGTAGAATATTAGGTATGAAATATAATATTGGAGAGAGTATAGGATTTATCCATGGGACGTAAAACCTTAGACAAATTTTGTACTATATTAGGTTAAAATGACACATATGATGGAGAATGAACATGGGTTTCATTCTCAAGGGAATTATGGGGTTCCATCTTGGCAACTGATGAGATATATCCTTAATATGTAACAAATGATATTTCATGAACTTGTAGATATAAGAATTTGTGGGATTATTATCTGTTGATGGCTTAGAGAAAGGAAATGTGGTATTTCCTTAATTGCATCATAATTTAAAACAACGAACAAGCTGATTTCTTTTATTGCATAATAATTTAGAAAAGTATATGTGGAATACATTTTTTATATTTGTATTTATGACAATTTAAGTTTATGAAATGAGAGGAGAAACATATTTTGGAGGCTAGGTTTATTCCCTATGAGGGTTCCCAGGGTATATGTTGTGTACTTCTATTTTGTGGTTTGCAAATGTTGTTAAGCATGGATGTTGTATTTACTCTCTAGTATAATGCTATCTAGATAGATCATGGATATTGAATATGATGAAATAAGTAAATGCTATTTGCTTTCTAATGAGATGACATTTTGCATTCTAGAATTTAACAGACAGTGAAAACAGATACAGAGAGTGACAGTGGGACGTACCTCAAGTCCTCATCCGAATGATCTTTATCCCTCTACATTTTTTTGTGTCTGTTGGAAACTGTAGGTCTGGTCTGCAGTTTTGACTGTGGCCCGCAAATTGAACCTACGGTTCAATTGTTGGCCCATAGCTGATAGTTGTGTTCTGTACCTGCAAGTCACAAAAACCAAGAACACACAATCAGATGTTATTTTTGTGGAGTTACGTTGTGATCGCCTTTTGATCTAACTAAAAAGTGTGCACCCATCTACTGTATTATATCATATTCATTCATTCAAGCATCAAATAATGACAAGATTGCATAGATTCAAAAAAATAAGTGTTTCTTGTATTAATATTTGCAAAGAATCCTGATTAAAATCATGTCCCTTTTAGGGTCACCCAAATTATGATACAATTAATACAATGCCAAAGACCTCAATAGGGTAGGCGCACTAATATTACTTTTCAACTAGTCATAAACTACTCTAGGGTGGAGTTGCCCTCTTCTTCACATTGAAGAAGTAACTTGATGGTTGAATCTCCTTCGAATCTATTCCCTATGATCAAGAAACAACATAAAAGTGTCAAAAATATAGGCAGCCTCTCATGATGAGGCCATTTTTAGAAAAAATGCATAAATTCACCATTAAGCATGTATAATCAAGAAAGCGTGAAAAGCACTTCTAAACTATGTTAATTGGATCAATATTTATAAAATTGCATAAAGAAAGATAATAGTTACACTATGCATGGACCAATTATGTGAAATAAAGCATGAAAGTGCATAAATAATCCATTAATGTCCTATTTCATGCTTAACACAAAGAAACTATTGTAACCTAATTATACCAGTCATAAATCTACTAAACTACAATTGAACCATGTAAATATCTAAACTAAGCTAACTAGTCGGACACAAATGAAAAAGGTAAGGTGATGATACCTCTGCTATAAACCACAGCTCTGATGAATTATCTGTACTATAAACCACAACTAAAATTCACGATTAGCAATCTGATAGATTTACCCTCAATTTCAAGGGTAGTTGACCTCCTTGTCCAAATTGATGTTCAATGGTCACCTTCGGTGTCCTTAGATTGATTGGTGGTTGGTTCACTGTGAAGGACCTTCGTTTACCCGAATATGTGCTTCTTGGATCTTCTAGGCTCCTATGGCATCCATATGCAATTCATCATAAGTATTGGCAAGTAGGAATGGGATAATTACAATAGCTCTCTCACAGTATATTCGGTTGAATATAAAATTTGATAGGGCTTCTCTGCTCAAATTTCCAATGCTCTCTCTGATAGTTTGCCCTAATTTTGAGGGGTACTTATAGGACTATCCAAGGGCTAAGGGTGGCTTCATGGAGAAGCCAAGATCAAGAAGGGTGGTTAGGACAGTTGGAATGGAAGCTTTCTTCCTCTAACCATTGTCTTCTAGATCAAATGATCGTTCAAACTAATTTGTCTTGGATGAAGGCCAACTAAAATTTAGTTAAGATCATAGGTTATAGCTATGGTCTAGACTATAAAACATAGGTCTCAGTCGTGGTTCAGCCTATAGATCGTAGATCTGGGTTGTGATTCATACTGATTAGGCCAAGGAGCCCAAATTGAGTGGTTACAACCACTGCTCTATCTTGGAGTCTGTCCAATATCCTCCATATGGTCTTGTAGCATGTCCATATGAGTAGTCACCCTTGACATGACACATTTTAGGTGTCTACAAAAACAAAATTTTCCTTATAACTCCTAAAGGTAATTCTCAACTACCACAACTTTATTACAAAGCAACCTTTCCAAACTCAACCACTAAACAACCTTATACCTCCAACTTAGGCATTTAATTAAAAATAAAATCAAAAATATTACCTTTGCCTTTGGAGGGAATTGAACCCTCGATGTTGCCTCCTATGATTGCCTTAACCACGGCCAAAGTCATCGCACGAGCCAAGCACTCGTTGAGATTAATGAAGCACCATGTGCTTCTTAATCTCCACTCTCTCCTTCCACCTTGGCAAAAGAACATGTGTCATAGGCGCTATACTCAACACACCTCATGAAGCACCCATCGTGATTTTAACATGAACTCCCTTGCAAGCCAGTGCTTTTGTGCTTTCCAAAATACCACTAGACCATGTTGTCTTATGCAACTTCAAAAATTGAAGCTTCCTCCCTTCAACACTTTGTTGTCACATTTTTCGCATACACTCATGAGCTCTTACTTTTGCAAGCCAATATTTTTACTTTAGAGCAAGGATAATAAATTTAAACTTTAGGCATAGTATTTATATGCTTCCTCCATTACTTTGAAAACGTTGGTGTTTTCCTTGTTGTTTTCTATGACGTCAATGGAGATCATAAAGGCTTTGAATGCCTTTGGTCTTAAACCCAACCTTTGGGTTTATTAAGATATCTTTAGACTTTATAAAACCCACTCTTTGCATTATAAAATATTATAATAAAAATTATAAATATTTTATTTGGGTTTTCACCATGGCACATTTAATATTATAATAACCATTATTATAATATTATACCTTTGATAAAGTACCTTTAATATTTATTTATAAAATTTAAATTCTCACTAAATTTAAATAATTTATAAAATAAATATTATAACTCCTTTTTAACTTCTGTCTTTTGCACTGTTTCACTTGATCTTTGACCTTCTTCCTGGATATCAAATAATAATTTTATCCCCTTTGTTTCCTGCTGAAATATTTGGTATTAATGATGACTTCATCTGGTGACATCAATGACAACTTTGACTTAGGGACTCAAAATATCCAACAATCTCCCCCTTTGTCATTTATGGCAACCCATACTCTTCTTACCAAAATCTGACCTTTCTTTTTATTTTGCTCCCCCTGGGAAATTGCTCCCCTTGGCTCAATGCTCTCTTGAATATCAAATCTCTTCCCATTACACAAATCTCTCCCCCTTTGACATCAATGGAAAAGGGTCACATTTGGGGCTCGGGCCTAAGAATGATCCTCTTATCTTAGCCCCTCCCCCACATCCTCATGAGGTGGTTAATTCTAGGGTGGGAGTATTTCTACTCCCCGAAAGCATTGTTCTTTACCTTTATTATTTTTCCTTCTTTTTTGAGTTTCTTGAATCCTCTGATTGTTTCTATCCAAGTCATCATCCATGTTCTTGTCATCATTTCTGTTCCTATTCATGTTCTTGTTCACATCTAGGTTCTTGTTCCTGTTCTGTTCTTGTTCTCATCCATGTTCTTGTTCTTGTTTCTATTTCTATTCCTGTTCATGTTCCTATTTGTGTTCCTATTCTTGTTCATACTTGTTTTTGGAATATCTGCTCTACACCACTTTGTTGTGTGACCATCATTATTGCACTCATAACACTTAATTTTATTATTCCTTGTAGGTGCAAATGTCTTAGGATATCTTCTAGTGAAGCCATATCCTCTTTTGTCATGAATCCTACAATTCATTGCCTTGTGACCAAAATGATTACATGAGTAGCAATACCCATGGAAAAGTTGTCCATTCCCATATTCCTATCTTTCATGTTTCCTACATTGTGAAGCCATGTGCCCAAACTTGTGACATGAAAAACATCTTCCATTGAAGCTTCCTTGTCTTGACCTCATTGGTCTCTTAGTCTCTTCTACATGTTTCCTGTTCCATCTGTTCCTTACTTGTGCATTGTTCCTTTCCTTGTTGAACTTTCTATTGTCCAACTTCTCCTTAGAAGTCTCACTCTTTCTTTTACTTACTTCTTTTGACTCTTCTAATTTTCTGGTGTTTAAGCTTGACTCTCTTTTTTTTGCTTCTTGTTTCCCTTGTTCTTCTTTATAACTAAGTCTTGTTATGGTTACTGATGACCTTTGTGATTTGATAATCCTATCCAAAGTCTTTGAATTTTCCTCAAACTTGTGTAGCTTGTCCTTAGAACATTTTAATTCCATCCTTAGTGAAACTATCTCATGCTCTAATATTTCACACTCTAGATATTTTGTCTTTAATTTTTTGGCCATACCTTCTTCAATTTTTTGTCTCCTCAACTTTGATTTTGAAGTTGGTGAGTTATTGTAGAAACCTTGCTTTTGCTTTCTCATCTTCTTGAGCTTGAACCCTTAATCTTGAGTTCTCCCTTTTTAATTATTCAATAGTAACCATAAGCCTTTCACATTCTATCTCTTTTACCTTTGACTGTTCAACCATACATTTTTCAACTCTTCTTGCCTTTTCAACCTTATCTCTCAAGTTAGAAATATCTTGTAAAAGCTTTGTCTTACATTTCTCATCTTCTTGTATTTGACCCTTCAATTCTAAATTCTCTCTTTTCAATTCAACAAGTTCCTTAAGAGTGGCTTCCTCCTTTTTTTTTTTTAGAAGCATATTCTTTTTCTTCTATTATCGAAAGTAGAGTTTCTTCTTCATACCTTTTTTGATTATCCCTGTTATCCTTTCTTGAACCAATCTCTAGGATTTCATTTCTGAGAATATCATCTTCATCTTCACTGCTACTAAACCCATTACAATAACTTGCATCATGTCCAATTTGACCATAAACAAAACATTCTTTTGGATAATAAGTTGCATGGTGACCTGTGTTCCCACATATGGTACAAAACATTATCAATCTGATATTTTCTCCATTACTTGATTCATCTCTTGAAATCTATTTCCATTTTTCCTCCCAACACAACAATATTAAACTCATATTCCTTTTATTTCATGACCATAGTTGTTCTTTTCTTCTTGTGTCTCATGCTTCTACTCTTGCCTTTCTTTGCCATTTGTGTTCTTTTAGGATCTTCCTTAAAGTTTTTAAACTTATTTCGAAGGAATCAGCTCTGATACCAATTGAAGAACACAAGATTATATTGAGAGGGGGGTGAACAATATAAGACTACTTCTTACTTTTCTTTCCAAAATAATTAATCAATATAATCAATGGCAATATCAATAGCAATAACCAAAGCAATGCACAAATCATCACACACAATAGAGACACCAATTTAACGTGGTTCACCCAATGTGGGTTACATCCACAGAGAAAATATTTCACTAAAATTTTCTCAATCAATCTCTTGGGAATCCTTTCCCTATTACAATGTTTATGGACCTCTGTCCAAAGGAGATGTTGATCCCCTAAATATGGTTCATGGATCTCTATCCATATGAGAACTCTTTCTCCTCTACTCTGGCTGGTGATCCTCTAGAATACTACTACCTCCACTACATTGACTAGTGGATCTCTCTCCACTTGAAGACTCTTGTCCTAACTTAGAAGACCTATCCTCAATGTCTTGGCTGATGGATCTCTATCCATTAGAGACTTTGTCCTCTTTACTCTGTCACCTCCAAATCTTTGTCTCAATTTTGTACTAAACATAATCCAGTCGGTCTAGCACAAGTCCACTCAAATAAACTCACTCAAATATGCACTAAACATAGTCCATTTGGTATAGCACAAATCATATTAATAGGTCCACACAGAACCTGCTCAAATCTACTCAACAAGCTCACACATAACTTGTCCAAATCTGATCAACAAGCTCACACAGAACTTGTCCAAATTTACTCAATAATTTCTCTCTATAACTTGCTCAAATATGTATTGTAAGCTTTCATAGAATCTCACACATAATAAGTCCATAAATCTTCTCAAATATGCTCTACAAGGCCACACAGAACTTTTCCAATCTTATAGAAATATAAAGAGAATTGTTAGAGACTCAATATATTCTATACTCAAAGCTCAATCACTTTCTCAACTCAAATCAATCTCATAGAAGCATAAAGAGAATTGTTAGAGACTCAATATGTTCTATTCTCAAAACTCAATCTCAACTCAAATTAGAATATAGAATAGTTTGTTTTATGGAACTTGAACAATCACTTCATACATCCACTTGACTAGTCTCAATCAACTCTACTCAACCAATCACTTCAAGAAACAACTCTTTCTCACAAACCCTAGTCCAAGCATGTATACTCCCACTCAAAATATTTCCAACAATGCTCAACAACAAATCTCACATAACAATGATACTCATGTTCTTTTCAAACTCAAGTCTAAGTCCTTTGCATAACAACTCATTTCAATAGCAATGCTCATAAAATATTCTTCATATAATAATGATACTCATGTTCTTTTCAAACCTAACTCAGGTTCTTCACATAACCAATGGCTTCAACAACAATGCTAATAAGACAAATTTTTTAATCACAACTCTTAATTCAGAAAACCTTGAAGCATTAACTCAACCACTTTTGAAAAGGAAACCCTAATCAAATCCTTTTCACTCCAAACTTAATTTTCAAGACATCAATCAATCAAATAAACCAAGAAGGAATTTGCCCATACCTTTTGTTTGACAAGTAGTTGGTCTCACAAATATGCCACACTCACAATTACTTCTTTGCCAATCTCAATAAGGGTTAGAGGATAATTTTCTTCAACAAAACATATCACAAAATATAATATCAAAATTACACCTTATCACTCCAACTTTATTAGTAATCGATATCCTCACAATAATCACAAAAACCCTTAATTCAAAATAACATACTACCCATAAAGTCTTAATCTTCTAATATTCCACAATAGCAATTTAAGACTTATAAAAATAAAAACAGAATTCTCCTTATAACTCCTAAAGGTAATTCTCAACTACCACAACTTTATTACAAAGCAACCTTTCCAAACTCAACCACTAAACAACCTTATACCTCCAACTTAGGAATTTAATTAAAAATAAAATCAAAAATATTACCTTTGCCTTTGGAGGGAATCGAACCCTCGACGTTTCCCCCTATGAGCGCCTTAACTGTGGCTAAAGTCACTGCATGAGCCAAGCGCTCATTGAGATTAATGAAGCACCACATGCTTCTTAATATCCACTCTCTCCTTCCACCTTGGAAAAAGAACGTGCATCGTAGGAGATTCACTCAACACACATCACGATGCACCCATTGTTATTCGAACACGAACTCCCTTGCAAGCCAGTGCTTTTGTGCTTTCCAGAATTCCACTAGACCATGTTGTCTTATGCAACTTCGAAAATCGAATCTTCCTCCCTTCAACACTTTGTTGTCACATTTTTTGCATACACTCATGAGCTCTTACTTTCGCAGGCCAATATTTTTACTTTAGAGCAAGGATAATAAATTTAAACTTTAGGCATAGTATTTATATGCTTCCTCCATTACTTTGAAAATTTCGATGCTTTCCTTGTTGTTTTCTATAATTTCAATGGAGATCATAAAGGCTTCGAATGCCTTTGGTCTTAAACCCAACCTTTGGGTTTATTAAGATATCTTTAGACTTTATAAAACCCACTCTTTGCATTATAAAATATTATAATAAAAATTATAAATATTTTATTTGGGTTTTCACCATGACACATTTAATATTATAATAACCATTATTATAATATTATACCTTTGATAAAGTACCTTTAATATTTATTTATAAAATTTAAATTCTCACTGAATTTAAATAATTTATAAAATAAACATTATAACTCCTTTTTAACTTCTATCTTTTGCACTGTTTCACTTGATCTTTGGCCTTCTTCCTGGATATCAAATAACCATTTTATCCCCTTTGTTTCCTATTGAAATATTTGGTATTAATGATGACTTCATCTGGTTACATCAATGACAACCTTGACTTAGGGACTCAAAATGTCCAACAAGGCTTATATGCTTTGATGTATTCCTATTGAGCTTAAAATAAAATTCTAACACTTTGACTCTCTAGTTTTTGCAAGGAAAACCATGAAACAAACCCTCTGTAGTAAGAAAATAGAACCCCAATAGATATTAAGGTCAAGAATCTCTTCCAGCATATATTTTTCCTATCAGGATAGTTTTTTCTATAAATATTCTGAACCCAAATGATTTATTTTGTAAATATTCTAAACCCAAATGGTTTCTATTATAAATCATTAGGACCCAGACAATTTCTATTGCAAACAAGATTCAAGAAAAATAGAACATGTAAAGCAGCCCCATACAAAATTTAGAGAGTGTTTTACCTTAGGTAAGTGCACTTGACTTAGTTTCTATGTCAAATTACATCATAGAACTTAATCTAGGAGTCTAATTTGTGTGTTTGCAAATTTGTTGTCATAGCATAGGGAAATGTTTACTTGCTTTCTAATTTTTTTCTGAAAAATATTTCTTAGATTAGATTTTACTTTTTCGTGTTTCCATAGAATAAGTTTTGCTTTCATGCTATTTGTTTGTTTGTTTTACACTTTCCTTTAATTAAAGTAGGTTTGCTTACATGCTTTTTTAGTTGTTTTCATTAGAATAGATTTATTTTAGTCTTGTCCTTTGCTCTTATGAGTTTAGTTTACTTTTTTTTGTACTTGCATTTTACTTTCCCTAGAATAGACTTTGCTTCTTGCACTTTAGAAAAGAAATTTTACTTCCTTTTACATTAGCTTAGGTATGTTTTCTTGCTAGTTTGATTAGATTAGGAGCTAGTTATTACTTTCTTAGTTTAGGTTTTCTTTGCAAAATCATATTTGTTTGATTAGTCTAGGTTTTGCTTTCCTAAGTTAGTGAAATTGCATCCTTTTTCCTAGTATAGATATCATTCTTGTCATTAGTTTAGAAAAATTATATTTCATTTATTAGGATAGAGTTCCTTTCATTGCACCCTAGGTTAGAAAATAGCATTCCTAGTTTATAATATAATCCATAGCATTTAGTTTAGGAAAAAGAAATTTGCATTTGCATTCTTAGACTAGATATTGTTTACACATCATAGTTAGATAAAAATCCAAATACATAGTTTAGTCACTTGTGCACATAATTTTAAAAATAGATCGATGATGTTGGATTTCATCACCAACTATTGATTGAGATCAACGACATTGGATTTCATCACCAACAATTTATTTGACCCTTAAACGCATTATTTGCTTACACATAGTTTCTTGGACTTCATCATTGAGAAACTCACTACCCTTGGGATTATCTCGGGGTAGTTTAGGTTAGAGACCCTTCTCATAGGGCTATATAAATAGTAAGTGTATAGTTTTTTTTATTGATCCTACTCGAGGGTGAAGTGAAGGATGACTGGTCCTAAGCATGTTTAGACAACATCACTTCTTATATCCCTTAATGGGGATATTAAATATCTTTTGCATTTAGATACCCCAAGCCATCCCTGCCTTAGGTAGCCTTCGACTCTTTATGCATATTTTCTCTCTTCATGTACTCTTGGGTATATTAAGGAACATGCATAGGCATATCATTAGATCTCACCCATTCGCATTTTATAGATTTTAGGGGTAGTTAACACAAAACACACAAAAATATTTAAAACAACACACACAAAATAAATAAATAATAAAAAACCCAACAAAATTAAAAAAAAAAAACAATGCAAAAGTAGTACTAAACCAAACAACATAAAATCATATCAAAATATTTTTCTTTAATTGTTTGTTGTGTGCTTAATTGTTTATTTTTTTAGTTAGGTTCTATTTCAAAATCAACATAAAATAAAAGAAACCACAACTTTTCTTTTCCACCATTGCTCACTTTGTCTATACCCCCCTTATGGTCATAACTAGAGGTCAAGCTAGAGCACAAGAGCATCATTCAATGGGCCCCTTTGAGGTAAACCATCCTACTTCAATGAACCTACCTAGGCATCAGGAGGAAGCACCCTTCACCCCACCTAGTTGACTATCCTATGTCCATCATACCCCATATTCGAGTGACTTGGACCATCATGAGCCTATGTACTATGATCAAAGTCTAATGCATCAGGCCACCCACACCATTATACCCAAGAGCCCTAGTGAGGGAACCCCTTCATCCTCCTTGCACCCAACCACTCTATAATTTTAGCTTGGTATATTTTAACCTTTCTTTGCCTATGTCGCTCAACCTTCACATCCTACTTCTCCTAATTTTCATCAAGCCCTATCGAACTATCCTTTATAGGATGACTCACCTCAAGTCTCCTTGATCCCACTTTGTGTTCTTGATCATCCTTTTTTCCTTCCACACAAATTTAGATTGATCCTCACATCTCATGTGTCTCATCCATTCTTGATCCTCCTCTCATACCCCAATTTGTGGGCACTGTGTCTATTGTCTTTGTTGCCTCTGACACTTATCTTCTATATTGAATATGTTCAATATCCAAATACTCAATATTGGAATCACATTTGTCCAACAAATTTTCATGAGTGTTAGGAACCTACTGGGACAAATGTAGGATTTCTCCTCTTCTTCTTCCACTTCTCTCAACTCAAACTCTAATCAAATCCAAATTTAGTACACTCCATGACAATGTTGTATGGTTACTCATACACTTGCTTCATTGAGGTGGCAACTTAAGCCCATTTATCTAATTGATTGGTGTGACATGTGGATACATATCTATGGTTTGTCAGTTTGCTAAATCAAGTAAGCTTACAAATATGTTAAAGGTAAAGTTTTACAGATAGTCATCCCTTCTACAATTAGGGTATATTACATTATTCATGATTTAAGACTTCATCAAATTGACCCTTATCATCCCCCTTCATCAAATCCCACTTCCTTTTCAAAAAATATTACCCCTTGGATGCCACCCTCATTTGATTTCCCCAATCCTCCTTCATTTCTTGATCCATGAGCTAGTGTTGCTTCCCATCCCACTTTTTCTATTCCTCAACCTTCTTTTCCTCCTCATTCTTCCCTTACTTAACCTTATTTTCCTCTTCATCCTTCTTCCCTTCCTCAATCTTCTTCTTTTTTGCATTCTTCTTCCCTCCATTAACCTTTCTCCTCCTCATTTCTCTCCTCCTCATTTCTATCCTCCTCTTCAAACTAGTTTTATGTCTGGGGGAGCTGACATGCCTTTAAACCAATTTTATGTCTAGGGGAGTTGACACTCCTTTTGCATTAAATTTTGTCACTTTTAATAAATTCATGATGATGCTCCCAATAATTTGGACTCATCTCTCTTCAACTTTCACATTGACATCATCAAAATCTAGTCCCCATTTGAAGCCAACTTCTTGAATTTATCCAATAAAAGGGTATCCCTAACAATTTGATCCTCAAAATTTTTTTAATAAAATAAACTTAGCAAAAATCCCTAATCAATCCCAAATGTCAATTTATCATTTTTATAGGAGAACGGTAGGCTCACACTCTAGGTGGGATGGCCTTCATTCTAATTTACCCATTTTCCCTGATCCAAGCCTACATTCCTCTAACCAGGCAGGGTTTATACTGGGCAAAATCCACTTTCAGGCTCCATGAGATCTCCTTGGAACATTCTAGGTTGGATTTCCTATCTCAGACTAGATTTTTGCAGTTTTTTGGATAGTCCTTAAGATTCTACCCCTTGTTCCCATTAGTGTTGGTTGTATTTCACCTAGCTTAGTTTGGGGAATGTTGTGGATTCTGAAAGAGTGTTTCATGCCCATCTGCTTATTTTAGTAGCTTAGGATCCCTATCTACATTTTTTTTGGCTTTAAGGGGAACCACATGCTTAGCATATGTATATGGGTATCCCTCCTAGCTTCTGATAATGTTTTCAATGATATCTCTAGGATATCTTAGTAGATCCAGTGTTTGTCTACTTCAAGGTTTTCCAGTGGAACCTATCTCTATAGTCTGCTTTTTTAATCTTGGGTCTAGACCCTATGCTTTATCATGCAATTGTGGTGTTGGCTTTGAAGGATTTATTCTTGAGTAGACTTCAGTGGGACTAAGCATAGATATAATATTTGTGGTTTTTTGGTAGACCATATTTGTAATTTATTTTAGGTCTTGGGGATGGGACCTCATTATTTCTCGCTTACTGCATATGTTAGACCCCCAAAGACAATCCATGTATCTAATTTTTCTCTAGTTGTGGGTCATTGTGGCGGCTAGTTTCTCTAGACTTCTCTCCTTTTAGCTTGTGTATTCAGTCTCCTTCATAGGGAGATATCATAGTTTGTCGAGGTCTCTAGTGGCTGTAGAACCACTTTTTAGGCTTTGTTCCAATTTTAACTATTGATAATAATTTTTATTCCTTTTGATGCAACTGGTTTTTTAGATTTTCCTGATGGTGTGAACAAAGAATGGTGCTCTTTTTGATAGAAATCTAGTTCTAAATTTGAATGGGATGGATGTCTCACTCTGTGTTTAGTTTCCTAGGCCCATATTGGGTGGGATTCTACTTTGATTTTATTTTCTAGACCTTACAAGATGGAATTTTAAATCATTGTAGCTAGTTTTTTATATTTTCTTGATGGTGTGATCGATGAATGATGCTCTTTTCGATGGGAAATATTTTCTCCTTTCTGTTTGAAGATGCACTTCTCAATCTCCCACTAGATGGTTTTTTTTTTATTTTAGGGTGGTTTTTTGGTCTTCCTATTTATCTCAAGTGAGAAATAGTGTTCCAGATTTGTTCCTAGTGGGTGGGATTCGATGTTTAAATTTTGTGTTTCTTGGGCTCCACCTGGATGTGATTATTCATTTAAAATTTGTGATTTTTGAATTCTCTTTCTTGAGCCCTTCTATGGTAGGATTCTACATTTGTAGTTGTACTTCCAAGGCTCCCACTATATGGGTTTTTTATTTTTTATGCTATTGACAGGTAGGATGCCCCTTCAATTCATTTTTGAATGTTTTGAATATGGTCCTTTCAGGATCGTCTCCTTGTGCAGCTTGTATCTTTTTAGAGATCATCTCCCTGTATCATTTCATTTACAACTTTGTAAAAGTTTTGGCGATCCTTTCAAAACCTCCTTTACAACCAATCAAAAAATAATTATTTTTCTAGTGATATTGGATATCTAGGTAATTGTGTGGACCCTTTCATTTGCTCAATTTTACCCATTTTGATGCCTAATTAATTTCATTTGAAACAAAAAAATTGGGCACCCCTTCAATAAATTCACCCTTTTTGACTCATCAAATTTGTACATAAATAACTCAATGCTCATAATGTGCTAATCTAGTCACCTTTTGGATGCAGAAATACATGTTCCCCAATCATGATTGGCATAATTAATCAATGACATATATGTATTGTACATATTGTTCCCATTTGTATGTGTTGTATTTTTTGTCCATTTTCACATCTCACTATCATTCGTCTAAATGTAGTGTTTTTCATATGACATGTATCTTGTCAACCATGTTGCACACGAACATTATCTTTCACAAGTTGTTAGTAAGCATGCACTAGTTGTCCCAACTATCATGATGTCTTGTTCAATCATATTCTTAGGTTGCTTAGAAATAGAAGTATTTTCTATTATTCAACCATTCCTAGTTGATCCAATCAACCTTTGTCAAACTTCATTGTGTTCTAACAAAATTTTAGGCTTCCCTTGACTGAATTGATTTCTTTCTTAGACCAATCACATATCACACTTTAATTAGATTTTAATTTTAGGTAATACAATTCCATGAGTAGTCTTACCATAAAGCAAAATCCTATCATTCGCATAATCTGAACCTAAGGATCCAATTGCAAGTTCCAAAAAAAAGAGAAAAAAAATATTCAAATAATAAGGATGGCACCTAGATATGCTTCTCTTTAGTATCTATAGGTATTACAAGTGCCTCCATCAAAGCTATAAATTTCTGGCTAGTAGTGGAGCTATGTTGAAGGATTATGGGGCTAACCTTCATCGAGGATACAAATGCCTGATTGGCAATGGAGTATACCTTTCGAGTGATAACATGTCCATCACATTAGCAACCTTCTTTTGTATAGACCTTTGAATGCTCATGGATGAGATAGCTTATATTGACTTGAGTTCACAATTGGTTAATACAATCTTACTCAATATGGAAAATGAACTTCCTTGCACACACATTAGACCATGATAGGCTTGAACTTATTTGAGATTGTCTAGATTTCTATGGTATATTGATTGACAATTAGATGAGTTTAATTGTTGAAACTACGGTGTTTGACTATCCTAATATTCTTCTAGCATCTAAAAACCCTAGGATATATGGGCAAACTACATCTTAGCTAGACTCCATTCCATTTTAAAATATCCTAAGTATTCATTCATGTCATTAATCATTAGTCATTATCCATTGTTTATTTGGTTAGAAAATTATCCATTATATTTTGTCTTAATGTCTATGACCTCACATCATTTTTCAATGATCATTCATATTGTTCCTTATATTCATTGTTTCTTGTTAGTAGGTTCTTAGTTAATTCATTATCTCTACTAGTCTACCCATTGTCATTATTAGAGTTGTATGCATTGTATTCATTGCTTGTTATATTGTTTTATGTTGTGTTCATGTGTTATTGTGACTGTTAAATTTGCATTGATTCATTAAGCCATTTTATATTGTGAACCTCATACACAAACATCTAGAAAGTGATTAAATAACACATGCAAGTCTAAACCATGTAAATCATATAGGAACCATCATCCATCACATAAGCATATCAAATCCATATCATCTAAAATGTCATATCTATCTAATCATCCAACATCCATCCATCATAAAAAATAAAAATAACCTAAACATATGCATCACATCATCCATTTATAACATCATATCATGCCCACCATCAATTAAGCATCATGTGTATCAATCATGAAAATAATACATATAGTTCATGAAATCAATCAAATGTTCAAATACATACATCCATAAATCTCAATACAAAATCAATGATACATCATCATCATCAATGCCCATAGGGCTACATAAAAATTATCCCTTGGGCTACATCATACATCCATCTATACATGTCATAATACATACATCATCCTCATCTCATAAAAAATGCTCTACAAAATCATGGCCAATCTATCACACAAAAATATAACTCACTATTCCTGATCTCTTGGAGTCTCTTCGTTCCCCTCTTATCTATCCTTTCTATCATCTGGTCCTCTCCTTCCCTACCTATCACCCTTACTAATTTATTACATCCTAATACCCTGAGAAGAAGATGATCTTGCCACCTATGATGTTGTTGAGTCTATAAAATAGGGCACTACTAGGACCATTGATGGTGTGCTCCTAAAACTTTGCCAAGATTAAGAACCTATGAGTAATGGAATAGGAAAATTCATGCTCATTAGCCTCTCCTCATACAATCGATATTTATCCTTCTCATGCAACCATCCAACCCTAAATTCATCCCAAGTCTATTGTAGTTGCATGATCTTGGCTCATAAAATCACCATGTCACCTCCTCTCACCATTGTTGGTGGTTATGCCCTCAACTACTCAACCTACTACCAAAGTCAATCCCACTCTACTATCATGGCATCCCTCTTTATCCTCAAATTGTCTTGCTCTATTATCACTACATTGAGCCACCCCTATAACCTTATCCTCTCTAGTGCCCATGTTATCTCTTGCTCTACCAATTAGACCTCCAATTGTGCTTGCTCCCTCAAAATCTTGGTCTCCTTGATCGCTATGACCAACCCACTAAAATCCACTATATCATCAAAATTTGATGCCCCTCCACTCCCAAAAAAAAAAATTTCCATCTCCACATCCACTAACCCTAATGGGCCCACTCCCTCATATACCCAATGGTATACTCATTATCTGCATGACTCCTCTTCCTCTCCTCCCCTACCACTAACCTCACCATCATCACCCACATTCCCATCTAACCCCACCTTTCCTTTATACCATTACTATGTGACCCACCACCTTTCATACTATGGTGTAGTACCAACATCATTTGTATTTGGCACTAACACCAATTCATTTGCATGCTCCACAATCAATCCCACCTAATATGTTAGCCTCTCCTCATCCCTAATCCTCCAATAAATCATAGGAAGATCTGGTAGCCCCTATATTAGTCCAAAATTTTATAGCATGCATGTGAATTGAAATTACTCCACTTTAGTGACCTTACGACTAATCAACCATCTTGTTCATCATGCTCAACATAAATTATGAGCCTCCTCCTCCCATACTAGGCCACCCCTCCATGATCACAAAATAATATCCTACCACATCAATCTCACCCACATCTAATCATAGAACTCAAAATGTTCCTCATGGTCCCTCCTCCCACATGCCTCCTTCTTCATCTGCCACCTCAAGGTGTATGAGTAATCCTACCACCTAAAGACATATGGGTAACGTTACCCCATCAAACTATGTACATCATATGATAAACCACATGGCCTCTCAATTACCACATGCTCCCATTCCCACAACTACACTAGTAAACTATATCTCATCCCCTCATTTTCACCTCTACTCAATGCATACAACTCATTGTATATCTGCACTAGCAAGGCCAATGCCCATGCATACATTGTTGATACCTCCACTAGGTCTGAAATGATTCCTAATAGGTTCCACAAAAATTATGGACCTGAGGAGTTAAGGAGCACAAAACTCGATATTAATACCATCACTAATATTTGCCTCAGTGACACTAACCCATCCACATAAATATATCATATAATACCCCACCACTCTTTGTCTCCATCCAGTCTTAATCTACTTTAAAAATTTACCCCATCATCATCATCCCCTATTGTGTTGCACCCGTTGTTATAACTATGCATCCATCCATGGATAACAAGTATATCCTATATACATCCTCCAATGTCAATTTCATTCTCCTATGGGGAAATGGAAGCTACCTCTATATGGATCCTAGCACTCAACCAAGATTAATAGGTATGATCAATCGATGTGTATCATCTCCATTTGAGCCAATCCCCAAAATCCAATCCTCACTAACCATGCCCAGTCATCCTTGGTCAAATCCCTCTTCAACTTGAATAGGAATGGCCTAAACCTATGTCATGGTTACACTGCCTTTCCCTACTATCATACCATCAATCCCATTTACCCCCTCCCCACTCACTATACAAAAAAATATACAATTATTGTATGGTTCTCAAAATTTTCCATACAATTGTATATTTTATATTGTTTACAAACACCAAAACCATCTTGACAGAGATGGTTCGTCTTCGTGAGGTTTTACAAAAAATCCTAGCCCAAAAACAAACAAACCCCATAACCCAAAAAAAATATGTTAGTCTCACAATGGGGTGAATCAGTGTAGCTCTTTAAAACTTAAATCTTCAACTCTTAAAGCTGAAACAATGAAAACTTAAAATCAAATAAATAAAACATAGCAAGAGAGCATCACACAACACAATATGTAATGAGGTTCAACAATTTGGCTACTCCTTAAAAATTGACTGCTTGGACTCCCATCCAAATCCAACCTTTGCAAAGTAACAACTTTACAATCAATTTACCAGCACCCACTGGAAGGAGCACCAACCCCTAATTTATCTGCACCAACAGAAAGGAGCACCAACCCCTGATTTATCTACACCAACAGAAAGGAGCACCAACCCCTGATTTACCAGCACCAATTGGAAGGAGCACCAACCCCTGATTCCAAGCACCAACTTGGACTTTTTGAATCTATAATATTGACATAAAAATGCCTTCACTTTTACAAGACCTTGATTGGTCTATTGCTTACTCAACATCACCCACAATTCACATAACACACACCCTTCTCGGTCACCTGTCGCGCACCTCTCACTCTCCTCTCACTCTCTTCTTGTGATCCTCTCACGCACTTCACCGAATAAATTCCCCAACTAAAATTCTCCAAGCAACGCTCCTTTTATAACCATATTGTCTCTTTGTAACTCTAGTTGTAACTCCTTTCATTTCTCATACGCCACTTGTCAATTGTAACGCTTCTATATGTAACTCCTTTTGTATATATAGAGTAGGCATTTCGTCAAACACGTTACATGCAACGAATTGACACATATACTCCTACCATGACTATTCGTCTTCTCGGTCATGACTGTTCGTATTCTCCTTAGTGACTGTTTTTTTTTTTTTTTCTGTGCATGCATGCATTTTTTTTTCTATTTTGACGACTATTCGTTTTCTCCTTCTTCGACTGTTCATTTTCTTCTTCTTCGACTGTTCATTTTCTCCACTTCGACTGATGACTTCCAGTTTAACTACCGCTCAATGATTTCACTCTGTAACTAGCGTTGTAACTGTCATTCTGACTTTAGTTCACTGTTCTTATTTTAGCTGCATGATTTTTCTCTGTAACTGCACCTGTAACTATCGTACTAACTTCAGTTAACTCTTCTTATTTTAGCTGCATGATTTTCTACTACAACGGCCCCTGTAACTGCCATAAAACTTTAGTTAACTATCACATATCTTATTTCAACTGGGTTCTCTTCTTAGCTCATGCCAAAGTGACCTAACGCAAAATCGTGACACTTTTGCCTCTTTGTCCTCTTCTCGGATTTTGCTCTGCAAAAACAACATGTCGCGATATCGTGACACTTTCGCCTCCTTGCTTCTTTTCTTGGCTTGTACCCATGAAAACACAACATGTCACGATATCGCGACACTTTTGCCTCCTTGCTTCTTTTCTTGGCTTGTACCCACGAAAACACATGTCGTGATATCGCAACACTTTCTCATCCGTACTCTTCCTCTTTACTTTTGTCGCGATATCGTGACACTTTGCCTTCTTACTTTCTCTCTCCTCATTTAGTTGTGAAAATGCAACATGTCGTGATATCATGACACTTTTTCTCCTTTGCTTTTTCTCTTGCCTTCGGGTCGCGAAAACGTGACATGTCATGATATCGCGACACTTTTTCTCCTTTGCTCTTTCTCTTGCCTTCGGGTCATGAAAACATGACATGTCATGATATCGCGACACTTTTTCTCTCGAAATCTCTCTCTTGCAATATGTCATGAAATCGTGACACTTTTTCTTTCGTACAATCTCTCTTGCAATATGTCGCAAAATCGTGACACTTTTTCTTTTGGACTCTCTCTCTTGCAATATGTCGCGAAATCGTGACACTTTTTCTTTTGTACAATCTCTCTTGCAATATGTCACGAAATCACGACACTTTTTCTTTCATACAATCTCTCTTGCAATATGTCATGAAATCACGACACTTTTTCTTCCGTACAATCTCTCTTGCAATATGTAACGAAATCGCGACACTTTTTCTTTCGGACTCTCTCTCTTGCAATATGTCGCAAAATCGTGACACTTTTTCTTCCGTACAATCTCTCTTGCAATATGTCACGAAATCGTGACACTTTTTCTACTTGCCATTTTCTCTTCCAACATGTCACGAAATTGTGACACTTTTTCTTCCATACTATCTCTCTTGCAATATGTCACGAAATCATGACACTTTTTCTACTTGCCTTTTTCTCTTCCAACATGTCACAAAATCGTGATAGTTTTTCCTGCTTGTGCTTTCTCTTCGAACATGTCACGAAATCATGACAGTTTTTCTTGCTTTCTCTTTCTCTTCGAACATGTCACAAAATCACGACATTTTTTCTTGCTTGTGCTTTCTCTTCGAACATGTCATGAAATCGCGACAGTTTTTCTTGCTTGCTCTTTCTCTTCGAACATGTCACGAAATCGTGACAGTTTTTCCTGCTTGAGTTTTCTTTTTGAACATGTCACGAAATCATGACAGTTTTTCTTTCTTATCAACATGTCGTGATATCGCGACTATTTTTCTTTCTTGCTCAACATGTCGAGATATCACGACAGTTTTCTTCCTTGTGATTTTCTTTTGATTTTTAGCATATGGGCCACTTCAATCTTTTGGAAAATCATTGTACATACTCTGAAGAACCTCTTAACTTCTGTCCACTGCATCAACTGATCTGTCTGACTGTGTTGAAAAAAATGACAATACTGTTGTTGCACCTTGCTCAACAATCTCCCCCTTTGGAATTGTTGGCAACACACGTGCAATTTCCTATAATTCTTCTCCCCCTTTGACAATAATACCAAAGGGCTGCTACAGAGTCCCCTTGAGTCCATTCATAACATTCTCAGGCACAAATTATTACAGTTATAAAAAATTACAAACATGAGCAAAAATATAATCAAATATATAAATGTTCCCCCTGAGAATGTGGTCCCGATAGCTAGTCAGTTCTTGGGAAGCATGACCACTCCCAATTATTGTGAAGGTACTCAAAAATTTCCTTGGGCAACGGTTTTGTGAAGATATTCGCTACTTGCTCTGTAGTTGGGACAAAATCCAACTTAACCTCACCTTCCGCAACTTTCTCCTTTAGAAAGTGATATCGAATAGCAATATGTTTTGTGCGAGAATGCATAACCGGATTCTTTGAGATGTTAATGGCACTGGTGTTATCACACTTAACTGAAATTGGCTCATTGAAGTTAATGCCAAGATCTTTTAGGGTTTGTTTCATCCATAAGACCTATGTACAACACATAGTTGCTACAATATATTCTACCTCTACTGTGGATAAGGAGACTGACTCTTGTTTCTTACTATGCCATGCGACCAACCTGTCTCCAAGATAGAATGCACCTCCACTGGTACTCTTTCTATCATCGACACATCCTACCCAATCTACATCTAAATACGCAATAAGGGTGAAGTCCTTACCTTTTAGATACCATAACCCATACTCCATAGTACCCTTTGGATACCGAAGAATCCTCTTCATTGTTGTCACATGAGTCTCCTTGGGACTAGCCTGAAATCATGCTACCATGCAAACTGCCTACAAGATATATGGTCTAGTAGCTGTTAAATACAGTAGGCTCCCAATCATAGATCTATACATGGTTTGATCAACATCTGGAGATTTGTCATCTTTGATCAACTTGCAACCTATCATCATGGGAGTGCTAACAGGCTTACAATCCTCCATTGTGAACTTTTTTAGCATCTCTTTCACATATTTAACTTGAGAAATAAATATGCCCTTCTCATTTTGATTAACTTGCAGTCCGAGGAAATATGAAAGTTCACCAATCATTGACATTTCAAATTCTTTCTGCATCTTATTTGCTAAATCTTTACAACACTCATCTTTGCTGCTGCCAAATATGATAACATCAACATATACAACAAGAACAATAAGATGGCCATTTTCTATTTTGACATACAAATTACTATCCACCATACCTTTCTTGAACCCTTGTTGAGTAAGATAGTTTTCTAGCCTCGCATCATTTGTGTAGCTCAATGTCTCTGGTTTCTAACTGCTGCCATGAATGTTTTCATCATCTGCATAGGTATTGACAGTGGACCGTTACATCTAGTGTTGGAACCTCAATCTACATGCAGTCATCAACTCTCGGTATTCTACTTCTTGCTAGGGCATATGTCAGGGCTACTCAATGTCTTAGGCGAATATTCTTCACGTGATTCCAGGGATCATTTCTCCTCATTGCGATCAAGGGATTCCTCGGGCAATATCTCGCATTTCTCAAATAATGCAAGACTTTCTTAGTTGCATAGGCATCTTGTCCTCCTTGGCGCTTCACCACCTGGGCGCTATTCTCTCAACGTCTCTACCTTTCATGTGCCACTTGGCACTCTTGACCATCTGGGTGCTAGTGCCACTGTTTGCTTTGACTCTGGCATCTCTTTGATAATGGCTACTTCTTTAGAGAAAATTAATTCTCTCCTATACCAAACAATGTGTTGTATTTTTGGTTAAGAAACTCACGTCTTCCCACCTATACATTGGCAGTAATTTTCATAACGATCATGAATAGCTTTACCATAGTCCTCCCTCGATATTGGTAGATGAATTGAGACGTACTCACAATACGAATTTTATTTTATCTGTAGATTGGGAATGTTACAGGCTTCAAAACTAGCATCTGTCAGCTTATGCTTTCATGAAACGATGACCTGTGCTACATGTTCTATCTCAGATAACGCCTATTAGCTACTGCATCAAAAACCTAGTTGTTCACCATGTTGTTCTACTGAAGCACATCAATTTGACACTATCTCCACAAACATCTACATGAACTAAAACACATTTTTACAACTATACGACAACTCCCCCTGACTACTTGTCTTTCATCTTCAAATAACCAAACAACATAGGAGCATTAAAATAAAACTTTAAGATTGCTCCCCCTGAGGATGTGCTACCTGGATCTTCTTAGTGCAATAGAGGAGTAGTCTCCTTCAATCCAAGGAGACACGATTTCTTCTCTTCTTTCTTTCTCTAAGCTTTCTTGAACTTGGGCTTGATTTTTTCAATTGCATCCCTATTTTAAACCTTTTCGTGAACTTGAACATTTCTCTTGGGTGGTTGTCTCTTGTGCATCCTTGATGGATGATTATTTTCCTTTCTTTGATGCACATGCTTTCTTCCCTGTCTGTGTTGCATTTTTTGCGTCTGATGAAGTCTACTTTCTTGCCTTAGATTAGATACAACAGTTCTTGGACAAAACCTTGCTATGTTCCCATGACCATTACATTTGAAACATTGCATATGGTGTTCAATTAGAAAAGCGGATGTATTTCTACCAGCATAACTCTTTGATCTATTATTCAATCCACAATAAATTTCCTTGTGACCATAATGGTTGCATCTAAAACAATAGCCATTAAAAGCATTATTATAAATAAAGTGAGAGTGATAGAACCTCTTTCGTTGTGGTTGCTTTCCTTAGATCTCCTTTGAGATTTTCTTCCTTTTGAAGATTCAGCTTCAAGATTTTCTTGCTTTGATCCTTCAGTAGTGGACTTCTTCTCTGTAGATTTAGAAGATGAAGGTTGTTCAACTTCACATCCAAGACCAAGCTTACACATGGGACTTCTTTGTTGCCTTATCATTTTATCTAGCAACTCTGTGCTCTTCTCAAATTTGAGATTTGTATTGGCCTCTTCTAGTTGTTTCCTCAATAAAACAATCTCCTCTTCTTGTTTCCAGCAAACAATATCTTTCTCATTGATCTGTGACCTGAGAGTTTCTTCAATCCTTTTGGACTCTTCTACTTGCAGCTTTAGATCACTAAAAACTTTGTTAGATTCCTCTTTATGTTTGCTACATACATCAACTTTATCATCTAGGTGTGACTTCAAGGCTTCTTCTATTTTCTTGGCTTTATGAATTTTTAAGAAGAGATCTTTGATCTTATCCCCATATTCTTCCAAATTCTTGGATAGTCTTCTGTTCTTTTTCCTTTATTTATTCAACTCTTCAAGTGCAACGATCATCTCACCTTCTAGATATACTTTAGCCTCAAGGTTTTCATCACATACTTCATAATTCACTTCTTCAGGCTTTTCTAGTTCAATTTTCTCTTCCACAGGAACTGAAACTGATTGAGATGCCTTATTGGAGGAGGATCTATTCTTCTTACCCATTGCATACTAATCCAAGATCAACCCTAGCTAATTTAGCTTGATAAGGGAAGCTGGATATGATACCAATTATTAGTCTCACAATGACACTGAGAGGGGGGGTGAATCAGTGTAGCTCTTTAAAACTTAAATCTTCAACTCTTAAAGCCGAAACAATGAAAACTTAAAATCAAATAAAGCAAACATAGCAAGAGAGCATCACACAACACAAGATGTAACGAGGTTCACCGATTTGGCTACTCCTCAAAAATTGACTGCTTGGACTCCCATCCAAATCCAGCCTTTGCAAAGTAACAACTTTACAATCAATTTACCAGCACCCACTGGAATGAGCACTAACCCCTAATTTATCTGCACCAACAGAAAGGAGCACCAACCCCTGATTTACCAACACCAACTGGAAGGAGCACCAACCCCTGATTCCAAGCACCAACTTGGAATTTTTGAAGCTAGAAGATTGACATAAAAATGCCTTCACTTTTACAAGACCCTGATTGGTCTATTGCTTACTCAACATCGCCCACAATTCACAAAACACACACCCTTCTCGGTCACCTGTCATGCACCTCTCACTCTCCTCTCACTCTCTTCTTGCGCTCCTCTCGCACACTTCACCGAATAAATTCCCCAACTAAAATTCTCCAAGAAACACTCCTTTTATTACCATATTATCTCTTTGTAACTCCAGTTGCAACTCCTTCTTTCATTTCTCATATGCCACTTGTCAATTGTAATGCCTTATATATGTAATTCCTTTTGTATATATAGAGTAGGCATTTCATCAAACACGTTACATGCAACGAATTGACACATATACTCATACCATGACTATTCGTCTTCTTGGTCATGACTATTCGTATTCTCCTTAGTGACTATTCATATTCTCCTTAGTGACTATTCATTTTTTTTTCTGTGCATGCATGTGTTTTCGTTTCTATTTCGACAACTATTCATTTTCTCCTTCTTTGACTATTCATTTTCTCCTTCTTCAACTATTTTTTTTCTCCACTTTGACTGATGACTTTCAGTTTAACCGCCACTCGATGATTTCACTCCGTAACTAGCCCTGTAACTGTTGTTCTAACTTCAGTTCACTATTCTTATTTTAGCTGCATGATTTTTCTTTGTAACTACACCTGTAACTGTCGTATCGACTTTAGTTAACTCTTCTTATTTTAGCTGCATGATTTTCTACTACAACATCCCCTGTAACTGCCGTATAACTTTAGTTAACTGTCACATATCTTATTTTGGTTGGGTTCTCTTCTTAGCTCGCACCAAAGCAACCTGTCACGAAATAGTGACACTTCTGCCTCTTTGTCCTCTTCTCGAATTTCACCCGCAAAAACACATGTGATATCGTGACACTCTCGCCTCCTTGTTTCTTTTCTTGGCTTGTACCCACGAAAACACAACATGTCATGATATCGCGACACTTTCGTCTCCTTACTTCTTTTCTTGGCTTGTACCCACAAAAACACAAGTCATGATATCATGACACTTTCATCTCCATACTCTTCCTCTTTACTTTTGTCATGATATCGTGACACTTCTGCCTTCTTACTTTCTCTCTCCTCCTTTAGTCGCAAAAATGTGACGTGTCACGATATCGCAACACTTTTTCTCCTCTACTCTTTCTCTTGCCTTCGAGTCGTGAAAACGTGACATGTTGCGATATCACGACACTTTTTCTCCTTTGCTCTTTCTCTTGCCTTCGGGTCGCGAAAACATGACATGTCGGGATATCGCGACACTTTTTCTCTCGGACTCTCTCTCTTGCAATATGTCATGAAATGGCAACACTTTTTCTCCCGTACAATCTCTCTTACAATATGTCACGAAATCGCGACACTTTTTCTTTTGGACTCTCTCTCTTGCAATATGTCGTGAAATCATGACACTTTTTCTTCCGTACAATCTCTCTTGCAATATGTCATGAAATCGTGACACTTTTTCTTCCATACAATCTCTCTTGCAATATGTCGTGAAATCGTGACACTTTTTCTTCCGTACAATCTCTCTTGCAATATGTCGTGAAATCGTGACACTTTTTCTTTCAGACTCTCTCTTGCAATATGTAGTGAAATCATGACACTTTTTCTTTCGAACTCTCTCTCTTGCAATATGTCACGAAATCGCGACACTTTTTCTTTCGTACAATCTCTCTTGCAATATGTCATGAAATCGTGACACTTTTTCTACTTGCCTTTTTCTCTTCCAACATGTCGTGAAATCGCGACACTTTTTCTTCCGTACTATCTCTCTTGCAATATGTCATGAAATCGTGACACTTTTTCTACTTGCCTTTTTCTCTTCCAACATGTCACGAAATCGTGACAGTTTTTCCTGCTTGTGCTTTCTCTTCGAACATGTCGCGAAATCACGATAGTTTTTCTTGCTTGCTCTTTCTCTTCGAACATGTCATAAAATCGCGACAGTTTTTCTTGCTTGCGCTTTCTCTTCGAACATGTCATGAAATCGCGACAGTTTTTCTTGCTTGCTCTTTCTCTTCGAACATGTCGCGAAATCGCGACAGTTTTTTCTGCTTGCGTTTTCTTTTCGAACATGTCGTGAAATCGTGAAATTTTTCTTTCTTCTCAACATGTCACGATATCATGACAGTTTTTCTTTCTTGCTCAACATGTCGCGATATCGCGATAGTTTTCTTCCTTGTGATATTCTTTTGATTTTTAGCATATGGGCCACTTCGATGTTTTAGAAAATCACTGTACATACTCTGAAGAACCTCTTAACTCCTGTCCACTACATCAACCGATCTGTTTGACTGTGTTGACAACAATGACAATACTGTTGCTGCACCTTGCTCAACAAAATATATCACATGCAATTTACCATTCCTATGCTAGCTTAAGCTTCTACAGTTTCTTTTATCTAAAGAGAGGACCTAGGGTATATTTTACTTTGAAAACCATAAAACAAGAAAAAATGATAAAACCCACTATCCTACACTACACTTCCTCCAATGCTTGGTCCCACACCATTGTCTACCATCTTGTCCCTCTAGGTGTCTATTTCGATAGCACTTCATGTCAAATTCTTAGTCTCAACTATCTCTCTCACTCTCTATTTTCCCAAATCATGTGATGCAAATGAGCATGCATGCCCCTCATGCACCCATTTTATTTCAACATGATTATCAACTAGTCCTATGGTCAATTACCATCCTATTTAGTACAAACAATTTTTTTTGGTTGTAGGGTCTATGGTCGGGCGTACAATTTTAGTTCCTACCAACCAATTTCTCAATTTCTCCCATCATTTCTACTCTGTTCTTGCATAAATATCTTTGATCAAGTGATTTGTTGTTTTGTTTCACTTCTTCACCCATCAAATCACTACTTGAAGGGAATATATTACCCATCAATTTCATCTTGAACATGTCCAATATCTAAACACTCAATCCTAGAATCACTAGCTCTCCTCTATTGGAGCAAAGGCAAAATTTCTCCTCTTCTTCTTCTCCTCTAAACTTAAAATCTAATCTAATCCAAATTTAGTAGGTTCCATATCAATGTTGTATGCTTACTCACACACTTGCTTCAATGAGGTGGAAACTTAAGCCCACTTATCTAATCAATCAGGGTGATATAATGCTACATACCTATGGTTAGTCTACTTGCTAAATCAAGTAAGCTCAAAAAAATATCAAATGAAAAGATTCAAGAATATCTATACTTTCCATTGTTCATGATTTGAGATAACCTTACATATCCCCCCTCAATTGCCATTGTGGTGCATAAAAATCCATTTTCAACCATTGTCATCCACTGTCAATCCATTCATCATAGTCAACCACCAATTTGGTGTTATATATTTTTGTATTACATTATGTCTACACACACTGTAGTACAAGAGGTAAATGTAGATACCTAAAAATTTAAGGAGTGAATTGGGACATATTACATTATTCATGATTTAAGACAACCTTATATCTCCTCCCTCAATTGTCATTGTGGTGTATCAAAAGTTATTTTCAACCATTATCATCCACTATCAATCCATTCATCATAGTCAATTACCCATCTGGTGTCATATATTTTTGCATTACATCATGTTTGCACAGGGTGTAGTATAAAAATATGTAAATGTAGACACTTAAAAATATCATATTATCCCTTGTATAGTGTTAATATTTAATTATTTTGCAAAAGGCTCCCAAAATTCAATTATTTTGTATTTAAACAATATTTTCCCCATCTTAGCCCTTTTTTTCCCATTAAGCCCCATCCTACACCTAGTGCATGGTTTCCATGTGACCATCCCACTCACCTATCCTAGGTGCACACCACCCTAGTCTACCCTTTGACCCTAGTCTACCCTATGGCCCTAGTGTACCTTACCCCCTACTCTCCACATCCCCATGCTCATTCAATACACATGGGTTGGATGAAGACTTCTCCACCCATATACTTTAATGATATGAAGACTTTCTCCACCCATTTACATTAATGGGGTGAAGACTTTCTCTACCCTTATGCAATAATGGGGAATGGTGCACTCATGCTCATTTAATATTTATGGGTGAGGTGAGGACTTTCTCCATCCATAAATATTGATGAGGCATGGTGGACCCATGCCACATCACCACCCCCTAAACCTTAGCAATGAACTATAAATATCCCCCCATTTCCTTTCATTTGCATGAATGAGATAGATTCTTAGAGAAACTTTACCAAAATTACTCTAGCCCCCACTTGTGTGCATTGTGAGAAGCCACTTAGCTTAGGGTGCTAACCCCATGGATAACATATTGTGCATCTCTTTTTATTTTATTTTATGAATAGGTTATAGATTTGGATTACCATAGTCACTAGATTCAAACCAGAGCTACTTGACAACCTACAAAAGGCTTCCACCAATGGAAAATTCACCAGAATCAATACAATAAAAACTATCTAGACATGGATGGTTTACAACTAGAGTCATCTTGAATAGGATGGTTTCTATCAGGAGCTAGTTTCAGTCAGTTGCACACTAGAAGATCCTTTACATACGTGAGTAAGATAGTATATTATCTTTTATCTTATTTTAAGCTTTGTTTAATTCATTAATTTACCTTTTATAATTTTGGGTCCAACTTAGGTGGACCCAATAGGTGCTACTAACATTTCTTTTGGTTGTGTAGGCTTGGAGACTCTACTCAACCAACAGTGGTATGCAAGCCCACACCTCTTGGAATGGTCAAAGAAAGTAGGAGTGCCATAGGATTGCATTGTAAAAAGGAAATTCCACATTGGAAGACCATTTTGTAGCCCAAGGGGCATTTGTAAAATCTATTTGTAATATCATTTATGGTTAATGAAATGGCATGTTTTCTTGTCCACACTAGGACCATCACATGCATATTGATGGATCTATTATATATATATATATATATATATATATATATATATATATATATATATATATATATATATATATATATATATATATATACATAAAGTAAAAAATAATATATTAATTTAATCATGCAATCATGCAAGTAACCATGTATGGAAGTGATGAAGAAATAATGCAAAATGGAAAACAATACAAAACATAGGGTGAGACCCTCTAGCATCAGTCACCTAGTGCAAGTGTAATGCATGTTTAAACTATGCTAACTAGGATCATCACATGCATATAAATGAATATCTTGTCTCAATATGTATCAAGTATAAAATCATACATGAACAAATAATCACGAAGTCAAGCAACAATGTCGGCAAGCAACCATGCACATAAACAATAACAAGTAGATGATATAAGGTAATGTAGATGAAATGATATATGATGATGTTTATTATATGTGGTATATTTTTAGCTACATTATATTCATTGGTTCATTTAGTTCCTTTCCATAAAGCATAGCTAGGTAATATGCTCTTGACCCATTCTTAGAAATTATTATAAATGGACCTAGGTAGTTTGGCTTAAATTTTCCTTTGAGCTTATCTTTCATATTGGTATTTTTTTGGTTTTCCTTGATGACCATATCACCAATTTTAAAGGAATTGGGTTGTACCCTTTTACCATAGGCTATTTTTAGTTGATGATAGAACCATAGGTGTTCCAAGGTATGGATCCATTTTTTTTCAAGCATATCCAGTTGACTAATGTGACTATGGCAATACTCATTGCCAACAAAGGAGTCTTTTGAGAGGATAAATAAGAAGGGGATTTCTAGTTCAAATAGAAATATAGTTGTGGTCTCATAGACCAAGACATAGGGTATGGCAAGAGCTGTATTTTGAACATTAGTACAATAGATCCATAAGGCTATGGTTGAGGTGCCAATCCCAACCTATTTTAATACAGATTTTATTTAGTATTTGTATTAGGTTTTTATTAGGTACTTCAGCCTATTCATTGCCTTGGGGATAATATGATATTGACCACTTATTCTAGATTTTAAATTTTATACAAATTTTAGTGATTTCCTTGTTCCTAAAAGGTATTTCATTATCATAGATTATCATGCTAGGAATACCATATAGAGATAATATTTTATTTAGGATGAATTTAGACACTTGAATCCCAATGCAAGAAGATAGAGGTATAGACTCTATCCATTTTTTGAAGTATAATGTATTACTTTTATAATGAATATATGTCCATCTAATGATGGAAGGTTTATCTTTTTGATGATGTCAAGGCCCTAAGTAGAGAAGGGCCAATGAAAAGCTAGAGGCTAGAGCTCCTAAATGGTGTATAGATGAGGTTATAGTTTTGGAATGTCATATTTTACCATGTAGTTGCAAGAGCATTTATCCATGGAGTGCTAATAATATTCCAACTAAATAAGCTTCTTGGAAATGGAATTTCCACTAAAGTGGCCATTGCATGTGTCTTCATGGGAATCTTGAATAACTACCTTGGATTCATCAAATTTTAATAATCTAAGATAGATGCCATTAAAGGATAATTTGTGAAGGATATAACCTATGATGATGAATAAAAAAGTATGTTTTTTTAAATTCTTGTGTTGATCCCGATTGAGTCCCTTTGGAAAAGTATCATCTTTTAAGAATGAAATTATGTACTTATACCAAGGATCTAGAGGGGTGTTGACTCAACAACAAGGATTTGTATAGGATTTTGGTTAGATTCTAAAGTTGTGGGTTCCCTAATTTGTTGGATGATGATTATAACTTGTTCACATTCTAGATTTAATGGAATGAGGGAGACAACAACAACCATGGCATTGTCATGGAGATTACTAGATCATGGAATAGTTTCAAAGTAATATTATTATAGGAAGCCATTAGCTCTTCAATGATGTCCTTGTATGCATTAGATTTGTAGACATCTAAAAATATCACATTATCCCTTCTTTAATGTTAACTTTAAATTATTTTAAAATTACTCTAAAAGATCCAATTATTTGGCATTGATACCTTAAATACTAATTTATCCACCTTATAATTTTTATCCCATTAAACCCCATCCTACACCTAGTCCATGGGCACAATGTTATTATCCCACTTACATATCCTATGTGCACATCACCCTAGTATATCCTACCATACTTTCGTACTCATACCATTTAATATATATGGATGGAGTGAAGACTTCACACCCCCATGCCCATTTAATGCATATATGTAGTGAAGACTTCACACCCTCATACCCATTTAATACATATGGTTGTAGTGAATATTTCACACCTCCATGCCCATTTAATAAGGCATCCATACGCATTAATGGGGTATGGTGCATTCATACCCCTTTGACCATCCAAAGGAAAAACCCAAATTTCTCCTCTCCTCACTCAACCCACTTGTATGCCATGTCACCTCCACCTCATCACCCCCTCACTCAACCCACTTGTATGACATGTCACCTCCACCTCACCACCCCCTCACTCTTGATGAAAATATATAAATAGCCCCCCATTTTCTTCATTTATATAGAATTAAATGGTTCTTAGGGAAACTCTGCCATAATTTCTCTAGAATCTACTTTTGTGTGTGTGAAAAGTCATCTTGTTTAAGTTCTAACGCCATGGATAGGATTATGGGCTTCTTGTGTTTTTTTATTTTGTAAAAAAATTGTAGGTCTAGACTCCAATAGTCACAAAACTAGAAGAGTAGCTACCTATAAATTTATTGAAGGCTTCTATCAAAGGAAATTTTATCAAAGTTGACAGTCGAAACCATCTAGATAAGGACAATTTATAGCCAAAAGTGTCTAGATATGTATTGTTCCCTTTGAAACCAAATCTAATTTAGGTATAACACATCAAATTATTTAAAAAGGTGAGCAATAAGGTATATTATATTCTTATTTCATTTTGATCTCTTTCCACTACATCAATTTGAGTTATATTTTTTGCCCCTTTTAATAAGTTTGGGTCCAGCTTTGGTGGACTCAATAAGTTCTACTAATTATTGATTTGGTTTTTTAGGCTTGGAGATTCTATTTAATAAATTATAGTACATAATCCCACCCCTCTTGAGGTGGTCAAATAAATAAGGAGTGCCAAAGGTTGTATTGTAAAAGGGATTTCACATTGAATCATTTTGTAGCCCAAGGGGTATTTATAAAATCAATGTTAAAATATCAAGAAATTTTAATGAAATGGCATATTTTTTTATCCATATTTTGGTGATCATGGTGGGACCCTTAAACCCCACACCACACAAAGTCCAACATGATTTATAGGTTGTAAAAATTTAATTATTCTCGCCAATATCTCTCACTTTTGCCTTGTGTGTTTTTTGTTGGATTTTTAACTCACATTGCTCATTTGTTCTATTTTTTGCTTGTGTTTGTAGATCATAAATCAATCAAATTCCATCCAAACTTAGACCCATCAAGGCTAGTCCAAAGTAAATTCCTCTATCTCGAACCATCAAAACACAAATGGTTTACAGATAGAATTGTCCCAACATGGACAATTTTGGCTAAGCTAAAAATTGAGACCCTTCATGTCAAGTAACAAATTTACACAATGACCACGACAATTTTAGGAAGGTCTAAGGTAAAGTCCTTTGCCTCCTTGTAATTTTTCATCATCATTTCCAAGTGCCTTCTTAGGCCAACTCGTCACATTTGGAGATGTTCAAAGGTGTTATTTCTCACCTATCACTCCTCTAAAAATTAGTCCCTCTAGTCCACTTTAGTGCAAAACTTGTATTTTTTATCTTGGACTTTGTTTTCATTAGAATAGTTACCTAAAATTGCTCCTAAAATTAAGCTAGTTAGGCTTATTTGATTCTTCTATTTATTTTAAGTCCAAAAGAAAATTCTAACATTTTGGATATCTAATTTTTGTAGGGAAAATCATAAAAAATAGTCCTCTACATCAGGGAAATATACCTCAACAAAGAGGGAGGCTAGAAACCTCTCCCAACATAAATTGACCCAACAAGGATAGCTTTTACTATAAATCAATCAAGACACTAATGGTTTCTATTATGAAATGTTAGGACACTAACAATTTCTATTACAAGAGAGATTCAAAGATATAGATCCTATGCAGTAGTCCCATATAAATTCTAGAGAGCATTTGACCTTAGGTAGGTTCTTTTCTACTTATTTCTAGGTCAATATCATGCAATAGAACTTAATCTAGGATTTTAATTTGTGTTTTAAAACTTGATTTCATAGCATATAAAACACTAAACAAAAGCTCTATTGCCACCATATTATTTCCTCTCGTTCTAAAAGGGAAAATTGAGGATAAAAAAGGTGGCTTTATATTTTCTCTTGAATCAATTCCTTCGTATTCCCCTCCACCTCTATTGTTATTTAAATTGTTCTATAGTTTGAACTTATTTCAAAATTATTTGAAAAAGTTTCATAATTCTAGATTTTTAGCTCATGCTTAATCATTTTCATCTTTTCAAAAATTTGTAACATGTAGATTTATTTTATAGATAAACCCCACCATTGCCTCATTTTTCCTTCTAGATATATGGGTATGTTTTCCATATCATTTTAAAATAGAAAGGATAGTTTTTTCATGGTCATATCTCTCCCCTATTCTAAAATCAAAGAAGTATGGTTGGATGCATTTTGAGAGTCTATTCTAAGTCTTAGTTGGAAACCCTCCATCTACCACTCAGGAGATATCAAAATTCTATCTAATATGATTGAATAACCTAATCCTTCATCCTTTTGTTATTCCAATTATAGCTTCTTCCTCCAAATGTAGGTCTATTAGGCTTGTCTCTATAAAAAACCCTATTATACATCTCATGGCCTATGTGTAATTGGAACCCCTCATTTATTCTCATTCAAGGTTATCAGGGTATTGAAATCCATAACTATCATTTGTTTCTAATTTTCTAAGTTTTGCTTATTTAAGTAAATTCCATAGAGTTTTATGCTTGAAATAATTTGGTGCATAAATATTTGTGTTGAATCCTACTTTACCTGTAAGCCTATGCTCAAAGTATATTTTAGGGTGATGTTGATTTTGATAAACCATCTCTCCATAAAATATATCTATGTTCCAAAGGTTTATTAAACCTCTTGAATCCCCATCTACTAGAAGTCCAAGAAGCTACTTCTACTCCAAATATTCCTACCTACTTTTCCTAACTTATTTTTCCCTAATTTCATCTCTTGACATAAAATTATATTGATACATAGACTAAAAATACATGATTTTAGTCATCTATGTTTGGATAGGATATTTAGACCCCTCACATTCTATGATAATAATTTCATTTTTATATTTAGCCAGTGGTTTAGATCACCCTAAAGGTATCAACAAGATATCTCTATTTACCTTCTACCACTTTGTTTTTGTTTCCTTGGTTCACAAAGTATTTCCTAATGGATGTTATCTTCCTTGTCTAGAGCCCTCTATATCATCTTGTCTACGAGTACTCCTTTCCCCTCTCTAATAAGGTTGATCATCTTCTTCCTTTAATTTCATATATTTCCCTTTCTATTATGGTTTCTTATATTTCTTCATAGGAATTTCATGGGCCTCCTCCTCTATAATTTCCTCTTGTTTATATTTTTCATCTTTTGCATTCTCTAGTCCTTATTTCAGATCCTTTGTGGATCTTGTCTTAGGAACTACTTCCTTTTCTTCTGTTGTTTTTAAAATATTTCATTCTGATTGTTCTAGTTTTAGTTTTTCCTATTGGATTTTATTTTATAGGTTTACCTTTATGGTGAATGATTCATAATCTAACTTCTCCTTCATTTGTTCTTGAGGGTACTTTTTCAATGGTTGCTTCTTCACTAGTAAAAATATTTCCAAATGACCACATGCATAGTAGAGGTGACATCATAAGGATATGTTTTCATAGTCAAACTCTTGACAATGCTTACCTATACATGAAATCAAATCTATTATTTTAATAATGGGTTTTGTAAGTATACCCTCGCATAGATGTGAGCCAAAATAGCCTAATATTTGTTTGTATCTTTAGGGGCCCGATAAGATGAATTTTTCAAAGCATGTTTTATATTTTTAGATACCTTTACCCAAAATTATAAGGGCAATATGAACAATCATACCTATACTAGGATATTTGTAACAACTTTTATATGAGGGTTAAACCCTAGTGTCTAATAATGCATGTATAGACTAGCACTATGCAAAAACTAGGGCCCTCCCACATATAATCAATTGTAGTCTTCCCCTTAGGTGAAGGTTATCAAAAAGAAATACTTTGGTATTAAAGTGACTAAAGATTTCCCTTTCAAAGGTAATTTACTTCTTATCCAACTCTTCAAAGGCACTAGATCTTGTCACACTCCCATGAATTTCTAGATTATACTTCTTTGAAAATCCAGCATGTTACTCTTGTAATGGTATCACTAAATATAACAAAGGGAAATCCATCCTTTGAAAAAAAATGTCTTATTGAATTTTAGACAAATATTTGTAGTCGAGGGTTGAGGTTGGCTTGATACCTTATCCTTTTCTTTAATAGTAGCTATAAATGAGGGTTTAGTTTTTTCATTTTTCCCCTAACATGCTTACACTTCCATCCACCTAACTCTTTAAATTAAGTATTTTTTTAGGCTTTGTGATGTTCCTTAGGCCTATCTTATCTTTTATCCACATATTTGAACCTATTTCTATATATGTACCTATAGCATCTCCTAATATTACTCCTTCCCTAGCTCTTGCTTTTGCTTCTACCATCATAGTTGCTTTCTAAATAATAAATTAAAATTTATTCTTATTTTTTATATATACACATAGTTAATAATTAATAATTATAAATTAAAATGAATACAAAGGATATAAATTTTGTCTTTGTTGATATGTTTTTTTTTTGGATTTGGTTATTGTGAGAAACCCCTATGACCAACGTACAGGGTTGAGCAATATTCTCTCAACCATGGCCCCTCTTAAATTTTAGAGCTATACTTGTCAATAGGGAATTTAACACAAAGCCACCACACACCCACCCCCTGAGGCACTCACCCATGCTACGGTTTGAACCATGGACCTCTCAAAGAAGAGCCAAAGCCCAAACCGTTGCATTGCACCCCTAGGTGCTAAAAAATTTAGGTTAGTGTGAGAAATCCCTATGACCAACACACAGGGCTGAGAATTCTCCTCCCAACCATGACCCCTCATAAAGCCGAGAGATATGCTTATCAATAGGGAATTTAACACACAACCTTGTGTCTTTGTTGATATGTTATTATTAAAATGACTAGTCAATTACCCTATTGTGCATAAGTATCTAGTTTAAATTGGTCATTATTTTTATATTGTGTATATTTAATTAAAAAATAGTAAATTAATCTTTAATTTTTAATTATATTATTTGCATATGCATAAATTAATTAATTATAACATTAAATGGCATGAGCTCAATCAGTTAAATTCCTCAAGTTTCAACAAGAAGACCTAGGTTCAACTCTATCAATTGATATATGCATAATTACTATGATGTTATAATACCATTGTGGTAACTATGTAATACATGACACTCTTTTCAATCCATGTAACCAATTAAAATAATCATAAATAATAATAAAAACAACCAACAAAATATAGATTTTTGCATTTTCAAAAATTCAACTCATTCCATGGTTCCATTGTATTTTGATGCTTAGGTGTCCAATTTAAAATTGTCATTGATATCATATAATAGATCCAAAACCAGATGGAGAGGGAAGAAAGTAGAGAGGGGAGGGCTCTGGTCCCTCCCCTGCTCCCCCTCCCATGGCTCCTGGTTCCTGCCCAGTCCCTGGCTCAACCTAGGTCATCCCTCCTGGGGAGTGGTTGTTTGCAGATGATCTCCCGGGGGGAGAACCTTCTCCACTATCTGCGCCCCTCCCGGCCGGCTAGGGTTTCCTTGGTTGTTTTTTCGGATCGGTGCTTCCCAAGGATCCCTCGTTTGGTTGGGGATCCCTTCCCTTTTTCCCTCAGGCTTCCCCCTGGGGTTTTTTGCAGGTTTTTCGCGTGGATCTGGTCCCCTGCGTTTCTCGGTGCGGTGGAGGTGACGGTTTAGGGTTTGGACAGCTTCCCCCTTTTTCTTGTGAATTCTCGACGGACTCTGTGCTTGGACGGGATTCTTGGTCCCTGCTCTCTGGGATCCTCTTCTGTTTTCCCGGGCGGGTTCCTTGTGGTGCAACTCTCTGGTCACTTCCTGATGGGCTGGATCCTCTCTGTGCTGGCTGTCGGCTTCCTGCAGGATGGCTCTCGCTGAACTGAATGTTTTCCCGGTGGGCGGGATGGTTTCTCCACAGGGCGGGATCAGCCAAATCCGCCGGTTTTCCTGCGAGGCGGGATCCTTTCTTTTTTGCTGGTTTCCCGGATGGCGGGATTTCCCTGTTGCTTCCCGCTAGGCGGGACTGTTTGTGGTGGTTTT
Organism: Wollemia nobilis; assembly: GCA_028583015.1. Classification (NCBI taxonomy): domain Eukaryota; kingdom Viridiplantae; phylum Streptophyta; class Pinopsida; order Araucariales; family Araucariaceae; genus Wollemia; species Wollemia nobilis. The sequence continues at coordinate 3,538,429 of JAQPPZ010002395.1, read as the reverse complement.
GATCGCTTCCCGCGAGGTGGGATTTTATTGTAACGGTTTTTTTTTGCTTCTCGTCGGGCGGGATCTTCTCGATGGTGGTTTTTGGCTACTCCCCGTCGGGGGGATCTCCAAAACTACTTTCTTTCTTATTTGTTTGTTTCCCTCTAAGGGGGATTGTTTCATGCTTATTGTTATCGCCAGGCGGGATTTCTGTTTTGGTGTCCAGTTTCAAGGGATTGATGCCCTAGGTCCATTGCTTATGTAATCAGGTTTTGGGATCCTTGTTAAAACCCATTATAAATACAAACACTTACCAAAAAAAAATTGTCATTGATATTTTTGAATATTTTATATATAAAACCAAAAATAATAAAACTGTATTTTGCCTTATTTTTTTGCTATATAGGTAATTGCTATGCACATAATAGGTAATTTTGCATTTACTAATGTGCAATTAAATTTTAATTGGTCTCATCATCTCGTGACATCTTGTTGTACAATTTGCTTTAGTCATTAATTTTTTAAATATTTTTATTTAATACATAAAAATTAAATTATTATATATGCATTTAATTAATAATAAATTACAACTTTTATGAAGGAATAATTGATTATTTCAAACTAGTCCCTCATAATCATAGTCAAATATTTGATGGGACCTCGGTATCCACTATATATCTCATGGAAAATTAATTTTATTTTAAAAAATATATCATGAATAGTATTTAATTGATCAATCATATATATAGATAGATAGATAAGTTAAAATGGTCCACACATCATAATCATATTATTAGAGTATTTCAACCAAACTCCCTTGAAAATTTTGTATTATTATTTATATATTTTTAAAAAATTATTAATTATATATATTGTTTAAAAGTTAGTTCATTTATTTTAGAAAAAAAATAAACTATTGGATATATGTATGTGGGGGGGTGATGTTTTACAAATTAGAGATAAATAGTATAGCCAAGAGAGAGCCTCATATTTTCTTGTTTTAGAAAGCAAGCAAGTGTTATAGATGAGAGCAAGAAGCAAGTGTCAACAAGAAGCAAGGAGCGAGCATTACTTTTTCTTGTTCTAGAACTTAAGGAAAATTCAAAAACTAAAAGATTCTTATGAAGAAAATCTAGGTAGCATGGCATGAAAATATTTTTTTTAATTCCTAACTAAAGGTAAGGATACCCTACTTGGAAGTATGGATTCCCCAGTCATGGACAATAGAAATAGAAAATATATGGTAAACCTAGATCTATGTAGTAGATATTATACTAGATGTGATTATGAAGGATAATATGATTGAGCATAACATAGTGGTTCTTAAAAATAGATGGTTAATATGTAATTTCTATGAATACAAACTAGTTTTTTTGGAGATTCAAAATTTTATCAAGTGGATGTGGGGATTGAATTTAAACTACTCTATAACTTTGCTTTTGAAACTATTTATTCTCATCATCTTCTCTAGTTAAAAAATAAAGGATAAAATGATGGATGGTGGGTCATGGTTGATATGTGTGGGTAGATTTTATGAACCCCTACATGTATTTGCTCTAGAGATAGCAAAGTGGAAAAATTACTAACTATGGAGAGCATTAAGCATTTTATACCAAAAATATAGTAATATAGGTACCAAAACCCCATTTCCAGGTAGTAGCAAACTAAGGTGAAATCAACTAAGTGTTGGAAACACTAAATATTTTGTACCTCCAATAACAACAAACAAGTACCAAAATATCATAACCTGACAAGAAGTAAGCAGAGCCAGATTTGGCTAAGTGTAAAAGTTGTCAAACTTTTTGTACTTGCAAGATAGAAATATGGATGCCAATACCCTGTCACCCAATCACAACAAGCTAAGATAAATTTGGTTAAGTGTTGGAAGCATCGAGTATTTTATACCTCTAGTGGTAGCAGATAGGTACCAAAATCCCATCACTAGGCAAGGAGTAAGCAAAGCCAAAATTAGCTAAGTGTAGAAATTTTCAAACTTTTTATACCAGCAGTATAGAAATATAAGTACCAAAATCTCATCGCCTGATAGGAAGCAATGAGAGACAAAATTAAATAAGTATGGAGAGCATCAAGTATTTTGTATCAAAAATATAGTAATACGGGTACCAAAACCTCATCACCCAATAAAAGAAATATAAGATGAAATTGGCTAAGTATTGGGAGCATTGGATATTTATACCTCTAGCGATAATGGACGAGTACAAAAACTCCATCGCCCAATAGCTAGAAAGGAAGGAAAAATTGATTACATGTTAGAGCACCAAATATATTTTAGGCACCTGATAACAACAAAACAAAATGAAGACTTGGCACACAATAGAAGATTAGCAAAAATCCTGACATAGTTTGAAGCATAATATTGTTGCTCTCACAACATATCAAGTGGTTTATACATTATATCAAAGAACCTTAACAATCAAGCCACTTAGTGATATTTATGTGTTTGTACTATTATGGAAAGACAAACTACATAACAAACCTATCAAAGGATCCAAGTTATTTAAGGTAGACAACATAGCCTCCACTTCTACATATCAAACCTGATGAGGCCACATCAACATAGTCATGTCTAATAAGTTGTAATAGATCAGTTTGTTATGTACACATGTAGTCTGGTAGGTCCTCTAACATAACAATAATCCATTCTCAAGGCAATGATGCCCAAGTAACAGAATCCATTGTAAAGCTATATATACTAGAATGTAATAAGTTCTATGAGTCAACTCTTTAGATTTTATAATTTTCATCAATAAATGAGGCCCTTAGTGCCTTTGAGGAATAAATATTGGATTGTTGTTTAACCTTTGTTTTCAATGCTCTTGTTGAATGTGTATGTATGAATTGTTAATCATTTATGTTTTAAGCTATTTGAATGAATGCAATAGTAATTTTGCTCCTAGATTTCTTATTGGAAAATTATTTTTTAGTTATAGAATGAATAGCGATCGTTTATTGTTTAGTAGATGAATCATTCTACAAGCAATAGTGACAAATTAGTTTTTTAGGCAGTCTATTTATGACTAACTGATATAGCCATTTATACATTATGATTATTGATGTTGTTGAATTCGTGCCATTACAATTCTAGTTGTTTATCTTTTGTCTCTTTCTGCTCTCTTTTCAAACCTCCATTTTCATAGATAGCTATTTAGGATTCAAAGGAATCAGCCTACTCCGGAGGTCTATACATAAATCTTTACTTCTTCATGGTCTTCTAATCTTGGTCAAAATCTTGGAGCACAAATCTCATCCTAAGGAAACTTTTCAAACCAATAATTTTTGGCACATTAATTGGGATCCAAGTCTCACCACCTTGATAGATTAGAGGTTTGATGATACTATACTCTAATAGATCATTCCCTAACTACCTAGTAACTTTGTCTATATAGAAACCTAGATATATATTAAATTTTAAGTTAACATCATAGATTTAGTTGCTTTGATTCCAAAGCTATATGATCACAAGACAAGTAGTTAGAAGGCTAGATGAACTAATAGAATTTTTAGAAACACATCCTCTTAGGTTCAGAAGATAAGGTTCTAGTCCATATTCTAGATATTCATCTCCCTCAAGTACATTAGAAGATCAAGAATACATTGAACCCTTAATATCTTCAGATACATCATCGTCAATGGACAATAATTGAAATCTAAATTTTGTGAACTGGAATAATACAGGGCCTCTAAATATACTCAACCATACTCCTATCCCCCAAGCAATACTCAAATAACTACCTACATATGATGGTACAAGAAAAATTTCTTACGAGCATTGCTAGGATGTGGCTACCTTAGTTGTTATACATAATATTCAAGATGAGGATGTCAAAGGAAAAGTGTTGTATTAGTACTGGACCCTCCTAGATAATTCCAAAAATTCATGGGCATAGCTTGCAGGTAAGTTATTAGATGATTTCAATGAATAAGTTGACCCATTCTCACTACTAACATAGTTCACTATAATACAACAGATTTTAATATTAGGTTTAGTCGTACATGGAAAAGAGTCCCTTAAGGCCTTAGATCAATTGATGAACAAGCAATGTATTATTACCTAAGGTTTTATAGCTCAAATCTAGGTATGGTAATGAGGTATTTCAATGTATGAACATTCTCAAATATTTTCCAAGAATCATTAAAGGTATAAAAGGACTTTATTGCTATAGATATACCGCCTCCCAAGACTATAATGTTAATATTTCCATAAATATTTCAACAACAAACATAGGCACATGCGACAAACACCCATTTCTTGACTACTTTTCCAACTATTAGTTTTATAATACTGCAAAATCATCTAGCAACACAAACATTACTGGTTGCTCCTGCTATAATTGCATTGGTAACCCTAGATCCTCAAATGGCTACCTTACAAGATATAGCAATGACTATGAAGAATTTGAAAAATGAATTCACTATCATAAAAAGATGAGAGGCTATATAAAAATCTTAATGTAGAATATTTTCATATGTGGTGAAGGATCAAGTAGCTAACTCTACCTACAAAACTACTAAAAGATCTAAAACAATGTATAGCAATCAAGAAAATGAGTCTTCTACTTCAAATTCTAAAGAAAATTATTGGTGCTCAACCTGTAATGATCTACATGGAAAAATTTATTGTATGTTGCACCAACACCACATATATAAGGTCACTATTGAAAAGGTGAAAAGATATCAAAAAGGGTAAATAAATATTTTATGGGAAGTAGGTCATAATTTAATGATACCATCAATCAAACAAGTAGCAGTTCTAACAAGATCAGGAAATAAGCCTTTGCAAATAGACCCTAAAAAAATGGATACTTTTAAGGTACCTTTTGAGCAAAAGGACTACCCATAAGAGGATGGCTCTCAATCTACACAATATTCAATGAAAAATCCCACTTAGGAACAACAAAGACCAGCAAAGGAAGTTGAAGCTAAAGAACAAGCTAGAGATAAGCTTTGGTATCCTTCTATCACCAAGCGACAAAGATTTGAAGCAACTAATTAATATCGAATGAGATTCAATGAGCCTGTAAAAGAACATATGAAACAATCAAAATTGATTTGCTTCAATATAGTTGATGAATTAAAAAATAAACCATCAAAATCTAGCTAGTATGATGCTTTGCTAATTTTGGGGTAAATTGATTCACTCTAGGATTTATTAAAATCCATCAAAAATGAAGGAAAGCATAAACTAAAACTTGATCTAGCTCAAGTAAATTCCACTTCAGGAGCAAGAAAAAATAGGCTATCACCATTCTACTTGTATCTATGCATGGAAGAATGGGTGGTGAATAATTGTATAATTGATTTTGGAGTGGCAAAAATAGTAATTTCCAAGGTTGTGTGCTAGATAATGGGTATGGAATATACCCAGAGTAACCCTAGTGTGCTGCAATTGGATGGTACTCCAATGAAAATTGTGGGAGTAATTAAATATATACCTATGGTGCTACATAGAATGACATAAATAACAATCATTCAGAAGGTAGTGGTGGTGGATTTAGAGCCCTATTTTGAAATATTCCTTTTTAGGGAATTCACAGCTAAACTGGATGGATATCTATCTTTAGATTATTCGCATATGGAGGTCCCTTACAAAGGTAAAATAATGAAAATATTCTCTAAAAAGAAATCTACCTACCACATAGAAAGTATCGAATAAGGATATCAACAGGCTAGTACAATTGGTATGATTAATGAATAAAATGATATGATGGAAGACATTATGGATGAACTACAAATGGAAGATCAGTTCTCATTAAGGTATTTTAACACCATTTTTGAAACGAGAATTGGTATATATACAATTATGAAACCAGAGGAAAAGAAAATACCAACTATTGTAAAATAGAAAATTTAGCAAGATGCCATATGGAAGCTCTACTTCAATGGAGAAAGGTTTACGAATGGTGTCGGAGAAAGCATATTGTTAATATCAGAAGATGGAGAAAAATAGGTTTTTCATACAGGCTAGCCCAAAGATGCATAAATAATATGATAGAATATGAAGCACTTCGCATGGGTCTTAAATAAGTTGAAATTTTGTGAATTAAGCAGTTGTTAATCCATGGTGACTCATTATTGATTGTAAATCAAGTGACAAAGAGGTGCATCAGTGAACAAAGTATGGGATTTTTTTGAAGGCTTTAAAGTGCTCAACATAAAAGTAATTATGAGAGATCAAAATGCTTATGCTAACACACTAGCCTCTAATGGGGCTAACTTCTACCTAGTATCCAATACAATATGTAATTTGAGGGTATTCAAGCTGGTATATAGACCATCAGTGCCAGATAAAGACACATTTTGGTAGATATTTGATAATGATGAGAAAATAGTATATTTTATCACACAAGAAATAAATTGTGCAAATGAAACCAATCGACCTCCAAAAAGAAATAAAATGAATATTTAATACAGTTAAAAAATAATCATATTCCAAAAGGATTGATTACTCTTGAAAGCTTATTTAATAGTAGTGATCAACCAACTCCTCGCAAAATGGAGATTGATAGTCAAGGATATAAAGAAATTCATATTGAACCTGAGAAACATCTTAAAGTTGGAGTGCATTGCTCTAAAGATGAAATTAATCATATTTTAGACTTATACAAGGATTTCAATGATATTATTACATGGACCTATGATGACTTCAAAAATATATCAAAGAAATAATTCAAAACACCATTGAACTCACACTAAATGCTAAATCTTTCTAGAAAAATCAAATGTTGGTCAATCCAAAGATAGAAGCTTTGATGAATCAAGAGTTTTTAAAGCTTTTGAATACTGAAATTATCTATCCAATAAAGCACTCTACATGGGTAGCAAATTTGGTGCCAATAAGGAAGAAAAATGGTGATATTTACCTCGGTGTGGATTTGTAAAATCTGAACAAGGCCTTATTAAAAGATCATTATACCTTGTCCCAAATAGATTAAATCATACATATAGTAGCTAGAGAAAAGAGGTTTTATTTTCTAGATAGATTCTTTAGATTTAATTAGGTATGGATTTGGGATGAAGACCAATACAATACCACATTCACCACGGGGAACTTTTGCATATCAACCCTTTGGCCTGTTTAATTCTAGTGCCATATTTCAAAGAGCAATGGATCTAACATTTTGGGAAATTTATGAATAAAATTATAGTCATTTATTTAGATGATATGATGGTATTTTCCCACCAAAAGGAAGATCGTGTTAAACATCTTAGATTGATCTTTTAGAAATACAAAGAATTTTATGTGTCACTTAATCCATAGAAGTCAATATTTGTTGTGCAAGAAGGAAAACTATTAGGGAACATTGTGTTAGAAAAGGGGTTAGAAATTGATTTGAATAGAGTAAAATCCATATTGTCTCTCTCATTTCCTACGAATAAGAAGGGCCTACAATCCTTATTTGATCAGATAAACTTTGTCCAATAATTCATATCAGGTTTTGCTCAAATTGTTAAACTAATGATAGAAATGTTGAAGAAGTAGTCTAGTTTTACATGGATTGATGGTAGAAAGGATGATTTTAAAGCTATAAAAGAGACCATTTCCAAAACTCCGGTGTTGGTTAATCCAAAATATGTTAGATATTTTATTCTACATGTATTCATATCAAAAGGAAGTTATGCAACTACACTCATGCAAAAAAATAAAGAAGTTGACGAGTGGCCTATAGCTTTCCTGAGTTAGACATTGCAAGACCATGAGGAGCACTACAGTTTTATATAAAAACAAGTCTATGCTCTCATGAAATCATTGAATAAATTTTTTGAACTTTGTATCTCAAAGTAAAACAACGATGTATGTAGTGCACTCAAATGTCCAAAATTTTATAATACAAGTATAATTGGACGACAAGCGGTCTGGTTGGGTCACAAAGATTCAGGAGTATGATATTGAAATCAAACCAATAAAGCTTCCTTGAGGTAGCTCACTATACTAGTAGCGATAAAAATCAACATTACAAAATGTAAATATGTTATTAGAAGAGTGACAAACTTCTAATAAAAAAATATACAAGTAAGTCCAGATGCCTAGATAGAGCAGTTGACGTATTTTCTTGAATCTGACAAGTTTCCAAATGGTTTAACAACTTATTAGAGACACATATATAGACTGAAAGCAATAAAATACATAATAATTGATGGCATCTTGTATCACAAAATTTTTTATGGTGTAGTGTTGAGGTGACTGCATCCAAATAAAATAAATGAAGTCTTGAGGGAATTCCATGCAGGTTTTTCAGGAGGGCATTATTCTGGAAAAACAACCACAATCAAGATTCTAAGAGTTGGGTATTATTGGCCTACATTATTATCTAATGCATTTAAATTGGTCAAATCTTGTGATAATTGTTAAATATTTGTAGGTAAGGATAAGCATCCAGTAATGCCTCTTCAGTCGATAATTGTAGAAGAACCCTTCTAGCAATGGAGATTGGATTTTTTTGGGGTAATTAATCCTAATTATTTGATCAGGAATAAATTTATATTAATAGCAACTGATTACTTCACCGGATGGACTGAAGTATATGAAACTAAGCATGCTAACTAGGATAATGTTATCAATTCTTAGAAATATTGATTACAAGATTCGGTATCCCAACTACAATAGTTTCAAATAATGTTAGATATTTTATTGGTACAAAAACTATGGATTTTATGAGAAAATATGGTATCTATTGGAATGTGTCTTTCAATTATTATCCACAGGGTAATGGATTGGCCAAACCTATGAAAATTTTTTTTTTGAAAATAATTAAATAAAATATTGATAATAATTCAAGAAGCTAGCATTTATTGCTTGACCAAGCACTATGGGCTGATAGGATAATAGTGAAGAAAGAATTAAAAACTTCACCATATGCCTTGGTGTATGGAAAGTAAGTGATATTGCCTATCAACTTAGAATTTTTGGCCTTAAATCTCATTGATCAAATAAAATTAGAAGATGCATAGCCAATAAATAAAAGGATGGCAGTGTTAATGTTGTTGGAGGAAAATTGTGAGAAAGTGTACAATAATATTTTGCATCATCAAATAGTTGTCAAATGATGGTTTAACAAGAAAACAATGTCAAAATGCTTCAAATAAAGAGATATTGTGCTCAAATGGGATGCAAACCATACCAAGACAGGTAGGCATGATAAATTAGACTCCATGTGGTCTGGGTCTTACTTAAAAGCACAAATAAAAGCTTTAAATACCTTTGAGATTCAATGTTTACAAGGTCGCATCTTATCGATATCGGTAAATGACCAATATCTAAAGCATTATGTGTAGATAGGCATATCGCTTAGTTGTACATATGTATATAGCTACGCGTGTAAATAAATATATATAAAATGAGTGTGTCAGCATTACTTTTAGAAAAAAATTGATTGGCCCATGACATTCCCATTAACTGCAAAATTCAAATTAGTTATAACTTGATTGGCTAGTGGCATGATCTTTAAGAACATGCACTGTAATTCTCTATAGAATCCAATAGTTATGAACAAATATTTCTCAATATGCATGATCATCGGTATGCAGTTGATAACCATCAAGTATAAAGTACCTCTTCATCACTCTATAAAAGAAGCCAATAAGCAGTATTGCTAAGTTGATGCAATTTGTAGCTTAAGGAGCGATAAAATCCTTGATACTTTACTAAGTATATAAACTTTAGAGTGAAGCAATTCAATCTATAAAAAAATGGTTCAACCCAAGAAGAGTGAAAAGGTGCAAAAGTCTACCAAAGAGCTTCAAGATAAGTTGAAGGGCATTCATGACCTGATTTTAACAATCAAGTCAAAGCTGAAGAATTTTAGGGAAGCAACAGAAGATAAAGGAAGAATATTATCGCTAAATTCCTAGACAACACACCATAGAATTCACTACTATCTCGTTATATTCTTAGACTAGTTCATCCATGTCCAAAGCTAGTAAAAGCAGTTGTAAAATTCTATGACCCAGAAACAGTGACAATTTGTAATGAAAAGTTGAAGAAGTTATTCATGATATCGCAAAAGGAAATTGCTAAAGCCTTTGTATTAAGGGTTGTACCAAAAGTTAGACCCAAAGTGATAATCTTAGAAGAATAGAAGTATTTTCTTGGTAAGGTCACATTCAAAAAATGGCTAACTGGTGTGTTGGGTACACTCCCAAATGATTATACAAAAAGCATGATAAAGCTGAGAAATTTTGATCCCCTAATGAAGATAGTTTTATCCATTATAGCTATTGATGAGAACCAAAAATTCTCATTTTATATACACTTTTGAAGGTATTATTATTGTTTTAATTAGCATTTAAGATGTATTTTTATATAACTTTTGCATATAATTGACTATCTGTGGGAGCCCAGGCCCACTCCTTGCAGTAGTCCTCCCCTTTTGAATTTTGTTATTTATTTTCAATAGTTATATTTCCCATTTTATTTCTATATTTATTTTAATTTAGTTGTGTGTCTATTTTCCTATACTTTTATTTCCTGCACTTTTATTTCAGCATTTTAATTTCAGCTTTAGTTATAGTTTTTTTTTTTTTTGCACTTTATTTTATTTGGTTTGGATCAAATAAAAATGCACAAACATCCTCCATAAAAATAAATAGGTATAGAGGAATTCATTCACCACACTGTAGGCATATATTGTGCATGACACTTGTAAGTTTACGAACTTACCGGATTGATAATTTATGGAAAAGAAATGATTGTTTTCTAAACATAATTTTTGCTCACCATTTTGGTGCCATTGTCGGGGAGTGTCAAAACTATAGTGTTATGATCCATAGGTCAGTTAAAAAGTCCATTTAAATTACCTGTAGATCCTCTACCTAAGAAGCATGAGTCCACCAAGGGCCTTTTTACAAGGCCAAAATAGTTGTCGGTACAACCAGAGTTGAATCCTATAGGCAACAGTTTAAATTTACCAGCTTATCAAGTAAATATGGGAATGAACCCAATGTACCATATTAAGTGTAGAAGTAGGAATAAATTGTGTTGTTGAAAAATTAGAAAATTAAGCAATGAAGGGATTTCATCATATTTTGAAAGATTTCAAGAAATCACAGAAATGGCACAATCCAGGTCTGATATAGTTGAAACTTTTTACTATTAGGGATGTGTTTATTTACACATAAACCATTAGGTAATCATACCTCAATAAGTATATTTTTAATGATAAAATTATAGGCTTAAAATTTCTCAAAACATTGGTAAATTTTTAATGATGACATTAGTAGCAGGAAAAAATGACGTTAAAAAAATTGTCATTTACCTACCAATGCATTTTGCTAATGAATTGGAAGAATTTGGTTTTGAGGCCATGGAGGAAAATATTTTTCTCATGCTATAATATATCATACTAGTTGATGAAGTAGAGGATAAGACAAATGAAAACTTAGTCGTATCAAATTTTTGACAGAGACGAAAAATATATCATAGGCCTCAATTTTTAGAAACTAGTTCAGTTGTAGGCATGGGGGAGACCCCACCTTCATTATTACCACAAAAAACACAATGAACATTGTTCATAGTGTTCAATTCAAAAATATATATAGTTTAAAATTTTATTTTAATGTCATTAGTTTAGAATTTTGCTTTAATGCCCTTAGTTTAGATTTTTGTTATATTTTGTAGGACATCATGAAGTGCGATGCAGATGAATAAGGAGTTATCTATGAAGATTTCATAAAGTGATATTTATACGTGGAGTTTGTAATAACACTATACAAACCATCTTATTTACCTTGATCGTGTAGCATCCAGTCCAAACAAGTGAAGTGAGCAAAGTCTGCCTTGACAACATAGGCACCCGAAGGTAGGCTAAGTAACCCTGATCAAGTGAAAGGCTTCCAGCCCAATGTAATTGTGGAACTTGGAAATAAATTTGTTGTAAATTGCATGATTGTTATAGCCTGAGTAGATGGTAAACATAGTTAGAGACACTACACCAAGAGCGGATTAGAGTGCCAATAAAATACTCAAATAACATTCAATGGATTCCATTTACAACCACCTCACATTTGTGAGATTGGATCAGGCATCGGCATGGAGGAGACCCCATACCATATCAATAGTTTTGATGAATGGTCACACATTCATTGTGAAAAAAAAAAAGGATACGTAAAAAAGTGAATTATGTGAATCCTCCCTATGGTTGGGAGTTATTTTCTAAATTTAAAAAAAAATAGCATTGAATATGTTTTTCTTAACATAGTTTTTCTTTTTTCTTTGTAGTAAATCATGCCCTAAATGCAATTTGTAGGCAACTTAGGAAACCTAAGCCTATCAGGCACAGGATCCATGATTCATATTTTCTTTTTTTCATGTGTTTAGTTTTGTAGGACACAGCCCTGAGTACAATATGTAGGCAACTGACTTAAACTAGGCCTAACATATGTAGGTATATCATGCCCTACTAGGAGTGCAACATGCAGTAAAAAGTACTTAATTCCTACTAGGAAGATAGTACCTACAATCATACCAATGCAGAAGTGCCTTCTTCCCACCTGGAGGAAGGTACCAATAAGTGTTGTCAATCTTCCACCAGGAAGAACGATGCCCAAATATTAAAAATAAATAAAATCTCCAAGATGTACCAATGTTACAACAATATTATTTTTGGGTACATCATGATTACAGGCAGCATGAATATATTTCACACCATCAGCATCATACACATCATGTTCTGTAAAATTCGCCCAAGTATGTATTGAGTTTTTTGTTTATTATGTGCATAGTTATTTTAAAAACTATTTTTATGTTAATACCAGTAGATGCCTCCATAATTCTCTTTGTAAAAATCTCCCATTAAGACCTAGCCACATGGCATGCCTCAGACATGAGAAAAATTTCATTACCCCATGACTATTTTCAATGAAAAAAAAAAGAAACAATTGTACCAAGGGACTATGACATGAGGGCATGTCACATCTTCGACATGGGGGAAAAAGAGGTTTTTGCCTCCCATATTTAAAAAAAATGGTGGGAGACGTCTTACTCCTGGTGCCTGACTCCCGATGGTACCTTACTCTCAATAATGCCTTGCTTCTAACGGTGCCTTACTCCCGGTGCCTTACTCCTAATGGCACCTTACTCCTGGTGCCTTACTCCCAACGCTTGACTCCTGACGACACCTTACTCCCATGTAAATATATATATAAAATAAAATAATTTTAGGGGGTTGTTAACATGAAAACAAGTCAAATCTTCGATATGGGGGGATGATGAGCACCAGAAATACTCATTTTATATACACTTTTGAAGGCATCAGTATTGGTTTAATTAACATTTGAGATGTATTTTTGTATAAATTTTTCCTATAATTGATAGAAAATGAAGTATTATGCTTTACTCGTGTTGTTAGTGGAAAATGTGTGTAAATGCAAGGTTTTGCTACTAATCTGGTATTTTTGAGCATATATCCCATTTTAACTTGGTGATGCATGAAGACATCTTGAAATGTACTATGGTAAATGGTGGAGGTAGATACCTAACTTTCAACCATTAGAGGTACCTAACTCTCGACCATTTGGAGGTTCCTAACTCTCGACCATTGGAGGCGCCTAACTCCCAACCATTGGAGGTGCCTAACTCCTGATCATTTGGAGGTGCCTAACTCCCGATCATTGGAGGTGCCTAACTCCTAATCATTGATGGTGCCTTACTCCCAATTATACCTTACTCCTAGTGTCTTACTCCTGAAGATGCTTTACTCTCGGTGCCTTACTCCTGATGCCTTACTTCTGACCATTTTTAGGCGCCTACTATTGGAAATTTGAGCAAGATTTGTTGTCATTGATGTCAAGAAGTTTGATGTCTAGTTTCATCATCATTAATGTCATAAGGTTGTTTTTCCAAAAGGCAAGGAAGTGGTTAAAGGAAAAAGGATATAATATTTATTTTAAATATTATATGCCAAGAGGCCTAAAATATTGAAGACCCAAGGAAAGAGAAGCAAGTTTAAAAAGAAATAATAATATTATAATATTTTGGGCAAAAGGATGAAGTGAAGAAAAATGAGGTCCAAGGAATCATTAAAATAATATATCCTTGAAAAGACCCATTGAGCAGATTATAAAGGATTTAATTTAATTTATTTAAATTAAAATATTTTAACCTATGGTTAAAATTTTAATTTAAATAAACAAAAGGCACCAAAGTTTAAAAATTAAATTTGAATTCGAAAATCGAATTTCGAATGTGCCGACGTGTTGGAGTGCAAAGGACAATGTATAAAAAGGGAAATTATTTTCATTTCCAATCACCTATGCTATTCGAATGCCTAAGTTGAAATATAATTCGTGTGTTGCATTGTTAAGGGAGAAGAGGATTCATGTTGTTTTTAATTAAAGGAGGCATACATTGGTTGAAATTTGAGTGAAGCACCAAATCCATTCCAAGGTGTTGGGTAGCACAGACGGTGGTCAAAGGCTTGCTAAGGCACTCGTGAAGTAGAGGTCATGGTTTCGAATCCCACGTGATTCGGTTTTGCAAAGGAGGAAGAAGGATTTTATTTTTGCCAAAATCCATGCGGAGGTATTAGTGAAAGGGCATGGACTTAGGTTCACGTGTGGGCATGTAGCCCAGGAGGTAGCTTAGCCTTGGGCTAAGACGCTACAGTGGTGGCTGGTCGCGGGTTCGAGTTTGGGCGTAGTCGAAGACGTGCACATCAATTTTTGAGATGTGGGCCAAAGTTTATAAGGTATGCATATTTTTATTTAAATCTACCAAGGTTTGGAAGGTGCAAATAACATAGAGGCCACATGATAATTATAAAGTGCATAGGTGGAATGAATAGGGAGTCATAAGGATAAATTGAAATTTTTATTTTTTTTGTTACTTAGAAAAATAAATAAAAGGATTGGAGTTATAAGGTGTTAACAAAGGAATTTGTTTTTTATGTTGAATGTTAGTTTGAGAAGTTTGGAGTTTATAAGGTGTTAACAAAGGAACTTCATTTTTGTGTATTGAATGTTATTTTGAGAAGTTTGGAGTTTATAAGGTGTTAACAAAGGAACTTGATTTTTATATGTTGAATGTTATTTTGAGAAGTTTGGAGTTTATAAGGTGTTAACAAAGGAACTTGATTTTTATATGTTGAATGTTATTTTGAGAAGTTTGGAGTTTATAAGGTGTTAACAAAGGAACTTCATTTTTATATTGAATATTATTTTGAGAGGATTGAATATTATAAAGTGTTAATAAAGGAACTTTGGGTTGAATTTTATTTTAAGAGTATTGGAGATAATAAGGTGTATTTGAGACTTGATATTTTTTGTATTTCTTGAATTATGAAATAATTATTGAGGAGAATATTTTTGTGGAGATTTTGAGATAGATTGTTGCTATCTAACCTAGAAATTGGTAAAGAGGATTTGATTGTGATTAAGATAGGTTTTGAAGATATATCTCCATCAAAACAAAAGGTATGGGCACATCATCCTTATGATTAAAATGTTGTTGGATTGAATGTTGTGAAATGTAAAGGTGGAGTGAAAAGGATTGTTTGATAAGCATTATTGGAAATGTTTGAGTGAGTTTTCATATGCATGATTGGTGAATGATTAAGAGAATATTTGAGTTAGAGATTGAGGATTATTTGAGTTAGGTCTTGAGACCCACATTGTGCACCTTGTTGGTAGAAGTATGAAAACACTTGTTTAGGGTTTTTTAGAAAGTTATGTTTCATTAATTGAATGAATGAGTGAAATTCTTGAGCATTGGTTTTGAGTGATATTGAAAGTGATTGTGCAAACTTTAGAAACCAGATTTGTGAAAGTGATAGACTTAATGATTGAGTAGAACATATTGAGTTTTTGATAGAGTACATCATTCTCTATATGTTCTAGAGGTTAAAATAATTCTGAGTAGAATATGTCTAAACTGCTTCAAGTTAAAGGAATTACTTTGAAGATTAGACAAAACAATTGATAACATTGTGTGCAATATTTGAGATTGATTGAGCATATCTTATGAGCTATTTTGAGCATGTGTTTGAGCATATTTGAGTAAGCTTTTGTGAAAGCTTAAGGATAGATTTGAGCAAGCTTTTGTGAAAGCTTGTAAAGCAGAGTTTGAGACAAGTCTTGGTGAAGACTTATAGAGAAGATTTGAGGCAAGTCTCTGTGAAGACTTGAGAGCAGATTGAGCAAGTTCTTGAGAGGACTTGTAGGCATATTTGAGACAAGTCTTAGTGAAGACTTGAGAGCATATTTGAGGTAAGTAAAGTTCTTGAGAGGACTTGTAGGTATATTTGAGATAAGTCTTAGTGAAGACTTGAGAGAAGATTTGAGGTAAGTCTTTGTGAAGCTTGAGAGCATATTATGCAAGTTCTTGAGAGGACTTGTAGGCATATTTGAGGTAAGTCTTAGTGAAGACTTGAGAGCAAATTGAGCAAGTTCTTGAGAGGACTTGAGGGCAGATTTGAGGTAAGTCTTTGTGAAGACTTGAGAGCAGATTATGCAATTTCTTGAGAGCACTTGTAGGTAGATTTGAGGTAAGTCTTAGTGAAGACTTGAGAGCAGATTTGAGGTAAGTCTTGGTGAAGACTTATGAGCAGAATTGATTTATTGATTTGTTCAAGCTTTGTGTTAAGGCTTGGGGAAAATATAAGTAGATTTGATTTATGATTTGATCAAGCTTTGTGTTAAGGCTTGAGGAGAGATTTGAGGATAGAGTTTGGTGTAGATTTGAGAGCAAGTTTGTGCTAGACTAGAAATATATTGTGAGTAGATTTGTGCTAGATCAAGGATAATGTTTAGTGTAGATCTAATACAAAGCTTGAGAGTAATATTTGGAGATGATAGAGCAGAGGATAGTAGTCTCCAGTGGATAGAGATCCATTAGCTAGGGTAGTGAGGTTAGAGGTCTTCTGTGGAGAGATATCCACAAGCCATTTTAGTGGGGATAATATTCTTCTAGAAGATCATCATCCAGAGCAAAGGGGAAAGAGTTCTCCTGTGGATAGAGTTCCACAAACTAGAGCATAGGAGAAAGAGTTCTCCTATGGAGTGTGATCTTTGAAGCAGCTAGGAATATAGAGTTCTTCTATGGAGAGAGATCCATGAACTAGTTGAGGAGAAAGAGTTCTCCTGGGTCAAGTTCCATGAACCATAGAAAAGGAGAAAGAGTTCTCCTATGGAGAGATATCCACAAATTAGAGCATTAGGGGATTGGTGTCTCCTTTGGATAGAGGTCCATAAACATTGTAATAGGAAAGTGATTCCCAAGAGGATTTATTGAGAAAAATTAGTAAAAATATTTTCTCCATGGAGTAGCCCACATTGGGTGAACCATATTAAATTGGTGTCTCTATTGTGTGTGATGATTTATGCATTGCTTTGATTATTGTTGTTGATATTGCCATTGATATATTGGATAATATTTTTTGAGAAAGAAAAGTAAAAATTGGTCTTATACTGTTCACCCCCCTCTAAGTATAAGCTTGTGTTCTTCAATTGGTATTAGAGTGGGTTCCTTCGAAAGATTTTAATAGCTTGAAGGAAAATCATACAGGAACACAGATGGAATCTCATAGTGGATCTTCAAGAAATAAGGCACTATTTTTTGATGGGAATAATTATGCATTCTGGAGTGTAAGAATGAAGATTTATCTAATGGTACAAGTAAATGACATATAACAAGCAGTTGAGTATGGATACACACCGCCAACTACTCCTCCTATAGATAAATATGGTAAGCTCCTACATATGAATAATTCAAATGCAATGAATGCAATCTTAAGTGGTTTATGTGAATCAAAGTTTGTAAAATTTATGCATTGCACATCAACAAAAGATATTTGGGAAAAGTTGAAGAAAACATATGAGGGAGACAAAAAGTTCAAGATGGAAAAATTACAAAATCACAAGAAAACATTTGAAGATTTGAATATGAAGGATGAGGAAGACATTGCTACATACTTACTTCATGTGGATGAGGTTGTTAACTGCATGCAAGGACTTGGGTTTAAAGTTGAAGAATCAGATGTTTGTCAAAATATTTTAAGGTCACTTCCTAAGAGGTATAGTGAAAATGTTTTAACCATAGAAGAAATAAAAGATATTGAAAATTTGACTAGGGATGAGTTACATGGAACTCTCATAGCTTTTGAGATGAGAATAGGAAAGGATCCTAGTCCCAAGAAAGAGGTAGCCTTCAAAGTAGCAAATAAAACAAAATACAAGAAGATAGATTCAAGTGATGAGTCATCCAGTGATGAAGAAGCAAACTATGGCAGAAGGAACAAGGACACAAGAAAACACAAAGGTACAAAATCAGTTAAGTGTTTCAAAATTATTAAATATGGTCACTATGCATCTAACTATCCAGAAGCTGGAAGTAGCAGTAGTGAAGAGAAACAGGATCATAAGAACAGGGAAGCAGGAAAATCTAGGTATCAAAAGAAGAACAGGTATGGACAAAACAAGAATGAAAAGAAGTTTTTCCAAAGGCATAAGAAGAGTTTTTATGCAGATAAGATAGGAAAGAGTTCAAGTTATAGTGATGGAAGGTCCTCAGATAATTAATAAGAAGAAATTCTATTTCTGACAATAGAAAAATAATATGTTGGAAAAGAAGCTAAAAGGAAACCAATAATTCTCAAATGTTTTAGGTGTGGTAACTTTGGTCATCTTGAAGATCATTGTACAAATAATGGGTTAAGTTTAAATGAAGATGAATATGAAGATGCTCTTGAATATCTAGAAAAATAAACTCTCCTCTTGGCAATAGAAGAGGAAGGAAGTGCTCCTAGTGGAAATTATCTTGAAGATAAAGGAGTAGAGGAAGAATCAAAAAATGAAGGAGAAGGAGAAGTAGATCTAGAAGGTGAGCTTATTTTTTATCTTAAGGAATTAAGGAAGGTAAGAAAGTAGAACTCAAAACTCAAGCTTCAATTTCAAGAATGTGATGAAGAGAAAGGAAAGATTATACAAGATTTGATAGATTCAATATCTAAGACAAGGAGATTTAAAGAGAAGTTAGAAGCAAAAGTTTTAGAATGTGAAAAGTTAGAGCAAGAGGTAGCTTCACTAAGGAAGGAAGTGAAAGAGTCTAAATATAAGCTAAACAGGTTTGGGAGAAGCTCAAAAACCTTGGATAAGATTATCAAGGTACAAATATCTTCATCAAACAAGATAGGACTTGGCTTTGAAGAGGAACAAAGAGAATGAGGAGAGGAGTCAATCTCAAGCTCCAAAGAAGAAGAAGAATATTCAGAAGAAGAGAGTGAAATAGAAAGTGAGACTTCTAAGGATAATTTGTAAAATAGAAAGTTCAAAAAGGAAAGGAACAATGCACAAATAAGGAATAGATGGAACAGGAAACATCACAGGGAAGAAAGGACTAAGAGACCAATGGGGTCAAGGCAAGATTTCTTCAATGGACATTGCTTCTCATGTCACAGGTTTGGTCACAAGGCTATGTAGTGTAGGATACATGAAAAATAGGGATATGGTCTCACCAATAGAAATTTCAAAAATGGGCATCTCTTTCAAGGGTATTATCACTCTTGTAATCAGTTTGGTCATAAAGCAGTTAATTGCAGAGTTCATGACAGGAATGGATATGGCTTCACTAGGAGGAACTTTAAAATATTTGCACCTTCAAGGAACCACAATATTAAGTGTTATAAGTGCAATAATGTTGGGCATATGGCTAAGTGGTGTAGAAAAAAATTTCCAGAGACAAGCAGGAACAAAAATATTCAGAGGAATCATAAGGATCAATTGAGGAAGAAGGTGGACAAAGAAAAAGAGTAATGTATGCTAGGAGTAGAGATACTCCCACCCCAAAATTAACCACCTCAAGGAGAGGAGGTGGGGAGGGGGCTGAGCTAAGAGTCTTATCTTTAGCCCCAAAGGTGGCCCTTTGCCATTGATGTCAAAAGGGGAGAGATTTGAGTTAGGGGGAGAGCATTCGATCAGGGGGGAGCAGTTTCTCAAGGGGAGCAAAACTAAAAAAGGTAAAAGAAATTATTAAAGGAAAAAGGGTTGCCATCAATGACAAAGGGGGAGATTGTTGGAAATTTGAGCAAGATTTGTTGTCATTGATGTCAAGAAGTTTGATGTCCAGTTTCGTCATCATTAATGTCATAAGGTTGTTTTTCCAAAAGGTAAGGAAGTGGTTAAAGGAAAAAGGATATAATATTTATTTTAAATATTATATGCCTAAAGAGGCCTAAAATATTGAAGACCCAAGGAAAGAGAAGCAGGTTTAAAAATAATAATAATAATATTATATTATTTAATATTATAATATTTTGGGCAAAAGGATGAAGTGAAGAAAAATGAGGTCCAAGGAATCATTAAAATAATATATTCTTGAAAAGACCCATTGAGCAGATTATAAAGGATTTAATTTAATTTATTTAAATTAAAATATTTTAACCTATGGTTAAAATTTTAATTTAAATAAAAAAAGGTTCCAAAGTTTAATTATTAAATTTGAATTCGAAAATCGAATTTCGAATGTGCCGACATGTTGGAGTGCAAAGGACAATGTATAAAAAGGGAAATGATTTTCATTTCCAATCACCTATGCTATTTGAATGCCTAAGTTGAAATATAATTCATGCACTTGTTAAGGGAGAAGAGGATTCGTGTTGTTTTTAATTAAAGGAGGTAGACATTGGTTTAAATATGAGTGAAGCACCAAATTCATTCCAAGGTACTAGGTAGCACAGACGGTGGTCAAAGGCTTGCTAAGCCACTCATGAAGCAGAGGTTGTGGTTTTGAATCCCACGCGATTCAGTTTTGCAAAGGAGGAAAAAGGATTTTATTTTTACCGAAATCCATGTGGAGGTATTAGTGAAAGGGCGTGGACTTAGGTTCACATGTGGGAATGTAGCCCAGAAAGGATCTTAGACTTGGGCTAAGGCGCTACGGAGGTGGCTGGTCACAGGTTCAATTTTGGGTGCAACCGAAGACGTGTGCATCAATTTTTGAGATGTGGGCCAAAGTTTATAAGGTATGCATATTTTATTTAAATCTACCAAGGTTTGAAAGGTTCAAATAACATAGAGGCCACATGATAATTATAAAGTGCATAGGTGGAATGAATAAGGATTCATAAGGATAAATTAGAAATTTTATTTTTTTTGTTACTTAGAAAAATAACTAAAAGGATTGGAGTTATAAGGTGTTAACAGAGGAATTATGTTTTTTATGTTGAATGTTAGTTTGAGAAGTTTGGAGTTTATAAGGTGTTAACAAAGGAACTTCATTATTGTGTATTGAATGTTATTTTGAGAAGTTTGGAGTTTATAAGGTGTTAACAAAGGAATTTGATTTTTATATGTTGAATGTTATTTTGAGAAGTTTGGAGTTTATAAGGTGTTAACAAAGGAACTTGATTTTATATGTTGAATGTTATTTTGAGAAGTTTGGAGTTTATAAGGTGTTAACAAAGGAACTTCATTTTTATATTGAATATTATTTTGAGAGGATTGAAGATTATAAAGTGTTAATAAAGGAAATTTGGGTTGAATGTTATTTTAAGAGTATTGGAGATAATAAGGTGTATTTGAGACTTGATATTTTTTGTATTTCTTGAATTGTGAAATAATTATTGAGGAGAATATTTGTGTGGAGATTTTGAGATAGATTGTTGCTATCTAACCTAAAAATTGGCAAAGAGGATTTGATTGTGATTAAGATAGGTTTTGAAGACATATCTCCATCAAAAAAAAAGGTATGGGTACATCATCCTTATGATTAAAATGTTGTTGGATTGAATGTTGTGAAATGCAAAGGTGGAGTGAAAATGATTGTTTGATAAGCATTGTTGGAAATGTTTGAGTGAGTTTTCATATGCATGATTGGTGAATGATTAAGAGAATATTTGAGTTAGATATTGAGGATTATTTGAGTTAGGGCTTGAGACCCACATTGTGCATCTTGTTGGAAGAAGTATGAAAACACTTGTTTAGGATTTGTGAGCAAGTTATGTTTCATTGATTGAATGAATGAGTGAAATTTTTGAGCATTGGTTTTGAGTGATATTGAAAGTGATTGTGCAAACTTTAGAAACCAGATTTGTGAAAGCGATAGACTTAATGATTGAGTAGAACATATTGAGATTTTTGATAGAGTACATCATTCTCTATATGTTCTAGAGGTTAAAATAATTATGAGTAGAATATGTCTAAACTGCTTCAAGTTAAAGGAATTACTTTGAAGATTAGACAAAAAAATTGATAAAATTATGTGCAAGATTTGAGATTGATTGAGCATATCTTGTGAGTTATTTTGAGCATGTGTTTGAGAAGATTTGAGTAAGATTTTGTGAAATCTTAAGGACATATTTGATCAAGCTTTTGTGAAATCTTGTAAAGCAGATTTGAGACAAGTCTTAGTGAAGACTTGAGAGCATATTTGAGGTAAGACTTTGTGAAGAATTGAGAGCAGATTGAGCAAGTTCTTGAGAGGACTTGTAGGTATATTTGAGACAAGTCTTAGTGAAGACTTAAGAGCAGATTTGAGGCAAGTCTTTGAGAAGACTTGAGAGCAGATTGTGCAAGTTCTTGAGAGGATTTGTAGGTAGATTTGAGATAATTTTTAGTGAAGACTTGAGAGCAGAATTGAGGTAAGTCTTTGTGAATACTTGAGAGTAGATTGTGCAAGTTCTTGAGAGGACTTGTAGGCAAATTTAAGACAAGTCTTAGTGAAAACTTGAGAGCAAATTGAGCAAGTTCTTGAGATGACTTAAGGATAAATTTGAGGTAAGTCTTTGTGAAGACTTGAGATCAGATTGTACAAGTTCTTGAGAGGACTTGTAGGTAAATTTAAGGTAAGTCTTAGTGAAGGCTTGAGATAACATTTGAGGTAAGTCTTGGTCAATATTTATGAGTAACTAATTGATTGATTTGTTCAATATTTGTGTTAAGGCTTGGGGTATATCTAAGCAGAGTTGATTTATGATTTTATCAAGCTTTGTGTTAAGGCTTGAGGACAGATTTGAGGATAGATTTTGGTACATATTTGAGAGCAAATTTGTGCTAGACCAAAAATATATTGTGATTAGATTTGTGCTAGACTGAGGCCAGTGTTTAGTGCAGATTTGAGATAGAGCTTAAAGTAAGATTTGGAGGTGACAAAGTAGAGGATAGTAGTCTCCAATGGATAGAGATCCATTAGCTAGGGTAGTGAGGATAGAGGTCTTCTAAGTAAGGATAGTGATATTTTGAGGAGAGAGATCCACAAGCTAGTGCAGTGGGGATAGTAGTCTTCTAGAAGGTCATCAACCAGAGTAGAGGAGAAAGAGTTCTCATGTCGATAGAGTTCCACAAACTAGGGCAAGGGGAACGAGTTCTCTTGTGGAGTGTGATCCGTGAAGCAGCTGGGAAGATAGATTTCTTCTGTGAAGAGAGATCCACGAACCAGTTGAGGAGAAAGAGTTTCTCCTGGGTCAAGTTCCACGAACTAGAGAAAAGGGGAAAGAGTTCTCCTATGGAGAGAGATCCACAAATCAAAGCATTAGGGGATTGGTGTCTCCTTTGGATAGAGGTCCATAAACATTGTAATAGGGAAGTGATTCCCAAGAGGATTTGTTGAGAAAATTTAGTAGAAATATTTTCTCCGTGGAGTAGCCCACATTGGGTGATCCACGTTAAATTGGTGTCTCTATTATGTGTGATGATTTGTGCATTGTTTTGATTACTGATGTTGATATTGCCATTGATATATTGGATAATATCGTTTGAGAAAGAAAAGTAAAAATTGGTCTTATACTTTTCACCCCCCCTCTCAGTATAAGCTTGTGTTCTTCACCTACCTCCTAACTACAAGATGGATATATGTTCAAACATTGACCAGTTGACCAAAACAATGTTGACCGGTTGACCAATTGACTATGCACTTTCCAAGGAGGTTGTTGCACAAAATATAAAGGATAAATATTCATATTTTATGCATATTAGATTTTAAATGTGCATTATCATTAAAATAGAATAAAGCACTTTTATTCTAAGTTGACCATGTAAGCTTTTAAAAGCATTATTTTTAGGATGCATTATTTTAGGATTAGTTTGTTATGTACACCTAAGGATTATTATATTTATCCTTTTGGTGAACGGTCATGCTTTTAATAGGAGAATAATATTTGTGTATAAATAAATTGTAACAAATCATGTTATGTGATTAAAAATAGACCAATCTATTATTGTAATGAGATTTGGCTACGTTTTATATAAGAATATAGGCCAGACGAATACAAGGTCAATCATTTACATAGTCAATAGAATAATTCTATTTCTTTTATTCTGCAAAGTTGAAAATACTCTTATTTTTATTAAAGCAATATTTATGTAATTAGCTTAGCAGACTATCTGCGGGATCTCGAGTCCACTCCTTGCAGTATTCCTCCCCTTTTAATTATATTATTTATTTTCAATAGTTAGATTTCATGTTTTATTTCCAGCTTTATTTTAATTTGGTTGTGTTTATTTTCCTATACTTTTATTTCTTACACTTTTATCTTGGCATTTTAATTTCAACTTTAGTTATAGTTTTTTCCTACACTTTATTTTATTTGGTTTGGATAAAATAAAAATGCACAAACACCCCCCACCAAACTAAATAGGTACAGAGGAATTCATTTCCCACATTGCATGCATATACTGTGCATGACACTCATAAGTTTACAAACTTATCGAATTGATAATTTATTGAAAATAAATGATTGTTTTATAAATATAATCTCTACTTGCCATTTTGGTGTCGTTGACGGGGAGAGTCAAAACTATAGTGTAATGATCCATAGGTCAATTAAAAATTTCATTTAAATTACTAGTATATCCTCTACCTAAGAAGCATGAGTCCACAAAGGGCCTTTTTATAAGGCCAAAATAGTTACCGGTACAACCAGAGTTGAATCCCATAGGCAACAGTTTAAATTTACCAGCTTATCAGGTAAATATGGGAATGAACCTAATGTACCCTATTAAGTGTAGAAGTAGGAATATTGAAAAAATAGAAAATTAGGCAATGAAGGAATTCCAATATATTCTGAATGGTTTCAAGAAATCAAAGAAATGGCACAACCCATGTCTGATATAGTTGAAAAATTTTACTATTAGGGATGTGTTTATTTACACATAAACCATTATGGAATTATACCTCACGAAGCCTAGTTTTAACAATAAAAAATATAGGCTTAATATTTCTCAACACATTGGTAAATTTTAATGATCACATTAGTAGCAGGAAAAAATGATGTTAAAAAAAGTAGTCATTTACCTGCCTGTGCATTTTGCCAATGAATTGGAAGAATTTGGTTTTGAGTCCATGGAGGAAAATGTTTTTCTCATGCAGTAATATATCATACTAGTCGATGAAGTAGAGGACAAGACAAATGAAAACTTAGTCTATCAAATTTTTTAGACGAACTAAAAACTTATCATAAGACTCAATTTTTAGAAACTAGTTTAGTTGTAGGCATGGGGGAGATCCCACCTTCATTATTGCCACCAAAAACACAATGAGCGTTGTTCATAGTGTTCAATTTAACAAAAAATTAAAATTAAAATTTTATTTTAATGCCATTATTTTAGAATTTTGCTTTAATGCCCTTAGTTTAGAATTTTTTTATGTTTTGTAGGATAGCATGAAGTGTGATGCAGATAAATGAGTTATCTATGAAGATTTCACAAAGTAATATTTATATGTGGAGTTCATAATAGCACTATATGAACCATCTTGTGTACCTCGATCGTGTAGCATCCAATCCAAACAGGTGAAGCAAGCAAAGTTTTCCTTGACAACATAGGCACCCGAAGGTAGGCTAAGTAACCCTAATCAAGCAAAAGGCTTCCAACCCAAGGTGGTTGTGGAACTTGGAAAAAATTTTACTATAAAGTGCATGACTATTACAACCTAAGT
Organism: Wollemia nobilis; assembly: GCA_028583015.1. Lineage (NCBI taxonomy): Eukaryota > Viridiplantae > Streptophyta > Pinopsida > Araucariales > Araucariaceae > Wollemia > Wollemia nobilis. Next base: position 3,512,571 of record JAQPPZ010002395.1, on the reverse strand, counting down.
ATATGGTAAACAAATTTAGAGATGCTACACCAAGAGCGGAGTAGAGTGCCAAGATGATGTTCAAGTAATAGTCAATGGGATCCATTTACAACCACCTCACATTTGTGAGATTGGATCAAAAATTGGCATGGGGGAGACATCATACCATACCAATAGTTTTGATGAATGTTCACACATTCATTGTAAAAAAAAAAGGAAGATACATTAAAAAAATGAACTGTGTGAATCCTCCCTATGGTTGGGAGTTATTTTCCAAATCCAAAAAAACATTGAATCTGATCTGCTTAGCATAGTTTTTCTTTTTGCTTTGTAGGAAATCATGCCTTGAATGCAATCTATAGGCAGCTTGGGAAACCTAGGCCTATTAGGCACTGGTGCCATGATTCCTATTTTCCTACTTTTGTGTGTTTAGTTTTGCAAGACACGACCCTGAGTACAATCTGTAGGTAGCTGGCTTAAACTAGTCCTAATAGATGTAGGCATCCCATGCCTTGCTAGGGGTGCAACAATACAAAAAAATACACTTACTTCCTACCAAGAAGATAGTGTCTATAATCAGACCAATGCAGAAGTGTCTTCTTCCCACCTAGAGGAAGGTACCAATAAGTGGTTTCAATCTTCCACCAAGAAGAGCAATGCCTAGATATTTAAAAAAAAAATCTCCAAGATGCACCAATGTCACAACAATATCATTTTTTGGTACACCATGATTACAGGCAACATGAAGATATTTCACACCATTAGCATCATACACATCATGTTCTATGAAATTCACCCAGGTATGTACTGAGTTTTCTGTTAATTTTGTGCATAGTTATTTTAAAAATAATTTTTATGTTAATACCAATAGATGCCTCCATAATTCTATTTTTTTTAAATCTCCCATTAAGATTCAGCAACATGGCATACCTCAGACATGAGAAAAATTCCATTACCCCATTGACCATTTTCAATGAGAAAAAAAAACAATTGTACCAAAGGACTGTGACATGAAGGCAGGTCACATATTTTACATGGGGGAAAAATAAGTACCTGCCTCCCATATTTTTTTGAAATATATATATATATATATATATATTTGGTAGGAGGTGCCTTAATCTTGGCACCTAACTCCTAATGGTTCCTTACTCCTAACAGTGCCTTGCTCCCAATGGTGCCTTACTCTTTATGCCTTACTCCTGATGACACCTTACTCCTGGTGCCTTACTCTTGGTGCCTGACTCCTGACAGTGCCTTACTCCCATGTAAAATATATAAAATAAAATAATTTTGTGGGGCTATTGACATGAGGACATATCAAATATTTGGCATGGAGGGATGAAGAGCATCAAAAATGCGCATTTTATATACACTTTTGAAGGTATCATTATTGGTTTAATTAGAATTTGAGATGTATTTTTATATAAATTTTGCATATAATTGATAGAAAATGAAGTATTATGCTTGACTGGTGTTTTTAGTGGAAAATGTGTGTAAATGTAGGTTTTTGCTACTAATCTGGTGTTTTTGAGCATATATCCCATTTTGACCTGGTGATGCATGAAGACATATTGAAAGGTACTATGGTAAATGGTGGAGGTAGGCACCTAACTCTCGACCATTGGAGGAGCCTAACTCCCAACCATTTGGAGGCACCTAACTCCCGACCATTGGAGGTGCCTAACTCTTGACCATTGGAGGCACCTAACTCCTGACCATTTGGAGGCGCTTAACTCCTAACCGTTGGAGGCACCTAACTCCCTATCATTGATGGCGCCTTACTCCCGATGCCTTACTCTTGATGGTGTCTTACTCTCGATGCCTTACTTTCAACCATTTTGAGGTGCCTACCTCTCGACTACAAGATGGAGCTAAGTTCAAACGTTGACCGGTTGACCAAACCAATGTTGATAGGTTGACCAATTGACTATGAACATTCCAAGGAGGTTGTTGCACAAAATTTAAAGGAGAAATATTCATATTTATGCATCTTAGATTTTAAATGTGCATTATCATTAAAATAGAATAAAGCACTTTTATTCTAAGTTGACCATGTAAGCTTTTAAAAGCATTATTTTAGGATTAGTTTATTACATACACCTAAGGATTATTATATTTATCCTTCTGGTGAATGGTCATGCTTTTAATAGGAGAATAATATTTGTGTATAAACTGATTGTAACAAATCACATTATGTGATTAAAAATAGACCAATATATTATTGTAATAAGATCTAGTTGTGTTTTATATAATAGCATAGGCCAAATGAATACAAGGTCAATCATTTACATATTCAATAGAATAATTATATTTCTTTTATTCTGTAGAGTTGCAAATACTCTTATTTTTCTTAAAGTAATCTTTATGTAATTAGCCTGGAGGACTATCTACAGGAGCTCGGGCCCACTCCTTGCAGTAGTCCTCCCATTTTAATTTTTGTTATTTATTTTCAATAGTTATATTTCATGTTTTATTTCCAAATTTATTTTAATTTAGTCGTGTGTTTATTTTCTTGTACTTATATTTCCTGCACTTTTATTTCAGCTTTAGTTATAGTTTTTTTTCTACACTTTATTTTATTTGGTTTGGCTGAAATAAAAATGCACAAACACCCCCCACCAAACTAAATAGGTATAGAGGAATTCATTTCCGCATAACACTCGTAAGTTTATGAACTTACCAGATTGATAATTTATGGAAAATAAATGATTATTTTCTAAACATAATTTATGCTCACCATCTATGATCTTGAGGTTGAAGATAGATGTAATTGTATAACCATATCAGTTTTCTTTGGCTTATGTAGTGACCAACACGTATAATTACATTGGATAAGGTGTGCATCCCCTTGTTTTTCTTTATTGGGCAGATTTCTTGAGTTCTAATATACATAACCAGCTTGTAGATATCAAGATGGTCCAAAGTGAAGAATTCACTTACATCTCATATCTGGCATGGCTAGTTCTATTTAACATACCTTAAATTTTGCATGGCATGGAATTGTAAAATGGTATGGAGATAGGTAGATGCATTTGATTGTATATTAGACTCATGCACTTAAAGAGAGTACATCATATCTGTAGTTTAATAAAAGTTTCTTGGGCCCTACACTTGAAGGTATTTTTGGGAGTTACCCATGCCTTACCTCAAAATTTATAGATAAATTAAGAGTTAATAAGCGATAGCTAGGTGATTGGTACTTTTGAAATTAAGGCACAATAGTTATACTATATGGTTTCACGGTAACTATGTACTTGCTTACATATTATTTTATGAACTGGATATTGTTATATTTTGATGCTCTAATACTTAATATAAATTACCACATGAAAATAATCCTAGGATCTATCATAATGAAGTTGCAATATAATGAACCAAATAATATCTCAAAATTTAATAACAAATTGAATAACTCATAAGAATACTCACATAAACATGCTCACAATATTGTACATTAAAATACTGAATATGCTATTGAATAACATTAAAATGCTTTGTCACAAATATATAATTGTATATGACTCTTCATATGTTGCACTCTTGACCTTCACTCTTCTTAACAACTCTTCGCTTTCCTATTCTAAGGACACATGTGCACACTTACATATTAGACACTTGTACACATTTGCACTCATAACACTTGAACACATACTTATATGACACTTGTCATTTGTTGCACATTATTACATTACATAAAATATTCACTCACTAATCTAGGACACAACCCTAATCTAATATTTATAATAATAGACCAAGTTGGTATATTGTCTATACCAAATAGTTTAATATTCTTCAACACCCCTCTGTATTACATTATTTGGTTATTGAAGACTTTAATCTTCAATATGGTCTTCCTCTTGATGTTGGAGCCTATGTTGTTCTCTCTTGCTTTCTTCATTCTATTGTCTTTCTATATTCTGATCAAGTGAATGATTAGTATCTTTTAAAAAATAATCTTCATAAATTACTAATTTTTTTGAAAGAGCTTTGACTTCATTTTCTTTAGTAGTTCCTTCTAATTCTTGAATTTCTTGAGCTAGATGCAATTTTTTATTTCCTTATCTATATTGTAGTTGATGTTATATTGATATTGATAAGGGTACTAGCATTGAAAATATTTTTGATATGGATGATACTTATTTTGATATGCCTTGGTTGTATTGGCCTATTTGCTTGACCACTTTGATTTATCTAATTTCCTTGAGATTGATTGCTTCGATTATATCTATAGGAATTTGTACTATGATTCCTCTTTTTACAAATCTAACAAAATCTATTATTCCTTTTAAACATATCTCTTGAAGTTGAAGCAACACTTCCCTATGGGTTATGTTTTTATACTAAGGCATTGTTAGTCATTTCATATTTATTTGAATTCTCTGCTTCATATTCTTGTAGAATATTTACTAATGCATCAAATGAAGTATCTTTGCTTAGAATTTGCAACAATGTAACTAGATGTTTATAGTTTTCTAGAAGAGCTCTCAATATCACTTGAACAAGACATTTTTACTCTACCTTTTCTCCTAAGGTTAATAGTTTTGATTTTATGTCTGCCACTCTTCTTAAAAATAATTCAATGCTTTCACCACTATTAAATTTTAAAGAATGCAACTGAGTTTGAAGATTCAAAATAGTAGCTTTGTTCTTTCCTTCAAATATCTTGGCTAAAGTATTCCAAGATTTTTTAGAGGTTATTGTTGTGCTTATGTAAGGTTGTATTCATCTGTAATTGCAAATGTTATTATCATGAGGGATTTTGCTTCTTTATATTTTTTAATTTCTCTGTCATCTTTAGCAAGTTATATCTTTGTTCCAATAACAATATCCCAAAGTTTTTCTACTCTCAAAATTGATTTTACTTTGTTTTTCCATGAAGAATAATTAGGACCTTTGAGAATTTGAGACTCTGAAAGAAAGGATTTTTTGGTTGACATGGTGGCACTCATATAAACTTTGAAGTTGTCTACCTTATATCTCCCTAGGGTTTCAACAATATTTTTTCAAGTTTCTAAATTTTTCAAAAACCTATGATGTTGAATTTCTTATGTCTTCCTAATTTTTTTTTTTGAGTAATACTTCTTATACACATCCACCATGGGGATTAAACCCAGGTCACATCACCGATAATGCAAGTGGAATCTTCCTAATTTATTAAGAAACTAGAAAAGTAAGAATGTTTGCAAATTTAAAAATCCTAATTTGAAGTAGACTTCCTTATCTCTCCAAAATTAAATAATTTGAAAATATTCTATTTAACTTGAACTTTCAAAAATATTAAATTAAACCTTTTCAAAAATTTAAATAACTTTGAAAAAATTAAATATATATACTTTATTTCTACTTATCACTCCAAAAACATAAAGAAGCAATTAAAAAATCTACTATGCTAATAACACACTTATCTCTCCAACTAATCTTATTAAACCTTAGAAAATTCAAAAATTAAACTTATAAAAGCCTTATCTCTCCTTTAACCTTAGATAAATTAAAAATCTAATTTTAATTTATCAAAAACCTAATATTATTACCTTCCTTAGATGCAGCTACTTGAGATTATATTTGGCATTGTGATTGGTAAGTGTTTCATTCACCTTATTTTGGATTGAGTATGTGAGGATGTGTTAGTATTATTTGCATGAACCATTACATGTAACCTTTCAAAAAAGGCTTCATTCTCTTTCCATCCACCTTCATTATTTCAATGTGGTATTTTCGTAGAGTGCATGGCAATTTTATTTGGTTCTTTTAAATGATTTTAAACATTCCAATACCTTGGTGTTTGTACTTACACACCTTCAAAATTAATTGCTCTTCACATTTATTGGTGCTTAACCAATTTGCTTGACATTTGACTTGGATATGGTGTTTGGATCACCTATCGTTTGAGATTTTTTTCACTACACTTGGATGGTGTTTTGTTTACTCTATAGTTGTTGATGTTCATGCTTCTAATTGTGAATAAAACAATTGATACTTTTTTGCCTATCTTGCACTCCTCTCTATTCAGTAATGGTGCTTTCAATGGCCTAATTACGATAATGGTATCTTTCTTCTAGATGTCAATGATGCTTTCCTACGTCACAATAATGCTTCAATGGAACTACGTTCAATTGTAGTCTTCTACTATGCTCGACTTTGACTTAAGAATGCACTCACTAGGAACTTGATTCTGGGCTATAAGGGTGATGCTTCTCTACTAATGTTTGAATTGGATTACATAGGATTCTGACACAGGATGACTCTCCACTCAGCTCAAAGGATGGCTCTTCATTCACTCTTACATTATTCTACTAACAATGCATTCTTCTATGATTTTCTTACATAATATGCTTGTTGTTCTACTCTTCTTCTCTTATTATTGTAGGTGCAAGTGCTTCTAGATATTCTCTAGTGTAGAATATTTAATCCTTTGATAACACATTTATCTCCTTTTCAATAGTTGTACTCTAATTTTTGTGACCCGCCTTGGTAGGACCCTTTTACATGATGAACTAGGACATAATTCTTAGCTTTGTAATGTTTTGTGAAGTAAATTTATGCAATTGGGAAAGATATATATTAGAAAATATGTTTTGGAAAAAAGAAAAGCAAATCAATTAATTTTGGTCTAATTAATCGAATTGCATGTTACCTCATTAATTTAGTAGGTTTTGGAATGCAATTAGGTGATTTTTGTCTTCACAAAATGTGTTTAATTTTGATTGGACCAAAAGAGCACTAAGATAATTTAATAATATGATGATTATTTTATTAACTTAAAGGATTATTCATCCTTCTCTATTATTTTTTCATGGTAGTTAATTTTTAAGGAGATTCCCCTTTTTCTTCTTTAATAGTTTTAAATTTATTAGTGTTCTTGAGAAGGGGACAAGAAATAAAGGGATGGTTCACCTTATCTGTACTTTTTTATTTTTTAATATTTATCTTGTCTCTTTCGAGCATGGTGGAAATTAATAGTTTATTTGAATTTATCTTTCTTTATCGAGGGAAAATACTTTTAAATGAGCCTAGAGTGGCTTATTTTAGAGCTAGAAAAGCATGAGGAGAAGGATAGGAGATTGCAAGGAGGAACCTAATCATTCAGGAGTATCAGGTTGAATCTCTCCCTTATTAAGCATTGTTCATTTTATTTTATTGTATGTTATTGCAATGAGAATAGGATAAACATAATTGTGCTTTGCTTAGTCTTCATGTTTGCTATCATTTTTGGTGATGGTTAAAATTACTTATGCCTTGCTTTCTTGAACCCCCTTTGTCATTGATTGATGATATGTCTGTGTTGTAATTAGCCTGAGATAACCTATGCTTTAGCATAACTAAAACTTAAAACCTTTAAGCCTCTATGATTATTTATATAGAGGCATGTGAATATCTTATTTGGCTTGTGTATGAAAGAGGTTGTTTTATACTTCTCTTTATTTGTTTCTAATAAATTTGACCTGTTCATTTTAAAACCCTTGTTCTAATTCAAATCACCCTCTTTGGGAGGATGATCATATTGAAATCATGTCCTTTATAATAATTAAAACTTGGTCTTAACTTATTGTTGTATCGGTTGTATGTTGTTACCTATTAATCATCTAGTTTATGCTTGAAGCCTTTCCGTTATAGTTGATCAAACAGAGCCTCCCTGTGCTGCATTGATTTATTTATTGGATTGAGTTATAGAAATCTTCATGGTAAGTTCCCTATGCTTGAATTCCCTCTTTTTTGTTGTTTCATATCCCTTTAATGGGGCTTGGGAGTCATCTTGTGAGGTCTAAGACCTCTGCATGTTATCCCCTAAGCGATCGAAGTGCATTGGTTTATGCTCGGTCTCGCTCAAGTGGAAGGCATGAATGTCCTTTACGAGCAATGTCCCACATGGGATATGCTTGAGCTTGGTTAGCATTTATAGGTAGCAAGGCTCCCATAAACACTCAACCACCAAGTGGTGGTCAGGGACCAAGCCACTTGGTGGCTGCTTGGCACTATTCAAACCTTCCATGAAGGTCATTGACCTATTAATCATTGCTTATATCTCACCATGTGTTTGTGTGGGTTTGGTTGTTGGATTAGATGCATGTGGTTGATAACCTTATTTTTTATTTATGGGATGTATTATCCCAAATTTCTTGTGCAAATAATGTAGTGGGATTTATAAGGGAATAGGCTTCCCTTATGAAAGTGACCACCACATTAACCACTAAGTGGAGGCCACTACATGCCAGTTGAGGATGATTTGGACACTTGGGTATCTTTGGATGGTTGTTTTTAGTGTTAGACCCACCAGTTGACTCATCTTATCATGCCACATGGAGTGTTGTGAGTGGTTTATTGTTAGTCTTTGATGGTTGACTATACTCGATTGTACACCTGGTTGCCTAAGGGTGATTTGAACCAAAACCCTTTTATATGCACATTTAGGATTTATCCCACATGCTCCCTGTGGGATCATTTGAGATATTTAAATAGGGTAAACCACCCCTATTAACCTAACCATAGGTGGTGGCCAGGATACTTGTGGAGGCTAGAGGCTAGTTAGAGTAGGCCTTGCCTGGTGGAGGTTGAGGTTGAGCATTAGTGGTGGACACCTCGTTGACCATTTGACTTGCTTGGAAATTAGATTGACTATCTTGAATTATGTTGACTAAAATTAATCACCCTTTTTGAATGTTTGTAAACCTTTTATTTTTGAATAAATGGGCTCAAATGGAATCTTTTATTTTTGTAAATTTAAACCTTAGTTTTTGGATACTAGATAATACATACTATTTTGTAATGAGAGAAATGATAGAGCAAACTCAAAAAGAAAATTTGATCAAATTGGGTGTTTTAAAAAGGTAAACCTTATAGGGGAATTATAGAGAAATTTTGTGGAGACTTTGTAGGTTAACTAGAGGATAATTTTGTAGAAAAAATGTAGGTTAACTATAGAATAATTTTGTGGATAAATTGAGTATTATTGTGAAACAATTTTGTGGAAAAACTGTAATTCAATTTGGTAGAAAATTTGTAGGAAAACTTTAGGGATAATTTTGTGGAGAATTTTTATGTTAGCTAGGACATTTTTGTGGAAAAATTTGAATGCTAGTTGAAGGAATGTTTTGTGAAAAATTTGTATGATTCTTAGGGAACAAATTTGTGGAAAATTTGTATGATTCTTAGGGAACAAATTTGTGGAAAATTTGTATGATTCTTAGGGAACAAATTTGTGGAATTTGTAAGTGAACTAAAAAGAAAATTTTGAGTAATTGCTTGAGATAAATTTTGTGAATTAATTGAATGATTGCTTTTGGAAGAATGGATGGGGAATCCATTATTGAAGGGATTATGGGGTCCCTTCTTGAAATTTATTTTATAAAAAATGATTGAATGATAAAATGACTTTCAATATTGAAGAATGAATGTGGAATTAATTATTGAGGGAATTATGGGGTTCCCTCATTAATTTTGTAATATGAATTAAATGAGCAATTCATGATTTTGGGGACATAATAATTATGGGGTTATTATGTATTTGTATTTGTATTTGTATATATATGATTTGGAAAAAGGAATTATGAGATTCCTTTATATCATTGTATTTGAAATAGTTAAACTTATGAAATAAAATGGATGTTTCAAAGCTAGGTTTTTTCCAAAAGGGTTTCCTAGGATATATGATGTGTTGTATCTTCATATTTTGATCTTGCATTTGATGCTTTCTAGATCTAGTTATTGGAGTTATGTTTGCACTTCAATGAGATGTTTATTAGAATAAATCATGGACATGAGTTTCATTTGAATATAGATGCAATTTTCTATGCTTTTATCTTACATGGAATTCTCAAATAAGGCTTTGATTATAATTAATTATGAATGAATGGTGTAGCATTTTATATTGTTTAATTATGAATGGCTTATTATGCTAAGGAAAATTTCCTTTGTACCTTACTTCTACAACCTTTGCTTATGAAATTCCACACTTAAAAATAAAAAAGTGCTCTCTCTCTTGTGTTGTTTTGAGTTGAGTAACGAGTGGGTCATTACATTTGGTATCAAAGTAGGGCTAGCAAATGGATGTTAGTATAGGGTTCAGGCTAGTAAAAAGATGTTGGTAAAAGAACCAAAGGTTGATTCAAGACTAAAGGTTGCTCAATTAGATTTTAAGGTTGTTTGAACCATTGATAACAATGTTTCAATTGTTAAAGCTTTGGTTGTAGAACTAGAAGCTTCCATGAATAAGCTAAAGATTGCTTAAAAATTGATCCTAGGAAAGGTAGCTTTACTTTGATATGGTACCTTGCGTAAAGCAAGAGTGACCATCATTATCAAGTGAGTGATAATGTATAAGCTTACCTAGGAGTAGTATCTTGCATGGGGTAAGAATAATCATAATCATTATAGAATGAATGATAAAGTGCAAAAATTTTGAGATGGCACCTTGCAAGTAGGCAAGTGTGACCTAGATCATTGTTAGTGGAGTGATAATGGTCAGAATTAAAATGACACCCAAGGATAAGGTGTATAAATAGATTTATACATGATGGATTTATGGAATTATATGATGAGACATCAAATGGGTTAAAATGCCATAAATATGGGACACATATGAAGAAATAATAGAATTTCAATCACATTGGGAAACGTTGTAGCCTCGAGTGGCTTAGAGGAATGATATGTCCTTAATTAATTAATATGAAAATGGAAATGGGTGGCATAAGAGGAATAAGGCAATCCAAGATGATTAAGACATGATCCATGGAGGATGAATGTAGAGACTCAAGATGATTGAGATGTGATTGGCTAGATGGTTGAACAAGATCGATGTGTCATAAACCGATGATTGGCTAGACACTTGGCATTGATCAAATGAGTAATTTTAAATTTGCAAGATCAAGAAAATGATATGAATATACAAAAAAAACTTGAAGGATTTTATTTAATACTAGGGAAAGAATTAACCTGCCAACTACTCATGGTATTTAACATGATTATACTTGTATTAGGATTTTTGTTATCAATATTGATTATATTCAGAGCAAATCCCATATTATACTTCATGATTATTCTACTTCTGATTGATGATCTACTAGTGCATATACTTTGAGAAGAGAATATGAGCTTCTAAAAATACGGGAATAAGTCATAGAGGTGATGTAAAGCTAGAAGAAATAAGATCGCTAAATATTGTTAGACCACACAATACATTTAGAGTTATCTTTTGTGATGTAAGGAATTTGTTGGATGTGGATGACTAGCAGTGGTTGAAAGAAATAGGATTAGAAGGAGTAATGCATCTAGAACCGGTGCATATAGATAGATGTTTTCTATCAGACTTGATCGAAAGGTGAGATCCCGATAAAGGTACATTCTAGTTACCCATTAGAGAGATGACCGTCACTCTAGAAGATGTGTACCAAATATATTAGTTACCAATAGAGGGATGTACAGTGATCACTATAGATGAAGCAATAAAGAATTATATTTTAAAAATAGTGTTTGTATTAGAGTGGATAGATGTGAACATTGAAAAAGTTAGTATAATGTATGAGTTGTATTATATGTTTGGCAAAATGAAACATAAATAGGCTATGATGATGGTGCTTATATCAAGAATTATTTTATGTGATTCACTAGGTGCATAATTTCCCTGGAATATGCTAGGAGTAGTGCAGGACCTAATGGAGAGTTCAATCATTTTTGCATGGGTTCTAGCCTTTTTAGCCCAAACTTATAGAGATTTATTTGAGTTATGAATGATGAAATGAGCAAGGATGAGATGTTGCCTCTTACTACAAGTATGGGACTGGGAACATGTGGTTTTGGAAAGACCCTAAGGGTTACCTTATGATGCACATAGTTTGGTAGGGCCAAAGGTGCCTTATGCATTAAGGTGGTAGAGGGGGAAAGATTTGAACATTAACATACCACCTAAAGGCAATAGAGAGTGGTATCACTCTATTTGGGAAAATTTGCAACCCCAAGATGTGATCTAGAGACCATGGAGGAAGGACCCAATATGGGTAGAATATGGAATGCAAATAACTCGTGTGTGATGAGCAAGGTGTGTGATTGGACGAGTGAGCATGCAATATGAGTATTTTCAATATACTCAAGTATTGTAATAATTTGATATTAGGCAAAGATACTAGATCCACCTGTTATCTATACAAAAAAGGAAGGAATAAAGTAGTACCACAAAAATGCAATCATTTACCTTAGAGGCAAACAAGTTCATATAGGTACCAGATGAGGATGATTTTGGTACAACTCTAGAATATAATAGATGGTGTAGACAGGCATATTGAGATATCCTTAATTGCAAAACCAGTTTTGATATTATGTATTTTATTGTAAATACACACAAAGTGTTTGACGAAACGCGTGTGCATATGTTTTACTGTTGTAAGTGCAATTTAATATTGTACGTAAATAATAAAGTCATGTAAAGTCATATTAAATCATGTAAGTCGGATAAATAAGCTATTTCATCCTGTAGTGCAAATGAAATGTAAATTCAAAGCAAATGCACATAAAATGTAATTTGAGGGTAGTTGCAAGGTAGTTGGAGAAAGTAACTACTTGGTGAGTGTATAAATAAACCCCCCCCCCCCCATTCATTAGAGTGGGGAATATTGGTACGTGAGTAGATTGAAGTCTATGGGTATAATGTAGTCTAGAATGATGTGCAACCATGAGGGATGTTTAGCCTAGGGTTTGGCTGGTTGATACGTGGAAAAAGTATTGCAGGGAAGTCAGGTAGATTGATGGCAAAGTGCAGTCCAGTCCTATGTACAACCATGGTTATGCTGACTATAGGTTATATTGTTGAAACTGTAATGTTGTATCATCCATGCCATTATTAATATAAAATTGTTGTAATTTATGTTATTGCATAATTTTTGTGCATTATTATTGCTATACTATAATGTTGGCTGATCTGTAATTTATTACGTGGAAAGGGAACTATTGTTAATATGTAAAATCCCTTTCTACAGATGGTGTGCCACACAACCATGGTAAAAATAGGAAAGTATGGAAGAAAGTGGTAAAGTAACGAGAGACAACTAATATCATTAGCGAAGAAGAGTTTATACATGAGGGTATAGAAAAGGAAGTTGAGGAGGAAATTCTTGGATGACATGTACGTCATTAGGTAGAAATAGAAATAGGTCCATCATAATATCAAGAATATGATGTTTAGAATTCCCTGATGGATGGATTGTGTGAACTAAAATCTTTGAGGTATCAAGTCCAATAGTTGGAATCACATTAGATTGAGCAAGAAATTTTTTGGGCACAAGAAAATATGAGATTGGATTCTAAAAGGGATGTCACCATTTCAAAGTAGGATATAATACAATAGGATATATCACAAATAAGTGGTTGGGGAGCATCAACAACCATACAATATGAGAATGCACAACTACAACAAGCAGGGAAGAGTAGAAAAATACATACTTGACTTCGTGTTTTGATGCACTAGTTAGCCATGGCCTGCTCAGTCCATCATAGCCTACTACCATAACACAACATACACATATAAGGAAAATATGAGCAATATGAGCAAGGTCGTAAGGCAGAGCTCAAACAACTTCTTTGAAAAAAATAGGTCTAGCAAAGAGTAGTGAATGGATCTAGAGACAAAAAGTGAGGCTTGTTTTATGGTGTTTCTAAAAAACCACTATTTGCATGCTATAATTATGTGTGGTATGTATTCCAATGGACTTTGCAAATATAACCTATAAACATGTATTTTTATATATAAAGGAATATTTATCCAATGCTTGATATAGATGATTGTGGTATATGTAGTCTATTTAAGCATGAACACACCTCTTTGGAAAATCTATTCTTAGTTAAGTTGACTATACTTAATGAGAAGGAATAGATGATGAATCTATTGAACATTCTTAATGGAAAAATAATAGGTGGGGAACCTATTCTTGAGAGGAGTATGGGATCCTCTCTCTAATATATTTAAGAATGTACTAGATTATGATACTATATTAATCATTCAAAGAAACAAGTAAGCTTAATAGAAATATTAAGGTTCCTTGTGGACTCATGAGCCCATGGGATGGGAACTTTTTTAACTTAAACTTCATTAAGAATTGGACCATATGATCTTAATACTTGAGGGGATTTGTGGAAGGCAACACTCAAGTCTTCTTATTTTGAGGGGAGTTGTGGTAGGAAACACTCAAACCTTCTTGAGGGGAGTTGTAGTAGGAAACACTCAAGTTTTATTGTGATATTTTGGGTAGTGTAACCAAGAGGATTCCAAATAGCGAGAAAGATTTTGAAAAGTCCTAGGCGAGAAATCTTGGACTAATTATCCTACCGTGGAGGTATGGATTATTATCACAAGTTTGTGTTGGCACCTTAGGATCAGGGAGGCCAAGCTATTTAGTAATAATAGCCTTAATTAGCCACATGGTAACTAAGCACTAAGTCCTAGATGACTCACCACTAAGGAGTATGTATCTAGGCCCAAGAAAAATATGTCAAAGATCCTCTATAGACATATTTATGTGTTAATAGGGAAAAGATGTTCCCTTTTGATGGAAAAAATGGATAACCCTAAGCTATGGTCAAATGGTCTTACATTAACAAAAATTGGTAATATAATGTGGGGTACCATTAAGGTGACCTTTATATATGGGCATAAAGGTAAATTCTTGTATTACAAGATAGGGTCACATCCTAACCACTTGAGTGTTGTCTGCAGTGACTAGTTCTTAGTTGTGGTATGCCTTAGTATGGAAGAAGAAGAAGAAATATGGGATACATCTATGTGAATCTAACAAACTTAATGGGAAAAATCCTAGAAAGAACAAGGATTTTTACATAAGTAATGGACTCTTATCTCTTAAAAAACGGGTACTTATACCCAAATTTGGGAATCAGAGGAGATTGGTTATATGGGAAACACATAGTTCTTCTTATTTTACTCATATTAGAGGGGTTAAGATGAGTGAGAGCATGAAAAAGACCTTCTTCTAGGAATTTATGAAGAAGAATATCATTGATTTTGTTGCTCAATGTTTGGAATGGCACTCAATGGATGATAATACTTTTGGAATGACACCTTATGTGGAGTAAGTGTAGTCATAGATATTATCAATGGATGATAATATTCTTGGAATGGCACCTTACATGGTGTAAGTGTGACCCTTGATACTATCGATAGATGGTTAAGAAGAAGATCTTCTTAGAATTCATGGTCGGCTAGTCAGGATGAAGCTAAAGTTAGACCTCGATGGGATAGTTTGAATAATACCAATTAAGATATAGAAAGTCTCTCCACCATATTTTATGGAATATAAGAATAGGTGAACAACAAAAAAATGGTTTATTTTATAATTTATTCACTTAGAAATACTAAATAGCCTCTTATTACAAATATGGTCTTTGGACAAAGAAAGAAGTTGAACATCTCATCCATGGTGAAAGAATGTAGAGACAAAACCAACATGAACCTTAAATATGCCCCATCATATTTGAAGATAGAGGTAAACAGAACCTTTATTATGGTTGATATGCCATAAAACATCACCATCTATGTAGCAAAGCAATATGCCATCGACCACTGGGTGGTTCTTGAGTTTAATAGTGTGTTGTGTGCTATTTAAATAATGGTTTATACCATAACAAAATGCATGTGGTATTATTAATATTCCTCCCACTATTGGAACCATTGGTGAATCAAGTGGAAGAGCTAAGCGAACCCTCCACATTTTATGGGTCTTAAGTGGTGTACCTTAGACTCTTTTGAGGACTTCACTTGGCATTTGTGTCTCTTGAGGTATGAACCTAACATAATTCAAGCAATAGTCAATAGGTTGACTAAGGATGTATACCATGGGACATCAAGGATGATGCATTGGTGGTGGTAAATATGTTTGCCAAAGAGAATTTCAGGATATATGGGTATCCTGAAGTGAGATTTATGATATTATATTTTTATCTTTGATGACACCTATTTTCTATAAGGTTAACTCATGATAAGGGCCATCAAAGCATATAGGTTGGAACTCATTTGTGAGATATTTTGGATAAACCTGGTTGCATTTAGAATTGTTGTGTCTAAACTATTATGGAAATATAATTTCATAGCATCTCTATGAAAACAAAACAATGTTGAACCATGTGACACTTGGAAAAGAGTGGATGAGATGAAGAAATAGTTTCCATATCTGTTTGATAATGAATTATAATTTTACTACAAAACTTTATTGTATGTTTTATCATGCATTGATGGATGTTTCAATGCTTTAACAAGACTTTATGGTGATATTTATTATGTATTGATGGATGTTTCAATACTTAATATGTAATATTAATGTTTTATTACTTTGAGGATATGGTATTGTTGATGTTTTACTGATTTACAGGACTAGGTACTCTCATAGGTGATAAATACAATTCATGGTCACATGAAATATTACCCTCATGTAGTTGCATTGTATTTTATTTATGCACATGTTTTCACCATTGGACCATGATTTCTATTACTGGTTTCCTTAGAGTTAGTTGATTGTATTTGATTCTATCTTAAAAGAGGCCACCCACTTAAGGATAAAACAATGGTGTGAAATATTGAGAATGCATTTGATGCCTATGATTGCTAATTTATGAAAGTATATTGCCTATTTTTTTATTTACAATGCTTATGGAAATATAATAGGTCTATGCTTTCTATTTGGAGAAACACAGAGGACTGTGTTTAGTCCAAGGGGGTATTATGTCATGACCCACCTTGGAAGGACCCTTTTACATGATGAACTAGGACATAATTCTTAGTTTTGTAATGTTTTGTGAAGTAAATTTATTATTTTGGGAAATATATATATTAGGAAATATGTTTTGGAAAAAAATAAAAGCAAATCAATTAATTATGGTCTAATTAATATAATTGCATGTTATCTCATTAATTTGGTAGGTTTTGGAATGCAATTAGGTGATATTTATCTTCACAAAATGTGTCTAATTTTTATTGGACCAAAAGAGCACTAAGATAATTTAATAATATGATGATTATTTTATTAAATTAGATAATTATTCATCCTTATCCATGGTTGCTTCATGGTGTTAAATTTTCAAGGAGATTCCCATTTTTCTTCTTTAATAGTTTTAAATTTATCAATGTTCTTGAGAAGGGGGCAAGAAAAAAGGGATGGATCACCTTATCTCTACTTTTCAATTTTATAATATTTATCTTGTCTCTTCCTAATATGGGGGAAATTAGAGGTTTATTTGAAGGCATATTTCTTTATCAAGAAAAATACCTTTAAATGAGCCTAGAGGGGCTTAGTTTAGAGCTAGACAAGCACGAGGAGAAGGATAGGAGACTGCAAGGAGGAACCTAATAATTTAGGAGTATTAGGTTGGATCTCTCCCTTATTAAGCATTGTTTCATTTTATTTTATTCTATGTTATTAAAATGAGCAAAAGATAAACATAATTATGATTTGCTTAATCTTCTTGTTTGCTTCCATTTTTGGTGATGGTTAGAATTGTTTATGTCTTACTTTCTTGAACCCCCTTTTTCATTGATTGATGAGATGAATATATGTTGTAATTGACCTAAGATGTCATGTGCTTTAGCAAGACTAAAAATTAAAACCTTTAATCCCCTCTATGATTGTTTAGATAGAGGCATGTGAGTCAATAATTCAGCATGTGTATGAAAGAGGTTGTTTTAGACTTCTCTTTCCTTATTTTAATGAATTGGCATCTTCATTTTAGATCCTTGTTCTGATTCAAATCACCTTATTTGATAGGTCGATCATATTGAAATCGTACCCTCTTTAATCATTTAAAATTGGGTTTAATTCATTGTTGTATTGGTGGTATGTTGTTACCTATTAATCACCTAATTATGCTTGAATCCTCCCTGTTACAGTCGCTCAAACAGATCCTCCCTATGCTGCGTTGATTCATTTGCTAGATCAATCTATAAAAACCTTCATGGTGAGTTCCCTATGCTTAAATTCCCCCCTTTGTGGTGTTTCATATCCCTTTAATGGATCTTGGGAGTCTTCTTGTGAGGTCTACAACCTCTATGTGCTAGCCCCTGAGTGGTCGAAGCATGTTGGTTCACACTCGACCTTGATCAAAAGAAAGTTCTAAACACCCTTCACAAGCAATATCCCACATGGGATATGCTCTAGCTTTATTAGCATTTATAGGGAGAAAGGCTCTCATAAACACACACCAAGTGATGGTTAGGTACCAGGCCACTTGGTGGTTGTTGGGCACCATTCAAACCTTCCACAAATATTGTTGACCTATTGACCATTGCTTAGATCTCACCATATGTTTGCTTGGGTTTGGTTGTCATATTATATGCACGTGGTTGATAACCTTCTTCTTTTGTTTATGGGATTATTATCCCGCATTTCATGTGCAAGAAATATAGTGGGTTTTATAAGGGAATAGGCTTCCCTTATGAAAGTGACCACCACTCGATGGTCAAAGTGGTCACTAATTGAGGGCCACCACATGCCATTTGAGGGTGTTTGGGACACTTGGGAAGCTTCGAATGGTTGTTGTTAGTATTAGACCCACTATTTGACTTACCTTGTCCTTCCACATGGAGTGTTGTGAGTGGTTTTTTGTTGGTCTTCGATGGTTTATTATGCTTTGTTGTACATTTGGTTGCCTAGGGGTAATTTTAACCAAACTCCTTTTAGATATACATGTGGTATTTATCCTACATGCTCCCTATGGGATTATTTGAGAGGTTTAAATAATGTAAACCACCCCTATTAACCTAACCACATGTGGTGATTAGGATAGTTGTATAGCCTAGAGGCTAGTCATAGTAGGTCTTACCTCATGGAGGTCAAGGTCGAGCATCGATGGTGGATGCATCATTGATTGTTTGACTTGCTTGGAAATTGGATTGATTGACTTTAATTATGTTGACTAAAATTAATCATCCTTTTTAAATGTTTGTAAACCTTATTTTGAATAAATTGGCTCAAATGGAATCTTTCCTTTTTGTAAATTTAAACCTTCAATTTTGGAGACTAAATGAGATAAACTATTTTGCAATGAGAGAAACAATAGAGCAAACTCAAAATGGAAATTTGATCAAATTGGGTGTTTTAAAAAGGTAAACCTTGTAGGGGAATTATAGAATAATTTTGTGGAGAAATTGTAGGTTAATTATAGGATAATTTTGTAGAAAATTGTAGGTTAACTATAGTACAATTTTGTGGAGAAATTGAATATTATTGTGAAACAATTTTGTGGAAAAAATGTAATTCAATTTGGTAGAAAATTTGTAGGAAAAATTTAGAGCAATTTTGTGGAGAAATTGTATGTTAGCTAGGATAATTTTGTGGAAAAATTGAATGCTAGTTGAAGGAATGTTTTGTGAAATATTTTTATGTTTCTTAGGGAAAAATTTGTGGTAAATTTGTATGATTCTTAGGGAACAAATTTGTGGAAGTTGTAAGTGAACTAAAGAGAAAATTTTAAGTAATTGTTTGAGATCAATTTCGTGACGTAATTGAATGATAGCTTTTGGGGGAATGGATGGGGAATACATTCTTGAAGGTATTATGGGGTCCCTTCTTGTAATTTGTTTTATACAAAATTATTGAATGACAAATGAATTTCAATGTTGAAGAATGAATGTGGAATTCATTCTTGAGGGAATTATGGGGCTTCCTCATTAATTTTGTAATATGAATTAAATGATTCATTCATGTTTTGGGGGACATAAGAATTATGGGGTTATTATGTATTTGTATTTGTATTTATATATGTATTATTTGGAAAAGGAAATTATGATATTCCTTTATATCATTGTATTTTATACATTTAAAGTTATGAAATAAAATGGATGTTTCAAAGCTGGGTTTTTCCTAAAAGGGTTTCCCAAGATATATGATGTATTGTATCTTCATATTTTGATATTTCATTTTATGCTTACTATATCTAATTATTGGAGTTATGTTTACACTTCAATGAGATGTTTATTATAATAAATTATGGACATGAGTTTCATTTTAATATAGATAAAATGGAATGCTCAAAGAGGAATTCTTTGATTATAATCAATTATGAATGAATTTTGTAACCTTTGACAATATTTAATGATAAATGGCTTATGATGCTAAGGAAATATCTTGTGTACCTTACTTGTGCAACCTTTTCTTATGAAATTCCACACTTAAAAAGAAAATAATTACTCTCTCTTTTATGTTGTTTTGAGTTGAGTAACGAGTGGGTTGTTACACTAATAATATTGAGATCACTGATTATTTATTTCTTTAGTGATGCCATTAGACATTTATTTAATGCTTAGACATAGGTTGTTTTTCCTTCAACCTTATTATTGTCTAGAAATATTCTATTATGTCCTTAACCTACAAACCTTACTGCCTTTGATTGCTATCCACTTAGATGAATCATGTTTGTATATTGTCCTATGTTTCTTACTTTATATTAGTTGAATTCAAACCTAGTTATCTTTAAATTTTACTTTTTTCCTTCATCTTTAAGTTGTTCTCTTGGACTTTATGTTGCTGACTTTCTGTCCTCTTTAAACACTTTTTATCTCAAGCCTATTTTTCTTATCAAATGGCTTGTAGTACAATTTCTTATTTATCTTTATGATGAACCTCTTTCAATGAGACTCATTCACTTTCTTCAAGATTTAATGGAACCTTCTCCAATAGTTCTCCTCAAACTATAACTGCAATTTGGACCTCTTCCTCTAGGTTCTTTTCTCCTTATATATCCTTTACACTTTGATTGCTCCCCCTTGTGCTTAGTTTAATTTTAAGCATTAATATTATTGATTAGTGTTTGTTGTTTTCTAATCTCTTTCACTTGAATTTTTACCTTCTATTGTATACTAGCTTCAATTCTTCTATAGAGAAAAATATATTTATGATATCTTCTGCTAATGCCCAATATTATTTGCTTATGATAGATCTCCTTTAACTGGGTCTCATTCAAATACCTTGAATCTTTAATAAGATCTTCTTTAGCCAATATTATTTTTGTCTATATTATGGGAGTGTATTTGAATGGTGATGATTGTCCCAAATATGGAGTAAGTACTCTTTTTGGAGCTCTTATAATGGGTCTCATATATCTACCTTTTATCTTGAATCGACAAGTCTTCTAGGACTTTTATCCTTATAACTCCTTCCTTTCTCAGTCAAATATGGCCTCTTTTCTACTAGGACCACTTATCTTCACCATGTACCTATTTCTCTAAAGGGTCTTAAATATTTGGTTCTTTTAAATCTATCTCTTAATATTGGTCTCTTATCTTGGACCAATTTATCAAGGTCTATCTTCAAGACCTAGATCAATATTATAGACTACCTTCTATTTTGAATAGATTCTTGGAATAGGTAAATTCAATCTATCTTATCAAGGTCAATATATTAATGACCTAAAACTTTTATCAAGGTCTATATTTGAGACCTAAAAAATATACTTGACTGCAACTCAAATCAATCCTTGCATGAGGAAAGCTCTCAACCTTCAAGCAATCAAAGATAAAATTCTTATATATTTGTTGTAGGAAGCTTCTCAACTTCTAAAGATCAATTTTCACTAACAATATCTTAGATTTATTTCTCTAGAATTACCTAAGAATAAAAAAATTTGAATGATCATCATTATTTTGTGTTGGTTCTTCTTGCAATCTTCAATATACAAAAAAAATTAATCAATAAGTATTCTATTTTATTGATATAAATACCAATATCAAGGGATTTTTATCCCTTCAATATATTTTATCAATTTCAAGGTTATCAATTCCCTAAATAATCAACTATATTTAATTTGTTTTTCTAGTCTTCACTGGTTGTTATTCAATATAGTGGAAATATTCTTGTTGAGTCCTAGTCTTCACAGGTTATTCTTCAACCTTGTATAAATACTCTAGCCTAATGCAACTTTTATATCTTGTGTAATCAACCTTTTTGTAGCTCTGATACCACTATTAGATTTTGATGCTTTAATACTTAATATAAAATACCATAGGAAAATAATCATAGGATCTAATATAATGAAGTTGCAATATAATGAACTAAATAATAGCTCAAAATGTAATAACAAAATGAATAACTCATAAGAATACTCACATAAACATGCTCACAATATTGCATATGAAAATTCTATTGAATAAGGTCTACTAATGCAAGCATAAATATTTACACGTTTGATTCCTATTTCCTTTCATAATATTACAATGCTTTGTCACAAATATATAATTTTATGTGACTCTTCATATATTACACTCTTGACCTTCATTCTTCTTAACAACTCTTCACTTTCCTACTCTAAGGATACTTGTGCACATTTAAACTCATAACACTTGCACACATACTTACATGACACTTTTGCATTTCTTGCACATTATTACATTACATAAAATATTCACTCACTAATCTAGGACACAACCCTAATCTAATATTTATAATAATGTACTAAGGTGGTACATTGTCATGTACCAAATAATGTAATATTCTCTAACAGATATTTGGCTTAGAATTTTGTAAATAGGTTGATCATGTGGAGAAGCATTATGGTTTTGAGGCTAAGAAGACTATCATTTTTCATCCTCCTATTTAATTTGAAGATATATTAATGATAGAAAAAGGGCAATATAAGGTGTTGTATGACAAACTCGATTCCCTTCAGCTTTCGATCATACCTCACAAATGGTATTACAATTCGAAAGGCATTTTCAAGGCTAGCCCCTCCATTTGAACATGTACCAGTTGATATTAATATATTTAGGAATCTTGATGATAATCAACAAGCAGACTTAAATATCAGGAAAATGTAAGAGCAACCACCATGGAGGACATGGTATCAGTACATACGCATCTTTGACCCTGATAAAAATGAATATCAGTGGATAATTTTTGAGCTTATATAGATTATTGAAGAGGAATTGTGTTAGGAGGAACATAAAATTAAGGAATTGTGGATTTCATGTTGTGAGAAAGACAAACATAAAGATGCTTTTCTAGGCGATGCTAACAAAGAATTTTTTTCTAATTTGATAAGAAGTATATCAATTGGATGAAACAAAATGAGAAGCAAATATTCTTGAAGGTCCAAATAATAAAGGACTCAAATGAAGAAGTAGAGGAAGAAGAAATAGAGGAAGTTGCCTAACCTCCCCCACAAAAACCTGCTTTGGTAATCTATGATAATTTTCAAGAAGTAGGTACAAGAGAGTCCCATCTAGAAAGAGGGCAACTCTTAGAATACCCTCTAGCAAGTTCAAGGTCCATAAAATCTATTCAATAAAGGATTATATATCATGCTACATAATTCAAAGTACCTGAGTCAGCTAGTTTTACAAGAGGAATGGATGTTACTAACCCCTTTAGGCCTCCTTCAATAACTCATCCCAAATATTCTACAAGAGATGCACAAGGGAAAAACAAAAGAGTCTTCAAAGCTTTGGTGTTTCAAATGCAAAAATAAAAAAACTGAGAGGTAGAAGCTATAGTAAGAAATACAAAGAAATTTGGGTGATAATTGAGATAATTAAAGCTAAAATAGCCAAAACAAAGGATACAAAGTAGCAAGCACAAGTATTAGGTAAGTCTCTACAACCTTTTCCTCCATTTCCTTGATCTCCTCCTTCTTCTCCTCAATCCTCCCCTTCATTGGAAATTATCCTAGCTATGGAGCATATACCATCAAAATTGCAACCCTCATCATCCTCTCATGAAGCACCAGCATCCTTCTTGAATATCCCCCTTTTATCCACAAGCCATAAATAACAAAGAGTTCATGATATCCTCACTCCTATGAAAGCTAATATATTTTCACCTAGTCCTTTGATGATTTTCTCCTCATTATTAGGTACCCTTACTCCATGCTTTCTTTATTCAAAGAATATACTGGAGGCCTTCTCGATCATCCAATGTCTAGAAGATAATAAGCAAAATTGGATAGAAGAGAAACAACAACTAGACAAAGCAAAGGAAGCAGGCACCCTGACATACAATGCAGTCTATCATATCATAAAATAAAATTTGAAGATTACTGCTCACCCTAAGGTAAGAAAAGTAGTTGCAAATATAAGGTTGAAAGGTTATTAAATTGAAGTACATAGGTAGGATATTTCTAAGATTTTAAAAATAGATGCACTGAGGAAAATACACTTTTCTTGCACGACCATAAATAAAAAAAAAATCTCTAAGCTACTGAGAGGAATATAGAAGCCTTGGAGTTGAAGTTGAGAAGAGAAAAGATAGATAAAAATACTCTTAAACAAGAAATCTAGGAGCTGAAGAATAATTATTTATGGGACCCCTTCTAAGGAAGAGTTGTAACAAAAGGATCATAGAATCAAGAGCCTAGAGAAGGAGATGCAAGTGGCTAAAAGTAAATGTAGCAACAAGAATAAGTGTTGTAGGAGCTAAAATATAAGCTACAACAACAAGAGGAGGATCTCACTAGGGCTCAAATAGATCTACAACAAGAAAATGAGAAACCTCATGGCTAGGAGATATCTAAGGATTGGCTCAAACAAATCATAAACCATTACTAGAAAAAATCAAAGGGGTTACCTTGCAAGCTTTTTGCCCTTTCATTAAGGAAATAAAGGAAACTACCACGATGTCCATGGAAGAAAAGGATTTTGTCAAAGGTAAAAGAGATATTCTAAGCAATATCTTGGAAGCACATACAATCAAACAAATTCTAATAAATATAGAAAAGTATCATCATTTAGAATAGCAGCTAGAGAGATATTTAGAAGAATGCAAATTTGGAACTCATAAAGTTTATCATGGAACTAAATTGATTCATGAAGGAGAATTGCTATCTTCCCTTAAAAAAAAATTGATGAGATAATAAATATTGCTAAGGAGATCAAAGCACTTGGTTCTCCAAGTCTTTGGGATGAAAAATGGGAATTTTATACAGAAGAGCAAATCAGACAATTATTGGTTTTGTATCTCCAAGATGAAAATGAGATCAAAACACTACTAGAACCACTAGTAATGGAACAAGTTTTCACTATATATCATAGACTCTCATATTTTGACCAAGTATAAATAAATGGCCAGAAGATACACCAATCCTCCTTATGAGCATTACTATAAGTTGCAAGATATTCTTTTTAAGCTCAGAGGGATTCATGTGCCTCTCTTGGATACATGGAATAATATGTATCAGTTATTGCAGGTTGCAACACCTCAGGTAGCTCAATCAACATTACAGCAAGGTGAGTCTTCAAGAATACCCTGAGGAGAAGACTTGAGCAGTAAAATGAACTAGTTAATTCTCTAAAAGCAAGAGATGTACAGTGAATTGTAGCTTGTAAAGTTATATTATTTTTAGCTTTGATTTGTATAGTTTCAAGTTTTATTCCTTGTCCACTTTTTGAATTCATAGACTAATGGATAATACTAGGATGATCATGTAAGAACTAAGAAGGATGTGGGTAAAATCAAAATTGTATGTCATATACACTTGATTAAGATACTCTATCTCTAGTAGCACATTAACCTAATGCAAAATTATGGATATGTAGGTGTAAAATTGATAAATAATATCAAGCAAGGCATGTAAATGTTTACTTTGTATAAATTTATATCTATTGGGAAAGAAGCCTAATTGAAGAGCATAATCCTACAATTATGATAGAATTGACAACTGGCACAAGCAAAGTTTGATGCTTGGTTCTATATAACACCTTGATTATTTCTAAAATCCTAAGAGGCTCTTAGTACTAATAATAAATCTAAAGGGACAAATGAGGGTTCGCATAGTTGTGGGTGATAGGCTAATGATGTTCCTGCTCAACTACGTAAAAAAGAGGAGAAAGTAGAAAAGGAGAAAAAGCAAAAAAAATTATAATTTTCTAAGGTTCCTTGCTTGGACCTAAAATAACTACAAGTTGTGGTGAATTTTGCTCATGGAGATTCATTTTTATGGGGGTTTCCCATACTCTAGGTATCCCCATGCACATTCTCTCCCTCTATTCTTCCCTTTATTTTCATGTAATTTCCTATAAATTATACCACAAATTCCATCATCTGCATCTTCATTAGCCTTTTGTTTTATTTTTTCTCTGAATGTCTATTTCATGTGATAATATCCCTATCCTTATCCTCATTCATTGTGTCCATTACACTATTTTGCCTCCTTTTAGCGCAATTTTACCTTTTTTGGTGCATAAAACCCTTTATCGCCTATAGTGTTTTATAAATCCATATCCTTACTTTTTCTCCTTTTATGCAGCATATATCCAAGGTATATTTTTCATTTATCCTTCTCCTCGATTAGCTTATATTTTATCCATGGTTATTTTCTTCTCTTAATCACAATTTGCAAAACCTATGAGGCTTATTTGATTTCTAATTTTTCACAAGTGAAAAATCCCCTATGAGTCACCAAGAATGTGGGTAGTTTTTATAACCCCCCAAATGTATCTCCTCCAAAGATAGCAAAGTGGAAAAAATGGATAAGTAGAATGCCAAGCATTTTATACCAACAAGATAGTAATATAGGTACCAAAACCACATCTCACAACAACAACAAGCTAAGGTGAAATCAGCTAAATGTTGAGAGCGATGAATATTTTGTACCTCCAATGGCAACGAACAGGTATCAAAATCCCATTACCCAACAAGAAGCAAGCAGAGCCAAAATTGGTTGAGTGTAGAAGTTGTCAAACTTTTTTACTAGTAAGATAGAAATACGAGTACCAAAATCTCATCACTCAGTAGAAACAAGCTAAGGTGAAATCAACTAAGTTTTGGGAGCATCGAACATTTTATACCTCCAAAAAAATATACAATAACCAAAATCTCATCGTTCAATAGGGAGAAAGTAGAGCCAAAATCATCCAAGTGTATAAGCTACTAGACTTTTTGTACAAGCAAGATAGAAAGATGGGTACCAAAATTTTGTCGCTCTATAGGAAGCAAGGAGAGGCAAAATTAAGTGTGGAAAGCATTGGAAATTTTGTACCAGTAAGATAGTAATATGGGTACCAAAATCCCATCACTCGATAGTACCAAGTTAAGGTGAAATCAACTAAGTGTTGGGAGCATCAAATATTTTGTACCTCCAATGACAATGGATGGGTACCAAAACTTTATCACCTGATAGCTAGCAAGAAAGGCAAAATTGGTTACATGTGAGAGCACTAAATATCTTTCAGGCACCTAATAACAACAAAGCAAAATGAATACTTGGCACATAATAGAAGGTTAGCAAGAAACCCAACTTAGTCTAAAGCATAGTTGAGAAAATGAGAATTGGGTAGTAAATCAGTTGGTTTAAAAATCAGTAAAGAATTGGAATCGAAAAAAAATCGAGGAAAAAATCGGCAAAAAATCGGTATTTTTTATTGAAAAACCGAAGAAAATGTAATTTTTCATTGAAAAAAAATCTTTTTTCATGCATATCAGAATTTGTTGGGAAAAAATCGGCTAGCCTATGAATTGATAAAAAATCGATTAAATCGGGATTTTTTGCAGATTTTCTCAACTATGGTCTAAAGCATCATGTTGTCACTCTCACAACATGTCGAGTGGTTTAGATTTGCTGTCAAAGAACCTTAATAGCCAAGCCACACACTGATATTCAAACATAGCCCCCACTTGTATAGATGAAATCAAATGAGGTCACATCAACATAATCACATCTAATTAGTTGTAACATATTAGGCTATTATGCATGCAGTCTAGCAAGTCCTATGACATTACCACAATCCATTGTCAAGGCAATGATACCCAAGTAAAATAATCCATTATAAAGCTATATATACTAGAATGTAATTAGTTCTACGAGTCGACTCTTTAGATTTTACAATTTTCATCAATGTATGAGGATGCTTTGTACCTTTGAAGAATAAATATTGGATTATTGTTTAACCTTTTTGTTTGAGGCTCTTGTTGAATGTGTATGTATGAATTGTTAATCATTTTTGTTTTAAGCTATTTTAATGAATGCAATAGTAGTTCTACTCCTGGATTTCTTATTGGAAATTTGTTCTTTAGTTTTGGAAAGAATAGTGATTGGTTTATTGTTTAGTAGATGAATCATTCTACAAGCAAAAATTACAAATTGGTTTGTTAGGTGTTTTTTTTTTATGACTAACTTGTATAATCATTTATACATTATGATTATTGATGTTGTTGAATCTATGCCATTACAATTATAGTTGTTTATCTTTTGTCTCTTTTTGCTCTCTTTTCAAACCCCCATTTTCATTGATAGCTTGTTGGGATCCAAAGGAACTGGCCTACTCTAGAGGTCGATACATGAAGCTTTACTTCTTCATGATCTTCCAATATTGGTCAAAATATTAGGGCATAAAACTCATCCTAAGGCATATTTTTAGACTAAAAATAGGGAAATATATATTATAATTAAGACCACGATATGAGAATTTTTATATAGAAACAATAACTATTAAAAGGTTTTTGGTGTGGATTAGGCTTTTTAGAATTCCATATCCGCTTATCAATAAGGATGTTTTGAATAATATTGGAAATACTTTATGTGAGTTCATCTATGAAGGACCAACTACTAAGGAGTGAATGCATGTTGTATACACTTGAACGTGTGTTGCCATGAATATTTCAAAATATTTACCATAATGCATTATATTATATCTAAATCAAGATAATGGGAACAAGTGGATTATGAAAACATTGTATTTTGATGTCACGTGTCTTATGATACTAGACACATGGAAAGAAATTACAAAGTGAAAACAATGGAGAAAGAGATGGAACATTTTACAAATGAGAAAAAAATCAATATGAAGCAAAGAGGTCATATCATATTAGAAGTTGGGTCAAATCAAGGATTTTCCACTACCAATAAAGTGGAAAAAGAAGTCCTTCTATAAACATCAAATGGCAAAGGCTATTATAGTTTACTTGAATCAAATATCAGAAGAAAATTGACACAAGGGATGAGGAATTACAATGCATAAGTTTATATCTAGAAGGAGATAAAGTTACAAAGGAAGATTTGAAGGTAAATTTTAAAGCAAAGGAGGTGAATGAGATCAAGGTTAATCTAGGTGAATAATATTTATTTTCCTCAAGTAGTGTAAAATCCCTCCTTGCAATAAAAATAAAAATATTATAGATTGTATCCCTTGTACTTTAGGGTTTCAAAAGCACTATTATATTGTATTGCATACGAAGGATATCCATAGAAATTTAGGGTTTGAGGAAAACATAAGAAGTAATTACTATGGGGCATTATCCTTCTACTTTAGGGTTTGTAGGACAACATAAATAAGAAAGTATTTATGAGGATATTCCTCCTATTTTATATTCTCTAGGGCAATATAAATATTCAAAAGATAAGTATCATTATGAATAGTATTTAAAACTAAAAGAGATTGATAAAGATGCGAGTGTTGGTGGGAATGCAAATAGGAGAGGAAGGACCTTAAAGCAAGAACAAAGAGAAATGGAAACACAAATGGATGTCTATTTGGAAAAAAAAATAGATACCACATTCATTAACAAGAAGTGGGGCGAAGCTTGCTAAGAAAAAAAAGCAATGTTGAATGATGAGCATCAGAAATGCTCATATTTTTGTATGAGTTTCTAACGATTTTGTGTGGAAGTATTATAAGAGTTGTATATTTTTATGAAATTATATATATATATATATAATAAAATTATGTGCATTGCCTAATTTGTGTGTGAAGTGTGTTTTGTGTAGATTTTTGCTGATTTTATCATCTTCTACTTAGTCAAGGTCCTACGTGGACCTGGCATGTTCTGCTTCAATGAGCCCAAGGTATATATGGGAAGGTGCCTTGATCTTCAATAAGGCACCTTGATCCCATGTATGGGAAGGCACCTTGATCTACAAGAAGGTGCCTTGATCCCATATATATAGGAAGCACCTTGATCTTCAAGTAGGTGCCTTGATCCCATGTATCAAGGGTGCCGTGGCACCTTGATCTTCAAGTAGGCGCCTTGATGTCATGCATCAAGGGTACCTTGATCTTCAAGTAGGCACCTTGATGTCATGCATCAAGGGTACCTTGATCTTCAAGTAGGTACCTTGATGTCATGCATCAAGGGCACCTTGATGTCATGCATCAAGGGCACCTTGATCTTCAAGTAGGCGCCTTGATGTCATACATCAAGGGTGCCTTGATCTTCAAGTAGGTGCCTTGATGCCATACATCAAGGGTGCCTTGATGTACAAGAAGGCACCTTGATCTTAATCGCCTTGACCTTGTGACTGAAGGAGACCCTGTTGACCATGGTAGACCTTTGACTCCACATCACGCAGACCATATTTGGAGAGCTACCGAATGCATGAGCTATCTCAGTCGCATTGGAGAAAATGCACAACCACTTGATGAAGTAGAACATGGGCTACAAAGGAGCTGGACCAGAAAATCTACTATCCCCAAAAAAGGACAAAAGTTGTTGATTATTTTTATCATGCATCTGTTACTGTAACTGAACTATCTTAGTTTAGGTTGTAGCAAGATTTTTCTATCGTAACAACATTGTAATAGGAAGCTTTGTGTGTATTATATAAACACATAGACTTCTTTAAAAGATATATAGCATTTTTATAAGAGATTACCATTGATTCTTTTTGTACTGCAACTTTATCAATAAAAGTTTCACTCGAGAGTTCTCTTCATTTGCGTTCAATCTTCGTAAATTAGTCGGGTGGAAGCTACTAGAGCCTGGACCCACTCCAAGCTAGTATTCCTCCCCTTATTTCTATTGCTTTCTAGATTAGATCATTTATTTTTAGTGTGCTGTATTTTTATTTCTGCAAGTGTGTTTTTATTGCTTTCCTTTATTTTTTAGCACAGTGTGGTGTGATTTATTTTTCTGTAATTTTATTATGCAAGATTTAATTGGTGTGGATGAATTAATGCTATTTCACAAACACTCCCCCAATGATAGGCTTAGTGGACTCATCTCAAACGGTGTTGTAATTAGTCTTGAATGTGGTACTTCACAAGCTTACGAGTTCCCTGGTTTGACAAATTAAATGAAAGGGTTATGATAGAAATAGGACCATATTTAACCAATGTTTTTGGCCCCAACATTTTGGTACCATTTTTGGGGAAGTGCCAATAATAGATCCTATTACAATACCTTAAACCTTCCACCTAACTTTGCATGAGTCCATTGAGGAAAAGAGGACCAGACGGTCGATTCATAAAGAAGAGTCCACAGGAAAATTTTGAGCCAGCTGAGAATTCTGAACCTGAGTTAGAGTCCCCTCAATCACCACCAATAGTGCACTGGAGTGAACATCCAATATTTGCACAAAGCTCTTCCTCATCCTATCAGCCAATAAAAGAGTTGATTATACAAAATCCTCTGTTTAGGAGGACATATTTCAAAGAGGATTTGTTGTGGAAAGTCATAGAGGATGGAACCATAACACCAGTTGACTTGTAAGCTCTTGTACAAAAAGTTCAAAATGATCGAAAGGCCATAGAAACTACTTTAGAGACCACATTTCCTAAAAATATGGCTGAGGTAGAAGAGACTTCGACTAGTTTTAGCTTCCCAATAGAAGAAGGTGGGGGAGATACCAAAATGAAAAACATATCCCCTACCCATCTTCCTACCTTCAAGGGATACCCAATAGAAGACCCTGATCTATTTTTATTTAAGTTTGATGTCTTATGCAGGTCTATAGATTACAAATCAGATGCCCAAAAGTTGAAGCTCTTCCCTTCAACATTGGATGACTCAGCCCTGTGTTGGTTCATCAACTTGGGGAATAAATAGATCACTTCTTGGGAGGAGATGAAAAAGCTCTTCCTAGAGCAGTACCAAGATTTTGGTAGAGCACGAGATTCCAGGGAGGAGGTTTTGAGCATGATATAGAGAGAGGATGAATCCTTGGAGGAATACTAGGAAATATTCAATTTCAATCTACAGAGATCACCCCATACGAAGCTAGGTGACAAGTCCCTCAGGAGTATTTTCTTGAGAGGACTTAACAACGAGTCTCTTGAAGCACTCAATCTAATTTTTGGAGGGGATGTTTACCAGCACCCAATGGCAGACATCCAACAACTGTGTCAGAATTACTCATGAAGAAGAGGTAAACCAACCTCTAGGACCATGAAGGCAACTACTTCAGTCACAAAGATAGAGATAGGTAATATGCTGGAGGATTTGAAAAGTGAGATGCTCTCCTCTCTAGCATTGTAGATGGACACACTCCTACTAGAGAAGAAGAAATAAGAAAATGATGTTGCACTAGCCTACTTCTATCTAAAATGTAGAGGAAAACATGCAAGGAATGCGTGTCCAAAAAATAAAGTTAGGGTGTGTGTTGTTTGTTAGTAAAATCATAAGACCCGACTGTGCCCACAACTACCAACTATCAAGGAAGATGCTAAAGTTACTAAAGCTTATTTCATGGGTAACTGAAGAAACTAGCAGTAACTCCCTATGGGGAATATGCCAGTTGGAATACCACCCTATGGAGGAGGACCTTACATGCCACAAGGGCAGGTCCAACCACCTAATATGGGATGGTGGGGACCACCACCTTGGATGAACGCTCCTCTAGGAGCCTCATTTTCCAACTAGCACCCATGGATGTCATACCAACAATCTGGGTAGCAATGGAGAAATCATGGATCATGGAACTTAGCTCCACAGAATGTAGTACAAGCCCCACCACAACAAATCTTACTGGCTCCCCCTATAGTGAGACTTGCACAACTTCCAGCACAACCAATGATCAACCTGAATAACAAGGCAAATCAGCCCACGTACCAACTAGAAGGAGAGATGTTTCCAATGTACAATATTAGGAGTTGTAATCCAATTCAGCTTAGATCAGGTAGATAGATAGGAGTAGAGGTTCCTCCCTTGATAGAAGAGGAGGAGAACATAGAAGAATCACCTCTAGTAGAAGAGGTTGAAGAAGGACTGGTTGCTGAGAAAATAGAAGCTCCTTTTCCCAAGAGGTTACAAGAGTAGAAGAAGCCAATACAACCTGAGTTTGACATCCTTTCAAGCTTGAGGAATTTAATAGTTACCATCCCACTCTTTCAAGCTATCAAAGATGTTCCTATTTACACCAAGGTGATTAAAGAGCTATGTCTAAGGAGGCCAAGATGTAGGACATCCCAGACCATAAACATAGTGGGGAAGTTGGTCGATTTAATGCTAGGAAATACATGCCACCCCAAATACGTAGATCCAGGCAGTCCAGTTTTGATCATAAAAATAGGTGGTCACTTGTTGGCCAATACTTTGGTTGATTTGGGTGCAGCCATCAACGTCATGCTGAAAGAAACTATGTAGAAGCTGAGGCTCACAGATTTGAAGCCCACCAAGACTATGTTGTAGCTAGCCAATAGGTCAACTGTAGCACCAAAGGGGATGTTAGAAGACATCATTGTGATGGTGGACGCATGGGAATATCTAGCGAATTTCTTGGTCTTGCAGTCCAAATCAGGATTGGGTGGCTACCCACTCATCTTGGGGAGGCCATGGCTAGCAATAGCCGATGCCTACATAAGCTATCGATATGGACAAATGACCATCTCAGATGGTCAAAATATCAAAATATTGACTATCTCTCCACCTACGTAGTCCGTAGACACATTGGGAGAGCCCATGTGGGACAACCAAGATGAAGGGATATTGTCAATGCTACAACCGATGATGGCACTGAAGGAATTGGAGGAAGAAGCTGATGAGGATGGCATTATTACAAGTTTCCTCCATGGAGAGTCCTCTCCTATTATTCTAGAATCACCATTGGTCGGTGCCCAAGATCACCACATCAGATAGATCAAAATAGAGCCTAGAAGGACATTAAACATTAGTAGTGGGTTGACGCCCATGCAATTGATTGAATTAAAGAAGGTATTGACTAGGCATCAACAAGATTTTACTTGGGATTACTCAGATATGAAAGGAATCAACCCAAAAATTTGTACCCATTGAATTTACCTCGAAGAGTAGGTGACTTCGATCAGACAACCACAAAGGAGAATGAACCCTGCCATGAAGGAGATAGTCAAAGCCAAGTTATAGAAGCTCCTATCAGTCAGATTCATCTATCCCATATCTGACAGTGAATGGGTGTCACCACTAGTGGTGGTGCCCAAGAAAAATGGGAAATGGTGGATCTGTGTTGACTATAGGTCACTGAACAAGGCGACCAAGAAGGATCATTTCCCACTACCTTTCATTGATCAAGTTTTGGATACACTGGTAGGGAGGAAGTATTTTTCCTTTCTGGATGGATTTAGTGGATATAACCAAATCCAGATTGGAGAAGAGGACCAAGACAAAACAACATTCACTTGTCCATGGGGAACGTTCGCCTACAGAGTCCTGCCCTTCGGATTGTGCAATGCACCAACCACCTTTCAGAGGGTGATGTTGAGCATTTTTTGGACATGATGGGAGAAGCAGTGGAAGTCTACATGGATGATTTCACCATTTATGGTGAGACCTTCGATGAAGCTATGACCAATTTGGAACGTGCACTCCAACGGTGTGAAGAAAATAACTTGTCCCTTAGCAATGAGAAATGCTTCATGATGATGCAGGAAGGAATAGTGCTGGGACACCACATCTCATCAAAAGGGATCAAGGTGGACAAAAAGAAAATTGAAGTCATCAAAGACCTACCAAGTCCTAAGATGCAGAGAGAGGTAAGGAACTTTATTGGCTCCGCTAGATATTATAGGTGATTCATAGCAGACTTTAGAAAAATTTCTAAGCCCCTACACACTGCTCTCCAAGAATGTGGGGTTCATCTGGATAGAAGAATGTGAACGAGCCTTTCAAGCGTTGAAAGAAAATTTGATCACTACCCCAGTTCTACGGGGCCCAAATTGGGCCATCCCATTCCATATTTACTCTGATGCATCCAACAACATGATTGGAGCAGTCCTATGATAGAAAGATGGTGAATAATTCTATGATATCTATTACGTTAGTAAGAATCTAGCTGGAGTCAAGCTTAATTACACGATGACTGAGCAAGAATTCCTCGTGATCATTTACACCATCAACAAATTTCACCACTACATTATGGGATACAAAGTGTTTGTCCACACGAACCATGCAACCATTTTGTATTTAATGAGCAAACCTGCAATTAGTAGCAAAATAATTAGATGGCTCTCACTCCTACAAGAGTTTGATATCACCATCATGGATAAACTAGGTAGAGACAACGTGGTGGTAGACTTCTTGTCTAGATTGATACCATCAGATCACATAGTCGTAGAAGATCAATTCCTGGATGAACATATTTTCATCATTAGCGAGAAGACACCATGGTTTGCAGACATAGCCAATTACTTGGCCATCGGTAGAACATCCCCTACTCTTTCACCCCATGAAAAGTAGACAATAATAGAAAAGAGCACATCTTTCTCATGGATTGATGACCTCCTATTCAAAATAGGGCCTGATAAAATTATGAGGAGATGCGTTGCTAAGCATGAGTTTCCAAAAATCCTCAAGGCTTGCCATAATGAACCGTGCGATGGATATTTTGCAGGGAAAAGGACTACATACAAAGTCTTACAAACTGGATATTACTAGTCGACATTGTTCAAAGATGCAACCAAATATACAAGTCAATGTGATGAATGCCAAAGGATGGGTAGGCCAACCCCTAGGGATGAAATACCTCTCCAACCACACATTCACATTGAACCCTTCAACAAATGGGGGATGGACTTTGTGGGGCCAATCAACCCACCATCGATCAAAAAGAGGTATATTCTAGTCTGCACTGACTACGTAACCAAATGGGTTGAAGTGCAGGCACTAAAATATTCCAAAGAAGGAATGATGGCAGAATTCTTATTTTCTCATATTTTCATGAGGTTCAGGGTACCCAAAGAAATTACAATAGATCAAGGGCCTCAATTCACCTCAAAATTAATTCAAGAATTGATGCAACAATACAAGATTCGGCACAACAAAACCACCCCCTACCATCCACAAGTGAATGGACAAGTAGAAGTGACCAACCGAGAGCTAGAGAATATCCTTACAAAGATCGTGCAATAGCATAGGAAATATTGGGCTGTGAGACTACCGGAGGTAGTATGGGCATACAGAACTGCATGGAAGACAACCACAGGTTTTACTCCATTCCAACTGGTATACGAGAAGAGTGCAATGATGCCCATTGAGTTTGAAATCAAAACTCTTAGAACTATGATAGAATTGAACCTAAGCCTGGATGATGCATAGAAGGAGAGGATTCGATAGCTAAATCAGTTAGATGAATACTGATTGGATGCCCTACAAAGAACATAAGTCATCCAAAGGCAAAGGAAATAGTGGCATGACCACCACATTAAGCTAAAGTAGTTCAAAGTAGGAGATTGGGTGTTACTGTATGATTCCAGATTCTAGGAATGGAAGGGTAAGCTGATGCAGAGGTGGATGGGACCATATGAAGTGATCGAGCTAATAAAAAATGGTGTGTGTGTCAAGATAATTGATGGCAGCAACACCGTATTGATAGTTAATGGTCATCGACTGCATCCATATCACATATCTAAAAATTTGATGATGGAGTCCAAAATAGGCATGGGGGAGACCCCATCCAACTAAAAATATTTCAACTTCTTAGCAATATAGTGGACACAAGGTTGCCCACTTAAAACATTTTAGTTCTTATTTTTTTTGTTGCAGGTATAGTGCTTACATGCAAGTTGCAGGCATCCTGAGAGCTAGGGCCTAATAGGCATGGATTGCACTAAACTACATTTTTAGTTTTTTATCATTTTCTTTTGTAGGTGAAATGACTTGATTGCATGAAATAGGCATCTTGGGAGACAAGGCCTAACCGACACAACATCCATGAACTTGCACATTTTTTTAGGAGGTAGAAATTTGACTATTTCCATCCGGAGGAGATAGTCCCCATCTAGGCATGGACATGGGTGTTAATTCCCTACAAAGAAAAAGATACCCATCTCTGTGTTTGGATGAAGCATATGGTTATGCAACAAAATAAAAACAAATTGGAGGACCTGATCAACCCTGCAACAACAGACACATCAAAAACTGCTAACTTTTCAACACCAAGAGGGCACCTTGATGTCCAAGAAGGCACCTTGATGTCATGCATTCTTGGGTGCCTTGATGTCCAAGAAGGTACCTTGATGTCATGCATTCTTGGGTGCCTTGATGTCCAAGAAGGCACCTTGATCTCATGTATTACTAGGCGCCTTAATGCTCATCAATAGAGGCACTTGACTTCTTGTTGACAAAGTCAAAAAAATGAATAAGTGACAAGGCACCTTGATGCCATACAGAAGAGGCACCTTGATCATAAAAAAAATGATGAGGCACCTTGATGCCTTGGTCAAGGGTGCCTTGATCCACAAGTAGGCACCTTGATCAAGGGCACCTTGATCGTCAAGTAGGTACCTTGATGCCATACATAAGGGTGCCTTGATCCACAAGTAGGCACCTTGATCAAGGGTGCCTTGATCTACAAGTAGGTGCCTTGATGTCATACATCAAGGGCACCTTGATCCACAAGTAGGTGCCTTGATGCCATACATCAAGGGTGCCTTGATCCACAAGTAGGTGCCTTGATGCCATACATCAAGGGTACCTTGATCCACAAGTAGGCACCTTGATGCCATACATCAAGGGTACCTTGATCCACAAGTAGGCACCTTGATGCCATACATCAAGGGCACCTTGATATACCAATAGGCGCCTTGATGTCATACATTTTTGAGGTGCCTTGATCCAATCGAAGCACCTATATAATTCGATGGTACAAGGGAGCGATCAAAGCCACATCATCACTTCACGTGATAAAAATTTGAAATCACCTAAAAATATTGAGGAATCATTTGGAAGGATTTCTGCACGTCCCAAGGCCAACCGAAAAAGGGGATATGCATCCTATCACGTGAACCAACCAGATCTTTGCATTTTCAGCATGGGACCTCGAGCGAACGAAGTTGCAGTATCCAAGATAAATTAATCAACCACATGGGGAATACGCCATCACCCTTATCACAGACTACCAAATCAGTATGCTCTAGAATGCATGAATGACCAATAAGGTATGTGCATAATTTTTGTTAAATACTTATATAATTTTTCATAATTAAATACTTCTCTAAAAAATAATGTCATCGCAAGAATTCGACCAATCGTATTTGCCCCCCATGTCTAATACGACGTGCCAAAAATCAATTTGGGTGGCGTATCCTATCAACCCCAATGCGAAATTAATTTTCTGGATAGGTGCCTTGATCTATAAGAAGGCACCTTCCTGCAAAAGAAGGACATCAAACCAGTTCAGAAAAAAAGGGAAGGAGCCAAGAATTCGCAATGGGGGGCAAATCAAAGAATCACGTGTAGAAGAAGAGTGAACCCAACCATGTCAAAGGAATCTATGGAGAATTTCAGGACCGGTTTGAGGCTATCGGGTGGATGAATTATTGCCTCCTAGTCAACCAAAACTAGGACCATGAAGCAACAAGGGAATTTGCTACCATTGTAAGAGGGGAGGTCGCTCAACTACATGGACTGGAAATCCCAATCACACTAGAGTTCATCTTGATTGTTACTGGTCTCCCCCTCATGGGAGAATGCACCTACAAGGAGGGCATCCCACCCCAGTGCATAGAGTAGCTTCTTAAGTAGACAAACATCAAATTTTAGTCTACAGGGCTACCAAAACAAATACTCCCAGAGCACATGCAAAAACTCTTTGAGTAGGTGGTAAGATTCTTCACCTGCACAGGCAAATACTCCCACTTGAATGTAAATCACATGTAGTTCCTAAATCATCTAGAGCATGGGAGGAAAATTAATGTCTCATTCTATCTAGTGAGTGCACTAAAGTACGAGGCTCATCGATATCAAGTAGGGGTAGTCATAACCATAGCCCACGAAAAGCTAATTACGACCCTGATTCAGTATGTTGAGGAGCACAAAGAGACCCTACTGACAGAAAGGACTGAAGATGCAAGTGCCAAGATGCAGTTGGCTATCGAAGAGCCTGACTCCACATAAAATAACATAGAGGTCGGGCAAGATTTTACTAACCCTGACCAAGCCATAGAGCACTCTTTGTAGTCTAGAAATGAATTCAATGCAAGAGCATCTATATTTGAACATATGGCTCATCGTACATAGCACATAAGCGAGATAAAACGTCTGAGGTGATTAATTTTTTCAAGTGAATAAGAAGAGGATAAAAAAGCTGGATTTGTAGCCCAAGCATTGCAAAATTTGGTTGCTAGGAGTCTGCTAGACCAACAGCCTTTAGAAGACCTATGAAGGCATCTCGGACACCATAGAAGAGGGCCAAGGGCAAAGCCAAAGTTACATTTGCAAAATCAGTTGACCAGTCCTACAAAGAGTGGGTAGAAGGTATCAAGATTTTTACTGAGCGAAAGGAGCAGTTCAAAAAACTTTGAAAAGAATGTGAGGAGGCAAAGACAACCAAAAAAGGTACCAAGAAAACTAAAAGAGGACTCGGTATTTGCATTAACCAGCTTCAGAGAAGCAATTCTGGTGGATATATAGGTCATATCAAGGACAACCCTCAAGAATGCAGAAATTCCTGGAGAGATATGGAGTATATGGGAATGAAGCTGAAGCTGCCACAATCACCGAGGAGAATGCAAGCCTTACCCCTAAAGTCGCTCATTTGTTCAAATCCAAGGTAGTAAAATGAGAGTGAGATGACTCAGATATCCCATTAGCAGAGTTACAGCCTCATCATGTCGATGTATGGCAGCAAGTAGAAGTTGCATTCTAGAAAGAAGAAACCATCATAGTTGTGTTTCCCAGTTCAAGTATCGAGCCAAGTATGACAGGGAAGCATAGCCAGCATAGTCAAAAGCCACCGCAGTAGATCAACACTCCTCAGCAAAAATGTAAACCTCAAAAAAAAGGAAAAACTAAGGCTACTAATCAAAATAAAACATAGAGGGGTTGACCAAATTGGAGACTATCAGTTTCAGGTGCCACAAGGGCGTGGCACATAATAAGCATGGGGGGATGATGAGCATAAAAAATAGTCATATTTTTGTATGAGTTTCTAACAATTTTGTGCGGCAGTATTATAAGAGTTGTATATTTTTATGAAATTATATATATATATATATATATATACTAAAATTATGTGCATTGCCTAATTTGTGTGTGAAGTGTGTTTTGTGTAGATTTTTGTTGATTTTGTCATCTTCTGCTTAGTCAAGGTCCTATGTGGACCTGGCATGTTCTGCTTCAACGATCCCAAGGTATATATGGGAAGGCACCTTGATATTCAAGAAGGCGCCTTGATCCCATGTATGGGAAGGCGCCTTGATCTACAAGAAGGCACCTTGATCCCATATATATAGGAAGTGCCTTGATATTCAAGTAGGTGCCTTGATGTCATGCATCAAGAGCGCCTTGATCTTCAAGTAGGCACCTTGATGTCATGCATCAAGGGTGCCTTGATCTTCAAGTAGGTGCCTTGATGTCATGCATCAAGGGCACCTTGATCTTCAAATAGGTGAATTTATGTCATGCATCAAGGGTGCCTTGATCTTCAAGTAGACGCCTTGATACCATAATCAATGGTTCCTTGATGTACAATAAGGTGCCTTGATCTTAAGCATCTCAACCTTACGACTAAAGGAGACCCTGTTGACTACGGTAGACCTTTGACTCCATGTCACGCAAACCATATTTGGAAAGCTACCGAACACATGAGCTATCTCAGTCAAATTGGAGAAAATGCATAACCACTTTATGAAGCAGAACATAGGCTACAAAGGAGTTGGACCAAAAAATCTACTATCCCCAAAAAAGGACAAAATTTGTTGATTATTTTTATCATGCATTTTTTACTGTAACTAAACTATCTTAGTTTAGGTTGTAGCAGGATTTTTCTTTCATAACAGCATTGTAAAAATAATATTTGTGTGTATTATATAAACACACAGACTTCTCTGAAATATATATAGCGTTTTTATAAGAGATTACCATTGATTATTTCTATACTGCAACTTTATCAATAATAGTTTCACTCGAGAGTTCTCTTCATTCACGTTTAGTCTTTGTAAATTAGCTGGGTGAAAGCTGCTGGAGCTTGGGCCCACTCCAAGCTAGTATTACTCCCCTTATTTTTTTTGATTTCTAGATTAAATAATTTATTTTCAGTGTGTCGTATTCTTATTTGTGCAAGTGTGTTTTTATTGCTTTCCTTTATTTTTCAGCACAGTGTGGTGTGATTTATTTTTCTGTAATTTTATTACACAAATTTAATTGGTGTGGATGAATTAATGTTATTTTACAAACACTCCCCCAATGATAGGCTTAGTGGACTCATATCAAATGGTGTTGTAATTAGTCTTGAATGTGGCACTTCACAAGCTTACGAGTTCCCTGGTTTGACAAATTAAATGAACGGGTTGTGACATAAATAGGACCATATTTAACCAATATTTTTGATCCCAACAATGAAAATGGTATAATGGAATATTAGGGGTATGAATAAGCCCTCTAAAAAAAAGTTATCAAGGAATTAATTTTTTATAGTCTTGAGTTTATTTAATATAAGAAATAAAATTATGTGGTGATGAATGTAAGGATGCATTTTAAAAGTTTATAAGATGGGGGATTGTTTGGAAGGTTCTTCTAGAGGAGCTTTTGGAGGTATTGCAACAATATGAGACAAACACAAAGTGGGTGGACAATTGCTAGAAGCAAAATAATTGTGTTGTTGGTCTATTTTGTAGAAAATATGAAAACATCAATATATGATCCAACTATATTTACTCCTCATGAAATATGTTGGAAGGACCTCAGTATTTTTTTATTATGATCTATGGATTCTTGGGGAAATTTCAACATAGTTCTATATCCTTTACAAAATAAGAGTGGTTCTCCTAAATGGTCTAAATTAATGCAAGATTTTACTTCATTTGTCAATTTAAATGGCCTTTGGGATGCTTTATATTCTAGTTTTCAATATACATAGGATAATAGATACTTTGGGAAAACTCATATAGTAGAAAAATTGGATAGATTTTTTTTATCCAACATATGGTTGCAAATAAAGTATACAATATCTTTGGACAATTTATTATTAGTAGGATCATATCATAAACTCATTATCTTGAGATGTGATTTATAAAATAATGGTCAACCAAATATATTTTGATTTTATTCTATGTGGATCCAAGACCCTAATTTCTACTAGATGGTTATGTTATTATGGGGTGAAGCAAATTTTAAAGGATGATGTATCTACAAGTTTGTTCAAACAATAAAATATTTAAATGGGCAAACGAAGATTCAGAATAATAAATCTTTTAGTAACATACTTAATGAAAAGGAGGAAATTGTATCCTACCTAAAATTTTTACAAGAGATTATAGAAATCAATGAAATGAATCAAAATTATTATGTGTAAGAAAAATAATTACTTTCTAATTATTATAATATATTGAAAAAAGATTCATATTGGTTCTAAAAATATAAGGAGAGATGGCTCAAGTAAGGAGATATAAATACCAATATTTTATGCTACACACAAAATAGATTTTTCTTTTCATTGTATCAAGAATATTTCAACTCTAAATATAAGAAATATTGATAAAGAAGAAGATATGAGAAAGGAAGCAATTAATTACTTCAAATATGTTTTGTTAAATGTTAGGAAAAATAAGGAGACTCAAGGTAAGATTTTATAAAATATTCCATCAACTATCACGTAAAGATAAAATTAAAGCTTCATGAAGAAGATATGTATGAACAAGATATGAGGTAAGTTTCTCTTTCCATCCTAAGAAGGCACCTAGCCTTGATGGATTCCTATAACTTTCTTCCAAAATGTTAGTTGTAGTTGAAGAGACCCATAAAAGAAAGGCTACAATAAGTGATATTAATGCCACCTTTATTATATTGATTTACAAGAAAGGTAGGACACAATACTTTGAAAATTTTTATTAAATAAGCATTTGTAATATAATTTATAAGATCATTTGAAAAATTATGGCAAATAGGTTGAAAAAAATTCTACACTATGTTATATCAAATGAATAATTTGGTTTTGTTCATGGTTAAAACAAAAATCTCGATGGTGTGGTCATTACATAGGAGGCCATATATTCTCTTCATTCTATGAAAAATCCAAGTATGGTTATGAAATAAGATATGAACATAGCATATAATAGGGTTTGTTAATATTTTCTACATGAATTAGATGTTGTAGATCTCCAAAATACTCTATTATAATCAATGGATCCCCCTCCTACATACTTTGATTCATTCCATGGATTTTTTCAAGGTGATCCACTATCTCCTTATCTGTCTATTATCCTTTTGGAGGTATTCAATATAGTTTTCTACAAGGAAAAAATGGAAGGAAAATTTAAAAGTATGTAGATTGCAACAAATGGTCCCTCTTAATCTCATCTCCAATGTGATGAGAT
Organism: Wollemia nobilis; assembly: GCA_028583015.1. Lineage (NCBI taxonomy): Eukaryota > Viridiplantae > Streptophyta > Pinopsida > Araucariales > Araucariaceae > Wollemia > Wollemia nobilis. Next base: position 3,469,184 of record JAQPPZ010002395.1, on the reverse strand, counting down.
TAAATCATTATTATCATGCTATGAGAAGATATTTGGATAGTCGATTAATACAACAAAATCTACAATATTTTTAATTAACACCACCCTATATTTTTAGTGGATTATTTTGGATATTTTAGAATTTAAAATTGAACATTTTTCATCAACATATTTTGCTATTCCTTTATCTCATAAAGAAAAGAATAAAAATATTTGGGGCTCAAATTTGAATAGAATAAAGTCTTGTTTAGAAAGTTAAAAATGTAAGTTCTTAACCATCGTTGGAAGGCTACAACACTACATTATAATCCATCCCTATCTATATGATATCACTATCAAGATTAACAATATGTATAACATTCTATTTTGATAAAATTCAAAGAGATTTTATTTGGAAAGGATGTGAAGAAAAACTTAGGTTTCTTCTTTGTAGGTGGGATAAGGTTTGCAAAGAAAATAATATTGGAAAGAAAGACTTGCATATTGCAAACTTGTGAATTTGGCATTAGGGACAATATTTGATTGGAGATTTTTCAAAGATCAAGGAAATAGTTTGGAAAAAATATTACTTCAAAAATATAAAAGTTATCTTCATATAATAAAATTATTCAAGGAAGTTCATATCAAATAGTTTGCAATTGATCAAGAAACATATTAGAAAGCTCTTCATTTTTGTCTTTGAGAAAGCTCTCTCTAATGAAAATGTTATCATGGAGTTGATTACAAAACATAACACTTTAGGGCATTAAAAGGAATATATTTGATAAAAAAAGGAAATGAAGAATATCTTTGATAAAAGAACAAAGTTGGATTTGTTAAAATTGATCTCATAGTAAATGTAATATTTTGGTATTTTGATAGGAGTGGCCCTAGTAAAAGTTGCATACAACTTATTAAAAATATATAGCAATAAACTAAAATTCTAAAAAGTCAGAGTTTACTAAAAATTACTTATCCACTTATTAAGATCAAATTTTAAATGAGTGTAGACTATTTATTATTTCCATTATAGTAAATATCTCATCCATATTGTAAATGGAGATTAAAAGTTTGAATCCAAAAAGATTTAGGGTTATATACCATACTTTGGTATAGGTGGATAAACATTTGGATAACAACATCATACAGATGGTCTATGGCCTCGTGGATATTAAAACCTATTTTGCTTTACTTTATAACCTAACCACATTATTGTGGAATTTTAACAAGAGTAAGAAGAAATTTTAAAGTGTTCTTTGGAACTCTAAAAAGGAGATCCAAATTATCACTTTGATGTTTTACCAAGTAAGTCATAAATTATTAATTTTAATGGTAAAGACTTTGGAACTCTAAAGACAAAGTCCAAGGTTCAAATCTAGGAGTTAGGGTTGTATAACAGACTTTGGTAATTGAAGTATGGTTGGATAACCACCTATTGGATAAACAACATCCTCCATCACTATCATTCCAAATAATATGTTCTCTTTAACGACAAAATCTACTTTACCTTTACATAAAATAAAATAATACTTAATAATTAATTAATAATAAATAGAACTAAATATTTCTCTTATGTTGTCGTGCTTTTAAAGTATTTCCTTAAAATCAACCACAAGAAAGTTATTTTTATATATTATTTATATGAATGGACAAGTTAATGGGCACATTAGATTGTTGGTGTAATAATGGCAATTTTATCGTGAGATGGTGAAAAATGCTTAAACTGAATGTGAAAGAAGATCGATCCTATCGTGTTTATCTCATATACACAATATTATAAGGCAAGTAGATGTTTTCTTTCATCATTTTAATTTTTTTATTATATATTGAGTTTGCTCTTTCATTAATACTTATCAAATGAATAAGGGACAATTACTAGTATTTATATTAAATAACAATTAATGAATTTTATAAGTATAATAATTAATCAGAATTATAACTTAATATAAATAAAGTTTCTAAACATTACTAAAATTAAACTATTGTGTTGAAATATATATTTCTATATAATATTTGATATATGTTTTTTTTAAATATAAATAAATAAATTTTAAAAAATATAGAGTTGTGAATAAAAAATTCTTGTTCACAGAGACAAGTATAATAAACCATAATATTTTGTTCGATAAGAATAGTATGGTGGTTAGGGTTTTAGCTTTTCTTTGCAAAGTTTAAGGTTCAAACCACAATGTACTTAGAAGGAGATAGGTTGGATGGTAACGGCCCAGTTGGTTGGCCTAGAGGGGTTGAGGTTCAAACCACGATGTACCTAAGGAGATAGGTTGGATGGTAACGGCTCCAATTGGCTGGCCTAGAGGGTTGGGGTCCTATTGACTTTGTCTAACCCAATGGGATAAGGGGGTTCATAATGGCAACACGCACCCAATGGTTTTAGTGAATCCCCTGTGTACTAATAAATAAATAAACTATATTATCTTAAAAATTTATTATGACAACATTACATATCATATAGGGTTTATAGTGGCAGCATTCAATAGTGTTAAGAATCTCCTATGTATTAAAAAATTAAAAATAAATCATAATATCTTAAAAAATTATTATGACAACATAATGTATCATCTAACAATATTAAAAGTTAAATATCTAATATAAAAACTTATATTTTTAGTCACTTACTTACATGTATACCATTAAATATATTATTTTCAAATAGTACATAAAATACATATTATTTTTAAAATAATTAATTATTCTTTGTTAAAAATTATCATTGGTTAAGTTCAACTAGTTCAACAAGGTTCAAATCTTACCAACCAACACATAGATAATATCCAAGTTTTGTTGTAATATCACTATGTGATGATGTAATACGAGTGAGGCTCGTTTCAATCCCACGTAATCAATTGAAAAAAATACATATCATTGGTTTATCAAGTGGTATTAGCTCAACCGGTTAGATTCCTCAACATTTAAGGATGTTCAGGAATATCATTATATAGTAATGACGTAATGATGTAATACGACTGGGACCCATTTCAATCTTATATAATCAATTTAATATATTGGTTTACTTTTCTTAAAATATAGATTTTACTATACCTTAGACAAAATTGTTTCAATCCCATATAACCAATTTTGAAAATATATTTATCGTTGGTTTTTTATTCTTAAAATATACATCTTACTATACTTTATACAAAACATTTTTTTTTTTTGCATAGGAAAATTGGTAACACCTTTGATATGGGGTTCAAACTTGGATTCTGCCACTATAAACCCCCTATTGAGTAAGACAAACCCTCAACCCTCTACATAATCGAGTCTGGGCAACCAACTGGTAAGCACTCAGTCGCTACCAACCGACCTATTCCCTTATGAATAAGTTGTGGTTTAAACCTAGATCTCTTTGGATTCAAACTCGGACACTGCCACTATAAACCTTAACCCGTTGGATAAGACAAAATCAACGGAATCCCGACCCTTTAGAAAATCAAGTCGACTAACAAGCACTCGACCACTACCAACAAATCTATCCCCTTCTAAATACATCCTTAACCACTGCTTTATTCTAACAAAACATAAATTTTGATCTAACTTTATAATTCATTCACAAGACTTTTTTTTTTTTTTTGGTTACATAGGAGAGTTGGTTACAACCACTATTTTTAGTAACCGATCAGTGCAGGGTTCAAACCACAGGGACTGCATCGACCAAATCTATCCATCTTGTTTTTTTTTTTGAAAAAATTGAAAAACTTGTATTAAAACATTGATCAGTTACAATTGGGATAAGATACATCCCAGTCGAAAACAATGAAAGCACATGATTACAAGAGAAGAGGAAGATTTGCACTTGGATCCAAATCTCTTGAACCAATACCAAGCTAGCTGAGAGAGTTGATAGGTCAGTTACAACAACTTATCGCGAAAACACGCAGCAAACACCAACTTCACCTCTGTCCGCGAAAAAGCTACAAGTCGCGAAATCGCGACACAAGACACCTCTGACCGCAAAAAAATTCAACCTGGCACGAAATCGTGACATGTCACGAAATCGCGACAAAAATCCAGCAGCAGCCACAACGACGCAACACGTCGCGAAATCACGACAACTTTCCTCCAGCGGCCGCGACGGCGTAACATGTCGCGAAATCGCGACAACTTTCCTCCCTTGGCCGCGACGGCGCAACATGTCACGAAATCGCGACAATTTTCCATCCTTGGCCGTGACGGCGCAACATGTCGCGAAATCGCGACAACTTCCCCACGGCGGCAGCGACGGCGCAACATGTCGCGAAATCGCGACAGTTTTCCTCCAATGGCCGCGATGGCGCAACATGTCACGAAATCATGACAAAAATCATACTTAACTTTTTCATTGATCATTTGTCTTAAGGATCTTTCAATGACAACTTCCCCTCGACGACAGCGATGGCGCAACATGTCATGATATCGCAACAACTTTCCCACATCGGCCACAACATCGCAACATGTTGCGATATCACGACAACTTTCCCTCGGTGACAGTGACGGTGCAACATGTCGCGATATCGCGACCACTTTCCTCCCTTGGCAGCGATGGCGCAACATGTCGCGATATCGTGACAGTTTTCCTCCAATGGCCGTGATGGCGCAACAGGTCGCGAAATCGTGACAAAAATTATACTTAGCTTTTTCATTGATCATTTGTCTTAAGGATCTTTCAACGACAACTTCCCCTCGGCGGCAGCGACGGCGCAACATGTCGCGATATCGCGACAACTTTCCCACATCGGCCGCAACAGCGCAACATGTCGCGATATCGCGACAACTTTCCCTCGGCGGCAACGACGGTGCAACATGTCGCGATATCGCGACCACTTTCCTCCCTTGGTAGCGACGGCGCAACATGTCGCGATATCGCGATAGTTTTCCTCCAATGGCCGCGATGGCGCAACAGGTTGCAAAATCGTGACAAAAATTATACTTAGCTTTTTCATTGATCATTTGTCTTAAGGATCTTTCAACGACAACTTCCCCTCGACGGCAGCGACGGTGCAACATGTCGCGAAATCGTGACAACTTTCCCACATCGGCCGCAATAGCGCAACATGTCACGATATCATGACAACTTTCCCTCGGCGGCAGCGACGGTGCAACATGTCGCGATATCGTGACCACTTTCCTCCCTTGGCAGCGATGGCGCAACATGTCGCGATATCGTGACAGTTTTCCTCCAATGGCTGCGATGGCGCAACAGGTCGCGAAATCGCGACAAAAATCATACTTAGCTTTTTCATTGATCATTTGTCTTAAGGATCTTTCAACGACAACTTCCCCTCGACGACAGTGATGGCGCAACATGTCGCGATATCGCGACAACTTTCTCACATCGGTCGCAACAGCGCAACATGTCGCGATATCGCGACAACTTTCCCTCGGCGGCAGCGACGGTGCAACATGTCGCGATATCGCGACAACATTTCTCCAGCTTTTCGCCAATGGCCGCGATGGCGCAATAGGTCGCGAAATCGCGACAAAAACCATACTTAGCTTTTTCATTGATCATTGTCTCAAGGATCTTTCAAGGCCCTGCCTAATCACCTCATCTGCAATAGGCATGTCACTGTGCAGCTGCACCCCTACCTCTTTTGCAGCACCCATCTTAGCCAGGAAATCGGTCGCTTTGTTGAAATCTCTGCTCACATATACGGGAATCACATCATCTAATTCCCTCCATAATTTCTTGATTTGAGAGACCAGAATCCTCAACCTCCAAGCGTTCAATGAAAAGTTCCTCATGCAGTCTAGAGCTCCAACCAGAATTTGAGAATCAGATTCAAGAATTATCCTCCTGTGACCCTGAGTAACTGCCCAAATAGAGGCAGATTTGATAGCAATGGCTTATGCTTCATTATTTGTGGCTCTACCCAAACCCTGCAATTCCCAATAAAGCACTGATCCCTCATGATTTCGGCAGACCACGCCAATACCGGCTCTACCCGGATTGCCCTTTGCAGCTCCATCAGTATTGATTTTAATCCAGCCTTTTGGGGGTGATTTCCAACTGATTTTGTTCTGTCCCTCTCTCTGGTCAACTCCCTCTGCCATTGGCCCAGGAACAACCTGAGTTTCCTCTTTAGCGTAGACGGCAACAGTTTCGGTGACTTTGCTCCAGATGACCTGCCAAACTCCATCTAACGAGGAAAAGGTTTCTCGAAAAATTCTAGTGTTTCTCTCCAACCACACTTGCCACCAAATGAAGTTTAAACCAAGCTCCCACCCAATTTGAAGAGCTTTGGATGTAAATCTACCCCGCTTCCATCTTTTCCAAATATTAGTCTTTTCCAAATATTAGTCCGATTCATGTCACCATGAACCTGGATTTTATAATGAGAGAACCAGCGCTTCCAAATCTGATGCGTGAAAGGGCACTCAAACATCAGGTGATCAGTTGTTTCTTCGTTCTTATGGCATAAAACACATTGAGAAGGGCCGATGATTCCTCTACATCTGAGATTGTCAAAAGTGAGAATACCATTGTGCATAAGCTGCCAAGCAAAAAAGTTTACTTTCGGCCAGCCCTTAGAGTGCCAAATCTTTCGCCAATCCTCAACCGAAAAGAAATGGGGGGGAGGGTCTGGGAGGATCTTGTCATACCCGTCCTTCACTGTATAAACACCAAGGCTCCCATAGCCCCAAGCTAATTCATCCTCCTCGTCTCTCCCTGTGAGAAACCTTTCTGTCAAGATTTTGGATAAGATGGGTGCCAACTCCGGGGGGATAGGAATTGGCCACTCCTCCAACCTCTTAAACTTCTTAAACCTATACTCCCCCAGCTGAGAAGTGTTGAAATAACTTTCAATATGGACCCAACCCATGATTTCTATGGCAGATTTTATTGGAAGTAACTCGGGGAACTCAACAATGATGGGTGGATACTGATCCCAAGAATCAGTCCAGAAACGGGCCTTCTCCCCTCTCCCCACTTTCCAAAATAGTTGATCTTTAATAACCTGAGATCCTAGCTTGAGAGCCTGCCACACTAAGGATCCAGTACCACCCAGAGGGAAACGGCCCACCTCATTGGGGTTAACTTGACCCAAATATTTACTCGTGAGAATTCTATTGAATAAGGAAGTTGGTTGGGAAATCCACCTCCAGTACAACTTTCCAGCCAAGGCTTGATTATTTAACTTGGATCCTCTCAGTCCCAGTCCACCTTTTACCTTAGGCTGAGTGACTTTATCCCAACCCACTAAGGCCCACTTTCTTTTTCTGTTAGCTCCTTCCCACAAAAACTTCCTAGCCATCCTGTCCAACTCTTTCCAAATTGTAAGCGGGGCAGCCAGGATAGAAAATTTGTAGATTGGCATGGCTTGAATGATAGACTGTAAGAACGTTAATCTGCCACCATAACTTAACCACTTGTGAGACCAGTGATTAATTCTGTCCTTGATACACTCCAAGCATATTCCTCCAAGTGTCTAATTTCAGCCTCTTGAAGTGCAAGGGGATACCCAAGTAAACCACGGGGAGAGAAGTCCTAGTGAATCCCAAGATTTCTAAAATTTTGTTCTGAAGCCTATGCTCCAGATTAAAAAAGACCACTTTGGATTTCTTGTCATTAATGACCTGTTGAGTAGCCCTGAGATAGACATTAAGAGTATCTCTAATCGTTCTAGCTTCCCTGATGCTGGCTACTCCCATCAAACCAGTGTCATCCACAAACTGCAGGTGCGATACAACTTCATCCCCCACCCTAATACCCATTAATCTGCCTTGTTGTCTTCTCCTCGTTAAAAGTCTGCCAAGACCTTCAGCCAGAATGAGAAAAAGATAAGGGGAATAGGGATCCCCCTGGCGTAGACCCCAAGAAGCTCCAAAAGGTTGCGAAGGAAGGCCCTTGATAAGCACAGAGTAAGTCGGAGAAGAGACACAGCTCATAATCCACTCAATCCAGCCCTGAGAGAAGCCGAAGGCTGCCATCATTTTAGCCAGGAGGCTCCATTCAACCCTATCATAAGCCTTTGACATATCCAATTTAATGAACATCCCTTTATTACCAGAAGTGTGCATTGAATGGATTGCTTTCTGGGCCACAACCACCCCATCCAGAATCTGTCGTCCTTCAACAAAGCCTCCTTGCTCAGAGGAGATAATGTTGTGAAGAAGAGGTTTTAGGCGCTCAACCATTACCTTTGTGAGTATTTTGTATACCACATTACATAAGGCAATAGGCCTATAATCTGAAATATGAACCCCCTCCTCCCCTTTTGGAATCAAGGTAATGAACGTGTGGTTTATAGCTTTAAGCATTCTCTTATTTTCTCTGGATTCTTCAACAACGACCCTTACATCTTCCCCTAAGCGGTCCCGAAAGCTCTGAAAGAACTCAATTGGGAAGCCATCCGGACCAGGGAGTTTTACCAGTGCTCATTCCAAAGACCACGGTTTTCAATTCATCCCTATCAATGGGTTTAAGGAGGGCCTGATTTTCATCCTCCGAAATAATAGCAGGTATGACAGAAATAACTTCATTTTGGGCCTCTACATCTTGAACCACACTTTCCTTAAAAAGCTTTGAAAAATAATCCATAGCATGGGAGTGAATACCGGAAGAGTATCAAAGGAATGACCGTTCTCATCTTGAAGGGCCTCCATCTTATTCATCTGTCTTCGAGCACAAGCAGTCCGATGAAAGAATTTTGTATTTCTATCCCCTTCTAATAACCAGGAAGTTCTTGCTCTCTGTTTCCAATAGATCTCCTCCTGGTTGTCAATGTCCTCAACCGTAGAACGCAAGGCATCATCCTCAACTTTGAGCTGATCAGTTATTACTCCTTCTCTAAACTATTTTTGGACCTCATCCCAGCGAGCCACCAATGGAGCTCTTTGGGTCTGGAAGTCAGATTTATTAGAACGCCTCCAATACTTCAACCGAGATTTGACATATTGAAGTTGTTTGTGGATTCTAAACATAGCTCTCCCATAAGTTGGGCGACCCTCTTCCCACCACTGTGGAATCTTCTCCCGAAGTTCTTCTTTTTGAGGCCAGAAATTATCAAATCTGAACGGTTTGTGATGGATCCCCATCCTAGTCCCATTTTCCAATAGAATAGGACAGGTGATCAGAAACAGGGGCTCGCCAAAATCTGAAAATTGATATTCCATTTTACAAACACCTCCTCTGAAAGCAAAAAGCGATCAAGCTTCACCTTCCTACTATGGGGCTCCCGCCTTTTATTAGTCCAAGTGAAGTTATTGCCAGGACACTTAATGTCCACTAAGTGCAAAGCCTGGACTTGAGCAATCATGAACCGGTCCCCTGGATCCAAAAGAGGTGATCCCCCTTCCTGGTCTCTAGAAGATAATTTAGCGTTAAAGTCCCCCGCTATAATCCAGTCTATATCTTCCCTTGATGCTCGCATGTCATGCACAACCTTCCACTGTCGTCGCTGACCCTCTAGAGTTTGAGAACCATAAAAGTTAGTGACAAGAATGAATTCTGCAGAGACATTATTCCTAAACAGGGAAGTGAGAACACCCCTCCAGGCAAGGTGTTCTATTGCAGACCATTCCAGAGAGTTCCACAGAGTAACAATCCCCCCTAAGGCACCTTGGGCAGCCACATCCATATGACCAGCACCCCTCCAAATTCTATGGACTGTTTTAGACATAAGATCCAAAGACATCTTGGTCTCTTGTAAAAGCAAAAAATCAGTATTGCTATGCTCTAATAATATTTGAACAGCAGATTGATGGGTTCTGCTGTTTAAACCCCTCACATTCCAAGATTGTATAATCATGGGTTACCACGGGAGCAGTAAGAGTCAATTGTCCTCACCAATCCTCCCATGATCAATTTGTCTCCCTGGGCAGCTAGCAGCTCCTTATTGGATCTTCTTCCAGCTCCCTGAGAATTACTATTTTTGGATCTTTTTTCTATCTGGGTTATCCCCAAAGATGGCCTTTCCCTGTTTTTCTCTGCCATCCCCATGCGAACATCCTGAGAAACTGTCTGCTCCTGGGTATGGACTACTAAGGCACCAGAACACACTGGCTGTGATACCTCAGAGGGATCAACTATCTGCTGAATGATAGGAGAAGATGAGAGGGGGATTTGCCCAGGAACAACGAGAGGATTCTCTCGAAACCCTCCAAGCCCTCCATAGAGTGATCCTCATCATCAACCAATGACTTAAAAATCTCATACCTATTAGCAGGCCTGAGATGAGATTGCTCCTTTCCCTTCTCTTTCTTTGTCCGTCTTTTTCTTCTGGGCTGTTCAAAACCCTCTCTCTGAACTTCTTGGCCCTGACTGGTGCTAATAGGATCTTTATTGGGTGTAGCCTTATCCTCTTTAGGCGAGTTTGGCACTCCTGAGGAGGCCTCCATATTGGCATTCATATTAAGAGGGAAAAAACGGGCCAAATGTCCATGCTTGTGGCAAACCCGACATCTAAAGGGTAGGGCCTCATAGTCCAACTGTTGAATCCAGAAAAGACCTGCCAGTTCAATTTCCAACTCTGCCGGCAACAACTGGCTCAGATTCATCTCCACACATATGCGAGCATACACCACCATGCTCCCTTCAATAGTGTCTCTGGCAACACCCAGATGTCTACCAATCGAATTGCCAATCATTGCCAGTACCTGCTCACCCCAGAATTCCATTGGAAGAGCATATAATCGAATCCACACTGGGACAGCAGTAGGTTCAACACGAGGATCGAAACCTACCCTCCAGGGTTGAACAAAAAGCCCTGTCGGGCCATGGTTTTTCCTCTCCGACTCAAAAGCCTTATTTCTATCGACCAGAGTCGAGAAGCTAACAATAAAATAACCATTACTAATAAACCACAATGAAAACTCACCGTGGGGCTCCCAGTTCTGGCGAATCCAAGAATACAGAAAGCTCAGGGAAGGGCGAATACCCATGAACTTGCAGATTAAATCATGTCTAGCTCTATAGAGGACAGACTCCTCCACCATGCTGGGATCAATGACGATTTTTGGCCTGGAATCGGCTTGCGGTAAACAACCATTCACACGCCGTGCTGAAGACCTATTCCCAGCAGTCGTGAAGAGCTTTCTATATGCCATCTTTTGGGCTTCGGCATTCTTCGGAGGAGAATCTTCTTTAAACAAATCAGCATAAGAGCTAGTACTTCCTGGAGGAGTCCCCATTGGACCCTCCTGGGGCACCGATCGAACCTTCAGAACCACCGTACCCCAAAGACACCTCTGCAAGCCAGCAGAAGCCAAAAATTTTTCGAAAAACCAAAAACCCTAGTTCAGATTCAAAAATCGCCAGAGCTCATTTTCCCGCTCCTAACCGTTTTTTTTCAGAGCCTAGTCTCATCTATCCATCTTGTTATTGTTGACCTAGTGTGAGATGGGGACCACCGATCGCTCAAGTTTCGTACCGTCATCGTCGGTCTAACACACACTCAGAGGATTCAGAACATACTACTACCTTTGCAAACTGGCACCACCAAGGTTTGAACCTAGGTCTCTTCACATCCAAACTAACACTTATCAATCCACTAACCCTTAAAACTCACCATGTATAGGGAATGAAAGTAAAGTTAAATTACCTAATGAATGCCTTTAAAAGCAAATTAAGAATTAAAAAGTTGCATTGCAAGATGGGCCCCTAACACCTCTTTGTATTATTATAATTATGTCAAGTACGGTTAATGCATTATTAAGCTTGCTTACACATGTAAGCAGATCAATTTTCTTGACCGACATGAGGACTGTAAAAGAGGAAGAATAAAAAAAAATCCATACCCCCTCGGTCACGTGGAAGAATCCTCAAAGCTTTCCCTACATAATCAAAAAAGCAGAGAATAGTTGTCCCTATGTTTAATAAGATATAAACCCTGTCACATCTACACGTTTAATACATTTATTATAACTTTAAAGTGAATAACTTTAAACTCACTTTGTTATTAGGGATCTCAAATGGTTAAGATTGGACCTTTCGTTGGGACTTAGTAAAGTAAAGACAGTTTACTACTTTGTTCCAAATAAAACTTATCTTTAAGATTTGAACTGATCTTTTCTTGGTAAATCCTAAAACTTACCAATCCACCCAAGAACAATCTATTGCTTTTACTCAAACAAAAAACTAACTTCCATTTAAACTGATCTTCTCTTAATAAACGCTAAAACTTAGCCATCTACCTAACCTTTAGAACTTACTTTAATACATTTCAATACATCATCTTGACCATATTTGACGTCTAAAACCACCTAACAATGTTTTGTGAAAGGTCCCAGCTTCCATTAAAGGCGGCTGAGAATTCAAAGGCAAGCAGAGGGTGCCGTCTACTTAACGCCAACGTACATAAATCATCAAGGGATGAAAATTCATGTTATAAAGACGTTTTGAATTTGTCATAAGGTGTGACTACAAAAATTTGGGTAAATTCGTTGTGCATTCATACCTAGGTACGAATTTGTACGTGGAATAAATGGCAGATTAGACAGGCATAGCATTCAATTTCCAATTACGGAAAATTTTCTAGGGGTGGGACCCCCGACATGGGAATAGAGAGCTACCGTGTCCGACCAAGGGGCAGAAACGGGGACAAAACTATGACTGGCAATGGTTCTCTGTGACACGTCGCTATCTGACCGTGCAAGGATTAGATATTTCTGGCTATATTTACCTACAAGACCCAATGATATTGACGTGTCATCGTCACGCTGGACCCGCACAGTCCCCTCGTTTCACACCGGAAAACGACATTTCAAGGGCTGACAGTTTCCGTTCATTTTCAAAGTTTTCTCGTGGCTTTACACGTGGTTTACAACGGAAGGGGGTGCCAGATTGATCTCTTGAGAATTCTTTGGGGTTACACGTGGCAGTTATGATGTGTCAGCATTTGTAAGCAATTATGAGAATTTATAAATAGCACATAAAATCAATCACTAAATAGATAATGGTTAAGTTTGTTCTCCAAATTTGTATATTCATTGAATGTGAGGAACGTGATGATCTATTCGCATTCAAAATGAGTAGTTGTGATAAAAGTATCTCAAACAACATTAAATAAATATATATTCTTGTCAACGTATTTTGAAATTCAAATTCAGTCATCTGGAATATACACATATAAACCTAAAAGTATGAATAGAGCTTACGTGTAAAGGCATCATTAAATCTCTTTAGTAAATAACTTTATTTTTACCCATTTAAGAAATGTACTATAGCAACCTCAAAGGCAGCCTATAAAAGTATGAATAGAGCTTACGTGTAAAGGCATCATTAAAATCTCTTTAGTAAATAACTTTATTTTTATCCATTTAAGAAATGTACTATAGCAACCTCAAAGGCAGCCTATTTGCAAAGGTAGTAGTTTGATGTGAATCCTTTGAGTACGCACACAAATCCTAAGTGATAGATGATCCCCTTCACATTGGGTCAACAATAACGAGGTGGAATAGATTCCCTTCACATCGGGTCAACAATAACAAGGTGGAATAGGTTTGGTGGGAGCAACCCATGAACCCTGTGCTTGTCATTTACTAAAAAAAAAAATAGTTTGATTGTGACCAACTCTCCTATGTAACCAAAAATAAAAATAAATTAAATAATTAAAAAAATGTACTATATCAATCAATTCAAGAGGATATCCTTTAATGTGAACATCAAGTTGTTATAGAAAAGTGGTAGCTTTAGAATAATAATTTCAACATCCTTATCTATCAAGAAGCATAAAAGGTTGAAGACTTAAAAAGGTACTTATGGATCTATATGAGTGCGAGTGCGATGTCTAGTCATTATCTTAAAAAAATTGTAATTTTGAAAGGTTGTAAATAAGTGGAATCAATCAATTAATACCTTCTAATTTTTTCTAACTTAAGAATGAGAACAATTTACTCTACAAAGGTTATTTTGTTTCAAGAAAAATCTGCTAGTAAGATGAAGTAATTGACTTATATGAATGAACCACTAAGGGAACATTGGTGAAGCACTAGCAGACTAGAGCAATTCACTTACCTCCTAGAGTAAATTGCTTGTAGACTAGAAAAGGGGTAAAAACACAAACACAAATCTTGAGGAAGACCTTTGGAAAGCAACATTTTGGAATGTAGAGGTGTCATAACTCATTTTGGAAGCCGTATAAGCTTTTTAAAGGCATAATTAAAGGCATGCAACATTTGAAGGTGCATTATTTTGTTAGAGATGCTCTCAAATTTTTATTTTTACTAAGAGTGATAGTTTCTCACCCTAGGTAATTCAGGAGTAGACTTTCCCTATGAATAGGATCTATGGACTCCATATTAAGCCCTTAAGAATTCAAAGCTACACTTTGTGACACCCACATTATGCTCTTGTAACTCATGAGAATGGTGAGAAATTGATAAGACTTTTACACTACATTAGTGGTTTGTAGATTATAAAATGCATGGTGATTATGGCACAACCCTTTTTTCCATCTTGTCATTCCTTTCACAATTTCAATTCATCTTAATGGGAATGCACTATTGTTATTCAAATTTCTCGTGTTAATTGATCACACTCTCCTTGCTATGGCTTCGGTTATATTTACTTTTGATCCCTTGCACCCTAAAACTTCATAATGTACTTTCATGCATTTTAATTTATGTATTTAATTTTTCAGTTTTAATTTTCCATACTTAATTTCATTCAATTAGATTATAATAGTTTATACTTTAGCAAGGATAGTGGGGATCCAACTTGAATCTAGAGGTTGAAAGAGGTTAAACCCTTCCATCCAACTTTGTTGAAACTGGAATTGTTGGCATATAAGAAATCATACATTTTTATAATTCAACATACGTTTCTAATGCACTCATTAGGACCTTAGTCCTTCAATTCGTCATTTGGCAAAATTTCTTGATTTTGGTACTAAACTTTCACCCTGCCATAGGTGGGAAGCACTAGTTTGATTTTAAAGGAATTTTTTCCAAGTCCCCATTTGGGTGGCAATTTTTCTCCATTTGTGGCCAATTACTTGAAAATCATCAAAAGGATCCTAAGTCTAATTTTGGGAGTGATTTGCTCCACAAAGCTAGCAATTCACTTTGAATTTACAAAAATTGTATAAGTTAAATCTAAAGTACTTTGTTGGGACTTAGGGACATGATTTATCAAGCCCAATCCCAAATTGACCTTGAACTTTATATTTTTTTATTATTTTTGTTTAATTTTTTGTAGGTGCTTTGCGAATGGCAACTTTGTTATGAACTTGAGAATCATAACATTTTGGTGAAGGAAGCAAGTGAAGTGGCATCAAAATAACAAATTCTCTCATTTTTTACTCCGATTTTAAATCTTTCATAAACATAAGGTATTTGTGATAAATTTTACCAAAGTTTATTCCAACTATTGATTTTATTCATGCATCTGGCAATTCACTCTAAAATAGTAAAATTTCTCCAAGTAGAACTCAAGTTGTGATTCACCCACATTTTGAGGAGCAATTTGCATAGAAAGACAAAACAATTCCTAACTCCTCAAAGGATAGTAATTTGCCTTAGAATTGAAGTGATTTACTTGGCCCTTGTCAATTTCTTCAAGTTTAACTTTGTAGGCAATTTGCTCAAGTCTGCTAGTAATTCACTCTAGTTATCTAGTGCTTCACTCTTAGATCAACCTTTTGTAAAATTTCATATTTTGATCCTAAAATTCTATTTTTGTAGATACATATGCATGTGAGACCAAGCTTATGAATTAATAATTAAAAGCATAATGTTTGGGTAAAGATATTCGATTAGAAAAATTAATTATATATTAACAGTGGAATGAAAGCAAAAAAGGAAGAATAAATCACTGTGTGGGTGCATTATGACAATGAGATTGAGGAAATTTATCTCTAATCCCACCTTGTCAAAAAGAAAAATTTTTAATGGTCAATCAACTAAGTCAAAATCCTACATCCTAAGAAATTGCCTTCTAGTATAATTATTCGTCTACTCTAGCAAAAAAAACTTTGGAAAGTATGAGTCCTACTATGACACATATTAATCCCTTTTATACAATAACATTTGATATAAAAATTTTTGCAAATAATCCACCCTTTGCATCCTTTCATAATCCAAATAATGTTGATTAACCTCTAGTGTTTAATGCTTAGATTACCCCTCCTACTAGCAGAGCTTCATCTCAAATTACACCTTGATCTAGCATGTCTAACACAACAAACCCTTCATCTAAAAAGTCTATGCTACCAAATGCAAGTTCTACAAGACAAAATTTATTCCTAATAAAAAATAAAATTTTGCTTATAATTTACCAGTATCAACCAATCAAACAAGGGTTCAAGTTATATAGGGAAACCCTTTGGATCAAATACTACCTCTAACTAGATAGATATTGTACAACCTATAGCAATGTATATCATTTCAAAATCAATAAGTCCCTCCACAATGCTTGCAGTACCCTCCATTCCAAAATTTTTAAGCTCTCTCAGATCAGTATTTGGTTTCCCTAATCCACCACCTCCTTCTTACAAATGCTAAATCCTACTATTCTATTACCTTATTATGTTGCATATCAATAGCCTCAAATGCCTCAATTCCAACCTCAAGATTATGTGATATATCCCTATCCAATGTAATACAATCAACCTCCATTAAACAACCTAGCACCTCAACCATCTAGCTCTAAAAATAGCTTCCTAATTGGACCTATCAAGGACCACCAAATCTAGGGGCTTATTTCCCTATCCCACCTTCCACTATGAAATAATTACCCATCTTTGGTGGAAGTAGAAATAAAATGATGTTGGATCAACTAAATGAGCTATCTACATTCAAGTCAATTCATCTCATCTAGGAGGAAGACATCATGATGTTCTTATTGATCTATTCTTTACATGATCATGTTGCTTTGTACTATAGAGCTTTACCTGAAATTTCTATTACTAGTTGGGCATCAATTATAGGATATTTCATGTATAGAATTGGTGGTATCAGTATTAGGTAATCTTTTTTTTTTATGGAAAACATCCTAGAAGGGATGCCACTTTCGTGTAAGACCCAAGGAGGCAGGGGTATCCATTCCGCCAAAATCGCCTAGGACTCAAACATGGCCTACCACCTTTGACATACTCAAGGAGCAAAAAAACACACAAAAATATTTTAAAATAAAAATAAATAAATAACAACAAAAATAATAAAATAAAATAAAAAACATGCTCCTTGAGTGTGTCAAAAAGAAAAGCACAACCAAACACACACACACAATAAGATAAAAAAAAACCACAACATGAACCACAAAGAAAAAACACAAGAACAACAAAAAAAAAACACAAACATGAAAAAAACAACAGAACACTACAAAGACAACAAAAAAAACATGAAAAATAAACACAACCAAAACCTAAAAAATTAAAAAATAAAATAAAAAATAAAAACAAACAACAATAGACAATAAACAAAAACAAAAAACATAGAAAACACTCACACATAAAAACACGAATTAACACAAACAAACAGAAACACAAGAACAAGAACGACAAAAACATAAGAACAATAACAAAAAATATAAAAAAATACAAAAAAAAAAAACACAAGAACAACAAAAAACAACACAAAGAACACAAAAACAAAACAAAACAAAAGAACACACACACCTTAAAAAACTAAACAAAAAAAAAAAGAAAAAAGAAAAAAAATGAACATAACAACGACCTTTCTAGACCAGAAATTTTTTTAGGCAAGAAAAAATAGAGGAAACAAAAGAAATAATATAAAGAGCTAGGGAACTAAAATAACTTGAGCGAACCAAAGAGAAGCAAAAAAAAAAGCAAGAAGAAACTAGGACCTTCAGAACTGGAGCCATCCAAAGAAATGATAGAAAGAAGAGCTTCCTTTATTTGCAAAGCCCACCATCTAGGAGGGTGGCCATAACAAGTAAGATCACCTTTGTCCAAAGCCCAATTAGCTAAAGCATTAGCACTCTTGTTTTGATCTATGACCACATGATTGTAATCAACTTTCAAAAATCCCATTTGGATTAACTAAATATTCTTAATAATTCTTTTTATTCTCCAATCAACCTTATGATTCTTAGGAGTCTTCAAAAGATTAATCATGAGTTGAGAGTCAGACTCAACTAACACCTTTTCCCATCCAACCTTAGTAGCCTCTTGAAGGCCTCTGAGGATACCATACCCCTCAACAAGGTTATTGGAAAAAATACTTAAATTCTTAGCAAAAGTAAAAACTAGGGAGCCATCTGAAAGTCTACCAATTCCTCCCACACTGGCTTTTCTAGGGTTCCCTCTAGAGGCTCCATCAGTATTGACTTTTCCAAAATCCTTAGGAGGAGGTTGTAAATTTCTTGTCCTATCCATATTATAAATACTCACATTCCATTTAAGTTGGTTGCCCTTAGAATATTTAATCGTCAATATTTGCATCACTTGATCCCATCTTTGGTGGGTATTTTGGGGGTGATTAAGGAGTTGATGGACTTATTCAACTAAGTTGGCTATGGTATTTTGACAAATATAGTGAATATCCTTCCTATCTTGATTAAAAATTCGGTTGTTCATTTCATTCCAAATATTCTAAAGAAGAATGGTAGAACCCATCCAAACTAACTGCCTAATAAAATGATCAACACCCTCTTGTTTAGGCCAATCCCTCCAAAGTTGTTTAAAAGTAAAAAAAATGGACCACTGTAAGCCAAGTAAAGTGGCCATTCTCCTCCATATCTCAGAGGCTAAATTACACTCAATAAAAATATGGTTGAGATTTTCTACATTCTCTTCACTCACATCTAAAAGGGCAATGAAAACCACGCTGCATAAGTTGCTCACCAGTAAGCACCCTATGATTCAATAAAAGCCAAGTAAATAACCTCACCTTAGGCCAAATATTTTGAGCCCACAACTGAGAAAATATGTCAGAATATTGGTTGGGATTATTATGGCATAAAATCAAATAACCTTGAGCAACTGAATACTCACCCTTAGTAGTGTTGTTCCAACCAAAACAACCTTTTTCATGGGACCAAGAGAGAGATCTCATATGAAGGATGCCTTGGATATCTTGTTGGGATTTGAATAGGCTAGTCCTCAATAGGGATTCAATATCTACCAACTTTTGGATTACCAATATGGTACCGACAGTAATTAGCCACCTTTATCCAGTTAGCTGGGGAAGCTCCTCCATCCAAGGCCTCCAATCAAGAAACTAAGTTATCAAAGGCTTGTGACGATCCCAATAATTTTTCCAAAAATTTTCCTGTTGACCATTATGATGCAGGAGCATCCGGTGACAGTGTGGGCAATCTTGCATCCTTCAAAATTTTCTTCAAGTACTTGTATTTTGAATTACATTAATTCATTCCCGGGAGGGGAAGTTGTGCGAAGCAGAAGGGGGAAGTTTGTAAATTTTGTGCGTAAATTGAGTTGGGGTCACGAAATCGCGACCTCAAAAGGCTTGGCGGGGCTTGAGCCAGTTTTGTCGTGATATCGCGACCGTAGTCCAAAGCAGAGGAAGAGAGCGTAAGTCGTCGCGATATCGCGACCGGTTTGCACGGCAGAAGAGAGGGTCTTCAATCGTCGCGATATCGCGACGGTTTGGTAAGGCGTAAGGGAAAAGCTTCGAACGTCGCGATATCGTGACCGTTCTACTTTGCAAAGGTGGGGAGCCTCAGTTGTCACGATATCGCGACGTCGCGATATCGCGGCTCTTTTCGAAGTTTGGCAAGAGAGGAAGGTCCTGTCGCGATATCGCGGCCAGTAAACAGCCGACACGTGGCAAGCGAAAGGCATGGCAAGGTATCATTAAAGGGAAGGCACAGAAAAGAAAGGAGGGGGAGAAGTATGAAGCAGCCGAAGGTAAACAAAGGGACAGCGTGGCGAGACCAACTCGACACGTGGACAGTGTGGGAGACACATGCATCAACTGAGTTGCAACAAGGAAGAGACACGGCCAGATGGAAAGAAAACAAAGATATCAATCAAGGAAGGTGTAGGCCACGTATTTTACGGTATTATTTCTGGCAAACGCAGCATCTACAGGAACGGAGTTATGGAGAAGACGTCGGTACGAAGGACGGTCAGAACAAAGCGACCGGTGTAGGGAAACCATTAATGGGAGCTTCCTGGTAGATCGGGCAGATGGCCCATTTATGACCAAAAATTTGAAGACCTAGGAAGAGGGGGAAAATCTGAAATTGAAACTTTTGTTAGGCGGGCATTGAAGGCTGTGAGGATCGGGGCCTCGATAAAAAACCCGAAAATCTGTAATAGGAGGGATGGTGAGTTCGGGATTTGGGGAGGAGGAAGTAGAACAGAGTAGAGAAAGAAAATACCAGAGCATCCTTGGTCTTGTAAGCCTGCGGGCATTTTGCTTTTGTGAAATGTACTTATTTTCCTGAAGCTTTTAATGAAAATTTGGAATTTGTAAGTTGTTGGTTGTTCTGGTCCCCATCAGTGGTATCAGAGCCCGTAGCTCCTGAGCGTACAACAGATCACCGAAAGAGAGAGGCAGTTGTACCAGGACGTGTGGGAGGGCTTGAGTTCAGAGAAGATGCCTCCGAGAAGAAACCCGGTGGGTGGCAGAGGCATGGCAGCGGAAGATTTTTGGGCTTTGCAGCGGCAAGTCCAAGCCCTGCAAGAAGAGCTACGCAGAGGACGTGAATCGAGAAGGGATGCAGACAGTGAGGATGAAGTGGAAGAGGGGAATGAGTTTGAAGAAGAGGAGGAAGATGTAGACCCGACACAGGCCCGACTATACAAGGCCATATCCCAGATCGGGAAGAGGCCGAAGTTAGAGGTTCCCACGTATTCCGGGAACTTGAACCCAGAGGAGTTGATAGACTGGGTGAATGATTTAGAAGAATATTTCGAATACGAAGAAGTTGAAGACCCTAACCGGGTCAGATTTGCTAAGACCCGACTGAAGGGTCATGCTAGCATTTGGTGGAAGGGGGTACAGCTGGAGAGAAATCGAAGAGGAAAGGAGAGAATAACGAGGTGGGACAGAATGGTGGAGAAGTTAAAAAGACAGTTTATCCCCGTTGACTATGAACTGGATCTACTACGAAAAATGCAAAGCTTGAGGCAGATGAACAGAACAGTTCAAGAATACACGGAGGAATTCTATAAAATCTCCATAAGAACCGGGCATTTGGAAGCTAGCAAGGAAAAAGTGGCCCGTTTCATTAATGGGTTGAGGCCCAGTGTTCAGGAGGAGTTGAGTTTGGTTCGGGTAAGCACCATTGAAGATGCTTACCAGTTTGCTTTAAAGGTGGAAGAAAAGCTGAACCGGAGGTTTGACAACAAGCAGAAAGTAAAAGGGCCGGGAGGAAAGAACGGTGGAAAGAAAGAAGGAAAGGAAGAGAAGAAAGAAGAGGAGAGCAGCAACCGGGATCAGAAAGAAGAAGATGAAGACCCAAAACCGCAAGTTCAGAATGATAACTACCCGAGAGGAAGAGGTAGATCTGGACACGGGTATGGAAGAGGAATATTTCGTGGAACATGTTTCCATTGTGGAGAAGAAGGACACCGGGCATTTGAGTGCCCACAACACCGAGAAAGGACAAACAAGAGGCCAGTGGGTCCTGCCAGAGCAGTTGTGGCAGTTGAGGATGCTGACTCAGAACATTCTGAAGAAGCTAAAAAAGGGGAAGCCATGATTGTGAGAAGGACCATGCTGGTGGATGAAGACAATTCAGAGCAAAGGAGAAGCCTGTTTCGCACCCGATGCAAGAGTGCAGGCAAAGTTTACAATGTGATCATCGACAATGGAAGTACAGACAACTTAGTTTCTGAGGAAATGGTTTCTAAGTTGCAGTTGGAAAGAAGGAGGCACCCACATCCATAACGAATTGCGTGGTTGCGAAAGGACCACAGAGCTTGGGTCCGGGAACAGTGCTTAGTCACGTTCAATATTGGGAGGTACCAGGATGAAGTCCTGTGTGATGTATTCCCCATGGATGCTTGTCATTTGCTGTTGGGCAGGCCATGGCAGTTTGATCGGAGTGCAGTGCATGATGGTCGTGCTAATACTTACTCCTTGGTGAAAGATGGAGTGCGGCACAAGTTGAAGCCGTTGCAGACGAAAGATGAAAAGGTGTGTAGCAATGCCAGAATTTGTCTGGTAGAGGGCAGAAAATCTTGCCCAGAAGCGGGATTTGAGCGAATTGTAAAGGTTGTTGAGTGTTCGAAGATATTACAAGGGATGCAGACCGAACATCTTAGAGGTGAAGGTCACTTCTCTTGTTACCTCGAGAATCTGATGCAGAAGCATCCGATGACAGTGTGGGCAATCTCGCATCCTTCAAAATTTTCTTCAAGTACTTGTATTTTGAATTACATTAATTCATTCCCGGGAGGGGAAGTTGTGCGAAGCAGAAGGGGGAAGTTTGTAAAGTTTGTGCATAAATTGAGTTGGGGTCGCGAAATCGCGACCTCAAAAGGCTTGGCGGGGCTTGAGCCAGTTTTGTCGCGATATCGCGACGTCGCGATATCGCGACCGTAGTCCAAAGCAGAGGAAGAGAGCGTAAGTCGTCGCGATATCGCGACGTCGTGATATCGCGACCGGTTTGCACGGCAGAAGAGAGGGTCTTCAATCGTCGCGATATCACGACGGTTTGGTAAGGCGTAAGGGAAAAGCTTCGAACGTCGCGATATCGTGGCTCTTTTCGAAGTTTGGCAAGAGAGGAAGGTCCTGTCGCGATATCGCGACAGGTCACGATTTCACGACCTGTCGCGATATCGCGGCCAGTAAACAGTCGACACGTGGCAAGCGAAAGGCATGGCAAGGTATCATTAAAGGGAAGGCACATAAAAGAAAGGAGGGGGAGAAGTATGAAGCAACCGAAGGTAAACAAAGGGACAGCGTGGCGAGACCAACTCGACACTTGGACAGTGTGGGAGACACGTGCATCAACTAAGTTGCAACAAGGAAGAGACACGGCCAGATGGAAAGAAAACAAAGATATCAATCAAGGAAGGTGTAGGCCACGTATTTTACGGTATTATTTCTGGCAAACGCAGCATCTGCAGGAATGGAGTTATGGAGAAGACGTCAGTACGAAGGACGGTCAGAACAAAGTGGCCGGTGCAGGGAAACCATTAATGGGAGCTTCCTGGTAGATCGGGCAGATGGCCCATTTATGACCAAAAATTTGAAAACCCGGGAAGAGGGGGAAAATCCGAATTTGAAACTTTTGTTAGGCGGGCATTGAAGGCTGTGAGGATCTGGGCCTCGATAAAAACCCAAAAATCTGTAATAGGAGGGATGGTGAGTTCGGGATTTGGGGAGGAGGAAGTAGAACAGAGTAGAGAAAGAAAATACCAGAGCATCCTTGGTCTTGTAAGCCTGCGGGCATTTTGCTTTTGTGAAATGTACTTATTTTCCTGAAGCTTTTAATGAAAATTTGGAATTTGTAAGTTGTTGGTTGTTCCGGTCCCCATCACATTATGAATGATCCAAAATAATTTTTTCTTTATAAAATCCTCACTAGTCTTAAGAACTACTAAAATGGGAGAACCTTTGGTAGGAATTTGATAACGAACAAGGTCTTCATGACTTTTGTTCTCAGCATATTTAGCACAGAGATAATTGGCCCAAAGATCATTGGGGTTATGCAATATCCTCTAATATAATTTAGCAGCTAAAGCTTTGTCATTATTAATAGAAGACCAGAATCCTAACCCCCCTTCATTCTTAGGAAGACATAAAGTGTCCCATTTCACCAAGATCCATTTTCTTTTCTCCTTAGTACCACTCCAAAGGAATCGATGACTAATTTGATCTAGTTCTCGAAGAACAACCTTTGGGATATTCAACACGAAAGATACATAAATAGGAATAGCTTGAAGGACTAATTTTACCAAGGTGATTCTACCCCAGAAGAAAGCCACCTATTGGTCATCTTTCCAATTTTCTTCTTGAATTTATCCAACAACCAATTCCAATCTTTATTTTTTTGCCTTTGAATATTGATGGGAATACCTAAATAAGTGATCAGAAGGGAGGTCTTCTTATATCTTAATTTATCCAAGACCATGGATTTTTTTTTGGAAGAGCAGTGAAAGAAAATCACTTTAGATTTGTCTTCATTGATCAACTGCCCAGTAGCCTTAGAAAAATAGCTAATGATTTGCTTAATATTAGAAGCTTCCTTAACTATAGATTTACCTAAAAGAGTAGAGTCATCCAAAAATTGAAGATGAGAGATAGGTCTCTTTCCAAGAGCAATGGTAACTCCCTCAAGGGTTTTGTTTTCCCTATTTTTGGTTATAGTCCTACCCAAGCATTCAACAAGAATGATGAATAAATAAGGGAATAGCGGGTCACCTTGCCTAATACCTCTGGAAGCTGGGAATGACTGAGAAGGCTTACCATTTATAAGAACTAAGTAGGAAACTAAAGAGATACATCCCATAATACAATCCATACAATCCTTATAGAAACCAAATTGCCTCAAAACTTTGATAAGGAAGTGTCAATCCACTTTGTCATAAGATTTGGATAATTCTAACCGAATGAACATGGAAGGAGATTTTTGCATATCCATGGAATGGATGGCTTCCTGAGCAAGAACTATCTCATATACTATTTGACGCACTTCCACATAACCCCCTTGCTCAGGGGATATAATCTTATGCAAAAGAGGCTTCAACATTTCTGCCATGATATTAGTAATGATTTTGAGAAGAACATTATATAAAGCAATAGGTCTAAAAGCTAAGATATTTTCAACCTCTTCTTTTGGAACAAGAGTAATATAATTCTTATTGATAACATTCAAAATTTATTTGGCTTTCTTGGCTTCTTCCACCACCTCTAATAAATCAACATGAAGGATATCCCAGAACTCTTGGTAGAACTCAATGGGAAAACCATCGGGACCTGGGGTTTTCCATTTTTCCATTTTAAAAACTACCTATTGAAGCTCATTGATAGTAACAGGAGCAATCAAAATAGAGTTCTCCTCAGACTTGATAAGAGAAGGAATTGCTTGAAGAAAATTTTGTTGAGAAGCTGAGTCAAGAGGAGTAGCAAAAAAAATATTAGAAAAGTAATCGACAACAATAGAGTTCATGCCATCCCAAGTATAGACAACATCTCCAAAATATGATTTCAGGGAAGAAATAAAGTTGTGAGATATTCGAGCTAGAAGAGATTTGTGGAAGAAACTTGTGTTTCGATCTCCTTCTTTGACCCATTGAATTCTAGATTTTTTCTTCCATAAGAGTTCTTTTTTTTCCCATTCCTCTAACTGAGTTGTGAGTTTAATTTCATCTGCACTTCTATTCTCTGTGAGGCCATCTAAAAAGATTTTCTTATTCAAATTTTCAAGTTGAGCAATAACTTCATGTATTTTTTATGAACATCCCCAAACTCCTTTCAATTCCAAGTCTTGATTTTGGATTTAAAATGTATTGCAATCTTTTGGAAAAATAGAACATCTTAGTCCCATGCCTAGGATTACCTTCCTTCCACCATTGTTTCACACGAGATCTAAAGGAATTGTATCTGAGCCACATTAATTGAAAATTAAAAGGAGAGAAACTCACATTGGTTTTCCCCATTTCCACCATGACTGGCCAGTGATCCGAACTAGCATTTTTAAGAGTCTTCACTTTAGGAATGTGACCATGGATTAAGAAATTTTCAGAGAGCAAAAATATATCCAATCTCTCCATTATACAAGATAAGCCTTAACTTTTGTTAGACCAAGTCATAAGGCCATTATCTGGTTGGATGTCCACAAGATGGAGGTTTGCAATATATTCACTCATCAGGTCAGTGCTTTTGTCCAAATTTATATTTCCCCCCATTTTCTCATCCAGAGAGAGGATGGTATTGAAATCTCCTCCGATCAAGATCCAAGCTTCAGAAAAATGAGAGATAATATGAGTTATATCCTTCCACTGTATTCTTTTTTCCTCAAAAGCAGTCGAAGCATAAACAGTAATGTAGAGCATAATTTGGTTGGGATTTCTACTTTGAATAGCTATAGCCAACATACCCCAACTACCAACCATATGGTGAATAACTACCTCTTTCAGATCCTAAAGACAAGCAATGCCACCAGAATTCCCCTGGAAACTGAGGGAAAGCATTTTTCCAGTTGGCCAAAATTTACTAGAAATTGAGTCCATATCGTCCATTGACATCTTCGTTTCTTGAAGGAAAACAAGATGTGGATGATTTATCTAAATCATTCTTCTAATTTCATTTTGTTTTGAAATAATCCCTTTGAGTCCTCTAATATTCCAAGTGATGATATTAATTAATACCATGGCTAAAAAAGTTGGGAAGGGCATTAATATTACCTTCCTCTACAAGCTTTTCACCTTCTTTTACCATATGATATTGATTGATCTTACGACCTGCTTTTTTATTAGAATCCATATTCAATTTTTTTCCCTATTTCTTGACTTACTCCAATTGAATTTGAGATGGCTTCTAACCTTGAAGAATGCTTGTACACAACCAAAATTTTACTAGAGGGTTCAACAAAGTCTATATTGGGACCTATATTATTTGAAGTTTTGACATTTAAAAGATTGTTTTTCTTGTGTAAATTTTCTCCCTTTTTTTCTATTGAAAACCTTTGATTTGTTGGTTTATCTCCGAGTTATTCCCTTCATCTTTAAATTATGTTTCTAAGATTTTTTTTTCCATTATTTCCTCTTCCTCACTTGGGATATCATTTGTGGAAATTATTTCAAACATATTAGCATATGACTTTGATTGATCCTTCATAACTAGTTTTTTCATAGTGTTTTTCTTCTTAGGCATTTGGAAACCTTTGAGTTTATATCTTCTTTCTTTTGATCAAAAATTTTATTTGGGAAAGCACTAGCCAAATGACCATATTCATGGTAAATTCTACAATGAAAAGGAATGTTATCATAGTCCACTACTTGCTCCCAAGTGTCTTCCCCAAATTGTAATGTGATATTTTTAGGTAGGGGTTTGTCAAAATCCATTAAAACATAAATTCGAGCATAAATAATATGTTCAAAATTTTGAGTACAATCAACAATCATCATAAAATTTCCTAAAGAGTTTCCAATTGAATAAAAAATAGTAGGATCCCAAAATTCAAGAGGGAGGCCAAAGAGTCTAACCCACATGGGAGCTATAAAAGACATCTCTTCTCCGACTTTAAATTTAGTATTCCAGGGCTTCATGAAAAGCCTTGCCCTTACAAAAAACCAAGGACCCCTTGAAATTTTTTCTCTCTATCTTCATTATTAGCAAATAAAACAAGAAAATAACCATTTGGATAAATAGATATTTGTAACTCACCTTTAGTTTTCCAAATTTTTGTAGCCCAGAATTTGAAAGCAGATAGGCTCGAACGAGAACCCACGAACCAAAAAATTAGTCCTCTTTTTTCCAAATCTTCAATTCTAGTCTGAATGTTACCTATATCAAGCTTAACAATAGGAGTTCCATCAGCTGCTTTAAGACATCATGACTTCATTTTCCTGGGATCAATATTAGGTATTCTTAGAGGTTTATGGGAAGCCCTAAGATTAATATTAGCATTGGGTTGAGGCTGTCCACCATGGAGGGCATCCCTAAAATTCATTTTTGGGGCTAAGTCTTCAAAATTCTTACCCTTGACAGGGGTTTTCATAGTACAATTATTTTGTGGGTGTACCTTAGCACCATATTCACTTGATATCTGAACCATTTTTTGATCAACTGCTTGAAACTTGTTTTTTAATCTCTTTAATCCTTGCACTAGACACCGTGGAAAGGTATGGTTTTCCCTTTTCTTTTGTGCAGAAAATTAGAAGCCATAATCACTCAAGTTCACAGTATGATGTGTTGAAAGATAAATTTCTAACCCATCTTGGATCCCCTGCAACATATCCTGCTAAAATATTAAGCATAAACCACAAAAATATTGGTCGCTAGGGCCCAAAGGCCCTAAAAACCAACCTCTGGAGCTACTTGCACTCAACCCAGATGAAACCCTCACACAACCGCTTGCCAAAAATCTCATTCACACATAGGGATTTTCTAGGATCTATGTTGCTCCAAATTATATAAAAAATGGTGGAGATGTTCTAGGATTTTTCAGACATCTACCCTCAAAATTTTAGCTCAATCCGAGTCCGGATGAGTGATATATGGCCGAAACAAGTTCGATAGTTTGGGTAGTCAATATGCTTGCGAGGTACCAAAAATATGAGCAACCATTTTTTAAATTCAAGGGAACCAAATTACATAAAAAAAAGGTTCATCTACTAAGCTATGCACCTTCAAGTTCTCAGACCTTTCAAAACCCTATTTTTTTACCATTATGTTGGATGTGTCTCATCCTTTGCAGAGGAAGTACCGTACGGTAGGCCCCATCTTCGACGGCCCCAATTACAAAAATTTCTAGGCTCCTAATTTTTTGAAGATATTATCGAAGCTATTTTCTAAGGCATTGGTGGGATTCCTATGATTAGTGGGTATAGGTGGTTTTAGCCCATGGTATTGTGCCCACGATATTATAATACCACATTGTGGTTTAGGGTTGTAAGAGTTTCCTTTATATTGATTGTAATGTCCCATTACGAGAAAGGTGAATAATAATAGAAAAGGAGGTGTGGCTCTTGTTTGTTGGATGTAGCCCATATTGGGTGAACCAAGATAAATATCTTGTGTTCTATGTGAATGTATCTTGTGAGTTGTATTTATTTTGAGTTATTTATTTTTGCATTAATTATTCTGGAATAGGTTTGGGTAAAACTCTTCATATGGTATCAGAGCCATATTGTTAGCCATAGAGGGATGCCTTTATTGCTAGGGTTTAAATTCATTTGAAGAGGATATAGGGTTTTCTAGGAGTTATAGAAAACCTATTCTAGAGTGGGAGTTTTACGCAAAAGGAGCTTGAAGAAAAATGATGTCAAATAATTCAAGTATAGAGATTGAGAAATTTGATGGAAAAAATTTTGAGCTATGGAAGTTAAATATGGAGGATCTGCTTGCGAACAGAGATCAGTGGTCTGTTATCTCTGAAACGAAACCTGCCAGTACAACTAATGAAGATTGGGAAAATTTGAATCGGACAACAAGGAGTCTAATTCAACTGTCTTGCAGATTTTGTCCTAATCAATATTTTTGGAGAGGCTAGTGCAAAGGATATCTGGAATAAGTTAGGGACTTTGTATCAATCTAAGTCCCTGGTGAACAAATTATTCCTCTGAAAGAAACTGTATAATCTAATGATGAATGAAGGGGATTCAGTAGCATATCATCTTAATGCATTCAATATGGTGATAAGTCAACTTGCATCTGTTGAAATTAAGTTGAGTGGGGAAGATAAATGCATTACTTTGCTATGCTCTTTACCATATTTGTGGGATAACCTAGTTGTAGAAATTGGTAGTACAACTTCAACCACGTTGAAGTTTGAAGATGTTGTGGCATCTCTATTATCAGATGATATGAGGAGAAAATTCATGGAGGGCACATCAAGGGATGCCCTGACAGTGAGAGGGCATGCCAAGGAAAAAGATAAAACGAGATCTAGTGATAGATCTAAGTCTAAAGGTAGATCTAAGTCTCGGGGAAGGTTTGAGAGAAAATGTTGGAAATGTGGTAAGCTTGGACACATGAAGAAGAATTGTAGATCAAAGAATGTTGATTCTGGAAAAATATCTGATGAATCCACTTCCATGGAGATAAATAAATCCACTGATGAAGGAGGGGATGTATATCTGGCATCTTGCTCCACGCGTTTAGATAGAAATGATTGGTTGATCGATATCGGTGCCTCTTTTCATATGACTCCTCATAGGGGGTGGTTCAATGAATATGAAAGATATGATGGAGGGGAGGTACTATTGGGAGATGATTCACAACTTAGAATCATTGGTCATAGAAGGGTGAAAATATTGTTGCAGGATGGTAGGGTTAAAACCCTCCCAGATGTGATGCATATTCTTGGCCTTGCTAGAAATTTAATTTCTATAAGAAAAATGGCTGACAATAGTAAACATCAGTTTTAGTAAGGATTCATGCAAAATGGTTTGTGTATCTATGGTGTTAGCAAGAGGAGTTCGGATTGGAACCTTGTATAAGCTATTGGGAAGCACTATGACAAATGAGTGCAATAGCTCAACTATTATGAGGCTGAATCAGAAAAAAGTTCAACGCTCTAGCATCAAAGAATGGGACATATTGGAGAAAAGGGATTGTGTACCCTGTACACAAAGGGTATGGTCTAAGGTATCCCTAATTGCTTAATGTTTTTTAACTTTTGTTAACATTGTATTTATGGCAAGCAGAATCATGTTAGTTTCCCATCTGGTGCTGCAAGATCAAAAGGGGTATTAGATCTTATTCACAATGATATTTTTGGTCATGTTCCTATTCCATCTCTTGGAAAATCATGGTATAATGCTTATTTTGTTGATGATTTTTCAAGATATGCATGGATTTATTTTATTAAGAGTAAAGATGAAGTGTTTGATAAGTGTAGATAATTTAAAGCACTTGTTAAAAATCAAACTGAGAAAAAGATTAAGGTGTTGAGGTCTGATAATGGAGGAGAGTATTGTTCAAATTAATTTGAGGATTTTTGTAAGCAATGTGGTATTACAAGACAAAATACTACTCCATATACACCACAACAAAATGGAGTTGCTAAGAGATTGAACAGGTCACCGATGAAAAATGCAAGAAGTATGCTTAGTGGTGCTGGTCTGGCACAAGAATTCTTGGCAGAGGCAGTGAGTGTGGCATGTTACTTGCGAAATCGATCTCCTACATCAGCATTGTCGGATCAAACTCCATATGAAGCATGGTTTGGTAAGAAAACCTCTCTTTCACATATTAGAGTATTTGTGTGTGATGCATACATGCATATTCCAAAGGAGAAAATAAGTAAGCTTGATAATAAGGCTGTTAAATGTATCTTTATTGGTTATAAATATGGTGTTAAAGGATATAAACTTTGGAATCCAAAAACTAAAAGGACAATTTACAGTAGAAATGTGGTATTTAGAGAAATGAAAAGTGATCACACGAATGAAGTAACAAAAGAACCTGAAAAGGTGCAATTTGATCTCATGGAAGAAGGATCCTACTTAGAAGAAGAAGAAGAGGATGAACTAGAGGTTCATACACCTGTGGTAAGGAGATAAACATGAGAAAGAAGGCAACCTGATAGCTATAGTCCATCTGCTTTTTCTTCTTCCTTTTTTTTTATCTGTTACTGATGAATATACTAGAATAGTTAGAGAACTTGTTAATTATGAAGAGGTAAATCTTTGGGAAGAAGCCATGAATGAGGAAATGATGGCCTTGAAAAGAACAAGACATGGGATCTAGTAAAATTACCTGGTGGAAAAAAAACAATAGGTAGCAAATGGATCTTCAAGAAGAAGCATAATGTTGAAGGTAAAGTGGAGAAATATAAAGCTCGCCTGGTTGCTAAAGGTTATTCTCAAGTAGAGGGAATTTATTATGGTGAAGTATTTTATCCTTGTAGCACCCTAAAATTGGCGCAGTTAAACCCTTAGTAAAAAGATAAAAATTTGAATTTTAACCTCAAAATCGCCCGTTAACCGCTCACCCCATTTTTCGCGCCATTTTTAGGAGTTGTTTTGACCGTTGGACGATATCATCGTCGATCAGACGAAATCGTCCCAGATCGGACGAATTCGTCTGGAACAGAACGTCCAGACGATTTCGTCCCAAAAT
This sequence comes from Wollemia nobilis, assembly GCA_028583015.1. NCBI lineage: Eukaryota > Viridiplantae > Streptophyta > Pinopsida > Araucariales > Araucariaceae > Wollemia > Wollemia nobilis. Next base: position 3,437,615 of record JAQPPZ010002395.1, on the reverse strand, counting down.
TGAATTTTCATAATTAGCTTATGTTTCAACAACCTCTCCAACTTGGGCAGAAGCATGTCTGTGCAGTTGGAGATTCCTCCGTTGGAGATCTCCCAGATTGGGATGATCCCCAACCTCCTAACCTCCCCCTAATTCTATATAAACTAGGATTTTCTTAGTTTATCCCCCTCTCCCGGCTCTCCTCCTGACTCTCTCCCTAGTTGATTTTCCCTGCCATTTAGCTTTGCTATGTTAAGACGTCCTATCTACCATTGTTTGCACTCGTAGTTTTAAGTTTTCATTGCAGGATTTCACTGTGCTTCAGCTGGAGGAAGCTCGGATCGTCGCAGGTGATTCCACACGATTTCAGATGATCCTATCGCAGATCGATGATGATCTCGTACGATTGGAGGTGATCTCAATTGCAATTCATATTGGGGGCAATCAGAGCCCTGAGTTTGCATTTCTCATCTTCCTTCCTTATTTTATTATGCATTAGCTTGATTTATTTTCATTTTGCATCCTGGAGTTCACCTCATTTAGCATAAATGCATGATAAAGTTAAAATAAGTTATTAAAACAATGCATTTTCTTTAATATGCTATCTAGATTTATCAGTTAAGCATTTATACTATCATTTCTATCATTTTGCATTATTCTTGCAGTTGCATTTTTGGTTTTTGGTGTCTGTTTCTATGATTACAAGTTTTTGATGAATTCGTCAGATCGACGATGATCTTGTCTAATTTTAGATGATCGCCTATGATCTGGGATGATTATGTACAATTGCAGATGATCCTGTCATATTCGGGATGATCTGGACTCCTACAAGCTTCAGAATATTCATCAGACATCCGAAATCAGGTGCATTCTTTCTCATTTAACGTATTCCTGGTATTTAGGATTCATTCATGCTTTCTGTATTCATATAAATTGGCATTTTCATATAGAATAGCTTAGATTCATTTTTGCCAACCTAGGGATATGAATGATTGAGTATAAAATGAACACATCAAACCCATTCTCAACCTAGGCATGGAAAATGCCACTCAAAGTTTCCTGGTGAACCCCACCATCCGTCGAAAATTCACCCTTATACCCCTCCCCCGAGAGGCGCGACCTTCAAAGGGCCTCTCAGTCCGAGGTATTGTCCCATCCTTCTTGCATCCCCCTTCTGGGCATGGATCCTTTAGCCTGAAGGTAAGGGCACGAAAAATTTGGGTCAGTACATTTTGGTGAACCCGACGTGAAACTAAAAACCTTTTGAAAACAATCCAAAAAAAAAAAAATTATTATTAAGTAACATCTAGAATCATTAGACAAACAATTAAAGTTGCATATCATATTTAGATGGTAGATTATAATAGAAGATGAGCTGTCATCATAAATGTTGAAAATCAATTAATGGCCATAGAGATTACTTCTGTACTTAGAGTACCTCAAACAAATAGGGTCCAACCTTTGTGGGACGAACTTGATAGGAGATTGGGTATCATTGAATCCAGATCTGTAGAACTTAGGCAAATTAAGAGGTTTGTCCTAGATAGAATCCTGGATCCCGATCAGGTGACTTTGTACCATGAACTTCAGAGAGCTTGCCATAGGTGGTTAGCCGATAAAAGAGCACTAGTGTCTTCTGAATTATACACCTTTGAGGAATACCTCGAGAACGTAGTTGTAGTACACAAATTTCTATCTCGTATAGAGGATCAAGAAGTCGTTCTTACGGATAGAAAGAGATGGAATAGAGTTCCTAGAGTTGTGTTATATCGAGAGTATTGCCATGAACTTTATTTCTACAGGTCAGAATCCGAAACAGATCATATTACTATAGCACACTTTGTCAAATTCTTGAAAAACCATTTCCAATTTGAAGAGGAGCATTTCATGACTCCTGATGAACTTGATCCTATTAATGATATCCATAAACTATTTATAGAAAACTAAGTCATTCTTTTTACTATTGTTATTTTTTTTTGCAACTAGAATGCTATTTGTTATCTTTATAATAATATTATAAAACACAAAAACAATAAAAACAAAACAAAACAAAAAAACAAAACATTTCCTTTTAAGTATTATAGTAGGTATATAGTTAAAATATATACCTCTCAACCCTATCGCACATATATATAAGTATATATATTTGCTAAAACCTAAGTTTAGCACAATGCCTAGACTTAGGAATGGAAAACAAACCGAAGAAGAAGAAGATTGGTTAGGAAAACCATTAATTGACCAAAATGTCCTTCCTGAGGACCAAGTCCAGGAAGAAGAAATCCTAGACCAGCAAGAAGAGGAGCTTGCTGTAAGAAATGAACAAGAAGAAAATGTTAGAGAGGAAGGATCCTCATCCCCTAAAATGTCTCCGGGAGGAGCTATCACTTTTGAAAACATGGAACAATTCTGGAAGTTCATTAATACTAATATTGGTGTTTTTAATAGAGCAGTCCATATGGACAAGGATCGAATTAGTGACACTCAAGCAACTCTAGAAGATGTATTTCACACACGCACTAATCCCTTGTCCTTTATTGATCAAGAGAGTGATCAAGCTGGACCATCCAATCTGGATATGGCAGCTATAATCCAGAACATGCAACAACAAGAGGTTACCCAACCATCTAAAGTGCTCGTTAGCAAGCCTAGGGCCATTCCCGCACAAAAGAAACCATCATTTACTGCTCTATTTTGCCAAGCTATTGAGCAACATACCTCAAATAAGCAAAAACCCAAAACAAAACCAAACACCAATTACCAACAATCTGGGATACAACATAATACTATTACAAATCCTCTTCATAATACTCTTCCTACCAACACTTTACATAATAGCAATATAGCGTCTAATCCTTATGTCACACCGTCATACACTCATAAATCCCATGCCTATGTCCCACCGAACCAATATGGTGGACAAACTAGCAATCTTGAAGCCATGGTGAAATAGTTAGTTTCCCGCATGGACCAGATAGATCCCTACCGTCCCTCGTACAATTATCGAGAGATGTGTAGTCAGCCTTTAGATCCTATAGTTGTAGCACAACCATATCCTAAACATTTTCCTATGCTTGTCTTGCCCATATATAAAGGAACAAAAGATCCCATAGAGCATCTTCGTATGTTTAGGATAGCATGTCATGATATATCACATGATGACTTGTTATTACTAAAAATGTTCCCAAAGAGCTTGGGAGGAATGGCATTGGAGTGGTATTATCAATTACCCACTAATTCTTTGAGGAATTTCAAAGAAACCACTGAGTCTTTTGTTCATCAATTTAGTGCCTATATCGAAAGACATGTGACCATTAAAGATTTGTATAACTTAAAACAAGACAAAGATGAATGCTTTGCTGATTTCCTAGCTAGGTGGAGACAATTGATAGGAAAATTGCACTTTGTGTTACCTTATAGGGAGATGTTGGACATCTTTATTAATAATTTGCAAGAGCAACTATCTTACGAGTTATCAACTGCTACCTTGACCACCTTCGATCAGGCTATAGACTTATCCAGAAGAGTGGAAGATGCTCTCATTAGGAGAGGACAACTTAAAAAGAAAGACGATGAGAAAACATCCAGAAATAAATATAAAAATAAACAAGTTGTGGGTGATGGAGTCACTGATAGTAGAAATATTGCTACTATTAATGTTGCGAAGACAACGAAGAAGTTTATACTGAAACCTCCCGATAAACCTCCTCGAGAATTTACTAGGTTAAATCAACCTTTATCAACTATTCTCCCGCAATTATTAGAATGAGGTTTGATTCAATTACCAAATATCTGGGAACCTGATCCAACTATACCCGGATACAGAGCTGATTTACACTGTGACTTCCATAGAGGACCTGGACACACTACCAACTCTTGTAAAATATTAAAACATAAAATATAGGACTTAATTGATAACAATGAGATGGAGGTGCAAGCCTTTCAACCTAAGCAAAATCCTCCTAATAATGCTCAAAATAACATCCCACAAAACCAGAATCAGAATGCTAATCAGTCATTGGACATATTTCAACATCCTTTACCAAAACATGGCAAGGAAGTGGCTAATCAAATTGAACATCATAATGTTCCCCCTCCTACCCGATATGTAGGGACTATTAGTGGGCATTTACCCATTCATGATTTGGAAATATTTGACACAACCTTATCCGTGGTTACGACCAGGCCTCTACATAATATTTGGACACCTGATCTTAGTGATACAGAATACGAGACTGAGAGTGATATGGAAATCACATCAAATCAATCGAATAGTTTTGAATATGAATCGAATACTATTCACCCTATCACAAGTCATATGGTTCCAGAAGAACCATTTCCAAGAAGAGTCACTACTAGACCATCATCTCGCCAATTAATTTCTAATGAGCAAGCCATAAATGCTAGACCAAGACCCATTCATCATCCGTAGAATAATATTGTGGGTACCATCGGAGTCGTTACTAGACAACGGGCTCAAAAATCTCAACAAGATCAAATGCAGAATGATGGATCAGCTCCATTTGTTTTGAAAGTTCCTAATAAAGGGAATCAGGCACCTAATGTTCAACCTAAACCTCCTTATAATATTAATGAGCAACTATCAAATATTACAGCTAGAATTTCTCTTTTGGACCTTTTAAGATCTTCTCCTACACATAGAGATGAATTAATGCTCACATTAAGCTAGATGATGGTACCACAAGACATTCAACCTGAAGCCATGGCTAATACTATAATAACTCGTGAAGTTGATTGTATTGACTTCCGGGATAGAGACATACCTCAACATAGTTTACATAAGGATAACCCCTTATATATTACTTGCCTTAATTGGAGATGTAGCAGTTAAACGAGTCTTGATTGATAATGGTTCATCTTTAAACATCTGCACTTTTGACTTCTACCAAATATTTGGGTTTAGAAGTGATGAAATGAAAAGAACTGATATGATTATAAAAGCTTTCAATGACGAAACACAAGAAACGTGTGGAGTTATTACCATTCCATTGCAGGTCGGTCCAAGAACCTTGGATACGATCGTGTTTATTGTACATTGCCCTGCATCGTACAATATACTCTTGGGTCACCCTTGGATCAATGCGATGCGAGCCATTCCCTCAACTTTACATCAATGTGTTAAATTCGAATTTAAGAATCAGTTGGTTACCATTCATGGTGATCCTAGACCCTTTGATATGTGTGCTTTGGCAGAACTTGTTGGAGTTCAATTTTGCCCTGCTCTATCATCCACACATCCTAATTCTCATTACCCGTCTAAACGTGTGAAACACACACCCACAATGCCATCTACTTCTTCTCCATCAGTTCCACCCCTACATATAGCTCAACCATCCTCTAAACAAACCACATTAGGACCTCAAAAAGATCCTAATCCCACAACCAATGTCTCTTGTTCTACTCCTATAACTTCTATACCTATAATAGGCCCATCCATCGACATCTCTACAACATCTACATCCACCAAAGGCATATTTTCGCATTAGAAGATGTAGGAAATGTTCCTTCTACCTCTTATGCTCTTATTGACGAGCTCTTACCCGATTTATCTAAAATTCTTATATCAGAGAAAATGAATGCTTCTATGCAAGATTCCCTTATTTTAAATAATTTGCCACCATCTCCTCATACCTTGGGCCTCCCATAGCCTATGGGAAGTATTTACCAAGTCGGGAGCTATGCTTTTATTTATAAGGGATATGACTGGGGTAGAATACCCAAAAACATCAAGACTCATTATGATGGATATGCTCGATGTTATTTTACTAATGAGTATATTAAAGCCAAATCTATAATGCTTAAATTGGGATATAAAGGGAAAGGTTTAGGACCTTTCCAAAATGGTATGAAAGAACCTTTTGAGGTAGAACCGTGGCCCGCCCGATGTGGTGTGGGCCTATTTCCTAGTAAGGGTCAGCCCTTCCCATTTGAGGATGATGACCAACTCATGTGTTACCAAGATTATTTGGATAAGCGTGATGCTTTGCGTTTAATGAATAAGCCATTTACATGTAATATGCTATCTATAGCTTACCCTAAGATGATCGTTGAATCCGACGATGAGTTGGAGGGAGATATCTTCCATGATGTCTCCGTTGAGGAATTATTACATAATGAATTTTATTTTGATGGCTCTATACCTAGTATAGCCCAGATTGAGGCCACGACTCCTCAAGATGAATTATCCAAGCTAACCTTGGATGAATTATAGGAATTGGGCATCTCACCCGCCCCACCTAATTTTGAGAAAAATCTACACATGGAAGTAGAAAATGTCATAAAAATTAACATTGGAACCGAGGATAATCCTCACATAATCAACATTGGATCAGAATTGAGTCAAGAAAAATAGGATAAATACATTGCATTTCTTAAAGAATATGAAGATGTCTTTGCTTGGACATATGAAGATATGCCAGGTTTAGACCCTTCTGTAGTTATGCATCACCTAGTAGTCCATCCGGATGCTAAACCTGTTAAACAAAAACTTAGAAAAATGCATCCTAAAGTGGCCTTATTGGTCAAAGGGGAGTTAGAAAAACTCTTAAATGTTATTTTTATACAAGCCATTGATTATGTTGAATGGATCTCGAATGTAGTTCCAGTAACTAAGAAAGAAGCTACTAAGGTTAGGGTTTGTACAGACTTTAGAGATATTAATGTTGCATGCCCTAAATATGATTTTCCCCTTCCCAATATGGATCAGATCATTGATTTTACTGTTGGGAGTGGAATGATATCCTTAATGGATGGATTTTATGGTTATAATCAGATCAGGATAGCTCCTGAAGATCAGGCTAAAACAACCTTTATTACCCCTTGGGGGACCTTTTGTTGGAAAGTGATGCCATTCGGCTTAAAGAATGCAAGTGCAACCTATCAACGAGCCATGACTTATATCTTTCATGATATGATGCATGATATACTACATGATTATGTAGATGACATTATAGCTCGTTCTATTAATGAAGATGACCATTTAGATGACTTGAGAAAAGTATTTAATCGGTTAAGGGAATACCTTATCCGATTGAATCCAGCCAAATGTATATTTGGAGTTAAGTCCGATAAATTATTGGGGGTTATAGTTTCTTTACGTGGCATCAAAATTGACCCTCTCAAGATTGTGGCTATCACTGATATGCCCGCACCCACAAATATATCTGAATTACGAAGTTTACAAGGTAAGCTTCAAGCTATCTATCGCTTCATCGATAAGTTGGCGGATAAAATCGGACCCTTTCTTAAGCTTCTTAAGAAGGATGTCTCTTTCCATTGGGACAACGAATGTCAAGAAGCATTTGAACTCCTCAAACAATATCTTCTTAACCCGCTTGTGCTTTCACCACCTAGACCTGATCGCCCATTTATCTTGTATATTTTTGCTTCAGATTTTGCCTTAGGAGCTATGTTAGCTCAACTTGATGATGAGAAGAGAGAGTGTGCTAATTATTACATTAGTAGAACATTAATTAGTTATGAAACCCGCTACACAACATTAGAGAAGTTATGTCTAGCAGTCGTATTTTCTACATAGAAACTATGCCATTATATGCTCAATCAAAAAACATATGTTATTGCTAAATCCGATCCCTTGCGGTATCTCATGAGTCGACCTTATTTATCTGGTCGCACAACAAAGTGGGTTCTTGCTCTAAGCGAGTTTGAACTCACGTTTATAGGACAGAAGTCTGTTAAGGGTCAAATCATAGCGAGATCAATTAGCTGCTACACCCTTAGAGTCTACCCACCCCTCATCATTGAGTTTCTTGACGAATGTCTTAAACTAGAGGCGAGACCATCCGGAGCAATGGTCCTTATACTTTGATGGAGCTCGATGCATGAGTGGGGCTGGTGCAGGTATTATTCTAATATCTCCACAGAAACATCTTATACCTCTGTCCTTTAAATTAATGTTTTCTTGTACTAATAATACTGCTGAATATGAAGCTCTAATCCTTGGCCTACGAGCAGCCTTGGCACTGAAAATTAAAAATCTATTAGTTTTCGATGATTCTCAACTTGTTATAAATCAAATTAATGATGTTTATCAGACCATAGATGATAAATTGCACCCATATAAAGCATATGTATTACAATTAATATCTTTATTTGATCAAGTTACCTTGGAAGCTATTCCTAGAACTAGCAATCGTGCGGCTGACGCTATGGTCGTAGTTGCATCTCTTTTACCCTTGGAGTTAGATGACGAATATGCTACCATCATTATTCATCGACTCCAGGAACCCACTTCAAATAAATCATGCTTAGAACCTTTGGATGTGTTTCTAATCAATGAAACTACTCCTGAACTTTGGTACACTGATATATTCAATTTTCTTCAAAATGGGACCTTCCCTGAAGGTTTTAATAGAAACCAACACCGGTTATTGCGTAGACGAGCAAGTCACTTCGTAATAATTGGAAATACATTATATAGGAGATCTTTTGAAGGTATCCTACTGAGATGTTTGAATCTAGAAGAATCTAGATCAGCTTTGAGTGAAGCCCACGATGGATCTTGTGGGGGACACTTTAGTGGTAGCGCCATTGCTAAGAAGCTCCTTAGGATAGGATATTTTTGGCCTACCATGGAGAATGATGCACATGATTATGTGCACCATTGCGACAAGTGCCAAAAACATGCTGACCTTGTCCATGCGCCTGCATAAGAACTGCATGCTATTTCATCTCCTTGGCCCTTTTCAAAATGGGGCTTAGACATCATTGGAAAAATCAATCCTGTGTCATCTGATGGACACAAATTCATCATAACCACCACCGAGTATTTCACGAAGTGGGTTGAAGCTATGCCCTTAGCTTCTTGCACTGGAACCCAAGTTTCCAAATTTATTTTTAATCAAATTATTTGTAGGTTTGAAATTCCTATAAATCTCATCTCGAATAATGGAACTTGTTTCAAAAATAAAGATGTCAAGAAATTATGTCAAAAATATAAAATTCAACATCGTTGGTCCACTCCCTATTATCCTCGGGGTAATGGCCAAGCGTAAGCATCTAATAAAACATTAATTAAAATCCTCAAAATACTGGTCAATAAATCTGGTCGAGATTGGCACATTCAATTATATCCTGCTTTGTGGGCTTATCGAACTAGCATTCGTACTCCCACGGGCACTTCACCTTTTGTTTTGGTTTATGGCGTTGAAGCAGTTTTTCCCTTTGAATTAGAAGTTCCTTCTTTGGCTCTACTACTTCAAGATATTAAAGTAGGAGATGAATATCGTGCTGGCAGATTTAGTCAGTTGGAACTCCTAGATGAGAAGCGCATCAATGCTTTGGAACATCTTCGAGCCTACCAGAACAAGCTTAAACGAGCATACCTCAAGAAAGTTCATCATCGATCCTTTGAGATCGGCGACCTTGTCTTAAAAGAAAATCAAAAAAATACTAATGCAACTAAAGATCTTAAAGGTAAATTCGAGCCCAACTGGCTTGGACCATATATTATCACTGCTAAATTTGGCTCGGGAGCATACAGATTAGCTACCTTAGATGGTAAAGATATTAAAGAACCTATGAACATTATGCATCTTAAACGCTATTATGCATAAATATGGTCATTTCATCATTGTATATATTGTTATTTTGCATATTGTTTCATTTTAGTAATTCATATAAAAATTTCAAAAACAGTAATATTATTTATTCTTTCAATTCATAAATTAAAACCAAAATATAAAAAAACATCAAAATCATCAAAATCAAAAACATTTTCTATTTTTGCACCTATCAATTCTTGAAGTATTGCAGTCATATTTTCAATTATTTTGGATAAATTAGCATTTATTTGGAATCCCTCACTTTCACACTCACATGAATAAATATCTTGATCTTATTTGGTATGATTATTAATCTCTCTTATATCAAAGTCCACGGTTGAATTAAATAAAGTTTTGAGCATAGAGAACTGATCTTGTTATTTACTTGAACCAAGTACACCTTTTCACATTAAAATGATTTCATTGCAAATTCACAACGATGCTACATAGTAGAAGTGGTTTCTTGAGCGAAAAGTTTCCCCTGCTATCCTATCATGCACATGGTCTAGAATCTTTGAGAATTGAAAAAAGGACAAGCTCACCCCTGCCCAGAATAAAAATCCCTTGCTCTACAGCCAATCCGAGCAAGTATCCCTAGTATAGGAAGAAAAATAAAAAGAAAATCAAGAAAAATCATGAGAAAAAGAAGCATTATTTCAATATCATTTTGTACCATCTCAACAATATTTCAGCATTATCTCGGTTCCAAGCAAAAATACAAAAAAAAAAGAAAGAAGAGAAAGAGAAAAGAAAAAGCAAAATGCAATAAATCCCTTTCCCTACCCCTTGAAAAGAAAAGAAGGGTGAATGAGCTTGAATCCCTGGAATTCTCAATTATTCGAAAACTGTGGGGTAAGCCCCATAACAGGTGGTTTGTGCCCAACCCACTTGGCCTTGGGTAACTCCTAGCGTGGTGATATGTCTATTACATTAGCGACCTTCTTTTTTATAGACCTATGTCCGCTTATGGATCAGCTAGCTCTTGATGACCCGACTTACATAGTAGTCTGGTACGGTTACATGCATATAAATCATGGTCAACGAACACTTATTTGGTTAATTCAAATTACTTGTATCAAATTATCTTGCTCAAAATTGGTAAATGAACAATACAATTGCACACACATTTGTATTTGAGAGATTTTGTATCATTATGATAAATCAAGATCGACAATGAACTCACATATGCACATGAGGGTTCCTTATAAATCTACATTTTGTCTTTGAGATAATTTAAAATATTTATGCAAATATTTTGGAATAATTTCATCTTCTTATTTGAGAACATCTGTTTAGTATAAAAACAATTACATACATTTTTTTCAAAAATCCAAAATTTCTTTCAAAAACATATTCAAAAATCTAGCAATAAAGTCACATTTATATATTTTTGACTTTCGCAACGATGGTATAGTTCCTAAACCTAAATTGGAATTTATGCCTAGTGCAAGTCCTCATCTTATATATTTTCTGTTTATCTCAAAATCAAAAATCAATTATGCAATAAAATTATTTTTGGATTTCGCGATGATGGTATAAGTCTATACCTAACAATTCTATGCCTAGCGCAAACCATTGTTCTAATTTTATTACCCATTTATTTAATTCATAAAAACATATGGCTTACATCATTATGTTACACAATTGTGCTTTAAAAAGAACGAAAACTTTTCTATTTCATTTCATTATGTCAACATTCAGTTTTTTGCAACGATGGTATAATTCCTAAGGAATTGTTCAAAATTTTATCACACTTAGGAATTTTATGCCTAACAAAAATCATATTTTTAATATTTCATGCATAATATTTTCATGAAAATCTGAAAACAAATCATCACCATCATCATTTTTTCATCATCACAACACAAAGTCTTAAGACAGTATCTTAAGCACTCTTTTACTTTTAGCAATATTTCTATATTGGGATTAGCTTGACGACCTAGCAAGCGACGACTCCATGAAATGGTCATATAACAATGACAATGTCCTTTGAAATTATTGTTAGAAGTCACTTTATTTTTCATTAAATCACACCACAAACAACCAATTTGTTTACATCAGATTATTTCATTTAAATTTCACAGCATGACATAAAATTATACTATTTCCAATGACATAATTACATGAATAATCAATCAACAATCCAAAATTTAAAGCATCATAAAACATATGGACAAGTCATATCACAAAAGATCATATATATATATATATATAAATATATATAAAAAGTACATCATATCAAAACTGGATCGGTATGCCACAATCTATACCCTGGCATACTCAATCCTCTCAAAAATATATAGTCTATAGCCAAAGAGCAGCTAGTCTCGAGAAGCCCTCGAGCTCTCAGCCTCATCTCCTCTCCCGCCCTGAGGTGGAGGAGGTGGTCCCATCGGAGTCCGTGTTATGTCTCGGGTCCTCGACATCGATCGTGAGGATGTCCTCGATGACCCCATCATGATCGGCTCCACAATGCTAGCTGGCAGCGGTATCCTCTGCCCCTCTAGAACCACATGATAGTACAATCCCTGGTAGAACGTGGTCTGAGCAATAGCCCATGCCAGATCTTGAGTGCTCGCCCCTCCGCTCTGAGCCCTGAGTCATGTAGCCTCATCCTGCAGTGTCTGCACCTGAGCCCGAAGGCGGGCATTCTCCACCCGGAGAGCCACCATCTCGCTGCTCTCCCCCACCTCGATACCCTTGCCCTTATCGGGCGATGGTGGCCTCTCCCTCTGCTGAGAAGGGAGCCCCTCCTCCCTCCTCTCTGGATGCTATGGTCTCTTCGAAGCCTGTGGCACTCTCCGATGTCTCTCCTGAGGAGACCGTCGCTGCTCCCTCCCTTCGTGACTCCTCGCTGCATCGATGGTAGCCTGGCACTACCTCCCCATCTATCGCACCATAGCGTGCATCGGACCCTATGCCCTCATCATCCAAGGAGGGCGGATGCCTGTGTACCAGGCATCATACCCGTCTGTGACCCCAGCGTCATCCCCATCCATCGGCTGAATGGGGGCATCATCAGCATCTTGACTCTAGAATCACTGCATATCTGGAGCCCCGCTCAGTGTAGTACTATCCCGGATAGTCTAGGAGTACTCGTAGTCTCTAAGAGAAGGGATCCCCTGTTGTAGACCGAACTACCTCAAAACTTGATCATAGCGATGGAGCTCTACCTCTCCCCGCTCCATCCTCAGCCAAAAGACTCGCTTGATGCAAGCCAACTCTTGTCCATCCTCTCCCCACCCTGGATGCTCTCTCCATGGCCTCCAGGTGATCTGGTCAGTTATGAGGTCATCTAGCGACCTTCGAGACATCGACAGATCTATTCACCGCTGTGACCCTCTCTCGGAGCCACCAATAGAAAACCCGGGGTCTCTCCCGGTCAACCCCTATCAGTGGAAGCCCTACCGGCCTCCGCATCGCAATGTGCTCCCAACACCAAACCTGTAGCAGCGATGTCAGTACTAGACATCGACCTCCCTTGTATACGACCCCGTATAGGATCCTATACAAGTGGCATAGTACAAAGCTGCCCCAAGCAAACCTGTAGCCGTGGTCTCTCATGTCGTAGACCACATCTGAGAGGAGCCATGGTAACCTGCATCCACTCTGGTGGCATAGCATAGGCCACCCACTACCCCTGCCAAAACCTGAGTCAATCGAGACGCCCCAGGCATCTGCCTCAATGTCTCGATGTTCACTTTGCCCTTCTCCAGGGCGAAGCTAGGGTCTCCGCACAGTCGCATCATGGCATGGCCCTGATTGGCCACAGGAGTCATCAACCGCCCATGTATGGGGATCCTCAAGATCCTCCATACATCCTCTAGAGTGGGAGCCATCTCCCCTGTTGGTAGCCAGAAGCAGGACGACCCCGGATACCACCTCTCTGCTAGGGCTGTCAGTAGCCCCATGTCTGTAGGTATTTGTGGCATCTCTGCCACATGCTGTAGCCCAACCTCTGATAGTCGGTCTCACTCTGCCTGGTCGAGCGTGGCTACATCATCTCTTAGCCCCCGTATTTCCACTCTTGACTTTTTAGTAATCCCCTCTACAAAATAAACAATAAAACAACAAAAATCATTAATAGATAATCATTAAAATTAGTTAAATCAATTTCATCTTATAAAAAAATGATATCATCCATTATTGGATGATATCGTACTAAATTGAGTCAAATCATCCTTGGTAGGATGAAATCATCTCCGATTTCTCAACTTGAGGATCGCCCCTTGTTGGACGGAATCACCCCTATTTCGTCGATTTCGCCCCTAGACGAAATCGGCGATCTAGGGACGATTTCGATGAAATTGGGACGATTTCATCTCGACGTCGTCGATGGCCTAAAAATGGCCGCGATGCCCCAAAAATAGTCAAAATTCAAATTAAAAATCACACAAATCAAATTAAAAACATAATGCATCAAGTTTAGATCCTTACTCGCAACCCGCGTCGGACCTCTATCGATCTGTGTGCCATTTCCACCATTTTGCCTGCAGAGCTCTAAAACAACAAAAGTGAATAGTAACAATGAATTAGGGTTTTACCCTATTTTTTTAAATTTTATTTAAAAATAACAACTTTTTTTAAAATTTTGCTTTTCCATGCTTTTACCTCAAACGTTCGATTTGGGTAAAAACACGGAGGGGGCACCATAGCAAGCAGTCGTACGATTCGACCTAGAATCGTCGTCTAAAAAATGGAATAAATTTTTGCTTTCTCGTAAAGCGGGAAGAACTCGTCTTTAACGCATTTTCTTCAGAAAAATCTCTAAAGAGGGGGCAAAATGTAGCACCCTAAAATTGGCGCAGTAAACCCTTAGTAAAAAGATAAAAATTTGAATTTTAACCTCGAAACCCGTTAACCGCTCACCCCATTTTTCGTGCCATTTTTAGGAGTTGTTTTGACCGTTGGATGATATCATCGTCGATCAGACGAAATCATCCCAGATCGGACGAATTCGTCTGGAACAGAACGTCTAGACGATTTCGTCCCAAAACTAAATTTTCATAATTAGCTTTTGTTTCAACAACCTCTCCAACTTGGGCGAAGCGTGTACGCACAGTTGGAGATTCCTCCGTTGGAGATCTCCCAGATTGGGATGATCCCCAACCTCCTAACCTCCCCCTAATTCTATATAAACTAGGATTTTCTTAGTTTATCCCCCTGGATCTCCTCCTGACTCTCTCCCTGGTTGATTTTCCCTACCATTTAGCTTTGTTGTGTTAAGACGTCCTATCTACCATTGTTTGCACTCGTAGTTTTAAGTTTTCATTGCAGGATTTCACTGTGCTTCAGTTGGAGGAAGCTCGGATCATCACAGGCGATTCCACATGATTTTGGACGATCCTGTCGTAGATCGGCGACGATCTCGTACGATTGGAGGTGATCTCGATTGTAGTTCAGATTGGGGGCAATCAGAGCCCTGAGTTTGCATTTCTCATCTTCCTTCCTTATTTTATTATGCATTAGCTTGATTTATTTTCATTCTGCATCCTGGAGTTCACCTCATTTAGCATAAATGCATGATAAAGTTAAAATAAGTTATTAAAACAATGCATTTTCTTTAATCTGCTATCTAGATTTATCAGTTAAGCATTTATACTGTCATTTCTATCATTTTGCATTATTCTTACAGTTGCATTTTTGGTTTTTGGTGTCTGTTTCTATGATTACAGGTTTCTAAAGAATTCGTCTGATGAATTCGTCAGATCGACGATGATCTTGTCTGATTTTAGATGATCGCCTATGATCTGGGATGATTATGTACAATTGCAGATGATCCTGTCATATTCGGGATGATCTGGACTCCTACAAGCTTCAGAATCTTCATCAGACATCCGGAATCAGGTGCATTCTTTCTCATTTAACGTATTCCTGGTATTTAGGATTCATTCATGCTTTCTGTATTCATATAAATTGGCATTTTCATATAGAATAGCTTAGATTCATTTTGGCCAACCTAGGGATATGAATGATTGAGTATAAAATGAACACATCAAACCCATTCTCAACCTAGGCGTGGAAACTGCCACTCAAAGTTTCTTGGTGAACCCCACCATCCATCGAAAATTCACCCTTATACCCCTCCCCCGAGAGGCACGACCTTCAAAGGGCCTCTCAGTCCGAGGTATTGTCCCATCCTTCTCGCATCCCCCTTCCGGGCACGGATCCTTTAGCCTGAAGGTAAGGGCACAAAAAATTTGGGTCAGTACAATCCTGTTGCTAAGCTAACCTCAATAAGATTTCTTTTATCTATGGCTGCTACATTTGATCTTGAAATAGAGCAAATGGATGTAAAAAATGCATTCCTTCATGGATATTTGGAGGAAGAAATCTATATGAGACAGCCTAAAGAATTCATTGCTGAAGGAAATGAGGATTTTGTATGTAAGTTAAAGAAATCTCTGTACGGATTGAAATAGTCACCTAGAATGTGGTATCAAAAATTTGATACCTATGTTTTAGGACTTGATTTTTTTTGTAGTAATGCTGATCATTGTGTATACTCAAAGAAAATTGGTAATGAACTTGTCATTATAGTTCTGTATGTTGATGATATGTTACTAATTGGAAACAATAAGGAAATGATCAGGAAAGTGAAGTCTTAGTTAGCGTCACAGTTTGACATGAAATATCTTGGCCCTACAAATTTTATTTTGGTCATGCAAATAAATAGAGACCGTTCAAACAAAAAGCTATGGCTGAATCAGAAGAAGTATGTTGAGACAATATTAAAGAGATTTAGTATGCAGGATTGCAAACCAGTGAAGGTACCTATTCCTTTGGGGAAAAAATTATCTGCTGAACAATGTCCAAAAATAGAAGAAGAGGTAGAAGAAATATCCCATGTTCTTTATGCAAATATTGTAGGGAGTTTAATGTATGCCATGATATGTACTAGACCAGATATTGCCCATGCAGTGGGAGTTTTGAGAAAATACATGTCTAAACCAGGTAAAGAGCATTGGACTGCTGTAAAAAGGGGTTTCAGATATTTGCGTGGTACATCTGATTTTTCAATCTGTTATGAAGATGTAGGTAAAAAAAATAGATCCTTGGATATAGAAGGTTTTGTTGATGCAAATTGGGCTGGAGACCTTGACAATAGAAGATATACTAGTGCTTATGTATTCAACTTGTTTGGAGGGGCTATTAGTTGTATGAGCAAAAGGTAAACTGTTGTTGCTCTTTCAACCACTAAAGTTGAATATATGGCAGCCACTGATGCAAGTAAGGAAGCAGTATGGCTACAAAGACTATGTGAGATTGGGTTCTTTCAAGGAGCCGTGAAGATAAACTATGACAGCCAAAGTGGTATATTTTTGGCAAAGAACCCAGCTTACCATTCAAGAAAAAAACACATTGATACAAAGTACCACTTTAGTAAGGACATGATTGAATGGAAGAAAGTGTTATTGGAAAAATTGGATACCAAGGAAAATGTTGTAGATGCTTTAACCAAGGCAGTTAGCACATAAAAGTTCATGTTTTGTACAATTGAAATGGGTCTGGCTATACTGAGTGTTGGAACTAACATTGATTACAGCCTTTATGCAAAGTATTCAACAAGCGGGAGAATGTTGGATGTGTCTCATCCTTTGTAGAGGAAGTATTGTACGGGTCAATACTGTAAGCCTTTGATTTAACATAGCAATGCCTATTATTTATTTGTCCTAGCATTATTTTTGGGTCGAAGACGAGGTATTATTGGCCACTAATCATGGGAATACCCACTAATCATGAGAATCGCACCAACACCTCAAAAAATAGCTTCGATAATATCTCCAAAAAAGTAGGAGCCCGAAAATAAAGAATAGGCATTGTTATGTTAAATCAAAGGCTTACAATATGACTTAGCATTAATGGTTGTCATGCTAATCTCACTCATTCTAAACACCCAATTATCTACCAACTTAACCCCTTATCCATATATTGTAATACATCTATACCAAATCTCATCATCAACCATTTCATTCCAATTGCAATTGCCAACCCTACCTTCTTCATCAAAAATTAATAGTAAAGATAAAGCCTTTAGGGAATAACACAAGCTTAACATAAGAGAAATGTTGGACATAGTAAAAACATTGATAAATAAGATAAATATAAAAAAGAGGCAATGGCAATAGAATACTGGATGGCAACAAAAATTTACTTGGTAACCTTGGAAGACCCCTTATCTCACTAAAGACCAATTACCTTGACAAGATGCTAATTAAGGTATAAATCAAATTCAAAATAAAATGATGGGCACTAATTTATAGATCAACATGTTATGATTTTTCCTGTGTGACATGGGATATGACCCTATGTATTGTGTAATATCCATTAGACATGCATAGACAAACCGATATGAGCATCAATGTCAAGCTCAAGAGGCCACCTCCTTGGATCAAATTGAATTGACAATGAATCAACTTGCCTGCCAATAAATTTTTCCTAATCAATTAGGTAGTCCTTTCCTTGCCAAACCCTAAAAATGTGATCTTTGTCAACTTTAATATGGTTTAAGGGGAAAAAGAATCTACATTTGAGGATAATATCATATGCACAAATCAATAAGGGGTTGAAACCAACGGCAAAAATAAAGTAGTAGAAGAGAAACCATCAACACAAAAATATATTAAAATAAAAAAAGGAACTACAATACTATAAAGAAGAAAAGCAAAGTAAAAGTGCTAAGCAAAGCATCATTAACACATCCTAGGTAGATGCACAAGCAAATAAGGATAAACAAATAGATAAAGGAAAGGAACCAAAATATAAGAAAAGAAATCTAGAGATAGTAGATAGATCTAAAGAAAGAAGGAATGCAAAAGAGAGGAATCAAATTTAGAAGGAGATAGATAATCGTTGCAAATATCCCTCCCTCATGCATAATGACCACTAGATAATATAGAAAGTTTAGAGCACACATGAGTAACTCAGTCAAATTCAAGTTCAACATTGCAAAATAGATGAAAATTACTTTTGCTAAGGTGAACATGTTAGAAGCACTAGCCCTTCTTGATCAATGGGAAGTACTCTAAAGGCTCTCAAAAAACAAGAAAGAAGTTATACTAGGAATGGACAACCAAAGTTGATTTAACCTAATCCAACTAAATGATAAACCATGTAGCAAAGGATCAATTTGACATCCAAGATAATATAGAAAACATATTGAATGATCCAAATTCTAAAACTCTAAAGATGCCATTGTTCTATGTGGATCTTAAGATTGAAGTTTATTTGTTAAGATGTTGCATAATTAATTAAGGAGTGGTAATGATAGTGATGCCAAAAGCAATCTATTAATAATCTTGTGTTGTCTTTGTCCTCATAAAATATTAAATTTAAAAAATTCAAATATTTTTCATACCTTTATATAACTCTCAGATTTACAAGGGGTCATAGTTGGGAGAAGTCTGCTAAGAGGTTTGTCACAATAACCAAATCAAATATATATATATATATATATATATTTGATTTGATTAGATTAGTGTGAGAAACCCTTACTGCTGGCACTTAGTGCTAAGAATTCCCATCCCATCTATGACCCCTCGTAAAAAAGAGAGCTAAACTTATCAATAAAAAAATAATATTTTTAACTTGAATAAACTTCTAAAAATTTAAGATATAATTTTATTTGATTTAAAATCCCATATAAAAACAACCTTCCAACATATTTAAAATCATAAAATACTAAATTTAAAAAATATATTTTTTTTCATACTTAAAAAAAATTATATTTTTTTCTTTAAAATTATAAAATTATATATTTTTATCTTTTATTAAATATATTTCAAATTTTTTTATTTGGTTAGTGTAAAAAACCCCTATGACCAACGCTTAAGGGGTTAAGCAGTCCCATCCTAACCATGACTCTCATAGAACTGAAAACTAAACTTGTCAATGAAAAATAATATTTTTAACCAAATACAATTTTTTTTTTTTTTTTATTATTGTGAAAAAATTCTATAACCGACGCATAGGGCCGAGCAGTCTCCTCCCAACAATGACCACTCATAAAGCAAAGAGCTATACTTATCAATAGAGAATTTAACACAAAACCACCACACACCCACCCCTCACACACTCACCCACCCCGCGATTTGAACCTTGAACCAAATACAATTGATTTAAACCATGACTTGAAGAAACTCTATAATTTAAGATATAAATTTATTTAATTTAAAAATCCTGCGTAAAACCCACTTCCACACTCTGCATATACATGTTTAAAATTATAAAATATTAAATTAAAAAAATCACATTTTTTTTTTTGCATACCTTTATAAAATTATATAATTTTTCTTCCAATTTATAGAATTATATATATAAATTTTAAATTGTATATTTATATTATATTTAAATTTTTATTTATTTTTATTTGGTTAGTGTAGCCAGCCATTCCCATTTCAACCATGATTCTTTTTAAAGCTAAGAGCTAAAGTTTGAATCACGATTTGAAACTTAAACCTCCTGAAAAAGAACCAAACACCTAATAGCTAAGTTGTCATCCAGAAGAATATATTTCAAATTTCAACCTTAAAAACTCAATGTTCATAACTCAAGCATTTACCATTGAAATTAAATGAAAGATTTTAGTTATGTCCGCAAGACCCAAACATGGCCTATGGGACCTCCAAATATGAAAACACAATTATTCAAATCATATGACTATTAATATCCTTGAGAAAGATGTTCCTTCTCATGCAGATTTGGATTAGCAACTCTTCAACTTTTTTTTATTTTATTGTATTCAAATAACTCTATCATAAACCCTTTTCCAAGTGTTTCTTTGTATTTGCCACGGATGTCCGAAAAACTCGGGCATTCATAGATGAAATGTTCCTATGTTTTTATTGCCCCTATGCTGCATAGAGTACATACCCTTTGTTCTCATTGTTCCTTGGGTGTTGTCAATCTCCCTGTTTCACATCTAAGTTTATGAGAGCTAGTCCCAGCACCTATATATATTTTTTCCTTGTGATCATAGTTTGGGTTAAACTTTGCAATATAGTATTATCTTTTCTTGTATTTTTCATATTTCACTTCTAAACTTTTTGGTCACATAGTTTTTTATGTCTTTATTGAAATTTGGGCATTCATTTATGTTGATTTCCCAACATTTCATCTATTTCTAATTTTGTTTCTTCCATGTATTTTTTTTTTTGCCTATGCAGCTCTTCATCCCTAACTGCCTAAACCATATGTTGTTTTTCATGTTTTTTATTTTTTTCAAGTAACATAACAGCTTGGTCATAGCAATTGCCTCTAATGGGAACATTCCCGTTTCAGCTAGAATAATTTCATAAGGGAATGTGGCCTTAATTTTAAGAAAAATTATAATTAGACGTTTTTGAATCCTTTCTATGTGCCTCAATTTTATATTTATCGTGCCACTGGCCCACATCTCGCAACCATACAACATAATCGGTGTGACAAGTAGGCCAAATAAGACCTTGGTGGTCTTCTAGTCCCACAACTCAGCATTCCTATACCGATTTTGAAGTGCATATAGCACTCTCCAACCAATTAGAGTTCTTTTCATCCTACATGTATTCTAATTGAGCTTGTCATGAAAGTCTATGCCTAGGTATTTGTATTCTACCACTACCTCAAGAGGTTCTGCAAACTGAAATTCGAGATGTTGCTTTTTCTTTGTTGTTGAAAAAATCATGATTTTTGTTTTTCTCGTGTTCACCTGCATCCCAACTCCCTTACAAAAGAGTTCTAGAGCCTGAAGATGATCTTCTATAGCTTTAGATGTTTCGACCATAAAAATTACATCATCTACATACATGAGGAGTTTTACCACATATTTTGCTAAGTGCACACCCTCTCCCCCAAATTTGTTTATCCATTCTTCCAACTTGTCAATATACAACCCAAATAATGTTGAGATAGAGGGCAACCTTGTTTGACGCCTATGTCACTTCTAAAACATTCAAATAACCCTTCTTGCATTATGATTCTAGCCTTTACATGCTCATATAATCTATGAAATTTTTCCCTGTAGTGAATTGAAACCTCTAGCTCTTCCATTTTGCTCCATAATTTTTTCCTTGAAACCGTGTCAAATGCCTTTTTGAAGTCTACAAAACAACAAAAGCCTCCTCCTTTTTGTCCCATATTTTTTCCATTGTGTCTAAGCGTGATATAGTGATCAATAGTTGAGTGCTTGGGCATAAAACTCGCTTGCTCCTTTGCTCTCTTTCCCTTTTCTTCCGCTCATCTGCTGATCCTATGCTCTATCATACTTCCAAATAGCTTTGCAAAGAGAGGGTTGATCATGATAGTTTGATAGTTTAAGGGATTATTAACATCTCCACTTTTAAACAAAGAAATGGTAAAGCTAGTTGTCCATTCTATAGGGAAGCCATTTTGTATGACCTCATTGAAAATCTCTTTCATCTACAATGCAAGAATATCTACCCCCAATTTTATATGCTTTGCCTGAAGATTGTCTATGTCACGGGCTTTACTAGTTGCTAACATTTTTATCCCTTGAATAATGTCTTCATTGTGAAAAGTTCTTTCTTGACAATGATAGTAGGGGGTGTCTTTTGCTGGTTGGTTACTACACTCATACAATTGTTTTGAATATTCCAACCACTGACTAGTTATGTTATTTCAGTTTGCATCTTTTTTGCGCTTAGTTCCTTCCAAAATTTCTTTGGTTCATGCTTCCCTAAGTAAATCAGCTCTTTCCTTATTGTTCTAGTATATTCTTCTATTTTTGCCCTTACCAGTTTCTCATATTCTTTTTCGTTTGCTCTTGTTTTACCCGTTGGTTCCTATAGTAATCTTTGTGTTTTCTTGTAATCTTCATCGAACCACAGGTTGGTTGGGAAGCTATTTCTTTCTTTCTAGGTTTAGCTCTCTTGCATTTATTTAAAGCTTTTTGAATCACGCGCATTAACCATTCACTTTTATTGTAATCTTGTTACTTCCTGTGAGATAGTCCCCTGCCTGTGAGATAGTCCTTTTATTTCCCTTTCCTGTAACTTGTTATTCAATGTCGTCTTAAAACTTTGTAGATTTTATTATGTTAAGAGAATGTTTCCCTTGTAAAAAAGTTTGTTTTGATCATATTGTACTAAAAGACCAAATCCACCTCGTTTATTTATTAAAAAATTAAAAGGAATTTGAATTGTAAACTCAAAGCTCTTGGCAAAATTAGAAAATCAATTTTTGAAACGTGCCATAGAAGCTTCATAAGAAAATATTTATAATCTTTTAAATAAATATGAAATCAATCGATGATTAGTCTTTCATGGAAATTGAATCGGAACAGTTTACTGGCAAGTATTTGGTCGCTATTAACCGACCTTTGTTTTGGTAAATTTTTAGAGTAAAGTGCTGGTTTTTGAAAGGGACTCGGTCCCCTTCTACAAAGTTTGAACTTCGATCTTTTCAAAAACATAAACATACTGCTATGATATATTTCAACAAGACTCAAACTTTTAAGGTAAGAAAGAGTCGTAGTAAAACTTAAAAACTATTAGTTTACAAAAACACATAAAATTATAACTCATATAAAACAACCCTCATTAAAAATATTATTTACTTATATAATTATCTATAATTTCACCATTAACTATTGGTGTACAACCTCAAGGTTTTAAAGTCTCATGGTATCATTATTAAGTTTCAAAATGCAAATTGGTGTACAACCTTAACTTGCAGGTTTAAAATCTAGAGGTTTCAAAGTCTTCAGGTTATCATTATTAAGTTTCAAAATCTTAAGGTTTCAAAGTCTTGTCAGCCAAAATAATGTGCTAAAATTAGCAGCAAGCCCCATCACACCAAATCTAAAAATAGATTTGAAAATGAAGACATGCCAGTTCCTCTTCGACGAAAAGACAAACCAACCGCAATTCCAATTGCCGTGCAATCTTTCTCTTTGACGGAGAGAGTAGAAAACACATCTTCGGACATGCTGACTGTGAACCGATCTGACAGCCCTTGCACACAATACATGAATCCGGATTCGAATCAAATTCGAAGGTCCACGGTTAGATCATGAGATCCAGACGAGACGCAATGGCGAGTAAAGATATTCGTTGTAAAAAAAGATCCAGAGCCTTCTAAACATCCAATAGTGCCATTATACATTGAAGAGACAAAATGGTCAAGCATTTAGACTATGGATATTATATCCAGGTACGAAATTGTACGCAGAACAAAGGGCAGATTTGACAGGCATAAACGCTCCTATTCAAATTGCAGAAAGCGAAGACACGGCGGATTCCTTTGGCTAGACTTACACGCCATCCTGTCGAACATGATGACTTCGACTTCGACTTTTCGAAAAATTGTCGTGTCCGGCACAGCGGCAATAGAAGCGAGACAAGACGGCGTCTGCCCCTTCGACGTGGCTGTGGCTGTTGCTGCTGCCGGGCTGGCAGACCCTACGGTTAACACAGCAGTATTATTTTAGTTGTTCTCAGACAATATTTGGACAGAGTGTGGGGGATTTAGTTGTAACGATGCTCGGTCCATAATTGTTTGTCCCCAAGGTTGTTATGGAGATGATTTCCTCCCGTGTCTGGCGGTAATGGCTTCATTGATGTCAGGTCTTGACTCGTGGGTATTGAGAACCACCGGCCCCAGAGGTGACGATGTGACTATCTGAATCCTTGTAGGTATTTTTTTTAAACGAAGTTAGATTTTTAATAATATTGTTTTTTTATATTAATAAATTGAAGATAGATAGATAGTTATAGTGGGGAATTCCAAATTTTAATTATGGAATATGTTATTAGACTTGTATCATTATATTAACTAGTTAGAAAGTAAGAAGGGCTTAACCCCACATATACATGTTTAAACTTGATGTTAATAAAATAAAGAATTTCAATAAAACAAAAGACTTACACTTTTAAACATGTTATTTTATTTAAAAAAAAATATGATAAATATTAGGGTGAAAAGCTTTTTTATTTTTTAAAAAATATGATAAATATTAGGGTGAAAAGACTTAAAGCTTTGACCTAAACTTGGGTTTCAAGCAACGTTTATTCCTTTAGCAATTTTTTAAAAACCGTTGGCAGGGGAATCCTATGATGCTATTCGACACAAAGTGAGAAGGGATTGCTGTGGAACTTACACAAGCTTCGAGTTGAGAAAGGAATGGGACCTTGATATTCATTATCACATTGACTTTGAATAGGGCAAGGTAAGGGCTAAAATAAGCCTCGTAGGTGCAGGTAAGGGTTAAAATTTTAAAAAAATTATAATTAATATTTAAGATTATAAATTTTATTTTATTTATTATTTTTAAATTTTTTTATAATTTAATATTACGATGATATTTGACACAAAGTTAGAAAGTATTATTGTGAAACTTTTTTTATATTGAACATCGCTTACAAATATTTACAAATATCAACACTGGTTCGAGCAAACACAAACTTTAGGTTGAGAAAGGTAGGAGAATCCTGCTATTCGACACAAAGTGAGAAGGTATTGTCGTGGAACTTCCACCAGCCTTGTGTTGAGAAAGGAATGGAAGCTTAATATTTGTTTGGTTGTATCACTGTGGAACTTACACGAGCCTTATGTTGAGAAAGGAATGGTAGGGGCACCTATGATGCTATTCGACACAAAGTGAGAAGGTATTGTTGTGAAACTTCCACAAGCCTTGTGTTGAGAAAGGAATGGAAGCTTAATATTTGTTTGGTTGTATACCTCGATCTGTTAAGGAATAAATCAATGTTATCCACCAACAAATATTTTATTGTTATAGTATGTCTATTTGTTTTTAGGACATAAGATCTTGATATTCATTATCGTCCCTATATTGTTTTTGGACATAGGAGCTTGATAATCATTATCACCTTACTGCTTATTTATTACATGTAAAATTAATTTTGAATAGGGAAGGTAAGGGTTAAAATAATTTTCCTCCTACATTAGTGGATGTATTTCATTAGAGAATGTTTTTTCTAGAATTTGAAAAATGATATTAAAACAAGATTATTTACAAGTTGGTATGAGATTATTTACCTTAGTTGACATGTTTACAATAGTAAACGAAGATATATATTGGAGCTAAATATTTTAAACTATATGTCTGCAATGACTATCCAAATTAGCTAAACAATGGATTTGTTCATCAACTTGCCTAATCCTCAATAGCCATGCCACTGTGCCACTTACATCCTTCTCGACACCCATTTAAGCCAAGAAGTCTACCACTTTATTTAGAGCTCTACCCACATAAATAGGAATCACATCAGCTAATTCCCTCCACAATTCCTTAATTTGGGTAACAAGAATCATCAACCTCCATGTCTCCAAAATGAAGTTCCTCATGCAATCCAGAGCTCCAACCAAGATTTGTGAATCTGATTTTATGATTATTTTTCTATAACCTTGTCTTACCACCCAAATAGAAGTAGATTTGATAACTAAGGCTTCTACTTCATTTTTCATGGCCCTACCCAGGCCCTACAGTTCCTAATAGAACACTATCCCAACATGATTCCTATAAACCACTCTAATTCTAGCTTTGCCCAAATTGCCTTTTGTATATCCATCAGTATTAATTTTAATCCAACCTTCTAGGGATGGTTTCCAATTAGCTATGTCCTATTTGTCTTGCACTTTGACTTCCTTGTCCATCATTCCTATATTAGCCCGAGTTTTCTCTTTAACATACACTATCACAATTTTTGTGACTTTACTCCAAATGACCTACCAAACACCATCTAAGGATGAAAATGTTTCTCTAAAATTTTTGCTATTTCTCTCCAACCACACTTACCACCAAATAAATTTTAATCTAAGCTTCCACTTGATATGAAGAACTTCAAATTTAAATCTACCCCTCTTCTATCTTTCCCAAATATTAATCCAATTCAAATCACCATTAGCTCGAATTTTATAAGCTAAAAACCATTGCTCCTAGATCTGGTGTCTAAATGAGCACTCAAACATCAAGTGATCAGATGTTTCCTCACTTTTGTAGCATAAAACACATTGGGATGGACCAATGATTCTCCTATCTCTGACTATCAAAAGTAAGAATTCCATTGTGCATGAATTGCCAAGTAAAGAAGTTTAATTTCGACCAACCCTTGGGCTGCCAAATATTTCTCCAATCCTCAACCTAATATGTATGAGGAGGAGGTTTTATAAGGATTTTACATATCCACCCTTCATTGTGTAGACTCCAAGTCTCCCTTAGCCCCAAGCTAATTCATCCTCCTCTCTACTCGAGAATTATTTTTCCAATATTTTAGTCATGATGGGTGTCAACTTTAGAGGGATTGGAATTGGCCACTCATCCAACTTCTTAAACTGCTTAAATCTATAATCCTCCAGCTGACTAGTGTTGAAAAAAATTCAATTTAGATCCAATCCCTTCTTTCCATGGCTATTTTTACTAGTTGCAATTCTAGGAATTCAACAATGATAGGTGAATATTGATTTCATGAATCTATCCAAAATCATGCCCTCTCTCCTCTTCCCACTTTCTAAAATAATCCATTTTTACTTCTTGAGATCCTAACTTTAGAGTCTGCCGCACTAAGGATCCATTACCATCCAAAGGTAAATGACTCACCTCATTCAAGTTCACCTGTCTCAAATATTTACTAGTTAAAACTCTACTTTGAATAAAGAAGTTGGCTAGGAGATCCACCTCTAGTAAAGCTTTTCAGCCAAAGCTTTATTATTTTACTTTGATATTCTCAGTCCCAAACCTCTATTTACCTTGAGATGACTTACTTTCTCCCAACCTACTAAGACCTATTTCCTCTATCCTTTTACTCCTCATTAAAATTTTCCAGCCATCTTGTCCAACTCTTTCCAAATGGTATGTGGGGTAGCAAGAATAGAAAATTTATAAATTGGCATGACCTGAATGAATGACTGCAAAAAGTTAATCTACCCCCAAAGATTAACCATTTGTGGAACCAATGGTTAATTATTTTTTTGATATAATCCAAAATATTCCTCCAAATAACTATCTTCAATTTTTTTAAATGCAAAGGGACCCCCAAATATACCACTAGGAGAGAAGTCCTCATGAATCCCAAGATCTCTAAAATTATGTCTTGAAGACTTCGATCAAGATTGAAGAAGACCACTTTGGATTTCTTATTGTTGATGACTTGGTTTGTGGCCCTAAGATAAACATTAAGAGTATCTTTGATCATTATTGCTTCCCTGAAATTGGCTACTCCCACCAATCCTATGTCATCCACAAACTATAGGTGAGTCAAAACCTCCTCATCCACCTTGTTACCTGTTAGCAAACCCTACTGTCTTCTCCTCAAGATGATTCTACCCAAGCCTTCAACCAATATGAGAAAAATATAAGGGAAACAAGGATTTCCTTGACAAAGGTCTTGAGTGGCTCCAAATGGTTGTGAGGGAAGGTATTTGATTAAAACTGTGTATATTTAAGTAGAAACACACTTCATGATCCATTCTATCCAATTCTAAGAGAAATCAAAGGCTTCCATAATATTTGATAAGACGTTCCACTCCACCTTGTCATAAGCCTTTAACATATCCAATTTTATGAATATTCCTCTATTGCCAAAATTTTGCATTGAGTGGATTGCCTCCTGAGCTAGAATCAAACCATCCAAGATCTACCTACCCTCTACAAAACCCTCTTGCTCTAAGAATATAATGTTGTGTAGGAGAGGTTTTAGCCGCTCAAACATTACCTTCATGATTATTTTATATATGACATTGCATAAGGTAATAGGTCTATAATCTAAAATATGCACCCCTCATTCCCTTTTAAAATTAAGGCAATGAATGTATGATTAAATGCTTTAATAATTCACCGAGGTGTTGTAGGTTTGTTGGAGAGAAGAGGGCAATCCTCCAAGGGAGGTCCCAGGTTCGAATCTCCACCCTATCAAAAAGTTGAATTGGGTACTGTTGGTCCAAAATCTGCCACAGGAAAGGATTTTATAATTGCACCCTAGACCTGGCCAACATTGAAAGGTTGGAAGCAAGAAATGGCTCCCAGACCAATCTCCAGAGTGGGCTGGTTCCCTTTACTAATCTAAATTTCTGTTTGAAGATAAGGGTTCTTTGGAAAGAAATTAAAAGTTGCGAGAAAGAAATGAAATATGGCCACGAGGCCGGAGTTATGGGATCGGAAGAACAACAGAAGAAAACTTAAAGTGCGGCAACGAGCAAGCAACGAGAATATAATGACTCAACTCCCACACAACTGTATGCAGAAAATCTCTCCAAGATTACACTCCAGGAATCATATCCTTACAAGCAAGATTCAAATCCAATATGCAGAATTTGAATGTAACAGCACTCAAGGAATATAAATTCGATTAGAAATGCAACGAACAGAAAAGACAATCACCCAAACAACTGCTTGAAAAATCCGAAGCCAATAATTTATTCTTGCAAATGCACTTCCAGTTTTTAGCAAAACTTCCAACCTTTTGAAATGCGAATTACATTGGTTTTTATAGAGGTCCGTCCTCTTTGCAGCATTAAATATTTTAAACCGACCTTCTTGAGATCTACAATCATGCGAAGGAAACGAGGAACATGATCCCCTTAATCGCAGTCTCGAAGAAATAAAAATTAAATTCCATGAAACGCTTGCGGCCCTTCATTAAATTCGATTCTTTGAATATGTGCATGAAAAACCGTTGAATTAATCCACGAACGGCAACTTCGAACCAATAAACCCTTTAATTTTGGTAGCCTGGGCACTCTTTGACCTTAACCGCATTGGAAATCCGCAAATTATTTAATTCGGGTCAGCATTAAATCATCGAAAATCGGAAAAACCCTCTCGGCCGTTCATACTGCACTTGGCGGGAAAACTGCGCAGGTCGCGAAAACGCGACGGGTCGCGAAATCGCGACGGGTCGCGAAATCGCGACATGATTTTACGCCGTACGCTTCGCTGCTGAAGACCCGCGATTCCGGAACATGTCGCGATATCGCTACATGTCCGGCTCCCTCTTGCTCCTCCCTGCGCTCTGCCCCGCGAAAACGGAACACGTAGCGATTTCGCTACATGTTCCTTCTCTCCGCATCAATCGCCATTTTCGGTCGCGATTCGCTGACATGTCAGCGACGCGCTGCAAGTTTTCACTTTATGCCTTCGATGCTGCCCGACCCGCGATTTCGGAACATGTCGCGATATCGCGACGGTTCCGCCCAACCTGCTTGCGTTGACTGCGTTGACCGCGATTCTGCAACATGTTAGCGCGTCGCTGCAGTTTTTGGACTTAACCATTTTTTGCTCAATTTTTCTCCTTTTTTCGCCCAAGCTGCATCAAGGTGAAGTCAAAGGTCAGATTTCCAACAATACACTAATGCATTAATCAATGAGAATCAATGTGGCAAAAATGCCAACATTCTTGGCGGCTCGCGGGGTATACAGCTCGTTGTATGCAAGAATCCAGGCCTTAGTCCATTGGGCACAGAGTCATATTGGAACTGTAAACAGGCTGCTGCAAAACATGTCAGGGGACTGCTGCCAAACTTCTTCTGCTACGGAAAACTAGAACTGGAAGAACCTGCATAGAAGCGGTTATAAACTGAAGAAATGGAATGTGATGGTGGAGTGAGCTCCTGCGATTGCGCAAGCGGTGACTGCAATGGAGTGATGTGGAAGTAAACAAGTGATGAGATGGACATAACAACATCATGTTGATACACTACCAGCGGCAATAGATGGAATGAACGAATGGAGGGAACATAAGTGGAAGTTTTGAAGCGTGAAATGAAAATGAACTAAGCGGGAAAATAAATGCTTTTTAAAACAAAGACAACTGAGAAGAAAGGGATAAGAGGAAACGGGAAAAATAGAAAAGGGGAGAAGAAACAACAGCCGTGGCTTATTTTGTAACTGCAGAAGAAAAAGAAGTAAAAGAAGGAAGATGAAGAAGGGAAAGGAAAGGAAAAGGGAAGGGAAAAGAAGAAAGCCACCAACTGCTGGGAAAGGAGGAGACAAAAAGGGAAACCAACACCTACAGCCCACAAGCAACAAGAGCCAAGGTGACAATAAAAGGCAACACATATATACATACTTTTTTTCTTTTTCTTCACTTTTTTTTTTTTATATTATATACAAACTCAAATTGAACTTGCGAAGTCATGAAAAGTAGGCTTTCAAATGAAAGCCATTAACTGAAATTGGAAGTGGGCTACCATCCATCTCTTCCAAATAGAAAGAATTAGCTGCACCAGTGTTGGAAATACGGAACGGACCCTCCCGAGAATGCATCAAACTTCTTATGATTGCCAGGTTTAGCTTTATTCTCATTCCATTTCAGCACCAAATCTCCTGTCTTGAATGGACGGGCTGCAGAATGCTTATAAAACCACTTCGAAATCCCTTGTATGTGCTTGTCAAATTCATTATATGCTTTGGAACGATGCTCCTCTAATTCCAACAATTGTGCTATTCGCAGATCCAAGGAACTCAGGTCTGTCTCATCATCTTGAAAAGACTGCAACTGCTGTAATACTGGCAACTCAAGATGGACTGGCAACCTTGCTTCTTTGCCATAGACTAGGGCATATGGTGAGGTTTTAATGGACTTCTTAACGGAAATCCTGTCTGCCCATAACACCTGATTCAGTAACAAGTGCCAAGATCTTTTGTTCTCTCCCAATGACCTCTTCAAAATTCTGAGCAAATTTTTATTCGTTGACTCTGCCAAGCCATTTCCCTGTGGATAGTAATTGGAAGATGTCTTAAGGAAAATGCCAAACTTGTTAGCAAACTCAGCCAATTCAGCTCCAATGAATGGAGTCCCATTATCTGTAATGATGGCGTACGGAACACCAAAACGTGTAATTAAACTTTCAACGAAAGAAATCACTACAGATTGATTGGCCATCTTTGTAGGTATGGCTTCAGACCACCTGGTGAAATAATCTGTAGCTGTTAAAATGTATATGTGACCAGCTGAGGAATTAGGATCAATTATTCCAATAAAATCTAACCCCCATTCTTTGAAAGGGTGCTTCAACTTTGAGCTGGATGCAAAGGCGAGCTGCATTCCTTACTCTTCCTGCATATCTTTGACACTTATCAGAGGCTTGTGCAATCTTGAAAGAATGCGAGAACGAGGGTCGGCCAGTAGTAACCAGCTCGAATGATTTTCAAGGCCATCGGTCTTCCTGCAAAATGTCCTCCTGATAGACCGGAATGGAACTCTTCCAAGATCCTATCCTTGTCTGCTTGTTTAACACACTTCAAAAGAACACCATCAATATTTTTAAAAAACAAACCATCTGAAAACAAAACATACCGCGAGCTTGCAACCGAAATCTCCTCCTCTGAGAAGCAGTCAATTGTGATGGACATTTTCCAGTTGTGAAATAATCAATCAGGTCCTCTGTCCAATCTTTTTCCAGAATTAAGAAATTCATTAAATTGTTATTACCAGCAAGAGCTTCTCCCTGATCTTCGCATACATCAAATGCTGCTATCTTTGCTAACTGCTGGCACAGAGCTTTACCACGCACTAATTTAGCTGGGTGAATTTCTACATCAAATTCCTGGATCTTGGTGACCCAGCCAGCACGTTTATCACCCAATTCTCCTTGAAGAATGAAATTTCTCACGTCTTGGTGAAGCACATAAACAAATGTCCTGCTCTGGGAAATAAAATGTTTGAATTTCTTCAGGGATTTCATCACAGCATATACCTGTTTCTCAATAAAATTGTACTTTGCTTCGTGAGGTAAAATAACTTGGCTCAGAAAAGCGATGGGCCTTTCATTCCCATCATCTCCCTTTTGCGTCAAAACTGCAGCATAACTGTCATCTTCTCCAACTGCATATAAGATGAAATCCTTGGAGTAGTCAGGATTAATCAGGACAGGGGCCTGCACTATTCTTTCCTTGATCTCTTGAAATGCTTCCTTTCTTTGAGTTGTCCATTGGAAAACTGCATCTTTCTTCAACAATTCGGTCATTGGTTTAACAACCTGAGCAAAATCAGCAATGAATTTTCTAATGAAATTTATCTGTCCAAAGAAAGATTGAAGTTCCTTCTTGTTTGCAGGGAGTGACAATTTCTTCAGGGCTTCAACACGGGCTGGATCAATTGCTAATCCATCTTCAGAAATCACATGACCCAGAAGCTTACCCTCTTTTACAGCAAACACAGACTTCTTTGGATTAATGGAGATTCCGAATTCTCTGCATTTCTCAAAAATCAGCCTCAGGTGAGAACAATGGTCTTCTCTTCTATGTGAAAAGACTGTCATGTCGTCAAGGTATATTACAATGATCTTGTTCAACAAATCCTTGAAAGCAATGTCCATAGCTCTTTGGAAGGTAGCTCCAGCATTTGACAGCCCAAAGGGCATTCGTTGATATGCAAAAGTACCCCACTTCGTGGTGAATGCTGTCTTAAGCCGATCTTCATCTTTTACCCGGATACGGTTATACCCAAGAAAATCCATCCAGCAAAGAAAAACGCTGTGCACCAGCCACAACATGCAATATTTGATCTATTCTCGGCAAAGGATAATGATCCTTTAATGAAGCACGGTTCAAATTCTTGAAATCAACGCACAATCTAATATCTCCATTCTTCTTACGGACGGGGACCAAATTGGCGACCCATGTGGAGTGCTTGATCGGATAAATGATCTTAGCTTGCAGCATTTTAACGAGTTCAGCCTTCATCAACGCCTCAATCTTTGGGTTTACAGGTCTCTGCTTCTGTCGAAAAGGCCTAACTCCTTCTTCCAGTTCAATTGTATGCTGTATAATCTGCTTGTTATAACCCTTTAAGTCTTTATAGCTCCAAGCTATAATATCAGAAAACTCTTTACAGAGCTGCCTGATTTTTTGCAGTTCTTCTGGGGTTGAGTCAGTGCCAACCTTAATCACTTTGTCAGGCTGAAGCTCTAGCTCCATGAATTCCTTTCTATCAATCTCCATTCGAGGCTTTACGGAATGATCATGTTGGTCAAACAAGCTCTCCAGAGTTATTAGACCCTTTGGAATATGGTTATTCCTTAATTGAATAAGACCTTCAGCTTCCTCATCTTCCAAAGTTCTGCCTTCAACAGCTGCAACTTCATGTATCAGGAAATTCACAATCTGCTCATCGGTTTCAAAGACCTGCCAAAAATTTTCCTTATCTGGCACACTGGGTCTGTATACCATTCTCATTGTCTTGGGCTTGTTCACAACTTGATCAGCAGGAGAAAAGTTCGCTCCAAGAGATGCTAATAAGTCGGCATGTTTATTCATCTCTCCGGAAACAGACTTGAATATTAAGCGCGGTGAAAAGTTCAAACAAATCCCAAACCCGATTACGATATGCTTTCGGATAATGCTTGCTTTGAGATGCATCTATTTGTGACCTGGTTTACAATAAGCTCGGAATCACCAAAAATATTGAGCTGTTCTATTCCTAACTTCTTCGCTTTCTTCAGACCCAAGCACAATGCTTCATATTCAGCAGCATTATTAGTACAACTCCATGTAAGCCGATATGAATAAGTTCTCTGTACACCAGAAGGAGAAATTAACACAATACCTGCTCCGGCACCATTCCTGCATCTAGCTCCATCGAAATACAGTTGCCATAACTGATCTGTAACCTCAGTCTGATCAACTGGGTTAGACAATTTCTGCTTTGTCTTAATCTCAGGTTTTCGAATGGCATAGCAGCCAATCTCTGTTTCCATCATGGCATTGAAGTTAAGCATTGAAAACTGGTCTTCCAACTGAAGATTGTTTAAAACTTCACTCATTAACACAGCATCTTCAGACTCTTCAGTGAGCATATGGACTGACTGCATGTCTTTTCCAACATCTTCCAACTTCTCAATGTGAAAAGGGGAAGGCTTTTCATTACGTATTACGAGACGTCTATTCTTAAAAGGAATTTCCGGATGAGAATAATCCAATGCCGAGATAACCCCCTAATTTTGCGGTAAATTCCCTGGATAAACACATGCTAAAATAGGGCTCTAAATCTACTACAACTATTTCTTGAATCATGGTGATTTGGGGCATTGTATGCAGGACAATGGGTACATCCTTAATGACACCTACTATTTTTACGAGGCGTACCATCCAATTGCGAGAACTCCGGGACTACTCCGGGTATACTCCATTCCCATGGCTTCACGAGACTCCCTTAGGCATGGCGGTGGTTGCGGCTCCGAGAATCAATCATACAATTGTGTACAACCCAACCTTCTATTTGCAATGACAAGTAAAAAGGAGGAGGTCTGTTCTTGCCCGATATGAGAGGTGGTTAAAGTTTGGGCATAGACGGTGCAGGTAGGCCCTATTTCACTCTCCTTCACAGATTTCAATGACTCTTGTAATAAATCTACTTGACCGAGGTAATTGCAAAGCGTCATAAAGGCTTACCTTAGCAAGAGTCTTTTTAAGATCATCAACAATGTTGTATGAAGCTGCAACGAGAATTTTTCATCTCGGCGAGGTTGCTCAAATCCGGTCTGTCTTTGTTGTGTAGCTTCCACTCTCAACCTCTTGGTCGGTGATGGATACTTCAATTTTTCACGTGCTGCTCCTCCGCTTCGACCTTCTTGGTGCAGTTGCTGCCTTTTCTTGAACTACGTTAAAAGTTGGATCTTTGGGCAAAGGCTTTGGAGCTAGCACGGGGAGCTTTCATTGGCCTTTTCACTTCGGTCGGTACTCTTAACGGCTCTAAGTCAATAGGATCAACATTCATAGGCTTCTTTCCGGTCCTTGTTAGAGCCGAAACTTGATCTTCCACTGCGGTCATCAAATTATAACCAGCTTCCGAGATCATATTAACATGGTCACACGAGGTCTTGGCCGCCAAGGTCTGCACATAATTTAAGTGGACCATACATGTATCCTCTCCGTGAGGATCATTACAAGTCGAGCACCAATATACTCCATCTGCATGGGCTGCATCTTCATTTGCTAGAACGGCTAAGCCCTTTTCGGGTGCTTTGCTTGTGGAGGCGACTTGATCTCTAGTAACTTGAGGAGGTTGAAATCTCCTTGGTGGAAATCTCTCTCAGCCTGCTTCCTCTCAATGAGTGTGATCTTGTTTCCCATGGCTCTAATGGCAGAATTTGCAGACTTAACCTCTTGCAATAATGCTGTATATGGATCAGGGTTTGCAGGTGCGAGGAAGTCTTGGTAAGGGCAAAGGAGCTGGTGGTGCTGGCAAAGCTGGAAATGCGGTGGAAACGGGAGATGGTTGAATCTTTGGGTGCGGGGAGCGGTAAAGGAGTTAAAGCGAGGCAATTGAGGAGGCTAGGACGGTTGCAACTTTGAGGTGCTTTAGAACTCCATGATGGTGTAGGATACATAGCCGGCATGGGGTGTGGTTGTGAACCATATAAATATTGAGGCAAATTCGGAATAAGAGGCATAGTTACCTTTGGAGGCGGTCTTCCTACGACAACCGGATCGGCTTACGCTTTAATTGCTTGTTCAAAGATTTACGGAAACGTCACCACATTAGATGCCGAACCGCCCATCCGATATACGAGTGAAACGCTACGAGGTAGTACATCGCGGCTAATTCATCGACGGGCCGAATACCATCGGGAATCCTTTGCCAAGTTATGGTAAACCGGACATTAAAATCAGGTATCTCTTCTTGTGGATGTCTCTGTATGACAGTAAACTGATTTAACAATGAGAAAGGGTCAACCTGTTCATGAAAATGTTTCACCAGCAAATCACCAAATTGATCCCATGATGTTATGGTGCCGGGAGGCAGAGTTATGTACCAAAACAGCAGTTTACCTCTCAATGAACACACTAACAATTTGATCATTACATCTTCATCAGTAATGTCATGAATAGCAGCCAGAGAAGCCACATCATTTATGTGCTCATAGGCTATTTTGCCAGTACCATCGTAAGTGGGCAAAGCCTTCAGTGCGACTGTGGTGCTTGGATTACGAGCTGCGAGATTCAAGGCTCCGGTCTTTGTTCCATGCCAAGAATTTTCTGGGTGGAGGAAATTGTGCCATTGGTGGAACTTGTAGGGGTGCAACACTAGCAACAATACTGGGTATTTGTACAGCGAGAAGATGGAAGGGACGAGGAAACTAATCTAGAATGCTCACCACTTCTCGAACTATCAAGTTCAAAAAACTGAACAAGATCGCCAAATTTCTTTGACTGTGATCTTGTGATCATGAAGTATTTCTGAGTTCAGCACAGTCACCAAATAACAGGCAGGCGTCCACGATCAAAAATCCGGATCTTCAACTCAGCAAAGTCGCCAGATGAACTTACAAATCTCCGCTATGAGGCCAAGACAGCTCATCAAATCTTGAGACCTCCGGGTGTTAAAACAAATGTGGATTTTTGTGAGACAGAAGAAGTCTGTCCCACCGGGCGTGCCAAAAACTGTTGGTCCAAAATCTGCCACAGGAAAGGATTTTATAATTGCACCCTAGACCTGGCCAACATTGAAAGGCTGGAAGCAAGAAATGGCTCCCAGACCAATCTCCAGAGTGGGCTGGTTCCCTTTACTAATCTAAATTTCTGTTTGAAGATAAGGGTTCTTTGGAAAGAAATTAAAAGTTGCGAGAAAGAAATGAAATATGGCCACGAGCCGGAGTTATGGGATCGGAAGAACAACGGCGAGAAAACTTAAAGTGCGGCAACGACAAGCAACGAAATATAATGACTCAACTCCCACACAAGCTGTATGCGAGAAAATCTCTCCAAGATTACACTCCGGGAATCATATCCTTACAAGCAAGATTCAAATCCAATATGCGAGAATTTGAATGTAACGACACTCAAGGAATATAAATTCGATTAGAAATGCAACGAACGAGAAAAGACAATCACCCAAACAAGCTGCTTGAAAAATCCGAAGCCAATAATTTATTCTTGCAAATGCACTTCCAGTTTTTAGCAAAACTTCCAACCTTTTGAAATGCGAATTACATTGGTTTTTATAGAGGTCCGTCCTCTTTGCAGCATTAAATATTTTAAACCGACCTTCTTGAGATCTACAATCATGCGAAGGAAACGAGGAACATGATCCCCTTAATCGCAGTCTCGAAGAAATAAAAATTAAATTCCATGAAACGCTTGCGGCCCTTCATTAAATTCGATTCTTTGAATATGTGCATGAAAAACCGTTGAATTAATCCACGAACGGCAACTTCGAACCAATAAACCCTTTAATTTTGGTAGCCTGGGCACTCTTTGACCTTAACCGCATTGGAAATCCGCAAATTATTTAATTCGGGTCAGCATTAAATCATCGGAAATCGGAAAAACCCTCTCGGCCGTTCATACTGCACTTGGCGGGAAAACTGCGCAGGTCGCGAAAACGCGACGGGTCGCGAAATCGCGACATGATTTTACGCCGTACGCTTCGCTGCTGAAGACCCGCGATTCCGGAACATGTCGCGATATCGCTACATGTCCGGCTCCCTCTTGCTCCTCCCTGCGCTGCCCCGCGAAAACGGAACACGTAGCGATTTCGCTACATGTTCCTTCTCTCCGCATCAATCGCCATTTTCGGTCGCGATTCGCTGACATGTCAGCGACGCGCTGCAAGTTTTCACTTTTTGCCTTCGACGCTGCCCGACCCGCGATTTCGGAACATGTCGCGATATCGCGACAGTTCCGCCCAACCTGCTTGCGTTGACTGCGTTGACCGCGATTCTGCAACATGTTAGCGCGTCGCTGCAGTTTTTGGACTTAACCATTTTTTGCTCAATTTTTCTCCTTTTTTCGCCCAAGCTGCATCAATCAAAGGTCAGATTTCCAACAATACACTAATGCATTAATCAATGAGAATCAATGTGGCAAAAATGCCAACAGTACCCAAAATCCGATTGATAATATTGGTGCGAGAAGGGCCGAACACGACTCCCAGGTGACTTTGATGGTATAGAACCCCCTGGTCATGGTCTCTCAGACCAAGTCATCCCCGCAAGGAGTTTTTCACTTAAAACAAAATACTTATTTTACTACCTTTAGAATCCTCTATAACAACCATTGCATCCTCTTCCAAGTCCCAAAAGGTCAAAAAACTCAATTGGGAAGCTATATAGACTTAGTATTTTTATTGTACTCATTATGGAAACTACCCTCTTCAGTTCCTCTCTATCAATGAGTTAAAGTAGGGCTTGATTTTCTTATTAAGAGATAATAGAGGGTATGACAACAAGAACTTTTTGAGCCTCTTCATCTTGAACCATATTTTCTATAATAAATTTAGCAAAATAATCCATTGAATGGAAATTTATACCTGGGATTGTATCAAAGGAGTACCAATTCTCATCCTAAAGAACTTCCATATTGTCCTCCTGTCTCCTAGGACAAGCAGACCAATGAAAAAATTTGGTGTTTCTGTCACCTTCCAATAACCAAGTGGTTCTTGTTCTTTGTTTCTAGTAGATCTCCTCTTAGTTTTCAATGTCCTCAACCATTTTACACAATGCATCATCCTTTTTTGAGTTTCTTTGTAATTTTTCCTTCCCTACAGTGTTTTTGCACCTCATCCCATTTGGCCACCAATGGAGCTCTTTAGACCTGGAAGTTTGTCTCATTAGCTTATCTCAATTGTTTTAGTTGATCCTTGACATAATGAAGCTACTTGTGGAATCTAAATATTATTGCCCATATGTTGATCATCCCTCTTCCCACCACTATGGAATTTTCTTTCAAATTTACTCTTTTTGTAATCAAAAGTTTTCAAATCTAAATGGTTTGTAATGATGCCCTATCTTGATCCCCCCTTCCAACAAAATGAGAAATTGATCAAATACTAAACGTTCCAAAATTTTAAATATTAGATTCCATTTCACAAAAGCCTCCTTTGAAGCAAAAAATGGTCTAACCTCACCTTCCTGCTAGGTGGATCCATTTTATTATTAATCCAAGTATAGTTGGTTCTAGGACATTTAATATCCATCAAGTGTAATGCATGGACCTAGGCAATCATAAGCCAATCCTATGGGTCCAAAATTGGGATTCTCCCTTCCTGATATTTGGACGATAATTTAGCATTAGAATCCCCAAAAACAATCCAATCTAACTCCTCCCTTGAGAATCTCATATTATGCACCACTTTCCATTGATGAATTTAACCATATAGGTTTTAAGCCCCATAAAAATTTATGATTAAAACCTGCTCAGTTGTCACATTGTTCCTAAAATGCGATGTGAGGATAGCCATCTAAGCTATATGTTCTATTTTCATCCATTCAAGAGAGTTCCAAAAGGTATCTATCCCCCTAAGGTCCCTTGGACAACCACTTCCATATGACCAACACCCATCCAAAGTCTATTTATTGTTTTACACATAATATCTAGGGATATTTTTATCTCTTGGATAAACAAAAAATCTGTTTGACTTCTTTCTAAGAGTTTTCGAACAACAAATTGATGGGTTCTACTGTTTAAACCCCTAATATTCCATGATTGTATAATCATTGGTTACCTTGAGATCAATAAGAATCTATTGGATTCACCAATACCCTAGTGATCAGTTTATCTCCTTGAGAAGCTATGAATTCCTTATTTGATTTTCTACCCACCCCTTAAGAGATGATATTCTTTGATCTCTTCTCCACTTGGCTTAACCCTAGAGTTGGATTTTATTTATTCTTTTTTCCACACCCATGATGACATCCTTTATTATCGACTTCTCTTGGTTATGCACTATCAATTCTCTTATACTCTCTGATTGTGGTAACTCACTAAACTTTATTACTTGCTCTAGGATAGGAGTTGAAAGAGGGGTTTGAACATGACTGTTATTATTTTTCTTATTCCCATCAACTCCTTCCATGAATTGTTCTTCTTACTAATACACCAGTGTCTTGAAAATCTCATACCTATTTGAGGGCTTCATATGGGTTTGCTCTTTACCATATTTTCTCTTTTACCTCTATAGACACCCAATTTTGACACATCGACAAGGCAAAAGACACCAAAAATGGTCACAAACATTACAAAACTTCAATATGGCAAAATCCGAACATTTTGGGCATCAAATTCAACCTTTACCAAATTTACCACCCTGACCAAATTCACTAGTGATAAATTTGGCAAGTTCAGTGGTGAATTTGGAAAACCTTTAAAATCAAATTCTCAAGATCAACTTTACCAAATTCACTAGTGGAAAATTTGGTAAGATCGGTGAGAAATTTGGTAGACATTCAAATTTCAAAAACTGAAGAATCAAACTTGGTTTTTAATCAAAATCACCACTCAAAGCCACCAAATTTGCCATTGGTAAATTTGGTTGACCATTGGTGAATTTGGATAATGACAAAAATATCTCAGAATAATTCTTAGACATGCAAATTCCATCCCTTCTCTCTCTACTCTGACCTCATATGCTCTAGCTATGAACCAAATTTACAGATTTCAATTGGATCCTAGCTAATTTCCTCCCAATCCTTCCCCTAAATCCTATTTAAGCAACCTTTTGAGCAGGTATTTGGCATGACATTGAAGAGTAATTACACTCTGCAAAAATTTCTCTAGCATCTCCATTTCAAGCTATTTCATTTCTTCAAGCATTTCAAGTATTCTTCATCAATTTGCAAGAATTTTTGGAGGACAATCAAGCAAGGCAAGGAGGCTTGGTGGAAAGGATATATTCTTAGTGTAAGGGAGATGCCATTGTTAGGTGATATCATCCTTAGCATATTTATCTCCTTTATTTACTTGTTGCCTCTTTTATTTGGCTCCTTTAACATAGCTTTGCTAGTTTGTTAATTCCATTTACTTGCATAGTTT
Source organism: Wollemia nobilis (assembly GCA_028583015.1). Classification (NCBI taxonomy): domain Eukaryota; kingdom Viridiplantae; phylum Streptophyta; class Pinopsida; order Araucariales; family Araucariaceae; genus Wollemia; species Wollemia nobilis. Next base: position 3,396,350 of record JAQPPZ010002395.1, on the reverse strand, counting down.
CATCTTATTTACATAATTACATATTTTTTGAAGCTTACCTTTGTTTTGTAGTCTCTAATACTTTCATTTTGTAGGTCTTGTTTCAATATATAACACTCTTCTTGCAGGTTTTAGAGGAATCCTCTTATTTACCACATTCATTTTGTTTACTAACCCCCTTTCATCTTATAGGGCTCTTTCAAGCATTTCTTACCATAGCAATTGAATAAGTAGTGGCTCTTTCATTTGAAAATTTATTTACTCTTATTAATATGCATACTAATCATTCCTTTTCACCTCCATGCTTTTATGCTTTCATATGTTAAGTATTTAGCATGCTAGTTTTCTTCATTTCATACATATATAGCTTTGCTTTCTTAGTATTTCAAAGTATTCTTAACATATCATTTCATCACTAAGCTACCATTAGTATGGGGTATAAGGTCTTCATTACCTTGTTATCCCACTAACAACTCTCTTCATCCTTCACAAACATGCATTTCCTTTCAGAGTTGCTAGAAACTGCATTTCATAGCACACTTCATTTTCTAGGTATTTTGCACTAATCTCTTCATAAATTTCACAAGAATTATAAATATTAGGATATAGACAACTTATATTGCTATATTCCTAACTCTTCTATAACTTTAGAGCACCCCTCATACCTGTCTAACTATTAAAAAAAATCATTAAATCACCTTCCCGTATCCTTTCCATAAAAACATCCACTTAGAACACAAATTGGTAAAGATTTATGGTATCTTCTACCTATTTTGCATTCAAATCAGTAGCAGACACTATTAGGATCATCCTCCTACAATTTTAGCCTACAAATCTACAAAAATCCACCCAAACCAGCCTTCAAAACCACCTCAATTCCATATTTAGACCAAATTTGCCACTCTACATAATCATTGGTGAATTTGGCTCTTTGGAATACATAGAACCAAATTTACCACTAGCAAATTTGCTGGTGGTAAATTTGGTAAGCCTAGTGGTGAATTTGGTAAAAGTCAAATTTCCACTCCATGAGGTAAGCAAATTCAAAATTTTCATTAAAAAGAGGTCTAATCAGCTACTTAGACAAGTATTCTTCCATATCCAGTTCTTAGATAGACCTCCTAAATAAAAAAACCTAATTTTTCTAGTTGTTTTGTGCAGGTACCAAATTCGTAGGACATAACCAAATTCATAGGAAACTGCAAATTTGGTAGGTAGAGGTAAATTCGACAAAAGGCTCCAAAATAGGTAATAATACCACTAGGCACTTCCTTAAGCCCTATAACTTTCATTTCTCTATGTTTTGCTTATGTATTCTATTGTTTTACACCTATAAATCACATTTCATTTGGGGAATTAAGGAATCTTAAACTAAAATCCTAATTGCTTACAAAACACATCTAAATTAGTCAATCAAGGAACCTTAGACTAAATCTTAATTTCTTGGTCATTTTCAAGCACATAGGCAAAGAAATTAAAAATCATTTAGTTGCATTTAGGCTAACTTGTCTTCTTGCATATTCTCTTGTTTTACCTTGAAACATCAAAATATCCTTAGTTAAACTCATCAAAATTGAAAAGCATATAAGATAGTTCTTGTATTCTTGCATTTATGTGATATAAGCTTAGCATGCATTTAGATGATCTTCATTTTTAAGTCTTAAATAACTAAGTTTTAAATAATTATTAAGGCTCGAAAAAGAGTCAAGATACTAGTGATCCAGTCCTTAGGTGTTTTATTTGAATAAACCCATATAAAACACCAATCAAACAAGCATAACATCAACTCCTACAAGGCGTGAGAAAAAAACATTGAGTATGGGATTAATCATGTTGAGAATATCCATATTATCGACGTCTCCTTTGGAAAGAGACCCTCAAGTGGGGAAGCAAATATTCCAGCAAATATCCCCTGCGCACACTTGACATTAATTAGACTTTTAAGAGGAAAGAACTTTTTTCCATCTACATATTTGGTGAACTCGACGTGAACACTCATTTTTCCTTAAAAAAAATAAAAATTTGTTAAACTTAAACAAGATCATCTAATTCTATTTGCATAGCTTACATCACATTAAATCAAGATAACAAGAACATAATCAATTGTTAATACTATTGGGGGAAGGATAACGACCCCTTGAGTAAACCAAAGTATGACACTTAGGGGAGAAATTCTCTTTGGCTAGAACATCACGGTGGATTAGTGAGAGTCACAAGGAGGGCTACTTTTCAAGGTGTTATAATGTAATGTCCCCTCTCTAGTCAGCTAGCTTTATTTGTTGGGATTAGCCTACTCACGGGTTCCCGTAGGCTAAGTTTGATGTGTGGGAGCCCATTGGAGGTTGTGGAGTCTTCTTCAGGTCATCGAGAGCCTTCAGTTGCCATTTTTCCAGAGTCTTTTGGAGCATTGGAGAGCATACTTACTATTTATAGTAAGTCAATTTTTAGGGTTTCTGTCAGAATGGATGGTATGGTGTGATTCGTCTCCGAAATGGGTGTCCGTTTCTATCTTCAATTGCCAGGTTGTTCGATCGAGGTCCAAGATTTTAATGTGCAATGGTTTAATTATATAAAGTTAAATTAATTATTTAATTTTATATAGTTATAACCTTATGTTATAAAAAGGGGACATAAGGGGTTAAGATGTCACTTAGGAAAAATAACTTATTTTATAAAAGTGACTTATGAGGACCTCAATATGGGACGTCACATTTTAAAAGTGACATTTTGATTATTTTATAATGTTTTAAAATGTTATTGAGCAACCCTAAAAGGGGTCGAACCTCTTGGAGGAGAATAAAAGGCTTTTTGAGGAGCTCATTTGTTATGCTTGGTTTATTATTTCTTCTGGCAATTTGGAGAGAAGACTTGCAGGTGAACTTGCAGGGTTTCCAGAGCTTATTGGGGGTGAAAACCTCCAGTAAGAACATCATCTTCGGGTGTGAAAGATCACCCCTGGCTGATCATTGGCATTTCCATCTCAGGGAATGCATTGGAGCTTCATTGTGGAGATTTATTGCAGATATTCAGAGTAATATTCAAGGGTTTTCAGAGTATTTCATTGTTGGGTCGAATTGTTGATCATCTTCAATAGGCCATACCATTTTGGCTTGTTTTTGGGTGATTTAGAGTGAAGACTGGAGTTGGGGTTTGTACCAAAGTTGGTGCCATCATTTTGCAAGCCTAGAAATTGGTCTTTGGTGATTTCGAAGTGTTTCCAGGCAGATTTTATGGGGTTTCATCTGGTAGGTCGTACACCTGTACCTGGTCGTACAGTCTCCAGCTTGGCGTGAGGACCTGAGGCTTGGGTGATTGGGCTTCAGAGCTTATTCTTCCTTCTCCTTGGGTGCCTAGGGTCTAAGGACATCTTGTATTCATTTGCACTTCGAAGGAGCATCAATTTGTGGAGTTGTAATTGAAAATCAGTCTTCCTGGTTGTTGATCAATGTATTAAGTTGCAAATTCCATATTTTCATAACTCTCTGGTACTTTCATTTTTGGTGAATTCCTTTAATGGGTTTGTAGTTTAAAATCATTATTATCTATTTCCAAAGTTTCGTGCATTTATGTTAAGTAGAATAGAAGTTATGCATGATGCAATATTGTTGCACTGTATTTTCTGAGCATTCAAAAACCAGAAAACACCAAAAAATTAGATATTTCAAAAAACCAAAAACACAGATCTGGGTAGAACATTACATGGTATCAGATCCAGGTTCAACACTACCATCCTGTGGTTAAGTTGAACATTTCATGAGTGAAAGAGACAAAAGAGCAGCAGAAAGGGAAAGAAAGAAAACAGAGCAAGCTTACATAGGGGGATACAGAGATAAAAAATAGTGGCCCAAAGAGGATTCATATCCAGAACAGAGTACTTGGACAACAACTTTAGCAGCAAGACCTCACCTTCAACATCCACCAGAGATAGAATCTAATATCAGAATGGGGGAAAGAAGTGCCAATGAGCAGAGTTTCTAGGATATCTTGAATTCATTAGCAAGAGGTCAACGTGATATGCAGAATGAACAATGGGTAATGCAGAATGATTTGCAACAATCACAGAGGGAGATAGCTAGAATTTTGAGGGAGGTGTCCATTTCATTACAGAGTATCAACATGGGTGGTAACAATGGGGATGCTAGCACTTCCAACCATCCAAATTTTACCAGGTGTAGCAATAATACTCCTAGGCCTACACAACCTACTTTCATTCCTAGAGAGGAGCCACCTATTTAGGAGGAGACACGGGCCCCACCCATAGATAATGTAGCTAAAATATGGGCTGAATATCGAGCACTTCCAGATGATCTCAAGGATGTTTGGTCATTTGACAATTTCATGAATCAGAAGAGGACTGATATGAATATGGGAGGACATCGACATGAGCAGAGGAGACAACCAACACAACGAGACCTTCAACATGCAGTGAGCAAGATAACCATTCCTCATTTTGATGGTAGTGGAAAAAGCACAACTAGAGCTTGGGTGGAAAATTTGGATAACTACTTGGCTCTTAGACCTATGCCAAAGGATGAGGCAATTAAATTTGCCACACTTCACCTAGATGGCATTGCTCATGATTGGTGGTTTCATGGTATCATCACTTTGGGACATGGGCTGATTACTTCCTATGATGAGTTCACAAACAAACTCATTGATCATTTTGATAAGAAGGACCCAGAGTTATATTTTAGAGAGTTGGCACAGTTGAGGTAGACAGGTTCCGTAGACTCATACATTTCAGAATTTTAGAGGCTTTCAGTCATGGTGCATGACATTTCAGAGAGGAGACTTACAATTTTATTCAGTGAAGGATTAATAGAGCCACTCCATGGATGGATCAAGGCCTTCGAACCACCCTCACTTCAGGAGGCTATGAAAAAATCTCGAAACATGGAGTTTGCTGCTCCAAAAAGCAAATCAGCTTTTAAACCATTCCAGGGCAGCAAAGACAAAGATAAAAAGAATTTTCAAAAGAGTTATCCTCAACAGAAATCAGAGTCAAAGAAGTTAGGGGATGATGAGCTCAATGAGCTAAGGAAGAAGAAACTATGTTTTCAATGCAGGGAACCTTGGGATTTATCTCATAAGTGTCCACTCAAGGCTCAAATGAAGCAAATGGAGCAGAAAGAATACTTTGAAGTTGAGGATACAGGGTCTAAAAAATTAGAGCAACAATCTGATTCAGAGAAAAGTGAAGAAGAAAAAGTAGAAGGAGAGCCCGAACAAGATTCCAAACATGGTGATACAGTAGCCCAACTCTACAGTTTCCAGAAGGGAGGTTCATTCAAAGTTTGGGGGATCATTAATGGACAACGAGTAGTGACTCTCATAGACACTGGTGCTACACATAACTTCATAGATGAGGGGTTGGTCGCTAAGCGGGGAATCAAAACTGAGGAGTTTGAGGGATTTTGGGTGATGGTTGCAGATGGTTCTTCCATTCATTGTACCCATAGGATTCCTAAATTGTGCATCCAGTTGGGAGAGTATGAGCTTAATGATGAATTTTATGTGGTAAATATAGGTAACACACATGTGGTTCTTGGTATGCAGTGGATGCGTACTCTAGGTGAATTCACAATGAATTTACGTAATATGGAGATGAAATTTGAGGCAGCAGGAAAGAGGATTGTTTTGAGAGGTATGTCTGATGGAGGGGCTAGAGTTGTTTCCCTTAGGAGAATGGAAATATTGTTTTGGCATGATGAAGTGGAATGGGTGGTAGAATGTCTCATCATACCTACAGTTATGGAGCAATAGAAGGTTGATTATCATCCAGAGATTCAAAAACTTCTGACTAAGCATTCCAGAGTATTCAGTGATATACCTCCTAGGAGACCTCCAGAGTAGAGTACTGAGCATATTATAGAGTTAGAGGATGGTGCCAAGACCATCATCTCCACTCCCTACAGACACCACAAATGGCACAAGGATGAAATTGAGAAGGTGATTCAGGAGTTATTAGATATGGGTCACATACATCCCAGTAAGAGTCCTTTTGCCTCTATAGTGGTATTGGTGAAGAAAAAATATGGAACTTGGAGGATGTGTGTTGACTACCGAGAGTTGAATAAGAAAACCATCAAAAATAGGTACCCTATTCCTCGCATTGATGAACTCATTGATGAGTTGCATGGCGCCTATTATTTCTCCAAAATTGACTTGAGGTTCGGGTACCATCAGATCAGGATGAGAGAGTAGGACATTGAGAAGACTGCATTCAGATGCCATTTTGGTCATTTTGAGTTTTTGGTTATGCCCTTCGGGTTAACCAATGCCCCTACCACTTTCCAGTCCTGCATGAATAGGACATTCAGTAGATAACTCAGGAGATTCATCTTGATATTTTTTGATGATATTCTGGTATACAATCGATCATGGGAGGAGCACCTGCAACATCTAGAGGAGGTATTGAGTATATTGGAGTAGGAGTCCTTTTATGCTAAGGAGTCCAAGTGTGATTTTGGGATGACATAATTACTTTACTTGGGACACATCATCAGCGTAGAGGGAGTGCGCATTGATCCAGAGAAAATTAAGGCTATTATGGAATGGCCTACTCCTACAAACCTCATGCAACTTAAGGGGTTCTTCGGCTTATGTGGGTTCTATAGGAGGTTTGTTAAGGGGTTCTCTCAAACCGCTGCCCCACTTACAGATTTGACAAAGAAAGGGGTGTTTTCTTGGTCTGATACTGCTCAGAGGTGTTTTGATCACTTCAAACAGGTTATGTGTTCTTGTCTAGTGCTTGCTATACCTGATTTCTCTCAATCATTTGAATTGTAGTGTGATGCTTCTGGTGAGGGAATAGGAGCAGTATTGATGTAAAATAAGCATCCTATAGCATTTGAGAGCAGGAAGCTTAAGGGTGTAGAGCGTAGCTACTCGATATATGATAAGGAGATGTTGGCCATCATGCATGCTTTGGCCAAATTTAGGTAGTATTTGGTTGGGGGTAAGTTCATGGTGAAGACTGATCATAATAGCCTCTGATATTTCCTCAATCAGAGAGACCTCAATGAGAGGCAATAGAAGTGGGTGAGTAAGCTGCAAGCTTATGATTTTGACATCATTTATGTCAAGGGGAAGAAGAATGTTGTAGCTGATGCATTATCCAGAAGACCATATCTATGTGCTATGATAGGTGTTTCTATAGATTGGAGGGATGAGATTATATCTGAGTATGCTAAGGATTCATGGGCTTCCAGTTTGATTGATGGCACTTTGCAGGATGACAGGTATTCGGTAGTGCATGGGCTGATTTTGTATAAGGACCACATCCTCTTGCTTCCAAATTATGAATTCAAGAAGAAAGTCCTCTGGTGTTTTCATGATGATCCCACAGTTGGTCATTCAAGATTTTTCAAAACTTACAGGAGCACCAGAGAGCGGTTTACTTGGAAGGGTCTTAAGAATGAGGTCCTTCAATATATCTGGGAGTGCACCATATGTCAACAGAACAAGGATGAACACACCTACCCAGCTGGCTTATTGCAGCCCTTGCCAATTCCAAACCAGAAATGGGAAGGAATCTCAATGGACTTCATTACTGGATTGCCTATGACTCAAGGTAAAGACTGCATATATGTGGTGGTGGACAGGCTCACTAAATTTGCTCACTTTTTTGCTATTTCATCAACTTCTACAGTAGCTCAGGTGGCAGATTTGTTTTTTAGGGAGGTGTTCAGGTTGCATGGGATGCCCAAGACCATCATCAGTGATAGGGACAACAGGTTCATGAGTATGTTTTGGTAGGAGCTCTTCAGACTAGGAGGAACCGAGCTTACTCCCAACACCAGTTACCACCCACAGACAGATGGGTAGATAGAGATAGTCAATAAATGGGTGGAAGGGTATCTTCAAAATTATGTTTCAGGGTAGCAGAAGGTATGGATTAGATGGCTGCACCTAAGTGAGTTCTGCTACAACACTACGCATCACATGTCTATTGGGATGACTCCTTTCATGGCATTGTATGGGTATGAAGCTCCCAACTTCATTGATTTGTTGCTTGGTGATAGCAGAGTGCCTAGAGCCAAGGATTTACTATAGGATAGTCAGGATATCATGAGAGCTTTGAAGGATAACATTCAGCAGGCTCAAAATCGGTAGAAGATGTATGTTGATCATCATAGGGTGGAGCACAGTTTTGAGGTTGGTGACTTGGTTTACCTCAGATTGCAGCCTTACAGACAGTCCACTCTCAAGAAGAGTGGAAAGGAGAAACTTAAGCCATGATTTTATGGACCCTTCAGGGTAGTCAGGAGAGTTGGAGAGGTGGCTTATGAGTTGGAGTTACCTGCTGATAGTAGAGTTCACAATGTCTTCCACGTCTCTCACCTTAAAAAGGCATTTGGCCATAATGTAGTACCTTCTTCAGAGTTACCACCATTGGATGAGGAGGGAAAACTTATTCTTATTTCAGAAGCCATCATTGATTCCTGGGAGAAGACTCTTAGGAAGAGGGTGATCAGAGAATATCTGATTAAGTGGAAGAATCTACTAGTGGAGGATGCTACTTGGGAGAATGAGCAGATATTACAACATCCAAAGTTGAAATTGCTTGGGGACAAGCAATTTTGGGGAGGGTGGACTGTAATGTCCCCTCTCTAGTCAGCTAGCTTTATTTATTGGGATTAGCCTACTCACGGGTTCTCGTAGGCTAAGTTTGATGTGTGGGAGCCCATTGGAGGTTGTGGAGTCTTCTTCAGGTCATCGAGAGCCTTCAGTTACCATTTTTCTGGAGTCTTTTGGAGCATTGGAGAGCATACTTACTATTTATAGTAAGTCAGTTTTTAGGGTTTCTATCAGAATGGATGGTATGGTGTGATTCATCTCCAAAATGGGTGTCCATTTCTATCTTCAATTGCCAGGTTGTTCGATCGAGGTCCAAGATTTTAATGTGCAACAATTTAATTATATAAAGTTAAATTAATTATTTAATTTTATATAGTTATAACCTTATGTTATAAAAAGGGGACATAAGGGGTTAAGATGTCACTTAGGAAAAATAACTTATTTTATAAAAGTGACTTATGAGGACCTCAATATGGGACGTCACATTTTAAAAGTGACATTTTGATTATTTTATAATGTTTTAAAATGTTATTGAGCAACCCTAAAAGGGGTCGAACCTCTTGGAGGAGAATAAAAGGCTTTTTGAGGAGCTCATTTGTTATGCTTGGTTTATTATTTCTTCTGGCAATTTGGAGAGAAGACTTGCAGGTGAACTTGCAGGGTTTCCAGAGCTTATTGGGGGTGAAAACCTCCAGTAAGAACATCATCTTCGGGTGTGAAAGATCACCCCTGGCTGATCATTGGCATTTCCATCTCAGGGAATGCATTGGAGCTTCATTGTGGAGATTTATTGCAGAGATTCAGAGTAATATTCAAGGGTTTTCAGAGTATTTCATTGTTGGGTCGAATTGTTGATCATCTTCAATAGGCCATACCATTTTGGCTTGTTTCTGGGCGATTTAGAGTGAATACTGGAGCTGGGGTTTGTACCAAAGTTGGTACCATCATTTTGCAAGCCTAGCAATTGGTCTTTGGTGATTTCGAAGTGTTTCCAGGCAGATTTCATGGGGTTTCATCTGGCAGGTCGTACACCTGTACCTGGTCGTACAGTCTCCAGCTTGGCGTGAGGACCTGAGGCTTGGGCGATTGGGCTTCAGAGCTTATTCTTCCTTCTCCTTGGGTGCCTAGGGTCTAAGGACATCTTGTATTCATTTGCACTTTGAAGGAGCATCAATTTGTGGAGTTGTAATTGAAAATCAGTCTTCCTGGTTGTTGATCAATGTATTAAGTTGCAAATTCTAGATTTTCATAACTCTCTGGTACTTTCATTTTTGGTGAATTCCTTTAATGGGTTTGTAGTTTAAAATCATTATTATCTATTTCCAAATTTTCGTGCATTTTTGTTAAGTAGAATAGAAGTTATGCATGATGCAATATTGTTGCACTATATTTTCTGAGCATTCAAAAACCAGAAAACACCAAAAAATCAGATATTTCAAAAAACCAAAAACACAGATCTGGGTAGAACATTACATATAAGGAGTTTAAAACATCTTCTCTTCTTTGCTATAACAACTCTGAAAACAAACCTTCAATAAAATCAATCAACCCTCTCTTTCCAAACCTTACTCAATGGCCATTTTCTTAGACCTTACAAGTTTATTAAAATGGATTGTCTTCCTTTTTTAAATCTTCCTAAAACCTAAAACATACTATACAACTCATAAAGTAGCTACCCATCCAAAAAATTTGGTGGAATATTGTGAAGAATCTAACATCCACAAAAGTCTAAATTCCAATAAAGGAGATAAATATGTCACTCTTATTGACTCTTTAATCTCCTTTCATGATGACCTTAATCATATGATAACCTCTTTGCAAGAGCATATAGATGTTATCAATAAATTTCTTAACAATGATCAAAAGAAAACAACCTCTAAAGCACTTAGTCATACAACATATTTTTCACAAGAATATGAAACTATCATCCAAGAATTTCTTGATGATGAGATTCATAAAAATGATGAAAAGAGAACTCCTAGTTCCCTCAATCACATAACAACCCTTTCACAAGAGCATGAATAAATTATCAATGAATTTCTTGATAACATTAGCAATGAACAAGACATTCCCTTAATGGAAGATTCCATTAAGGATTGGCCTTTAGAATCTAATGTTGATAAATTACCCTCTCATTCTACACCCATTACCATAGAAAAAAATTACAATAAACAAAACACTCCCTTGAGGAAGGATTCCCCTTTTCCTCCTAATTCCATTTACACACAAGATACTCCAAACCTCAATGCTTTACAACCTAATAATATGGTTGAAAATATTAGGATCCAAGGTGCTCAACCTTCAATACATCATCATTCCTTATCTCAAGATGAACTCTTGAGAGACAACATAAGTTGTCCCTTATCTCAACAATCCAACATGGAAAACACCCCTACATTAGGGGTGCCACCTAGTGCTTCAATCCCTCATCCTTTCACCAACACATCTCCTAGTTCCATAAGTGCAAATGTGAGTCTAACTCAAACCTCTATCTCTCCTACCACTTTTCCTACATTTATCAAACCTCTTAAACTAATTAATCTAGGGATAATCCATAGGATATCACCTTTGACACCATCCTACCCAACATATCCATATTATCCTTGTGTTAGTTCACAACCTTCTTTGATCATACCTCAAGCACCTTCAAAACCACTTCTCCATGACTATCAAAGCATAAACTCTAGGCTAGAACAATTAAAAAAGCAAGACTCTATTTTAGAGAAACTAGAATAACAAATAACCTCTTTCCAAATATCTTCTTCCAATTCTAAGCATTCCTCTGAAGAATTCTTCAATAAACCACTAGATCCTACCATAGTTAGTCATCCCTTTCCTTCTAACTTGAATATACCCAAACTTCAAACATATGAAGGAAATAAATATCCTATCAAACATGTTAGGCTTTTCAAAATTGCATGTACTAACATTGAACATGATGAAATATTGTTACTCAAAACTTTCCCTAAAAGCCTTAGTGGCCCTACCTTGGACTAGTATTTCCAATTACCAAGGCACTCCATCAAAAACTATAGAGATTTTGTTGAATTATTCATCAAACAATTCTCCATTTACATCGAAGAGAAGCCCACACTTAGTGACCTTCTTGAACTCAAACAAACTCAAAATGAGAGTCTCCTTGACTTCTTAGAAAGGTGGTAAGCTTTGGTATGGAGGCTTGAATTTGTCCCTCCACCAAAATAACTCTTAAACATATTCATAAGAAATATTAATGAACAACTATCCTTTCACTTAGAAGTATCCAATGTGTCTTCCTTTGAATATGTCATAGAAATAGCCAAAAGGGTAGAAACCACCCTCCATATAAGGGGGCAACTTAAAGACCTATACTTATAAGGAAGTAGAGCAATATTTCCCTTACCCAAAGGAGGAAAATGAGAACATACATGGCATAGGCAACAAAGTCATAAATACTCAATAAATCAACAATATCAATGCTACTACCAAACCTCAAAGGCTTGTTATATAACTAAAACCAAAACAAAACTTCCCTACATTAGATCAATCTCCTACAACTATCCTTACACATATTATAAAAACTAATATGATAGAGCTTCCACCTATCAAGCCTATAAACCTTGCAAAAGAGATAACTCATTCATCCCCTTATCATGAACTTTGTGCCTTCCATCGCATTAATGGTCATGCAACCAATAATTATAGAGGCATTAAATATCTAATCCAAGAGTTGATAGACAATGGAAACCTTGACCTTAGTGGTTCTATATTCCAACCTTGCTTAGATCAGGATCTTAGAACCTTCCATGATCCATCACCCATCCATAACCAAGGGGAAACAAACTATGCTTGCTCCAACAATACCCCATCTTCATCAACCTTTTCCATGAAATCCTTTTAGCTCCTTGTCAAAAATATAGGTGCATTAAGGTCCTTCTGGGTCATCCTGATAGGATAAGGATGTCATAAGCATAAGGTCCATCCCAAGTGGTAATATGCTTTTTCACTTTAGCTACACCATACCTATAAACCATTTGAAATAGCTAAGGATCCTTTGCTAGGTCATAGCCACCCTTTTTCAATCCACATATCTTTTTAACTACCTACTCACATGACTATTTGTATTGGCTCCTCATTTGCATGGTTGCCTTTCATAATTAGCTTGTCACACATGCTTATTCATAAAATCCATCCCCATAATCATTCACTTAGCCACATTTTTTCCAAACTAAACATCAATTATCAATCTCTATCACATCTTTATCAAATTATTACACTCTTGCAAACCACAAAACTATCCTTACCATAATAAGAGTACATCCACTTAAATGCCACTACCAAAATCTGAATTTTCCTTCTTTACACATAAGGACATAAATAAAAATACATTAAAATTATCCTTAACATTAAATATTAATCAACAAATCATACTTCATTGGATACATCAAATACATATATCTCATACTTGTTTCTTTTACACATTACATATTTTTGTCCTCATCCAGGGGAAAATAAATACCTTAAAACATTGCTTAGACATTTTGACCAAGGATGGATCATCCTTGGAAACACTTTATCATAACCTACAACACCCCTTTTCACTTAAAGGGATAAAACATTTAAAATCCTCCTTGGGGTAAGCATTTAAGGTCCCTCTTTAAGGAATACACATTTAAAGTTCCCCTTGGGGAAAATATTTATAGTTCCCCTTGGGACAATCATTTAAAGTCCCCCTTTAGGTGATAATTTAAAATATCCCATGGGAAAATAATATAAAGTCCCTCCTTGGGGCACATCATTTAAATTCCCTCCTTGGGGCAATCATTTAAAGTCTCCCTTGGGGAAAAATTTAAAGTCCCTCTTGGGAAAAAATAGTTAAAAGTCCCTCCATAGGGTACATCATTTAAATTCCTCTTTGGGGAAATCATTTAAATTCCCCCTTGGGGCAATCATTTGAAGTCCCTTATGGGACAATCATTTAAATTCCCTCCTTAGGGCACATCATTTAAAGTCCCTCCTTGTGTAAATCATTTAAGGTCCTCCTTTGGGGCAATCATTTAAAATCCCCCTAGGAAAATCATTTAAAAGTCCCCCTTGGGACAATAATTTAAAATTTCCCCTTGGGAAAATAATTTAAATTCCCTCTTGTAGAACACACATCTAAAGTCCCCTTTCTTAGGGCACACACATCTAAAGTCCCCTTTGGACCAATAATTTAAAGTTAGGGCACACACATCAAAAATCCCTTATGGGACAATAATTTGAAGTCCCCCTTTGGGGAAATCATTTAAAGTCCCTCTTGGGCATAAAAATTTGAAATATCCTTGTGCAAACAAGACATTTCAAAGTCCCCCTTGGGTATATTTATATAAAATTCCCACTCAATGACATTCAAAAATAGAAACCCCATTTAGGTCATCATCACATGATGTATATACATATCTTGTATCATGAAAAAGTATCATAACAAACACTCCTTATGCACTTGCATAAGGATTAATCATTATACAAATTTTATCTCAAAAACATGGCCCAAGCATTGTTGTACATATTTTTCCACTTGGACACATGATTTGTACATATCATATCATATCACCATGCTAGGCCCTTTGGGCAAGCTAACCAAGCTAGCTAGGCAAGCCAACTAAGCCCTCTAAGCAAGCTAAATAAGTCCTATGGGCAAGCTAACTAAGTCCTTTGAGCAAGCTAAGTCCTTTAGGTAATGCTAACTAAGTCCTATAGGTAAGACAACTGACTCTCAACACTATCCAAGTGATATTTATACATATTTTTCTCACTTGGATGCATCATCATTTGAAACACCCTTTAAGTGTGTATCCAAGACCACCACTTACGGGTGAATCAATATCAAACCTTGTATATACATCATGTATACCTACCCCCACTCATAGGGACATCAATTATAAAATTATAAGTAGGCTCATCCAATCTTACACTCTTTTACAATCAATCATCATCCTAAACAACTCACCCATTTTCAACTCCTTCTTATCATATCCATGTAAAATTGAATTTATTAATTCAATTTTGGCCTCCCCTTTGAATCCCAAGGAGGCACACATGGTGCATGGTAGAATTTAATGCTTCCTAAAATACAATCCTCAAAATTACTTTAGATAAAAATATCTTCACTCCAATACTCCTTGCTAGTCTATAAATAGGCTAGGGGGGCATCCATCAATCATATTCCCTCCCTCATGATGATAACAAGCTTTTGTTCACCATCATATTTTCTTAGAAATTTGTGGAGCATAACGTTTAAGGTATATCATCACTTTAAAATAAATGCATCTACAAAATTATATTTACACATACTTGGGGGTATCTCATTATCCCAAGTTCCTATCTTATCATTCAAACATTATAATACATATACATCCATATCTTCACCCCACTTGGGGGTAAGTATGCAATAACGACAAATATAAAAAACATACACACATACGTAAGCATTCATTTAAGAAGGTAGATATTCTCTATTTTTTCATCAATCAATAGGTAGAGAAATTCCTCCATCTTGATATGCTACAAAAAATGACAATTTCTTCTTTTCTCCAGAGAATCATTACATCTAACAAAACAAAAATATCCTAGCTGATTTGTAGGCCCTTCAAAAATATTAGGATTTTGTAATCAACACTTTACGTATATCATTCATGACTACACCAAGTAGTCGATTATAAAATTACTATACCTCTTAAAGGTTTGTAAATTAGCATAGATGTTATCAAATACAAACAAGACTCTTCAGACTAAGAGCCATGCTATCACATGGATCCCCTAGAAAAGAGGATTTATTTTCCCAAGTTCTGTGCATATACAATTATTTGTACACACGTTGAGCAAGGGATAAGGGCTTCTTATTTCCTCAGATTGTCCATATGAACACATTGCACTCAGTTTGAAAGATTTTATTTATTCTTAAAACTTGCAATACATCATATATGCTCTAGGTACTAGCTCTATGCCTCACATATCAATTAATTTTCACATATGCATTAGATAATGGACTTATGTCCCTAGAGTTTTATCTTATGCATTCAAAATTTAAGAAATGAATCAATCTATATAATCAAAACATTACCTCTTGAAGGAAAAATTATTTATCATAATCCTAACAAGTTGCATACTTACAATTAAATTATAAATACATCCATATGGGTCATATGCTCTTTACGACAACCTTTGCTAGAAAATATTGCAAAACAAATATCAATAAAACACATCAGAGGTGGCAACGAGTATTAAGTCCAATTCATCACGTACATGTAAATATTTACATATGCATTAGGTAATTAAATTATATACTCTTGTTACCCTCTCTCATTTGTTAATAAAATTAGAAATACCAAATCATTATCTTTATCAAAAAATTTTGCTTTTAAACAATGAAGGCAAAAGAACAACATAAAATCATCCTACAAGTGTTTTGCAAATATTATATCAATACATCACAAAAATATTTATGAGCATCATATCATGATTTCAAAAGTGCTACAAAGTTGCATTACCTATCTCTTTCAAAAGCATTATCAAACATCATTTCAAAGCTTTGCAAAAGGCTTGTAGGCAACAAGTATCTTATCTACGCAGTTAAGTGTTTCATAGAGCATGGCACTTAAACATTGATAAGAAACAAATACTTCATCTACATAGTTAAGTGTTTAATAGAGCATGTCACTTAAACATTGATAAAAAATCAAATATCTTATCTACACAGTTAAGTGTTTCATAGAGCATGGAACTTAAACATTGATAAGAAGCAATTACTTCATCTACGCAATTAAGTATTTCATAGAGCATGGCACTTAAACATTGATGAAAAGTAAAATATCTTATCTATGCAGTTAAGTATTTTATAGAGCATGAAACTTAAAAATTGATAAGAAACAATTACTTCAGCTATGCAGTTAAGTGCTTCATAGAGCATGGCACTCAAACATTGATGAAAAATCAAATATCTTCTCTATGCAGTTAAGTGTTTCATAGAGCATGACACTTAAATATTGATAAGAAGCAATTACTTCATCTACATAGTTAAGTATTTCATAGAGCATGGCACTTAAACATTGATGAAAAATCAAATATCTTATCTACGTAGTTAAGTGTTTCATAGAGCATGGCACTTAAACATTGATAAGAAGTAATTACTTCATCTATGCAATTAAGTGTTTCATAGAGCATGGCACTTAAACATTGATGAAAAATAAAATATCTTATCTACACAGTTAATTATTTCATAGAGCATGGCACTTAAACATTAACAAGAAGCAATTACTTCATCTACATAGTTAAGTGTTTCATAGAGCATGACACTTAAACATTGATGAGAAGCATATACATATTATAGGTACCTCATCTACACAGTTAAGTGTTTCATAGAGCATGGCACTTAAACATTGATGAGAAGAAAAATATTATCTCAAAATACACATATCATGTACATATTATAGGTACCTCATCTACGCAGTTAAGTGTTTCATAGAGCATGGCACTTAAACATTGATGAGAAGAAAAATATTATCTCAAAATGCATATATCATGTACATATTATAGGTACCTCATCTACGTAACTAAGTGTTTCATAGAGCATGGCACTTAAACATTGATGAGAAGAAAAATATTATCTCAAAATACACATATCATGTACATATTGCAAGTACCTTATCCTATTATAAATATTTATCCTTCATATGGCTCCATAGGCCACTATTTAGACATGATGAGATGATGTTTCCTCTTACAAAAATATGCAAGGGATATCACATCCCAAAATACATGAGCATTTTCTCTATAAGGTCTAGAGACCATCGCTTGCAACATACATCTATATGGTTATCTATCATTCAGGACTCAAAGCATCTCTCAATAGGGTAACTACCCTCCCTTAGCGTTTGATCATCATCATGGTTTACAAGACCACCACTAAGCAATCAATCAAGACTACCATCACTTAGTCAAATGCATCATACAATTTCAACACATCAATACATCAAACCATCATATTTTCAATATATAACATATTTTTACATCACACAATAAAACCACAAAAGGTAAAAACATCACATTAAGACTCAAAATGCAAATATCATAATTATATATACCTCATATCATACATACCCCTAGAGAAGGTGTATCACAAAGAGAGACAAAATGATACACTCAACTCATAAAAGGAGGGTGTACCACATCCCAAAATTGGTACACTCACTCCAAAATATGCCTAAAAATTAGAACTAATATCTCCTCCATCGCCTCTTGGTGGAGGAGAAGGTGGTTGGAAACTAACAGACCTCCAAGAAGCATCACTCATCGATGGTGTCCTTGATCATGACCTCAAAGGTGATGGTGCTTGACACTTCAGAGGAACCTCTGTATGGTATAAATGTCGATAATACATTGTCCTCCCCCACTCCCTCTCAACTTGAAGCTTTGCACATTGTAGTCTCACTGAAGCATTGAAAAAATCTACCCTTAAAGCCGGTAACTCTATCCTAAAATCTTGTAGTTCTACCCTACAGCCCTGTAGCTCCTGCTCTAGTGACCCCATAATCATAGCCACTACTACAACATCCAAGTCTCATCTCTCTTCCCTCTCATCCACTCCAATTATAACCTTAGATAAATAATGATCACTTGGTCCATAGCTTGCTCCTCCTCAATTTGATCTAGAGTCGACTGGAGTCTAGAAATGATCTCCTTGCTCATAGCCCTCATTTGTGCCATATCATCTCTAATCCTGGTCACCTCCTACACATGCATGGCTTCAAAAGTCACCAACTATATCTTCACCTCCTATAAAATATGATGAATATTACCTACCTCTACCATTGTAGCCTCATTCGTTATCCTGCTAGGACCTACCTCCCCCGAAGAACCAAATCCTACTCCACAAGATGGGGTACCCAAGAGTGAAATTGTGGTCCATAGAGGCACATCCAAGGGAGCACTTGATGATCCCCTAACCATATACCTAGCTATGAACCTCTCCCACCTCTCTCCAAAAATGATGCCTAACACCTCTTAAGGTGTTGGTCACATCCTAAAATGCCTATATTTGGTCCCTCGATGGTGGGTCCGTTATCAATCGATGAGGCCTAAATCTCCCATACCAATCAATATACTTCGCTATCACCCCTACATCATCTCTCACAAGAGTCAACACCACAAGGTCATCTGTATCTACTTCTATAAAGGTATAGGAATCCACAAGATTCCACCATGTCTCACGATGAACTCATTGTATCCACACCTCACCTATGGTTGGTATCCCCCACACCTCCCTATACTGATGCATCACATGGTCATACTAGTACAACTCATAGGCTTGGTTCCCATTGTCTAACCACCATATCTACCTCACTCTAGTTAGCTCCTTATGGTTATTTGACCACATGTACCTTTTCCTCCATGATCATCAAATAATGTGTGCTAGCCTTAGATCATAAATTAGGTGTCGTACCTAATCCAAAGAATAAAAGGAGGGACAAATATACTTTACCCACTTGTAAACTATTGGTCTCTTAGGATCACATCCCCTCATCACTAAAATTGGCCATAGGATTACTATATGCTCCCATACCAGACCTAGATCAAAGTACAATATATCAGGTTCTTACCCTGCCTATATACCACTATGTGCTTAGTGTGGTATAACCTCACCAAGATAGTGGAAGCCCAAGAATAAATAATTTTATAATATCTCAATCTAGAACTAATATCTCCCCATCCCAACTACATGAAATACCTGCTAGTATCACCCATCAACAATCCTAACACAAATAATGATAACAATGTAGTCAATCGATCAATATACCCTCCTATGTAGGCAATATTGATCCTCAATCCTGAATCCATTCTCATGAACTTATATTTCTCTCATATTCTAAGAAGGTCAACTTCCTAGCATCTACATATATACCTAAATGAATAGGAACACCCCAAAAAAACACTCTAAGGATACACCATACATCCTATAATGTCATTGTCATCTCCCCTATTGATAATCTAAAAGTGTTAAAGAACAGGTACCACCTCTCTGTAAGAGATATAAATAAAGGATGATCAAACTCTAGCTTGAGAATATACATCACATAATATAGCCCAGTCATAGTCAATACTCTCACATCCTCCATCCTCTGCTCACTCACCAATATGCTCTCCAAACACTTTACACAATGCTCTCGACTCACCAAAACCTTTATCGCATATCAAATCCACATCAAAAACTTAGTCAAAAAGCCTCATAATCAAATTTTTGAACAGTGCCAAATTTGCCACTAGTACCAAATTCGCTAGTGCTAAATTTATCACTAGTGCAAAATTTGGCACTAGTGCTAGTGCCAAATTCGCCACATGTATTAAAAAATGGAAAAATCAACTCAAAAAGAAAAAAATTGAGTTTGGTCTAGGAACATACCTACCGATATTAATCTGACATGTGTACTATTCCTTAAATGATGTCCACACAATGCACCCATCTCTAGTTATTTACTATATTCTCAAGCAACTATTTTTCTCTCTCTCCAACTTTCTAAAAGGGATAAAATGCAAATGAAGGTACTTTTACATTCCTTTCCTCCTTTTGACCCATATGCCTATCCATAGTCAACTCAACCGAACATCCCATTTTCAATAAATGCACCCCAAATCTACCATTGGATGTATCATTCTTGAGGAAGGGACCATACCATGGGTTAAAATTTTTCACATGGGGTAAAATTTTCTCCAAACATCAAGGCATACTTCATCAAAAATGAGGCATACATACAATAATGATGCAAAACAATCAAAATAAACATAATCACAATAATTTCTTCAAATCAACAAAACAATATATTACAATGTTAAAATTGAGTATCACTACTTAAATCTTGACGTAATCTCACAAACATCACATCAAAATTGGGGTAAAATATAGACACCCAATTTGACACAATAGCAAGGAAAAAGACACCAAAATTGGTCACAAACATTACAAAACTTTAGTATGGTAAAAACCCAATATTTTGGGCATCAAATTCAACCTTTACCAAATTCACCACCCTGACCAAATTTGCCAGTGGTGAATTTGGCAAGTTTAGTGGTGAATTTGGAAAACCTTAAAATTCAAATTCTAACAGTCAAAATCAACTTTACCAAATTCACCAGTCCTTACCAAATTTAGTAGTGGCAAATTTGGTAAGCTCAGTGGAAAATTTGGTAGACATTCAAATTTCAAAAACTAAAAAATCAAACTTCATTTTTGACTAAAATCGCCACTCAAAGCCACCAAATTTACCAGTGGTAAATTTGGTTGACCAGTGGTGAATTTGGCTAATGATCAAAATATCTCAGAATAATTCTCAGGCATGTGGATTCCATCCCTCCAGTATTTGCTTTGACATCACACTCTAGCTATGAACAAAATTTGTAGATTTTAATTTGATCCTAACTATTTTCCAACCCAATCCTTCCCTTAAATCCTATTTAAGTAGCCCCTTGGGTAGGCATTTGGTATGATATTGAAGAGTAATTACACTTTGCCAATATTTATCTAGCATCTCCATTTCAAGCTATTTTATTTCTTCAAGCATTTCAAGCATTCTTCATCAATTTGCAAGCATTTTTGGAGGACAATCAAGCAAGGCAAGGAGGCTTGGTGGCAAGGAGATCTTCTTAGTGCAAGGGAGAGGCCATTGCTAGGTGATATCATCCTTAGTATAGTTCTCTCCTTCATTTACGTACTACCTATTTTATTTGGATCCTTTAATATAGCTTTGCTAGTTTGTTAACTTCATTTACTTGCATCGTTTCATCTTCTTTACATACTTCCATCTTGTTGAAGCTTACCTTTGTTTTGTAGGCTCTAATACTTTCATTTTCAGGTCTTGTTTCAATATTTAACACTCTTCTTGCAGGTTTTAGAGGAATCCTCTTATTTACCACCTTCATTTTGTTTACTAATCCCCTTTCATATTATAGGGATCTTTAAAGCATTTATTACCATAGCAATTGAATAAGTAGTTGCTCTTTCATTTGTAAATTTTTTTACTCTTATTCATATGCATACTAATAATTCCTTTTCACCTCCATGCTTTTATGCTTTCATATGTTAAGTATTTAGCATGCTAGTTTTCTTCATTTCATACATATATAGCTTTGCTTTCTTAGTATTTCAAATTATTCTAAGCATATCATTTCATTACTAAGATACCATTAGTGTTGGGTATAAGGTATTCATTACCTTATTATCCTACTAAAAACTCTCTTCATCCTTCACATACATGCATTTACTTTCATAGTTGCTAGAAATTGCATTTCATAGCATATTCTTCATTTTCTAGGTATTTTGCACTAATCTCTTCATCAATTTTGCAAGAATTGTAAATATTAGGATATAGAAAAGTTACCTTGATATATTCCTAACTCTTCTACAACTTTAAAAAACCCCTAATACCTCTTTTTCTATTTAAAATAGTTATTAAAACACCTTCCCCTATAATTTCCATCAAAGCATCCACTAGTACACATATTGACAAGTATTTATGGTATCTTCTACCTCTTTTGCATTCAAATTAGTAGCAAACATGGTTAGGATCATCCTTATATAATTTTAACCCAAAATTATGCAGAAATGCACCCAAAATAACCTTCAAAACTACCTCAGACTTGTATTCAAATCAAATTCACCACTACCAAATTTTCTAGTGGTGAATTTGGTAAGTCTAGTGGCAAATTTGATAAAAGTTAAATTTTAACTCTAGGAGGCAAGAAAATTCAAAATTTTCATTAAAAAGGGATCTAATCAACTATTTAGACAAGTATTCTACCATATCCAGCTCTCAGATAGACCACCTAAATTAGAAAACCTATTTTTTTGGTTGATTTGTGTAGGTATCAAATTCGTAGGGCAGAACCAAATTCGTAGGCAACTGCAAATTTGGTAGGCACTGGAAAATTTGGAAAAAGGTTCCAAAAGAGGTAATTTTACGACTAGGCACTTCCTTAAGCCCTATAAATTTCATTTCTCTATGTTTTGCTTTTGTATTATATTATTTTACACTTATAAATCATATTTAATTTGGGGAATTAAGAAATATTTATGGGGGACCAAAAATCACACGCTCTCACACTCCCATAAATCCAGAAAATTTCATCTATTAATTTGAAAATGCATACATAAACAGCTCGTAGGCTTTACAATGACCAGCGCTCGGCTTGGTCTTCTCACTTCCACACTCTGCGTGCAATCTCCGATCCACCACACGATCCAATACATTAAACTGGGTTTTTATAGAGGCCTCGACCCTATGAAATAACTCACGCATTAAACCGGGACACCAACCCGATTTAAGACCCCACTCCACACGGTCCCTGTCACCTCTGAATCCGTCAAAAAACTTTGTGCGCCCATCCTTTTCATCTCCCGCGCTCCTAGGTAATCACCCACTTTTACTGCACTTTGTGCCACGTGTCATCCGTAACACCCCTTGAAAATACCGCCTGTCGCAGTTCCTGCCATATCTTTCTTCTTCTTCATATTTTTCTCTCTCCGTCATGATATCGCGACATGTCACGATATCGCGACGTTTCTTCCCCTCACTCCCCTTTTCCACTTCAAGCCACGAAATTGCGGCATGTCACGATTTTGGGACGTCTTTTCCTTCTCGCCTTCTGCTTTCCTGCTCTGGTCATGATCCCATGACAATCACGATTTCGTGACATGTCACGAAATCGTGACACTCTCAACTGCCCCCTCACTGCTGCTCTTCTTCGTCACAATTTCGTGATAGTCATGATTTCGTGACATGTCACAAAATTTCGACACTTCCTCCGCCTTCCCTCAGCTTCTTCTTCGACGTCGTGATTTCATGACGTGTCACGAAATCGTGACACTCCCCCTGCCTTCCTCTACCTTCTGCTTCGATGCCGCAATTTCGTGACATGTCATGAAATCGCGACATTCCCAACTGCTCCTCCTCCTGGCGGCTTCTGGTCGTGATTTCATGACATGTCGCAAAATCGTGACATTTTCGCCCCGTGCCTTCTGTCTCCTCGTCGTGTCGTGATATCGCGACACTTTTTTTGTCGTGATATCGCGACAAGTTTTCCTCCTCGCTCTCCTTGCCATTTTTTGTCGCGATTTCATGACACATCGTGAAATTGCGACATTTTCTTCCTTAGCCGATTCTTCAGCACTGGCCTTCCCGCAACTAGATGCCTCTGCATCAGATGCCACTGGATGCTCCTGCATCAAATATGAAACTAAAACCCTAATTGTTTATAAAACATAATAAATTAGTTAATCAAGGAACCTTAGACTAAATCTTAGTTTCTTAGTCATTTTCAAGCACATAGGCAAAGAAATCAAAAATCATTTAGTTGCATTTAGGCTAACTTGTCTTCTTGCATCTTCTCTTGTTTTACCTTGAAACATCAAAATCTCCTTAGTTAAACTCATCAAAATCAAAAAACATATAAGATAGTTCTTGTATTCTTGCATTTGTGTGATATAAGCTTAGCATGCATTTAGATGATCTTCATTTTTAAGTCTTAAATAACTATTAAGGCTTGAAAAAGAGTCAAGATATTAGCGATCCAAGCCTTAGGTGTTTTCTTTGAATAAACCCATATAAAACACCAATCAAACAAACATAACATCAACTTCTACAAGGTGTAAGAAAGACGCATTGAGTAGGGCTCTAATCGTGTTGAGAATTTTCATATTCTCTAGGTCTCCTTTGAAAAGAGACCCTCAAGTGGGGAAGAAAATATTTTAGTGAATATCTACCGTGCATGCTTGACATTACTTATAATTTTAAGAGGAAATAATTATTTCCACGTCTATAACCTTATTTTGAATTTTTCAAAACCATCTCCTTGTGCTTCTCTGCCCTGAGAAATGCTAGTTGCTACTTTATTGACAATTGAATTACCATTCTTAGGAAGATTTGATATTCCTGGAGGAGCATCCATTTTTGTGTTCATATTGTTTGGATAGGACTTGGAAAAATTCCCATATTTGTGGAAAAATCTACACCTGAGGCGCAATACCTCATACTATAATTGCTAAATCCTTGATAGTTCTACACGTTTGAGTTTGACCTCTACTGGTAGAGACTAGATGAGATCCATTTCCATGCATAATCTAGCATAAATGATTGTGTTTTCTTCCATTGTATCTCTAGAAACATACAAATATATTCCAAGGGGATTATTGATGATTTTTAATACCTGTTGACCCCATAACTCCATTGGATATGCATACAAATGGATCCAAATAAGGAAAACAATGGGTTAAATTTGAGGATCAAATCCCACTCTCCAAGGTTGAAACAATAATCTTGCTAGACCATGATACCTATTTTCTAATTTGAAATCCCTATTTCTATTGGAAAGTGAGGAAAAACTAACAATAAAACATTCATTACTAGTAAACCACAAAGAATACTCACTAAGAGGCTCCTAGTTTTGTTGAACCCACGAATACAAAGGGTGAATACCCATGAATTTATAGATCAGGTCATAATTGGATCTATATAAGATTGTTTCTTCTACTATATTCTGTTTAATGAAAATATTTGGCCTTGATTTCAACTACGGTAAGCATCCATTGACTGTTTGAGATGTTGATATTTTTATAGCAACTATTAAGAGCATTTTCAATGCAATTTTTTTTGCTTCTTTAGTATTTTTTGGAGATTTTCCTTCAAAAAATCTGTAAAAAAACTTTGTCTATCTAAAATAGGATCCAGAGGCATCTTCATTGGGCCCTCCTAGGGCAGCAATATTACCTTTGATTCCACAACAACTTGAAGAACACAAGCTTATATTGATAGGGGGTGAACAATATAAGACCACTTTTTACTTTTCTTTATAAAACAATTTTATGCAATATATCAATGGAAATATCAATAGTAGTAATCAAAGCAATGCATAAATTACCACACACAATAGAGACACCAATTTAACGTGGTTCACCCAATGTGCGCTACTCCACAAAGAAAATATTTCACTAAAAGTTTCTCAAAAAATCTTGTAGGAATCCTTTACCTATTACAATGTTTATGGACCTCTGTCCAAAGGAGACACCAATCCCCTAATAAATTTCATGGATCTCTATCTATAGGAGACACCAATATCCTCAGCTAATTCATGGATATCTATCCACAGGATAACTCCTTCTCCTTTGCTTTGGCTGGTGATCCTCTACAAGACTACTGCCTCCACTACACTGGCTTGTAGATCTCTATCCATATAAGACTATGTTCTCACTTAGAAGATCTCTGCCCTCACTACCTTGGAAAATGGATATCTATCCATTGGAGACTATTGTCCTCTACTCTGTCACCTCCAAATATTACTCTTAGCTCTGTCTCAAAATTGCACTAAACATAGTCCTTCGGTCTAGCACAAATTTTCTCAATCTCTATCTTTGATCTAAACTAAACATAGTCCTTCAGTCTAGCACAAATATACTTAATATTTTTCTCAAATCTGCACTAAACACAGTCCTTTAGTCTAGCACAAATCTGCTCAATCTCTGTCTCAAAATTACACTAAACACAATCCTTCAGTCTAGCGCAAATATATCCTCAATATCTGTCTTTGGTTTGGCACAAACCTATCCTCAAATTTGCACCAAACTCTATCCTCAAATATGTCCTTAAGACTTTAACACAAATCTTGATCCAATCACTAATCAACTATGCTAGATCTGCCCCAAACCTTAACTCAAGGTTTGAAAAAATTAATCAATCAAATATGCTCCCAATTATTCTCTAAGACTTACCTTAAATCTATCCACAAGTCCTCTCTATAACTAGCTCAAACTGCTCTCAAGTCTTCACTAAGACTTGCCTCAAATATTTCCACAAGTCCTCTCTAGAACTTGCTCAATCTGCTCAACAAGTCTTCACCAAGACTTATCTCAACTCTGCTTTGTAAGCTTCCACAAAAGCTCACACAAAACTTCCTCAATTCTATCCTTAAGTCCACTCTAGGACTTACTCAAATCATCTCACAAGATTTCACAAAATCTTATTCAACTCAACTCAATCTATCACAGAAAACCTCTTCCAATCGCACAAAAAAGTTTCACACAGATTCTTGTTTAAACTCACAAAAACATATAGAGAATGGTTAGAGACCCAATATGCTTCACACTTACAACAATGCTCAATCAATTTTAATATCTCTAGTTTTACCACATAAAAATATAGAGAATTGTTAGAGACTCAATATGTTTCACTCACAACAATGCTTAATCACTTTCAATATTTCCTTCAACTCAATCCAGAAATAAAGAACAATTTATTTCACAGAACTTGAACTATCACTCCAACACTTCCAATCAATTATGCTCAATCAACTCCACTCAATAAATCACTCAATGAAATCTTATTCAACAATTCTTATCAAACAAACCTCACATAACAATGATACTCATGATATTTCACAAACTCTAATCATGCACATGAAGGCTCACTCAATATTTCCAACAATGCTTATCAAACAAGGTTTCTAGTAACAACCTTTTCACTCCAACTTAGCATTCACAACATACAATTCAACAATATTTTACTCACAAGGAAGATGTACCCATACCTTTTATTTTTATGGGGATATACCTTCAAAACCTATCTTAACCACAATCAAATTTTCTTTGCCAACACTAGGGTTAGGTAGCCACAACCTATTTCAAGATCTCCATAAAATAATTTTCCCAATAATTATTTTGCCATAAAAAAATATCAAATACTTTTTTACACCTTATAATCTCCAAACTCACAATAACTACTTCAATAATTTCACCATAACAAAACACACAACAATTTCCCTTGCACACCTTATAATATCCAACCTCACACAATCTAACTCAATAATTTCATCATAACAAAAGGCACATCAATCTCCCTTATACACCTTATAATCTCCACACCTTATAAAATAAATTTTAATCACCAAAAAAATAAAAAATATTTTAATTTTTCTTTACCTTATAACTCCCCCAAGCACTTAGCACTCACGACAATCTCAAAATAATTTCAATTTTCAACACCTTGGAGAATAAAATTGAATGGCATACCTTTAATTTATTCTACCCACTCCAAAATATTTTCGATGAATTCAACCACGTGACCTTGCACTCCCCAACACCTTATCTCCAAGCTGGGCCACCAAGTGGGCTGCATGCCCACATCAGACAAACGGTGCACGCTCCCCTAAAAACTACCTCACGAAAATGTCGACCAAGTCAAAATTAAGGCCTCTTCCTCTAAAACATCAATTGCATGGATTAAACCGTGATCTCCTCCTTGCACGCCTTAGCACTTTGTAAACTGCCACCTGCGCTACCGCCATTGGTGGGATGTTAACCCACCCTGCTGCCTTTATTCCCTCATTTCTCTCAATATTCCTCGAAATGCAAATCATCTTCTTCCTAGGGTGCAACGCTTTGATTTCCTCTTCTCTCTCGCATTCGAAGGTGTAAGTTCAACTTTAGGAAATGGAATTTATTTCCTATATATATGCACATTATTCTTTGACTTCTCATGTCGGCCCATTTTGAATTTAAAAATTCAAATTTAGTTTTTAAATATTAAATTTAAAAACCTTTGCCTCCATTATTAATTTAAATTAAAATTTTAATCAAGGATTAAAATATTTTAATTTAAATTAATTGCTCATGGGTCTTTTCAATTTGAACTTCATTTTTCTTTGTCTTGATATTTGGCCCACAATATTATAATAATATAATATTATTCTTTAATTTAAACTTGCTTCTACTTCCTCGGGTTTTCATCATTTAGGCCCTTTTTAGGCATATAATATTGAAAATAAATATTATATCCTATTCCTTTCCAAGACCTTCTTGCTTTTGGAAAAACCACTTGATGTCCTTAATGACGACGAAATTAAACCAATATTCTTTTGACATCAATGACAACAAAACTACTCAAAATTTCCAACACAACTAGAATGTACTTTGTCTACCTAGCTGATGCCCTAGTTTTCTCTTCCAAAATAGGTTGCCTCTCATTCAAGATATCATCCTCATCAGGAGAATGCTAATGGATACTCATTGAGTATTTTTTTAAATGTCAGGTTTTAATAAATCTGATTTAAACATTATAATTAAATTACATGGATGAACTTTAATAGTAGTTAGGAGTTTAACAATTAAAAATAATAATTTTGATCTTTTCATCTAAAGTTTTAATTTTATGGGTAAAATATAAAATTTAATTATGAAAAAAAAACCATTAATCTCATGTTATATACCAACATGAGTGAACTTAAAGATGAAGGCTTTAAAACTTTAAATAAAAGATTCAATATTAAAATCTACTAAAGGTATGATTGTACAATATATTTTGGTGTGCTCACAATTTATTTCCTATATATATGCACATTGTTCTTTGGCTTCTCACGGTCCATTAAAAATTCAAATTTAGTTTTTAAATATTAAATTTAAAAACCTTTGCCTCCATTATTAATTAAAATTAAAATTTTAATCAAGGATTAATTTTTTTTAATTTAAATTAATTGCTCATGGGTCTTTTCAATTTGAACTTCATTTTTCTTTGTCTTGATATTTGGCCCGTAATATTATAATAATATAATATTATTATTTAATTTAAACTTGCTTCTCCTTCCTTGGGTTTTCATACTTTGGGCCCTTTTTAGGCATAAAATATTAAAAATAAATATTATATCCTATTCCTTTCCAAGACCTTCTTGCTTTTGGAAAAGCCACGTGATGTCCTTAATGACCATGAAATTAAACCAATATTCTTTTGATATTAATGACAACAAAACTACTCAAAATTTCCAACACAACTAAAAAGTACTTTGTCTATCTAGCTGATGCCCTAGTTTTCTCTTCCAAAATAGGTTGCCTCTCATTCAAGATATCATCCTCGTCAAGAGAATGCTGATGGATACTCATTGAATATTTTGTTATATGTAGTTTTAATAAATTTGATTTAAACATTTTAATTAAATTACGTGGATGAACTTTAATAGTAGTTAGGAGTTTAACAATTAAAAATAATAATTTTGATCTTTTCATCTAAAGTTTTAATTTAATAGGTAAAATATAAAATTTAAGTATGAAAAAAAGAACCATGAATCTCATGTTATATACCAACATGAATGAACTTAAATATGAAGACTTTAAAACTTTAAATAAAAGATTCAATATTCAAATCTACTAAAGGTATGATTGTACAATATATTTTGGTGTGCTCACAATTTATTTCCTATATATATGCACATTATTCTTTGACTTTAAAAATTCAAATTTAAATTTAAAAACTTTTGCCTTCATTATTTATTTAAATTAAAATTTTAATCAAGTATTAAAATATTTTAATTTAAATTAATTGCTCATGGATCTTTTCAATTTGAACTTCATTTTTCTTTGTCTTGATATTTGTCCTACAATATTATAATAATATAATATTATTATTTAATTTAAACTTGCTTCTCCTTCCTCGGGTTTTCATCCTTTGGGCATTTTTTAGGCATATAATATTACAAATAAATATTATATCCTATTCCTTTCCAAGACCTTCTTGCTTTTGGAAAAACCACTTGATGTCCTTAATGACGATGAAATTAAACCAATATTCTTTTGACATCAATGACAACAAAACTACTCAAAATTTTCAACACAACTAGAAAGTACTTTGTCTATCTAGCTGATGCCCTAGTTTTCTCTTCCAAAATAGGTTGCCTCTCATTCAAGATATCATCCTCATTAGGAGAATGCTAATGGATACTCATTGAGTATTTTGTTAAATGTCAGGTTTTAATAAATTTGATTTAAACATTTTAATTAAATTAGGTGGATGAACTTTAATAGTAGTTATGAGTTTAACAATTAAAAATAATAATTTTGAGCTTTTCATCTAAAGGTTTAATTTTATAGGTAAAATATAAAATTTAAGTATGAAAAAAAAAAACCATGAATCTCATGTTATATACCAACATGAGTGAACTTAAAGATGAAGGCTTTAAAACTTTAAATAAAAGATTCAATATTCAAATCTACTAAAGGTATGATTGTACAATATATTTTGGTGTGATCACAATGAATCTAGACTTAAGGTATTGTTTCATATGACCTATGGTCCTATGGAATTAAAACCTACTTTCCAACTGTTTAAAAGCACAGTCTTTTGAAGTAAAGACTTAGGTTCAAATATTAACTTGTTATATATTATATTTTATCATCATTTTTAAATTTTAAAGTAGTATGACCCATCATTAGGAATGAATATAACTAAAAAATTATTATTAATTAGATAAATATTAGGTTAGGTTTGATACTTGTAATTTTTTAAATTATAGCATATTTTAAAAATTAGATACAATTTTTTTTATAAAAATTATAAAGGTGCCTGAAAAGGAAAAATGAAAATAAAGATTTAAACTTTTATTGCTTGAAGCTATAATTTTTTTGTTGCAAATTGTATAAAAAGACAAATACATAATGTGCATATAGTATAAATATTCACTTTAGAGTATTTGAAGCTTAATATAAATATTAGAAGAATCTAAATACACAAAATATATAATATTTATATTTTGTGTACAAAATATATAATGAGTATTTGAAGTTGAATTTATATATATATATATATATATATATATATATATATATATATATATATATATATATATATATATATATATATATATATATATATATATATATATATATATATATGTATGTATGTCTGTGTGTGTGAGAATATATTATCATTATTAATCTCTCTTAAACTTACACATAAGTATGTAACATTTATTTTTAAAAACATGATAATACCTTTTTAATTTATTGTTATATTTTATAAAATAAAAACAAATGACCAAGGGGGATATTCTCACCTACTTATAATTACATCTAATCAATTAGTTAAATATTATTAAATAAATAAATATTGAACTTTTTTGAATATATAGTTTCAATATCTCACTTATATTTCTCTATTAACTTGGTATCGATCATTGAATATACTCCAAAAGATAACACAACAACATTAGAAAAGACCATACTCATGCTTTTCCATAAAACTATCATTGGCCTCCTCGATATTGTGTCTCTTTTTCCTTCTCCATCCTTGATATTATTAAATCAAAATCCATTATAACTAACCAAAATTACCAAATGAGACACATTATCACCAAATTCAAAAGAAAAATGTTAAATTTAGTCAAATGATAAAATATGCTTACTCGTAATGGAAATTGACTCTTCAAAAGGCAATGGGATTGTTGATTCAATGTTCAACCGTATTGAGGTAATTTTATATTACTTTGCTCATCAAAATTATTATGGATACACATTGATACCACAAAAAATTCAACATGTTATATTGTCTGCATATATATTTGTCATAGATGATGCTTTCACATGGGTTTCTCTTACTATGGTTTTCACTATTTTTGGAAGAGATGGATAAATATTATAATTTCAAAAAACCACTTGAAATATTCTATCAAATTCATCTCTTACTCTAAATAGAAGAGAAGAGTCTTTCAATAGACACCTCCAAAATCAAAGGAACAGATGGGAGGAGCGGGAGGAGTAGGTGCATGAGGGAGATGATGGAGTTACAGGGCTAGATCTGTTTGGAGGAACTCCCATTTTCTTTGGTTTAGATGGGCCATTTCTTCTTCCTTGGTCCCGATTGGTCTGAAACCTACTAAAATAGGGTTTTTTTTATCCTGCATTCAAAGGGTTTTTAGAGGCCCTTTCATGACCAAAAAAATCTAGATCTTCTCATTTGACCTTTCTTTGACCTTCGCTTTCATGGGTGGTTTCTTTTTTACCCCTTTCATATTTGGTTTGGTTTGGTTGGCTACCCTCCTCCTTCGACTGGATCCAATTTAGTTTGACTCATCTCTACTAGATATCCTTCCCTTGGATTTTGGCCTAGCTTCTACTGCTTCTTAGGCGTGTGGGGTTCTACTAGCAACTATCTCCCTCCTCTTAAATGATATAGTTGTTAGTCCATCCTTCTTCCTTTCAAATATGTTCAATTTTTTAGCCTTGAGCCTTCTAGATTTGGTGAAATGTTAGTCTCAACAGGGGCTAGGAGGGCCCCTATTTTCCATCTATGGTCTACATCAACTTTCCATTCTTGTGAAAGCTTTCTGCACATGCTTGCTCTCTTAGTGAGATTATCTTACAAAGGGCTAGGAGGGACCCTTATCTTAGAAGGTCTACATTGACTTTATCTCCATGGGAGAGCTTACTGTGGATGTGTGCTCTCTTGGAGAATGTGTCTTACCATGGGCTAAGAGATCCCCTTGTCTTTCTTCAATAGTCTACCATGGATTTCTCATCATGGGAGAGTATCCTGTAGATGCGTGCTCTCTTGGAGAGCTTGTTATTCTAGGGTCCAAGAGGATCCCATATTTTTCTTCAATGGTTTGTATCCACCTTGTCTGATCATTCATAGATAGATCCCTCAGGGAGGGGAGATTTTAAATTATTAAATTTTATTGGATGAGCATGAATCCACTACTTCAATGGGAGTTTTTTGTTTTTTTAGTTTCTTGTTTGAGTGGAAACCTTTCTTGGGTGGGAAAATTCAATTTTGAATCCCTTATAGTTCTTGTCTCTTTTGAGTATCCCTTTGTAAAAGGTTTGGGGTCCCTTTCAAAATCCCTTCTTCCAACCAATAAAAAAAAATTACAAGCCTTATCATGGAAAATCTCATCATTTGTCTTGTTTGAATCTTCTTGGGTTATCATGGAAAGATTCCTAAGAAAAAATTTCAACTCCCAAAGTAAGCATATTTATAGGGAAGGTAACAAGGTTGCAATTTTCCTTGCCAATATCGGGGTTCAAAATGAAGGTATGTCTATTTGGAAAGAGAATTATTTGCAAAACCTTATTTATTTGGTGAGAAATGATATTGTCCTCATCAATGGCAACAACTAATTCTATTCTCTTATTTGACGTTCTGGTTCTCAGTTTCTCAGTTTACTCTATTTTTGTTGGATCTAGAATTGATGGGTTTTATTTCTAGTTCTCTGTTGTCCTATTTTGTTTGTGTTTGTTATTGGTTGTTTCTTCCATGTTTGTATTGCGGGCCAGGCCTTACCCTATGCTATGCTATTTTTATTGTATGTTATTAGGGATACTTTGTTGGTCTAGTTTATAATTTGTAAAAGGTTCGAGGACCTTTTCAAAACCCTTTCTTTTCTATCTAATCAAAAAATCTTCTTGGGTTTGATCATATGTCCTATAAATATTTCACTAATGTTTAAAGGATTTCAAATAATTCAAGCACTAAGCCCCACTACTTGAAGATAGCCATAATGTTCATCCTCCTTCTTGTTGATGTCTAACATGACATAAATGAACTTGACACCTTTGATGTGATGGCTCCAAATCAAGTTATTTCTAGTGTTATACTACTCAAACATATACTTAGCCAATTAGAAAATCTCAGCTTAGTCTTAATATTGTCTATTATTTTAGGTTCCAAATCCATAAGAACTAGTTGAGAAATAAATCTCCCATAGGTTACATTATTATGGTAAATAAATATCTCTCTCTAGGTGAATATATTAAGTTCCTTGGTACATCCCATGTGATCCTCACTAACCACATCTTATAACTTTCGAAAAATCTGCTTCCCACACTTTCAAACCTAAATTTGAATAATTTTTCATAACCCTTACACTAAATAAAACATGAATGCTTACAATTTAAATTTAACCTAGGGAGACCTATATTTATTACTATATAGTGAATTTGTGCTCAACTATTTATATTTTAGTAGCAACTAAACTGATTAAAATTTTAGTTCCATATAAGAAACACCTATCAAGATAATAAATACTACCATGTGAATATTTTTACATAAATTTATCTTATAAGGAATACATTTTCATTGTAGATATTTAATTTGATATAATCTAAACTTTTATAATATGCAAAGTTTATTTGACTTATATATTGTAATAGGTTAAATATGTCTAGTCTTAATTTTAATAGCTTATTAAGGAGAAAAACTTCATAGAAAGTAATAGCTAATGGTGGTAGATAGAAGTTATTCTTATTATCATACGATGAGTAGGATATCACTATGATTTAGGTGTATTATATATTTAGAGGATTTTTATTTATTACCTACAAACATTTTATTTTATCAAAATAAGTTTCATGTTTGTCATATCTTTTGGAGAAATAATAACTTCTTTTATGTAAGTCTTACAAATAGAAGCATAGTCTATTTTTGGGCATAAAATTTCCTCCATTTATCTTACATATTAAGTGTGCTTGTGTGTCTTTGGTTGTAATTATTTTTTAGGTGCCACTACAGATAAATTTCAATTTTATAGGGAAACATAAATATATATATTAGATAAGGCATAAACTTACATTGATACATTGAATTAAGCTTTTTTTAATTAGAAAATAGACTCTATGCATCAATATAGAATAAGATATTGTTGTTTATGACCAATAAATATTGTCAATTTAGGTACCCTATATCAATAAACTATAATTATTGAATGTAATAAAGATATCTTCCTTAAAATTGAGAGAGTCATTTCGAATTAAAGTTTTATATAGTGGATATAAATCATAAGGGATATATAATATAACAACTAATTTTAGTTTTCTAAAAAAAGATACGATATTTAAATCAAGGCTTAAAAATGATTGTTAAAATCAATCATGAAGGCATTTGATAATGTGTTTTAGTATGAAATTAATAGATTGATTATGAAAT
This sequence comes from Wollemia nobilis, assembly GCA_028583015.1. NCBI lineage: Eukaryota > Viridiplantae > Streptophyta > Pinopsida > Araucariales > Araucariaceae > Wollemia > Wollemia nobilis. The sequence continues at coordinate 3,361,047 of JAQPPZ010002395.1, read as the reverse complement.
TAAAATCCAAGCTTTGTTGAAATAAAACTGGAAACACAAGGGTTGCCCCCTAAGGGACTTGGCAAATGGTATGGTGCTTTAACGATCAACAAATTTGAAGGTTGAAGGAGCATGGAAGGCTGAATGATGAGTTGATCTTTGGAGTGTCAAGGCTGAAACAATCAACAAATCTGAAGGTTTAAGGAGCATGGAAGGTTGAATGATGAGTTGATCTTTGGAGTGTCAAGGATGAAGGAGCATGAAAGACTGGGTTGGTTGAAGGAGCATGGAAGGCTAGGCTAGCTGAAGGAGCTACAACAAAATGCTAAGATGTTGTATGGAAGGCTAGGATAGCTAAAGGAATGTGTAAGGCCGATAAGGCTAAAGGAGCATGGAAGGTTGGGCTGGCTGAAGGAGTTGCAATGGAAGGCTATAATGCTAAGTGGAAGGCTAGAAAGGCTAAAGGAGTGTGGAAGGCTACTTAGGTTGAAGAAGCATGGAAGGCTAGCCTTTGTTGGGTGGAAGGATTGTTTGATACCGGATCAGAAGGGGGAACCACAACAATAGGCTGAGTTGTTGAGTGTAGTGCAACAACATATTAGGTTGTTGGGTGAAATGCTGGATCAACTAAAACCCCCTATTTTTGTCTTTGGTGTGCCTATGGGTTTGGAACCCATAGGTATTGGGGTGGTTTTCCCCCCTCTTTACAATAGAAAAATGTGCGAAGGATTAGGGTTTTTTTTGAAAAATATCTCATATTTTAGGAGCCATATCTTCACGAAAAGTTATCCGATTTAGCTAATTCTTGGACTAATTTGTGCAAAATTTGAATAGCTTTAAAATGAGTGGTCATATGCAAGTATCCAAGCAATATTAAGGGAGATTCGACCTTGTGAATTCAACCATTCGAAACAAGGGCAGTGATGATTTTTCAAGTCGCAAAAAATAAAATTACAAATATTTTTCAACTAGGGTTCGAATGATGGGAAGAGCAATGAAGGGCTAGGACTTCAATGAGGAAGGAAACTAGCAATCCAGATTTGGTAAAGTGGACTATGATAGTGTGATATTTTGGAAATATTACTCTACTAATAGATAGTAGAGGTGAAGTTTTGGCATTGTGAAGGTTGCTATAGGAAAATATCAAGAAAGATGCTAAATTTTAGAATAATTGTATTCATACAAAAAATTGAAAATATCTAGAAAATGAAAATCAAGAATTTAGACATTTTATGTAAAATGATGTAGGTTTCTAGCTATAACATCTCAATTGAGATGAGAAGTGTATTTATTTATAAACTCTCAAGCTTTAAAGAAGAGAATTATAATTTTTCAAGGGTGGGGGACCCGAGTACAACCCCTTATTATCCAAAAAAAAGAAATAGATTGATTGTGAAACCAAAAACATATTATTAAAATAAATATTTTTCTATTTTTAAAAAAATGCTTGCATTTAATGATATGATTATGTCTTTCATTACGATGAAGTTAACTTATTTATGTTTATCTTTAGTGCATCACATATTTACAACACATACATTTTTTATATATGTATTCAATAAATTTTCTCTTATTTATGATGGGTATCTTAATGAAGATTATGTAGAAGACCTAAAAATGATATTCTATTTTATCTTCTATGAATATGTTCTTGCTCATTAAGAATATTTTTGTAAGGATAATTCATAACAGGAAAAAAGGTATGAAGGTTGAATATATGAATGGTATTGATGTTTATAAAATATATTTATTCTATGAATTATCCCTAATGGATTTATTCTTAAAAATTTCCAATATTCTTCATAAATTCTCCTCTTTATCACTATAACTCACTTGGAACATCTACATCAATGATTGTTTTTATTAGATGTTAAAGTCATACATAGATCAATATGATTTTGTAGAGCATCTAAAGCATAGGGTGAAAACTTAGTTTATCAAAGTAGATAATTTTTAAACCTTTTATCCATTAATATGACTACATATAATAATCTCCAACCAATATATAAATAAATGAAAGAACATACATGACAAATTTTTTATTAAATCCTTAACATTAGAGATAATATTATTAAATGAGGCACACATGCATATGTTGTGTATATTTACACAAATGTTATTATGTAACTATCTCAATTTCTCAACATTTATAATTAGCTATTATACCTATGAACATGCCTTTAGTAGATCCAACATATCTAGTCTTAGTTAAATAGCTTGTAGAGAAATATGATACGATATTATAATTAGTAGATCATGTTTCATGTATTCTCATTAACAAAATACCACCATATTTTGGATTTAAAATAAAGTTGTATACACTAGATCAATAATCCCTTAATTTGTTTAAAATTATCCTTCATCATCTATATAAGTTTATGCATTTATCACATATTTAAAGTCAAGATTAATCTCTATAGGGAATAGTATAAGTGGTCTTACCAATAATTTTTTTTTATCATGTTATTTACATTTATAATAACATAAAAAATATTACACTATAATATTGAATAGCTTATTTAGAAATATTGACATACAATAACATGTCCAAGATGATTGCAACAAAAAATCTTATTTGGGAGAATATGACAACAATTAGGGACTAAGGCTATTACAAATAAAATATTTATATGGTTGTATTAGTAAGTAATAAAATATAAGAGTAAAATCAAAAGTGTTAGTGTCATGGAAACATATCTTTGTCACAAAGTCAAGGTATCTTGGGATATTCTTTAAATAATTGAATGTATTCTATATAATTTTGAGAATGTATCCAAAATTCCAAGATACTTTTGATAGTATTATGTAAGTCCAAGAGAAAATCTTGAGTCATGATTTTTTGACTATCCTTTGAAGTTATAAAATATCATAAAAAATTTCCAAATACTAGATATCTATAACCATGTGATAATTTGATAATTTTATGTAATTATAGAATATCATATGAAGATTTGAAGAGGAGATATGTAGAATATATTTATATTTTGAACATCTAAATTTATTCTTCCATATAATATTTAGCTCACATAATCCTAAAAATAGGGGGAGACATATCCCATCTGAGGTAAGTTAAGAATTTGAGAGCTCCAATGAGTGAGAATCATGGAAGAGAGTGGGGGTTAGCAAGTATGACTAACCAATGTAAGTGTGTATCTTTTAGTGTGTTTAAAATATTGTTTAAACAAGAGTGTGGGATATTATTGATGGGTGAGTCCATAGAGTATGGAGGATTAATAAGGGTATCCAATGAGTACTTATATAATTTTTTCATTCTATTTATGTAAAAGAAATTAATTCTAATTGTGTAATATTTATGGTGTAATCTTTTACCATTGTTAATATTTGTCTATATTATTTACCACATTCCATTTATGTTTAAGTATTTAATGGTAGCATCCCATCACCATATAAAGCCTATCTGGTGAAGTGAAAGATCATAGTGAAAGAAGGACCTAGAGAGACATTTTGTTTATGCTAAGAATTGACATTTTTGGTTCCATTATTAGGATCACTCATGTTTAGTGTTGGTGTTTTTTTGGTAACTATGTATTTATCCCTATGGTAGATTTATTTTCACCTATGTTACTTTTACTATAAAAACTATCAAGTTTATTGTGTAGTAAAAAGTTCTTATAGTTATTATGGTAGTTCTAATTTTACTAATAGTAAATTAATTTTACCACTATAGTTATTAAATTTATTATGTGGTTAATCCTATTTATATGGATGATTACCAATTTATACCTCTAGTCAATACACCACTTGTGGGTTATTATACTCATAGGTTATGTTTATATGGTGAATATTGGTCAATATGTACACCCTTGGTGATCTCATTGATAGTTTATGATTACCTTGTCATAGTCTATTGTTTGGTTTACGTTGTCTTCATTTATATGAATGCAATTGATGTCCGTATAAAAGAATTAAGAAGCACAATCTATTAGAATTGGTATTCATAGTACTTAGAAGGTAAATTTAACCTCAAGTTCATGTGAAAATGATATTTTTACCTCAAATAACTATTGGTGAATATTGAAGGAGTACTAAAAAAACACAACTTATATACTACAAACCTAGGATTCCAATAAGTCTATTGCAAAAAATATTGAGATTTTTTAATATTTTTAGTCTATTCCTTTAAATACACTAATATAGGAATATAAAAGAGAATAAAATTATAATGGATTTATCACAAAGGAGCAATTGGCCATGTTTCCTCCAACATATTTAAATGGTGTTTCTTTGTGATGATATAAGACTAGAAGAAAAGATAAAAAATTTATGGGATTTACTTAGTGAGTGCATGATCAAGGAGTATAATCTATGATAAAAATATTTGATTTGATGATAAATATTACAAAGCTACTTCAAGAATATAAGGAGAAATTTCAGGAATAACTTTAAAGAAAACTTGAGGTCCACATTTTTAATAATAACTTACCTAATGGTTATTGATAACATCCTTCATAAATATTCTATTACAATATTAAATATATTAATTAGGTCATAATTTAAGCATGAAAAACCAACCACTCTCCTACAAACATATGAGATTTCTATGTAATAGAAGGAGAGCTTGGAAGAGGAAACAAAGCCACAAATATCAACTGCTCCAATAACTTTGAGCTAGACTTTATAGTTAATAACATTACTATAAATGTGATCAATAATAATATTACCTTATCCTTTGACTACTAAGGTTGAAGATCTAATAAATAATATGGGTCAACTCTCCATTAATTTATTATAAGTGAAGGAGCTAGGAAATAAACATTTCCAATCCAAAGATAAGGGTCCCTATGAGATTTTGTTTAAAGTAGTCTAATATGAATGTAAGGAGAAAGGGAGATACATGAAAAATTACCCCAATAAGGTGTCTGCATTAGGGGTAGAAAATAGTAAAAAATGTAAAGCTCTAATTAATGTTGTTAACCTTGTTAAAGAAAATGAAGAGGAAGTCAATCTCATAGAGAAAAAAAAAGCTCAATATAGGAATCCCAATGAAGTAAAAGAAATTAAAAAGAAGAAATAAGATACGAAAAGGAATAGGATAAAAGAGAGAGTAAAAACCTATGTTTAATATTTTCTAGATTTAAAAGGCCAGACAAACATCCTCACTGGGCTGAACGCTTGTCCCTTTCCTAGTGCTTTAAGTGACGTAAAAGGTTTAAAATGAATCTAGCATGGTGGTTATAGGGGTGGATTGTATGAAGATATATGTGGCAGCTTCTAGGGTGGACAACGAAGAATACTGTGGTGACCATAAAAGCTGGATAGCCTACCTGGATTCGTGGTGACTACTAATTCGACCATGTGAATTCAAAAAAAAAGGTGAGGCATCATACTAAATAATAGGGGACTTATCAAAGTAGATTAGTAACATTATGAATGAGAAGCTATTAAAATTATCATAAGAAAAGAAGAGGTATATTCATAATAGGCCTAGTGTTAAATAAAATAAGAAAGTTGAAGTCATTGTGTTCAACATCAAGGTTGGCCCTTATGCTCCATAAGCTAATATTTTATGCAAATATATCTCTATTAATAATATATTAGTAGATGGTGGTACCATTGCAAGTGTACTGATATAATCTACATTTAAGAAATTAGTTTTATAGACTGATCATATATCCAACCAAAATGTTAGATTTTTGAATAGTGAAAAAAACATAGCCAAAAGGAGTAGTCATTAACACAACAATCTAGATCATGGGAGTATTGAATTGTATATTTCTAAGTCATGATAGAGGGTCATGTTTCTTACATAATTTTATTATGTAGGTTGTGGTTAAGAAAATATCATCCTCATAACTATTGGCACAAGGAATACATGACCATTAATCAAAGTCCCAACCAAGTGATGATAAATATTTTTCCTTAACCCCATATGTTGAAGATAGTAATAATAGAAGATAAAGTGAATGGAAAACCTCATATTATGCTAGTATAATTGAGTTGGATACCAAGGAACACAAGCAAGGTGAACATCCTCTTGGTTAGAATTTTTCTTGATGTCCCTACTTATTTATCATAACAATTTTCTGAGGAAGTGGTGGAGAACTAGGTATGACAACTATATTTTAGAAATATAATAGAAGAGCATGAGAAGGAAGATTACTTTTGACATTTCGAAAGGTACATTCATTTGTTCACATTTGATAATAAAAAGTTGAGAAAAATTGATTGCATGAGACAACAAATAGAGTTGGTTGATACTTCTAAACTTGTAAAGTAAATGTCTTATTGCATGAACCCAAACTTTTCCAAGACTTTGAAAGAAGAGATAGATAAGTTACTCAATGTAAAAGATATTTTCTAGTAGATAACTTAGAATGCATATTTCTAACAGTAATTTCAAGAAAAATGATAGGAAGTTAATGGTATGTGTAGATTATTGGAATCAAAACAAGGCTATAAGGAAGGATAACCACCTACTTCCTTTTCTAGATTTGGATTTGGATGAGCAACAATCCTATAGCTTTGTAGAAGGATATTGCAGACTAGGAATTTTGACACATTTTCAAAATTCCCTTCCCTCCTAACTCATGTAAGTTCACCCCTTAACCCACCTTTTCTCTCTCCCATGCCATCAAAGTCATTTACTAAAAATTATGTCATTTTATTGTTTTAATAAATCCGTGCGATCAAAAAATAGGTCGCACAAATTCATCCAAAATAGAAAATAGGTAATTTATGAAAATCATTGGATTTTGTTACGATTCGGCCCAAAATTATCCCAATCCCGTAACTTCCATGAATTTGCACAACCAAAAAAGATGATTGCATGGATTCACTCAGAATGGAAAATTGCCAAATTTGCTTAACAAACTCAAACTGCCCCCCCAAATAACACCTTTTTTTGTTTTCCTACATCCATACTAAGGCTTTAAAACCAACATTCCACCCCTCAATCAAGGTTTAATGGTTATTTTTGCATGCTTAAAATAATTTTATTAGAGGTGAAGGATCAAAATTGGAGCTTGGATCTACTTTGCATACTTTGATACTTCAACCATTAGCAACCAACTAGTGTACCCCCACTACAAGCACATTATCTTTGCATGTTTACTTAATTTAAATCTTGTATTTCACCCTTAGAAAATTTTTCATGAATCCACATGACCAAAAGTATGAATTCATGATGCAAATTCATCTGTAAATGTGGATCTACACTATCACCAGGTTGGGGGAAATTTCTTGTATCTAGACATGTCCTTGCATATTGGCATATCATGCATTAGTTATTTAATACTATATAGCATTCTTATCTTGCATGTTTCAGTTGTTTTCTTCCTATTTATATTAGATCCTGAATAAAGCTTGCAATTTATACTTTTTTTATGGTTTTTTAAAGAGACAGAGGGGATTTGACTCCCACGCTATTGATATTCATCATACAGTGGCCCAAGAAAATGCCCCAATACTAATTGCAACTTTTAGTGTACCTATATGATATTTTGTAGATTTTTCATAAATCCACTCCACTAGAGGTGCAGATTCAAGTCGCACGAATTTGATCATGCAGATTCACTTCAATCATGAAGATTTGCTCTGGTCAAGCATCCAGTTCATAGAAGTGTCCAATTCGATAAAATTCAATTAGGTTCCTCTATTCTATGTTTTATTGCATCTATTATATATTTAGATTAGTTTGAAAAAATATACAAAATGAAACCAAAAAATGAATGAAGTCTTATTGCATTTAGTTCATAAATATCATATTCATTGTATGATGATTACAAGAAAACTAAATTGAATATAGCTTAAGCTTAGTTACATTTTACTCAAACTTTAGGTGTATGTCAATTAAAGAACACATTAAACATTTCATATTACATAGACGTGAAAACCGTTGTTAAGAATATTCTAGTGAACCCACTGCAATTCATAGACAACCACCAAAGAGGGTACGACACAAGTACTTCTTGTCTGAGGTGTAGATCCCCTATTTTCCATCCTCCTTCTAGGCGTGGATCCATTAACCTGAAGGAAAGGGGTGTAAAAATTTTGAGTTTACATTCTTTGGTGAACCTGACGTGAAACACCAACCCTTTTTATTCTCTTTATTTAAAAAAAAATAAAATCTAAAAAAGACCATTAAAATCTATCTTAGATTAAAATCATATAAGAAGACAATTTTTATATTGGTGTGATTCACATTTTTCTATTTATACATCATTCCTTAAAAATAACAACATCCGACGTATTATTCCGCAGCTGAGTTACATAACTAGGAATGCCACTTTAGTGGTGGGAAATTTGCTTTAAAGGTCCTGTGCGGTAAAGTTGATTTGAACATAAAGGTAATACACAATGAAGAAGGTTAGCCATACCTACAAACATTCAGAAAGGAATTATCCTTTTGCCTATGCCCTAAAAACTAAAAATCTTAATCAAGATTATAATTTATCCGATCTAACAACCATCATAACAGTGGAATAGAGCACTTCTTTGGAGAGTGTATCGCTGACCATGGTGAACTGGGTGAGGATTGGTAGGACCTGGGCTTCATCACGACTTGTAATTCATCACCAAGCATCTACATGCGGGCATCAATGTGAAAGCCTAATTTGAAACAAGACAACTAGACCTCCAAATTTTCACACATTTTGAAGAAATAATTATAGTTAGAATAAACCTTTTTTTTAGTATTTTTTACTTTTTATTTAATTCTTGTAAAAAAAACACACACACACAAAAGGAATATAATTGAATGGTGGATAATAGCATCAGGGGATCAATATTTATAGACCTTAAAATATTATTGTTTGAACAAGAAATAACTCTAGTAGTTGAACAAAGACACATTCCATCTAGAGAAGAGTGGGATATTTTTTGGGGACATCTTGATATCATTAAGAAAAGGGTAGAAGAATTGGCCAAAATTAGGAGAATTGACATAGTTAAAGCTTTAGGTGTCGATCATTATTCACCTTACTTTAAAATCAATAGGAGTTGTGAACGTTGGTTAGCAAACAAAAGAACAAGCATCCATTCAACAATATATATCCTTTTGAAAGTTATTTTGAGGATGCCATAACCATTCACAAGTTCTTGGCACATATAGAAGACAAAGAGGTAACTTTGGAACAAAACAAAAGATATAACAGAGCACCTAGAGTTGTACTCTTTAGGGAATTTTACCACGATCTACAATTTCAACAGTCCACTTCTATTGAGGGAAAATTTGCTATTGTCCATCTGGTCACTCTTTTGAAAAAATATTTTTCCTTTGAGGAAGAAAACTATATGAACAAAAATAATTGGATCCAATAAACGATATCCAAAAATTGTTTAAAGAAAACTAAGTGCTACATTCAAGTTTATCCTATAAAAATTTAGAAAATATATAATTATGTAATTTAATAAAAAAAGAAAGAAAAACTATATATATATATGTGTGTGGGTGTGTGTGTGTGTGGGTGTGTGTGTGTTAATGACCATGAATCTAAGAAATTGTAAAGAAATTGTAGATCCTCCGAAGGAACAACTGGACACCAAAAATCCTGATGATGAGAGCAATGAAGTAGAGGAAGAATATAGAGAAGAACAATATGAACAAATGAAACAAGTTTTAGCAAATCCAAAACCTCATATTGAGCCAAATATAGGACCTGAAGGTGAGATTCAATTTAAAACTACAAATCAATTTTAGGGTTTTGGAAGTTATAATCACCCTACTATTCTTAAAGTATTTGAGGTAGAAGATTATCTTAGGGGTTAAATTTTAGTTGAAGCCTTCTTAGATCAAGCTTTCGGACTCCAAGTCTCTTTTTCTCAACTTCCTCCTGAGAGCAGCCTTGCTCCATTTCATCATATCACCTTTGGTAATCCTATTATTGGTACCACTCAATTTATCAACCTCCAAATGTTCACTCGTAAGTCAAAGCCCACAAAGCAACACAAAAACAACCTGTTTATGCCACTACTACAACTATTAGTGTAGGGAAAAACCCATAGGTTTCCTCAACTAGTGATAAATTATTTGCCCATCTCTATCACAACATACCTCCCCATAAATTCTATAATCCATACTTGCAAGCTTCTACATCACAAAATAATCCTTCATCACAACTGATTCATTCACAACCACTCCATTTCATTCCTCCACAAATTTCTAATCCTTATTCTTCATATATCCCACACTCTTCACATAATATAACAAGTTCTTATCAACAAGTTACCATGCCCATTCAAAATGCACTTCACAATAGCATTTATATCCTATATATGAATCAACATCAAGCCAATTCTTCATTTGTTAATCCTATGAACAATAATGTTACAACTTCAGTTATGACTCCATATTAGGTCACACAAGCTAACTATTACCCTCATGCAAACATAGTGGCATCAAATATGCATGAGAGAAAAAAACATCATCTTGAAACCATAGTGAAACAGTTAAATTCTTGATTAGATAACATAGGTCATTATCATCCCACATATATTTATAAGGAGATATGCAATCAACCATTAGATCCTATTATCATGGTAAGACCATATCCTAAACATTTACCCATGCCAATCCTTCCAATCTATAAGGGAACTAAAGATCCAATTGAACATCTTTGCATGCATAGAACATAGTGTCATGATATTTCTAATGATGATATGCTATTTCTAAATTTGTTTACTAAGAGTCTAGGGGGTATGGCCTTAGAATGGTATTATCAATTACCAACACAAAAGAAATTTTGAAGAAACTGTAGAACTATTTGTGCATCAATCTTGTGCCTACATACAAAGAAATATAACGATCAAAGACTTGTATAATTTTAAACAAGGAAAAGAAGAAAGTTTTGCTGAATGAAGTAGGGAAAAATGGTGCACCAAATGAAGATAAACAATATGCGTATCTATGCCCTATCGCTTATGAGCGTCAAACGGAAGCATGCAAGTAAAGATGGAAAAGATAACGAATAACAAGAAGTAAAGCAAAGAAAATAGATTTATTATTAATAAAACTGATAAAATTCTAGGTTACAATGCATCCCCTTGAGGGCTCAAAATGGGTGATACAAATTTTTACAACTCGGGTGCCCAAGGATCGAAATCCTTCAAGAAATTTGGGTGCACATCCAATGTCTTTCCTCGTACCCACAATCGAGGTGGGCGGGCCAAGGTTGCCGCCACTTGTGTCTTTGATCCAGATGTCTTATGCTCCTTCCCAATGCACTGTAATGACCTGCACCTACACACAAGGAAACCAAAAACGTCAAATAGCGAGTGCGTGTGATAAAAAGCATGCAATCCCCATAGGGGCAAAATGACTAATAATGAGAAAACATATCAAATCAACTCCAAATGACATGAAATTGTAGAGGGATGTAAAAAAGAAGGTTTTGGGAAGATATCACCAGAAATTGCACCAAAATTGCATCCGATGGGGCTTCGAAACTCGAATGACCGTTCGCAACCTACAAAACCCAAAGCAAGCAATTTATGACCCTACGCATATCCAAAATGCATGAAAATTGGAAAGAATACATAAAATGCTATTATAAGAAAACCCATTTGATCATATTTGCAATATCAGTCATAGTTTGGGTGTTCTCTCAAATGACCGTCGGATACCTGCAAGAGACCCTACAAAACACTAAAAATGCAATATCTCGGCCAATATAGCTCAGAAAGACCTAAAATTTGAACTGCAGCATAGTAATAGCATGTAGAAAATAAATAATTAAAAATAGTAACAAAATCATGCACATATTTCTATTCATCATAGGGTGGGACGAATAGGACTGTCACAAATTGGGGGCACCCGGGGGTGGGACGCCCACCATTTTTGCCTAAATTTTACCACCAATTCCATTGGGAAATGGTCAAAAATACTCTAAGGGGTATTTTCATCAAATTTTGTGTGGGAAATCACTCAGATGGTTTGGTTTTGTAACAAATTGCGCCTCCTAGTTCACTCGCAAACCTCCTTCGCTAGGTAGAGATTTCGAGGGAAAATTGGGCACAAAAGGGTGGAAGGAAATCTTGGCAGCACTCCATTGCTTTGTCCTCAAAATATCCTCTCTCCATTGTGTGGAAAATGCATCCACTTTATAGCCCAAGGAGGCTTCATGGGTCAAAAGGCATGCGAGGGCATGCGAGGCACGAGGCGCCACTTGGCCACCAGGGTGACATGCGTTGGAGGGGGAAGAGAATCTCCCAATTTGGCCTCCCTCATGGGCTGGAGCATTAAGATGCTATGTGCTCTGACTTTCTAGGCATTGGAAAATAGAAAAGTAACCATTTCCAGGCACCATTTGTCCAGATTTGACTTTTTCCAATCAAACCTGCTATTCGCTCCCCCTTGGGATGAATACTGCTATTCATCCCAGGGTGGAATGAATAGCATCAAGGTGTCCAAAAGGTGCCAAAAGTGGCCTAGAACCTTTCAAAACCTTGTACAAAGTGGTTAGAACCACTGTATGCCTCCTGAGGGCTGCCCTAGGGGCCTTGGTGTGTCATGAAGTCGTTGCTTATGGTAGCATAATCGGATTGACCAGATTTTAGTGTCTACAGATGCCCCTTTTTGGGATGCATTGTGTGCAGCACAATACCAAGCAAAAATAGATGACTAAAATGTTCAATGATTAAGGTTACTCAATACCCTAACCAACTTTAGATGCCCCAATCCTGGAAAGAGCATGCGTTCTTGAATCCTTGCTTTTGACGAGCTAAGGAACTTGCTTTATCTTGGATGTTGTTCAATCATGATGCAGGGATTCCTAAAGTTACACATGCTTACTAAATTCCAAGAGTTTTAATTTGGTTCTTTGTGCTTATTTGCTACCCTAAGCAGGAGCGTGATTTTCTCTGCCAATGATTCATTGAACGAACACAATTTGCCTGATTGAGTGTGTGCTTGTTGATTGTGACTTGAGTATGACTACCCCCTCAAGCGATGAGTCGATGAGGGAATGACTCATGAGAAAAGTGATGAGTCACTTGACCCAGATGACTTTTGGTGAGGTTGCCCTAAGTTGTACGCATTGAAAAAATGGCACAATTTTGAAGGGATTTGAATGATGCTATGGGGGTTTCCTGGAAGCAAGGAGTTGAAAACTTCATTCCCGTGGGGCAGTCCAGCCACAATGGCCTTCTTAGGGAGTAAAGTAGTAACTTGTCCATGCATCCATGAGAAATTTGTGTTCCATATTAACCCTGAGTGAATTCCATCATATTTGACATGTTTTTGGTGGGTTTTGAACCCTTTTCTGTGCTTCTTCCTAGAGGAAAGGAATGAAAAACCTCATTCCCATGGGGTGGTCCAGCCATAGTGGCCTTCTTAGGGATTGAATTAAGGTTATTTCTGAGCATCCAGGAGTGCTATTATTTTCCTCTTGATTGATACAAAACTTTTGACAAAAATAGAGCTATTTTTGTGGGTTTTTGGACCCTTTTGGTGCATTTGAAGTTGTTTTGACCTATGAATCTTGTATTCATCCTAGGGTGGAATGAATACAAATTTGGTATTCATCCTAGGGTGGGATGAATGGCCAAAAGTGTGTTCATCCCACCCTAGGATGAATAGGACTGTTGTAGGCCTATATAAACCCCAAATGTAGGTTTTGGGCTCATTATTGCATGTTTTATTTTGTGATTTGAGAGGTGAGGAGGAGGAGAGTGATTTTGCATAGCGAAGCACTATCAAAATCATCCCACTATCATCATGAGTCAGTAGGTAGAGGCATCCAATGAAGGGGCTAGTGCAAAGAGGGTAAAATACTAACTCAAATGACCTCATTTATTAAAAGGGGGGGGTGAGGTACTTTGGGGAAGATGCGAAGGTGATGGAGATGGACTATTAAAATGGAGGTATATTGGTGGGGTATTGGCATGAGGAGGGGGTGTTGGAGGTGAGGCATGCACTATTGATGACTCTCATCTCCAATATGCTCCTCCCTGACTCATCAGGAGCTAGGTTCCCTTGGAACCTGTTAGAGTTGGTGTACGCCCTAGCGGGGTGCACCAAGGAGGAGCCATTGGTGATGGCATGGGGGACTACCTTGCTGGCATAGCTCTATGATGAGTTGTATGAGATCTATTATCATAAGTGAAAGGGCTTAGGCTATAATTTCTTATTGTAGTGTTGGGGGTGGTAGCACATAGTTGTGGGGTGACCATAGGGCTTACCTTGGATGACCCAGGTGTAGCTAGTGGATAGGGAGATAGGATATGGCATCCTATGGTAGATGGTGTAGGAGAGAGGGTAGAGTTAGTGGTTTGTGGGTGATGTGGATCACTACGTTGATCTCTTCTCTCACCTAGCACCAGGGTAGGTGTTATGGTGACCATACATGGATTGTTCGGTCTAGGTAGATGTTGGGGAGCAGCTCTAGTGGGTGAGGTGGGGTAGATGGTTGATTGCATGACATGGGACCAAGTGGGAGTACTTCCCATTTGGTCATGTCATGTGGTAGTTTGGGCTATGGTAGGGGTTTCCTGAGGAGCCAGTGGTGTACCGATATTATGGGGATGAGAGGACGTTGTTATGGCCTACTATGGAGGAGGTGGGTGAGGAGTCAGATCTTGTAGTAGTTGTTCCTGATATGGATGATGTTAAGACTATAGGGGAGTATGACTCATGGTGGGTGATGCACCAGTGGTGAGGTGTAGGGGCCCTAGGGGGTGAGGTAGCTGGGGTGGTGGATGAGATGATGTTGGATGCTCTAGAGGAGGACTAGGTGGAGGGTGGTGAGTAGGGAGATCTCTTAGATTTGGGAGATCAGGGTGATGACATGGGTGTGGAGGATCCTGGGGTATAGGTACCATAGGGTGCATAGGGTGACCGGTATGTAGAGTTATAGGTTGAGTTGGCTAGGGTTAGGTAGGAGAGAGATCTCCTACAGGTATAGACATGGGAGGACTAGGCTGAGATATCCTCCCTATGGGTGTAGCTGAGAGCTCAGGGTCTAAGGTAGGAGGGATCCAACACTGAGGAGATGGAGAAGCTATGGGTAGAGGTATTATGACTATAGTCAGTGGTGGATACCTATCAGGTGCGGGATAATGGAGGTAGGCATATGTGGATCGGTTGGAGATGGAGGTGGTGCACCTTGGGGGGTGGCTTTCGGATGATGGGGAGAGTAGTAGATCACACCAATATTGGTAGAGCGAGATGGTGCACTCCTCTACTAGGTAGAGGGAGGATAGGGCTGGTGGTAGTAGGCATGGGGGGTCTCAGCGGACCTGGACTACTAGTGGCAGTGTGAGTCGTAGCACCGATCCTACGTGATCATGGTGATGGAGACTCATGGGATTATTTTTGGGTTTTTTGGATGTTTAGCATTGTGAGGTCTGAGGACCCACTTTATTGTAGCCTACGGGCATTTTGGAAACTCTGATGTACATGTTTTGCCCCATATATATATGAGATTTTATTGTGGTCATCATGTGTTTCATTTATTGCTTTATTGTATGAATGCAATGTGTGTATGGATTTATGATTATGTGTTAAATGCTTAGTATGTTATGCATATGGATGCAATGGAATGATGATAGGTAGATATCATGTATGCATGTGTATTTTGATTTTGATTTGATGTAGCTATCTATATGCATGGATGCACAGTGAGATGGGATATTTGATTGATTGATAAAAATGAATTATGGCTAATGATTTGACATACTATGTGAACACTATAGACTGTACAAAACACATTAACACTCTTTTTTGTTCCTTTGTTTTTTTGTGTAATGGAAATGTGGAAATGTATTATTGCAATGTGGTAGAAATGGAATAATTGACATGAGATGTTAGAGAATGTAGATGAGGTTTTTATGAGACTCAAACACTCTAGCTAACTTGATCAAAGGTTGTATACTGACTATGCAAGACTTTTTGACAAGGTATGAATCTGCTAGGATGACCAAGGTACTTCATATCCCTGTGTGTGCAAGTGAGTTCATTCTTGTGAAATGCATAAAGATACCACCATTTCTAGATAGGCTATCCACCAAACCTGGAATGAGGATCACCCTATGAATGTCATGATCCTAGGTTCTGTACTTAGTAGGACTAGACCACTAGGCAATCTAGGTTACCAAAAGCTAGCTCATCCACATGCAAACATTGGTCTGCACACATGCAAAAGCTAATGTGATAGACATATCATCATGCGGGAGGCTACCACCATTGACAAGTAGGCTATCCACCAAACCTGTAATGAGGATCACCTGATGGTTTTCCAAATGCTGAGAGTTCTAGGGATTCAAGTTCGACTCCCTTATTTTCTTCAATTTTATTGGGATACTTGCTCATATGTAGTGATGAAAATCACTGTTTATTTTGTATTTTTGTTTTCTTTGAGCAAGGGATTTGGGATTTGGGATTAGTGGTGAAAACCACTATTGATTTTGCTTTTGCTTTTTGCTTTTTGAGGATTTTGATATTGAACTTTTGGATTTTTTTGATTTTTATTTTTTGATTTTTTTGGGATTGGGATTTGTGGGAATTGGGATTTTTGATAGTGGTGAAAACCACTATTTATTTTGGGGAATTGGGTAGGGAAGAGCTTGTCCTTTTGCCAACTCTCAGCATTCTTGAACCATTCGCATAGGGGGATGAGCAGGATGACCTTTTCACTTAAGGTAACCTAGACCACTTCATGGATTTCATATTTCTTTGTGCAAAACTTGGATTTATTAATGTTAAAAATGTGTTTGGGATCTGATGTACACAAGGCATAATCTAAGCAAGACTCTACCTCCTAAAAATCAAGATAGCTTTCTACAAGATCTGAAAAGAAGCTAGAAATGGTTGAGTGACCAAAAACCCTAATGACATTCTAAAACAAATGACTAGGTGAAGGGAGTGGACACAAATATGGAATATGGAAAATGTGGGTGAAAATGATAAGTGAAACATTGAACTATGATTACTTTCACAACATTGATTTTGAGTGATGAGTAGTGTACCATCATGGTGCTAGACATGTATGAGCAACTCTAAAATGTAAAGTGCAAATGGTGAGTATGCCTAAATGCAAGCGATGATAGAATGCAATGGGATGCAATGTGATGCGATGCAATATTTTTGTATTTTGATATTTTGATGATGTTTTGAAATGCAATGTGATGCAATGTTTTTGTATTTTTGATGATTTTTATGATGTTTTTATATTTTTGAGTGATATATATGTACATGTGACCAACGGGCTTATTGGGGGCCATTGGGGCATTTGGGGTGACCAAAGGGCTTATGGATGCCTTTGGGGCTTTTTGGGTGACCTAGATGGTTTAGGCCACCTAGGAGCAGTTTTAGGTTGACCAAGTGGGATGCTGCCTAGGGGAATTTGGGTGACCTAGTCGGCTTAGAACTAGGAGCATTTTAGGTTGACCAAGTGGGTGTAGGCACCCTTGGAGCATTTTGGGGTGACCTAGATGGTTCTAGACTACCTAGGAGCATTTTAGGTTGACCAAGTGGGATGTAGGCACCCTTGGAGCATTTTGGGGTGACCTAGATGGTTCTAGACCACCTAGGAGCATTTTAGGTTGACCATCATGCCTTAGGCATGGAATGGCCACAAATGAAGTATGTTCAAGGGTTCAGGATCCTCGACACCTTCAAGGGAGGCTAGGTGATAAGTTTTGGGTCCTATCTGACTAGTAATGACATAGGGACCTAACCAGTTTACCATGAACTTGTCCCTCAGATGGGGTGGAAAATTAGAATTTTGTTGGTTTTCCTTCAGAATGAGATCACCAACCTGAAAGTCCCTTAGGTGGACTTTCATATTGTAGGCTCTCTTAAGTCACTCTTGATAAATGCGTAGGTGCTCGAGAGCATTAATACGATGTTCATCAAGCAATGTAAGCTGATCTAGGTGAGCCTACCATGCAGTGTCATCATCGATGAACTCTTGCATGGATATGCACAATGATGGGATTTCGAGCTCTAGAGGCATGACCGCCTCGGTGCCATACACTAGTAAAAATGGAGTAGCCCTAGTGGGTGTCCGAATACTAGTGCGGTAGGCCCATAGAGCAAGGGGTATTTGTGTATGCCAATCTGTGTGATTCTCTCTGACAGTTTTCTTGAGAATGGCAATCAATATTTTGTTGGAAGCCTCTGCTTGCCCATTTGCTTGCGGATAGTAGGGTGTCGAAAAACTGTGCTGGATATTATACTTTGTTGTCAAAGCATGCACATATTTGTTCTTAAATGATGTCCCATTATCCAAAATGATCTTGGATGGAATACCAAAATGACAAATGATATTATGTAATAGGAACTCCGCTATGCGGGGTCCCATCGTAGTGGTAAGGGGAATTGCTTCCACCCATTTAGTGAAATACTCGGTAGCCATTATAATAAATATGTGGTGGCCCAAGGATGCGGGGGAGATTTTCTCGATTAAATCCAATCCCCATTATGAAAATGGCCACACCGATTGAATCGGTTGCAAGGCCTGAGAAGGCACGTGTGTCAAATTAGCATGGTGCTAACACTTCATGCACTTCCTCACGTATGCACAACAATCTCGCTCTAAAGTTGGCCAATAATAGCCCATGCAAAGAATGCGCTTGGCGATGGCCATGCCACTGAAATGGCCACCACATGTACCATCGTGTGCTTGGGCGATTGCCCAAGCCGATTCTTGATGCTCTAAGCAATGAAGGAGGATCCCTTCATAGCTTCGATGATACATAATGTCTCCTAGCAAGACATATTTTGTCACCTTCCATCTGAATGTTCTTTTAGTAGCATGCGACAACCCAGGAGGGAGGTTACCAAGCTTTAGGTATTCCCTGATTTGTGTGGACCAGTCCTGTTGTGAGGAAGCCTCGAGCGCATGAACGACCTGTCCCTCTTGAAGTTCATCTCGAGAAAAAGCTGATTGGGAGAGAACATGTAAGAATAGCATTGCATTGCTATCAAAAGGGGCTTGAGGGAACAAAGTCCCCCAATCAGCCTGGTTCAAGCATTCATGAATGTGTGAGAATCTCTCTTGATGAGGTTCAATTTGAATCAAGTGGACTTCCGGCATGACTTGAGCATTCTCATACTCAACCACAGACTGCGAGAGCATTTTGACCTGAATGGTAGTCATCTGATCCATAGGGTCTTGTGGGATCAAGGACCCTAGGGAGGCCATTGTATCCACAAAATGATTAGATGATCGAGGGAGTGCCTCGATGTTATACCATTCAAATTTTTCTAGGAACTTATCCACAAGGGCTTTGTAGGCTTGCAGAACTGGGCATTTGCACTGGTAGATCCCTTTGACCTGGTTAACAATGAGCAAAGAGTCACCAAAAATGTTAAGCTTTATTATTTTCATGGTGACAACCATCTGAAGGCCTATGAGCAAGGCTTCATACTCGAAATTATTGTTGGTGCATGAGAAATCGAGTTTAAATGATAGGGGTATGGGAGCCCCATGCGGTGTGAAAAACATGATTCTCATGCCACCCCCTTGCTCACATTTGGAGCCATCAAAAAATAGGGTCATATCTGCCTACATCTCAGGCTCGTCAAAATCTAGCGATTCTGATATTTGGAAGACCCCCTCATCGGGAAGCTCCATACTAAGAGGTTGATCATCCTGGAGAGGAGCCTCTACGAGTTGATCGATGATGACCTGACCCTTAATTGATTTTTTTCCAACAAATTCTAGGTCGAACTCCATCAACAACATGATCCATTTTATCGTGCGACTACTATGATAAGTGTGGCTCATCATGTAGCACAATGGATTCTCTTTAGATACAACATACGTGGTGTTGCTAAGCATGTAATGTCATAGCTTCTTGGTGGTGAAAACCACCGCTAGGCATAATTTCTCAATGTATGCGTACTTGATCTCATAACTGACCAGGGTGCGGCTGAGATAGTAAGTAGCCTTCTCCTTATGAAATTCATTGTTCTGGGCTAACATGGCACCCAGTGCAATCTCAGTGGCTGAGATGTATAAGCGGAATGACACTCCTGGTCTAGGTGGTGCCAACACTAGCGGTGAAGCCAGGTATTGTTTTATTGCATCAAAGGCCTCCTGACACTCATCATCCCAATGGAATGTGACCCCCTTGTGCAACAACTTGTTCATGGGGTGACACTTGTCCAACAATTGCGCTATAAAGCATTTGATGGATGTGATCTTGCCCTGCAGACTTTGGAGCTACTTGATCATGGTTGGGGGAGGCATCTCGAGGATGGCCTTGACCTTATTGGGGTCCACTTCAATGCCTCACTTAGAGATGATAAATCCCAAGAGCTTTCCAGATGTGATATCGAAGATGCACTTCTTGGGGTTCAGTCTCACGTTGTGCTCGATGAGGCGATCTAGAACTTTGCTCAAAACATCAAGATGCTCATGGCATAATAAAGATTTAGCCAACAAGTCATCCATGTAATATTCCAAAATCTTATGCATGTAGTCATGGAAGATGTATGTCATGGCACGTTGGTAGGTGGCACCAATATTTTTAAGGCCAAAAGGCATGACCTTGTAGCAAAATGTCCCCTAGGGCATTGTGAACACCATTTTGAGCTGGTCCTCTAGATTGATACGAATCTGATTGTACCTAGAGAAACCATCCATAAGGGATAACATTTTATGGCCCATTATGGCATCTACCAGGGCATCGATGCTTGGCAAAAGGAAATCATCCTTAGGACTCACTTTGTTTAGGTCTCAAAAATTAGTGCAAATGTGAATCCTCCCATCAGGCTTCTTGATGGGAACCATGTTGGACAACCATGGTGGATAGTCTACAGAAATAACAAATTGGGCATCCAACAACTTCTGTAGCTCATATTTGACCATCAAGGCCACCGTTGGATGCATATTTCTTAGCTTTTTCTTGATAGGCTTGGCCTTGGGGTCAAGCATCAGATTATGGGTGACTAGATTTGGATCCAGTCCTGACATGTCTTTATAAGACCATGCAAAAGCTTCCTTCTTCTTGGTGAGAAGGGCTATGTAATCGGCTTGCTCTTTGGGGGATAGACTTTCCCCCAGCTTGATACACTATGGATTCTCTAGATCTGAGCCGATATCTTTGTCAATCGTAGGCTCGATTGACATATGCGACCCCTCCTCCAACTGGTGGGGGGTAGGGATCAAATGGATGTCATCTGCTAGATTTAGATCATCAATGGGAACCTCGGGTTCCTCTTCAACATGGAAGACATCATGAGCTGGCCCTAGGGAGAAGCAAAATGGTTGTAGCATCTCATCGCAAGGCCAATACTTAGAAGGTGATGGGGGTGAATCTCCTTGATCAAATTCGATTACCCCCAAGTCGAGGTGCAATGGCTTTAATGGGTTATTCAGATCTCGTAGGGGCTCAAACAGATCTATGGAAATCATATTTATGGATGGATGATTTCCCCTAGGTGGTTGGTGGTGACCATGGACCTTCGGATGTAGCACGACCTGAGGAGGTGGCTGCGGAGGTGGTGGAATGATAGGCGATGGTCGGTGTGGCTACGGGTGAACTTGCTCTTCATGAGGTAGAAGTTATCTCCAAATGGGATCTTGTAATGGGAACATGCATAGATAGTATTCATCATCATCATCCCAAGGGATGACCTACACGTATTCTCCATAAGAACTATCAGAGTCAATCGGTGACTCCATAGTCTGACTCATCATCTGACGTCCACTCATAAGGGGACCTTGGATCTTCTTCCTCACTATCATGGGGAAGAGTGTGCGAACCTTCACCTCTCTCGTAGGATTGGATACCATCGTGAGGTGGTTCATCATCTCCCAAGGGCATAGGGAAATAGTCCCCTAACGAGTAGACATGATTAGGGTTGGCAAAGGGATCTCGGGCCAACTCATCTCTATAGTTGAGGCACAGGTACTCCAGACCATCTATGAGAACATCCAGGGGCAAGGGGTGATTATGTCCCAATCTTGATTTATCATATGGCATCTGGTACTAGGGTTGAAATGGAACTCGCGTGCCTTGCTCATACAAGCCTAACCCGTAACCATGCCAATTGCAAAGGTCAAGGTACTTCAGGGTGAAGTCAGGGTTAGACAAGTAGTTGATGTCTTCTACGAAGGGCTCCTCATCCTCCTCCTACTGTTGGTAGGGTTCGATGTCATAGTCAAGTCCCCCATAGATGAAATTCATTTGATTAGGGGGATGCCTAGGGGTACAATAGTGCCTATGGGAAGATGGGGTCGACCCATGTCTTGCACCGACTCTATAGCAGGGGTAGCTGTGACATTCCTAACCATGTATTCTCCTAATCCGGTGGAAGCCAAGTGCACTATCACTTGAGGCTATGGATAGAAGAGTGATGAGAGTGAGACCTGATCTGATTCATCATCTATCTCCTATGGTAGCTCTTCATCATCTGGGCTAGGTATCTCCTCTATGGAGATGGTGGATATGGTCGGCTGGACCTCATCAATAGGCTTCTTCCCTAGGTTCCTCAACAAAGGATCCATCGGCCCGATGGGCATCGAAGGAGGTGCCGATGATGAGGAAGGTATGTCATGCGATGATGAGGGGGTCAAACCTTGGCTGGATTTATTCGGTTGGAAATCTAGGTGTGTTGATGGCAAGGTTGACTCGGGGAGCTGTTGCACCATGTTACAATACTTGTAGGGCTCTAGGTCCATAGGGATGACATGAACTTGCCCTTCATGAGTGTACTTGAGGCACTGGTGAGCAATGGAAGGGATGCACTTCATGTCCCTAATCCATGGTCTACCTAATAGGATATTGTATGCCATCTCACCCTCTAGTATGTGGCATAGCATCGAGATGGTATTTTCTCCTACCTGAATTGGTAGGACAATCGTACCAACTATTGAGCATATGGCATCATTAAATGCTTGGAGGGTGTATGTAGATGCGACAATATGGGATATCGAGAGCTTCAAGTGCTTGAGAGCTATCATGGTGATGATATTTCTAGAAGACCCGATGTCTATCAACACTCTCTTGTATGGTGTCCTATTTACACATGCGATGATGTGCAAGGGAGGGTCCACCATATCATTTGGAACCAGTTTAAGCTCATCCTCTCGAAAGGTGATTACTGGTTTAGTGCACTATCTTACATGCCCCACAAAATTATTGAAGGAGTTAGACTCCTGGGGTGGAAGCTCTATGGCCTTAAGGATCTCCATCAAAGCCTCTCTGTGAGGTTGTGATTGTTGAATCAGCTCGTAGATGGAGAGTCGGGTAGATGTTGTTCTTAAGCTCTGAGTGAGCTTACTCTTAATGGTGGCCATGGGCCTAGGTGGAAGGCTCGATAGAGGAGGCGGTGGCTGTTGTGATGTCGAAGGGACATCACTCTGAGCCATAGGTGGTGCGGCTGGACTTGGGTACCACCTATTCCTCATGACAATGTTGATCATGCTGACATACCCCTACTAGGAGGGGCATGGTGAACCTCATTCACCTAGGGCACTGGCTTGGCCTGCTCCGCATGGGCAGGCAAGGGATATTTAAAGACCTCCATCTGTTGGTTGTTTGGTGTGATAGGGTTGTCTACCTGAAGGTCCTTCCTATCGATCATGTCTTGTACCAAGTTTTTAAACTTGTAGCACATGTTCACATCATGCCCATTTTGCCTATGAAATTTGCAATATAGGTCTTCTTTGTACCCTTTGGGCTTGGGTGCATTCGGGTCGATAGGTCGACTCTCAGGCAGATTGATCAAATTTACCACTAAGAGGTACTCAAACAATGAGTCCATGGACTCTACAAGGGGCGTGAACTACCACTTGGGGTGGCGCTATTGATTCTGCCCTTGACTATTCTGATTGTCCTTAGCATAGTCCCGAGGTGTGGCCTGATAATTGGGCTTTTGAGGTGGCATAACTTGCGCTACCCCTAGGATGCTAATGGCAACCTGATTCACTACTGCTGGCTTAGACTACATTGGGGTGCTCTTATTGTTCTTGCTCCACTCCTTGTGAGGTTTCACAATTTCCCCCTCTTGAATCTTGATTTCTTCGATGGTCCTAGCCTATGCTAGGGCATCTTCAAGAGTCGGGTACTATTGCAGTTGCAACAATAAGGAGATTGGCTTCAGGAAGCTCTTGGAGAACATCTGAGTCAGCTCCAACATGGGGAGGAGATAAGGTAGTTTGGCGAGCAAGGTTCACCATCTATTATCATAATTTGTTATTGACTCATCATCATATTGTTTTAACCTAGCTACGTCGGCCAGTGTCACCTTCCTCTTGGTATTGAAGGTGAAGCATTCTAGGAATGCATCTGCAAGTTGATCCAAAGTGTGGATGCTATGCTTAGGGAGCTAGTAAAACCACTCTAAGGTGGGGCCCAAAAGGGTAGTCACAAACATCCACAAAAGCAAAGCATCATCATCATGAATGTCGAAGCACTGGCCTAAAAATCTGGTGACATGCTCCTGCGCATCCTCTTCTCCCTTAAACATAGCCAACTGAGGCAATTTGAATTGCTCTGGATAGGGAGGTGCAGGCACTGAAGGATGGATGGGCTGACTACGCAGCTGGTGCATAGTGGGCTTTTGAGATCCAGACCCAGAGGTCTTGTTCTCCACCGACTCTAGGTACTCTAGCAGCTCTTTGTATGGGTCTGAGGACTTGATTTCCTCATTCTTGCTCACATCCTATGGTGGAGGTCTAGGATCCTCCAACCTATTATGGGGTGGTGGCCTGTCACCCCCTACCTTGATAAGGCATCTCCAAATACTCTACTTCTAGCTCATGCTCATTGTAGGCCCCATAGGGCATCTCTCGAGCCGGTCTATAAAGAGGGGTATCCACCCGCTGTGGGTGCCCTGTATCTGGCCTATGAGGTAAGTCTCGATCTGGCCTAGGAGGCCATGGAGGCAATGCTGGATAAGGCCTAGGAGATCTATCTTGAATGAGTGTGGGTTTCCTTGGGGGGACTTCCTACCTATGGGTCTTAGGGGTAGGGACCCTCTCCCATAGAGTCTGTTGGAATAGCTCGTTGGTCTGCCATTCAATCCTCTCTTTCTCAAGTTGATGCAAGTGGTCTAGTTGTTCTTTGTCCTATCAAAGCTGCTTGAACTGAGCTTGGCATTCCATATACTTTGCAACTACTTGCTTGATTTGTTCCATCATGCGAGGCCTAGGGGGTCTAGGGGCCTCACCTTGGGGCCGACCTCATTCAAGATAATCTATGATATCTATCGGGTGCTTGCCTCTTTCGAGGTTCACCACATTGACTTGAGGTTCGGGCTAGAACATCTGCTCATTATACTCAGTAGGTGCAGAGGCACATCGGGCATGCATAGAATACTACTCTTGAGGAAAATCTGGGATTTCCTCATGCCTTCCTTCCTGGATGAGGAAGGGTAGGGCAGAATTGGCTCACCTCGAGCGATGAGTGTCATACCCATCAGGTTGCCTAAGCTATTGTATCTTATCAAGGTGATGTGTAGGCAAAGTCATATCGACTTGCCCTACCTAGTGTGTGAAGTCATGCTCTTGCCTATGAATAGGCGTGTCAGCCCTGATGGGTATGTGGATGCATGGCACCACTCTATCTATTAGCACCTCAGTGCATTGTTGCCTTTCATCAAGGAAGACCTGTGATGCATCTACATATCGGGAACACTCTCCCAAGTAATGTCCATCATCCCTCGGAGTGTCCCATAGAGGGTCCCCTCGGAGGTGTGGCTCATGCCCTACTATCTTGGGGCTAGGTGGAGTGGAGGCTCACCAGGGAGGTATAACCAAGTCCCTAGGGCTAAAGCGGAGATGACTCATGTCTCCTAACCCACTCTCCATAGCTTCCACCCATGATTGGGCTTGGCTATGGGTGTATACCATCGTGCCTCTCTATCAAACCTTGGATGATTATCTCCTTTACAAATTTTTAATGAAACAACAAACAAGAAAGGAAACACTCAATAAGATAGATGATTATCTCTTTTAAGTTTTAGATGTGAATCCCTAAACTATTTTGTGTGTTTCAGATGTGTTGTTTGTAAAGAATGACCTTGTGTCGTGTTTGAAATATTGTTGGATGATGTACTCAAATGTTTAAAGGATTTCACCTATATACTGACAAGCTGAATACTGGTGATGAAATCCATATCCAAGAGGTAGCATAGGGTACTACCAACCCTCAAAACCCGTGCGCAGTGATACACTCATCCAAAGAGTAATGCATACTATTTTGTATGGTTGGGACAGATCTTAGGTTGGCCTTGGCCATAGATAGGTCCCAATGATGCTCTTTCACATGATCCAATCGAGTGGTAATTGCATCCACTATAGGTCTCGATTGAGGGTTGGTGATGAAATCCAACCTCACCAATGTTATTGTGATACGTGATGTGTGTGGTTCCTTTTAACTTAAAAGAAAGTAAGCAAAGAAGCATTCAATGATCCTTCACTAGATGCATGCATAAGGTGCATTTTACTTTCAGAAAGTTAGTATAAAAAGAACTCACAAATGTATCTAGAAATGCAAAACCCTAAATGTTAGCCTACCCATTGGGTAGGCTACAAGCAAGCAAACCATAGAGATGCATTCCTACTTTGATTTTGTTTTGATTTTTCTCCTTTTATATGTTTTTGTTATTTTGTGTTTAATAAAATGAAACTAACTTCTAACCTTTCTAAACAAGCAAAATATGCGAGAAAAACTAGATAATATGAAAAATAAATAGTTTCTGTAAATGCAAAACAGAGATGGAAGACTCAGGGACCTACCTCATCACTGCCAAAACTTGCTATTTTTAGAATTCTGCTCTGAAATCTCTCTAGTTTCTATTCTCTCTAGGGTGGTATGAATAGCAGGTCTGTATTCATTCTAGGGTGGGATGAATTCACATTCATCCTAGGGTGGCACGAATAGCAGGTCAGAGTTCGTTTCAGCCTAAACGAATAGCACCTACAACATAAAAATATGAAAAATGAGCTCCAAAATTCACCTAAAGCAAAAGGGACTAGGTCCCACCATGATCACCACTAAATTAGGGAAAAATGGTGCACCAAATGATGATAAAAAATATGTGTATCTATGCCCTATCGCTTATGAGCATCAAACGGAAGCATGCAAGTAAAGATGGAAAAGATAACGAATAACAAGAAATGAAGCAAAGCAAATAGATTTATTATTAATAAAATTGATAAAATTCTAGGTTACAATGCATCCCCTTGAGGGCTCAAAATGGGTGATACAAATTTTTACAACTCGGGTGCCCAAGGATCAAAATCCTTCAAGAAATTTGGGTGCACATCCAATGTCTTTCCTCGTACCCACAATCGAGGTGGGCGGGCCAAGGTTTCCGCCACTTGTGTCTTTGATCTAGATGTCTTATGCTCCTTCCCAATGCACTGTAATGACCTGCACCTACACACAAGGAAACCAGAAATGTCAAATAGCGAGTGCGTGTGATAAAAAGCATGCAATCCCCATAGGGGCAAAATGACTAATAATGAGAAAATATATCAAATAAACTCCAAATGACATGAAATTGTATAGGGATGTAAAAAATAAGGTTTTGGGAAGATATCACTAGAAATTGCACCAAAATTGCATCCGATGGGGCTTCAAAACTCGAATGACCGTTCGCAACCTACAAAACCCAAAGCAAGCAATTTCTGACCCTACGCATATCCAAAATGCATGAAAATTGGACAGAATACATAAAATTATATTATAAGAAAACCCATTTGATCATATTTTCAATATCAATCATAGTTTGGGTGTTCTCTCAAATGACCGTTGGATACCTGCAAGAGACCCTACAAAACACTAAAAATGCAATATCTCGGCCAATATAGCTCAGAAAGACCTAAAATTTGAACTACAGCATAGTAATAGCATGTAGAAAATAAATAATTAAAAATATTAATAAAATAATGCACATATTTCTATTCGTCATAGGGTGGGATGAATAGGACTGTCACAAATTAGGGGGCACCCGGGGGTGGGATGCCCACCATTTTTGCCTAAATTTTACCACCAATTCCATTGATAATTGATGCAAAACACTCTAAGGGGTATTTTCATCAAATTTTGTGTGGGAATTCACTCATATGGTTTGGTTTTGTAACAAATTGTGCCTCCTAGTTCACTCACAAACCTCCTTCGCTAGGTAGAGATTTTGAGGGAAAATGGGCACAAAAGGGTGGAAGGAAATCTTGGCAGCACTCCATTGCTTTATCCTCAAAATATCCTCTCTCATTGTGTGGAAAATACATCCACTTTATAGCCCAAGGAGGCTTCATGGGTCAAAAGGCATGCGAGGGCATGCGAGGCACGAGGCGCCACTTGGCCACCAGGGTGACATGCATTGGAGGGGGAAGAGAATCTCCCAATTTGGCCTCCCTCATGGGCTGGAGCATTAAGATGCTATGTGCTCTAACTTCCTAGGCGTTGGAAAGTAGAAAAGTAACCGTTTCTAGGCACCATTTGTCCAGATTTGACTTTTTTCCAGTCAAACCTGCTATTCGCTCCCCTTGGGATGAATACTGCTATTCATCCCAGGGTGGGACGAATAGGTTTTGTATTCATCCCAGGGTGGAACGAATAGCAACAAGGTGTCCAAAAGGTGCCAAAAGTGGCCTAGAACCTTTCAAAACCTTGTACTAAGTGGTTAGAACCATTGTATGCCTCCTGAGGGCTGCCCTAGGGGCCTTGGTGTGTCATGAAGCCATTGCTTATGGTAGCATAATCGGATTGACCAGATTTTAGTGTCTACACTAAATTTCTAACCCGATGGAGGAAGCTTTTGGACAAATTACACTTTACTTTACCTCCAAAAGAGATGTTAGAAATATTTATTGAAAACTTACAAGAGCAATTGTTTTATGAATTAGAAACCACTACTTTAACCTCTTTCGATCAAGACATTGATTTGTTAAGGAGGGTATAAGAAGCTATTATTAGAAGAGGACAAATTAAAAGAAATGATGAAGACAAATCATCCAAAAACCAATACAAAAACAAACATTTGGTGGGAGACGGGGTCACAGATGATAAACCCCTAAAAATGTCAATGCTGCTAATACTACAATTCTTTTTTATTGAAAGCACCACAAAAACCTCCACCACATAATTTCACAAAATTGAATAAAATCCTATTAATGGTCTTGCCAAAATTATTGGAAAGAGGCTTGATAGAATTACTAAAAATACGACAACAAAAGACCTCCTATATTTGGTATAGATTAGATCAACATTGTGATTTCCATCAAGTTGATGGTCATCCAACAAATACTTGTAGGATATTAAAACACTTAGTGAAATATTTAATAAACAATGGTAAATTGGAAGTAGAAATCTCTTCTCAAAACCCCAATGCTCTAGCAAACACACAAGCCCCTATGCAACAAGCAAAAAATGCCAATTAAAATTTGGATATTTTTCAAAACCCATTATCCTACCATGGTAAAGAAGTAGTAAATCAAGTGGATTATAAAAATGTTCCCCATCCAACATCCTATGTAGGTATGGCTGGTAACATTTTACCATATCAACCTTCATAGAGTACATTCATGCCTACGTAATCTATTGTTACAGTCGAGAGATATCGAGAACCTCAAACTTGATCTCTCGATTATTCAAAAAGTAGATCTAACTTTGAAATAGATATTATTTACCTTCATTCTGATAGCTCAAAGGACGAATCAGAAAACATAACACCTATTACAAATTTGTTAGTTCCCAATGAACCTTTTACAAGAGTGCTAACAATTCATCCATATTCACATCAAATTCTCTCACTAGAGTAAGAAGTGAATCATAGACCTCATTCCATTCGAGCTAATCCAACCTCTTCATTCATTTCTGTATTACCTCCTCTTCAACCAAATAATACAATGGGCACGATTGGGACCATAACTAGACAACAAAATCAAGCCCAAACATCTCAACCTCAACCATCTATGACTCAACCAAGTGATACCATTCAACCACCTTTAATATTGAAGGTACCTTATAAAGTAATAATCTAGCCAAACATTAACAAAGAACACCTTTCAACATTAATGGACAACTAGCCAGTACAAAAACTAGAATCTTAGTTTTAGAACTTCTTTGATCCTATCTCGTTCATAGGTAATAATTTATGAATACCTTAAGTCAGATTATGGTACCACAAGATATAGAACCAACTATTGTGGTTAATGTTGTAGCCTCTCACAGAGTTGATTACATTGGTTTCCATGATAAGTATATTCCTCCTCAAAGTGTACATAAAGATAATCCTTTTTACATAACAACATTAATTGGGGATGTTTGTGTTAAGTGGGTATTGATATATAATGGGTCATCTTTGAAAATTTGCACCTAAATTTTTTTCTAAAGATTTGGATTAAAAAATGAGGACTTAAGAACAACCAATATTATCATTAAAGCCTTCAATTATGAAACTTAGGATGCATGTGCTGTGATGTCCATACCACTACAGGTTGGTCCTAAAACTTTAAACACATCTATTTATGTTGTGCTCTACCCAACATCATTCAACATTCTTCTAGGATGTCCTTGGATTAATGCAATGAGGGAAATCCCTCCTACCTTACATCAGTGTGTAAAATTTGAATTCAAAAACCAATTAGTTACCATGCATGGTGATCCTAGACCTTTTGATATGTGTGCTATGACTGAACTTGTTGATGTCCCCTTCTTCCCTAGTTTATCATCATTAGCACCTACTTATTCTAATTCATCTCTAGCCATATCTGATCAGTCACATTCATCCAAAAAACCTCCACCTTATCATACCAATGATCCTTATACACCATATCATCTCACAGATGAGGTGCTAATTGATTTGTACACCATACTGGCCCCAACTAAACATGTCAATTTTGTCATACAAGATTCCCTCATTTTATCTTGGCTATCGCCCTCTCTCCATACATTGGGACTACCCCATAAGAAGGAGGATATATACCATGTTGGTAATTGTACCTTCATTTCTATGGGATATTCCATAGATGAGATTATTGTTAGTAGAATGATCTTAATATTTGACAAAAATAAGTTTTTCCATTGCTATTTTTTAGATATACAATTTTCAAGCAAATAATGTGTGACATGGGTTATAGGGGTAAAAGCCTAGGCCACTTGGAAAATGGTATACGTGAAACTCTTGATGTTGAAGAGTGGCCTACACGATGTGGTAATGGTTACATTTCCACAAAATGACAACCTTTTCCCTTCGATGATGACAATCATCTGATCATGTATGACGAATATTTAGAAAATCAACAATGCCTAAAATAGGTCAAAAAGGGTGAAGGACCTCCCGTTTCCTCTAATAATTACTGTAATATGGTTTTGGTAGCTCATTTTGAAATAATTTCCACTTCATATGAATGCATGGAAGGAGATGTTTTTTATGATATCCCACATGATGAGATCATGCAAAATGGTTTCTTCTTCGATGGGTCCATCCCATGTATAACACACATTCAAACATCACCTACACAAG
The DNA here is from genome assembly GCA_028583015.1 of Wollemia nobilis. Taxonomy (NCBI): domain Eukaryota; kingdom Viridiplantae; phylum Streptophyta; class Pinopsida; order Araucariales; family Araucariaceae; genus Wollemia; species Wollemia nobilis. The sequence continues at coordinate 3,329,684 of JAQPPZ010002395.1, read as the reverse complement.
ATGAATTAGAAATTTTATCCTTAGAAGAACTTCAATAAATGGGTATCTCACCCGCTCCTCCCAATTTCAAATAGGATTTACACATTGTGATAGAAGATATTTTGAAGATCAATGTTGGCACTGAAGCCAACCCTTGTATATTTGAAATAGGAGCTACTTTGAGTAAATAAGAACAAGGTAAATATATAAAACTCCTTATGGAATATCCTGATATCTTCACATGGATGTATGGAGATACACCTGGCCTAGACCCATCCGTAGTCATGTATCACTTAGTGGTTTGTCCTAATGCTAAGCCTGTGAAATAGAAGTTTAAAAAAATGCATCCTAAAATAGCCTTACTGGTCAAATAAGAACTACAAAAGCTCTTATATGTTGATATCATCCAAACCATTGATTATTCTAACTGGATATCCAACATCATTCCAATATCTAAAAAGAAGGCTAAGAAAGTCAGGGTATATACTGATTTTAGGTACATCAATGTTGCATGTCCTAAATATGATTTTCCTCTCCCCAATATGGATCAAATTTTTGATTTTATGGTAGGGAGTGGGATGTTATCCCTTATGGATGGTTTTTTAGGATATAACCAAATCCGTATAGCACTAGAAGACCAACCTAAAAATGCTTTTATCACACCATGGGGAACTTTTTGTTGGAAAGCAATGCCCTTTGGTCTAAATAACACAAGTGCAACTTATAAAAGATGAATGAACTATGTGTTTCATGAAATTATGTATAACATATTACATGATTATGTAAATGATATTAGTACATATTCTATTAATGAGGAAGATCATATTCCCAATCTTCAATGAGTATTTGATAGGCTTTTAAAGTACAAGGTTCGTCTAAATTTGAACAAGTGTGTTTTGGGGGTTAAATTTGGAAAATTGTTAGGATTTATCATTTCCATGTGAGGAATAGAGATAGATACAATTAAAATATATGCTATTATAAATTTACCACCACCCAATATCCTGAATGATCTTTGTAGTTTTCAAGACAAAATTCAATCAATCTATCACTTCATTAACAGACTAGCAGATAAATATCAACATTTCCTTAAGCTTCCTTAGAAAGGTATCCTTTCAATTGGGATGTTGAATTCCAAGAATATTTTCAAGCTCTTAAAAAGTATTTACTTACACCACATATGCTTGTCCCTCCTAAACCAGAACATCCCTTCATCTTGTACATCTCCACTTCAGAGCTTGCATAGGGGGCAATGCTCGCCCAACATGATAAGAAAAAGAAATAGCGAGAATTTTACTACATTAGTAAAAATAAGGTGAGTTATGAAATTTTCTATACCCCCTTAGAAAATCTCTACCTAGCTCCTTTTTTCTCTACATAACGAAAACTTGTCATAGCAAAATTCAATCCATTACGTTATTTGATGAGTAGACCCTACTTTTTGAGACGAGCATCAAAATGGGTTCTTGCCTTAAGGGAATTCACATTAACCTTTATTGGTCAAAATTCCACCAAAGGACATGTTATAGCTAACCAACTCGTTGCTTCTCCCATTAAATCCACTCATCCCTTAACCATAGAATTTCTAGACGAATGTCTTAATATAGAGGACAATCATTCAAACTCTTGGTCTCTATTCTTTGATGGAGTTCGCTGCATGAGTGGCACAAGTGTAGGTATTATATTGGTATCTCCATAGAAACAGCTAATTCCCTTATCATTTAAGCTCTATTTTTCTTGAAAACATAATACAATAGAGTACGAAGCTTTAATCCTTGGTTTACGCATTGCTTTAGCCGTAAATATTAAATTTCTATCTATTTTTGGAGACTTGCAGCTCATGGTAAACCAAATTAATAACATCTACTAAACCCAAGATGAGAAACTTCATCCTTATTAAATATTTTCTCCAAAAGCTTATATGTCTATTTTAAAAGGTTACTATTGAAGCTATTCCTCACACTAGTAATCTCTTTGTGGATGCTATGGCAGCAGTCACTTCCCTCATCCATTCGGAGTTGGATGATGATCATGCCACTATTATAGTTCATCAACTCTGAGAACCTACATTGCTATAATCTAGTTTAACACCCTTGGATATCTTTACAATTGGAAAAAAATCATTGAAATTGTGGTATACAAATATCATCATTTTTTTACAAAGGGCTTATTTCCAAATAGTTTAGATAGAAACCAATGTAGAATTCTATGTAGAACCATTCGCTTCATCATAATAGAAAATACCCTCTATAAGAGGTCTTTGAAGGTATCCTCCTAAGGTGCCTCAACCTGGAAGAATATAAAAAAGCATTAAGTGAAGTACATGATAGATCTTGTGGAGGCCATTTTAGTGGCATCACCATAGCCAAAAAGCTCCTACGAATGGGATATTTTTTGCCTTCCATGGAGAAATATGCAAATTATTATGTGCATTGATGTGACAAGTACAAATGATATGTAAATATTATTCATGATCCTACCCAAAATATTGAAACTATTTCTTCCCCTTGGTCCTTTTCCAAATGGGGCATCAATATAATTGGGAAGGTTAAACCAATTTTATCTGATGGCCACAAGTTTATCATAACAACAATTGAATACTTCAAAAAATGGGTAAAAGCTATACCATTTGCTTCTTGTATAGGAAACCAAGTCTCTAAATTTATTTTTAATCAAATTATATGCTGATTTGGGATCCCCTCTACACTTGTCTTCAACAATGGAACTTGTTTCAAAAATAGAGATATGAAAAAAATTTGTGAGAAATATAAAATCCAACATAGATGATCTACTCCTTATTATCCACAATGCAATGACCAACTAGAAGCATCTAATAAAACCTTAATCTAAATATTAAAAATACTGGTTAATAAATCTGGTTGAGACTGGCATATTCAATTATATCCAACCTTATGGACTTATAGGACTAGTGTTCAAACCCCTACAGGTGCTTCCTCTTTTATCTTGGTCTATGGCACCAAATTCATTTTCTCCTTTAATCTTAAAGTATCTTATTTAGGGCTTCTACTCCAAGATGCCAAAGTAGGAGATGAGTATCATGCTGAATGATTAAGTCAACTAGAATTACTTGATGAAAGCACATAAACGCTTTAGAGTATATTTGCACATATCGAGAAAAATTAAAATATCATATTCAAATAAATTCCATAAAAGGTCTTTCGAGGTTGGTGACTTATTTATTAAAGAAAATCATTAAAATACTAATGCTCAAACATATCTCAAAGGTAAGTTTCAACCAAACTGGTTAGGACCATCGTAACTGCTAAATTTGGATCAGGTGCATATCATTTGGCCACACTAGAGGGAAAAAATATTAAAGAGCCAATGAACATAATGCATCTCAAAAAGTACTATGTATGAAATATATCTCACCATTGTACATAACCATCCATAATTATGTACATAAAGCATTTGTTGCATTTGTCATATAGTTCATTCTATAATTTCACTCATAAATCATCTATTATGTAGCTGCATTTTTTGCACATCCCACAATTGGTTTTGGTCCAATTGTATATGTCAAATAGTCACATCCAATTATTATGTTATTTAAATATCAGACAAATGCTATCAAGTTCATAGTCAATATTGGTCCTTTTGATGTGATTTAGAGTCTATCTCAAACCACTCACACAATTCATACTTTAATAAAATCTTGATTCTCGATATTGATTAAAAATCTCTCTCAAATCAAAACACATTTCTCATTAAGAAAAAATTAAGTTTTAGAAATTGATTTCATCATTTTTGAACCAGCCACATATCACACTTATTAATAAAATTTTACGTTAAAAGAAGGATGATACCTTGATTAGTTTGAACCTTGAAGCGAAAAGTCTTCTTGCTTGTCTCATAATGCATATAGTCCAAAATTAACTATGCAAATTAATATACAAATAAATAATAATAAATCACCAAGTAGTAAGGATAGGGTAAAAATTATCATCAAACTTGTTGAGAATCTAATTTCCCAAAGCTTAGCGGCTCCAAGTAGTAAGGATAGGGTAAAAATTCTCATCAAACTTGTTGAGAATCTGATTCCCCAAATATTGGAGATACAAATGAATATTCAATAAATAATAACAAATCTTGAAGTTGTAAGGATAGCACTACTTTTCCATCCAAATGGTTACGTAGTTTGATTCTCCAAAATTTAAAAATTATATCATTGGACTATGGGTCTAACCTCCACCAGGGCTATAGATGCTTGACTGGCAGTGGAGTATGCTTATGCGTGGTGATATGTCTCTCTTGAATAAACCTATGACCACACATAAGGACAAGCTAGCCTCTTGGTTCCCTCCATTAATTGTCTCTATCTTTCTCAGATTGGTAAATAAATCTATTTTCCACACACAATTGTTCTTAAATTGACTTACATCATTACCCTAATCAAAATCGATAAAGGAACTTCATAAGCACACACATTTGATTCTTGAGAGATTTGCATCATAATTAAGATCAAGATAGGGAAAAAGAATGCATGAATAACACACACTAATTCTTGATAAAATTAACCTCATCTCAAAAATAACCAAGATTCTCTATGAGTTTGATTGGTTGAAGTCATTATATATTCATGGATCTATATGACTATTAGCATACACAATTAAGTCTAAAACCAATAGTTAGTATTGAATTTCATATCTACCACCCTAGTACAATGAATTCTCAGTCATTTGTTGCATCACATTGAATAATTATTTGTTATACACAACATGTGCATTGATCATACATAATTGCTTGGTCATGTAGTGGCATAAGGACTCTATGATGATTTCATGAGATAACCCTAGTAAGGTTTCTTATAACCACTTCATACTACGAATATTATACCTGGTACAAGACCTCCATCATATCATTCATGCTTAGTCATCATATTATCCTTTTACTCCCCTTAATTTTAATCAAAATTAATCTTAAGGGTATACATTATTCATCACCAACAATATCATTTTCAAACATCAATTTCAAACACTTTTGGATCATAACCCTTCAATGTCAGCATAACAACAAAACCTCACACATGATCTGCTTCATGACCACACATGAGGAACAACCTTCGTATGAGGTCATACACAAGCACACATCCTTTAGGCTTATTTATGACTAATCAAAACCATAAGGGTATATTTCCCAACACATTTTTTCTACAAAAATCAAATCACATTACAAATATCAATTACACTACATCAAATCACACTTTATCTCCCTACAATCAATATCTTGATTAAGCATGATAAACAATGCACTAAAAATAAAACATGACCATAAGAATCATTACCCATTATTTAAAATCATTTATCAAACATCAAAACAATTAAAAAATATAATAATAATATATCACATCTGCATAACACATGAATAGGTAAAAATAAATTATGACATTACTCTTAAGGAAAGTATATATGTGTACAAAAAGAGGAGACATGTATGCCACAATAAAAAATTTGATATACTCAGTCATCAAAATAAGGGTGTCACACAAGACTACAATATGACACCTCATACTCTAGAAGCCCTAAATACCCGATCATCCCCTCTATCTCCTGGTGGTGGTCTGGGTGGAGACATGTTCACGGACCGAGTAACTATCCATGAACTAGACTGCATGCCACTTCGATTCTGGCTCGGAGCCATGTTTACTAGCAAAGGTACTTTTTGACCCTTCAACATCTCCTGAAAGTACAAACCCTTGTAGAAGGCCTCTTGCTGATAGGATATTGTCAACTTCCTATCACTAATAGACTGAGTATGCCTACTTGAAGATGGCACATCCCTCACTTGATGCTATAGTTGAGCCCATGCCTATGTCAAATGAGCCTTAACTATCAGGATATATCTCACCTAAGTATCCATCTTAGTCCTTAGAGCTACTATCATATCATTCTAAGCCTCCACCATCCCATCCATCTACCTACCTCATCTCCAAATCACCTAGTGACTACTATGGCATCTCCTCTTATTGAGAGCCCTCCTCCTATCAATATCCCTTTACCTATTGAGATGTTCCCTCCTACTGTGGTGCATCCCATAGAGGAATATTCCACCATCTTGAGATCCCTCCCTGTGCTCTAGGTCTATGCACACCCCACTATCCCACCCTAGAGATATCCCCCTATTGTGACCTTTGTGCCTCTCTCTACTACATCACCTACCTCACTACCAACTGTAGATAATGGTCTATGGCTCCCAAAGATGGTTGACAGGGATGGGGTGTAATCCTCTTGAGCTACAAGTCCCTGTACCATTGATGATACTTATCATTGATACCAATGTCATCCACATTAGGACTCACAAACAGAGGATAATCTAGATTTGACTCTCTAAACTTAGTGATATCGAGATCCTCTCCAATGCTTGTTGGATCTCGTGTCACCTAACAAAACTATATATCTCCTAGCTCTAAAATTCCCTACCTCTCTCCAAACTAGTGTAGTACTTGGTCATAGTGATGAAGCTCCACCTTGCCCATATTTGATCATAACCATCAAAATCGACATACTCGGGCCAACTCTATATGGTCCTCATCCCAATATGGATGCATCTGCCATGATCTCCATATGACCTATCAAGGACTCAAATCATCTATCACCTACCTCACCATAGCTAACCCATCCTACACTACTCTCTCTCCTAAAGGTCCCCATAAAAAAGCAGTCAGATGCTTCAAATCTATACCGTCATGCAATAATCCTTGAGGCCTCCTCATTTCTATATGCTCCCAACTCCACACCTGAAGTAGGGTGGTGAGGATAATGCAACTTTGGTACTTGTACATGATATTATAAAATATCTGATACAAGCGGTATAAGAAAAATCAGCCCCATACAAACAATATCTTAGTGTCTCTCATCTCTAACACAACCCCTACTAGACCCTACAACAAATTATGCCTTCTCGTATGGCTAATAAGTAGTCTAGAAACTACTCCAATCAGCACCACATTCAATATAGAAACCCCTTGAGTATCTATCATCCTCTCCACACTAATCCCACTCGTATCCACTAGAAATCAGGTATCTTCGATTAGTTGCTCTAACACTCACTCCTGTACTGGTGTTGAATATACTTGTTGGTCTCTAATTAGAATACATAAAATTTTGTAGGTATCCTCTATCATCTCACCTATTGGTAACCAAAATGTGGATGATTTCAGGTACGACCACTTTGCCAATGCATTCAATTAAGCAATATCTACCATAATCTAAGGCATATTTGCTACATGCAACGACACCATTTGCTCTAGTGTGCCCCTCTCTACACTAGTAAAAGCTCCCACCTGGTAAAAAAAATTCCCATTCCGCTATTCCTGACTCCCAAGAGTGCCATACTACAAGTGAAAACACCAAATATTACATATAATTAGTTCATCATATTTATTAAATCATAAAAAAATTAATTACAAGAATGTGTGTTGTAAAAATAGTTTTTTGCAAATTCCTACGATTCTCATGGATCAGCACTAGGATACATGTAGATTTGTGAATCTACACCTGGTAACATGCAGATTCATGAAAACCCTTGATTGAGCGAATCCATGGTGCAAATTCACTGTGAGATACACAAATTCGCTCCCATTAGGCATGCACTAAAAATCCAGATAAAAATCCAAAAAACTTGTCAAAAATTCACAAAAAATCTAGCAAAAAGGTTAAAAATTCTTACCCATGCTCTTGGTATAGCTCCGTCATCTCCCATGCACACCTCATCTACTAAATGAATTGGAAGCTCCATTTTCTCTAGAGCTCAATTCAACAAAATGCACTATCAAAATGAATTAGGGTTTGTCCTAAAAAATCCTAACCCTCCCACCCCCATTCATTTTCGTAAATTAATTTCTTGAATCATAATTTCAAGTTCCATGAAGAATTTCTCACCGGGGTTATGCATAAGGGGTTGGACTCAAAATGTACTTGTAAAAAAATGGTGAATCCTAATCAAAATCAAGGTGAATCATGGAGAATACTAAGCAAATCAAATTGAGCATATTCATACCAAAATTTGAGGTATTTGAAGCCCTAAAATGTAAGATCATATTTGGGGCCACTTTTGACCTATTAAATCATCTTATAACTTCATAAAAACACCACCATTAGATCAGAATTGAAAAGAGCTTTCCAACGAGTAAAAATATGCCTATGTTTGGATATATATTGTGGCGAATTAACCCTAAGAAACAATTGGTCCTAAAAATTTTAGGCGAATAGGCTGACTTCGAGGGTCCTCATATTCGCCAATTTTAAATTTTGCAAATCCTAATATTCTCTCAATTGGTGAATATTCGCCACTATGCATAACCCTGTTTCTCACTCTTCATGAAACTTGAGGGGGCACCATACCCAAAAAATTAAAATTTTAATTTTCGTGCTTTGTTTACGTGCAAAAAAGATATATATATATATATATATTTAAATAAAATAAAATACAAAAATAATATAAAATAAAATAAACTTTTCTAAACAACATTTTCATGCTAACATTCCATCAAAACCATCTATTCATTTTTTGTGTTTTTGTCTCAAGTGTCTACATCTTTCTTTAATGCATTTAATGCTCATAAATGCGCTAAAGAGGGGGCAAAATGTAGACTAGGAATTTTGACACATTTTCAAAATTCCCTTCCCTCCTAACTCATGTAAGTTCACCCCTCAGCCCACCTTTTTTCTCTCCCACACCATCAAAGTCGTTTACTAATTAAATTTTGTCCTTTTCTTATTTTAGCAAATCCGCACGATCAAAAAATAGGTCACATAGATTCGTCCAAAATAGGCAAACTGGTAATTTATGGAAAATCATTGGATTTTGTTATAATTCGGCCTAAAATTGGCCCAATCCTACAATTTTCGTGAATCTGTGCGACCAAAAAATATGATCGTGTGGATTCCCTCAAAATGGAAAATTGCCAAATTTGCTTAACAAAATCAAATTGCCCCCCCAAATCAATCCTGTTTTGGTTTTCCTATGTCCATCCCAAGGCTTTAAAACCAACATTCCACCCCTCAATCAAGGTTGAATGGTCATTTTTGCATGCTTAAAGTTATTTTCTTACAGGTGAAGGATCAAACTTGAAGCTTGGATCTACTTTGCACACCTTGTTGCTTCGACCATTAGCAGCCAACTAGCGTACCCCCGCTATGAGCACATTAAGTTCTTGTAATTATCTTTGCATGTTCCCTTAATTTACATCTTGTATTTTCACCCTTAGATTTTTTTTTCATGAATCTACATGACCAAAAGAACAGATTCGATGAATCCACACGATCAAAATCATGAATTCATGATTTGGATTTGTCTACAGATGTGGATTTGCACTATCACTAGCTTGGGGGTAATTTCTTGTCTCTAGATATACTCCTACATATTGACATATCATGCATAATTTATTTAATACTCTATAGCATTCTTATGTTGCATGTTTAATTTATTTTCTTCCTATTTATATCAGATCCTGAATAAATATTGCAATTTATACTTTTGTTTACGGTTTGTTAAAGAGACAGAGGGTATTTGACTCCATGTTGCTGAGATTCATCATACAGTGGCCCAAGCAAATCCCCCAATATTAATTGTAACTTTTAGTGTCCCTATTTGATTATTTCTATATTTTACATAAATTCGTTCCATTAGAGGCGCTGATTTGAGTCTTGTGGATTTGATCACGTGGATTCGATTTAGTTGTACAAATTCGTTCTATTCAAGCATCTAGTTCAAATAAGTTTCCAATTTGATCAACTTTAATTAGATTACTCTATTATCTGTTTGATTCCATCTATTATATATATTTAGATAAGTTTGAAAACATATACAAAACGAAACAAAAAATGAATGAAGTTTTATTGCATTTAGTTCATAAATATCATATTCATTGTATGCTAATTACAAGAAAACTAAATTGCATATAGCTTAGGCTTAGTTGCATTTTACCCAAAATTTAGGTGTATGCCAATTAAATAACACATTAAACATTTCATATTGCATAGACATGGAAACCGTCATTAAAAGTTTCCTGGTGAACCCACCACAATTCGTCGACAACCACCAAAGAGGGTACGACACAAGTACTTCTCATCTGAGATGCAGATCCCCTATTTTCCATCCTCATTCTAGGTATGAATCCATTAGCCTGAAGGAAAGGGATGTGAAAAGTTTGAGTCTACATCTATAAAAACTAAAACCATATCCATATTGTAAAAAAAAAACTAGTTGAATACAACCTTCACCTCTTTATGGGGTTCCTTTTCCTATTAAGTGATGTCATCTAGGTTGTGTAATACAATTATAATCTTCTAGTAGTTGATGCATAAGGTACTTGAACATATATTACAAATGTTATAAGATCATTTTCTAGATGATTTTTGTATCTATGGAAAGAAAGTGGATCACCAATATTCTTTTAAGAAGAAATTTAAGAAGTTGAATGCGGTAAGGGCTTCACTAAATCTAAAAAATTGTATATTTAGATGCACAAAATTTTTCTTAATGGAAAATATGGTTTCCTAACAAGGAATTGTGACTAACCCATAGAATGTCATAAAAATAAGTATTTGTTTCAGATCACACAATATTGAGAAAGTTTTGAAGAAAGACATTATCTATGAGCTAGAAAAGGAAGCTAAGGAAATATTTGAGGATTTAATGCAAGCCTTGATAACTTCACCAATTTTGAAGAATCCAAATCAAAGTAGACCATTCATCATATAAACAAAAGTGTTTGATATGTTACTTATAAGCACATTGAGTGAACAAGAACATAGTAGGTATGATCATCTAACTTACTTTAGTAGCAGAGCAATTTCAAAGTAAATTGCATAATGATGGAGAAAGAGATATTATTCATCATTTCTTGTAACTAAGAAGTTTAGAAACTATCTTTTGAAAAATAAATTCATCATAATCTGAAAGAGTTTAGTAGGTCAAAGAATAATATTATATTATCCTACACATGATAAGCTATACATTAAAGTAAATAAGTTTTCATATTTTCTACTCACATTAAGGTGGTCAAATATATGATGTTGCTCTTTTTTCTTTTTATTGGATTTAATATTTATAAAGTAAATAATAAATTAAAAATTTATAAAAATGGATGTATCATATTACAAGATGACCTTTTATTTCATATAAAATAACAACTCAACATTATTAGTTTTTATTGACCTAAGGATGATTATAAACAAATATATACTTAAAAAAATGGTTATATGAGATAGAAATGGACCCCACCCATATTACATCATGATCACATAGTGGTATTATAATAACTTGACAACTATGCATACATTGTTTGTAAAGATTAAAACTTGGTTCTTATCCTTGAAAGTCAAGAAATTTAATTAGTTGAGCTCATGCCATTTGATAAATATTAAGGTTCATCCAGGAGATATGAACCTTCATCTATATCCATATATATCTATCTATCTATATATATAACTAACTAACTAACTAACTATATATATATATATTCATATAAAATAACAACTCAACATTATTAGTTTTTATTGACCTAAGGATGATTATAAACAAATATATACTTAAAAAAATGGTTATATGAGATAGAAATGGACCCCACCCATATTACATCATGATCACATAGTGGTATTATAATAACTTGACAACTATGCATACATTGTTTGTAAAGATTAAAACTTGGTTCTTATCCTTGAAAGTCAAGAAATTTAATTAGTTGAGCTCATGCCATTTGATAAATATTAAGGTTCATCCAGGAGATATGAACCTTCATCTATATCCATATATATCTATCTATCTATATATCTAACTAACTAACTAACTAACTAACTATATATATATATATATATATATATATATATATATATATATATATATATATATATATATATATATATATATATATATATATATATATATATATATATATATATATATCAATATTTAAAAATATTATAGTTCACACTCATACGCTTTATTTAGAGTTAAAAATATTATAATGATTCTAGCCATTTTTCTGAAGGCAACTTGATTCCCTTGCAAATTTATAGGAGTTGTATATATTCATGTTTTGTCATCAATTCATATTTTTTATTATAGGGATAAGGAAGTCCTTTCTATGATGGTATGTCAATTTCATCCTTGAATAATACAATAGCATTATCCAATGCAAAAATTTGAGCTTCACACATATGTGCAACTTGTTCCTTGTGAATGAGAGCCATTATTTTTTGCATCACTACCTCTTTGTAAAAAATTCCTATGGTTTCCCTTTCAAAGTTTATTATCAGGATGATCCTTTTTTGATACACCTTAGCCTCTATTACTTCTATAGATATTTTAGACATACTGGATTTATTGTCTTGTTTTACCTATGCTCCCAATATAACAGTCATTTGAATAAACTTAAATATTTGGTAAAGTGAGTGAACCATACTGATGATCTGATCCTAGTAGGTGTCATTAATTATTTTGATTATGTTTTCAACTCTTTTCCACTACTCTGTTATATTTTTTCATTTAATTTTTTCAATCTTCTTTTGCATTTTCTATTTTTCTTGACAAAATTCAATATCTTGCTCAACCTGCTTTTTTGAGAGCCTCTAAATCTACTCCTTTTTAGTTGTTATAAGGGGCTTTATGGCTTGGCTTTCTAGTTTTTTAGTTAATTTTTCTACGTATTTTTAAAGTATCTTTTTTTTCTACTTTGGAGTCCTTCAAGGTCCTTTTAACCATCTCAAGCTCCCTTTCTACATCCTTTAATTTTAACTTTAGAGTCTTATAATTATATGCAACTATGTTCTTTTTTTCTTGTCTGAATTGCATCTTATATATAGTTTGCATACCTCTCAAATTGAGTTCTTCTATTACTATTTGTTGGCTTTTAAGCCTAACTATATCAAAATATCATAGGTCCCAATATAATAGGTCAAAATATCAATAATCAAGAGTAGAATTATATATATAAACAATCAAATATATATCCAGTCCAATATAATAATGAAATGACACTCACTTATAATACCAAATATGAATGCAAATGGTCCAAATAATTCATGTAAATGCATGAGGAATATTTACAATAAAATTGCTCAAAATCTATATACAAGCTTTATTATCAATGCTTGCTATGTGGTGATTGCTACAAACCATTTTTCCTTACATTGTATGGAGCTTTATCTCCATAATATAGACATAGTAATGTGACTCTTCAATACTTTTCTATTGCACTCCTCACATATCCGGGAGATGCAACCTTTCCTATTCTTGACCTTTGGCTTCTCATCTTGCCACTTGTATACTAGACTCTTCACTCTCTTCTTACATGCATACTTTAACTCTATGACATTTGCATACTTCTACATGACTCTCACTCTCATACATGCACTTCTAATACAAGAAACTTGTGCACATCCTCACTTTACAATATTTCACACTTACATACATGACACTTGTGCACATTCTCTCAATACACTCTTGCTCTCTAACTTACATGACACTTATGCATATATTACACATTAAACTCCTACATGATACTTGTGCATATCCTGCACATTGCACTCTTACATAAAAATTGCATAAAGGTAAATATAAATAACTCATCTAAACTATAGATTCAAACCCTAAACTATTACATATTTACATTTTCATCATGAAGGTACCATAGGGATACATTTGCATGTACCAAATAATGTAATATTCTCCAACACTATTTTCCAATCCTACTATGTCATTTGGTATTTAGGTTTTTCTACTAATGGATATTTTATTGAGACTAATAAAAATTCATCTTGAGGAGAAAAATAAAAATCCATTTGGGTTGAGACTCACAATTTCACAAATAATACCTTCTTCTATTGATTGATTTGTTCTATTTTCTATTATGTATCTTATAGTCCTTAGGATTATATGAGATGAGATTTGATGAACAAGGGCTCTCGTGGAAGGGAGTATGTGCCATCTAAGGGTTACGGGTCTATCCCATTATAACAAGCTAGGATAATATGAGGCTTCTTAGGGATATCAACTAATACTGTCATTACATCTAGAACTACCTCAAATAAGTTTGTTGTTTTTGGAGATTCTAGATGCTCTTCAAGGGAGGCTAACAAAGCAATTAAAGGTCTAATTCCTTCTATTTTTATTATTTATATTGGGATGGTTGGCTTATTTTATATGGTTATTAATGTTGTTACAATAGTTTAATTCATTAATATTTCCTCCTTTCTCTATTTGTTAAGTTTATCCAACTACTTTTGAGTTTGGGGGAAACTTTTCTAAGTTGAAACTTCCCCCTCCTCTTCTTTCTATGATGACTTTTGTTGAATTATTGATATTCATTTCCTTGGTAGGATTTCACCTCTTGATTTTTATTGCCTTATATCCTTATTTGTATGGGCTTATGAGACCCTTAAAACCTTATTTTGTTGAGTAGGGCAATATTTATAGCCTCACATTTATTGTTCTTGATTAAGACTTCTTCTAGATGTTCTTGATCATGACACATGCTATACACTCCATCTTCATCTGGATCCATATTTTTGAAGGGTTCCTCAATCAAATCAATTTTTTATGGAACCTCCACCATGCTTTGATTTTTTTATTGCTCCATTTTATCTTTTTAAGCACCCTTCGTCTAAAGATGTTGATTATGAGTGTAGGATCATATTATCTCACTTTTTTTATAAAAGCTTTCATATAATTTCTTATAGGGATATTATTGTAAGAAAAGATCCTTTTTAAGTGGTGGGAGGATTTCTTCCTACTTGCTTTTGAATTTTTCAATATTAGGCTTTGATTCATGTTCAAATATTTTGGAGATATGAGCATTTTCCATCCATGCAATAAACTGTTACGAAAGCTGGATATCTTTAAACCCAAAGAAATCCATATTTGCTGTAGAAGAAGGTATATTGCTCGACCACGTTATCTCTAAAGTTGGATTGTCCATTGATCTTGACAGAGTAAAAGCACTCTTGGAAATTTCACTACCAGTTAATAAGAAAGGATTACAATCTTTCTTTGGGCAAATAAATTTTGTTCGAAAGTTCATCGCAAATTTTTCTCAAACTATTAAACTAATGATTGAATTGTTAAAAAAGGACGCACCTTTCAAATGGATAGATTCAAGGAAAGATGCATTTAAGAAAACCTTGGAGTCCATAGCTCAAGCTCCCATTTTAGTCAACCCTGACTACTCCCGAAGTTTCATTTTATATGTTGTTGGAGAGCAAGACAGCTATGCTGCAGTTCTTACTTAGAAGGGAGTAGATAATGAGGAAAGACCCATAGCCTTTTTAAGTTCTACCATGCACAAGCACGAAGAGAGATATAGTTTTATCGAGAAACAAGTGTATGCTATCATGAAATAATTGAATAAATTAAAGTATTTCCTATCCCAAAGCTGCACCATTGTTTATGTAATTCACCCAGATGTTAGAAATTTCATAATACAAGGAGAGCTTGGTGAAAAAAGAGCAGGATGGGTAACTCATATACATGAATATGATGTAGAGATACATCCAACCAAGATAGTCAAAGGTAGAGCTCTATGCCAAGAGTTGGCCAGACAAGCGGCAACTGGGTATGTCAAAATTCAAGAGATAATGGTGAATACCGAACAAGATCAAGTTAGAGAAGGTACTGATTGGATTAATGATTTGGTGAGGTATTTTCAGACTAGGATATGCCCTAAAAATTTGAATGCTTCCCAAAGAAGGAGGTTTAGAATGCAAGCACTAAAGTATACCCTTCGAACAGAGGGGTTGTATAGAATAAACATTGATGGTGTACTACTAAAATGTATAGGTGATGATAAGAAGTAGAAAGTATTAGAAGAATTCCATGGAGGCCTCTCGGGTGGGCATTATTCATATAGAAAAATAGCTTTGAATATTCTCAGAGCTGGTTGTTATTGGCCTTATATTTTTTTAGATACACATAAAGTGACTTAGAAATGTGAACGGTGTTAGAGGTATGTAGGAAGAAACATAAATGCTCCTATATCTTTGATGTCTATACAAGTCAAAGAACCTTTCCAGTAGTGAGGGTTAGATTTTGTGGGAATAATTAAACTGAACTCATCATAAGGCCATAAATATATACTCACTACCACAGATTACTTCATGAAATGGGTAAAAGTAGTTCCTACAAAGAAAGCTGACTCAGAAGTTATGATAGAGTTTGTAGAAAGTCTAATTACTAGATTTGGCATACCCGACTCATTGATCACAGATAATGGATCTTATTTTATTGGAGCCAAAATTATTGAGTTTGCCAGCAGGTATGGAATATATTTAAAAACATCTTCTAAATATTATCCACAAGGTAATGGTTTAGCTGAGTCTACCAACAAGAATATACTCAGGATTCTAAAAAGGACACGAGAAGATAACAAGAGATATTGGCATTCATTACTTAACCAAGCTTTGTGGGATGATAGAATATCAATAAAGAAGTCCATTAATACATCTCCATATGCTCTAGTTTATGGTAAAGAAGCTATTTTGCCTATTCATATGGAGATACCAGCATTGAAACTACTGAATCAGATAGACAAAGAGGAAGGTCAGCCGATGGATGCCCGATTGATGCAACTTTTGCAATTAGAAGAGTCCAGGGAACAAGCTTACGACCACCACCAGAAACACATGATTAATACAATAGGGTGGTTTGATAAGAAGACTACTTTCAAAAAATTCAAAGTTGGAGACCAAGTTTTGAAGTGGAATGTAAAGAAAGCTAAGCCAGGAAACCATGACAAGTTCGATGCTTTCTAGGAAGGACCATTTGAAATCATTTCAGAAAAATAGTTCAATTCTTTCCAACTGAAAGATCAGCATGGCTGGATCCTTCCTATCATGGTGAACGCATTTCACTTGAAGTTATATTTCAAGTAAAATACAAGTTGGAGCTATATGTATAGTATAGTAGAGGCATTATAAAAATTGTAAATAGTTTTTAATTTACGGTTTAGTAAAAGTTTTTGTTGTAACCAATCACAGTTCAACAACACAATAGAAGGAAGAGAGAAAGGTTCTTTTTCGTTGTTTTGAAATTTCAAATTCAAAATTTCCATGTGGTCCTAAAAATCTGGTGGGAAAAAATTATTAAAAGAACCCCTCGAGAAGCATTATTTTCCTCCTTGCGAAAAGCTTCTAAAAAATGGCCGCCTAAGAAATTTCTTGAGTAGCCACGTGTCGAGGAATAAATGAGAGGAAATGATTGATTGGTAAGGTAGTACATATTTCACTAGGATTTATTGCTATTTCCTACACGATATTAATTAGCTGGTTAGCATTTCAAGAAAAAACATTCTAGGAAATGTGGTAGAAATGAAATTTGAAGAAATCCCAAGAGAATCGCTTCCACCAACCATAATTAATGCAATTTATCACACGTTTTTCCCAAATGACATGAAAAAAGAAAGCTAAATTTTCACCTAAGTGAAGTTTCATACTGTCACTTGCTATTTCCAGCTCCCGTAGAGAGAAGAGAGAAAACCCCTACTGTGATACTCAAAATTTTTAGTTTTCTTGACAAAAAGAGATTTTGAAGCAATTTTCAAGAAAATTTTTAGAAGATTAGTCACCTATCTTTCTTTCATGGCTCCTAGAAAGGGAAAGAAGCAGGAAGTAGCAGTTGTGTCACCTCTGATGACTTCAGTGGTGAGAAAAAGAGAGGAGATGAGTAATAGATTTATTGACAAAGATGCAAGGATAAGTGATACAATTGTAACCTGGAAGGACCCAAGAAAAATTAGAAGCAACATAGCAGACTGTGTAGCTATCAGAGTCTCGACATCTTTTCCTTCCACTTTTGTCTTCCATTACTTTCTATACTAGTATGTATATGTTCCTGTGCATCCCTGCCTCGAGTTGGTGAGGGCAATTGCTAATTTTTATGACGAAAAAGGGAAGAATGTAAGAGATTGTAATGGGAGGGTTTTATTTACTTTAAGCAAAGATGCTTTTATTTCTGCTTTCACTGTGGGTCATGTTCCTGCATTTGAGCCAAAAGCCTTTGACCCCGAAGACCAGGCTAGATACTTTGGCCCTTCTGAGAAGATAAAGAATTTTTTGGTTTCCCAACTGAAAGAATTACCTATAGGGGAAAACCCACCTGAGCCTCCTATTAATATCACAGAGTTCAAAAATCCAGAGCTATATTCTATTTCAGCTATGATAGCAGGCCTCAAGACTGATGAAAAAGTATAGAAATGGCAAATTACCTTGGTTGAATGCTTGTCTAACCCCAAAAATTATGATTCTTCTGTCATGAGCAAAAGCGTGAATCCAATATTCTTCGACTGGCCATGTTTCTTATGTTCAGAGATTCACGAAGGGTTAGCAATGCTTAAGAAAGGGTCTCAATTCTCTTTTTGATTCTCATCATACTTAATATGGTTGTTTTTCTTTTTCATGTCTAAAGAATTAGCCTTTATCTCAGTGAGAGATAAGGATGAATAGGGCAGGGTTTTTCCTATTTGTGAATGGATAAATGTGTTGTATAAAACAAAATTCTTTTATGATTTCAACAGGGAATTATTAGGCCCTGCTCTGAAAATAATGTATGGGAATATTAGAAGATTAACCCCTAAGGCGGAAAATTTTTTGCAAACCAAATATGCTGAAGAGGGTGATTGGTTTATCCTCGCCCAAGGGGTTTTTATTAGATTGTATGGTTTCACTCAGAAACCCTTTTTACTCCCTAATTATGTTACAGATAGACTATTTGCATTAGAGCATGTTCGACAAAATGAACAAATAAATGTAAAATTTGGCTCTGGTATTGGGAAGACCAACCCCTGTAACATGCAATTTAGTTTAAAATGGATAGTTGTAACAAAAAGGGGTTATAATGAACATATTGCTCAATATTTAAGAGAATTGGGGCTGATTGAAATTCCACAGAGGTGGAAGTATGATCCCTTGGATAGATTTGTTGAAAAACAAGCTATTCTGAATAAAACTGAAATGAAAAAATATCATGCTATAGTCAGGCCAGATATAGAGGAAAAAAGAAATAACAGTGAAGATGATGCCTTGGAATGGCACATTGAGAGAATGGAACCTCTGCCCCCTTGGCATGATTTCTATGAGCAAGTAGTGAATTATGATCCCCTAAACAATACAAAACATTAGTTAACGAATGAGAGGATTAGTAGGATACAAAAGAGGGGGGCTGACTGGATAATTGTGAAGATTCTCGAATGGTGGCTGATGAGGGTATAAACATATATGATTTCTTCAAGGTACCCATTTAAAAATGATAATGAATTTAATATTCAATATAATTTGCATCATGCTTCTTGGAAAGGGGTTTTTCCTGTAAGAATACCTCCCAGCGTTGGAGGTAGTAGCAAAACCAGCCCTGAAGCACCACAAAGGTAGGAAAATGATAAATGTAAGGGAAAAAAATAGTAGTTGAGCATAAGTTATCCCTGGTTTAGACAAAGCCTAGAACTTCTAAGAAGCGTTCAATATAAGAAGTTTTTACCCAAGAGTAGGGGCATACCTATGGCAAGGCTACTCAGATGATGCTAAAAATAGGGTATGAAGGAAAAGGCCTGGGAAAATAAGGGTAAGGAATAACTAAGCCCATATAAGTAGAGGTGAGGGAAGGAAGTTTGGCACTTGGAGCTGATGCTTCAAGTAAAAAATATTATACTTCTAAAGTTGTGAAGTTTGTTCCTCCCTCTGACTCAACTTCAGAATATGATGAAGAACCTGTAGCTAAGAGGATGAAAATATTAAAAGCCCTGGCTGATGGACATAATAAAGACAAGAATGTTACTCAAACTTCTCTTAGTGAAAAAAATGTTCAAGATGTTCAAGATAATACAGTTGAGGATTTTGAAAGGGATAAAGTGAATGAGGAAGGTAATAATACTGATGCTCAAGATGCTGAGCAAGAAATTTCTTAGATGGAAGACACAAAGATTTTACCAAATCCGGTTCAAGAGAGCCAAAATCTAGATATTGTAAAAGAAGTGCTAGTGAAGCAAGAGGTTGGGGAAGGTGAGAAAGAATAGCATGGGGAATTTCCCCAAAATATACAAATAATTAATCTTGATGAAAGTGATAACGAAAGTAAGCAGAATGAGAATACTGAGATACATGATGATGGTGGAATTCAAGATGAAGAATTATCAAATAATAATGATGATATTGAAGAAGAGGAAAGGGATCAACAACAACTTCGGACGGGACCAGGTATGTCTCTTTTCTTATCTTCTCCTTTTCCTTCTACTCATTCCTATTTTTACTCTCCCTATTTTTTGATATGAAGAAAGATATAATTATCCTTTCAAAAATGGTTTGCTTTCCCAGAAAGGGCAACATATTCCCATTCTCAACTCGACGTCAACACTGTGTTGGTCCCCATCCCTTTCTTTCCCAACATTGGCATTCCAACAATTGAAGCTACATCCTTCCAAGTTGACAAGAATCATCCAACTCTGTCAAAGATAGAAAATTTGAAAAATGTTAGTAAGAACACTTTAGATTGGTGGACTTCTCACTCCGTTGAAGATCCAAATATGCTTGCCAGTGTTCGTGAAATTATTTCCCTAAATACTGCTACCATGCAAAGGAATAAAGTAAAGTTAACCCCGATAACAAAGAAATCTAAGGGTGTAATGACTGCTAAAGATTACCATTTAGAAGAAATAAATGAAGATATTCCTCAGTTGCCTATGCAAGATGAATGGGTGAAATTCCAAGCACATATAGGAACTATATATTTGCATGGGGGACATTACTTAGAGAAATTTTTGAAAGAAAATGAAAAGAGGAAAGAGTTAGAATCAATTTTGCAAGAATAGAGACAGATAGAAAAAGCTTTAAAGTTGGAGGTAAAAAAGTGGGAGGATAAGTTCAGTATTGTTGCCAATGAGGCAGCCAAATATAAAGAAAAATTAGGACAGGTAGATGCACAGATTCAAGCCTTGAATCTCCAGGTTCAAGAGCTCCAACAACAATTGACAGATCAGCAGAATGCTTTGTCTAGATTTTCAAAAGAAAAGGTAAGAGAGATGAGGAAAGAATTGTTGAAATATTTATTGATATTATGCTTGAAAGCACGAGCTTTACTGTTATACCTAGCTAAAGTCAAGGAAATGATTGAAGTAGTGGGTAAAGAGTTCAAAGCTGTAGTTATTTTTTTGTAAAAGAGAGAAGACACTGCTACTAAAATCTAGATATTATCTAAGAAGATGGCATATAGTATAGCAAAAAAGGTACGAAGTGAAGCTTGGTCTCAAGCCAAGATTGCAGCCAAGAACTTATTTAGAAATTTTAAATTAGTGACCCAAGGGAATAAACTCCTGTAGGAGCTAGAGACCAAAGCAAAAGGGTTACTAAAGAATTTGGATTTGGCTATGCAAAGTGGAATTCCATATCTTTGGGATGATAAATCAAAAGTCCTTAATGAAAGTGCACTCTCCTCATTCTTGAAATATTTTATTTAAGATGAATCTAAAATAGAAAGCTGGAGTGAGCCCACAGAAGATACACGAGTAATGGATATGGTTCAGAAGCTCACACAGGTTAAAACCTGTTTGCAAGAATTGATATTTAGGCAAAAAATGATTTCATATGATAGAGTGGAAGAGCTTCAGTATATCTACCAACTATTCATTGATTCCTCAGACCTGGACAATGGATATTAGAAATATATTTGCAAAACCTATCAGAAAGTGGTAGCTATAGTGGACAAAATCAGAAAATCAAAGCATACTGGCAAGAAGTATCTAACAGAAGTTGGGGACTAGTACCCAAAATTAGGACAAGTTTTTAGATTCCCCTTCTAAAGTATTTAATGTATTTTAGTAATAACTCTCTAAGCTATAATAAGAGTTTTTGACAAAGTAATTATTACTCATTAGAAGTGCATTTTTACTTACTCTTTGCTTTCTATAATTTATTATTTTGTATTTTTGACTTTGTTTCCCAATGGATGAAGGGCCTGGATTCTAATATTTTTCTAGCAAAAAATCCCCCGAAAGGTGCCAAGAATGTTAGTCTAAAAAGACTACCTCTAGAAGACAACCGAGATTTTACAACAGGGGGCCATTTTGAAAAGCTCGATGCAATCTATTTTTGAAGGGCAACATAATGGGAAAATGAGCTAAGGCAATACGATGTCACGATTTCGAGACATGTCTAATTTTCACAACAAAACAACACAAGAAATTCAAGCAGATGAAAGTGTTGCGGTTTCGTGACATGTTGCATATTCGCTGATAAATCAAGAAGACAAGTCCAAGACAGGGAAGATGTCACGATTTTGCGACATGCCTAAATTTTGTTGCGATTTCGTGACATGTTACATTTTCATGGCCGTAGAGGGCAAAAGGAGCTGAAATTATGAAGACGTCATGATTTCATGACATGTTGCATTTTCATGGCCGAGAAGTGGAAAAATATTAGAAGAGAAGAGAATGTCATGATTTCGTGACGTGTCAATTTTTTGCCAAGATAAAGAGAAACAAAAATTACAAGGCTAAAGTGTCGCGATTTTGAGACATGTTTTATTTTCACTAAAGCAGGAGGTAAATGAATTAGAGCATTTGAAGACATCATGATTTCATGACATGATAGCTGTTACTAACAAGATATATTCTTAGCAACTAAAACATGCCCTTACACCAAATTTTTGATCTCTGGGGTATCAGATAAAGGAGAAGTATTAGATCTGTTAGAATCCATTTTGTAGAAAATATTTTACTTATTATTAGAAACTGTAGTTAATTACTTGTAATTGATTTGGAATCCAAGATGTACTAGTTGTAAAATATACCCATTTTGGGTATATATAGTGGTAGACACATTTTGAAAATAGGTTGGCTCTTGGACGTTTACAATATTGATGTACATTATTCTGGATACAAGCAAATAAAGCTACTCTTCTTTTGGCTTCTAATTTTCTGTGTGCAAGTGTATGTATCTAGTTCTTGACTTCTATTTAAATATTGAATTCTAAACTGTATATGTTCTAAATCTGGATTGTACATGCGTGAATTATATTGTTGGAGTTAAAATTAAGCATGCTTATATATGTTAGAGGAAAACATATGAATCACACTTATAAAGTTATGATTTCTACATGAAGGTGTAAAAGAAAGCTTGTAAAAATAACACGTATGTTTTATCCTGGTTGTTGTCTAAACTACATCGTGAGAAAAGCTTCTAGCCTCGACTATATTTCCCTTTACAAGCATTTCCCTTCTTTATGTTCTCTTTTCTCTAAACAAAGCAAAAAGGAACTAGCCTACTCTAGATATTAGATGGACATTCCCAAGATAATTTCGTCTATTCAATGTTGGCAAGGTCTAAGGTGCAATACAATTAACCAAAGGTAGATTTTGTTCCAACAATTTTTGGCACGCCCGATGGGACTCGAAACCCCATAGTATTCTATAAATTTTGGTGTTTTTGTTTAAAAAAATTTGTTTAAAACCTGAAGAAAGAATAAAACCACCTGGTGACTCTATTCAAAGGATTTAGACCTAAGAAATACCTTGTCTAAACTATTTGGTTACAAACTCATGATTTCCTATGCGTATGATAACCAGATCCAAAGCAAGAAACTTTGGAGAGCCTATCGAGTTCTTCGAGTTACACCTAGGTAGCTTGACAGCACATCCTGTGCTAGCTGCAAGATCTAATCCACCTTGTACTAGTATAAGCTCCCTTGTACCTACTATTGGAATATCCTCAAATAGCTCTATAGTAACAACAAATACAATAGCCATCATGGCTGCTCCTCCCATCCCAACTCATCTTGTATGGAATCAAACTGGCCCGCTAAACTTGGCAGCCCAGAATCAAGTTTCCTAGGCAGACTTGAAAGCTTTGCCATCATATGATGGAATAGGTAAAATGGTAGATGAACATTGCCTAGACGTTTTGTCATTAGCAACAGTTTATAATATCACCTAGGAAGATCTGATGGTCAGGTTACTGGTCATATCTTTAAAAGGAAAAATGTTCCATTGGTATAGAGAACTCCCTCTAGGATCTATCACTTCTTGGGTGATTCTTTCTAGCCATCTGGTTGATGAATTTAATGTACATGCATATCCTTTATCATTACTCAATCAATTCATAATTTTCAAGAGACATCCATAGGAATAGATTACGAATTTCAACATTAGGTTCACACGTACTTGGGATAGAGTACCTGCTGGGTTAAAACCTACCATAGAGCAAGCAATATGTTATTATCTGAGAGCTTTTGATTTAGATATTAGTATGATTATTTGAAAATCACATGTTTTAACTTTCTCTACTATCTATTTAGAAGCAGCTAAAGGAGAAGCTGATATTATTGCTACCAGGAAATATCCTCTAAAGGCTCCACTACCAATTTTTCTAGATATTTCCCAAGCTCCAAGCTTAAATCCTTCAGCATCTCCCCTAAAATGTAATGAGCAACCAGCCATTCTAGTTATTCAGTTGCCTCAAAATCTGCCAAAATTACCTCCTACTCCTCCCCTTCCCGCATTGCCTGCTATACCTCTCCAAGCAATCCCCCAGGAGAATCAGATGACAACCATAATAGACACGATGAAAAATTTGGCAAATGATATGTCATCCATGAAAAAGAGAGAAGCTGAGTGAAGTTTCTAGCCAAGGATATTTCTCCAGATAACCATATATGGGGCTTCGACAAGTGGTAGAGGACAGGAAAGAAAAAATATCATTTATGCTAATGAAACAAGAGATTGTGGAGAACCATCTAACTCAGATTATTGGTGTTCCACATGTAACGACCCTTATGGAGAAGATTTGTGTATGTTTCACTAGCATCATGTACAAAGTGTAACAAATGAGAGAGCAAAAGAAATAATTCAAGGTCATGTAAACATGATCAAAGAAGTTGATCACAATTTGGCAATACCATCTATAGAACACGTCGCAGTCCTGACAAGGTCGGGAAGGAAATCTATACAAGTTAATCCCCAAGAACTTCAGCCATTAAGTTTCCCTCTAGCTCCCAGAGCTACACCTCAGAAGGACCAGTCAAGTAAAAAGGGACTCTCTAATACTTATTAGAGTTCTATTTTGGCACCAAGAAGAGAGTTTTATCCAAGAAAGGAGAGAGAAACTCAAGATAAAGCAAGAAAGAAACTCAGATTCCCTTCATTAAAAAAAGGCAAAGAACATAAGCAACTCAGGGTTATAAGAATAAATATGATCCAACCACTAGAGAAAATGAGTAAAGTGTCAAGACACCTTCATTCAAATCATTGAGGAGATGAAAAAGACTCCCTCAAAAGCTAGCATGTATGACACTTTGCAGTTCCCAGGGCAGATTGATCTCCTTCAAGAATATTTAAAGATGATGAATCGTAAGAGCAAAATCCCCTCTTTTCCAAATTCTATACAAGCTAATGCTACTTATATCACAGGAAAAAATAAACCGCCTCCTTTCTATTTGTCTCTTCATATGGAAGGGTGGGTAGTACATAACTGTATGATCAACTCAGGAGCAGCTACTACAGTTATGCCTAAGGCAGTATGTGACATCATGGGAATGGAGTACACCAGAAGTCATCCAGGAGTGTTGCAATTAGATGGTACTCTAATGAAAATCATAGGAGTAATCAAATATATCCCCATACAACTCCATAGGATGCCCCAAATAGTTGCTTATAGGAAGTGGTGGTTGTAGATCTGGAACCATACTTTGGTATGTGTCTATTTAGAGAATTTACAACAAAAGTGGGAGGTTATTTATCCTTATATTATTCACATTTAGAAATACCTTTCAAAGGTAAGAGGGTCAATATTTTTAATGAAAAGCCATCTAATTTTCATGTGGCAAGACTGGAAGAAACCAGTACTATGAGTATGATGACCGAAGATATAGGAGATATAGATTTGATGGAGGAAACCTTGGAGGAACTCCAATCCGAAGATCAGTTTTATTTAAAAAAAATTAATGCCATGGTGGAAACAAATATAGGGAGCTACTCTATTGAGAAACAAAAAAAGCTATCTATCCTTGTCCCTAAAGAAAACACTTCCACTAGCCAGCTTTGGAAACTTTACTTTGATGGATCCAGATGCAAAAATGGAGTAGGTGCTGGGATAGTTTTAATTTCTCCTACAGGAAAATTATTATTTTTTGTATAGATTGACATGGAGTTGCTCCAATAACGTGATCGAGTACGAAGCATTGTGTTTAGGACTCAAAAAGGCTAAAAAATTAGGTGCAAAATAAATACTGGTTTATGGATATTTAGAGCTTATTGTGAAATATGTCACTGGAAAATGTATTTGTAAACAACATTATTTAAGAGCTTACAAAAATAAAGTGTTGGACCTCTTGGAAAATTTTTAAGCTCTGAACATAAAGTCAATCCCAAGAGAAAGTAATACTCATGCAAACCTATTGGCATCCGTGGGATCTAACTTTTGTCCAATCAGTAATGTCATCCAAAAATCCAAAATAGTGAGACTTATATACAGGCCTTATGTGCTTGACAAAGATATCTTCTGGCAAGTGTTCGAGAGTGATGAACAAATACTAGATTTTATAGTCCATGAAATGAACTGCTCCAGTGATAGAGCATTACAAGATGAAGAGGAGGAAAGCTTAATCCAATTAAAAAACAATCACATTCCCAAGGGAC
Source organism: Wollemia nobilis (assembly GCA_028583015.1). Lineage (NCBI taxonomy): Eukaryota > Viridiplantae > Streptophyta > Pinopsida > Araucariales > Araucariaceae > Wollemia > Wollemia nobilis. Next base: position 3,303,073 of record JAQPPZ010002395.1, on the reverse strand, counting down.
TGATCACCCTTGAGAGTCTCTTTGACAACAATGATAGAGCAACAGGTCGAAGGAGTAAAATTGACAAATGTCGATATAAAGAGGTGGAATTAGAACCGAGAAAAATGATCAAGGTAGGTACTAGTTGTACAGTGGAGGAATTTAATCAAGTTAAAGAATTGTGTAAAAGGTATCCAGATATTATAACCTGGATGTATAGTGATTTGAAAGTATATAGGAAATAAGTGATCCAACACACCATCAAATTGGAATAAGAAGCTAAACCCTTCAAGCAAAGACAAAGGATTGTAAATCCAAAAATTAAAGCCTTAATGAAACAAGAGTTATTGAAACTCTTACAAGCTAAAATAGTATATCCCATTAAACATTCTACCTGGGTGGTGAATCTGGTCCAAGTAAGGAAAAAGAATGGAGAAATCAGATTGTGTGTAAATTTCCAAAATTTAAAAAGAGCTTCACTTAAGGATCATTATCCTTTGCCTCAGATTGACCCAATACTTCATACAGTGGCAGGAGCAGAGAGGTTTTCTCTATTAGATGGTTTTTTCTAGCTATAACCAGGTCTGGGTGAAAAATGAAGAGTAGTATAAAACTGCATTCACTATTAAATGAGGAACATTTGCCTACCAAAGAATGCATTTTGGGTTATCAAATACCGGAGCAATGTTACAAAGAGCTAAGGACATGGCATTTGGTGAGTTCACAAATAAAATTATCATCGTCTATCTAGATGACATGACAGTATTTTCTCATGATAAGAAAGATCATGCCACCCATCTACAAAAAATATTTGAAAAATGTAGAGAATTTGGGATATATTTAAACCCAAAGAAATCCATATTTGTTGTAGAAGAAGGTATATTGCTTGACCACATTATCTCTGAAGCTAGATTGTCCATTGATCCTAACAGAGTAAAAGCACTCTTGGAACTTTCACTACCAGTCAATAAGAAAGGATTACAATCTTTATTTGGGCAAATAAATTTTGTTCGAAAGTTCATCGCATATTTTTCTCAAACTGTTAAACCAGTTACTGAATTGTTAAAAAAGGATGCACCTTTCAAATTGACAGATTCAAGAAAATATACCTTTAATAAAATCTTGGAGGCCATAGCTCAAGTTCCCATTTTAGTCAACCCTAACTACTCTCGAAGTTTTATTTTATATGTTGTTGGAGAGCAAGACAGCTATGCTGTGGTTCTTACTAAGAAGGGAGCAGATAATGAGGAAATACCCATAGCCTTTTTAAGTTCTACCATGCACAAGCATAAAGAGAGATATAGTTTTATTGAGAAACAGGTGTATGCTATGCCTATCATGAAATAATCGAATAAATTGAAGCATTTCCTATCCCAAATCCAGACCATTGTTTATGTAATTCACCTAGATGTTAGAAATTTCATAATACAAGGAGAGCTTGGCAAAAAAAGAGTAGATTGGGTAACTCGTATACAGGAATAAGATGTAGAGATACATCCAACCAAGATAGTTATAGGTAGAGCTCTATGCCAAGAGTTGGCTAGACAAGCGAAAACTGGGTATGTCGAAAGTCAAGAGATAATGGTGAATACTGAACAAGATCAAGTTAGAGAAGGTACTGATTGGATTAATGATTTGGTGAGGTATTTTCAGACTGGGATATGCCCTAAAAATATGAATTCTTCCCAAATAAGGAGGTTTAGAATGCAAGCACTGAAGTATACCCTTCGAACAGAGGGGTTGTATAGAATAAACATTGATGGTGTACTAGTGAAATGTATAGATGATGATAAGAATTAGAAAGTATATAGAATAATTCCATGGAGGCCTCTCGGGTGGGAATTATTTAGGAAGAACAACAAATTTGAAGATTCTCAGAGCTGGTTGTTATTGACCTTCTATTTTTTCAAATACATATAAAGTGACTCAAAAGTGTGAATGGTGTCATATGTATGTAGGAAGAAACAGAAATGCTCCTATGCCTTTGAAGTCTATACAATTTGAAGAACCTTTCCAGTAGTGGGGGTTAGATTTTGTGGGAATAATCAAACTAAAATCATCAGGAGGCCATAAATATATACTCACTGCCATAGATTACTTCATGAAATGGGCAGAAGCAGTTCCTACAAAGAAAGCTAACTCATAAGTCATGATAGAGTTTGTATAAAGTCTAATTACTAGATTCGGCATACCCGACTCATTGATTACAGATAATGGATCTTATTTCACTGGAGAAAAAATGATTGAGTTTTCCAACAGGTATAGAATATATTTAAAAACATCTTCTAACTATTATCCATAAGGTAATGGTTTAGCTGAGTCTACCAACAAGAATATACTCAAGATTCTGAAAAGGATGCTAGAAGATAACAAGAGAGACTGGCATTCATTACTTAACCAAGCTTTGTGGGATGATAGAATATCAATAAATAAGTCCATTAATACATCTCCATATGCTCTAGTTTATGGTAAAGAATTTGTTTTGCCTATTCATATGGAGATACCAAAATTGAAACTACTGAACTAGATAGACAAAGAGGAAGGTCAATCGATGGATGCCCGATTGATGTAACTTTTACAATTAGAAGAGTCCAAGGAACAAGCTTACGACCACCACCAGAAAAACATGATTAATACAACAGGGTGGTTTGATAAGAAGACTACTTTTAGAAAATTTAAATTTGGATAACAAGTTTTGAAGTGGAATGTAAAGAAAGCTAAGACAGGAAACCATGATAATTTTGATGCTTTCTAGGAAGGACCATTTGAAATCATTTCATAAAAATAGTTCAATTATTTCCAAATGAAATATCAGCATGGTTGGATCCTTCCTATCACGGTGAACGCGTTTCACCTGAAGTTATATTTCAAGTAAAATACAAGTTGGAGCTATATGTATAGTATAGTAGAGGCATTATAAAAATTGTAAATAGTTTTTAATTTACGGTTTAGTAAAAGTTTTTGTTGTAACCAATCACAGTTCAACAGCACAGTAGAAGGAAGAGAGAAAGGTTCTTTTTCATTGTTTTGAAATTTCAAATTCAAAATCACCACGTGGTCCTAAAAAGCTTGCAGGAAAAAAATTATTAAAAGAACCCCTTGAGAAGCGTTATTTTCCTCCTTGCGAAAATCTTCTAAAAAATGGAGGGTTTTATTTACTTTAAACAAAGATGCTTTTATCTATGCTTTCATTGCAGGTCATGTTCCTGCATTTGAGACAAAAGCCTTTGACCCCGAAGACCAAGATAGATACTTTGGCCCTTCTGAGAAGATAACTTTTTTTTTGGTTTCCCAACTGAAAGAATTACTTGCAGGGGAAAACCCACCTGAGCCTCCTATTAATATCACAAATTTCAAAAATCCAGAACTGTATTCAATTTCAGCTATGATAGCAGGCCTCAAGATTGATGAAAAGGTCCAAAAATGGCAAATTACCTTCGTTGAATGCTTGTCTAACCCCAAAATTATGATTCTTCTATCATGAGCAAAAGCGTGAATCCAATATTCTTTGACTAGCTATGTTTCTTATGTTCAGAGATTCATGAAGGGTTAGAAACACTTAAGAAAGGGTCTCGATTCTCTTTTCCATTCTCTTCATACTTAATATGGTTGTTTTTCTTTTTCATGTCTAAAGAATTAGCTTTTATCTCAATGAGAGACAAGGATGAACAGGGCAAGGTTTTGCCTGTTTGTGAATGGACAAATGTGTTGTATAAAATAGAATCATTTTATGATTTCAACAGGGAATTCTTAGGCCCTGCTCTAAAAATAATGTATGGGAATATTAGAAGATTAACCCCTAAGGCAAAAAAAATTCTATAAACTAAATATGCTAAAGAGGGTGATTGGTTTATCCTCACCCAAGGGGTTTGTATTAGATTGTATGGTTTCACTCAGAAACCATTTTTAGACCCTCATTATGTTACAGAAAGACTATTTGCATTAGAGTATGTTTGACAAACTAAACAAATAAATGTAAAATTTGGCTTTGGTATTGGGAAGACCAACACCTGTAACATGCCATTCAGTTTTGAAGGGATGGTTGTAACAAAAAGGGGTCAGAATGAATAAATTTATCAATATTTAAGAGAATTGGGGCTGATTGAAATTCCACAGAGGTGGAAGTATGATCCCTTGGATATATTTGCTAAAAAACAAGCTATTATAAATAAAACTAAAATGAAAAAATATCATGCTACAATCAGGCTAAATATAGAGGAAAAAAGAAATAACAGTGAAGATGCCTTGGAATGGTACATTGAGATAATGGATCCTCTACCCCCTTGGCATGATTTCTATGAGAAAGTAGTGAATTATGATCCCCTAAACAATACAAAACATTAGTTAACGAATGAGAGGATTAGTAGGATACAAAAGAGGGGGGCTGACTGGACAATCACGAAGATTCACGAATGGTGGCTGATGAGGGTACAAACAAATATGATTTATTCAAGGTACCTATTGAAAAATGATAATGAATTTAATATTCAATATAATTTGCATCATGCTTCTTGGGAAGGGGTTTTTCCTGTAAGAATACCTCCTAGTGTTTGAGGTAGTAGCAGAACCATCCCTGAAGCACTATAGAGGTTTGAAACTGAAAAAGGTAAGGGAACAAAATAGTAGCTGAGCATAAGTTATCCTTGGTTCAGACAAAGCCCAGAAATTCTAAGAAGTGGTCAATAGAAGAAGTTTTTACCCAAGAGTAGGGGAAGACCTATGGAATTGCTGCTCAGATGATGCTAAAAATGGGGTATGAAGAAAAAGGCCTAGGAAAAGGAGGGCAAGGAATGATTGAGCCCATACAAGTAGAGGTGAGGGAAAGACGTCCGACACTTGGAGCTGATGCTTCAAGTAAAAAATATTATACTTCTAAAGTTGTGAAGTTTGTTCCTCTCTCTGAATCAGCTTCATAATCTGATGAAGAACCTGTAGCTAAGAGGACAAAAATATTAAAAGCCCTAGATGATGGATAGAAGAAAGACAAGAATGTTACTCAAACTTCTCTTAGTGAACAAAATGTTCAAGATGTTCAAGATAATATAGTTGAGGATTCTGAAAGGGATAAAGTGAATGAGGAAGGTAATAATACTGATGCTCAGGATGCTGAGCAAGAAATTTCTCAGATGGAAGACACAAACGGTTTACCAAATCTGGCTCAAGAGAGCCAGAATCCAAATATTGTAAAAGAAGTGCTAGTGAAGCAAGAGGTTGGGGAAGGTGAGAAAGAACAACATGGGGAATTTCCCCAAAATATACAAATAATTAATCTTGATGAAAGTGATAATGAAAGTAAGCAAAATGAGAATACTGAGATACATGATGATGGTGGAATTCAAGATGAAGAATTATCAAATAATAATGATGAGATTGAAGAAGAGGAAAGGGATCAGCAACAACTTCGGATGGGACCAGGTATGTCTCTTTTCTTATCTCCTTCTTTTCCTTCTACTCATTCCTATTTTTACTCTCCCTCCTTTTATAATATGAAGAAAGATATAATTCTCCTTTCGAAAATGGTTTGCTTTCCTAGAAAGGGCAACATTTTCCCATTCTCAACTCGATGTCACACTGCGTTGGTCCCATTCCTTTCTTTCCCAACATTGGCATTCCAACAATTGAAGCTACATCCTTCCAAGTTGACAAGAATCATCCAACTCTATCAAAGATAGAAAATTTGAAAAATGTTAGTAAGAACGCTTTAGACTAGTGGACTTCTCACTCCGCTGAAGATCCAAAGATGCATGCCAGTGTTCGTGAAATTATTGCCCTGGATCCTGCTACCATGCAAAGGAAGAAAGTAAAGTTAACCCCGGTAACAAAGAAATCTAAGGGTGAAATGACTATCGAAGATTACCATGCAGAAGAAATCAATGAAGATATTCCTTAGTTTCCTATGCAAGATGAATGGGTAAAATTCCAAGCACATCTAGGAACTATATATCTGCATGGGGCACATTACTTAGAGAAATTTTTGAAAGAAAATAAAAAGAGAAAAGAGTTAGAATCAGTTTTACAAGAACAGAGAAATAGAAAAATCTTTAAAGTTGGAGGTAAAAAAGTGGGAGGATAAGTTTAGTATTTCTGCCAATGAGGCAACCAAATATAAAGAAAAATTAGGACATGCAGATGCACAGATTCAAGCCTTGAATCTCCAGGTTTAGGAGCTCCAACAACAATTGACAGATTAGTAGAATGCTCCATCTGGATTTTCAAAAGAAAAGGTAAGAGAGATGAGGAAAGAATTGTTGATATTAGGCTTGAAAGCATGGTCTTTATTGTTATATTTACTAAAGTCAAGGAAATGATTGAAGTAGTGGGTGAAGAGTTTAAAGCTGTAGATAATTTTTTGCAAAAGAGATAAGATGCTACTACTGACATCTAGATATTATATGAGAAGATGCCAAAGAGTATAGCAGTAAAGGTACGAAGTGAAGCTTGGTCTCAAGCCAAGATTACAGCCAAGATGAAAGTGTCGCGATTTCGTGACATGTTGCGTTTTCGCTGATAAATCAAGAAGACAAGTCCAAGATAAGGAAGATGTCATGATTTTGTGACATGCCTAAATTTCATCGTGATTTTACGACATGTTGCATTTTCGCAGCCGTAGAGGAAAAAAGGAGCTAAAAGTATGAAGACGTCACGATTTCGTGACATGTTGCATTTTCATTGCCGAGAAGTGGAAAAGGGATAGAAGAGAAGAGAATGTCACGATTTTGTGACATGTCAATTTTTTGCCAAGAGAAAGAGAGAAACAAAATTTACAAGGCTAAAAAGTCACAATTTCGAGACATGTTTTTTTTTTGCTGAATCGAGAGGTAAATGAAGTAGAGCATTTGAAGACGTCGTGATTTCATGACATGACAGCTGTTCCTAACAAGATATATTATTAGCAACTAAAACATGCCCTTACAGCAATTTTTTGATCTTTGGGGGTGTCAGATAAAGGAGAAGTATCAGATATATTAGAATCTAAATTGCAAAAAATCTTTTGCTTATTATTAGAAATTGTAGTTAATTGCTTGTATTTGATTTGGAATCCAATATGTACTAGTTGTAAAAGATGCCTATTTTGGATATATATAGTGGTAGACACATTTTGAAAAGAGGTCAGCTCTTGGATGTTTACAATATTGATGTACATTATTCTGGATACAAGCAAATAAAGCTACTCTTCTTCTGGCTTCTAATTTTCTATGTGCAAGTGTATGTATCTAGTTCTTGACTTCTATTTACATTATTGAATTCTAGACTGTATTTGTGCTAAATATGGACTGTACATGCGTGAATTATATTGCTGGAGTTAAAATTAAGCATGCTTATATATGTTAGAGGAAAACATATGAATCACACTTAGAAAGTTATGATTTCTACATGAATGTGTAAAATAAAGCTTGTAATAGTAACATGTATGTTTTATCCTGGTTGTTGTCTAAACTACACCATGAGAAAAGCTTCTAGCCTTGGCTATATTTCCATTTACAAGCATTTCCCTTATTTATGTTCTCTTTTCTCTAAACAAAGCAAAAAGGAACCAGCCTACTCTAGAGATTAGACGAACATTTCCAAGATAAGTTCGTCTATTCAATGTTGGCAAGGTCTAAGGCATAATACAATTAACCAAAGGCATATTTTGTTCCAACAGGTCATAACTCTATGAATCTTCCAATATTTCTAACCTTAGTTGCTTTAGATTAGTTTCTAACTCCTTAACCACTCTTCTCTTGTCTTGAGTTATTATCACCAATTGGTATGGGGTTTTATAAAATGTCAATTTATTTTACCCACTTGCAAAGGTAGAATCTACCAAATCTACTTGACTTAAAATTTTGATGCATGCCATTCTATTGGTTACATATGCTGATAAAATAAAGACTGGTCTATTGAAACAAAAAATGCATATTACAGATCCTTCCTCTAGGAAATACCAATTTCCTTTTATTTTTACTTTTAGGATATCCATTGTGTCCCTTGATATTATAGTCTATTCTCCCTTGATTGTAGCTATTGCAGGGACTAGGAAGTTATTTGAAAATATACAATAGGGAGAGCTTTGATATATAAAATTTGTCCAACTAGACACAAAGGTTGCTTCTTTTTTCTCATTCTTCCTCCTTAAGTTCAAGTTTCAAGTTTCCAACTATTTTGATATAAAATAAGGTGTATTAGAAATGAGCAATACTTGAATTCTTGATTTCCTCCAAAACTAATCATCCTCTCATGAATCTATTGAGCAATAAAATCACTAAAATTGATATCCAATGGATTTCTCTTTGAATTATTTCTTAACATATGGATTATGGTCAACCTCTCTTTTTTTGCATGATTGGAAGCTTTGAAGATTAAATTTTTCATGATTTGAGCATCTTTGGATTCTTATGCAAATATTTCCCTCTTTAAAGGAAACTCTAGCATTGTTTTTGAGGCTTTGATGAGTTCTTGGTTTAAACACCTCAACTTGTCCTTTATCTTCAAGTAGTATAAAATTACAATTTCTAGGTTCATTATGAAATCCTTTGGTACTTGCAATATTCATTGGATGATTTCTCTAGATATAATTATTTGGAAAGCACTCTCAGGAGGACCCAAAATAATTTATGAGTGAGGGTCATAGTGTCCTGTACATGCTTGCACTAGTTCATAGCAAGGATGAACCTATCAGGGAATATATTGGGTAAGACAACTAGTCTAGATTTTTCTTGTGAAATATTGTTCCTTAGCCTCTAGATGCTTTTGGTAAGATTCATATCTAAGTATCCTTCCATCCTTTGATAACTTGGTATTGTTAACCTTTGTAGCTTCATCCTTTATATGCTTTAGGGGCTTAGTTTTTATGGATTGGTACCACTTTACCTTCTTCAAAATGAGTTTTTTATGGTGTAGCCATATTCTTATTCATCCTTTTGAATTTCGTGGCCATTGCTAGATTTCCCATAACAACTCATAAACTATGCTTTATTACTAGGTTGTTTGTAGGGGATTCTATTGTGAGGTGAACAATTTTGAGTGTAAATAGTTACCTTAGTGACCTATACTTCTTACCCTTTTTCTTATTAGTGCACCTCTAGTGGACACTTTTAGTTATTGTTCGATAGACAAAGAGGCCTGGCTTGTGTGCCCTAGTTTATGATTGGTTGATTTTGGTAATGTTAGCTCAATGATGTTCACCTATCGACATTTTCTATATTTTGTTCATTTTTGCATTATTTGGCTAATCAATGGCACTTTAATTATTGTGACAACATTGGGTGCCTCTAACCACTATAGTCTAGTGCTTTTTTGATGTCCAATGAGAATATTATAGTATTTATTATATACTTAATTTTTTTTTTTGTTACTAGAGTATGGTTATCAGCTCACCCTCCCTAGTAATTTGATATATCTAAGCAATCCTAAGATCCCATACTTTAGTTAAATTTTGTTCTACTGGGTCTTTTAGGGTAAGTAAATATTTCTCCTTATTGGATTAATTTAATTTTGTTACATATAGTTATGGATAGTTGAGATAGCGTAGGCCAGGTTGTTTTAAAGGCATTTTTCCTATTAAATTTGTTGTATACTTCTTTGTCTAAGAAGAGTGGTCTTTTTGTCCCTTCGACCAGGCACCTAAGTTTGTAGTCCTCATGTTAATGAGAATCCTGTTGTGACTGTCACACAACTCGCCCCAAAATTGGGAACCTACCTTTTTATTTTTGTGTTTAGATACTTTTGGTTTTGTTTTGAGTGTCTAGCATTTTTTGATGATTTTATCGTCAATTTTTTATCGATTATTTTTATTGTCAATTTGTTATTGACGATTTTTATCATCAATTTGTTGCTAACAATATTTATCGTCAAGTTTTTTGTTAGCGATTTTGTTGTTAAAATTTGTGTTTTCTTTCATGTGTATGTTTCAAATAATAATAAAACAAAAAAATAATAAAAAATAGAAAATGAAAAAAGAGTATTTATATGTACATATATTAATATATAATATAATATATATATATATATATATATATATATATAATAAAATAAAAATATGTATATATTATTTTTTTTTGGTAAATAAAAGTCTTCATTAATTACCGGGTTTTGCAGGTTAACCCAAAACCTATTACAATATCCAACCTTCTACTGAGATTGTAGATCCTAGTCATCCTTGAAACTTTCTTACCGGAACTTGTGTTGAATCCCCTACAACACCTTACTAACAAGGCACACCCATACCTAAACATAACTGTAAACATTACTTACATTGATAGGAAATTGAAGTTTGGAACTTTGCACTTGTGAAACTTGTTGCTTGCCCATTTCCTATTCTCTGTCGAGAATCCTCCAAGGCTTACACCCTGTTACCTTCATTTCCAATTTGGTATGATTTAGAGGGAAACCCCATAGTTATTACTAGCTCCATGGGGAAAGAACACCCATTCATCTTTCTCCTTAATGGGTAGGTTTATTTTCATGACTAATAATGTTTTCCACTTCACGTGGCACACCTTGTGTCCATGTCACCAAACTACCAATATCAACACCTATGTTGGCTAATTTGTCAGTTGACCTGTTGGCCTCATGGTACACGTGACGAGCCCTCCTGTTTTGTCTTGCTACAAAAATGATCCTCACTTCATGGATGACTCCCTCAATTCTCCATGGAGGTTTTTTCCATTGGTTAACAGGTTGATGATGTTCATCGAATCACCTTCAATCATCAAGTTATCTTGAGTTGCTTGGGATACTTGCAACCCTCTCCAAAGGGCTCTAGTTTCTGCTTCGTTATTAGTTCTGATTCCCAATGGTTCAGCGAAGGCCTTGACCAGATTTCCTTGATGATCCCTGATTATTCCTCCAGCTCCAGCCTCTTCCCAGGTTCTCCTTGGCTGCATAATCAAAATTTAGTTTAAACCAACCCTGGGGGTGGCTCCCAAGAAATCCCATTTCTGGGATTGGGAAAAGGAATGGAAGGTTTGTCCTCAATACCTAAGGCCCGAGCTAATTGTTTTTCTTGGGGAGGAATTGAGTGGTTCTCATCCACTAAGGTGCTAAGGTTTTCTTTCACAAAAATAATAATCCTATGGAGGATGGTTTTTGGGTTGTGAATGGTATCCTTAAAGGTTCTATGGTTCCTTTCTAGCCAAATCTACCAGAGAAAATTATGCCAACAGATTTTCCATAGGTACTTAAGTTTTAGGCTAACAAAGGGTTGAGGCCATTGATGGAACACTTCGGATATAAGAGCAGGCTTAACCCACGATATCCTAAAGGCTTGGAAAAGTTCATCCAGGATGGGCTCCACTACCAGACACTCCAGAAACAAGTGTTGGGTTGTCTCCCATCCTGCCCTGCACATGTAGCAACGGTTAGCAATAACCATACATTTGGATAACATATTGTCCATAGTGAGGATTTTTCATTGAATCACTAGCCATAAAAAAAGGGATATTTTAGGAATTAAGCCTTTGATCCAAACCAAACTCGATTGAAATTGTTGACCTTCCACATTGAAAATAAAATTATAGACAGACTTAACTTTGAAGTCACCACTTTCAGTCTCAACCCAAACAATGTGATCTTCATCCTCTCTAGAGGGAATAATTTGTTGAGTTAAAATGTTATAAAGCTCTTTAGACTCTGCTTCAAAACCCTGTACTCTGATGTGTTTCCACTTGTTGATATTTATATCCTACCACATATAATTTGCAACCTTCTTCCCAATATGTTGCTCCATATGCTCTTGAATCCTAGCCAAACGAGGATTTTGGGATAACTCCTCAACTCTCACCCATCGATCCTTCCAAAAGTCTATTGTTTGCCCATTTCCTAAAATCCATCTAAGACCTTTCTTGACAAGATCCCTACTCGTGAGGATTGCCTTCCAAAAAGCAGACCCCCTACTTGCTAAGTTGTCATTAAGGAAGTTCACACCTTGGAGGTATTTCCTCCTAACTATGGCAGTCCATTTATTATCGACCTTAGTCAATAATCGCCACGCTTGTTTGGCTAACAGAGCTGTATTGAGATGAGCAACTCTCCCCAATCCTAACCCCCCATCATATTTAGGTTTGTAAACCTTGTTCCAACCTACTAAATGGATCCTTTTCTTATCCTCAGTCCCTGACCAGAGAATTTTTTTTTGAAGCTGCTCAATTTTGTGATACACCTTGTTGGGAGATCTGAACACTGATAGGAAGTAAACGGGTATACTTTGAAGTGAAGCCATAGTTAAAATTGCTTTTCTTGCTTGAGATAACATATGTCCTTTCCAACCTGCTAGCTTTTTTTGGATCCTCTCCAGAACTATGTTCCACATTGATCCTTCAGGTTTCTCCGTAAATAGGGGAAGACCTAAATAGGAGGTGGGAAGGGATGCAATTTGACATTCGATGATCCTTGCTATGCTGTTTTGCCTAGGAATGGTTGTATTGATGAAATAAAGTTTGCTCTTATCAAAATTCACTTTCTGTCCAACCGCTTCTTCATACATTATGAGAATATTTTTAATCCTTCTTGCCTCAACCATAGAAGCCAAAGTCAGTAGCAATGTATCATCAACAAATTGTTGATGTGTCACCAAGGTAGTTAGCAACGTGGCCTTGATACCAGATATGAGTCCAGCTATCGCTACTGCCTTAATGGTTCTTCCCAAGGCCTCAGCTACGATGATGAACAACATAGGACTTATGGGATCTCCTTGTTTTAGACCACATTTTCTTTGAAAAAAACTTGTAGTAGACCCATTAACCAAAACTAAAAAACAAGGCTTAGAAATACACTCTCTTATTAACTTGACCCATTTCATGTTGAAGCCAAATTTTAATAAAACTGCCTCTAGGAATTCCCAATTTATCTTGTCATAAGCTTTGTTCATGTATAACTTTAAAGCCATGATTGCTTTTTTGGTCTGAGTGGCTGTATGAAGAACCTCATGAACATTAATAACTCCATCTAAGATTGATATTCCTTGTACAAAAATTCCTTGATTTAGATCAATGATAACCAGTAGAACTTTCTTCAAACGGTTGGCTAAAACTTTGGACAGAATTTTATAGGATATATTACACAGGCTAACTAGCCTAAAGTCAACCATAGTCTTGGGGTTGGAGCCTTTAGGGATCAAAGTAATGAAAGTTGAATTGAAATCCCTTGGAATATGATTTGAACTTTAGAACTCCTTGATTGTAGCAATAACTTCTGCTCCAACAATATCCCAACAAACTTGGAAAAATCGTAGTGAAAACCCATCCAACCCAAGAGCTTTGTCAGGATCCATGTTAAACAAAGCCTCCTTGATCTCTTCATCTAAAAAAGCTACTATAAGAGACTCATTAATCATTTCATCAATGAGTTGTGGAATGAATTGAAGGAGAGAGTCCTTTGCTTGGGCATTACAGGCCCGTTCTTCACCCAATAATGAACTAAAAAAATTAACAGCCTCATCCCTAATCTCCTAAATTTTTTGAGTTGAGGATCCATCCACCTTAGTTAAATTTCTAATATTATTGTTGCTTCTATTTCTCAATGTGGTAGCATGGAAAATTTTTGAATTAGAGTCCCCTTCCTTTAGCCATAATGCCCTTGATTTCTGCCTCCAATACATCTCCTCACAAGCTAGAATATTATAAAACTCACAAAGGGTTTCCTTCTCTTCAGTCCTTGTCACCTCATCATAGGTTCCATTTTTGGATTTTGCTTTCTATTATTCTCAGTTTTTCCCCCACTGCTCTCTTATTCTAAAAATTATTTCCAAAGACTTCCTTATTCCATATTCCAAGGTTTTTTTTCACCATCTTAAATTTTTGAGATAGTTTGAAGGAAGCACTTCCCTGGATAGGCTGCTGCCACCATTCCTCTATTCGTTTCTTGAAGTCCGAATGTTTAACCCACATTGACAGAAATATGAATGGATTTTTAAAGGAGTTAGCCTGAAATGCCTCCCATAGAATAAGATTATGGTCTAAAGCTCATTTTGGAAGGGCTTGTAACGTTGAATCACCAAACATTGTTGTAGCTTCCTTTGTTGTATATATTAGTATTATATATTATATATAATAATAATATGTATATTGAAAATAAAGTAAAAATGGAGGAAGTAATATCATATCTATCATAAGGCCCATTATTATGTTTATATTTGCACCGTTTGATTTGAGGATAAATTTATATGGTGGCGAGGTTTCATATTTATAAATTTTAATGCATGGTTTTGTTGTGCAAGAGGAATGACGTGTGAATTGAACATGGGCAATGGCAAATTATTTGGACCAGTTAATAGAGGTGAGGATGCCATGGAGGACAGTGACGACGTGGAGCAAGGCTTGTTTGGAGATGGTAGATGGCATGAGTAATTGACTTGGACGAAGGGAGCTTCGTTAATGGTCCCGAAAGTGTGAACCCAAAACTTGATGATGGACCACCAAAAGATACCTCCTAGAAGACATCACAGTACACAAGCGGATGTGGCACCTTACACAACACAACAGACGAGTACATGAAGATCAATGAAAGAGTAGTGTATCAAAGTTGACATGGTTTCCAAAGCTTGGGACTAAGGATTTGAAGATGCCATGATTGACATTATCAGTGACTCAACAGTGACTCTGGACTGGTCGTTGGAGCAAACAAAAGATACTCCATGTGTATGAGAACCGCATAAGGAATAACTAGAGCAATGATGCGAGGACAATAACTAGGGGTTCAAATGTAGGCTAGGTAGTTGATGCAGACTTTAGGCCCACAATAATTAAGCCATCTAGCGGTGATGTGGGAGTTAAAAATATGGTGATAGGGGCACTACGGGTGAATATGTAGCGAATGAGATAGTGTTATGGACTAGACAGTGGTAGGCAATGAGCCATGGTCGATGGGACAGAAGGGCATGAACGATCGCACTAATGTGGATGTCAGCTTGGACTAGAGCTAGAGAATTAATGTGGATGGTGGTTCAAAGCTCGATGAAGTAACATAGATGATGACCCAAGTGATGGTGATACATTTGACAAACCATGAAGGCAGATTATATGGACAACAACATGGAGCGTGGCATCTACCACAAAAATAAATTTTAAGACTACCTTAGAGTGGTCCGTATACTCTACAAAATGTATAATATGGCACAAGAGTGGCGTATATTGAAACGAGGTCCCGCTGGCTTATCTCCAATAAAATCATACAATCCTATGTAGGATGCAAAATAACGATGAGATTTCAAGCAATTGGCAAGATGTAGACCAGGTTGGTGTAGACAACGATTGGGACATCATGAAGGAAGAGAAGTTACTATGATTACCTTGCAGTAGCCCGTGATGGTCGTTGGATAAGTTTTACGATCAACGATGTGAATAATGGTGTAGAGTTTTCATAGCATGGTGGAGAGAGATAAAGATGTTGATTGTGGAAGTGACACACCATAAGTTGGATCTCACCAAGGTAGACTGCATTGCATGATAGGTGGGTTTTAAATTGAGATCATATTGCACATATGAGCATGTAAGGTTCACTAAATAGTGGCTACAATAGCAACATGTATAGAACTAACTTACATGACGAGCAAATATTGAATGTCATCAGGCGATCGGAGGAGGAGGTGCGGACCTCATCAGTGCTATCATCGTGGTTCGTCAAAGTAGGGGATGATAGAGCAATGATTACGTGACAGATAAGTAATGGATGACAAAAAAGATGCTAGAGAATTTGACGACCATTATCAATGGTGATGGGTGTAGATTTTGATGATGAAGTGTTGATTTAAAACCTAGGAATTCACATCAAGGGTGCTCAGGTTTGAAATTTAGAAGTTACCATGTGTATACCTTTCATAAACCTAAACCGAAGCCTTTTATCTACAAGCATCATGACCACATATTTTCTAATTTTATGGTGAACACAAGGTTGGGGAACTATACCAGTACAGTGATATATTAACAGTCGAAGACTCTCCTCTGCTATACCTACTCCTCCACTTAGGTCAATAAAGGCACTTTATGAAGTCCACATGAGCCAATAAAAGAAAAAATCAAAGCCTACAATGGTGTCAAGCATGGCCACCACACGATATTAAGATGTCATTTATATTTTATGTCATAATGCCCACATTATAAAATATGGACTAAGCAGCCTACATCAGGGATAAAGGAATATTATTTAAAAGCTTTATTTAAGAGACGTAACTAAAGTGATTGGGTAAAATTATCAGATTGTTTAAGGTCGATATGAAAGATAGAAAAGAATAGCCAAAAATTAGTGAAAAAAGAATACTAAATGAAGGGTTGCCATCGAGAGGAGGGAAAGTAAAATAAACAGGTTTAGGGAAAAATAACCAAACGTTGAAAACAAAAGATAAAATGAAAGGTTTTTTGAGGAAAAGCTTTAAAACTAGGAATTTTTTTGATGTGAAGGGCTGGATTCTTTTGGGAAGGCCAGATGCTGTTGGAATGGGAATGTATACAAAAATCTATTTTTCTTTGTGGGTTTTGATGCAAATGTTGCAGGATTTCTGCACCTTTTGAGCAAAATAAGAGGAGACCCATTTTTGGGTTTTTAATTTAATGTTAATTTTTTCTCTCTTTGTTATTTGGATTTATAAGCAATATTTAATGCATTTCATGGTTGCATTGTGGAATATCCGGAAACAAAGAATTTTTATTTCTTTAAAGTCTTGCACCTAATTTATTTCGAGATGTGCAAATGCAGTTCTGGTTAAGTTGGGTTACACTCAAAAAACTCTCATGTCTCGGGTTTTGCAGGAAAGGGTCGCATAAAATTGCTAATAGTTGTTTTCTAGATTTTCTGTGTTTTATTTCCATTTTAGATTTTATTTTTTATTTTTTCTAACTTTTCTTTTGCATATTTTTTATAACCTTCAAGGATTAAAATAAAAATAAAAAAAATTAAAATGACAAAAATAAATACATGTGTGTGGATGACGAGATTCAATATTTCATCCGAAATAAATTCGAACTCATTCTTACGCCATTTCAATTTTATAAGAATTGTTGAAAATTGTTGTTTTATGCAAATTTTTATAATTTTGGAATTTTACATTTTTCACATTTTGAAGGTAAATAAGATTTTTTCAGTTTTACATTTTTATTTACAGGCATAAATGAACTTCCCTTTATGAAAATTTCAATTTCATTAAAGAGGGGTAAATTTTAATGGCATTCCATAAGCTATCATTTTCGGAGAAATAAATTTGCCTTTCTTTATGAAAATTCTGATTTCATAAAAGAGAGGTAATTTATACATTACATCAAAGGCTATTGTTTAAAACATTAAATTATTTCTTCTTTATGAAAATTATGATTTCATTAAAGAGGGATAATTAATAATGACATTTCAAGATCATGCAATAAATTGCTCTCTTTGTGAAAATTAATTTCATCAAAGAGGGATAATTTATTTATTATATCAAAGGCTACTATAGCTACAAAGTGGGTCATCCAAATTATTCCATCTTGAGGTTTAAAGCTACATTTAATGAATTCATTTATCATTTTAAATTCATGTTTAGAGATAGGTTTTAATCTTCTACTTCATGCTTAAAGTAGGATTTAATGCAAGATAAAACTTGTTTAAAATCTACTTAATAAAGGAAGATAAAATCTAGCTAAAATACTCCAATATAAAAGAAATTAAGACATTACATCATGGTCATATGAGGGCCAATTCACATTTGCTTTTCTTTAATTTTTATGAAAAATAATTAGTATAGCATGATAAAATAAACCAACACATGCCCCTTGTTAATAGTTACTTGCAATCACTAAGGTGTTCCTAGCATTCATTTGATATATCTTCATTGAGATTACTAATACACATGTGCAATGCTTATATAGCAAAACCTTGGAGAAGTTGTTTTGTTTTAACTTATTTGCAAGAGGGTTTTGTGATCAAAATCCGAAGGTGAGTGTGGTTTTGCAATTGGGAAAAATTACTACTCAATATTTTGGTGCTTGAAGGAGGGCGTGAATTGGTGTTATTTTATTTATGTTAAGTTTTTCATTGTTGTTCTTAACGCTTTTGAATTGTTCATGCAATGAATAACATGATTATGGTGTAACTTTGAGAGTTTTGAAATACTAAATGTTCATGTTATTTTGACTAGCATCTTTGGCATACTTTAGTACTCAACACTTTGAGAGCTAGGAGGGCTTGTATTGATGTACTTTATTGCTATTTAGATGCTAACTTGTTCATTTTACCGTTGGCAATTTTGGGTACCTTGGGTCCATTGCCTTTGCTCAAGTGTAGAAGTTGTCATTGATGTCAAGAAGCTCTTGAAGGAATTTGATTTAATGTCAGATTATTCAGAGCATGGACAGTGAGTTTCCAGGAAGATCATAGTAGCCCATTTGCAAAAGATCAAAGAAAAAGACAAGTAAGAAAAGGTATGCAATAGGCAAGAAAAACTATCACGATTTCGCGACATGTTTGAGGAGAGAGAAAGAGCTGGCAAAACTGTCACGATTTCGCGACATGTTGGAAGAGAGAGAAGAAGCAGGAAAAACTATCACGATTTCGTGACATGTTGGCAGAGAAGAAGAGCAAGGTGGAAAGTGTCACGATTTCGTGACATGTCGCATTTTCGCGACTCGAAAAGTGCAGGAAGGCAGAGAAGGAAAAGTGTCACGATTTCGTGACATATTGCAAAGAAGATTGTACGGACGGAAAAGTGTCACGATTTCGTGACATGTTGCAGGAGAGGGAGTAAAGAAAAGGCGATGACATGTTGAGAGAGTCAAAGGAAAAGTGTCACGATTTCGTGACATAATGCAGAAGAGAGAGTCCAAAAGAAAAAGTGTCACGATTTCATGACATAATGTTGAAAAGAGAGTCCGTAGTGTGAATTGTCACGATTTCACGACAAGTTCGAAGAGAGAGAAAGTAGCAAGACAAAGTGTCACGATTTCGTGACATGCTACAAAAGTCAAAGTGAGAACTATCATGATTTCGTGACATGCTATAGAACTCGAAGTAAGAACTATCATGATTTCATGACATGCAGCAAAGGGAAGAGTCGAAAGATGAAAGCGTCATGATTTCACGATAGGTTGAGATGGCAGCATTCAGTTGGAGAAAGTGTCATGATTTCATGACAGAAACAGGAAGCAAGTCTTCAACAGAAGAAGCGTCACGATTTCATGACGAATTCAAGAAGGAAGAGCTCGAAGGCGAAAGTGTCACGATTTCATGACATGTTCCAGTTTCATGGGCGTAAGGCAGAGAAAAGCATAAGGCAACGAAAGTGTCACGATTTCGTGACATGTTCCATTTTCGCTAGTGCAAGCCGAGAAAAGGTTGAGAAAGCGAGAAGGGTCACGATTTTGCAGAGGGGGTGTGTGGTTTGAGAAGGGTCACGATTTCATGATAGAATTGAAGATGACGTCAGCAGAGGCAGAAGTGTCACGATTTCATGACAAAAGTAGAGAAGAAGGCCATGAAGATAGAAGGGTCACGATTTCACGATAGGAGTGAAGATGACGTCAACAGAAGCAGAAAGTGTCACGATATCACGACAAAAGCCATAAGATAGTGTTCGGTTGCAAAGGTGTCATGATATCATGACATGTTGTAGTTTCACGATAGAAGCTACAGAGGAGTTGCAGAGGCAGTGAAGCCGACAAAGTTAAATTTGGGCCGACGAAGTTTAGGGTTTGTAGCCGACGTAGTTTAGGGTGTGCAGTCGACTAAGATCAAGGTTTTAATCTTGATAGTGTTAGTATAAAAGGAGGGCTGCTTGGAGAGTTAAGCATCGATCGGTGTGTGTGTTCGAAGTGCGACTTTCATAGATAGAGTGCGGGGGAGAAGTTCGATCGCCGAGTACAGAGTGCATTTCTTTCGAATCGTCTAAGTGAGAGAGATCGCAAGGAATCAGAGTGCGCGAAGACAGTGCTGCTGTGTTTTGCACAGAGAAAGCAGAGGGCGTAGTAAGCGCAACAGGCAAAGACGAAAGAGGACATTTGTGCTAGACCGAAGGACTATGTTTAGTGCAAATTCGAGGACCAGCTTTTGAGGTGATAGAGTTGAGGACAGAGGTCTCCAGCCAGAGCAGGGAAGACAGGTGTCTTCTATGGATAGAGTTCCATTTGCTAAGGGCAGCGGAGGCAGAGGTTTTCTAGAGGATCACCAGCCAGAACAGAGCTAGGGGATTGGTGTCTCCTTTGGGTTGGTGCCCATAAACTTTGTAATCGGGAAAGGTATTCCCAGAATTTGATTTGATAAAATTTAGTGAAAGATTTTATCCATGGAGTAGCCCACATTGGGTGAACCACGTAAATTGTTGTGTCTCTTTGTGGATGGTGTTTTGTGCATTGCTTTGATTACGGCTTTTGATACTGCTATCTTTACACTGCATAATATTGAATTGAAAGTTGAATTGAAGGAAAAAGTAAAAAGTGGTCTTATACTGTTCACCCCCCTCTCAGTATAAGCTTGTGTTCTTCAATTGGTATCAGAGCGGGTGCCTTCGAAAAGTTTAACAACTTGAAGGAAAAGCTAGCAAAGAACACAATGGATTATTCAAGTGGCAATGCAGCACCTATTCTTGATGGATCAGATTTTGGTCTTTGGAGTGCAAGGATGAAGGTTCATCTAATGGCACTTGGGAATGAGGTTTGGGAAGTGATTGAAGATGGGTACACCATTCCTGAACATGGTCCTTATACTAAAGAAGACAGGCTCCTTCATCACAACAACTCAAAAGCAATGAATGCAATCCTGAAAGGTTTACAGAAGGCAGATCTGACCAAGGTGATTCACTGCAAGACAACTAGTGAAATGTGGAAACAGTTGCAAGTGGTTCACACAGGTGATGTAAATGTCCGAAAGGCTAAGTTGAGACACTTCAAAGGTATGTTTGAACAACTCAAGATGAATGATGATGAAAATATTAGTGACTACATGCTTCGTATGGATGAGGTTGTTAACTCCATGAAAGACTTAGGTCTTGAGCTTGCTGAAAATGATGTTTGTGATAAGATTTTAAGATCTCTTCCTAATAGATTTAGTGAAAAGATTTCTGCTATTGAGGAAGCTAAAGATTTGGATAAGTTGAAAAAGGATGAGCTCCATAGTATACTTGCAGCATTTGAGTTGAGAACTCAAGTGAAGGTTGATGTCAAGAAAGAGGCGACTTTCAAGGCTACCAAGAAATCCAAGGGTAAACAGCTTCAAGAGAGTGATGAGTCTTCCAGTGATGAAGAGGCATATTACAGCAAGAAAGGCAAGTTCTCTAGAAAGCTCAAAAGCGTGAAAAATATAAGATGTTTCAATTGTGGAAAGTTCGGTCATTATGCTACTGACTGTACTGTTCCCAAGAATGAAAGTGATGAAGATATACAGGATTCTAAAAGCAAGGATTCTAAAAAGCACAAGCATCACAGGAAAAACAAAGATGAGCGCAACAATCAAGGAAAGAGGTATTCTCACAAGCACAAGAAGAGTTTATACCTAGACAAAGCAAGTAAGTGTTCTAGTAGTGATAGTGAAAGTTCTTCAAGTGATACTGAAAATGAGATGTTGTTCATATCAGAAAAAGAGGAAGAACCGAAACATAGATTCATTATCATGAAATGTCTTAGATGTGGAAATTTTGGTCACCTTGAGGATGATTGCACAAATAATGATTTGGTTTCTAGTATGTATGAGGATGCTTCAGAAAACTATAAGGAAGATGCATGTATGGTTTTTGAAAAAGGTAGCACCTCTAGTGATAGGAAATCTGAAAAAGGGTTTGATGATTCAAAAAGCAAACAAATAAAGGATCTAGAAAGTGAACTTACTAACGCTCTTAGTGTTTTGAAAAAGGAAAGAAAGAAGAATGCTAGACTCAAGGATAAGTTAGATGAATGTTGTATGGAGAGAGATGATCTTATAGAAAGTCTCGACGTCTCTATGGCTAAGACACAAGAACTCAAGGATGAGTTAGAGTCTAAGGTTCTTGAATACAGTGAGTTAGAACAGAAAATGGCTTCTTTGAAAGAGGAAACTAAAGAGTACAAGGATAAGCTTTACAGGTTTCAAGATAGCTCCAAAAAGGTTAAGTCACTCATCAAAGGTCAAAGAAAGACAACGGATAAAACAGGCCTTGGTTTTGTCAAGGAACAAGCTGGAGAATCTAGTAAGAGACTCCAAAAGGAAGAGAGTTCTGATAAGGAAAGTATTTCAGATTATGAGTCCTTGGATGATAGATGCGTAGAAATAGAAAACAAAATTCAGAATGAAAAGAAGAAGTTTTCAGGACCCAAGAGGTCGGATAAAGGTAAATTTCATGGCAGATGTTTTGCGTGTTACAGGTTTGGTCACATGGCTGCACATTGCATGGCTCAAGTGAAGAAGGTGAACGACAATTTCAGAAGCGCTAGTTTCTTTCGAGGGTATTGCTACTCTTGTCAACAGTTCGGGCACAAGGCAGTCTATTGCAAGGTAAATAATAGGAACAGGTTTGATCAGAACAGGTTTAGGCAGAACTAGCGGATTCAAAGAACAGGTATGCCTAAAAGAAATAACATTGTTACTTGTTATAAGTGCAACAATGAAGGTCACACAGCTAGACAGTGTAGAGCTGAACTTTCAAGGTACAAAAATAGGAACAGTGGTATAAACAGGTCCAAGGATCAAGGCATGAACAAAAACAAGGATGATAACAGGAAAAAGAACAGTGACAAGAACAGGAATACGGGCAAAGAATTCAAGAGAAGGCCCGGCAAGGAAATTGTAGACGCTGATGATGATCAGTGCCTAATGGGAGTTTTACTCCCACCCCTATTTTAATCACCTCATCAGGAGGTGGGGGAGGGACTAAGCTAAGAGGCTCATTCTTAGTCCCGAGCCCCAAAGGTGACCCTTTGCCATTGATGACAAAGGGGGAGAGATATGAGTAAGGGGGAGAGCTTCAAGTGAAGAGAAGAGCTTCAAGTCAGGGGGAGCAAAACTTCAAAGGCAGATTCTCAGTTGTTAGCACAGTTGGTTTCAGTTTTGGCTCTTGAGATGAGTTTTCAGTGAAGGGTTGCCATCAATGACAAAGGGGGAGATTGTTGGCAATTTTGGGTACCTTGGGTCCATTGCCTTTGCTCAAGTGTAGAAGTTGTCATTGATGTCAAGAAGCTCTTGAAGGAATTTGATTTAATGTCAGATTATTCAGAGCATGGACAGTGAGTTTCCAGGAAGATCATAGTAGCCCATTTGCAAAAGATCAAAGAAAAAGACAAGTAAGAAAAGGTATGCAGCAGGCAAGAAAAACTGTCACGATTTCGCGACATGTTTGAGGAGAGAGAAAGTGCTGGAAAAACTGTCACGATTTCGCGACATGTTTGAGGAGAGAGAAAGAGCTGGAAAAACTATCGCGATTTCGTGACATGTTGGCAGAGAAGAAGAGCAAGGTGGAAAGTGTCACGATTTCATGACATGTCGCATTTTCGTGACTCGAAAAGTGCAGGAAGGCAGAGAAGGAAAAGTGTCATGATTTCGTGACATATTGCAAAGAAGATTGTATGGACGGAAAAGTGTCACGATTTCGACATGGGAGAGGGAGTCCGAAAGAAAAGTGTCACGATTTCGCGACATGTTGCTGGAGAGAGAGTCCGAAAGGAAAAGTGTCACGATTTCATGACATAATGCAGAAGAGAGAGTCCAAAAGAAAAAGTGTCATGATTTCGTGACATAATGCTGAAAAGAGAGTCCGTAGTGTGAATTGTCATGATTTCGTGACAAGTTCGAAGAGAGAGAAAGTAGCAAGACAAAGTGTCACGATTTCGCGACATGCTACAGAAGTCGAAGTGAGAACTGTCATGATTTTGTGACATGCTGCAGAACTCGAAGTAAGAACTGTCATGATTTTGTGACATGCAGCAAAGGGAAGAGTCGAAAGTAGAAAGTGTCATGATTTCACGATAGGTTGAGATGGCAGCATTCAGTTGGAGAAAGTGTCATGATTTCATGATAGAAATAGGAAGCAAGTCTTCAACAGAAGAAGCGTCACGATTTCATGATGAATTCAAGAAGGAAGAGCTCGAAGGTGAAAGTGTCACGATTTCGTGACATGTTCCAGTTTCATGGGTGTAAGGCAGAGAAAAGCATAAGGCAGTGAAAGTGTCACGATTTCGTGACATGTTCCATTTTTGCTAGTGCAAGCCGAGAAAAGGTTGAGAAAGCGAGAAGGGTCACGATTTCATGATAGAATTGAAGATGACGTCAGCAGAGGTAGAAGTGTCACGATTTGTGAAAAGAGAAGAAGGCCATGAAGATGGTGGGGGGGTGTGTTGTGATTTATGACAAAAGTAGAGAAGAAGGCCATGAAGACAGAAGGGTCACGATTTCGTGACAGGAGTGAAGATGACATCAGCAGAAGCAGAAAGTGTCATGATATCACGACAAAAGCCATAAGATAGTGTTCGGTTGCAAAGGTGTCATGATATCGCGACATGTTGTAGTTTCGCGGTAGAAGCTACAGAGGAGTTGCAGAGGCAGTGAAGCCGACAAAGTTAAATTTGGGCCGACGAAGTTTAGGGTTTGCAACCGACGTAGTTTAGGGTGTGCAGCCGACTAAGATCAAGGTTTTAATCTTGATAGTGTTAGTATAAAAGGAGGGCTGCTTGGAGAGTTAAGCATCGATTGAGGTGTGTGTTCGAAGTGCGACTTTCACAGATAGAGTGCGGGGGAGAAGTTCGATCGTCGAGTACAGAGTGCATTTCTTTCGAATCGTCTAAGTGAGAGAGATCGCAAGGAATCAGAGTGCGCGAAGACAGTGCTATTGTGTTTTGCACAGAGAAAGCAGAGGGCGTAGTAAGCGCAACAGGCAAAGACGAAAGAGGACATTTGTGCTAGACCGAAGGACTGTGTTTAGTGCAAATTCGAGGACCAGCTTTTGAGGTGATAGAGTTGAGGACAGAGGTCTCCAGCCAGAGCAAGGAAGACAGGTGTCTTCTATGGATAGAGTTCCATTTGCTAAGGGCAGCGGAGGCAGAGGTCTTCTAGAGGATCACCAACCAGAACAGAGCTAGGGGATTGGTGTCTCCTTTGGGTTGGTGCCCATAAACTTTGTAATCGGGAAAGGTATTCCCAAAATTTGATTTGATAAAATTTAGTGAAATATTTTATCCGTGGAGTAGCCCACATTGGGTGAACCACGTAAATTGTTGTGTCTCTTTGTAGATGGTGTTTTGTGCATTGCTTTGATTACGGCTTTTGATATTGCTATCTTTACACTGCATAATATTGAATTGAAAGTTGAATTAGAGGAAAAAGTAAAAAGTGGTCTTATACTGTTCACCCCCCTCTCAGTATAAGCTTGTGTTCTTCATTTAATTGAAAGAGTTATTTAAATACATTGGTCTTGACTAATGAGATTTGGTTGATCACTTTCATTGATTCTAACATTCTCTATTTTGACGATGCATTAATTCTAAGTTGTTACAAATTTGAGAATGTTTTTCAATATCATAATTTAATTGATGTATATATTTTAATTAATGCTAACATGATGATTCATATGTTAAACATTTGATAATGGTTAGTTATTTCATGCTTCTTTGTAAGAAATATTTATTTGACTAACAAATTGGTTATGGAGTTATTCTTGGAGTTTTACTAATGGCATCAGTTTTTCTAGCTAGGATAGGAATTTCACTATGGATAGCTGGCTATTATAGTCACTTAGACATGGCTACTCATAAAATTCATCAAGGTTTTAGAAAATCATTTACCCATGTTTAGGTATGATGTGACCTCGGTTGAGGAACATATTCAAAGATACAATGACATCTTAAGGCATTTGCAAATATGAAATGGAGATGTTCATTGTAGATTATTTTCATATACATTGGATGAGGTTGCATATGAGTGGTACCTATACCTACCTATAAGTTCCATAACTTCTTGGGCTCAACTAGAAGTAACATTTACTAGCCATTTGGAAAACAAGCTGACCCTATTTTGATGTTAAATCAATTTGTCTCTATCTGTAAGGAGCCTAATGAATCCATGAGTCAATTCAATGGTAGGTTTCATAAGTTGTATACCGAAGTGGTGCTCCATTTCATCATTTCAAAAGAGATATCTATTGAAATATACATGGGAGCCATACACCCCATAGTTGCTACATTTTTAAGGGAAAATCTTGACGACCCATCTTTGCATGGAGTCTATGAGACCACGATAACATTAGAACAATGGGCTATTTTGGAAAGAGAAAAGGTGGATCAACCATCATTGCTTAACCCTAGGGTGAATAATAAATGGGATGAATTTGAATGTCCAAATATTACAACCACATTAGATTTCATCCAAGAGGATGTGCAAGTCTCAAAGCCAAGGTCCATTAGTGAGGATTGGGATGAACAAACCCATAAAGATATGGAGATTGGTTCATGTTTACTCACAAAGGAAGATTATTGGGAGCAAGATACAAGAGTTGATCTTATTGAAGAAACCCTTGAGTCACCAAAGGTGGTTGAGACTGAATTTGAGGAGTCAATAGATGAATCTAAAGACATGGTGGAATATCATCACTTGTTTTTAGAAGATGATCATTGTAAATCTCAAGAAAGCCAACATGAGTCAAGTAGTGATGAGTTGGAGATGAGTGACTCAAAGTTTTGGTTTACAAGTAAGGATTGGTATGATACCATTATAGAAACCCCTAAGCCATCAAAAGTGGTTGAAAGTGAGATTGAAATAAAATCAATAAATGAATTTGAAGACATAATAGAATTTCACCACTTGCTCTTGGAAGATAATTTGGATGAGACATTTGAAACTAATGGCCAAGAAAACCCACACCTTCCAAATTGTGATAAAATTGAATTTTGCATTACAAATTTGGATGGTGATCTTACAAAATTGAATACAAAGAGTAACCCACTTCTGGAAATAATTTAACCATCTAAGAAAGGTGAAGGTAAATTCGAGGATCAATCCATTGATGAATTTGAAGAATGTGAAGGTATGGTTGAACATCACACCCCAATTTTAGAAGATGATAATTATTGGTGGAATAAATGGGAGAAATTTACCTCTATTTCTAATGAAGCACTCACTTCACCTGATATGCAGGACAAGTTGCAAAGGCTAGTTCTACAACTTAAAGGAAACATATCTCAACTACAAGAACAAAGGCCTCAAGATGCATATATCGATGATGCTCCAAATAATCCTCATGAGACAAAGGTTGAAGATACTAAAAGTGATATTCTTTTAGAAAATGAAGGGATCTTAGAGTGGAATGGTTTTGAAATATGTGATGAATCAGGACCTTCCATAAATTTGGATGAAGTGATTAAGTTTGATAATCAAAGCCTTCAACATTCTCTAGATGATGACAAGAAAAATTTGAAGAAGAATTTCTTGAAGATTTTGAGGAAGAAATAGTATGGTTGGTTAATAAGAAATGGGAATAATATGCTCACTCCTCACCTTCTAATGAAATTTTTGTGTCAATAAATATGCAGGATAATATAATGGCTTCCTCACATGAAGATTTGGTAAGTCCTGTACAATTTGAAAAAGTTTTGGAAGAAGGGTTCGAATCTCATCTTGTACTGGAAAGTTACAATGATGCTACTACCATGGGTACAGAATGGGAACCACTTACTTTGGTCCCCTTTGAGGGGTATGGAATCAAAAATCTTGATCCACATATTGGCTCTACAATGTCTATGCCATCTCAAAATGAGGAAAATACAGAACCTGAGTGGTTTAGGTTTGATATCACTGATGATTCAATTGAAAATATCATGTTATCTAAAAAAACCCAAGTGATTGATCATGGAGATATGCTAACTGACCCATCCCTAGATAGACAAGACTCATGGTTTGAAAAATATGGACATATGTCTGATTGGGTACCCAACTTTGGTGTTTTTAAATAGGTGTTTGATGATGATGAAATTCATGAAGAAAAGGGAAAGATTACAAATGCTCACAAAGGTTTTTCAAATGAAAATATGCAAAAGGTAAAATATCACCCTTTGTGTTCTACCATTCGAACTTCATGTGATGGTTGGCCTAATTGCTTGTTGGATTCAAATACTATCAATGATGAAATGCCATTTGCGGTTGGTAAAGAATTAGCATTAATTTCTCCTCACACCACTAATGATATTGCTTTGTTGAATGAGAGAGAGGTTAATGTGTTTGAGTTGTTAAATCAATTTCATCAACAATTAACAATCGAATCTAGGATAAAAGCTTATGATGATTCTCATTTAGTAAATATTCTAGATGCTTGCAAATTGTTACATAAGCATGATTGGCCTAAAAATATGTATAATGATGTGGTTTCAAAATTTATAGAAATAAGATCCTATTTGCAAGGTCTCATATTTAGAAAGGAAAGCCTAATTCTAAATCATGAATCAAGTTATGAAAGTTGCACGCTAAGGAATAGACAAGATGGAA
The DNA here is from genome assembly GCA_028583015.1 of Wollemia nobilis. NCBI lineage: Eukaryota > Viridiplantae > Streptophyta > Pinopsida > Araucariales > Araucariaceae > Wollemia > Wollemia nobilis. Next base: position 3,274,720 of record JAQPPZ010002395.1, on the reverse strand, counting down.
TTGAAAATTAGTTATTGTCTAATCAATTTAATAATTCAAAGCTCACTTGAGATTGTTAATGAAACTAAATAAAATTGGTGGGGTGAGAGAGGCAAGAGGAAGATTGTTGTTTTGTTTGGCCTAATCTTGTTTTCATTGGATTCCTGCAAATCTTGGCATGTGTATCATGTTATATGTCTTTTAAAATGTGCTAATTTTATTTGGGATCTAGGAAGGTGATAGCTCAAGCTTTGCACCACATTGTACCATATTTATATTTTTGTATATAGTTTTGATTTTTGTGCTTTTGGTTTGACAAGTTGTGTGTTTGCTTTCTTGATTAGTTTGTTTTGATTTAGTTTTGGTTTGTGGTTTTTAGTTTTGTGTGTTGGATTGTCCCTTGTTTTGAGGTGATGTTTCATGGTCGCTAACTAGTGGCCTCTTGCCTGTTTTTTTGTGTTCCTTTGTTAAGTAGGTTGGATTATCTAATATGAAAATAGGTTAACCCTAGAAAATGAGGATGATTTATTTGGTGATCATGCTCAGATTTTGGGACTAAGATGGTGGAGAGTGGACAATGAAATATTTTGCTAGAGCTCCACATGTAACTCATATAAATTAAAGGGTATTTCTGGAAATTATGAAGGATGAAGTTATCTTGATTTGCAATCTTAGGTAAAAATACAACACGCTCCACTTGTAGGCTTCCTAACCCCAATGATGCTTGAAGCTTTGCAAAGTTTTTTTTTTGAAAAAAAAAAGAAAGAAAAAAAAGAGAGGAAAGCAAGCATTGAAAAACTTGATCAAATCAGTCAAGATCTCGATAAACTCTACCAGGGCTATGGAGGCCTGATCGGTATTAGGGCTCTATCTAGACATAGCTCGGGTAAAAGTAAAGGCTTTGTAAAGCATTAAGCAAACACAAGGGTGAGTTGGATAAACCCTACCAAGGCTATAGATGCTTGACTGATAGTAGGGCTCTGTCTATAAAAGTTTTCATTTTATGAGTTGTACTTCATAGCCTAATGCAAAAAGGGATGATGGAATCTAGAGGATTTTTAGAGATGCAAGAATGAATCACTTTTCACACATTGATCAAAGGCAGCTGAAATAATTGTTTCTATTCGAAGCTATTTACCCCCACCTTCTCAGGACATTGCTAAATAATTTGTGTTTCACTAAACTTGTGTGTTCTTGTTTCAGGTTGGGTTCTTTACCTGAAATGCTCAGGAGTATTTCCCAGCAGAGTCACCATTTGTTGTGACTATCACACAACTCACCCCAAAATTAGGGACCCACCTTTTGATTTTTGTGTTTGGATGCTTTTGGTTTTATTTTGAGTGTCTATCATTTATTGTCGATGATTTTTATCGTCAATTTGTTGTCGATGATTTTTATTGTCAATTTGTTGTCGATGATTTTTATTATCAATTTATTGTCGATGATTTTTATCATCAATTTGTTACTAACAATTTTTATTGTCAATTTGTTGTGAATGAATTTTTATCATCAATTTGTTGTCAATGATTTTTATTGTCAATTTACTGTCAACGATTTTTATCATCAATTTGTTATTGACAATTTTTATCATCAATTTGTTGCAGACGATATTTATCAAGTTTTTTGTTAGCGATTTTGTTGTTAAATTTTGTGTTTTCTTTCATGTGTATGTTTCAAATAATAATAATAAAAAAATAATAAAAAATAGAAGACTAAAAAAAGAGTATTTATATGTATATATTAATATATAATATTATATATATAATAAAATAAAAATATATATATATATTATTATATATTATATATATAATAATAATATGTATGTTGAAAATAAAGTAAAAAAAGAGGCAGTATACCATATCTATCATAAGGCTCATCCTTATGTTTATATTTGCACCGTTTTATTTGAGGATAAATTTATATGGTGGCGAGGTTTCATATTTATAAAGTTTAATGCATGGTTTTGTTGTGAAGGAGGAATGACATGCAAATTGAACATGGGCGATGGCAAATTATTTGGACCAGTCAACAAAGGTGAGGATGCCACGGAGGATAGTGATGACATGGAGCAAGGCTTGTTTAGAGATGGTAGCTAGCATGAGTAATTGACTTGGATGAAGGGAGCTCCGTCAACGGTCCTAATAGTGTGAACCCAAAAATTGATGATGGACCACCAAATGGATACGTCCTGGAAGACAATGTAGTACACGTCAAGTAGATTTACCACCTTATACGGTTAACACAGAGGGCGAGTACATAAATATCAATGACAAAGTAGTGTATTAAATTTGACATGGTTTCCAAAGCTTGGTATTGAGGGTTTGAAGATGCCATGATTGACATTATCGGTGACTCAGTAGTGACTTCAAACTGGTCATTAGGGCAAATGAAAGACACTCCATATTTATGAGAAGTGCATGAGGAATAACCAAAGCAATGACACGAGGACAATCATCAAGGGTTCAAACATAGGCTAGGTGGTTGATGTAAACTTTGGGCCCACAATAATTAAGCCATCCGACAGTGATGTGGGAGCCAAAAAATACAGTGATAGGGGTATTATGGGTGAATACCTAGCGAATGGAGACAAAGTTACGAACTAGACAATGGCAGGCAATGAGCCATGGTCGATGGGATATAAAGGTGCAAATGATCGTACTGACATGGAGGTCAACTTGTACCAGAGCCAGAGAATCAATGTGGATGGTGGTTTGAAGCCCGATGAAGCAACATAGATGATAACCCGAGCGACGGTGATACATTTGACAGATTGGGAAGGCAGATTACGTGGACAACAACATGGAGCATGATATCTACCATGAAAATAAATTCTAATACTCCCTTGGAGTGGCCCGTATATTCTACATAGTGTGCAACATGGCATAAGAGAAGCGTAGATTAAAACAAGGTCCTATTGGCTTATCTCCAATAAACTCGTACGTTCCCACGTAGGATGCAAAAGAACAATGAAATTTCAAGTAATTTGTGATATGTAGACTAGGTTGGTGTAGAAGACGATTGGGACGTTGTGAAGGAAGAGAAGTTACTACAACGACCTCCTGGTAGCCCATGATGGTCATTAGATAAGTTTTACGGTCAGTGATGTGAAGAATGGTGTAGAGTTTTCGCAGCATGGTGGAGAGAGATAAATATGTTGATCACATGAGTGACACCATAAATTAAGATTATACTGCACATACGAGCACGTAAGGTTCACCAAATAGTGGTTATAAAAGTAGCATGTATAGAAGCGACTTACACAGTGAGTGAATATTAGATGTTGACAGGCAGCCGAAGGAGGAGATCCAGACCTCATCGATGTTGTCACCATGGTTCGTCAAGGTAGGGGATGAGAGAGCAATGATTATGCGATAGATAAATAATGGATGCCAAAAAATATGTTAGAGAATTCAGAGACCATTGTCAACGGTGTCAGGGATATATTTTGGTGATGTAGTGTTGATTTAAAACTCAAGAATTCACATCGAGGGTGCTCAGGTTTGAAATGCAGAAGTTATCATGTGTGTATCTTTCATAAACCTGAATCGAATATTTTTATATACAGGCATCATGACCACATATTTTCTAATTTTATGGTGAACATAAGGTTGGGGAACTATACCTGTACAATGATATATTAAAAGTCGAAGGCTCTCCTTTGCTATACCTGCTCCTCCACTTAGGTCAATAAAGGCACTTTATGAAGTCCACGTGAGCCAATAAAAGAAATAATCAAAGCCTACGAAGGTTTCAAGCATGGCCACCACATGACATCAAGAGGTCATTTATATTTTATGTCATAATGCCCATGTTATGAAATATGGCCTAAGGCAGCCAACATCGGGGAGAAAGGAATATTATTTCAAAGCTTTATTTAAGAGATGTTATTGAAGTGATTGGGTGAAACAATCGGATTATTTAAGGCCCATATGGAAGATAGAAAAAGACAAGGGTAACAGATCTACCATTGAAGGATGGGGTGAATAGACAAAAGTGAGTGAAAATAGAAGACTAAACAAGGGTTGCCATCGAGAGGAGGGAAAGTAAAATAAACAGTCATAGAGAAAGATAATCAAATGTCGAAAGAAGAAGACAAAATGAAGGGTTTTTTGAGGAAAAACTGTAAAACTAGAAATTTTTTTGATGTGAAGGGTTGGATTCTTTTGGGAAGGCTAGATGCTACTAGAATGGGAATGTATACATAAATCTATTTTTCTTTGTGGGTTTTGATGCAAATGTTGCAGGATTTCTGCATCTTTTGAGCAAAATAAGAAGAGAGCCATTTTTGGGTGTTTTAATTTAATGTCAAATTTTCATCTCTATGTTCTTTGAATTTATAAGCAATATTTAATGCATTTCATGGTTGCATTGTGGAATATCCAGAAACAAAGAATTTTTATTTCCTTAAAGTCTTGCACCTAATTTATTTCGAGATGTGCCAATGCACTTCCGATTAAGTTGGGTTACACTCAGAAAACTCTCATGTCTTGGGTTTTGCAGGAAAGGTTCGCATAAAATTGCTAATAGTTGTTTTCTAGATTTTCTGTGTTTTATTTCCATTTTAGATTTTATTTTTTATTTTTTCTAACTTTTCTTTTGCAGATTTTTTTAAAACTTCGAGGATTAAAATAAAAATAAAAACAAATTAAAATGACAAAAATAAATACATGGGTGTGAAGAATGAGATTCAATATTTCATCCAAAACAAATTTGAACTCATTCCGATGCCATTTAGATTTTATAAAAATTGTTGAAAATTGTTGTTTTATGCAGATTTTTATAATTTCGGAATTTTACATTTTTCACATTTTGAAGATAAATCAGATTTTTTCAGTTTTACATTTTTATTTGCAGACATAAATGAACTTCCCTTTATGAAAATCTCAATTTCATTAAAGGGGGGTAAATTTTAATGGCATTCCATAAGCTATAATTTTTGGAGAAATAAATTCACATTTCTTTATGAAATTTTTGATTTCATCAAAGAGAGGTAATTTATACACTACATCAAAGGCTATTGTTTAAAGCATTAAATCATTACTTATTTATGAAAATTATGATTTCATTAAAGAGGGATAATTAATAATTACATTTCAAGATCATGCAATAATTTGCTCTCTTTGTGAAAATTAATTTTTTTTTTTTAAGTTGTAGTTTTGTTTCAGAGGGTTTTAACTGGGTCCCAACCCCAGATATAAGGATATTTTAGGAATAAGATATTTAGATAAAACGAGGTGGAAATGGAAAGAGGACTCAGTGGGAAATGATAAAAGATCATAGGTAGACTTGACAAAGAAATCTCCACTTTTAGAGTGCTCCCAAATGAGGTGGTCTAATATGTTGCCAGTAGGAATAACCATAGAATTGAGGAGCAAAATAAGGGAAGAAAACTCATCAGGATGAGAGTCACAAAGGAAATATCTCCAAGATGGTCCATTATGGAATTGGTTTATGAAGTCAAATATCTTTCATCCCAGCAAGGAATCAATGAAGTTTTTGAGGATAAAGAGAATAGGGTCTTAAATTAGCTGTTCTCGTCTAATGCATTTGTCATGCTAGAAGTCTATACTCTCCATTTTCTAGATGTCATATTAAACCTTTGCCCATTAGGGGTATGGTATGGATCATAGATTTCTAGAAAGCTAATCCATTGGTTGGAGCTAGTTCATCAAGGAAGTTAAAATTTTGCAAGTACTTTCTTTTTACTATGGTGATCCATTCTGAGTTGTCATTAGAGAAGATTATCCAAGCCCATTTAGCCATCAAGGAAATATTTAACTTTTGTATTCTTTCGAGCCTTATTCCGCCACGGGCTTTGGCTTGGCAAACTTTATCCTAGGACACAAGATATAATAGTTCTTTGTTTTTAGACCTTGACTAGAGAAACCTTTTTTGAATTTGTTCAATTTTGAAATAGATGAAGGATGGAGCTTTTAAAACTAAAAGAAAGTAAACTAGGATGATTTGCAGACAAGCCATAGTGAGAGTAGCTTTAGCCACCTGGGATAGTAGGTTTCCTTTCCATCCTACCAATTTTCTTTGAATCCTTTCAATCACATTGTTCCACATTGAAACAATAAGATTTCCCACAAACAATGGGAGGTCTAAATAAGTGCCAGGAAAGGAAGCTACTACACATTCAAGGATTTAAGCTATTTTTATTTGACGCTAAGGAGAAATAGACCTTGCTTTTATGGAAATTTACCTTCTAACCAGAAACCTGTTCATAAAGGAGAAGAATATAATTTAATGAACTTAGCCTTAAAAATAAATGCTTGAGGAGCCACTAAGGTGTCATATACAAATTTTTGGTGTATCACTGGGTTAAGCTGTGAAGTTACTTTGATACCTGAAATAAGACCTGTTCTACAAGCTACTTTTAAAGTTTTACCCAATGATTCTATTGCAATAATGAAGAGTAAAGGAGATAAGGGATCTCCTTGTATCAAACCTCCAATCGGGGTTATGCATAAGAGGTAGGACCTGAAAGGTACTTGTAAAAAATGGCTAATCTATTCTGAAAACCTAGCGAATCCTAGAAAATTGCATGTATGATGGCATGGCGAATTACCTCAATTTTTCAAAAAACTTTGGTAAAAAATGACAAAATTCAAAGTTCTGATCGGACCAGGTGAGAAAGGAGTTTGGCAATGTAAGACACTTTCCAAATCTTAATCCAGGCTCAAACCGGATGCATAATATGATCCGGTCTGTAACTGGATGTATTTTATGATCCAGTCTGTAATCAAAAGCATAATATGATCTGATTATGGACTGGATCATATTATGCATCTGGGTACGAACCAGATGCATCATACTATCTGGTCACAACCGGATGCATAGTTTGTTCCAGTCGCCTATCGAATGCATACAATAATCTAGCTACCGACCAATAGCATAAAATAATCCAGCTATCAATCGGATGCATATTATGATCCGATCTTTGACCAAATGTATAATTTGCTTCGGTTTCAGGTCGGATACATATTCAAATTTGATTACCAATCAGGTGCATAATTTGATGTGGTCTCAAATTGGGTGCAGAATAGAATCCGGTACTACATTGTATCGGATGTAGAAAGGTTTGTCTACCATGTGTCACATGTTCAATCAACAACATTGCATGTCCAATACGATGCTGCCATGTGTCAACTCTATTTCTCAATCTATAAAAGGGCATCAACTATCATTTTTTCCATTTCCTTTCTGCATCTACTACAACCAGAGCTAACCTTCTCGATCAACCTTTCTATTTTTATTCCCAATCCTTTTTCTTTGACTTCCAACTTCTTGCGATGGATACCTCTTCCACAATTGTACCAAAATTCAAGAATTTTTTGTGCACTTTGATTTCAGATCTGATAACAACTCTAGGGATGAACTTTTAGAGGATCAATCATGCTAGTTTATCAAACCTCATTTCCATACCACAATTCAGAACAAATAAAGTTCTCCTACAACATATTATATCTGGTTGTGACCACAACACGACTACAATGAACCTTAAATTACGAAATAGAAATTTGGTAATCAACATCACTCTTGGAGATATTCACAGATTAACAAGTCTTCCATTCATTGGTTTTACTCAAGTATCGACGAGGTTGCAGCTTTCTCCAGATGACAAAGCAGACTTTGAAAGTAAGTACAATATTTTATCGAAAGATTTGGCAGGTATAAATCTTGTTAATTATATTTTATTAATTTTTAATGTTTCAAATTTATAAATTGACATCTAATTTTTTTATGCAGCTTCTACAGCCAAATAAAAAAGTGGTTTATCAATCAATAATGTGAACCATCAAAATTTGAAGGCCATTATCAAATTTTCAAGGCCAAACTTATTCTAATGGGAAGACCAAAAATTCCATTTTTGGAACTTGCTTATATTTTAAGTCTGAGAAAAATAAAAAGTTTGATTGATGCACTTATATTTCGTATCGAATCAGGTCCTAGTCGCACACGATCCAACTGGAAACCAACAAGACTCAGCCCATTGTGGGCACTGTAAATTTTCTTTTAGCTTTATATTTAAAGTGTTTTCATAATTTATTGACTACTCTTGTACCAACTGTAGTGCATGCAACACTACAGTCTATTGCCATGTCAACAGAGGAATTGAAGGTAATAACTACATCATTGTCCTTGACATACTATTTTATAGTTTACCACATTCTCTTTTTTAATTTTTCTTTTCATCTATATGCAGGAGAAGGCAAAAAATACAAAGAATAATTAGATTGCTGCCACTAGGGGTCACAGGCCAAAACAAATAGGTGATTCTGAAGACACGAGCTTTGAAGCAACACTTGGTCCTGTGCAGAGGTTACATAAACATTCCAAGAAAACAACTACTCTTGGGGTTTCTCGTACACCTAGCTATATAAAAAATGTGCAAGCCAAATCTATTTTTGCCAACCCCTCCCCCAATGCAAGATAATTGTAGCACATTTCATTATCTTCAGGTAAATGTATGTGTAGTTAATTTAAATTAAGATATTTTTTATTTTAAGTAGAATTCTAAAAAAATGTTTTTGATTGTTTTCAGTTGATTCCCATGTTCAACTAGTAATATCACAAGTTAGAGGGCATATAACGCCACCACCTCGACATGCATCACACTCACCGATTTCACCACAGCCACCACTTCCACCAAATTAGCAACAGGCATCGCCATAACCTCTGATAATGCCTATGCGAGGGTAAGTTAGTGTTGGAAAATGATTGTTTTCATAGAGATCATAGGGTCCTACATAAAGTTTTGGGTATGGGTTTTCACACCCATAGAGATCACACATGCTAGAAGCAAGTTCTAGGTATGGATGGTCTCAATTTACATTTTATACAAATTCACAAGCACGAGCATGTCCTGGATATGGATTGGATAATATTCCACTTTATGAGGATTTCCTTTTACAGGGCAACATTGTAGGCTTCAAGGCAATAGATGTGCTTAAAGATATAGCATAAGAATAAGAAGCCCCTGCAACTAAGCAGACATCAGTACCACCCACTCAAGGAGACAACCCTCATCCTTAGGGTCCTCAAACTGAGGATGATGTTGTCAATTTTAATGAAAATATTTCATTGGCTGAAAGTATCGAGTCAACAATTAAGGAGTTTGTGTTGAAATATTTGCAGGAGTCGAAAGAATGGGAATATCAGAAAAAGGTCCTTATTAGGGAAATTAATACCCGATATAAAAATTATGAAAAAATGGAATTTATTTATTCTTTGGTCAAATATGAACCTGAAAAGCTTGATGGCTTGCTAAAACAGGCTACATCAAGAATAGTTAAATCCGATTTTACTTATGATGATGATGTGTTAAATATTGATGTTGGTATATTGGAGAATGTTAATGCTAAAGCCCAAGCATTTTACAACCAATGGGCTTCTGATAAGGACAGGGTTGCAGTTGCTGATACTGCAAAAGAATTGGCTAAGGTAAAAAAGTTATATGTATTTCAATTTTCTATTGTTGTTAAATTTTTATATTTCTTGAAATTTATAATAATTTTAATATATTCCTTTTGAATTAAGTTTTCAATTTGTTTTTGCAGTCAAATTTTGAAAATTTGAAAACATAGGTTAAGACCATGGATGCCAATATTCATACAACAAAGACATTTATGATGAAATCAATGGAAATGAAAAAAAAATGTAGGCAAAGGTTTTAGAAAATAATTGTTTAAATAAATACATCAAGTAGAAGCTATATGAAGATCTGAATAAGGTGCTTGAGAAAATGAAAGAAACACTTCCAACAATACTTGAAGATCCAAACAAAGAAGAAGCAAAGATGTGTGTCAAGTATTGTGAAAGTATGTGAAAACCTTGTTAGAGTTGGAGCACTGCCAAAAGAGAGTGTCACAGAAGCTGATAAAGGAAAATAAAGGGCAAATACAACCACTAGTGAACCATCCAAGCACCAATCAAATGATTGAAAATGTTGAATTTTTTTATTTATAATACTGCAATATAATTTGTGTTTGAAATTGGTATGTAATATTTGAGACTTGAGTTGGAAAATATTTTTAAAAGACCACTATTTAATTTATGTTTGAAAATGTTATGTGATATTTGGGTTTAAAATGTTTGAACGATGTAATATATTTCTTTTTGAACTAATTATATGAATTTTTTTGTTTGAAAATGTTATGTAATTTCAGTTTGAAAATGTTATGTAATATTGGGGTTTAAAAATGTTTGAACAATGTAATATATTTCTTTTTGAACTAGTTAATATAAAATTTTCTATTTGAAAATGTTATGTAATTTATGTTTGAAAATGTTATGTAATATTTGAGTTTGAACTAGTAAAAGACTGCAATATCTAATTTGGGTTTGAAAATGTTATGTAATATTTGAGTTTGAAAATGTTATGTAATATTTGGATTTAAAAATGTTTGAACGATGTAATATATTTCTTTTTGAACTAGTTAATATGATTTTTTTTGTTTGAAAATGTTATGTAATTTCTATTTGAAAATGTTGTGTAATATTGGGGTTTAAAAATGTTTGAACGATTTAATATATTTCTTTTTGAACTAGTTAATATGAAATTTTCTGTTTGAAAATGTTATGTAATTTTCGTTTGAAAATGTTATATAATATTTGAGTTTGAAAATGTTATGTAATATTTGAGTTTGAAAATGTTATGTAATATTTAGGTTTAAAAATGTTTGAACGATGTAATATGTCTTTTTGAACTAGTTACTATGAAATTTTCTATTTGAAAATGTAATGTAATTTCTATTTGAAAATGTTATGTAATATTGGGGTTTAAAAATGTTTGAACGATGTAATATATTTTTTTTTGAACTAGTTAATATGAAATTTTATGTTTGAAAATGTTATGTAATTTCTGTTTGAAAATGTTATGTAATATTTGAGTTTGAAAATGTTATGTAATATTTGAGTTTGAACTAGTAAAAGACTGCAATATCTAATTTGGGTTTGAAAATGTTATGTAATATTTGAGTTTGAAAATTTTATGTAATATTTGGGTTTAAAAATGTTTGAACGATGTAATATGTCTTTTTGAACTAGTTACTATGAATTTTTTTGTTTGAAAATGTAATGTAATTTATGTTTGATTTTTTTTTAAAATACTGCAATATCTAATTTGGGTTTGAAAATGTTATGTAATATTTGAGTTTGAAAATATTATGTAATATATGGGTTTATCATTGTCAATGAAATGAGAGTTGAGACACTAAGACATAAACATACAATTTTACAATCTACAAAAATGATATAAGCCATGTTTGAACCATGTAATATATTTATTTTTGAACTAGTTAATATTATTATTTTTGTTTGAAAATGTTATGTAATTTCTGTTTGAAAATGTTGTGTAATATTGGGGTTTAAAAATGTTTGAACGAACATAGTCTAGGGAGAGGGAAGAAAGTAGATAGGGGAGGGCTCTGGTCCCTCCCCTGCTCCCCCTCCCATGGCTCCTGGTTCCTGCCCAGTCCTTGGCTCAACCCAGGTCATCCCTCCCGAGGAGTGGTTGTTTGCAGATGATATCCTGGGGGAGATCCTTCTCCACTATCTGCGCCCCTCCCGGCCGGCTTGGGTTTCCTTGGTTGTTTTTTTGGACTGGTGCTTCCCATGGATCCCTGTTTGGTTGGGGATCCCTTCCCTTTTTCCCTCAGGCTTCCCCCTGGGGTTTTTTTGTAGGTTATTCGCGTGGATCTGGTCCCCTGCATTTCTCGGTGCGGTGGAGGTGACGATTTAGGGTTTGGACAACTTCCCCCTTTTTCTTGTGAATCCTCAACAGGCTCTGTGCTTGGACGGGATTCTTGGTCCCTCGGCGGGCTCTGTGCTTGGATGGGATTCTTGGTCCCTGCTGCTGGGATCCTCTTTTGTTTTCCCGAGGTGGGGTCCTTGTGGTGCAACTCTCTCGGTCACTTCTTGATGGGTCGGATCCTCTCTATGCCGGGCCGTCGCCTTCCTGCGGGATGGCTCTCGCTGAACTGAATGTTTTATCGGTGGGCGGGATGGTTTCTCCATAAGGCGGGATCCGCCAAATCTGCCGGTTTTCCCGCGAGGTGGGATCATTTCTTTTTGCTCGGTTTCCCGGATGGCGGGATTTCCCCGTTGCTTCCCGCTAGGCGGGACTGTTTGTGGTGGTTTTGACTACTTCCCACGAGGCGGGATTTTATTGTAACGGTTTTTCTGTGCTTCCTGCTAGGTGGGATCTTCTCGATGGTGGTTTTTGGCTACTCCCCACTGGGCGGGATCTCCAAAACTACTTTCTTTCTTATTTGTTTGTTTCCCGCTAAGAGGGATTGTTTCATGCTTACTGTTACCACCAGGCGGGATTTCTGTTTTGGTGTTCAGCTTCAAGGGATTGATGCCCTAGGCCCATTGCTTATGTAATCAGGTTTTGGGATCCTTGTTAAAACCCGCTATAAATACAAACACTTATAACTATCAAAAAAAAAATGTTTGAACGATGTAATATATTTCTTTTTGAACTAGTTAATATAAAAATTTTTGTTTGAAAATGTTATGTAATTTCCGTTTGAAAATCTTATGTAATATTTGAGTTTGAAAATGTTATGTAATATTTGAGTTTGAAAATTTTATATAATATTAGGTTTAAAATTTTTTGAACGATGTAATATATTTCTTTTTGAACTAGTTAATATGATTTTTTTTGTTTGAAAATGTTATGTAATTTCTATTTGAAAATGTTGTGTAATATTGGGGTTTAAAAATGTTTGAACGATGTAATATATTTCTTTTTGAACTAGTTAATATGAAATTTTCTGTTTGAAAATATTATGTAATTTCCGTTTGAAAATATTATGTAATATTTGAGTTTGAAAATATTATGTAATATTTGAGTTTGAAAATGTTATGTAATATTTAGGTTTAAAAATGTTTGAACGATGTAATATGTCTTTTTGAACTAGTTACTATGAAATTTTCTATTTGAAAATGTAATATAATTTCTATTTGTAAATGTTATGTAATATTGGGGTTTAAAAATGTTTGAACGATGTAATATATTTCTTTTTGAACTAGTTAATATGAAATTTTATGTTTCAAAATGTTATGTAATTTTTGTTTGAAAATATTATGTAATATTTGAGTTTGAAAATGTTATGTAATATTTGAGTTTGAACTAGTAAAAAACTACAATATCTAATTTGGGTTTGAAAATGTTATGTAATATTTGAGTTTGAAAATTTTATGTAATATTTGGGTTTAAAAATGTTTGAACGATGTAATATATGTCTTTTTGAACTAGTTACTATGATTTTTTTTGTTTGAAAATGTAATGTAATTTTTGTTTAAATTTTTTAAAAAAAAGACTGCAATATCTAATTTGGGTTTGAAAATGTTATGTAATATTTGAGTTTGAAAATATTATGTAATATATGGGTTTATCATTGTCAATGAAATGAGAGTTGAGACACTAAGACATAAACATACAATTTTACAATCTACAAAAATGATATAAGCCATGTTTGAACGATGTAATATATTTCTTTTTGAACTAGTTAATATGATTTTTTTTGTTTGAAAATGTTATGTAATTTCTGTTTGAAAATGTTGTGTAATATTGGGGTTTAAAAATGTTTGAACGATGTAATATATTTCTTTTTGAACTAGTTAATATGATTTTTTTTGTTTGAAAATGTTATGTAATTTTCGTTTGAAAATGTTATGTAATATTTGAGTTTGAACTAGTAAAATATTGCAATATCTAATTTGGGTTTGAAAATGTTATATAATACTTAGGTTTAAAAATGTTTGAACGATGTAATATGTCTTTTTGAACTAGTTACCATGAAATTTTCTGTTTGAAAATGTAATGTAACTTATATTTGAAAATGTTATGTAATATTGGGGTTTAAAAATGTTTGAACAATGTAATATATTTCTTTTTGAACTAGTTAATATAAAATTTTATGTTTGAAAATGTTATGTAATTTCTATTTGAAAATGTTATGTAATATTTGAGTTTGAAAATGTTATGTAATATTTGGGTTTAAAAATGTTTGAACGATGTAATATATGTCTTTTTTAACTAGTTACTATGAAATTTTTTGTTTGAAAATGTAATGTAATTTCTATTTGAATTTTTTTAAAAAGACTGCAATATCTAATTTGGGTTTGAAAATTTTATGTAATATTTGAGTTTAAAAATATTATGTAATATATGGGTTTATCATTGTCAATGAAATGAGAGTGGAGACAATAAGACATAAACATACAATTTTACAATCTACAAAAATGATATAAGCCATGTTTGAAAGATGTAATATATTTCTTTTTAAACTAGTTAATATAATTTTTTTTGTTTGAAAATGTTATGTAATTTCTGTTTGAAAATGTTGTGTAATATTGAGGTTTAAAAATATTAGAATGATGTAATAAATTTCTTTTTGAACTAGTTAATATGAAATTTTCTATTTGAAAATGTTATGTAATTTCCATTTGAAAATGTTATGTAATATTTGAGTTTGAACTAGTAAAATATTGCAATATCTAATTTGGGTTTGAAAATGTTATGTAATATTTGAGTTTGAAAATGTTATGTAATATTTGGGTTTAAAAATGTTTGAACGATGTAATATGTCTTTTTGAACTAGTTACTATGAAATTTTCTGTTTGAAAATGTAATGTAATTTCTGTTTGAAAATGTTATGTAATATTGGGGTTTAAAAATGTTTGAACGATGTAATATATTTATTTTTGAACTAGTTAATATGAAATTTTATGTTTGAAAATGTTATGTAATTTATGTTTGAAAATGTTATGTAATATTTGAGTTTGAAAATGTTATATAATATTTGAGTTTGAACTAGTAAAAGACTGCAATATCTAATTTGGGTTTGAAAATGTTATGTAATATTTGGGTTTAAAAATATTTGAACGATGTAATATATGTCTTTTTGAACTAGTTACTATGCTAAGTTGCATAAGTTTGCTAAGTTTAAAATCCCCGAAGTCGAAAAAAGAGAATTCAATCGATGTGCTTGAAGGGAGACATTTTTCGTAGGACTGCCCAAACTACCGAACTCGTTTTGGTCATATCTCACTCATCCGGACTCGGATTGAGCTAAAATTTTGAGGGTAGATGCCTGAAAAACCCTAGAACGTCTCCACCAATTTTCATATCATTTGGAGCAACATAGATCCTAGCACATCCCTATGTGTGAACGACATATTTGGCAAGTGGCTATGCGAGGGTTTCATCTGGGTTGAGTGCAAGCAGCTCCAGAGGTTGGTTTTTAGGGCCTTCGGGCCCTAGCGGCCAATATTTTTGTGGTTTATTCTCAATATTTTAGCAGGAAATGTTGCAGGGGATACAAGATGGGTTAGAAATTTGTCTTTCAACAGATCATACTGTGAACTTGAGTGACAACGACTTCCAATTTGCTGCACAAAAGAAAAGTGAAAACCATACCTTTCCACGGCGTCTAGGGCAAGGATTAAAGAGATCACGAAACAAGTTTCAAGCAGTTGATCAAAAAATGGCTCATATCTCAAGTGAATCTGGTGCTAAGGTGCACCCACAAAATAATTCTACTGTGAAAACCCCTATCAAGGGTAAGAATTTTGAAGACTCAGTCCCAAAAATGAATTTTAGGGATGCCCTTCGTGGTGGACAGCCTCAGCCCAATGCTAATATCAATATTAGGGCTTCCCATAAACCTCTAAGAATGCCTAAGATTGATCCCAGGAAAACGGAGTCAGGATGTCTTAAAGCAGCTGATGGAACTCCTATTGTTAAGCTTGATATGGATAACATTCAGACTGGCATTGAAGATTTGGAAAAAAGAGGACTAATTTGCTGGTTCATGGGTTTTCATCCGAGTCTATCTGCTTTCAAAGTCTGGGCTGCAAAAATCTGGAAAACTAAAGGTGAGTTACAAATCTCTATTTATCCAAATGGTTATTTTCTTGTTTTATTTGCTAATAATGAAGATAGAGAGAAAACTTTTCAAGGGGGTCCTTGGTTTTTTGGAAGGGCAGGGCTTTTCATGAAGCCCTGGCATACTAAATTTAAAGTCGAAGAAGAGATGCCTTCTATTGCTCCCGTGTGGGTTAGACTCTTTGGCCTCCCTATTGAATTTTGGAATCCTACTATTTTTTCTTCAATTGGAAACTCTTTAGGAACTTTTATGATGACTCTTGATTGTACTCAAAATTTTGAACATATTATTTATGCTCGGATTTGTGTTTTAATGGATTTTGACAAACCCCTACCTAAAAATATCACATTACAATTTGGGGAAGACACTTGGGAGCAAGTAGTGGACTATGAGAACATTCCTTTTCATTGTAGAATTTGCCATGAATATGGTCATTTGGCCGATGCTTGCCCAAATAAAATTCTTGATCAAAAGAAAGAAGATATAAACTTAGCAGGTTTCCAAATACCTAAGAAGAAGAACACTCGAAAAAACCAGTTATGAAGGATCAATCAAAGTCATCTCGCTAATATGTTTGAAATCCTTTCCACAAATGATGTCCCAAGTGAGGAAGAGGAAATAATGGAAACTGAAATCTTAGAAACACAATTTAAATATGAAGGGAAGAACTCAGAGACAAACCAACAAATCAAAGGTTTTCAACAGAAAAAAAGGAGAAAATTTACACAAGAAAAACAATATTTCAAATGTCAAAACTTCAAATAATGCAGGTCCCAATATAGACTCTATTGAACCATCTAGTAAAATTTTGGTCGTGTACGAGCATTCTTCAAGGTTAGAAGCCATCTCAGATTCAATTGGAATAAGTCAAGAAATAGGGAAAAAAAATTGAAGATGGATTCTAATCAAAAAGTAGGTCGCAAGACCAATCAATATCATATGGTAAAAGAAGGTGAAAAGCTTGTAGAGGAAGGTAAGATTAATGCCCTTCCCAAATTTTTTAGCCCTGGTATTAATGAAGATCATCACTTGGAATATTAGAGGACTCAAAGGGAGTCTTTCAAAACAAAATGAAATTAGAAGAATGATTCAAGTAAATCATCCACATCTTGTTTTCCTTCAAGAAACAAAGATGTCAATGGAGGATATGTACTTAATTGCCAAGAAAATTTGGCCAGCTGGAAAAGTGGTTTCCCTCAGTTCCCAAGGGACTTCGGGTGGCATTGCTTGTCTTTGGGATCCAAAAGAGGTAGTTATTCACCATATGGTTGGCAGTTGGGGTTTGTTGGCTATAGCTATTCAAAGTAGACATTCCAACCAGATTATGCTCTGCATTATTGTTTATGCTCCAACTTCTTTGGAGGAAAAAAGAAGACAGTGGAAGGATATTACTCATATTATCTCTCATTTTCCTAAAGCTTGGATCTTGATCGGAGGAGATTTCAATACCATCCTCTCTCTGGATGAGAAAATGGGGGGAAATAGAAATTTGGACAAAAGCACTGACCTCATGAGCGAATATATTGCAAACCTCCATCTTGTGGATATCCAACCAGATAATGGCCTTATGACTTGGTCTAACAGAAGGCAAGGCTTAGCTTGTATAATGGAGAGATTGGATAGGTTTTTGCTCTCTAAAAATTTCTTAATCCATGGTCACATTCCTAAAGTGAAGACTCTTAATAATGCTGGTTCGGATCATTGGCCACTCATGGTGGAAATGTGGAAAACCAATGTGAGTTTCTCTCCTTTTCGTTTTCAATTAATGTGGCTTAGAGACATTTCCTTCAGACCTCATGTGCAACAATGGTGGAAGGAAGGTAAACCTAGGCATGGGACTAAGATGTTCTATTTTGTCAAAATACTGCAATACATTAAATCCAAAATCAAGACTTGGAACTGGAAAGAGTTTGGGGATGTTCATAAAAAAAACATGAAGTTATTGCTCATCTTGAAAATTTGAATAAGAAAATCCATTTAGATGGCCTCACAGAGAAGAGAAGTGCAGATGAAATTAAACTCACAACTCAGCTTAGAGGAATGGGAAAAAAGAGAAGAAATCTTATGGAAGCAAAAATCTAGAATTCAATGGCTCAAAGAAGGAGATCGAAACACAAATTTTTTCCACAAATCTCTTCTAGCTCGAAGATCTCACAACTTTATTTCTTCCTTAAAATCAGATTCTGGAGATGTTGTTTATACTTGGGATGGCATGAACTCTATTGTTGTTGATTACTTTTCCAATATTTTTGTTGCTACTCCCCTTGACTCAGCTTCACAATATAATGTTCTTCAAGCAATCCCTTCTCTTATCACTTTCGAGGAGAACTCTATTTTGACTGCTCCTGTTACTATCAATGAGCTTCAACAAGTAGTTTTTAAAATGCAAAAAGGGAAAACCCCAGGTCCTGATGGTTTTCCTATTGAGTTCTACCAAGAGTTCTGGGATATCCTTCATGTTGATTTATTAGAGGTGGTGGAAGAAGCCAGGAAAGCCAAAGAAATTTTGAAGGTTATCAATAAAACTTATATTACTCTTGTTCCAAAAGCTCAAGAGGTTGATCATATCTCAGCTTTTAGACCTATTGCTTTATGTAATGTTCTTCTCAAAATCATTACTAAAATCATGGCAGAAAGGTTGAAGCCTCTTTTGCATAAGATTATTTCCCCAGAGCAAGGGGGTTATGTGGAAGGACGTCAAATAGTAGATGAGATAGTTCTTGCTCAGGAAGCCATCCATTCCATGGATATGCAAAATTCTCCTTCCATGTTCATTCGGTTAGACTTATCCAAAGCTTATGACAGAGTGGATTGGCACTTCCTTATCAAAGTTTTGAGGCAATTTGGTTTCTCTAAGGATTGGATGGATTGGATTATGGGATGTATCTCTTCAGTTTCCTACTTAGTTCTTATCAATGGCAGGCCTTCTCAGTATTTCCCAGCTTCTAGAGGTATTAGGCAAGGTGACCCGCTATCCCCTTATTTATTCATCATTCTTGTCTGAATGCTTGGGTAGGACTATAACCAAAAAGAGGGAAAACAAAACCCTTGAGGGAGTTACCATTGCTCATGGAGCTAGACCTATCTCTCATCTTCAATTTGTGGATGACTCTACTATTTTAGGTAAAGCTACGCTTAAGGAAGCTTCTAATATTAAGCAAATCATTAGCTATTTTTCTAAGGCTACCAGGCAGTTGATCAATGAAGACAAATCTAAAGTTATTTTCTTTCACTGCTCTGCTAGACAGGAATCCATGGTCTTGGATAAGCTAAGATATAAGAAGACCTCTCTTCCAATCACTTATTTAGGTATTCCCATAAATATTCAAAGGCAGAAAAATAAATATTGGAATTGGTTGTTGGACAAAGTCAAGAAGAAAATTGGAAAGTGGACCAACAAGTGGCTTTCTTATGGGGGTAGAATCACCTTGGTAAAATCAGTCCTTCAAGCTATTCCTATTTATGTTTCTTCCATTTTGAATATCCCAAAGGTTGTTCTTCGAGAATTGGATCAAATCAGTCATCGTTTCCTTTGGAGTGGTACTAAGGAGAAAAGAAAATGGGCCTTGGTGAAATGGGATACTTTATGTCTTCCTAAGAGTGAAGGGGGGTTAGGTTTATGGTCTTCAATTAATAACAACAAAGCTTTAGCTGCTAAATTATATTGGAGGATGTTGCATAACCCCAATGCTCTTTGGGCCAATAATCTCCGTGCTAAATATGTTGAGAACAAAAGTCCTAAAGACCTTGTTCGCTATCAACTTCCTACCAAAGGTTCTCCCATTTTAGCAGTTCTTAAGACTGGTGAGGATTTGATAAAGAAAAAATTATTTTGGATCATTCATAATGGTCAACATGCAAATTTTTGGACAGATTCTTGGGATGGTCACAAGCCTTTGATAACTCAGTTTCCCGATTGGAGGCCTTGGATGGAGGAGCTTCACCGAGCTAATTGGATAAAGGTGGCTAATTATTATTGGTACCATACTGGTAATTCAAAGGTTGGTAGATATTGGATCCCTATTGAGGACTGGCCTATTCAAATCCCAGAAAGGCAAAGACAAGATATCCAAGGCATCCTTCATATGAGATCCCTCTCTTGGTCCCATGAAAAATATTGTTTTGGATGGAACAACACTACTAAGGGTGAGTATTCAGTTGCTCAAGGTTATTTGACCTTATGCCATAATAATCCCAACCATTCTTCTAACATATTTTCTCAATTGTGGGCTCAAAAGCTCTGGCCTAAGGTGAGGTTCTTTAATTGGATTTTATTGCATCGTAGGGTGCTTATTGGTGAGCAACTTATGAAGCGTGGTTTTCATGGCCCTTTTAGATGTGAAATGTGTGAAGAGAATGTAGAAAATATCAACCATATTTTTATTGAGTGTACTTTAGCCTCTGAGCTATGGAGGAGAATGGCCACTTTACTTGGCTTACAGTGGTCCAATTTTTTTACTTTTGAACAACTTTGGAGGGATTGGCCTAATCAAGAGGGTGTTGATCATTTTATTAGGCAATTAGTTTGGATGGGTTCTACCATTCTTCTTTGGAATATTTGGAATGAAAGGAACAACCAAATTTTTAATCAAGATAGGAAGGATATTCACTATATTTGGCAAAAGACCATAGCCAACTTAGTTGAATCAGTCCATCATCTCCTTAATCACCCCCAAAACTCCCACCAAATATGGGATCAAGTGATGCAAATATTGAATATTAAACCTTCTAAGGGCAACCAACTTAAAGGGAATGTGAGTATTAGTAAAATGGATAGGAATAGAAATTGGCAACCTCCTCCTAAGGATTTTGGAAAAGTCAATACTGATGGAGCCTCTAGAGGGAACCCTGGAAAAGCCAGTGTGGGAGGAATTGGTAGACTTTCGGATGGCTCCCTGGTTTTTAGTTTTGCTGAGAATTTGGGTATTCTTTCCAATAACCTTGCTTGAGGGGTATGGTATCCTCGGAGGTCTTCAGGAGGCTACTAAGGTTGGATGGGAAAAGGTGTTAGTTGAGTCTCGACTCTCAACTTATGATTAATCTCTTGAAGAATCCTTCTAAGAATCATAAGGTGGATTGGAGAATAAAAAGAATTATTGAGAAGATTCAGTTAATCCAGATGGGATTTTTGAAAGTTGATTACAATCATGTGGTCAGAGATCAAAACAAGAGTGTTGATGCTTTAGCTAATTGGGCTTTGGACAAAGGTGATCTTACTTGTTATGGCCACCCTCCTATATGGTGGGCTTCTCAAATTAGGGAAGCTCTTCTTTCTATCATTTCTTTGGATGGCTCCAGTTCTGAAGGTACCTAGTTTCTTCTTGTTTTTTTTTTTGCTTCTCTTTGGTTCATTCAGTTTTTTTTAGTTCCCTAGCTCATTCTATTCTTTATTTTGTTTCCTCTATTGATTCTTGCCTTAATAGTCTTCTGGTCTAGATAGGTCTTTGTTTTGTTCATTTTTTATTTCTTTTTTCCTTTTTGTTTTTTTTGTTTAGTTTTTTAAGGTGGGTGGGTTTTTTATTTTGTTTTGTTTTTGTGTTCTTTGTGTTGTTTTTTGTTGTTCTTGTGTTTTTGTTGTTTTGTTTTTTTTTTATGTTTTTTGTTATTGTTCTTGTGTTTTTTTTTCGTTCTTGTTCTTGGGTTTCTCTTTGTTTGTGTTATTTCATGTTTTTATGGGTGAGTGTTTTCTATGTTTTTTGTTTTTTTTTATTGTCTGTTGTTGGTTGTTTTTTATTTTTATTTTTTTTATTTTTTAATTTTTTAGGTTTTGGTTGTGTTTATTTTTCTTGTTTTTTTTGGGTTATGTCTTTGTAGTGTTCTGTTGTTTTTGTCTTGTTTGTGTTTTGTTATGTGTTTCTTGTGTTTTTCTATGTGGTTTGTGTTGTGGTTTCTTTTATCTTATTGTGCGTGTTTGGTTGTGCTTTTGTTTTTGACACACTCAAGGAGCATGTTTTTTATTTTATTTTATTATTTTTGTTGTTATTTACTTATTTTTAAATTGGGTTTGTGTGTTTGTTTGCTCCTTGAGTATGTCAAAGGTGGTAGGCCAGTCCGAGTCCTGGGCATTTTTGGCGGAATGGATACCCCTGCCTCCTTGGGTCTTACCCGAAAGTGGCATCCCTTTTGGGATGTTTTCCACAAAAAAAAAAAAAAATGTATTGAATTTTTTTTTAAAATTTAGTTTTATTTGAATTTTTTAAAAGATAATTTATGGTTTGAATTTATGTAATATTTGAGTTTGAAAATGTTATGTAATATTTGGGTTTATCATTGTCAATGAAATGAGAGTTGAGACACTAAGACACAAACATACAATTTTACAATCTACAAAAATGATATAAGCCATGTAATTTTAAAACAATAATGTGATTTAAAACAACAATTCATTGAAATCATATAAATCTGGAACAATATTGAGAAATATGCTATCAAATCAATTCGTCTTTATCATTGTCCATTGAAATGAGATTTTGAGACACTAAGACCATAAATACAATTTTACAATCTACAAAAATGATATAAACCATGTAATTTTAAAACTAATGTGATTTAAAAAAAATTCTATGAACTAATATACTTGAACAATATTGAGAAATCCGCTATCAAATCAATTTGTGTTTATCCCACGAGAAATGAGAAGTAGACCACTAAACACATAAACATACAATTTTACAATCCATCAAAAATGATATAAGCCATGTAATTTAAAAATAATGTGATTTAAAACAACAATTCATTGAAATCATATAAATCTGGAACAATATTGAGAAATCTGCTATCAAATCAATTTGTGTTTATCATTGTCAATGAAATCATGGAAAATTATCACTATGGAAGCTGAAACATATCAGCTTGTCCAGAATCATTATGAAGCATAGCAAAAATATGTGTCTCCACCATCTGATCACTAAAAGCATCATCATCATCGTTATCGATCGTATTCAATGTTCCTCTTCTATCTACCAAGGAACTCCAGTATTCCAACACTCTATCATACGGAAATGTATCCAACTGATATGAAGACACATAAATTCTTAAACAATTTTCTAAATTCTTGTCGAGTCTGTTGCAGAGTTTAGATTTAACAAAAGAAAGTGCATTGAAAACTCTTTCATCTTCGACTGACCCCAAAATCATTATTTCACATAATTCATATAAACGAAAGTATTCACTTATAGTATCTTTTAAGACTGTGCTTGGATACAATTTTTACCACAAACGTGCAGTGGAACCAATCTCATGGACACTTGTCATAAGTGATGTTTGCACAACCATTGTTCTTCCAAAATGCGATGATTGTTCTTTCAAAAGATCACTACTGAGTATACCTTTAATTTCAACACCATTGAATTCCACACTCTTACTAAAATGGTCAATGAGGTTACCCATATATTTAATAAACAACTCATTTGCAGAATTGTATTCAGTACAAGGTCCCCAAAACATGGGGTTAACCACACCCATGGACTCAAGCAACTCATCTCTCTAAAACCGTTCTCTTATCTCACCTGTCAAATTTTTTTCTATATTTGACAAATTACTCTTTGTTTTTTGTATTACAACATGAAATCTATTATGTGTTACATGAACTTCTTCAAAATATTCCACAACTATACTTGATTGCCTTTCAAAACAATAAACATGTATCATCTTTTCATGAACATTAATACAAAGATGATCATTGATGTCAAACTTCAAGAAGCTTTTTGGATTGTTCACGTTTATCAATGTATTCCAACTATCAAATATAAGTTCTATAAAATCAACATTAGACACATATAATGTATCAAGAAGCACGCATATTTGTTTTCTCATCCTCATAAAATCAATGATATAGATGGATATCTCTTGTGCAAGATTAATTAATTTGTTCATTTCTTTTAACATTGGAAGAATACCACATAATGTCAAAAGTGTTTCCAAGTCAATCAAACAAAACAACATATTTTTTGCCTTATCAACTATTCTACGATTTGCATGCATAAACCTAGTCAATGATTGATATTCTGCCAAAACTCTCTGAGCAGGTTGATATAGTGAAATCCATCTTGTATCCACATATTTTAACAATTTTTTGCCTTCTATAACTCCTAGTGCAAATTGTTGAAACTCTAAAAATATTTTTGGACTTAATGAGAAATAAGAATGAATATCACGAATAAGGTTTTCTACTTTAGCAACATTTGAAAATGTGCTCACAATTTTATATGCAATATTAACTCTATGAGCCATACAGTGAATGGGGATCATATATGGGGCAACTGTGGTTTGGAGTCGAACACAAAGACCAGACTCGTGACCTTGCATAATAGCAGCTCCATCAGCTCCAACGCAAATTAACTTTGTTGCTATGTCTATATCATTCATTCCCATAATATTCTTTAAACTTTTAACAACAACATTATAAATATTTTCTGCATTTGAACTTTCCAACATCTTATGTATTCCCAACAAAATAGGTCTTCTAATATGATTTTGAAATGTGTACACATGCATGCAAATCCAAGAAGTGTTATCCACAATTGTTACCTCATCAATAGAAAGTGAAATGAATTTGGCAAGTTTTACTTGCTCCCTTAGGTCTTCTTTCTCAACCAAAGATAAACATTTTACCATTTCCCAACCACTTCGGTCTGACCAATGAGAACTAGGAAGATTTTGCACATTAAAAAGGTATAATAGTTGCTTATAATCAATAAAATCGGACATTGGTCTACCTTTCTTGAGAATATTGTAAACAATGACAAACTGCATACTTTTTGAAGCAAAAATAGTCTTCTGTATTTTGTGAAATTGGGCTCCAATTGTTCCACCTTTCTCAACAAGAGATTGTTGTTGCTTTAAGTGATTGTCATATTCTATAGCATATCTTAAATGCATACATTCTGATGCATCCTTCCACTTAACTTCTTTACTAACTTCACCATTACTTTTTATAACTTTTACATAAGATTTTCCAGCATGTTTTTCAATTGTATCAATCTTGTTTTGAAGCCTATGATCCTTACCAAGTCTCCAACTGCAAATTTTGCATCTACATTCTTTTTTATCAATTTGGTTATCCTCAGTCATGACAGGCTCAAGCCAAGGAAATATTTCTACCCATTATTTCCTAAATCCCCTTCCAAGTATCCAGAGAGATGCTTTTCTTTTTTTGGAATTTTTGGTTGAAGATTCAATTGAAGCTTGTAATGATTTTGATTTATCACTTTCATTTTCAATTGTGATGTCATTTTGCATGTTGTCTTCAAGTGTTTTTTGGATGTCATTTTCAAGGGGATTTTCAATGAAAGGCATCTCTTCTTGGGGAATATCTTCAAGTGGAGGCATATCAGGATCGACAAGGTATTCTGCATAGTAGCATACCATAATATTTTTTATCATTATTGGATAAAAAAATTTACAAAAAAATATTCAAATTGTCAATCAAGCACATACTGGGAAGACAAAAATCATTTGTACCTTGAATTTGCATAGATGTCATTGGCTCGTCGCATTTTAAAGTTTGGCTAAAATATTTGAGGATACTCTTTTCAGTAGAAGATTTGGTGCCCTTCTTTCCATCACTGGGTGACATTTTACTTGTTACAAAAAATAAAATGTTAAAGAGGGTGTACTTTCTGGAGGCCTTAAGATAATATTGTAAATAGAATAAACAATTGTTTGGGTGGTAGATTATACATACTTTTTTCCTGCCATTCTTTATTGTGATTTTATCAGTTTATGCCACTAGTTCGTTTTCTGGTGAAAGCACTCTAACAGAGAAAAAGAGCATCAATATGTCAATAGAGAACCAAAGCATTTACTCATGTATAATCTTAGCAAGGAAAAAATATCTGAATTGAAACTAAGAATCAAAGAGTTTTAAAACATTCAAAACATGGCAAAATAGAGAAAAACATGGGAACAAAGCAATGACATTCCAGATGCAGAAGAGGGCTTTGATATTGGTGTGGTGGACATGATTGAAAAATCATTAAATAAAGAAAAACATGCAGAACCTAGCAAAAAAACATGCATAACATGGCAAAATAAAGAAAAACACGGTAAGCAGAGCAGTGACAGAGAACCTGGTGTGAAAAGAGGTCCGATGCGATCCAAGATCCAATTAAAAATGTTCTGGTTGTAGAACTGGTTCCGACTAAATGCAGGATAAGATCCGGGTAAAAAGTGGACCCATCTGGTTGAACGACAGGTTCCAGCTACAGAAGTGGTTCTGTTCGGCTGCAAAGGAGGTTCCTACTACAAAAGTTGTTTTGTCTGGTTGCATAATTGGATACGGTTGATCGTAGAGATATAACCTTAATTCACACTATCTACATAAACACAAATCATAGATGATGGGGACTTATTTAGCAAGGAAAACATGTAACCTTAATTCACACTATCTAAACATGTCTCACAAAATCGACCATAATTTGATGATATCTAAAAATGATATTTGAGATTTGAGTTTATCGGTTAAAAATGTTTTGGTTGCAGAGCTTTGTTCCGTCTAGGTGCACCATAGTTTTCGGTTGAAAAGTGGTTCTATTTAGGTGCACAACAGGTTTCGGTTGAAAAGTGGTTCCATTCAGGTGCACGATAGGTTTTGGCCGAAAAGTGGTTCGGGATGGTTGCAGAACAGGTTTCGGTTGTAGATGTGGTTCCATCCGATTGTAGAGGAGGTTCATGTTGCAAAACTTTCTCCGAGCGGTTGTAGAATAAGATCTAGATGTTAAAGTTGTGATTTTGGTTGTAGAAATGGTTTCAAAATCTGGTAGGTTGTAGAAACTGATCTGGTTGCCGAAATAGTTCTATTCGGTTGTAGAATTGGATACGACTAATTGTAGAAAATGAAAATATATTTATTGGGTATAGAACACGGTCTGAAAATGAAAATTTATACCTAGGGTGTTAATTATATATAGAGGTATACTTGGCGAGTTTGGCGGGATAATTTATAAATTTTAAAATTTTAGGGCGAAAAGGGAACTTTATTTAGGCAGGATTACTTGCAAATTTTTCAAAATATTCATGATACTCTCATCAAAGGATGGCTAACCAACACCTAAAATTTATTTTTTCCAAAATTTTTTGGAAAAATGGCCGACGTTTGGGTCCCAAAAATTTCACAAATTTGAATTTTTGAAAATGCTTTTTTTCACCCTAATAGCAAAGTTTTGCTGCTATGCATAACCCTACGTCCACTACTTTGAAAATAGCCTACAATAGACCCATTGACCAAGATCGAGAACCAAGGAGTGGAAATACATCCTTTGATGAGGTTGACCCAATCTGGATGAAAACCAAACTTCAGAAGGATGGCCAAAAGGAAATCCCAATTGACTCTATCATAGGCTTTGTTCATGTCAAGCTTGAGAATAAAAGTAGGTTTCTTGGTTTGGGATGAAGAGTGCAAAGCTTCATGAATGGTGATGATTCCATCTATAATGGATCTACCTTTAACAAAAATTCCTTGACACATATTGATGATATTGGGAAGAAAATCCTTCATTCTAGTAGGCATCACTTTAATAAGGATTTTGTATACTACGTTGCAAAGGCTAACAAGTCTGAAGTCAACATGGATTTGGAAATGGGTCTTTTGGGAATCAAAGTGATGAAAATGAAATTAAACCTACAAGGGATGGACTTGGACACCTGAAAAGCCTTAATGGCTAAGCAAACATCAAGACCTATTATATCCCAAAAATCTTGGAAGAGTCTTGGCCATCGAGACTAGCAACTTTATTAGGTTGCATGGAAAAAAAAGTTTGTTTGATCTCATCCTCAAAAAAAGGACAAGTCATATTGGAATTTATGTCAAGGCAAATGGAATGGGAAATGTGTTGAAGAAGGAAATATTTAGCCATGACTGAACATGAACTAGGATTACCTAAGAAAGAACTAAAATAAAAAACAACCTCTGATTTGATCTCAGTAATGTCCTTTGTGGATGAACCATCATCCTTAGAAAGTTCCCTGATTCTGTTTGTGCTTATGTTATGCAAGGTAGAAGCATGAAAAAAATTTGTATTGGAATCTCCTTCTCTAAGCCAAATGGATCTGGATTTCTATCACCAGAAGGTTTCTTCACACTTTAGAATGTTGTGGAAATCTAAAAGAAGTTCCCTCTCCTCATTCCTGATTTGGTCATCAACCTGCCCATTTTGAATTTTGGTTTCAATTGTTGCTAGCCTATCCTTGATGAATTGCTTATTTTCAAATAGGTTACCAAAGACTTCTTTGTTCCAGATCCTAAGTTTTTCTTTAATGATGCCAAGTTTTTGGGCTAGCTTAAAAGAGTGAGTTCCTTGGATGTCTTGTTGCCACCATTCAAATATTTTTCTTTTGAGATCAAGATGATGAATCCACATACTTTTGAATCTAAAAGGGGTCTTAAATGAAAGTTTCTTGTTAACATCCTATAGGAGAGGATTATGGTTGGAGCCAATTTTGAGTAAGACCTATAGGTTTGCATCCCCAAACAACATAACAAATTCCTTAGAGAAGAAGAACCTATCCAATTTTACTTGGATGTGATGGTGTCCACTTCTTCTATTACTCTAGGTATATTTTGAACCTTTGAGGTAAACATCCATTAGTTCATTAGAATTAATGAATTCATTGAAATCTTCCATGCTTTTAAGGGGAAATCCATTTCCTCCTTTTTTATTTGACAGATAGAGGGGGTATTGAAGTCACCCACCAATATCCAAGGAATATTAGAGGACTTCTTCATGTTGCTTAAGGTCTCCTAGAGACAAGCTCTGCCTGAAGGTAAGTTGGGAGTGTAGAAATTGGATAGGATCCACATGATATCATGGTCCTTGTCATGAAATAAGATGTTGGTTATTATATCAGTTGAGTGAATCAATCTGCCTTCAAGCCTGGTTGGGTCCCAAATACACATCAAACCTCCAAAAGATCCTCTAGCATGACTAAAGGTAGCTTCACCTTGCTTCCAAATTTTCTTTGCAACTTTTAGGGAATCATCCTCAACAATCTTGGTTTCTTGCATAATGAAAACTATAGGTTTTAAATCCTTCCTATATGAACTAGCAAGTCTCTGTTTGGCTAGTCCATTAAGCCCTCTCACATTCCATGAAAGGACTTTCATTTGGAATATTTAGAATATTTTTTTCCCCCCTTCCTTGTGATTGGGGAGGTTTGGTGCTTTTGCTTTCATCTTTTGGCTGACTCAACACTAAAGGAAAGAGGGTTTTTTGGATTCCATTTGCAATATCCTCCTTAGTGTTCCTTATCATTTGTTCAATAGCTAAAGTCCTACCTCTTTTTTATCACTTTTGACATCTATGGGGGATTTTTTGAAACTTCTTGTTTATTTTATATTGAACTTGTCAGGAGCAATTTGTTCTAATACAGGACTAGCAATCCTAGTGATGAACTATTTATGGATAGGGCAAGGACTCTCAAACTCAACTTCCTTATGGTTCCTAGTGGGAGACTCTAAAGGAGGATGAGATGGTTCAGATATTGATGGAGAATCATCTATGTTGGATCTCCTATGACTAGGATGTTTAGATTCAGGGAATAGAAGACTATCCCTCTCTTCTTGGTCAAGGATGTTTGAATTGAAAAGAATATAGAATCTATTAGGGAAGGAAAATACTGAGCATACCTTTTCTTGATTAGTCATTGAAGGAGAGGTGATGACCTATTTTCCTTTATCAGTGGGCTGGAGAAGATCTTTGTTACCCATTCCTATGGGTGGTTGTTGAGGACCTTTGTTGTTGGAGGCTTGTCCAGTTTTTAACTATCTGGGATACCCTTTAGGCATCAAATTTCTATTTCATTGGAATCGATTAGGTTGAAATTTTATTGGCTACTTGTTGAGGTCTCTATTTTCAAATTTTAGATAATTAAAAGCTAGGTATTGATTCTTAAGATACCCTTGGGTGTGGCATTCTACATAGAAAGCGGATTTATTATCTTACTCCAAGGGTTGATGATGGCAATAGGAACCATATTCAAGATCAAAAAAGGTAGGGAGTTTAGACTCAAGATTTGCATTTACACAAATCCTAGCATGAATCATTCGTGTGTAAGCTAAAGTTACAGGATCAATAGCCACTAGCTCTCCAAAAACTCTAGCAATTCCTTGGAGGATATCCTCATGCCAAAAATAAAAGGGAAGTTCAGAAATTCAAATCCAAATGGGGGTAAAATTAATGCTTTGAGTGTTAGGCTTAAAATATTTAGCCCACCTATGAATAAAAAGACTTCTTCTACCAAGAAACCATGGTCCTCTAGAAAGGATGTGACTAACATCATTCTGATTGCTTAATATGATAGCAAATAACCCTTTGGAAAGAGCCACGATCTTCATGTTGCCAAGAGTTTTCCATTTTTAAAAGGCCCACCTTTGAATGGTTTCCATGTCAGGTCCGTGAGACAAGCAAAGTCTCCCCAAGATCGAAGAATGCTCCACAAGATCAATCACACACAAAAGAGGAAAACCCACAACACCAATATTAAGTGGTAAAACCCTACTTCAAATGAAGAAGGGAAACATCCACTATGAAGCTCACTATATTACTCAATGATTCAACAATACAAGAATGCTTCAATGTTATGCAACAATATGCATCAACATGATATATATAAATATGTAGTAGACAACACCCCTATTTAAAGAGAAGCTTTTCTACTACAACCCTAAAATTACCCTAATATTATCACAATATTATCTTGAGATGTGTGACAAATCTTATCACAATATTATCTTGAGATGTGTGACAAGTGGCATCTATCAAATATTAAAAAGTGATTGGTTACTTTTTAATATTTTCTAGAAAAGGGGAAATAACTTTTTCCCACAAATTAAATATTCCTAGCACCCTTATTTTATTTATTAATTGGGTGGGAATATTTTTACATAAAATAGAATTATTTTCTAATTCAAATATTATTCTTTAGACTTTATATTTTAGTCTAAGAATAATTTACACAATGTTGCATTACATATTCCAACACTCCCCCTTAATGCAATATTGGGGAAAGGAATTATGAAACAAAGAAACATTCTCCCCCTAAATATACAAATGGGGATGAGAATCAAATGAGTAATATAGTTACAATGAGCTTCTATGACCAAGAATGGTCTACAATAAGGCACCAATACAAAATGGGCCAAAATGAGACTACAAGCCCCCAACGGAGTAGCTTCAGATACAAGCAGCTTACAAAGCCATCCATCAACCACAAGTGGTTGCAAATGACAAGAAGAAAACATCACAAGGGTGTCTTCAGTAAGCCTCCAAAACCCCAAATGGAAGTACCTACAAGCTACAAGCAGCTCAACATAAGATCAGTTAGATACATCATCATAAATATATTCACCACAACATATATGAATATCCAAAGATGATAACATAAATTGATCTAACAAATAGTGAACTATAAGTCATCACAAAAATATGCCAAGCCATACTTATAGTCACGTGCTATATAGTTGATCAAAAAATATCATGTACAAAGTTGCATAAAGCAAACAAGGAGTACCATGATAATGCAAACTCTAAAGTACCATGTACAAAAGTTGCATAAGGTATATGAAAATAATAAAGTGTGCACACCGGTTGCATAAAGCCAACCATAAAATATCATGTACAAAAGTAGCATAAATGCTAACAAGAAAGTACCATGATAAACCAATTGCATAATGCCAACTACATAAAAACATGTACAAAGTTGCACAAGGCAACAAGAAAGTACCATGTAAAAGAGTCGCATAAAGCAATTGCATCATATACCATAATTGCACAATGCCATCTACAAAGTAACATGTACAAAAGTTGCACAAGGCAAACAAGAAAGTACCATGTTCAAAAGAGATGCAAAAAGCAATTATACCACCAAATATCAACTCATATATATAGCACAAAACACCTCATAAGGATGAAGTTGTCATCACACAAGTGTAACTACACTTCATTCCCCCTTGAGGACAACTTCACCAAACCAAGTGAGTCCCTCAACTTACAAAACTGCTCCTTGGGAAGAGGTTTGGTGAACAAATCAGCAGAATTAGAAGATGATGGGCAATACTCCAACTGAATAGTCCCATCCAATACCTTCTCTCTGATAAAGTGGGCTTGGATTTCAACATGCTTTGTCCTTTGATGCATTACAAGATTTTTAGCCAAGGCAATAGTTGATTGATTATCGAAGAGCAAACGTGAAGGACCAAATTGCTCAAAGCCAATTTCCTTCATGAGGGTATGAAGCCAAACCGCTTCTTGTGTAGCTATTGTCGTAGCCTTATACTCCACTTCCATTGTAGAAAGAGCAATTGTATCTTGCTTCTTGGAAGACCAAGAGATAGCTATAGACCCAATACTAAAAACATATGTTGTGGTAGACTTTCTATCTATTCTATCCCCTCCAAAATTAGAATCAACATAGCCAAAAAGAGCAAAGGAAGGAAGCCTAGAATACTTGAGTGCCAAATCTCTAGTACCTGAAAGGTACTTCAGAATCTTCTTGGTAGCTTGTAAGTGCTCAATATAAGGTTTCTGCATGAACCTAGCCATCATACCAACTACAAAAGCAATATCTGGCCTTGTGATGGTAACATAAAGAAGACTACCAATGAGCTGCCTATACAATGTAGCATCAACCAACTGAGATTTTGTACTTACTTCCAACTTAACCCCTATAGAAATAGGAATGGAAGTAGGATTGCCATCCTCCAAATCAAACCTCTTAAGAAGATCTTCAATATACTTGGATTGACTCAAAAAGGTACAATCCTCATGCTGATAAACTTGCATGCCAAGATAGTAGTGTAGAAGACCAAGGTCAGTCATTTCATACTCTGACTTTAATTTGGAGATGAAATAAAAAATGGCCTCATTCTCATTTCTAGTCATAACAAGGTCATCAACAAATAGAGCAATTAAAATGACCAAGTTATCCTTCCTAAGCACATAGAGATCTGTATCTGAATAGCATTTATCAAAACCAAGAGACAAGAAGTAACCTAAAATCTTCATGTACCATGCTCTAGGTGCTTGCTTCAGACCGTACAAGGTTTTCTTTAGTTTACACACAAGTGTTTCCTTACCTTGTACAACAAATCCTTGTGGTTGACTCATGTAGATATCCACATCCAAATCACCATTTAGAAAGGCACTTTTCACATCAAGCTAAAAAATCTGCCAACCTTGAGCAACAACAATAGCAATGAGAAGCCGAATGGTGGGCATTTTGGCAACTGGTGCAAAGGTTTCATCATAGTCAATGCCATGTTTTTGAGCATAACCCTTAGCAACCAATCTAGCCTTATACTTTTCTATCTCTCCATTAGAATTGTACTTGATTCTATAGACCCACTTGTTCCCAATAACATTTCTCTTATTAGGATAAGGCACTAGATCCCAAGTTTTATTCTTTAGAAGAGAATCCATCTCAACCTTCATGGCATCAACCCAACAAGAGTGTTGTGAAGCTTCTTGGTAAGAAGTAGGCTCATGATCATTCTCTATCTTAGCTAGAAGAGACATGTTAAGGGTCATACTTCTAGTTATCCTTTGGCTAACTGAATTCTGCTCTTTAGGACCCCTAGAATGATCCAACCACTTGGTCCTTTTGACACAAGGCCCACCCTTTTCTAACTCAAGAAGGTCTTCATTGAATTTGACATCTCTTGAAACAAATACAATGCGTGAAGAAGGTGAGTATAACCTGTAGCCCCTATGTTCTGCATCATAGCCAACAAAGATGCATTTTTGAGACTTTTTGTCCAATTTCTTCCTCTTTTCTGAAGGAATATATGAAAATGCATCACATCCAAACACTCTTAAGTGTGACAAATTTGGCTTCTTACCATTCCAAACCTCATAAGGAGTCTTCCCCTCAACTGATTTTGAAGGACACCTGTTAAGAATGTAGATTGTTGTACTAGCTGCTTCACCCCAAAGAAATTGAGGTAAGTGGTCACCAAGCATGCATCTTACCATCTCCATGATTGTCCTATTTTTCCTCTCTGCAACACCATTTTTTTGAGGAGTGTATGGACAAGTAAACTACCTTTTGATCCCATGAGAAGAACAAAACTCATTGAAATCATTGCTATTGTACTCCCCTCCATTGTCACTTCTAATCATTTTGATCTTTGCTCCCTTTTGATTTTCTACCAAAGCTTTGAACTCCTTGAATGTCTCAAAACAATCTGATTTATTCTTAAGTAGATACCCAAAGATCATTCTTGAATAATCATCTATAAAGGTGAGAATATAGGATGCACCACCAAGTGATCTAACATGTAATGGACCCATAATATCTGTATGAATGAGTTGAAGAATTTGTGTGGCCCTTGTTGACTTGTCCTTTGCAAAATTTTGTTTGCTCATCTTGCCTAAGATGCATGTTTCACACAAACCATGAATAGGTGAAATGTTAGGCAAGCCTTCAACCAAATTTTTGGACTTCATCATTTGAATATTTTGATAGTTTGTATGGCCTAACCTTAAGTGCCAAAGCTTGCTACTAGGAGAAACATTAGTTGCTAAACACACTTTAGGAGGAGCATCACCTAACACATAAATATTATTCTTCACATAACCTGTAATGATTGGTAGCATGCCTTTCCTAATGCTCCATGAAGTTGCATTGAACTCAATAGTGTGACCACTTCTAGCAACTTGCAAAACTGAAATTAAATTTCTCCTAAGGTTAGGCACATATAGGACATTATCAAGTAATTTCCCTTCAATTACAACATTGCCAACACCTTCTACTTGAAGTCTAGTATTATCACCAATGACAACCGAATCTGAAGAGTGCTTATGAAAGTCCACAAACTTATCCTTTTCAAAACACATATGGTTAGTGCATCCAGAATCTAACACCCATTCATTAGAAGTAGATGAGTCAATGGAGTAGAGGGCACAAACAAAGGCATTTTTATTAGAATTTTGCTTTACATTGTTGTTCTTTTTCTTTCCCTTGCCAAACCATTTCTTAGGTCCTTGTCCCTTAGCCTTTTCTTGCTCTTCCTTTTCTGCAATCTTCTTCTTCTTGAAACAATTTTGTTCCTTGTGGCCTTTCTTGCCACAAAAGTTGCAAGTGAAATCAACTCTAGGCTTGTTGGGTTGGAAATTTTGATTTTTCCTTCCCTTGTATTTCTTCTTGAAGG
The DNA here is from genome assembly GCA_028583015.1 of Wollemia nobilis. Lineage (NCBI taxonomy): Eukaryota > Viridiplantae > Streptophyta > Pinopsida > Araucariales > Araucariaceae > Wollemia > Wollemia nobilis. The sequence goes on along the minus strand of JAQPPZ010002395.1, from coordinate 3,239,695 downwards.
AAGCCTTAGTGGCACTCAAGGCAACATTCTTCTCCTTGACAACTTGACCATTCACTTTGTCTCTATTAAGAGACTCTTCATGTTGAATCAATAATTGTGAAAGAGTGTTGAGAGGAATGCCATCCTCTTCTTGCTCTAGCCTAGTCTCAATAATGGTGACAAAATTCTTGAACTTGCTTGACAAGTTCCTCAAAATGATAAAGCTTAAGAGCTTCTCACTTATCCAATCACAATTACAAGCCAATAGTTGAGTTCTCATGTCTTTCATCTTTGAGAGGAAGATCAAGGCACTTTCTTCTTCACCTTGCATAGTGCTAAGAATTTTGGACAATAAAGTGAATTTCCTTGATGTGTTGGACCCTAGATGGACTTGTTTTAGCAAATCCCATGCATCTTTAGCATGCTCACAATGGCTTATAGTGAGCAATATCTCATCACTCACACTATTGATAATCATGGAAAGTGCAAGGTGACTCTTGTTGTTGTATGTCTCAAGTGCCCTTGCCTGGGTTGGGATTGCTTCATCTCCATTCACAATGGGCCATAACTTTCTTGCTTGAAATTCAGCCCTCATCCTTGGTTCCCATATTCCAAAATTTGATCCATCAAGGATGTGCTTAGGTGTGAAGGAGATTCCATGATCAACCATTCTAGAAAGTGAACATAATCAAAACATAAGATGCATTGACAAAGGAAATAAATGATGCAATAAGAAAGTAGATAAACATACTTGCATATATAAAAAAAACATAACTTTCAAGTAATCTACTTTTCAATCATCAAAGATAATCATCATGAAAGATAAACATCATGAAAGATAATCAAAATTAAGCATCATCAAGAGAGATAAGCATCATCATGAAATATAATCAACATCATCATGAACTACTATAACCATCTTGCAATAAACAACTATAACCATATTGCAATTGAATAAAGGAAATAAACCAAGATCAACTTGCAATAGATTAACTTGCAATAAGAAGGTAACTAACCATAACAATCATCTTGCAACAAAATAAACTAACTTGAATTGAACCATAAAACATTTGTTAAATGTTAGATAGTCAATAAGTTAGTAAGTTAGTGTTCATTTTAAGGTTTTGCTATAGCCTAATGAATTGCCAATTCATCTCACCCAAGGTCAACCAAGCTACCCAAAAGGGTACGGGTACGAGGACCCAAAAAGGACTTGCTACCGATAGAGCGGATTCTTTTGGATTCAATAGGTGTTTAGCAAATATAAACTGTGTTGCAAGATTAAGTAAATTTTAATCAAATACTAAAGTTGTGGTTAGTAAGTTGATTCATTTTTAACCTTCTTGATTAATATGAAAATTAGTAAATTGCAAGTTAGTTGGTTAGTAGATTGTTTAGTAGCAAGTTAGTAAGTTAGTAGTTAGATTAGTTGAGATGCAAAATAGGCAAAACACAAATACTCTCTCTTTCTCTCTCTCTCTTTCTCTCTCTCACTTTCATTCTCTTTTACTTTCATTATGAGAGATACAAGTTACATTAATTTACATTATGCTTCAAGCAAATGCTTGAGAGAGATTAGAAGAAATTAATAAAAATAGGGGGAAGAGAGTGAAAAAGTTGATCCGAAATTGCCTTGTATACTCCAAAACATACTTGGATAACCTTGCAAAACAAGCAAACTCACAAACAACCATTGTTAATGTGAGAAAAAAATGACTATAAGGTCTAAATTATTTGACAATTTGACTAAAAATTTGCCAAAAATTGCATAAAAGGATTCTAGTTGCATTATACAATAATAAAAAATGCATTTCAATTTATGCAAAAAAAAATGACTATTAGGTCTTAAAATAAAATAAATGACTATTTTTTTATTAAAAAATAGAATAATAAATGATTGTTTTTTTATTAAATGATTGTTTTTTTATTAAAAAATAGAATAATAAAAAATGATTATTTTTTTATTAAATGACTATTTTTTTATTAAAAAATAGAATAATAAAAAATGACTATTTTTTTATTAAATGACTATTTTTTTTATTAAAAAATAGAATAATAAAAAAATTTAGACTGTACAACAAAATGGGTGGGGGGCCATTTGGCCCCCAAATAAAAAAATTTGCCTCAGATTTATTTTTCACCAAAATAGGGCAAATAATATATGGAAATAGGGTTTTTGGGCCTTCCGGACGCAACCATGGGGTCCGTTTGGCTCCAAAACCCTTCCAACAAAAGCTCAATGCCAAAAATTTATAGATTTAAAATGAAAACACCATTTGCAAAAGATCTAACAACTAGATAAAAAAAAATATAATAAATCTATAAACCCTAATGGCAGATTTGCAAAATAAGTTTACCCAAATATCAAATGCATAAAATACCCAAATATCAAATGCATGCATTAAAATATATATATATACCTTAATGGGTTTTTCACCTCAAAGGATTGAAGACACTTGATGGAGATCCCAACCGCTCTGATACCAAATGTGAGACAAGCAAAGTCTCCCCAAGATCGAAGAATGCTCCACAAGATCAATCACACACAAAAGAGGAAAACCCACAACACCAATATTAAGTGGTAAAACCCTACTTCAAATGAAGAAGGGAAACATCCACTATGAAGCTCACTATATTACTCAATGATTCAACAATACAAGAATGCTTCAATGTTATGCAACAATATGCATCAACATGATATATATAAGATGTAGTAGACAACACCCCTATTTAAAGAGAAGCTTTTCTACTACAACCCTAAAATTACCCTAATATTATCACAATCTTATCTTGAGATGTGTGACAAATCTTATCACAATCTTATCTTGAGATGTGTGACAAATCTTATCACAATATTATCTTGAGATGTGTGACAAGTGGCATCTATCAAATATTAAAAAGTGATTGGTTACTTTTTAATATTTGCTAGAAAAGGGGAAATAACTTTTTCCCACAAATTAAATATTCCTAGCACCCTTATTTTATTTATTAATTGGGTGGGAATATTTTTACATAAAATAGAATTATTTTCTAATTCAAATATTATTCTTTAGACTTTATATTTTAGTCTAAGAATAATTTACACAATGTTGCATTACATATTCCAACAAGGTCTTCCATCGATGAATTTATCAATGAGAGAGAAGGTCTCCATTGAGAGGTAGTTGGACATAATGCTCTCAGAATGGATAATTTCTTGCCTTTGAGAATAAGGTTTGAGGAAGATTACTTTGAGTGCTACCATCTGCTAGCAACAACTTCAACGAAAGATAAATATTTGGGATTCTTTCGAGCGGATCCCTCAAGAGTTGGTCCCTTGCCAGTACCTTAGGGTGAGAATAATTTTTCGGGTGGTTCCTCTCCCCAAAGACCTTCAACTTTTTAAAAAATATTTTCTTGACCATCCTGTGCATCTTCTGGATCTCCTAAATTGATCCCTGAGTTCCTTGAGATCATCCTTCCCACTTTCAAAATTTTAAATTTCAGATTTCTCGCCTGAACTGTTCTCGATCCTTTCCATAGCTCTGTTCCACTTCATATACCTATCAAACAATTTAAAAGACAACACACTACAACATATTCACCTCAAGATAAAATGTATCTTACTCTAGAAGACCTTGAGCAATTAGAGGTCCTACCAACCCCTCTTAAATATATATATAAATCACATATTCTTATTGAGTAAACCATAGACATCAACATTGGAATGATAAATAACCCTAAAATTCTCAAATTGGGACAAGTGCTCACCACAATAGAACATGATGAACTAACTAATTTACTAACACAATTTTAAGATATTTTTGTCTAGTCATATGCCAATATGCCTAGGTTAGACCCTTCTCTAGTTATGCACCATTTAATGGTTTGACAAGATGCTAAACTAACTAAACAAAAACTTAGGAAAATGCACCCTAAAATTTTCTTGTTAGTTAAAGAACTCCAAAAATTCTTGATGTCAGCTTCATTAAAGCCATCAACTATTTTGATTGGATTTCTAATATTGTGTTAGTCACCAAGAAATAAGACACTGTCAAAATTTGTGTTGAATTTGGAGATATTAAACAGGCATGTCCTAAAGATGATTTTCCTTTACCCAATATTAACTTGATTGTATATTTCATAGCTGGATGTGGAATGTTATCCCTAATGAATGGATTTTCAGGATATAATCAAATTAAAATTTCTCATGATGACCAAGATAAAATCAATTTCATAAACCCCTTTCCAATATCATGTACATCACCAAGCTAAAACCACTTTCCAATATTGTGTCCATCACCAAGAAAGAAGGCACTATTAGAATATGCATTGATTTTTAAGATATTAAAAAGGCATGTCCTAAAGATGATTTTATTTTACCCAATATTAAAATGATTGTAGATTTCATAGATGGATGTGGAATTTTATCCCTAATGGATGGATATTTAGGATATAATCAAAGTAAAATTGCTCATGATGATGAAGCTAAAATTACTTTCATTACCCCTTAGGGCACCTTTTGCTATCAAGATATACCTTTTGGTTTAAAGAACACATGTGCTACCTATGGAAGTGTTATGACATATATATTTCATTACTTAATGCATGATATTGTAGAAGGATATGTGTATGACCTCCTTGGTCACTCCATTAATAATGAAATCCATCCACAAGATCTAAGGTGTATCTTTAAATGATTGAGAGAATACAAAGTCTGCCTTAAACCCTCTAAATGTGTCTTTGGAGTTACATTTGACAAACTCTTAGGTTTCATTATGTCTAGAAGATGTATTAAAGTTGATCCAACTAAGATATCTACCATCATGGATATGCACCCCCCATGCAATATGACTAATTATGCAACTTACAAGGAAAACTTCAACCCATTAGGTATTTCATATCAAACTAGTTGATAAATGATAATCCTTCTTTAAGATACTTCTTAAGAATGTGGAATATAGGTGGTATGATGAGTGTCAAAAGGTATTTGAAGATGTAACATCCCATTATTATATTTTTACTAGAATAATGTGATACTATGAAAAACGTTTGTGATTGCAGGTACACATTTCCTTTCTGTAGCAAGTGAACCAAACAAGAGGATTACCCACCCCTATTAGAGATAGTGGTTGAAAGCATTAGGTAAGGTGGGATATGATATCATGTCTATGGCACCGTGGCTCATGGGTACATGGAAGCCCACTAAAAATAACATATAGGACATGCTTTTTGTACTTGCATTATGCCTGCCTGCACAAAATGCATTTTGACTGCTAAATAAAATCGATAAAGTTTTTTTATTCTTTAAGAATATTTTCTTTATATATATATATATTTGTAAAGAGTAAATTATTAAAAAATAATAAATAAATAATAAATAATAATAAAAAAATATAAAATATATGTATAATTAAAATCATGAGACTAAGTAATATATATTATCTTTTACATAGAACAAAAATATAAAAATAAAAATAATAATATATATAATAAATATATATATATCTTTAAAATTAAAAGGACTTTTCCATTCATTTGTTAGATGTTCTTCCATCCGGCGGATAACAAGAATGATAGTTGTATACAACATGAAGCTTATGTGTCTTCTAACTACGACACACAAAACCTTTTAAGTAAGAATTTTCTGAAGAGGTGAGAATAAGGTTATTTTCGATATCGTCACGGGTGATTGCAGAGAAAAGGAAAGATAGAGAAGGTTTCATCGTGGAGTAGGAAAGATCTTCATCAACTAATTACGAAAGAACATGTTGGATTTGTTTTAACTATCTGCGTGTTTTTGTCTACCTATTTTGAATAGTAAAATGTTGTAATTCTATTCCAAAATAGATAATAATGTAGTTTATGGGTAATATTTATCGATTCTTATGGTAGGAGATTTAATTCTTTTAAATGGTTTAGAGGAAGAAGGTCTCAATCTATGAAAGTTGTGTGAGACTAGCATCCATGTTCATGAAATTTACTGGTTTGCTAGTGATGAAGCAATGAGTTTGTGTTTCTGCTTTTTGTTTGCATGTTGTTTTCATATAGATCATATACATTGAGCCACACTGATCCAATACCTACTCTGCCATCTTCTCTTGTCACCCAAGGTGGGAACTTGTCCTCTGCCCAGCATAATTAAGGGTAGTTGTGAAGATTCGAATAGAATATCTCTTAGGGAAATGCTTTGGACGAGTGAAATATTCAAGTAATGAATAAACCATTCTCTTGCAAAGCTATGGTAGTATAATAGATATGGTTTTATGGTCAACTTATTATTTTGATAGACACATTTGCTAAACGTCCAAACTGTAAATGCGTAACAAACATATTTTATTAATATTATGTATTTTATTTTAAAATGAACATAAATACTAGTACATCCTCTTGCAATGGCTGAGAATGTTTTTCTTGAGGATTTAGAGAAAGCTCTATGTAAATCGAATGATAGTCCAGATAATGGATAACTAGTTTTTTTATTTTTTTAAAATGAGCTCATACCCTTTTTATTTGATCAAAATGATGTAATTATGTTTAAATGGATAAGTGTTGAGTTACTATGTTTCTGCTATATTGGGAAACTCATCGGTTTCAATGAATAGAAGTCTTAAAATATTAAATAGGTTGTGGTAGATTTATTAATATATGAAAATTTGTGACCTGGATATACTAAATTCATATTTGGACTGGCAACTTATCAGTTGATGTCAATGAAATTAATTTGGTGATTATAATGAGTTGCTCAAAACCAAAAGGAAGCTGAAGCTTATAAATTTAGATGTATTTTTTTGATATATAGTTGTGCTTTTGCATAGAAGGAAATAATATTGCTCGTAAAACCTCCGAATCATGGAAGGACATCTCTGATGACGTTCCAATTGAAATACATCATTGAGTAGGTTGTTTTTAAACTTGGAAGGTGATATTATGAGTTTCTCGTACTTGTAAGAAAGCTTGTAGTTTTCTTTTTTTAAAATAATAATAAGAGATTCCTTCTCTTTTGTGTTTGGTTCGTCAGTCAACTTTAGTACCCACAGGCTGAAATCAATTATTAGAAAACTGTTAGAGTGATTTGAGAAATTAAGTAACACACACCTCGAAATGATTTAAAAATGTGAAATTGATATCAATGTCTAGTAGGAAGTAAAACTCTAATTAGTGAGTCTGTGATCTGTAAAAGAACCCCATGAAATAAAGAGTAATTATGGAGGAAAGATATAACATTTAGGAAAAAAATCACCCAATAGGATTCTCAAACCTCTAATTTGAAAACAAACCCTTAGTTACAAGTTTTTAAACTCGGACTGCGTAGGAGAATAGTATATGGCAATTTTTATTATAAACATTTATTTCCAAATCACGTATGTTTATGTTCTAAATAATGGCACATTATAGTTTAAATGAAAAGAAGTAGATTCGTTTATTAAAAAGTATAATGGAATAATATACTTTGATTGTCACTTAAACAAATTATATTTTATATCCGTGAAATGATATTGGTATTACTTTTAAAATAATCTTTAGAGTAATAGTTTATTTGACACTTAAATTTAGTTTAAGATTAAGTGGAGATGGAAATTTCTTTTTGCATTGGAAATATATGTGTTGAACACTTATGTAAAATTTAAATCAAATATTTATAAATAGGAAAACAACAATAAAATTTTAAATTTATTTTCATTATCAAGCAAGGAAAATATAGTAGAAGTCAATTATAAATATCCTCTTCAGTTTTTATATGATGAATCATTGTAATTTATATTTAACCTTATAGATTCTATATGAATATGTAACGTGAGACCATATCTTAATGCTCACTTTTCATTGTTGATAAACACCCCTTGCTCCAAACAACGAATTTTAAGACATTGTAAAACAAGTTCACTAAAGAGGCCAAAAAAGGGTAAAAGTTCTTTTCAAGAGTAAGGGCAATATAAAATGGCTGAGAAGGGCTAGGACACTCACTTAATACTAGCATATCACGGAGGTGATTGCTATAAATTGATGGTAATCGTTATCCAGTGAATAAATAAGGGATAAGGGTCATATGTTGTAGAGAGTAATGAACAATGGTATGGGATATTATTCCATATTATCATATGAGTAGGACGTGAGGATGCTCACAAACCAAGCTTCGGTTGTGGAATTTCCAAATAATGCTCAATATTGGGGGTAGATTCTTGAGTTTGGAAAGTCCAACGGTAGATGGTATGGACAACATTACCATCAACTAAAGCTTGGACTAAGACATCTGGTCAAAATATCTAGAGTAGTGGTGGACCTTGATGATACCTTATGTGAAGTTCAATAATTATGCACAAGCATAGTTACGCTATCTCAAGCATGAATTTTAAGGTTAAAACTACATTGGATCAGAGGACCAATAGGACAAATGTAGGATCGTATATCCTAATCCTCCATTCTTGAGACATCGAAATCGTGTGTCCACCCTTCTAGGTGTTATGGGCCCTGGAAGGGCAACCCCATACCAAGATCGAGAAAACTCAAGAAATGAGTAAGGATATCTTAAATGGAAACCTATCATGAGAAGTTGGACAGTCCTGAGCACTCAAGAAATCGTTTGAAGTGGTAGAATTTCTTGAAGTGTGTTCCTCTATGCTAAAGTACTAATACAATATTGGGTGTGAATGTGTCAATAGGAGATATTTTTGTTTTAAAATAATGAAAATTTGAGTTTATGTTTTTGACAACTAGGTGAGTAGACCTAGGTTATTATAGAAGAACTCAAGAAATATCTCACATCCCCTCTCATCCTTATAGAACCAATCCCAACTAAACCTTTATTTCTCTATATTTTTACTACTATTAAAGGCTTAGGAGCCATGCTAACCCAATATGATGATAAAAATAGAGAAAGAGCAATTTACTTTATTAGTAGAACCCTAATTAGTTATGAAACCCATTATAACCCTTTAGAAAAGATTTATCTTGTAATAGTAATCACATATCAATTTTTTTAGATATTATATGCTTAGCCATAAAATCTTATTTGTCACAAATATTGATCCTCTTTGCTATTTAATGTCTAAACCTCATCTTTTAGGGTGAACCACAAAATGGGTCATTACCCTTAACAAATTTGATTTAACCTTCATTAGTAAAAAATCCATTAAATATTAACATATCGTTGATCAACCTAATAGCTCGAGGGCAAGAGCTAGCCCAGGCACTAGCAAACCTTCGTGTGTGTATTCGACAAAGAAGAGAGTGGGGGATACCATAACCAGAGGGGGTATAGCTAAGAAAAAACTAAGTATTGAGGAACCCACAACGAGATCCTCATTAAGACTCAAGAACAAACAAATCCAATGCAACTCCAAAACCAGTGCTAGCGACCTGGATGAGGAGGGACCTACAATCATGGTTCTCAAAAGGTTCATTCTAAAATATTATGCGGCCATCATCCACCAAATGTAGGAGCACTATGACACTATGACTCAGGTGATCTTCAACAAAGGATACATACCGAAAGTTGATTCCAAAGATGATGACGAGGAGAAAGAGGACGAAAAGGAAGAGGAGCTCAAGGAAGATGTCGAAGATGAGGCATGAGGATCATTGGGTCCTAGGGGGTTTCATTTTTGGTTGATATTTTTTAGAGGAAGTATTCCTCTTAGGGCTGAGGTTCCCTTTTCCTTTTGTAATTTTGATCAGTGTGGCTTGCACGTCTTGGTTGGGCCTATTTTGTTTTGGTCTTTGTCTACGTCGCCTGCTCGACTAGGACTGCTAGGAATTTTAGAAGTTGTAGAGGACAAAAGATCCTCAGGATATCTAGGATCTGTAGCTTCAACTGAAGGCTATCTTTTGTAAAAGGTTTTGGGTCAACCTATAAAAATCAGTATTTAATATAGAAATTTACTTACAAAAAAAAATCCATTAAATATTAGCATATCGTTGATCAGTAGTTGTAACACATTTATAATCCACTCATCCCTTAGTAATATATTTTTTGGATGAGTGTGTTTTTTCTATTTAAGAAGAACCCCAATATTCTTGGACCATGTACTTCGATGGTACCCATTACTTAAAGGATGTAGGGGTATAAATCATTCTAGTCATCCTTAAAGAAATTAATCCCTCTTTCCTTTAAGTTGTATTTCTCCTATAATAATAAAAAATAGAATATGAATCCCTTATATTAGGATGTCATGCTACCTTAAACTTGAAAGTTAAGAACCTCTTTGTTTTTGGATATTCTCAACTTGTGGTGAACCAATTAAATGGTGTATTTCACACTAAATATGAAAACTTAAATTCCTATAAATATATTATTGTAAAGCTTATGTTAGCCTTTGATGAGATAACCATAGAATCCATCCCAAACTAATCTAATCACCATGTCGATGCCATGTTTACAACTACATCTCTTATATATTTAGAATTGGAGGATGATCATGCCATGATTATCATCTATCAACTTTGAGAACTTACCAAACCTAGTTCTAGTCAATTACCCTTAGACGTGTTCACCCTCAATGCTTAATTTGTTTCATCTAAGCCTTGGTACAAGGAAAGTTTTGCTTTCTTAAAAGATGTCATGGTGAATAGAGGCTTAGATTGTAATAAGCATAATTTTTTGCACAAAATATCTTGTAGATTTGCAATCATCGATGATATCTTATATCGATGATCTTTGGATGGAATCCTTATACGATGTTTATCTCTTAATAAAACCAAGGTAGACCTTCATGAAGCTCATGAGGGATCATGTGGTGGTAATTAAGTGGTAATACAATTACAAAAAATCGCCTTTGAATAGGGTACTATTGGCCTTCTATGGAGAAGGATGCATGTGAATACATTTGATGCTATGATAAGTGTCAATGCTATGCTAATATTATTCATGCACCCTTACAAAATATCTAATCCATTTCTTCCCCTTCACCCTTCTCTATGTGGGGTCTAAACATCATTGGGAAGACTAATCCTATATCTTTTAAAGGCCAAAAATTTATTATCCTAGCCATAAAATATTTCACTAAATGGGTAGAGGCCATGCCATTATCCATAGTCATTGAATTTCAAGTTTCCAAATTTATTCTTAACCAAATATTTTGTCATTATAGAATTACATCCATTATCATATTAGAAAATGGAACACTTTTTAAGAATAAATATGTTAATAAAATTTGTGCTAAATATAAAATTCAACATAAATGGTCTACTCCTTATTATCCTCAAGGTAATGGCCAAGCAAAAGCATCTAATAAAACATTAATTAAAATCCTTAAGAAGTTGGTCAATAAGATTGGTCGTGATTGGAAACTTTAGCTTTACCCCACTTTATGGGCTTATCATACCAATGTGCATACACCCATAGGGGTGATCCCATTTGTCTTAGTATATAGGACTAAAGTAGTCTTCATGTTTGAACTCAAAAATCCCTTTTTGCACATCTTGTTGCAAGACGCTTTCATTGGTGATGAATATTTCCTAGGTCAATTAAATCAATTAGAGTTATTCAATGAAAATCACATTAATTCCTTAGAGAATATTTGAGTTTGTCAAAATACACTAAAATATCCCTACACAAAGAAGGTACACGATCATTCTTTTGAAGTAGGAGATATAGTCCTTAAAAAAAAACCAAAGAATACCAATACTCAAGTTGATTTTAAAGGTAAGTTTGAACCTAACTAGTTAGGCCCCTTTGTCATTATAGTAAATTTTGGCCCAAAATCCTATTGTCTTGCCACCTTAGATGGAAAAGATCTCAAAGAACCCATGAATGTTATGCATTTAAAGAAATACTATTCTTGATGCCCCTTTTCAAATATTTTTAAGTTTGGAGGAGTTGAGGTCTTGATAATGAGATGTCCTACTAGAAACTCCCAGTTATAGTGTAGTTACCCTTAAACACCTAAGCATCTTTCTTCAAGAGAGTTAGTTAATCTAGCTTTATGTCCTTTGCTTCTTCTATCCAATTCCTAAAAATCATGTGTGTCATTTTATATTTATTGCTTGTTTATATTGCATGCTTGCCTCTCATAGTTGCATTTTTACTTGATATTTATTTCATGCATGTATTAACATATCTTATTTTCATTATTTCATGTCATCAATTACATATTTTCTTGTCATGTCTCATGCATGCTTGCAATTCATACATGCATAACTTGCTTGCTCATATATAATTTAGGGGACTTCTAAATAATACAATGATGACAACTAGTTAGGTTAGCTCATATGCATTGATATTGCACTAGATCATTGATGCTAGTGGATCCCTACCCTTAGGAAATTGGATTACTTTGTATTTATTCATCGATATGCTATGACATACATGGGTAATTCTATACTCATAAAACTTATTTTAGATTGATGTTGTGCATAGAATTTCTTGTTTTGCATTCATTACTTGGAGCACTTTTTCTTAGCATGTCATATACGACATCTCCATCATACCTTAGATCCCCCTACCACTTCATGGGATTTATGAAAGAAGAGATGCAAACCTTATTTCTTCTTTAATATTCTATTTAGTAGACACCCCACATTTACTCCAAGGTATGGTGCTATGATCATAAAGAATATATTGAAGGAGTAGGTCATATCTTATTTTTATGCACAATCACATATTCAGATTCAAATGTGGTAACCTATACCTCCAAGCATTCTTTACAATTATAAACCTATAATATCCTTCTTACTATTAGCAAACAAACACATATGCAATTGTATTAATGAAATATATAATACACTGCACCCCAAGAATAGTTCGTGAGATATGGAACTACCTGTGGTGAGAATAGCAGGAGTTACAACCATATAACTATATTCCCTAGAATGAATAATGGAATAATATATGGTTACGCTAGCTTTGGGTAATTGAATAACTACTAGCTATGCTAACATCCCCTCATACAACAATATTTGGATAAAGTATATAGATGCCCCAGTGAAGAAGAAGAGAAATGAAAGAATGGTGGCTTGTGCTTTGTCTTTGGCTCTGGCTCTGGCTCATGGCTCTGGCTATGGCTCTAAGTATACCTCTAGATCTATACCTCTATGTCTATCTCTGGATCTATCGATGAATCTACCTCTGGATCATTGCCTCTGGATGTGCTTGTAGATCTACCTCTAGAACTTTGTCTTTGGGTCTGTATATAGCTATGTCTCTGGGTCATTATCTCTGGGACTACCACTCGGTCTGTCACTGGATTTTCCTTAGGTTCTACCATAGGTTTTACCTTTTTGGTAGAAGCCATACAACATTTCTTTCATCATGGTCCATTGTGTGAGATCTGTCCATCCACAATCTATATGAATCTTATTGGCCATTTTTAGTTTGTACCAACAACTTGAAGAAGAGTGATTCATACATCCACATGAATCACAAGGATGTAGTCTCCAAAACTTAGCTGCAACATGTCACGCATTTCCATAGTGACTACAATAATGCTTTTTAGGAGATGGAGGAGATTTAGGTCTTACAAACATGGAATTACTAGTACTTGCATGTCCAGTATAGCCAAGGCCTTCATTCTTTGCATTGACATTTAGAATTATAGGATTTTTAATGCCTTGTTCCTTTTTACCTAATATTTCACCATTGAATCCCATTTTCTTCATCATTTTGGAACCAAATCCTTTGGTGAGCCTTTAAAAACATCCAATTTCATCATCTTCATCAATGCTTTTAACAATATTGTATTTGTCACTATTGATGAGATTATGGAGTTTATTTTTAAGAGGTTTAGTTTTTAAGTCACTAATTTCACAAGAAAAATTTGCTACTGTGATGAGATCACCTGTGCTACAATTGATATCTACCATAGAAGGTATGAGGTCGCTTGTATCACAACAAGCATTGGCTATAATGGGCTCAAGGTCACATGTGTCACAACAAGCATTCGCCACCATGGGCTGAAGATCACTTGTGTCACTACAAGCATCGACCATTAGGGGTTTGACCTCTGTTTCCTCACTAAAGTCCCTATACACTTTGCATTGGGTAATATCAAGAGAAATCAATGATATGTAGACTTCTCTTATGATGCCTATACGGTTTTGAACACCATGCTTATAAAGGTCTTCAAAATCTTCAGAATCTTTGAGAATGGATTTTACACCACTATAGAAAAATCCATTCCTTCCATCTCTGGTGAGAAGTAAGGACCTTTAACTGATATTTCAATAGCATCAGTTTGTTTAGGGGCTTGCTTTTTATTTGATCTACCCATTTTTAAGGTGTCGGTCTCTATCGAAAATGCACCTTTTACAATGAATTTTGCAAAAATAATCTGACTAAGGTGTCGATCACTGTCAAAAATGCACCCTTATAAGTCTTCCCCCCTTGGTTTTGTAAAATGATATCTTCCCTATGTACGATATAGGATATGGTGGAAAAAATATTATCCCCTCGTTCAGTGCAAAAAATATGCAACTATGCAGCCTCAAAAGGCTTTTACAAAGCTTGCCTCGTAGGCGCACAATGTGTCACCAAAAAAATCCCCCCTATGTGAAGTACTTCAAACAAAAAAAATTTTGCTATTTATGAAGCCTAAAAAATAGGTTTTGAGGTTTGATGATTGTATGCCTTGTTATTTCTTTGATGAGAACAAAGTTTGATCTCCCTTATAATGTGAGAGAAAGGTATAAAAAAAATTGGTTTATAAATGCAAAAATAATTTTAATGAAAAAATTTGTTTTAACAAAAAAATATTAAAGTTTCTTAATTAAAAAATAATTAAGAAATAAAATATTTGAATGAAAACAAAATTGAAACATTAAAAAAAAAATGCAAAATTATAAAAACCAAAAAATTAAAAAAAATACATTAAATACTTTTTATGCAAAATAATGTTTGCATCCGCGGGGGTTTGAACCTGTGACCCTGCGGTTGGTAACATACTAAATCCTGATGGATGACCATACTAGCTACAGGGCTGGTTGAGATCAATGGGGCAACACCCCGTATTTATGCCTTCAATATTGGTGTGTTCTCCTCACACCGCTACTCATTTCGAGTGGCATGTCGACACTGCTCCACCGTGACTGTTTGTTTTCACCTAAGGTATCGAAAAGATTTCAACAAATTTGGAATCATCCTTTAAGTGGTACAGGCCTCTAAATCTAGACCGTCATCATACATATTTGATCTGTCTACAAACCCGATGATTAATGCGAGTTGTTATGATAGGATGTTGTCCGTCGTTGGCTGACGATCCACCACCACTAACACTGCTTTCTATGATTTTCCTCCGTGGGGCGGTGATTCCTTGGAGCTTCATTATGGGCGTAAATCACCTCCTCCCTCCAATATTCGATGCTTCACTCTGGTGGCTATGTTGAGAGGTGGTGTTTTCCTCTGAGCCTTCATGCTACTAAAGAGTGACTAGGCAATTGCTTGATGCATCATCAGTGCTGCTCTCCTCTGCGATTCGATATTGTGCTTATCAACATCATGTGCAGAAACATAGTAATATCATTTGTGTGGAATACATGTACTGTTATGATCCTCCAATCAACCTACGAGAAACATGATGTCCCTTCAAATATCCATGCACCAAAAATTTACAAACTACACAATTGGTTGGCAATGACGTCGGGATCTCTTGTAACAGTGCGCGTGATACGTCCACTCAAAACAATCTTCTTCAAATCCAAATCATTGAACATCATCCACAAATAAGCTATTTCTTCCATGAAATCTACGTTCACAGTTGGAGCATCACAGTCTTCAAACAAAACCTATATTATTTCCTTCACGCCTACAATCGCGATGATGTCTAGATCATTCTTGTCTAGATCTAATTGCATATTTGGTATGCTGCTTCGATGTATTAATTATCTCATCAGAAACTTGAGCAACAAATGGAGAAATTGTTTCACAAGATAAGTATTCGAATCGGTTTCAATATGCGTCAATCGAACACACCTCCACCAAGCAAAATCCAATTTTGCATGTCAAAAAATGCCTGCAGGGTTGAATGAAATTTTATCCAAGATTGACAAAATTGGTCACCATGTTACAACAACATCTATGGATTTGGAGCGTAGGCTGTTTATCCCACATGGGGAATGCTTCTAGCAAAGAGGGCTTTAAAACCAAAGACTCATCCGTTTGTTGTTGTATTCCTTCTTGGAGACTATGCCCATTCCACCATTTAACCTTCGCACATGATGTTGGCCGTTAAATCCTTCAACACGGCTTGAATGCCATGTTTTGTCCTTAGGTACGTGTTCGCCAGTCCTTCAATTTAGTTAGGTTAGGTCCCACTATTTCCCACCAGCGCTTGTAGCACATGTCGATCTCCACCTAGGGCCTAGTAGTTCACATTGTGGACGGTGTCAATCTCCACCTAGGACTTAGAAGTTCACATAGTAGGATTCATCCATGATTCTTTTAGGTAGTCTGAGTTAGGTCCATCCATGATCCCTTCAGGTAGTCTGAGTCAGGTCCAATCATGTATCCAGATCTGGTTGCTGTCAATCCACCAATAAAATTTTGCTCGAGTCTGATCCGTAGAGCTTGGAGCAGGAATCACTTTGAGAAGCTCGGGCTATGAATGAGCCCTAAGCAATAGAATCTCTGATACCATGTTAGAAAATGAACACATATGCAATTGTATTAATGAAATATATAATAAACTGCACCCCAAGAATAGTTCGTGAGATATGGAACTACCTGTGGCGAGAATAGTAGGAGTTACAACCATATAACTATATGCCCTAGAATGAAATAATGGAATAATATATGGTTACGCTAACACTTACCTTTTCCATTTTATTTGAATTTTTCATACCTCTTGGTTCCCTTGCAATACAACATGACATGGATTTTCTTGCAAAATGCTTTGACTATCACCACCACTTTCTCAAAAAGGTTGTTTTTTCTCATATTTCTAGGGTACCACTAGTTATGAAGCATCGTACTCTCCTTCTCCCTAGTAGGACCTTAATTTGGACCCTTAACATGCCATGTCTACCTATATCATGAGTTGTAAACTTTGTGATGATGTTAAATGATGATCCCATTTAGGACATGCATTTCTTATTTCTATAACACTAGATTTATGATGGCTAGTAGATCAATAATCTCCCATTGATATTTGGAATCCAAGTGCACACATTCCATTCTTAGTCCAACCTATTCTTTGTTCAAGATAATTTCTCTATTTTTCCATCACTTGTAAAAATATCAATTTTCCTTTATTTCCCTTTTGATAGCTTACTACATTGAGTGATGTATCATGGCTCCTCATCCTTTTCCTAATGTATATGTGATTAATTGCATTTACATGTCATTGTATAGATATGTTGTATTCTTCACTCCATTTTATAAGAAATAAAAGTATTCACATTTTTTTTTTCTTGACTTCTCTCTATTTTGCTTGTATATCCCTTAACTATGCAAGTTCTCACATCTTTATCTCATCAAGTCAAGGGATATACATACAATTTTTCTTCCCTTTCCCATCATATTTTTTTTCTTTTTTGCTATTATACACCTACAAATCAATTAGGAGAGATATCCTATTTCATCCATTGATAAGCATGGGTACATTTCAATATATGTTTACCCTTGGACATAATAGGGCACCTCTCTTGATTGATTATGATATGGCTGAGATTACTCATTGTAACTTACACCACATTTTACCTCAATCTATTATTATTATTACATAATTTTTACCTTATCTATTTATATACCCTTAAGAGCATAGGTATTTAGTGATCAACACTTTGCATACCTCTTAATAGCTTATGAGTATGCCAAGTCATAGATCATCAAAATCCCATTCTTCTTGATGGTTTATCAATTAGATTGAGGATATAATTTTCATCATCGTATTATTAAATTTTCTTATCTACCTCCTTTGACCACCATATCAAGTGGTGTATCATGCATTCTCATATCATTTATTGCACATACATAGCTCATAACATTTGTGTTGGCACTCATATGATGATAAATCCATCACTTCATTGGCATGGCTACTAGGAATGTCCCCATTATTTTCTTCTTCCATTCACTTCTCTTTTTCTTCTAAGTATATATTACTTAGCTATGTAAATTTTTTTATTTTTCCCTCATCATGTTAAGGGATATACATTCACTCTCTTATTTTTATTTGCCTCATTCATAGGTCCATTGATCATCTTTTATAGCTATCATAACTTACTAGATTTTATTGATTGATCATTTCACATGCTACATTAATCAATAAAATAGGATACACTATGGTAGTATATATGCATGATAGTTTTTTTCTCACCTTATGCTCTATTTATATCTAGGTATATTTCCCCTTAACTCGTTAACCTTTTTATTGTTGAGGGGTGAATGCAATATAGGCTAGATACCTCAAAAATACTATTTTTGGTGTCCAATTGGCCACTAGTTATTCTATAAGTTTCACTTAGCTATCAAGATGTTAACTAGGAATATTCAAATCTACTTTCCATCCTTCTTATATTTTTGAGCCACCAAGATAATAAGGGTAGGATATACCTTCTTCTTTGTATTTATATATTACTACTTCATGCTATGATACTAGCTATCCTACTAGAATCTCTTGTTTGACCCATTGCATGATCATAATGACTTTATTTTGATGATAATTAAAAATTAGGTTGTGTGTGATTGATAAAATCAGACCTTAGCATGTGTACTATAATATACTCATTATACCCGAAGGTTATCAATCTCACATATTTAGTGCTTCCTCTCTTAACTTTCATTTTGCTATCATCTCTTCTCTCTATCGGCTTTGGTGCTTGCCATGAATCCAAGGTATGTGGGTTGGGAATTTTAGGTACCTAACATACCTCCTTTCATGGTATTTTTAGCATCATACCCACCACCCCACATATCCTAAAGGTTTTCTAATCCGTCTTCTATGCATTCTAATAGGTTATAACTCATCATCTTTGATGATTGATTTGCATCTCTACACATATCTATCTAGTATAGTTTAAAAATTTTAACTTCGTAGACTCATTTGGTTTGTTATCTCACCTTCCTTTCCTTGTCACATAGCCTCTTATGCATTGGCCCAAGAAGAGCATTTCAATATCTCTGTTTTACTATTTAGAAACAAAAATAAGGATTTTACCTTGCATCCAATTATCCTATTTTTCATCTCATTGTGGCCCTTCAACACATCATGCCTTATCTATCCTTATAAGTTGGATCCCATCCTCTCTTACCTTTTTCATGCATCTTTTCTTGCACTTTTTTTCTTATATCTCTATAGCATTCTTGATTTTTTGCTCGTTTATTGATCATCATTATTCATATAAGCCTTCATTGGTCATTGTCCATAGCATTTGTAAATACTTTGTAATATTTTATACATAGCATAGGTTTTAAATATCTTAACTAGTCATTCCTTATTTTTTATCATCTAGACCTTAACTGGTCATTGCTCACTTTATAGACCTGCAATGACCATTGATCATATTAGGTCTTCACTAGCCAAAGACCATTATACATAGCTACTATATTGCATGTATGTATTCATATAGAAATTAATTGATCGTTGATCATTATTAATCATCTAGAATTTAATTGATCATTGCTCATTTTTATCATCTACACCTTAGCTGGTCATTCACTTTATAGGTCTTCATTAGCCACTGACCATCTTCACTGTTCATGAACCATTGTACATAGCTATTATATTGTACATATATTCTAATATATACCTTATCTACCATGGGGATGATAACTGGTACACCAGAGGTGTGTCCTTCCTGATCCTCTCGTACTAGGGAAAGGTCCTCTTAATGCTCTAATGCCTGCACCAGATATAGACTAAACTATCTTACGACATTTTGAACCCAACTCACATACCACTTTAATGAGCAAATAACCCAACCCTTGGAATGTACTACCACCCGAGGTGGCAAAGAATAGACATCGAGGTGCCAAAACTTCCCATAGATATGGAATCTTGGGGAAGATCATCCTATTATCCCTAGAGTAACTTTTATCTATTGAGTGATGGCCCTTACACTTGGAACCGTTGGATCACTAAGTCTGAATTTCATCCCTAGTCGACGGGTGGATCTCGTAGTCAAGCTCCTTTTTGCATTTGCACTCGAGGACTGATATTCATCCGGCTTGAGGAAACCTTTGCACACCTTCATTACCTTTTGGGAGGCCTACACCCCATAGAAACTATCTACCTGATATTTTCCCTTGGCCTGGAGTCTTGACACAAGGTTAGGATTCAGTCTCTTCCAGAGTGGTTTCTCACTAATGGTTCAAACCCCTAGGAAGGGGGCCTTCTTCACCTTCCACGTAAGCTACACAAGAAGAGACCAAAGCCAATCCCAGGGAATAGTGAAGATCTTGTGAACCCGTTTCCGAAGAATCTTCCACCATTTTTTCTAAAAGGAATAGCTCTTCTATTTTCTCAAATCTTCCTAGAGCATTTTCTTCTTGTAAAAAATCAAAAATTTTTTGAGATTGATCAGTATTCCACCAATTTGTAACCCAAGGTTCCAAACCTTTCTGTAATGGAATTGAGATTCCCCAAGGCAGTACTACTAAACATGCAAGATATCGTAGAGAAGCTGATGCTTTATATTTGGCTACTTCCAATTCGTGAATCGCTAAGGAACTCGATTTTCTCGTTAGCTCTGTCCAAAATCTGGACAAAGTACGAGTTATAGAACGAGGTATGGGACTCATAGAATCAATCTATTGCGTAATTCTTCAACTCCGAGAAAAAATATCGTTCGGGCGAGGAACGATTCACTTCGAAATAGAAGTAGAATAACAAAGGAGATTGTTCTTAGTAGAATCAATCATTGAAAATCGCTTTGATCTAGACTAATTCTCTATTTGTTCTTTTCCTATCTGACTCTTTCTCCAAAAAGAAGAATTACTTCAAGTGACAATTTTTTTTAAGTAAAATGAAGGGATGTTGATTAGCAAAATAGATCAAACTAGCTTACGGGATAGGATCCATATACATTTTTGGATCTAATCCGGTCGGTATATTAGATGAAATTCTCCAATTTTGTACGCATCTGTAAAAAATAAAATAAAAGAAATGTTTGAGAGAGCGCTATATATATATATATATATAGTAATTCGTTTAGATAATAATTAAATCTATCCTTTTGAGACGTCGTATCCGTCTACTGGCTCTATTGATTCTCTCTAAAGATAGGATGATATGAGAGTGCTTGGCAACTGCCGAAGCATACCGGGCTGATTCCATAACTATCCCCAGACAAATGTTCTATTTTTAACTTCTTCCTCTCGTATATACTATACGGATAGATATATTCATTTGGATGCCGAAGAGTAACAAAATAACTATCCATTTTAAAATCCTTCAATAGATACACGCAAGAAACGGGCTAATTCGGCAGCTTTCTGTTCCATTTCACGTAAAGTAAAATTATCCTCAGTACGAGTTAAGGGAATTTCTTGTTGGCCTTTTATTTCCATATAAAGAACACGACGAGGAAAAAGACCTTCTTGAACTTCCATTTTGATCGCCTGAATATCTTTTATAAGAAATTGGAGGAAAATACGGCGATTTCTTCCAGGAAATCCCCAACGAAAAAGACATACAATTCCTTCTTTTTCATCAAACTTATTGTAGCCACTACCCACATTACACAAAATTGTACACCACAAATAAGAGCTAATGAACAGACCTGCAATACCATAAAAACACATTACAATTCCTTGTGGAATAAAAAGTATTTGCTGAGATGACAATAAGGGTATAAGGTTCCTGCCGAGGTAACTTGAAATTCCAACTAAGAAAAATCCTAGTGAACCCAAAAAAAGGATACAAGCCCAAAAAAAATTACTAATTTTCCGGGACCCTGTTATAGGTTCTATCCAGAGCCATTTGGATCGACGATTCATAACAAATTGCGTCCTATTTAAGTTGAGAGTAGACCAAATATTTTTTTTGGCTCCCCAAGTAATTCTCATAAATTTGCTAGCAATATAATAAACTAGTTATATACATATAAGCATCTAAGTCAATATAGAATATCTATATCAAATTTTCCCTATTATTTCCCCATGCTTTCCATTTTTTCGGATTTTTTTGTTTTATAAATTGTAACTTATCGATTGTAAAAACAGTACTTCATGAAATTAGTAGGATATAAATCCTATCTCTATATTCACATAGATATCCATCCAGGTTCTATCCATAGATGTTATCTATGATGAATAGATAACAGATGGTACATCTGCATCTATTCATCATATATGAATAGATCTAAATATAGATGGATGTGTCTATTTAGATCCATTTCGTTCGTCTTTACAAGAGGTTATGTTATATCATCCAAAAAATATCTATTTATCCCTATTGTTTTATGATTGAAAAATTGAACCCAATTTATGAAATCTGACTGAATCAGATTCATAAAATCTCGTCGTTTTGAATATAGAAATACGAGAGAACCATTGTAATTGCCGGAAATAACAAGCCCACTAGGGGCACAAGAATAGAGGGTAAGCTGGGGTTGATCATAGAACGAGTACCTTAATTAAATATTTATCTTTATTACAAGGAATGATTATAATACCAAATGAGTGATAGGACCAAATCAGTGGACCTGTGCTTCTTTTAAAAGCATATCCACAAGAATATTGTTCTTGCACCAAATATTTTATTTTTTTGAGTCCCCAAAAAAAATAAAAATATTTGATATGTTGAATACGAAATCTTCTTTTGATTTAAATATGATGAAAAATTTTTGATGAATGAGAAAAGGTCAAAAGATTTTCTATAGAAATCAGAACCTGAATATATATTATATATACTTAATATATATATATATATATTCAGGTCTCTGACAATAACGCTTATACATATTGAGAAACTTGATCAAATAGAATAATTTCTATTCTCAAATTTCCTCCAATTAAAAAAAAAATTAGAATAATTTCTATTGTATGCAGTTACAGGATCAATACCTTTGAGGATTGATAAGCAAATGAAATGAATCATTCCGACGTTGCGAAACTGTATAACTGGCAGTTTTGTTACAAGGAGCTCAATTTTATAACTGTTGTTCCTTATTTATAATAAGGGAATTGCCTTTTTTCCAGAATCAATTAAACTTGTAAAGCTTCAGTATATCCCTCAAAACACCTTTTAAAATACTCCGCGGAACGATTTGATCAAATAACCCATGATGAAATAAATACTCAGCCAAATAAACAAGTCTACGCGTGAGGTATCCAGCATCTGCTGTTCGTACGGCAGTATCCACAACTCCTTTACGAGCGCCATAACAGGAAATAATATATTCCGTTAAAGAGAGTCCTTCGCGGAAATTCCTTTGAATGGGTAAATCAATTATTTTTCCTTGAGGATCTGACACTAATCCTCTCATACCTACTAATTGGTGAACCTGAGATGTACTTCCTCTAGCTCCTGAGAAGGACATCATATGGACTGGATTAAAGGGATCAGTCCTCCTAAAATTCGGATTCATTTCTTGTCTCAAATATTCACTTGTAGCATGCCATATCTCGATCGATTGACGTAATTTTTCCACTGCGTGTACATTCCCATAATAATGATCTTTTTCCGAAACAAAATCTTGTTGTTCTGCATCTTGGACAAGCCATCCTTTCGACGGTGCTGTTAAAAGATCATCAATTCCTAACGAAATAGCTGCATCAGTAGCTTGTTGGAAACCTGAAGTCTTAAGTTGATCCAATATATGTGATGTATATGTCATTCCAAAGTGATTTATGAATCTTCTAATAAGCTGTTTCATGGCAGTTCTATCCATCACTTTATTATAAAAGGGCACTTCAAATAAAGGTGTTGCCATAAGAAAAAACCTCCCCATTTTTGTGAGCAGGATTCAGCAATGGGTTCAAGCCAGAAGGCTTCCTCAATCTCTATCTTTGCATGAATGAAAGGATCATAAAACTAACCACATTAGATTCTGATAACTTGTAGAGACATTTCTTGTCGAACATAAGCCGACAAGCCTCTCATGGCTTCTTCTATTTCTCGATTGAAACGAGTACGACCAACAGTTGTTCGAATGTATCTATTAAGGATTTCTCCCATTCTACCTTTTCTTATTCTATAATCTTCATAGATTTCGTAGAGGGTACCCAAAGGTTCATATTGAACCTCAATAGGAGCTTCTCGGTTTACTGAGTTAATAATAGGGAGACCTATCCCCAGATCTGGGAACAGATCTGTTCTACCCCACCACCGCAGCCATAAGGGACTGTCTAAGTCAATTTGTTTTTGTTGATAAGCTGCGAGCGCGTCGCCATAGCTCGAAAACGAAGGGGAAACGATCTTATTTCTTGAGTTATATGGGTGGTATCTATTTCCATAAATACCTTGATTATTTTCAAGGGTGGATCTATAAAGTCCAAGAAGCAATATTAGTGTATCTGGAAAGTTTTATTGTCCAATAATGGACAACTTGAGTGCTTTGTAGGATATTGATGAAAAATCAACTCTTCAAATTTGACCCATGTCAAGCAGACTTCATCGTTGTAAGAGTGATTAATCAATAAATCATAGGGAGGGAATTTTTATGTCACCAAAAATAAGAAACTAAAATAGGTGTTGGATTTAAATCTGGTGTTAAATATTATAGATTAACTTACTGTACTCCTGAATATCAGACCAAAGATGCAGATATCTTGGTAGCATTCCAAGTCACTCCTCAACCCAGAGTACCCCAGAGGAAGCAAGAGCAGTAGTAGCAGCTAAATCTTCTAAAGGTACATGGACAACTATTTGGACCGATGGACTTACCAGTCTTGATTGTTACAAGGGGTGATGCTATGACATTGAGCTTGTTCCTAGAGAGGAAACTCAATTTATTACCTATGTAGCTTACCCCTTAGACCTTTTTTAAGAATGACTTGTTACCAATATTTTCACTTCCATTATAGGTAATGTATTTGGATTCAAAGCCCTACAAGCTCTACATCTCGAAGATCTACGAATTTTTCCTTCTTATTGCAAAACTTTCCAAGGTCCACCCCATGGTATTTAAGTTGAAAGAGAGATTAAACAAATATGGTCATCCCTTTTTGGGGTGTACTATCAAACCAAAATTGGGTCTATCTGCCAAGAATTATGGTAGAGCAGTTTACGAATGTCTCTGTGGTGGACTTGATTTTACCAAGGATGATGAGAATGTGAATTCCCAACCACTCATGCATTGGATATATAATTTTGTCTTTTCTGTAGAAGTAATTTATAAATCTTAGATGGAGATAGGTGAAATTAAGGGGCATTACTTGAATGCTATTGTAGGTACATGTGAAGAAATGATGAAAAGATCAATTTTTACCTATGAATTAGGAGTTCCCATAGTCATGCATGACTATCTGATGGGAGGTTATTCACTACTATTTTTTTATCATCTATACTTTAACCATCCATTCTTAACTTTATAGGCCTTCATTGGCCATTGACCATCTTAGGCCTTCACTAGTTGCAAATCATTTTACATAGTTATTATATGGTATATAAATATATACGCCTTCTTGGTCACTATACATAGATATGTATATTTATGAGGTCATATCCAATTGACTATGATTATATCTTCTCAATATACATTGATCTCAATCATGATGGTCCCATGTGACCTACACTAATCTTAGTCACATAGTCCATCACATCAGTTATTAACAATATTGGTTGCATTGGTACTATGTGACCTATGTTGATCTTGGTCACACCAACTAAACAACATTCATCTTGTCCTTATTGAGAAGTTTTTGCATCTCTTCTTGACAACCTTTATAGTTTCTTATTTCTTATACTTTCATTTCACTTTTTTTATATTTATCTCAATAATTATCACAAAAAAATACAACCCAAGAATTACATCATATATTTCTTCCATCACAAAAATAAAATAAAATCCCTATCATTAATATCATAATCATATACATGATATCCAGTAAGCTAGTGTGCTACAATCTAAAAAATAAGCACACTCATCCATAATCTCTCTCCCTATCTCTTAGTAAGTGTTCCACAACAAAAATATTGACACATCATCCTCACTCTAAATATGTGAGCTAGAATTACTCGTGCCTCCTAAAGGTGGTGATCTCGGTGGTGGATTGTATACCAACTTTAAAACTATACAAGTTTGAATCCTAATTTTTCTCCCACTCCTGCTCCTAATTTGTGCACTCATATGATGCGGTGAGGGCACCTACTTCTCTACTAGTACCATTTTCTAGTACAAAATTTTGTAGTATTGGACATGCACTAAGGAATTTTAAATCTCCTCCTCCACTCTCTCTCAGTCCTCTTGGTCCTAATATCTATCCCCTAAAAATAGTGATACTACCTTCCCTAGCCTCCCACTTACTCCTATCATGACCTCCTTTGAGCATACTTGGTATCGCTCAATATTTCTACTCTACCTTTTCCCTAGCCACATCTTGCTTAGTCATTACCTAGTTGATCGTTACCTTTAGATTAACTATCCTACGAACTTGATAAGCCTAGAGAGGATCCTACTCAATGATCATCATGTATAGCTATGCATGTAGGCTCACTATGTCCTACTAATGAGCCTTCCTCTCATTTGGTAGGGTTATCTCATAGATTCTAGCCCTAGATATAAGTATATAAATATTAGCTCATAGGACATCAACTTTCCCAACCTAGTCTAATAGCACCTCGATGCGCATTGGATCCATATCCCCTTAGCCACACTAGGACCCATATTTGTCTTCATGGGGACAATACTTGTGTTCCCCTATCCTCCTAGTGATATTATCACCAACATCTTGATTGTAATCTCTGTGAGGTCAAACATACTCACCTCCAATATTTCTCACCTTGACTATCTCACCTTCTTGCTCTTATTCTATATGTGGATATATACATGGTAGTAGGCCCACTACATCTTTGAGCTCATCACCTGACAATAATGAATCAATATCACTAGAGAAATATGCACTAGTAGTATCTTATGATATCATTGCCAATACCCTCGAGCCACCCTAAAATAATAAACACCTACCTCAATGAATGGTGATTCATTCCTATCCTCATCTATAGAATTGGTAGGATCAATATGCCCACCCACTCTAGCCTCATATAGGTTTTCCATTGAAACCAATAGTCATTGATCTTTGGTCATTCCTAGACTAGACCAAACTACCTCTACACCCAAAAAAATGGTATAGCTCCCTTCCCTCTAATCTATGATAACCCATTATATCTGAGTTAGCTCAACTCCATCCTCTATCCATACTATATATCAATACCATACCCTCCATGTAATCCTTTAAATTTTTAGCTCATCAACCATCCATTGTGCTATCGCTAGTGAGCCATAAAATACCCTCTACCTTCATTAAAAGTGGTGTACACAATAAAAGGTTGTAGGTATATCTATATATCACAACCACCTATAAATCCTTGTGGTTTCCTCACTATGATGTTTTCTTATCACCATATCTATAGTATTATGGAGAACCTAGAGCTATGGTTCTCCTTGTACATAACCTTGTGTAAGGTCTAATACAGTCATGCTAGGATGATTGGTCCCCATGTGAATTAGACCTAGTCATACACATGTCTATGACCACTTCCTAGAGTTCCTATGGTAATATTCATCTACTTATATGGAATATCATTAGTCCCATCACAGTCCTACTTAGTAGACATGTTATATCATCAAGTCCATATCGGTCGAGCATCTCATCTAGATGAAATCCCCAATTGATCAACTCATGGTTAGGATGCCATGTTAACCTCTCTAGTGTTTGCCTTTGGTTCTATTCTCTATACAATATCCTACCTGTAGGTCCAAAAAGGGCACATACTTAGCCAATTTTGTAATATTTGGCTAAATGTTGATAAAAACCTCAAAAGTAGTGTTAAATTCTACTAAGGTGTAGATTCTATGGTCAACATAGTCAAACGGTTCCTAGAAAAAAATTGAGGAGCAGATTTTGAATAAGAAAGAGTGATGCAGTATTGAAGTCCATAGAGAAAATACACAATATCAAAATTCCATGATCAACATATTCAAATGACACCCAATGGAATTCAAAGTAGAAAAATTGAGATAAAACATTATGGAATATAAAGAAAATTCTAATAGATGTTGCAAAGCACATTCAAGAAATACACAATATTGAATTCGATGGTCAAACTGGTCAAACCCAACCCAATGGAATTCAAAAGAGTAAATTTCAAAGAATTATGCAGGTTGCTTCAAGTCTCTCATTCCACGATCAAACCGATCAAACCTGACCCAAGAAAATTTGGAGTGGATTTCAAAATTGAATAGAATGCAACGACCTAAAGTGGAATCTAAAGGGTGATAGCAAAAAGAACCAAGGAAAACCAAGCATCACTAGAATCAAGATACGTTTGAATTTTTAGTTACAAATCTGTGGATAAAAAGCCTGATCAAGAACAGGGGATGGACCAGATCAACTTGCAACCAGTGCAGCCATCGAATTCTATTAAGAGCCAAAAAAATTATAGAGTTCAAAGTTGTAGAATTTTATGGAGCACAACTCCTTTCTTTTTCTTGTAAGAAAATAAGAGGTTACCACCTCAGCATCTTGTTGATCTAGCATAAAAATCCTTGTAATGTTCCCATTCTTTCTATTGTTATTGTAAAATATATATAAATAGGTCGAGCCCTCATTTCTAAGGGTCAGCTCTAGAGTGTTTTCCTGTCATATTATTGTAATTTTTCTAAGAAATCAATAGAAGGAGCATTACTTGGATGTTTTCCTTAGGCTTGTGTCTTCATATTTTGTGAGTTTATTCCATGAATTTATTTTTTCTACTACTGTTAAGGTTAGTCAATTATGCTGATATTGGATTTCTAAATTGGGGTAAATTGGAATACTTCATGATTAAAAAAATACTATAGAGACCTTTTTTTTTTAGTCTAAAGGTTGATCTAATTTTGCTATTTGGATTATTCATATTTTAGATGTTTGGAATAGTTCTCTAATCATTTTATTATTATTTATTGACGAAGATGATTAGTTTTGAATGATGTTAGTATTAAGTGTGTCATATTGGAAATATGTGTAGCATAGGGGTGTAGTATTCCCAGTGGGGAGGTGATTCTCAGGGCTTGGAATGATCAATTTACTATTCTTGTTCAAATACCCAAATCGTACAATCGTACAATCTTCACAACAATTGATATGCGACCACAAAATAGCTTGTACGGACTCAAATCGTACAATTGTACGATCCCAAATCATACAATGTCAGTGCTTGTATGATTTGACACTCATTCAATCCTTCATATTTGGTTTTGCAAGCTGTCGTACACAGTTTTGTAACTAATTTGTTCAATTTGCCAATATTGCCAAATCGGGTAAGTTTTCCTTCAATCGCCTAAACTGCCAAATCGGGTAAAGTTCTTTTGTACGATTTGTAACACGTCTGGTGTACGATTTGTACAAACTGAAAGTTCATCAAGGTGCCAAATTGGATACTCTTCCTTACCAATATCTCTCATACAAGTTTTGGGAAGTTTTGAATTGTCAATTACTCCATATTTACCAACATGCAAGTTCTATCTTTAGGGTTTGAGAGAGTTCTTCACAATGGCAATATCCAAAAATCATACAATAGCTCCCAAGATATCTTTCCTGATACAATATTCCTCACAGATCACTTCCAAGGCTCACACCAGTGGTGATTCAATTCCATTATTCATACTAGTGCATTAACATCATCCATAGACATAGAAAAGTAACATGCAACAATCAGATACTACAAAACACTAATCCATCATTCCAGAATTGTACAATGATATGAGAGAATACTATGCAATATGATTCTTCATTCATTACTCTTCAATGGACATTACAATCACTAACAACTTCCACAAGGATACACAATAAACTAGTAATTCCACACAATGATCAGATAGATGCATTCAATAATTAGACTCATCAGACCAAACTTACAAAATTGAAAAGGGGGCCTTATATAACATTTCCCAAGCCATTCCAAGTGGTTCTTGAGGCAATTCATTATTCACAACTACCCATGTATAATGGAATCCTTAATTACACCCTTTTACTAAGTCTAATTACATTTATTATCAAATTCATTCACAATTACAACTCAAATTGCATTTCATTTACATTTATTGCACCTTATACATTTTACCTTCTAGTTTGTAAATTTTGTACATTTTACTTCCTCCTTGTATGTTTTACTCCTACTTTGTACATTTTTCCAAAACTATCAAAATTTTCAAAATTATTAAAACTAGGCAAATCCTCTTTGTCACTTCTTCTTTAGGAGGTGGATTTGCTACCTACATCTACCCTCCCCTTTACTTTGGTCGATGTCCTCATTGAATCATATTTCTATTTTAGTTGGGCCTCATATTCTTTGACTAAGGCTTCACTATCTTCTAGTCAAATATGAAGAATTACGTGTTGATTCTACAACTTGGCTGTGTAGTTACCCATTTCTACTACTTTCACACCATGTTGGTTGGTTGTCTCCTCGATAGTCTTTAGGAGTTCCCTTAATTGTTGTTCACTCTCAGTAGCACTCTTCTTAAGCTTCTCCTATAAATGTGCTTCTGTTCGAGCTGCTACTTCTAACTCTTCATTCTTATCTATAATGGTCTTCATATGATGATTAATATCAACCTCCAAAGCATGAACAATCTCCTCCTTAACCTTCAATTGTGTTTGCTTCTCTAAGATCATATCATTATATCACTTATTATCCTTTGTAAGCTCTTCTATCTTCTTATCCTTCACTACTAGTTGCTCATATTTCATAACTAATTATATTTTTAGTTATTCATCCTTCACCTGCAACTATTCTTCTTTTGCTTTTAATTGAGCTTCCAACTCCTTGATCCTTTCTTCTATCATTTGTGAGACCTATCACTTCTCCTCTTCTAGCAAACTAATTTTGGCCTCAAAACTAGCCCTGTTATTCAGTAGTTCTTCTTCCAATTTCTTTAACTTATCTTCTTCTGTAACCTTACTCTTATTCAATTCTTCCTCCATTGTAACCATTTCCTTTCGAGTGGCCTCTATCTCTTCTTTCTGAGCTTCCTTGAGCTGATAGATCTACTCCAATCCTATGCTCAACCACTCTATCCAATGTGTTAGGAAGTTCAACTTCCTCAAAGTGATAGCCAAGCCTGAGTTTACCCTCTTATGTTCCAACTCTATTGTATTCAAGGGACAAGTCGGATAATTGGCTCTATCCAGGTACAACCTTGGATGCTACCTGTAGTTGGTTCTCACTCTTTCTGGTAAGTCATCTCTTCCTAACATCATTGTTACCTCTTCCCTGGGTAACCTCCATGGGTGTTGTACATGGATATCAACAATTCTCTTTGTATGATCCTCACTACTCACCCATTCTATTATCTTTTCCAATTTGATAAACACTTGTTCCTCCCATAGCTTCAATTCTCCTACATGTCCAATACAAAACTATAGTTTGGTGCTAGCCATGGCATTGCCTATCTGAGAGAAGAAATGGTCCACCTGATCCTCTACCCTTTTTGCATCCTCTTTAGTTTCAATATTTGAGAACTATGGTATTTCTAGGAGGTAGCTTTTTTGCATCCTCCATAGTTCTTCCTGTGTAGGAGTTTGTTCTTCCTCTTCTTCCAAGTGGTGACTAGAGCTTCCCCCAAGCTCCATTAGTGCTTTCTCTATGTTTATATTTTCCTATGGTGGAGTCTATCCCGTAGTTCTCTCAACCTCCATATCATCTTCAATATCAACAACCTTAGGATGAGATTGTTGTTTCCCTATAGGTTCCTGGACTTCCTTTTGCTTAGTTAAGTCCACCTATTGTTCTTCTATCACCTACTTTTCTTCCTGATTCTATTGGACTTCCATTGTTGTGACCTCTTCAACAATAGTATTTTCCTATTCCTATGATGCATTCATATCTTCTTGTGCATCACTTTGTTCAGTTTGATTAGTGCCTCCTCCCATCATGAATCTGAAGTGAGGCTTATTTTTCTCTCTTGAATCTTCTTCTGAGGCTTCCACTACCACCTTGGCTTTCTCATTTACTTCCTGTGTAGTGGATATCACTTCTTGTACTATTTGCCTCACTTCTATATCATCCAAAATTTTAGAAGAGTCCAAAATTTTGAGATTGGTAGATTAGAAAATCTATGGGGACTCTACCATCTCCTCTACATCTACCCAATTCCAATTGTGTAAATCTAGCTTCTTTGAGTCTGACTATCCTTCCTCTTGTTGATTCTCCTATACAGGCTTGACTTATTTTTTTGAAATGAGATTGTTTACCATTCTTTCCCATTGTCTTCTTGTTCTTATTCGTACTAGGTTGGATTGCCTCCCCATAATTTCCTCCCTTTCTTGAATTGATGGCTGCTCTTGCTATTGTTTTTGAAGTGCTTGTTGTTCTAGTTTAGGTTGCAACTTCCTAGGTATTTTCCTTTGATGGTGTACCTCCTCATCCGAAGGAGTATCCTCATGCACTACAGTGGCCTACTACTTAGGTGCTTTCTTTTCCCGAGACTTATCTGGAGTCTCCTTCTGAATTGGCACTAACTTTTCCCACCATATAATGGTTGGTTTACCTGCATCAATATTCCTAGGCTCTATCAAGCCTAAAAAATGAATTCCTATCTATGTAACAACGTTCAATAACAATCCAATAGCATGGAAAGTCATCCCAAAATTCTTCGACCTTTTTGTCAGTACATCATGCATTTTTCTCTCCAGATAGGTACCCCAATCATACTGAATTCCTTTGGTAATACCTTCCATATATTGAGCCATCCATATTGGCATCTTTGTGGCTCATGTTTCTCCTGATAGTCGAGCCATTACAATATTCATGGTGCATGGCCAATCCTTTCCTATCAATTGGCTCTATTTAATCCCTCGAGTTCCTACACCCGAGATCTTTGCTTCTATCAATGATTTCACATTGGTGAGTGAAGTGATGATGTGATGTGTCTCAATCAGATCAAGCAACTTCTTGACTATCTCAATGTCATATTCTGGTAATCCAAATGTTCTTCTGAATGCCTCTACTATGAACTCTACCTTCATCGATCATTTACCCACATTAACATAGGTAAGTCTACTTGTAGGATCGTATGCCTAAACAATATGCAATAGATAGTTATAAAATAAGGTCTTCTGGTGTGGTGGCACCTATGCTATTATAACTACACCAACCTTCTCAAATTATTTTCTCCATGGGTGGTTCTTATTTTCTTCTTTGCTCCACCACTTTCGGCATGTATCTCCTCCATGTTGTATAAATGATATCCTTGTTATATCAACCTGGTCCTCCTCAGATTCACTACTCAGATCCTCCTCTAGATCTATGTAATGGACTTCACTACGTAGTTCCCTCCTCAAGGCTCTTTCCTATGCCATTTCCTCCTCTCGAAACCTTGATGGTGTCCTTCTTTGATCAACCCTCCAATACCTCTGCTCTCTCCATGGCCTATATCCTCCTCTCCTCCAAGGATGATTACCATGCCAATCGTGGGACTAAAACTATCACCCTTGGTGTTGCTATGGATGTGACTCCCTCTCATGCAGAGGTCCTGGTGACCGTTCAACTCTGTTGGCTACAATTCTTCTTAACTGGTATCCAAACTCTTCGATCAAAATCATTTTCCTACCATTCCTCTAGTTAGATTTGCTTTCTGGACATCAACCATCATGCAATTATAAGTCCTCTAAAAATTATACAATGCTACTGTAAATTGTACAGTACACCCTCCAAACCATTCATGTACATTTTTTATTCGTACAACAACCTCCAAATCATACAATCTCTCAAACTACTTCAAACTATTCCTAAACTACAAATCATACACTAACTGCACCAAAATGTATAGGGGCCATACCAATCTATACAACATCCCTTTCCACCTATTCTCCTTTTCTGGATCCATACAATTTTATATGATTTCGTATGATTTTCTCAAAAAGGCTTAAATCGACCTTCGAACTACTTGAAATCGCATAAGTTCTTCCTAAAATCGTATAATCTATCCTCCAAATCATACAACACATCTTCTAAAACCCTTATTCACCTAAAACTTATATTTTTCACTTCCTTTCCATGATTTATCATCGAACCTAATTGCCGAAATATCTTGATCTATCTTTCTAGTGCAATTTTAGAGCAAATCTATAATTTTTCCTTTACTTGGTACAATTTCTCCCAAAAATAAATTTTCTTGGCTATGTTGTAGGGTTGTACGATCATCTCCCCTTTTTCTTCTACCTTCTACAATTTATTTTTGTTACTTTTTCTCTGATTAGGGCTTGTAAGTTCTCCTTTTTCTTGTAATTTCTTCACTCTGGCTCCAATCTATAATTTCCTTGAACCTTAGGTGGATGTTTTTCACAATCTATTTCTTTCTTTGATGCCTTCTACTACAAACCCTCACTTCCCTTCAGCTAAAATTCAAAATTTTCTTTTAATGGAGTCAAAACCCTCGCTTTTCTCTTTCGATTGATTTATTTGAATGCGAAAAGTCTCCCTGGTGCAAATTTAAAAATGGGT
The DNA here is from genome assembly GCA_028583015.1 of Wollemia nobilis. NCBI lineage: Eukaryota > Viridiplantae > Streptophyta > Pinopsida > Araucariales > Araucariaceae > Wollemia > Wollemia nobilis. The sequence goes on along the minus strand of JAQPPZ010002395.1, from coordinate 3,205,220 downwards.
CATGCAATTTGTAGTTCTACTAATGAATTTCAATGCCCATGTAGAATATTTTATCTAGTTGCATGCTTTTCACCTTTGTTCTCCTTAAAATTTTGAATTTACCCTTGTACGGTTTGTAAAATTACTTCAAGTATCCTCTTATTTAAATTGTTGTGAAACCCTAACCATTCAATTTTTAAAATTGTGCCACTTTACCTTCTTTGCATGCATTTTTGTCTTCTTTTGCTTGGATGATCGACAAATCACTACTTTTCGCATGTGATTTCATATTTTTCCTACATTTCTCAATAACTCATCATTCCATGCATGCAAACATTAATTGTGGTGGTTGCAAATCATACATCTGTATGATAAAATCATACATTGTATGATCTAAATCATACAATAGGCTCCCTTGTATGATTTCTACCTATGCTTTTTCTATTTTTTCTTGTACGATTTCAAACTTGTGCTTTTTCCACCTTCTAACTATCTTGTACGATCTATCACTTAGAGAAATTTTCCATTTTTCTCTTGAAGAGGTCATCATTTCTAGTTTTCAACCAACTTCCTTCTTAATTGCATCTCAAGGGATTTTCACAACTAAGGAATTTTTTTTTTTATTTTTTCTTTTTATTTTTTTTCTTTTTCTTTATTTCCTAATACTATTTACACTTACCATCATGGGAATCACATAGTGACATTCACTTGCATGGTCCCATATGATTCTTCTCTTGGAGGTTCGACCATGACATTACAAGTGATTGTATCATCTAGTACCACTTGTTCTCTAGGGTGATTCATCTCGACTTGTGATGTTACCAAATTCCCTGGCCTTCCACTACCATGTGTGCAATTTGGAATTGTACAATTGCAAGCTAGAGTATCTTCTCCTGGTGTCTCTTCCTCTTGTCGTATAGGTAATGGATCCCTTGGTGGCGGTACTCTAACTATTCTATTTTCATTTGAACGACTTCTCCACCTATCTCCTTGGATCAATTTTATCTCCAGACTTGGTGATCGAATCCTTTGTTGTCCTTGGTTTCTTTCATCTGCGAAATGCACTCTTCCTCTACCAACAAGGCCTCTACCTCGCAAGTGCCTTCCACATCCTACTCCTCTTGACATCGAACCTCTCTGAACAATTGGTGGTTCCTCCCTTCCTTGGAGTAATCCTCTGCCTCCTTCCACTCTTCGAGGTCCTCATCAGATTAGTGGTGGTCATCCCAATGGATACCACCTTGTAGGGTTTGGTAAGATTCCTCTTATCCTTGGTATACCTTGCAGATTCCTTGTCCAGTTCAAACATGCTAAAGGTGTGTCTCTCGACCATCTAGGAGTAGGGGGTTGGAACCTTCCTCATCCTCTTCCTCCTCTTGGTGTAATATCATCCTAACTTCTTTCATTCCATGGTCGAATACCTCCTCCCCTTCCTGGCTGAAGCCTTAGGGGTCCTTGTCGATTCCTCCCTCCCGTTGCTTGATTATTAGGAGTTATATCTACCAATTCAATATTGGCTAGTGGACTTCTACTTCATCTTACGCTTGGTGATAATTGTTGTAGTGCTCTGATTCTATGATCTACACGTATTAAGTGACATCTCCATATTCTTTCCTCAAAGCATCTTTATGGATATGAGGTTTCTAGGATCTCTCTGTATGCATCAAAAAATTCTATATCAGAACTTGAGTCATTCTGATTATCCTCTCTTTGCTCCGACCAATCCATTGGTAAGTTTATCAATCTCTCCAATCTCCTTACTTCTCTCCTTTGTCTTCTTAGTTGTCGATAGGCTATTGTATAAGCTTGAGGATCAAGGTTGGCTTGAGGCTCCTGAGGTCTTCTAAGTTGTCGATGTGCTATTGTATAGGTTAGAGGATCAAGGTTATCTTGAGGCTCCTGGGGTCTTCTTAGGTAGTCATCATCACCACTACTCTCTGTGCTAGGTTCCCTTACTAGCCAAGGCATTCCTTCATCACTAGATTCACTCGAATCTACTCGTGTGTTACCTTGTGGTTCAGGTGATGTGGTTGCTTCCTCAATGTCTCACCAAAGTATTTTTGCATCTTCATTTGTCATTGGTGGATCAATTGGTGCTACTTGTGATCTTCTTCCTTCACTTGTGCTTGCACCATCATTTCTTATACCACTTCTTTGAGTTATCCCCTCATTATCCTCAACTTCCCCTTCTAGTTCCTGTAGCCTAGCTACTCTTTGCTCATCCAACCTTCATATTGTACCATCCAATTCTTGGATGATTTGCTCCCTCAACCTTGCATTATGACCTTACAACATCTGATATTCCTCCTACAGTTGTTGGGTCTATAGTCACATTCTTTGTTGTAATAGCCCTATCTGAGCTAATGGAGTAAGTCCAACCAATTCTTCATCAATGGTCTCATTCCCATTCTCCTCTAGAACTTCCATTTCAAAAGTGTCCACTCTATCTTCATATCATATTGTTAATCGTATCCTTCTTCATCCTTCTACTTGTTGGGGTAGTTCTCTATGTTCCACCCGAGGATACATCATGTTTCGATTTACTTGGGGTGCTTCTTCTTGCCTTCCCCTATTTTTGGGTAATAGTACTATCTCCTGATATCCTCTTTCATTTGGAGGAATCCACTCTTCATCTTCCTCTGTTACTCGTTCGGTCCCATCTATAAATCTGACATGCACCCACAATATTCTTCTTTCTCTAGGTTGAGGTACCAACTCCTACTGTTCTATAGTTGGTCGTGTCTCCTCCCCTTCTACAAATAAGCGTGTGAGTCCCATGTCAGGATCTTCCTATGATGGACCTTGCTCATCTTGAGTTCTCCATTGAGCTCCTACTCATCTTCTCCATTCAATCTCTTCTGAAGCAATGAATAAGCATTGTACTTTGTAGGGCTTCAACTTTGAGCCATTTACAGTGTCGGGTACCTCAGTCCCATTCAAGTTTTGCAACTTGACTGCTCCATTATTCATTACTTCCACCACTTTGTAGGGACCAAGCCATAAATTCTTCAACTTACTAGGCTTGATTTCTCGCTTCCCATTAAACTTTAGAACTAAGTCACCCGGACTAAGTTCTAGCTTCCTCAGGTGTTTTTCATGCCATAATTTCCTTCTTTTCTAGGCTACCTCAATTGCCCATTGTGCCATGACTCTTCTTTCATCCAACTTAATCAGTGTTGTCAGTCACTCCTCCAAACTTTCTTGATCACCCAAGCGATGCTCCACTACAACTCTCAGACTTGGTATCAAGAATTTGATTGGCACCACTACCTCTTGTCCATACATCAACTAGAAAGGTGTATGCTCTGTTGTTGGTTTAAAATTTGTTATGTATACCCATAAAATATATGGTAACCTTTCCTCCCAATCTTCTCCTTCTATTCCATAGGTTTTGTACAAAGTAGATACTAGGACTTTATTTGTTGCTTCTACCTGCCCATTGGCTCTGGGGTAATATGGACTAGATAATGAATGTAAAATCTTGAATTTGGTTGTCAGTATCTTAATGATCTCATTTACAAAGTGTCCTCCCTGGTCACTTGTTATTTGTAGTGGAATGCCAAATATTGTAATTACCTACTCGTACAAGAATCTTGTTGTACTTTTAGTTGAGTTATCAGGTAGTGCTCTCGCTTCGACCCACTTTGTCAAGTACTCTATTGCTACCACAATGTACCTACACTTCCTTCTTCGAGAGGTTTTCAATGGTCTGACGAAGTCCAATCCCCATATTTCAAATAGTTCCTGGGGTTGTGATGGATGCAATGGCATAAAGTCTCTCTTTACTGGCTTCCCTATCCTTTGACAAGTATCACATGCTTTTACATATTCTTTTGCATCGTTATATAGTGTGGGCCACCATAATCCTGCTAGTAATATTTTCCTAGTAGTGGCATCTGGTCCCATGTGCCCTCCTGCTAAGCCTTCATGAGCTTCTTTCAATGCCACTTTAACTTCTTCCTCCATCATGCATCTTCGTAAGATACCATCAATTCCCATATTATACAACAATCCTACTATCAACTGGAAGGGTGTTGACTTCATAATTACTTTCTTCTTCTCGATTGTCATCATCTCTTGTGGCAACTCTCCTATGGATAGATACTGGCCAATCAACTTGTACCATGATGGAACAACATTGATGGTGAATAACTATGCATCAAGGAATTCATCCAGAATCCCTATTCTTATAGGCTCTCTTGATCGTATCCAAGATAGCTGGTCTACAATTACATGCTTCTTACTAGGTCTCACTACCACTCAGAATACGAACTCTTGTAGGGTGATGAGCCACCTTCTGACCCATCCTTGTATCATCAATTTGTTTATTAAGTACAATAGAGCTTGGTGATCTACATAAAAAGTAAAGGGATTCACTAGTAAGTAATGCCTAAACTTCTGAACTACATATACCATTCCCAAGGCTTCTCTTTCTATTGTACTATAGTTTCTTTCCACCCTTGATAATAGATGACTAGCAAAGAAAATAGGTTGATCCAACCTGAACTATCCTTCTTGTGCTAAAGCACATCCAATTGCAAAATTTGAAGCATCAATGTGGACATGGAATTCCTTATCCCAATTTGGAAACACCAAAATTGGGCTACTGACAAGCTTGGCCTTCAACTCCTCAAAGGCTCCTTGGTGCTCCTCTATCCATCTGAAAGGAATATTTTTCTTTTTCAATGAATCCAATGGATAAGACACATGTGCATAATTCTTGATAAACCTTCGATAATACCCCATCGATCCAAGGAAGGTTTTAAGTGAACTCACATCATATGGTTCTTCCATGTGCAATATCACATGGATCTTATCAAGATCTATTTTTAATCCCTCACTGCACACTATGTGCCCTAACAACTTTCCATATGGTACCATCAGGTAACACTTTCTAGGGTTTAATGAGATTTATGCATTTTTGCACCTACTCATACATTCACTGAGGGTAGGAAGATGCTCCTTGATCTCCCCATAAATGGACCAATCATCCAAAAATGCTTTGAACTTCCCCATCACCAACTGATCAAATATATACAGTATAATGCACTAAAATGTAGTTAGGGCATTATAGAGCTTGAATGGCATTCGATTATATGCATAGATGCCATTCTCCACAATAAATGTGGTCTTCAGCTTATCTTCCTCGGCTATGCTTATTTGATTGTAACCCAAAAATCCATCCAAAAATGAATAGATCTCATGTCTTACGACTTCCTCCAGGATGGAATATATGAAGGGAATAGGGAAGGGATCCTTAATGGTTACTATGTTTAGACTTCTAAAGTCCACATATATTCTGATTTTTTCCACTTCCTTCTTCAAGGTGACCACTATAGGTGATACCCATTCACTAGTTGTAACCTTGAAGATGATTCCTACATCCAACATCTTCTCTATCTCTGCATTCACTAATGCAACATATTTTGGATTCATCCTATATGGTCTTCTCCTTACTGGTTGTGCTCCAAGAATCAACATGATCTTATGGACACATAACTCAGGTGGTACTCCCTTCAAGTCCTTGTATGTCCATGCAAAGACATCCTTATATTCTAATAATATCTTAAAGGTTATCACTTTCAATACAAGGTTCCAATCATCACCATAGTGAATCATCCTAGGTTCATCCTCCATCCCTAGATTGATGTCCACTATCTAGGGTCCTTCATATTTGATATTTTTTGGCTCACTCACTACTTTCTCCACATTCTTTGGGTGTGTCGGTCTTGCATCAATTTTTGCATCTCCTACTATATATTCTACAAAACTTTTTGGAAATATCCATTTCTCTTTCGCTTCCTTTTTAGGTTCCTGGCTGACTTTGATTTCATCTTGTTTTTCCTTGATCTCCTCTGAGTTAATATAGAGGTATTTGGGCTGAAAAATTTTGTACTCCTCCATTTTCCAATGAAGAAGTCCACTATCATATCTAGCTTCATCTTCACTACATTCATCAAGGTACAACATTCCTTCTTCATCAGGTTCATATCCTTCATCTCCTAAAGAGTTTTTTGATTCGTCGATCATGGCTACATCCTCACTGACCCTTTGATTAGTCAAATTAATCATATAATTATGTTGTCCCTTTTTAAAAGTGATCTGATTCTTTCCCTAGTTGTGATTAACTTTGGCTACACGTAGCCATCCTCTTCCCAATAGAGCATCATATGCAGGCTTCTGCATAGTAATCACAATGAAATCCAAGATGAACTCTTGGTCAGCTATCACCACCCATTGTGCTATCAAGACTCCCTTTGTCTCGATACCATACTGGTCAGCACCATATAGTCGAAAGCTCGGTGCCCATAGATATGGAGCACCAAGTTCTAGCCAAGTCCTTTCAGGTAGCACATTGACATTGGATCCTCCATCTATGATAACTTGCATCAATTTGTGCCCTAAAATCTCCATATGAACTAATGTGAGTTTCTTTCCCACATCAATCATTAATATGGTGGGGTCCATAAATTGGTATTTTTGTTTCTTCTCCTAAATCGGTTGACTCTGCACTTCCATCACCTTGTGAGGTTGTATCTCCTCCACCATCACTTTTTGTAATGATGGGATAGCTTCCAACAAGTTAGCCATTTTGATCTCTACTATGGTGTTCAAAACCTGTGCTGCCATATTCTACACAACTACCTTCTCTTCTGATGGTTTCTTTAGTTCCTTCTCTTCTTCTAACTTTACTTGCTTAGCTTTTTGTGCTTCATCTTCTAGTACTTTCTTTGCTACTTTCCAATACTACTTTTATTTTGTTGGCTCAGGATACTTATCCTTTTTAGCCTGATTCCTTGTCATGGCTAAAACTTCCTGAGTTTCCTCTTTAACTTGAGGAACCTCAATATCCAAATAGTTTACATTTTATGGGTTACTTGAACTCACCTACTTGGGGTAATTTACTTCCTTGTGGTTACCCAGACCACACCACCTACACATGTGTGTAGTGTTTTCTTGCTACATTTCTTGTCTCTGAGGTGAAGGATAATTTTTTGCAAAATGCCCCCACTCCTAGAAATTATGATATTGTATGATCGACCTCCCTTTCGAGTCATACTACAAATGACTCTGTCCTCCTTGTCGATTTCCCTGGTTCTACCTTCCACCTCATTGAATATTTCTATAACCACCACTTGTTGCTTGCTGCCCACTTCCTAGGGTCTTTGGTTTCTCTTCCTGCTCTTGGATTGTTAGGACCTATGGATGCACTCTTGCATTATATGAATATAGCATCACCTCATGTCCCATCATATTATAGATATGATAGTAATCATTTTATGGACACTTTACATTTGTATGGCCCTCGATTTTACATTCTGTGCACCAAATGTCATTCCTGTCAGGATTGCTTCTTTGTTCTTTTATGATCTTGTCAAATTCTTGATGGAATGATGCTACTATCCTTTGTATAGTGTCATCTTCTCCACTATCTGAATCATTGGACTTGGGATGAGATAATATTCCTGTATACATCTACTTTGAGTCACTTTCAAAATTCTTTGCATGCTTTAAAGCTTCATCATACATTTTTGATGGTATTGCCTTCATATTTTTCTTATATTTTGGTAGCAATCCATCTATGAACCACCACTTTACCAATACATCTACCAAAGGCATCTGCATCTTATCTACTAACTACTTTAATCTATGGTTATATGATTTTACATCTTCATCAAGATTTTGCTTAGTCATACAAATTTCAATGACAATGTCTCCATCATCCTTCAAGGGATGAAATTCTTCAATGAATTTCTCCTTCACTTGATTCCAAGTCTAGAAATCTACTACATTTTCCCTTTTCAGATACCAATCCATCACCAATCCTCTCAAGGTAGTAGGAAATAAATTCAACCAGTCATCTGGCTGATCTACACCATTTGCCCTCCAAATGGTTATGCAGGTTCTGATATGTCTTGTGGGGTCTTCCTTACCCTCACCTATAAAGGGTGGACATATTTTCTTGGCTGCCTTATTAGCCATATTTGGTGAATCATCCTCATCACTTGAGGTGTCTCATGGAATCTCTATCTGATTCCTCCTTGGGGGTGTTTTACTATGCTCATCATCAAAAGTTTCTATCTGAGGTATCTTGTACTCTCCCACTAGTCATTGAACAAACTCATGTGCATCTTCACTTCATGACTTCCTTCATTGATGTGAGGGATATGGTCTTGGTCTTTCTTCCTGAGACCCCATGCTCTATTGCCCTGGTGCCTGACTCCCATCCTCTGCACTCCCTTGCAACCCTTCTATCACTTTCTTAGGTGTCACCATCCACTCTCCTTCCTCATGCACTACTTCTATGTCAACTTGCTCCTCTACGTTAGGTGGTTCTGGTACCTCCTCTTCTGTCTCTATCAATAGCACCTCAAAATCTCCTTCTTCAGATGTCCAAACTTGCTCTATTTTTGGTTCATGTGTACTATGGTCAGAATTACTTGCATTCCCTCTTTGATAAATTCTCGTGCTCCTTCTCACTAGAATGTTCTCTCGTACTTCTCATCTCCTACATCTTTGCACACTAGTGTCTATCATTCACCTCCAAATTTGTAATATTCTTACTTTATCAGTTTGACCCATTTTAACAAAAATGCCAAGTTTGATAAGGCAATGATGCCAAATGTAGCATAGGGGTGTAGTATTTCTTATGGGGAGGTGATTCTCAGAGGCTTGGAATGATCAATTTACTATTCTTGTTCAAATACCCAAATCGTACAATCATACAGTCTTCCCAACAATTGATATGCGACCACAAAATAGCTTGTACGGACTCAAATCGTACAACTGTATGATCCCAAATCATACAGTGTCAGTGCTTGTATGATTTGACACTCATTCAATCCTTCAGATTTGGTTTTGTAAGCTATCGTACACAATTTTGTAACTAATTTGTTCAATTTACCAAAATTGCCAAATCGGGTAAGTTTTCTTCAATCGCCTAAACTACCAAATCGGGTAAAGTTCTTTTGTACGATTTGTAACACATCTGGTGTACGATTTGTATGAACTGAAAGTTCATAAAGGTGCCAAATTGGATACTTTTCCTTACCAATATCTCTCATACAAGTTTTGGGAAGTTCTGGAATGTCAATTACTCCATCTTTACCAACATGCAAGTTCTATCTTTAGGGTTTGAGAAAGTTCTTCACAATGGCAATCTCCAAAAATCATACAATAGCTTCCAAGATATCTTTCTTGATGCAATATTCCTCATATATCACTTCCAAGGCTCACACCAGTGGTGATTCAATTCCATTATTCATACTAGTGCATTAACATCATCCATAGACATAGAAAAGTAACATGCAACAATCAGATACTGTAAAACACTAATCCATCATTCCAGAATCATACAATGACATGAGAGAATACTATGCAATATGATTCTTCATTCATTACTCTTCAATGGTACATTACAATCACTAACAACTTCCACAAGGATACACAATAAACCAGTAATTCCACACAATGATCAGATATATGCATTCAATAATCAAACTCATTAACTTACAAAATTGAAAGGGGGCCTTATATAACATCTACCCAGGCCATTCCAAGTGGTTCCTGAGGCAATTCATTATTCACAACTACCCATGTATAATAAAATCCTTAATTACACCCTTTTACTAAGTCTAATTACACTTATTATCAAATTCATTCACAATTACAACTCAAATTACATTTCATTGCACCTTGTACATTTTACCTTCTAGTTTGTACATTTTGCCTCCTCCTTGTACGTTTTACTCCTACTTGTACGTTTTGCCAAAACTATCAAAATTGTCAAAACTAGGCAAATCCTCTTTGTCACTTCTTCTTCTTCTAGGAGGTGGATTTGTTGCCTACAATGTGATTGATCAGAGGATTCTTAATATTTTTCAATGTTGTTAGCTTTATCCGACCATTATTCATTCAATTGTTTCTAACCCTTACTCTATTTCTATCCCTAGCTTTATACTTTAAACTAAGCTTAATTGAGTCAACACCAATTAGTTGACAAGGTATACTAGCCTACTCTAGAGGTTGGATTGAAATAATATTTAATCCATCCAATGTTGAGGTTTGAGCTATGATTAGCAGGTGTGCGCCTCCAAGAAATTCATAGATCCATAGTCACAATTCAAGTTTTCCTTGATGTCAATTCAGACACCAATAGTTTTGGTACACGCGATGGGACCATAAAGACACATTTTTTTCTCCCTACCCATTTATTTATTGATAATACCTAGAGGAATCAAGATTTAGTGAATTGTATTGACCTCATTTAGCAAAGAAATTAAATTCACTTGGCAACTCCCTAAGTGCAAGAATCCAAAAAAGCCACCCTAGTAGAGTATCTTTTTCATGAATACTAGGTCATATGTTAAAAATAGTCGAGACCCTGTTATATTTTACAAGATTCCCTTAAGAGGGTCCAATATCATAAGAAGTTTATTCCCATACTCATTGGAAAAATAAGTCCCAATTCAACCACCCCCTGTGGTACCTCCAAGACCAATTCCACCAAGAATCATGTCTACAATGGCTTAGTAGGTTAATCAGAATCAATCCCCACAAAATTATCCTAGTTGGGATACTTCTGGACCACTCGAACTTGCCAATATGCATGACATACCCCAAGTTGTTACAAAATCCATACCCATATTTGATGGTACCAAAAATATTACATATGAACATTGCCAAGACATACTGAACTTGGCAACTATTCATATTAACAAGAATCAAGATGTCATAGTCAGACTTCTAGCCCTTTCTTTTAGAGAAAATATCCTCCACTAATTTAGAACCATCACCTTGTGGGAAAAGCTAGCTAGCCCTTTTGTAGAAGAATTCAATGAGTCATCTGATCCATTTTTCCTTCTAAATCAATTTATGGCTATGCAAAAATATCAACATGAGCTAGTGTCTAATTTTAAATTGAGGTTTCATAGAACTTGGAAGAGGATTTTTCTTGAGGTCAAACCTATGATATCTTTAGAATATATGTATTACATCAAAGCCCTTGGGTCAGACCTGGGGCTACAAACACAGTAATTAGGCATAAAAACATTCCCACAAGTTTACTAGGTAGCTATCCAAGTAGAAAATTTATTAATTGTTATAGGAAGACTTCCACCGAAAATGGTAATGCCTTACTGCTTTGAGATTCCTTAGTTCCCACCAAAATTAGCTACTCATTCATATATGGATCCTCCATCAGACCCATGAGAAACTCCACCATTTCCTCCAAAAGCAACCCCTACTATCCCTTTTTCTCCCCTTCCATCTCAAAACTCCCAAGAAACATCTGTATTACTGGACATCCAAAGCACTCTAAAATTTCTCAACAACAAGGTCAATGTAATTGAAAAGTAGAAAATAGAGATATTTCAACCATGAAGGTTCCCATATATTAAAAAATATTAGAAGCTAAGTACAAGTGGTAGTGTAGAACCTAAATTTAATTTAAATCATGCATAACAAGAATATGCACTTGAAACTAGCTTGGTTAATATTTGGTGCTTAGTTTGCAATGATCCACATGATTCTGAAACCTATATGATGTACCAACATCATGTGCAATAAGCTATGGAAAATACTAAGAGGAATCAGAAGGGAAGTGTTAACATGTTGTAGCAATACGATCAAGTCATGATTGGATACGATTTTTCAGAGGTACAAGTCTCTCTTATGACCAGGTCTAGAAAGAAGTCTTTGTAAGTAGAACCGCAAAAAATGGGTGGTTTCCAAGTGCCTTCTCAGAAGAAAGGAGAGTCATCACCACAAAGTAGGGTTATGCATAAGGAGTAGTACCAAAAAATTAATTATAAAATTGAGGTGAATCTAGGTGTTGGGATGAATTTTGCAAAATTTTGTAAAAAATCTATCAAAATATCATGAATTTTTGAAATTTTTGCACATAAATTATTAAAAAAATTTAAATAGCGACTAATAGAAGGTGAGTTGCACAAGGTGAGTGGCAGAAGGTGAGTGGTAGAAGGTGAGTGGTAAAATGTTAGTGGAAGAAGGTAAGTGGCGGAAGGAAAGTGGCATAAGGCAAGTGGCAGAAGGTGAGTGGTAGAAGGCGACTGTCATAAGGTGATTAGCAGAAGGCTACTGATGGATGGTGACTGTCATAAGGTGACAAGTAGAATGTGAGTGGCATAAGGTGATTTACAGATGGTGACTGATAGATGATAAGTGGTACAAGGTGTGAGTGGCAAAAGGCAAGTGGAATATGATGAGTGGTAGAAGGTAATTGGTAGAAGGTGAGTGGCATAAGGAAAGTGGCATAAGGTGAGTGACATAAGGTGACTGGAATATGGTGACTGGTAGATGATGAGTGGCATAAGGTGAGTGGCACAAGGCAAGTGGCAAAAGGTGAGTGGTATATGGTGAGTGGTAGAAGGTGTTTGGCATAAGGTGCTTGGCATAAGGTAACTAGCAGATGGTGACTAGAAAATGGTGATTAGTAGAAAGGTGATTAGCAGATGGTGACTAGAAAATAGTGACTGGTAGATGGCAACTAGAATATGGTGATAAGTGGATGCCATCTTGTAGATGGTGACTAACATATGGTTACTAGCGGATGGTGACTAACAAATGGTGATTGGCCATAGCGTGACTATCTTATGGTGACTGTCAAATGGTAACCATCAAATATCATCAATAATAAGCTACCACATGTTGTCTCCTCTACCACATATCATGCATCTATTAAATTCAATGATGTAGACTTCTATAAATAGAAATGCAGGGTCATTTTTCACCTTTCCCACAACGTTTTCTAGAGCAATTTTAGAGCTTTTTCTAGCATTTTCAAAGCATTTTCCACAACAGTTTTAGAGCCTTTTCAAACGGTTTTTAGAGCATTTTTAGAGGGTTTTGGCAGCATTTTTAGAGGGATTTTACTGTATTCTTAGACGATTTTTAGAGTGTTTTCCAGGGTGTTTCACAACATTTTCCAGGGCGTTTCAAAATATTTTCTAGGGCATTTTAGATTATTTTCCTATGTGTTTCTAGATCGATTAAGCTCTATTTTTAGAGACTTTTTTAGACCCTTTTCGTTCAAAAATGTCTAGCTCTTCCTCTCCTCTACCTTCGAAAGTGACTTTCAAGATCTTCTATTACCCCAACATCAAGAATATTTTCAGCACTACTGAAGTAATGAAGACGCCAGAGTTGATCATCAATGTCCTCCTGATGCAATGAATCATTATTTGCTACAACCATGATGTGCCCACTATTGTGATCAAAGTAGATAACAAGGATATTATTTTTATGTGAAACCCTTGGATGTGTAATGACTAACAAGGCTGCCATTTTTGGATGGTGTATTGATGAACAACCAGTATGCCTTGACAATGTTGAAAATATTGTTTGATTGCAAAAATTAGTGTGAATAATGCTATTGAAGTGAAGAAAATATTACAATACACTGTTAGAGAAAACAATTGGCTAAAAAAGTTTATCAAATATAAGGGCCTCGATGTGGAGGTTGTATTGAAATAAAATGAGAAAGAACTGAATGCACATTTTAGAGAAGATCCAATGAAGGAAGAAGGTTTATTGTTATCAAGGATCAACACTATAGTTGAAATTTTGGTTGGGGTTGGTACATTGGAAGAAAAGCATATTGAGATAGATGCAGCTGGAACTTCAGCCACCATGTAGAAAGAATAGTAGAAGTTTGTTGTTTTTAATTTGAGGAGAAACAAAAAATGTTACGTATATTTTTTTGTAAATTGTAAAAGAATGGTATCTTTTTGAAATCAATAATGGAGAAAATTTCCAAAAAAATTGTATTATCTATTTGAAATTTTGTTTTAAATATTGTGATGTCTTGATTATTTGTGTGGATGCATTAAATAATTTTGAATTATGTGGATGCAATAAAATATTCTTTTACGTTCTACGAAATAATTTGAAATGGTTGGAAATGTAGCACATATATTTACTTTACCATAAATTATTTATACAATACAAATCTACTAAAAAATTTGAAAATTTAGACTAATAATTCAATAACAAGGTTTAAGTAAAATGATAAACAAAATATCCAATAACACGTCTATGATATAAAAGACAATATAGTCTTATAATCAACATATGTGTAATCAAATAATCCAATTTCATTTAAATATACATAATCAAATCAGAGGGCTATGATATACAGAGTATCCAATGACATGTCTAATATCATATTATATGATTAATGATATCAAAAATACATGTATCAAATTATAATTAAATCTCAATATTCATTTCATTATAATGCTGAAATTAAATGAAATCAAATGAAAGCATCCTTTCATTATATTATGTGAAATCAAATAAAATGATAATATGTGAAATCAAATCAAATGAAAGCACCCTTACATCATAATTCTAGAGTATGGAACAAACTCTTTTTAGATTGTACAAAATCATTTGCACTCATACCAAAAATTTATGTCATCACAATATGATCAGTGTTACCATCATCCTCAGTATTCGTGACACCTCTTATCTTTGCCATAGATTTCCAATATGACAAAGCTCTTTCATAAGGAAACTTCTCCACCTCATAGGTCAACACATATACTCTCAAACAAATTTCAAAATTTTTGTTCAATCTATTTCAAACATTAGATTTTACATATGATTATGCATTGAATACCCTTTCATATTCCACAGATCCTAAAATAATAATTTGACATAATTCATATAAATGAGAATATTCACTCATAGTATGTTGTAAGATACTATCGAGATGTAATATTCTCCACAAACATGAAATAGAACTTGTTTCATGATGGTTAGTGAGTTGTGAAACTTGAACAGACATTGTTGTTTCAAAATAGTTTTATTTTTTTGTTAAAATATCTCTGTTGAGAATGTCATTGATTTAAATACCATTTACTATCACACATTTACTAAAATAGCTAGCAAGAGTGCCCATGTATTTGAGAAAAAAACCATTTATAATCTGTTATTGACTACAAGGATCCCAAAACATCGGATTAACCACACACATAGCCTCAAGCAATTCATATCTTTGAAAATGATCTCTTATTTCTTTTGTCAATGATTCTGCTATTTGTTTCAGTTTAATTTTTGTATCATGTACAAATACATGAAATATGTTGTATGTTATGGGCATTTTCTCAACTTCATTTGTAGCTATATCCATTCATTGACCAAAACAATATAAATGTATTTCCTTTCCATGGATATTAATACATAGATGATTATTTATATTGAAATTCAAAAAATTTTGAGGATCATTGACGTTTTTTAATGCTATCCAAATCTCAAACATGGGATCCATAAAAATTTGACCAGATGCATACATCATATCAATATGTATGTAAATTTGTTTTCTCACCCTGATGAAATCCATAATATAAATTGATATTTCTTGTGCAATTTTGATCAAAGTATTCATTTCTTCCAACATTGGAAGAATACCACACAATATGAGAAGTGTTTCAAATTCACTCATTCATAATGACAAATATTTAGCCTTATCAACTACCCTACAATTTGCATACATAAACCTTGTCAATGATTGATATTCTTTGAAAACTCTAAATACCGGTTGGTACATCAAAATCCACCTAGTATCTACATCTTTTAATAGTTTTTTACCTTCAATAATTCCTAGTTCAAACTATTGAAACTTAAAAAAAAAATGGACTGTGCAAAAAATAATCATGAATTTCATGGACAAGCTCTTCTACTCTCATAAATTTTGTTAATGTATCCACAATTTTATATGCAAGATTCATTCTATGAGCCATGGAATGAATAGGGATCAAATACAGGGTAAAAAATGTTTGTAGTCTAACACAAAGATCATTCCTATGTCCTTGCATTATAGCATCACCATAAGTTTTGACACATATTAAATCAGTGGCTATTTCCATTTCATTCATTCTTGTTGCTTCCTTTAAGGTAGTTACAACAACATTGTAAATGTTTTCTACATTGCAATATTCCACCATCTTGTGTACTCCAAGTAAATGAGGTTGCCTTATATGATTTTCCAATGTGTAAACATGAATGCAAATCCAAGAAGTATTGTCAAAAGTAGTCATCTCATCAATTGAAAGTGAAATGAATTTGACCCTTTTTACTTTCTCTTGGAGGTCATCCTAATCAATCAATGAGATATATTTTGCCATTTCCCAACCACTTCGATCTAACCAATGGACGTTGGGTAAGTTCTGTACATCAGCTAGTCAAAATAGAGATTTATAATCTATGAAATCAGATATAGGTCTATCTTTTTGAATAATAGTGAGTACAATAGCAAACTATAAACTTTTTGAAGCTAAAGTGAACTTATTAATTTTTTGAAATTGGGCTTAAATCATTGCACATTTCTCAACCAAAGTTTACTTTTATTTTATTTCTTTATCATATTATTACACATATCTTATATGTGTGTACTCTGATGCATCCTTCTACCTATAATTTTTTTGTATTGGTTGATCACCTTCTTTTGTTTTGATATAAACCTTTCCACAATGTTTTTCTACTGTATCTTTATTAACTTACAATCTATGATACTTTTCATGTTTCCAGTTGCAAATTATGTATCTCCATTCTGTAATTTCCTCATTACTATTCTTTGGAAGCATTGGCTCAATAAATAGAAATTCTAATATCCAATCAGGCTTAAATGATCTATTAATTGTCCACCTAGATAACCTTGCACATTTATGTTTTTTAGAAGAAGATTCTTCCAAATTAGGAATTGCATAAGAACTATTATTTTCTTTTCCACTTGGCATGTTAGATTCATGATATTTTCTAGGGCGTTTTAGAGCATTTTCCTAGGTGTTTCTAGATCGATCAAGCTCTATTTTTAGAGACTTTTTCAGACCCTTTTCATTCAAAAATGGCTAGTTCTTCCTCTCCTCTACCTTCAAAAGTGGCTTTCAAGATCTTCTATTACCCCAACATCAAGAATATTTTCAGCATTACTAGAGTAATGAAGATGCCACAGTTGATCATCAATGTCCTCCTGATGCAATGGATCATTAGTTGCTACAACCATGATGTGCCCACTATTGTGATCAAAGAGGATAACAAAGATATTATTTTTATGTGAAACCCTTGGATGTGTAATGACTAACAACACTGCCATTTTTGGATGGTGTACTGGTGAACAACCAATATGCCTTGACAATGTTGAAAATATTGGTTGATTGCAAAAATTAGTGTGAATAATGCTATTGAAGTGAAGAAAATATTACAATACACTGTTAGAGAAAAAAATTGGCTAAATAAGTTTATCAAATATAAGGGCCTCGATGTGGAGGTTGTATTGAAATAAAATGAGAAAGAACTGAATGCACCTTTTAGAGAAGATCCAATAAAGGAAGAAGGTTTATTATTATCAAGGATCAACACTATAGTTGAAAGTTTGGTTAGGGCTGGTGCATTGGAAGAAAAGGATATTGAGATAGATGCAGCTGGAACTTCAGCCACCATGTAGAAAGAATAGTAGAAGTTTGTTGTTTTTTATTTGAGGAGAAACAAAAAATGTTACATATATTTTTTGTAAATTGTAAAAGAATGGTATCTTTTTGAAATCAATAATAGAGGAAATTTCCAAAAAAATTGTATTATCTATTTGAAATTTTGTTTTAAATATTGTGATGTCTTGATTATTTGTGTGGATGCATTAAATAATTTTGAATTATGCGGATGCAATAAAATATTCTTCTACGTTTTACGAAATAATTTGAAATGGTTGGAAATGCAACACATATATTTACTTTACCGTAAATTATTTATACAATACAGATCTACTAAAAAATTTGAAAATTTAGACTAATAATTCAATAACAAGGTTTAAGTAAAATGATATACAAAATATCCAATAACACGTCTATGATATAAAAGACAATATAGTCTTATAATCAACATATGTGTAATCAAATAATCCAATTTTATTTAAATATACATAATAAAATCAGAGGTTTATGCTATACAGAGTATCCAATGACATGTCTAATATCATATAATATGATTAATGATATCAAAAATACATGTATCAAAATATAATTAAATCTCAGTATTCATTTCATTATAATTCTGAAATTAAATGAAATCAAATGAAAGCATCCTTTCATTATAATACTTGAAATCAAATCAAATGAAAGCACCCTTACATCATAATTCTAGAAGATGGAACAAACTCTTTTTAGATTGTACAAAATCATTTGCACTCATACCAAAAATTTATGTCATCACAATATGATCAGTGTTACCATCATCCTCATCATCCTCAGTATTCGTGACACCTCTTATCTCTGCCATAGATTTACAATATGACAAAGCTCTTTCATAAGGAAACTTCTCCACCTCATAGGTCAACACATATACTCTCAAACAAATTTCAAAATTTTTGTCCAATCTATTTCAAACTTTAGATTTTACATATGATAATGCATTGAATACCCTTTCATCTTCCACAGATCCTAAAATCATCATTTTACATAATTCATATAAATGAAAATATTCACTCATAGTATGTTGTAAGATACTATTGGGATGTAATATTCTCCACAAACGTGAAATAGAACCTGTTTCATGATGGTTAGTGAGTTGTGAAACTTGAACAAATATTGTTGTTTCAAAATAGTTTTATTTTTTTGTCAAAAGATCTCTGTTGAGAATGTCATTGATTTAAATACCATTTACTATCACACATTTACTAAAATAGCTAGCAAGAGTGCCCATGTATTTGAGAAAAAAACCATTTATAATCTGTTATTGACTACAAGGATCCCAAAACATCTGATTAACCACACCCATAGCCTCAAGCAATTCATCTCTTTGAAAATGATCTCTTATTTCTTTTGTCAATGATTCTGCTATTTGTTTCAGTTTAATTTTTGTATCATGTACAAATACATGAAATATGTTGTATGTTATGGGCATTTTCTCAACTTCATTTGTAGCTATGTCCATTCACTGACCAAAAAAATATAAATGTATTTCCTTTCCATGGATATTAATACATAGATGATCATTTATATTGAAATTCAAAAAGTTTTGAGGATCATTCACATTTTTTAATGCTCTCCAAATCTCAAACATAGGATCCATAAAAATTTGACCAGATGCATACATCATATCAATATGTATGCAAATTTGTTTTCTCACCCTGATGAAATCCATAATATAAATCGATATTTCTTGTGCAATTTTGATCAAAGTATTCATTTCTTCCAACATTGGAAGAATACCACACAATATGAGAAGTGTTTCAAATTCACTCATTCGTAATCACAAATATTTAGCCTTATAAACTACCCTACAATTTGCATACATAAACCCTGTCAAGGATTGATATTCTTTGAAAACTCTAAATACCAGTTGATACATCGAAATCCACCTAGTATCTACATATTTTAACAGTTTTTTACCTTCAATAACTCCTAGTTCAAACTGTTGAAACTTTGGAAAAAAAATTGGACTGTGCAAAAAATAATCATGAATTTCATGGACAACCTCTTCTACTCTCATAACTTTTGTAAATGTATCCACAATTTTATATGCAAGATTCATTCTTTGAGCCATGCAATGAATAGGGATAAAATACGAGGTAAAAAATGTTTGTAGTCTAACACAAAGATCATTCCTATGTCCTTGCATTATAGCATCACCATAAGCTCTGACACATATTAACTCAGTGGCTATTTCCATTTCATTCATTCTTGTTGCTTCCTTTAAGGTAGTTACAATAACATTGTAAATGTTTTATACATTGCAATATTCCACCATCTTGTGTACTCCAAGTAAATGAGGTTGCCTTATATGATTTTCCAATGTGTAAACATGAATGCAAATCCAAGACGTATTGTCAAAAGTAGTCACCTCATCAATTGAAAGTGAAATGAATTTGACCCTTGTTACTTTCTCTTGGAGGTCATCCTACTCAATCAATGAGATATATTTTGCCATTTCCCAACTACTTCGATCTGACCAATGGATGCTGGGTAAGTTCTGTACATCAGCTAGTCAAAATAGAGATTTATAATCTATGAAATTAGATATAGGTATACATTTTTTAATAATAGTGAGTACAATAGCAAAATGTAAACTTTTTGAAGCTAAAGTGAACTTATTTAATTTTTTGAAATTGGGCTTAAATCATTGCACCTTTCTAAACCAAATTTTACTTTTATTTAATTTCTTTATCATATTATTACACATATCTTATATGTGTGTACTCTGATGCATCCTTCTAACTATAATTTTTTGGTATTGGTTGATCACCTTCTTTTGTTTTGATATAAACCTTTCCACAATGTTTTTCTACTGTATCTTTCTTAACTTACAATCTATGATACTTTTCATGTTTCCAATTGCAAATTATGTATCTCAATTCTGTTATTTTCTCATTACTATTCTTTGGAAGCACTGGCTCAATAAATAGAAATTCTAATATCCAATCAGGCTTAAATGATCTATTAATTATCCACCTAGATAACCTTGCACATTTATGTTTTTTAGAAGAAGATTCTTCCAAATTAGGAATTGCATAAGAACTATTATTTTCTTTTCCACTTGGCATGTTAGATTCATGAATCTCTTCATGTTGTTGCTCCATTTTACTAAGAAAATTTTCATCTTTGGACTTTTCATTATTTGTGGATATGTGAAAGTGGAGGCATACCAGGGTCAACAATGTTTTTTTAGAGATAATACTAGTGTCAATAGTAGGGTTATTATCATTATGGAATTTAAAAGCATGCCTTCTATTAAAAATACAGATAAATAATGGACAAATCCATCAATCAAAAATCATACTTCTTATGAATGAAGACATTATATATAAAATTAATAATGTACAAAAATTAACTGGTTAGTAAGTAAAGGCGTTCATACCTTCAATTTGTGCATATGTTGATGGCTGACTGGATTTCAAAATATTATTAAAGTATTTAAGGATACTCATTTTATAGGAATACTGACCTCTCTTATTTCCACTACTAGTAGGTGATATTTTACCTGTATAAAAAAAAAGAGTAACATGAACAACAAACATCATTTTTAAAAATAAAAATAACTGGTAAAAAAGAGAACTACTACTCAAGACAACAAAATATCTAACCCAAGTAGGCTTGAGATTGGTGCCCAAATAATAGGAAAACCTCCTTATTGAGTGTCCATGAACAAAATGTTTAAAAAGGAAAATTAATGGTAAAAGAAACTTACCACTAAATAACAATCACTGTATTTTAGTCACCTACTATCACTTGCCTTCTTCCAATCGCCTTATACTAGTCGCCTTCTGCCAATCACCTTCTACTAGTTACCTTATGCCAATTGCCTTATGACAACCACCTTTGGCTAGTCGCCTTATGCCAGTCGCCTTATACCAGTTACCTTCTACTAGTCACCTTATGCTAGCTGCATTATACCCATTACCTTGTGCTAGTCACCTTATGCCAATCACATTATGCTATTCACCTTATGTCATTCACCTTTTTCCAGTCACCTTCTTCTAGTTGGCTTCTACCAGTTGCATTCTACCAATCACCTTCTTCTAGTCACATTCTGCCAATCACCTTGTGTCAGTCACCTTCTACTTATCACAATCTGTTAATCATATTTTGTTAGCCATGTTGTGTTAGTCATATTGTGTTAGTCATCTGCGTTGTATCGCTCACTATCGGAGAAAATTAATTTTTTAATTGTATGAGTGTCGTTGTCAAAGTTAACTATATATAATGGGGTACAAGAGGAAAATTGGATGGGATATATTTTTAAAATAAATTTAAAGAAAAAATTAGGCAGGAAACCTTACGATAATAGGGTGAATTTACCCTAAAAATTTGATCCCAAAATTTTTGGGTGAACGGGACGATCTCTATGGTTCTAAAATTCGTAAAATTAAAATTTTGAAAATCCAAATATTCACACTAAATTATAAAATTTGGCCTTGTGCATAACCCTACCACAAAGCAATGACAAGTTTTCCATTCTACAAGCTGCTGATAAAAGTAATGCAGTGCCTAGGAGACAAGAAAAGGAGGTAAAAGCTCCAAGAGAAGGTGAAAAGGAGAAGAGCAAAGAGCAAGAAAGTGCTAGGAGGGAAGCCCAAGAAAAATTGAGTTTCCCTTCCATTACAAAAGGCCAAAGAATAGAGGCTACTCAATAGTACAAAAGAAAGTTTGGGGAACCAAAAAAAAGGTATGAAAGGCCTCCCCCAGTTCAGGCAGAATATAATATTGTGGATGAGTTGAAAAGAGTCCCATCTAGAGCAAGCCTGTATGATACACTTTTTCTCCCTAGCCAAATAGATTTGTTGAAAGCTTCTCTGCATAAAAAGTCCCAAGGAAAAGAAACCACCACAGTTTTCAATTTGGCACAAGATAAGGAAAAGATGTCTCCCACCACCCTGAAGAACAAGCCTCCTCCATTCTACATCTCTCTTAGAATGGAAGGATGGGTAGTTCATAATTGTATGATAGACTCAGGCACCTCAATGACTATTATGCCAAAAGTAGTCTGTGATGAGATGGGCATGGAGTACACACGGTCATGTCAGGGGGTCTTGCAACTTGATGGTACCCTAGTTAAGACTGTAGGAGTTATAAAGGATGTATTGATGAGGTTGCATAGAGCTTCGGAGGTGACCATCATCCAAGAAATCATGGTAGTTGATCTTGAACCTTATTTTGGCATATGCCTTTCAAGAGAATTTATTACCAATATGGGAGGATATATGTATTTAGACTACTCTACTATGATAGTTCCCTATAAAGGCAAGAGAATAAGGATAACCCCAGAGAATCCTGTATCTTTCCATATTGAAAAAATTGAAGAATATTTGTACAATCATTCAGTGATGGAAGAGCCAGAGTTAGTAGAAGTCCTAGAAGATTTAGAAATTGAAGATGAATTGCCCTTCAAGGATGATTATAGCCTATCAAAAATAGGGTTGGGTACATACAATATTTCCTCAGAGGTAAAGAAGAATATCCCTGCCATATCTAACCAGTCACTCAGGCAGACAGAGGTTTGGACAATGCATTTTGATGGAGCAAGGTGCAAAAATGGAGTCAGAGCTGGTGTAGTGTTGAAGTCTCCTTCAGAAGGGGTGAAGAGTTTTTCTTTTAGATTCACTTGGGCTTGTACAAAAAATGTTGCTGAATATGAAGCTCTGTGCTTGGGATTGATGCAAGCGAAAAAATGGGAATCAAGATATTAGACATTTATGGTGACTCAGAGTTGGTGGTCAACCAAGTTATAGAGAAGTGCAATAGTAAACATCACTATCTAAAGACATACAGGAATAGAGTATGGGACTTGATGGAATCATTTGATGCACTAAATATCCACTCTATCCCTAGAAGATAGAATATATTGGCTAATGCTTTGGTGGTTAAGGGCTCTAATTTCAATCCTTCCTCAGACCTTGGGTCAACTGCAAGTAAAAGAGTCAAATTAGTCTTCAGACCTATAGTTCTGGATAGACAAATATTCTGGCAGGTCTTTGAGAATGATGATCAGATAATTGACTTTCTAGTCAGAGAAGCTTGTTTAGCCAATGTGCAAGAGGAGCTTTCTCAGGAGATAGATCAACAAGATATCATTCAGTTGAAGAATAATCACATTCCTAAAGGCCTAATCACATTGGAGAGCTTGTTTGATAATGAGGATGGAAAGAGGTCAAGGACTATGAAAGTAGATGATAAAATATGCAGTGAAGTCAAAATTGAAGAGAAAAAGAAGATCAATGTTGGAGTAAGGTGCTCCCCTAGAAGAAGTTGAGGGAGTTAAGGCACTTTGTTTTAAGTACCCAAACATTATTTCCTGGTCATATGAGGACCTCAAGGTTTATGATAAGAAGATCATTCAACATACCATTGAGCTAGAGCCTGATGCAAAACCTTTCAGACAAAGACAAAGGCCTATCAATCCTAAAATTGAAGCCATAATGAGGTAGGAATTGCTTAAGCTTCTTAAAGGGAAGATCATTTATCCTATCAAGCATTCCACATGGGTTGCTAACTTAGTCCCAGTGAGAAATAAGAATGGAGACATCTGATTATGTGTGGATTTCAGGAACTTGAATAGAGCATCACTGAAAGATCATTATCCGCTTCCTCAGATGGATCAAATTTTGTAGATGGTAGTAGGGGTGGAAAGGTACTCCTTACTAGATGACTTCTCTAGATACAACCAGATCTAGGTCAAGGATGAAGACCAGTTCAAAATAGCCTTCACCACTAAGTGGGGCACATTCGCTTATCAAAGAATGCCATTTGGTCTATCCAATGCAGGAGCTACATTCCAAAGGGCCATGGACTATGCTTTTGGTGAGCTGATCAACAAAATCATTTTGATTTATCTTGATGATATGACTATGTTTTCTCATAGAAAGGAATCACATCTTGAGCATCTAGAGAAAGTTTTTCAAAAGTGCAGAGAGTTCGGCATCTCCCTCAACCCAAAGAAATCATTCTTTGTTGTCCATGAAGGTAAGTTATTGGGGCATGTAGTCTCCAAAGAAGGGATGGTAATAGATCCTGATAGAATAAAGTCAATCCTGGCCCTTCCCCTCCCTACAAATAAGAAAGGCTTACAGTCCTTCTTTGGGTAAATTAACTTTGTGAGGAAGTTCATCTCAAATTTTTCTCAAGTAGTCAGGCCCATATCAGAGTTACTCAAGAAGAACATGGAGTTCAAATGGACTAAGAAAAGAAAGCAAGCCTTTGAGGCTATAAAGCAAGCAATTGCAACTACACCAGTATTGATAAATCCTGATTTTAACAAAGACTTTATTTTATATGCCTATGGAGTTGAGGAAAGCTATGCATCAATGCTCACTCAAAAGGATGAGAATGAGGAGGAACACCCCATCTTCTTCTAGAGTCAAACTTTGCATGAGTATCAGACCAAGTATAATTTTATTGAGAGGCAAGTATTTGTAGTGATGAAATCCTTAAAAAAGTTTAGGTAGTACTTGGTTCAAAGCAAGACTCTTGTCTATGTGGTACATCCAGATGTAAGAAAATTTATCCTTCAAGGAGAACTGGGTGATAAAAGAGCTGGATGGATTACTAAAATATAGGAGTATGATGTAGAGATCCATCCTACCAAGTTGGTCAGAGGAAGGGCATTATGCTAGGAGCTTGCAGCTAAAGCAGATTCAGAATAGATAGTAGCCTATCAGGGAGTAGAGGATGATCATAGTGATAGTCTTCTAGAAAGTTCAGATTGGGTAGATCAATTGATAACCTACTTCCAAATAGGAGTATGTCCTCAAGGCCTCAGTCCTTCATAGAGGAGAAGATTCAAACTACAAGCTTTGAAGTATGTATTGCTTCCTGAAGGATTATACAAAAGGAACCTAGATGGAGTACTTCTAAGATGTCTAGGAGATAATGAAAAACAAAAGGTCATTGAAGAATTTCATGGAGGCCTATCAGGAGGTCACTTTTTAGGAAGAGTAACTACTATGAAAATAATAAGGGTAGGATACTACTAGCCCACTATCTTTGCAGATGCTTTCAAAGCAACTAGGTCATGTGATAAGTGCCAGAGATATGTGGGAAGGACCAAGAATGCAACATTTCCACTCAAACCAATCCAAGTGGAGGAGCCTTTTCAGCAATGGGGACTTGACTTTGTTGGAGTCATCAACCCAAATTCATCAGTAGGTCATAAGTTCATTCTTACTACCATTGATTACTTCACCAGATGGGTTGAGGCTATCCCAACCAAGAAGTCAGACCAAGAAGTAGTGATTGAATTTCTAGAAAGTTTGATCACAAGGTTTGGAATTCCAGAGGCACTAGTGAGTGACAATGGCCCAACTTTCATAGGTGCAAAATATATTGAGTTTGCCAACAAGTATAGCATAAATATAAAGAATTCTTCTAACTATTACCCTCAGGGAAATGGATTAGTAGAATCCACCAATAAAAACTTGCTTAGAATTCTGAAAAGGGTACTGGAAGAGAACAAAAGGAGTTGGCATCTGTTACTAGACCAAGTTTTATGGGTGGATAGGATCACTGTCAAGAGGTCTATCAAGACATCTCCTTATGCATTAGTTTATGGTAAGGAAGTTGTTCTACCTACTCATCTTGAGATACTAGCTTTAAAATGGGCTAGCCAAGATCAAGAGCTCGATCAAAATCCACTAGAGGCCAGGTTGATGCATCTTCTATAGCTAGAAGAATAGAGGACTCAGGCATATGAGAATTTCTAGAAATACTCCATGAATACGAAAGAGTGGTTTGATAAGAAATCAAAATTCAGGAAGTTTAATGAAGGAGATTCAGTGTTAAGATGGAATGTAGAAAAGGCTAAACCAGGCAACCATCAAAAATTTGATTCCTTCTAGGAGGGACCCTTCAAGATCGTTGAAGTAAAAAAGAACAATACCTTTCAACTTCAATATGAGGAGGGAAATATACAACCCATTCCAATCAATGGGTATCATCTCAAACTATATTTTAGTTAGAGAATATTTCCTATTGTAATATATGTACATATTTTGTATTATATTTTCTTTGTTGTATTCTAAAAAACAAAAAAAATGAAAAAAGTGTTATTTTCTACTTTCAAAGTGATATTGTGCTATATTCCATGAGGAGGTAATGCAATGAGAATTTCCATGGTCAAAAGAGTCAAACTAGCTCCAAGAAATCCATCCAATGGACTTTCAAGCCCAACACAATTTTCCAAAGAGAACATGACTCTTGGTGGTACCTAATGTAAAAGTAGTTTCAAAATCTATGGTCAAACTGGTCAAATAGTACCTAATAGAAATTGAAGGAGGAAAATGTAGAGGAGAAAATTCAGCTTAAGGTTAGTTTCTACGCTGAAAGGTTTGTAATGTTAAAATCTACCAAAGTACAGAATCCATGGTCAACATGGTCAAACAATGCTCATAGAAATTGAGAAGAGCAAAATTTAGAGTCCAATAAAATTTTCAAAGACCATGAACCCATCGATAGTTCCCAAAATAGATGCAGTTTCAAAATCCATAGTCAACTTGGTCAAAGTTGCCATCACGGAAATACAACTAGCAAAATTTCAAGGAAAACACCCAAAAGGAACATGCAACTCTTAACGAGCAGAATTGGGGAACCAAAGCATAGTGTTAAAATCCATCGAGTACTAGATTCCACCATGAAAATAAGGAAATAAATGCACCTTGAGAAGTGTACCAATGGATAGTTTACCACCATGTGCTATGAATTTCATCCAATCAATGATGCATACTTCACTGATAAGCCATGCTTCACAATATTTGATTCACTCATTTGAAATCATGAGAGGTAACTACCCACTCATCTTCATTAATGGTGGAGGAGTGCTTGAAGATCTATTTAAATGAAGAAATTCAAAATTTAGTCATTTTTGAATAAGTTTGAGTTGAAGAACTAGAGTGTTGTTGAGAAAAATTTTTGCATACTTTTGAGATAATAATTTGTAAAGAAAAGGCTAATCATAAGCTAAAATGGTATCGACTATAACAAAGCAAATTGGGCAATCTAGCAAGGTTGAAAGACCAAACTACATGAACAAGAAGGTAGGGGTCGTAGACACAAAAATGATATATGTAACCAGAGATCACCTTAGGAGGGGATATGAGGTCAAATTCTTCAAGGGTGAGCCTCTTCTAGATCAAGGTATTGGTGCTATGTACTCTCTTCTCTCTTATTACATTTGTGATGTAGTCCATCCTTACCCAGAGCTAATCTCTACTATGGCCAAGTTTTATGACCCTACAACTAGGTCGGTAAGGACGTCCCATGATAAGGTCTTGTTTCACATAACTGAGCAAGCTTGTTGAGATTTATTTGCAATGGGACAGAGACCCCTTGTACCTCCCAAAGAGTTCAGCCTAGAGCAGCAAGCTAAGTATTATACCCTAAAGAATCATAGTCAAAATGGAAGCCATTTTAGGGCCTGGGTATATAGTCAGTTTAAAACCATAAAGTCTAGAGAAACCCTACCAACAACTCCTATTCCCACTCATGAATTTGTATATCCTGAGTTGTACTCCATGTTAGCTATGATAGCTGGCCTAGAGTCTGATCTGGATGTAAGAGACTAGTAGTTGGCCACTACATATTGCATCTCCAACACCAAGATGTATACGACGCATCTAGGGGATAGCGATAATACCCCAATTTACTTCAATTGGCCTGCATTCCTCACCAAGAGAATGCATGAGCAGTTATTGGCCATGAAGAAATATGAGGAGAATCCATCATTTAGATATTGCTCCAATTTAATTTGGATGTTCTTCAGTGCCACTAAGGATGATTACCCCTGGATATCAGTGGTTGACAAAGATGTAGATGGACATCCATTGTCGGTCTATTATTGGACTAGGGTTTTGAGTAGAGCAGAGTCTTACTACACTTTCAATTATGAATTTCTTGGATCAGATTTATGAGTTATGTATGATAGTTGCCCTAGACTAGCCCCAAAAATAGAAAAGAAGATAAGATTCAAAGGGGCTGAAGAAGGAGATTGGTACATCTTAATAGAGGGTATGATCATCAGATTATATGGTTTCATAGAGAAGCCATTCCTGTTACCCCATTACATCACCCACCACATATTCACACTAGAATATTGTAGGTAGGTGGACTATATAAACTATAAGTTTAGCTTTGGAAATAAGAGAAAAGTGATAGTTGATTACTCTTTCAAGGAAGGTGATATCATTATTTGGAAGAAATGACAATATGAGCAAATTAATACAACCTTGGAAATATTAGGTCTTTGCCAACTCCCTCAGAGGTGGGGATATGACCCAGATGATTTTTTTGTGGAAAGGATTAAAGAGTTGCATGGAGAGAAAGCAGCTAAATTTGTAAAATCAAAGTGCTCACACATAGAAAAGCACAAAAACAATAGAGAGTAGTCCCCCCTCCAATGGAATGTGAATGCCATGGAACCACTTCCACCCTAGAGAGATTACTATGAGCATGTGAATGACTATGACCCAACCAAAAGTTCTCATCAGCTTGGTGATGCTAGAATCAAGGAGATGGAGGAAACTTATAAATGGTCTCAAGCCAAAATTTTGGAATGGTGGCAGATGAGGGTCAAAAGAAATGCAATGAAGAGTAAGTACCCTAAG
This sequence comes from Wollemia nobilis, assembly GCA_028583015.1. NCBI lineage: Eukaryota > Viridiplantae > Streptophyta > Pinopsida > Araucariales > Araucariaceae > Wollemia > Wollemia nobilis. Next base: position 3,176,137 of record JAQPPZ010002395.1, on the reverse strand, counting down.
CCAATTGATGTTGAGTTTGAAAAAATGTACGATGAACATGTAGCAACTTGGAAGGCTAAGGAAAAGAAGAGCCTAGCATTGGTTCTTGGAAAGACAAAAACAAGCGAAGCCAAAAAAAGCAAAGCTAAAAGCAAGAAGGCTGAAGCAGCTAAGAAGCATCAAGAGTCAATGCCACCATCCTCCTTCACAGGAAAAGGAGGACACCACAAAAGAAATGGGTGCAATGGAAAGTACCCCAAGGAGGAGAAGGTCCGAGCGTAGAGCTATCGAGGCGAAGACCCCTTCAAAAGTGAAAAGAAAGAAGAAGGTTAAAGTTGTAGATCTCACTACTACAACCTCCTCTAAGAAGAAAGATAAATCGATCCTCGTTACGGAATCCACAAGATCACTTCCTCAATGAGAACCAGAGAAAACTATAATATTCAAGAGGAAGGTAGAAGGTGTAGTGTGGGAAATTGACACCTTAGTTTCTAAGAAATAAAAATTTGAGTGAAGAAAAGAAGTGACACAAGTTCCTACTACATCAAGCGAGCAAAAAATGCAGTAAAAGTAGTGGAAGAGTGTTGAAGAAGTTTTTAGATAGTCTACTATGGTAGGCTCAGGTATGACTTCTAGTCCCTCTCCTCCTTCTTCTCCTACTTATTCCTTAAATAAATCCCCCTCCCCTTCTCAAGTTCAAAAGGTATCAAAAATATCATCACCTATGCATAATTCCCCATAATCATCTCCACCTCATCCACATTCATCTCCTCATCCAGATCCCTCTCCACCTCATACAGTTGAGATTCCTAAACCATCATCTCCCCTCCTTCACCACAAGTTCTAGTATCATCTTCACCTCCAACTTCCATAAATCCAACTCCTCCATTATCACTACCCACATCAATGATGGCAATATCACTACCATTAACCCCACCATCATTTGTAGCTATCAGTTCCATTATAGCTGCTACTTCTATTATGGATATAGACTCCACTATTATCACCACCACTCCCCTCCCAGCCATGGTGGTCCCCTTTTTCCTTATAAATGTCACTCCATCCACTCCCATGGATCATCCTATAGTAGCATCCTTGCAAAAGGTTAAGAGCACCTCATTGAGAGCACAAAGCTACTGGAGCAAGAAATTGGCTCAGTCTTCTAAGGGAGCTACCAAGGTGAGAAAATTAGTAATGGTCGACCTTGTGTCTAGGTAGAGGAAAAATTTCAAGATGATCCCCTTAGTTGATAAACCAGAAGAAGATATGATAGTGGAAGATTATCGGTTAGAAGAAAATACTGAGGATATCTCTCAACTGGTCATGGAAGATGAGTTTGTCATAGCCAAAGCTAGGTTGGAGACCATGTTTGTCAAAACTGACATCTACAGGGAGCAATCTACCAAAATGGAAGAAAAGGTCGCCAGGCTTGAAGCCACCATTAAGGACCAAAAGAAAGAAATGAAAGCTTTGGAGAATGATGCTAAAAAATGGTAAAATAAATTTGAGAAGATGGTCAACTTCAAAGAGCAGGTTCAATAGCTATAGGAGCAAAATAAAGAATATGTGAAGCAGATACAAGCTTTACAATAGTAGCTCTAGGTTGAGAGTACTAAGGCTATAAGATTCTCTAGGACTAAAGTGAAATAAGTCAGAAAAGAAATTTTGTCTAACATCCTGGAGAAGTGCTCTGAAATCCAACCCATCCTTGACTTCATGGATGAGGCTAGCCATGTGTTGCAAAAGACTAGGGAGGATATAGAGACCATCACCAAGAAAATACAACCAATAGCCCCTCAGGCTAGTGAACTCCTCAATTTATCTGAGGCTAAGTGTAATCAGTTGGGCAAGCCTATCCCCAATAAGGACTGGAGCACCTCAAGGATCACAACCAAGATTATCCTCAAGAAGAATGGTTTGCTTCAGAAGGGTTGGTCGTTAATTGATAAATTGGATGATGAGCTTTAGAGGATCATAGATACCAATGAGGAAATGATGCAATATGGCTTCAATAGATTTTGGGATGACAAAAATATGATGGTATTGAAAGAGGATCTCCAGAATAACATACAAGCAATGATTGAAGATGAATCAGAGGTAGATGCATGGCAAGAGCCAATTGACCAAGATAAAGTGATGCAACTGATCAAAAACTTAACCAGATTGAAAGACTTGATGGGAAATTTAGTGGAATAGGGGACTTTGGTCTCATATGATAAGATTATTGAATTGCATTACATTCATCAATAATTGTTGGAGATAAAGAATCCTTCTCAAGCATCTTGGAACAAGGCCATGAATACCTTGAACCAAGCTACTCAGATTTTAAAATAAAATACAAAACAAAAGGAAGCTAAGGATGATGAAGAACAAGAAGATACCAAGGTAGATCCAAAAGAAGAGGTACAGGAAGAAGAACAAGAAGGTGAGGGAAATGAAGAAGAGGTACACCCAGAAGAAGGAAATGAAGAGGAGGTGCACCCATAAACATAAGATGAGGAATAATAGGATGAGGTTGAATATAAAGAGACCACAAATGAAGAGAAAGTAGAGGATATTGTAAAGGTCCAGGATAGCCAAGAGTAAGACTAGTAGTAAAGGCATGAGAGTGCCAAGAATTTTGTTGTAAAATAGTTTAAAGTTTTTGAATGATGATAGCTAGTGGAATAGTTGTAGAGGCATTTTTGTAAAGCATTTTGGAATCTGATAATGTCAGAGGGTAGCAAAAGAAGCATGAGCCTACCTAGGCATGTAAAAGTTGTGAAGTTGAGTTTTAATGTAGAATGATATATTTTTGATCAATTCTATAAAGGAGTAAACTTTCACAATTCTTGAGCATATCAATAGTTACTTCTAGCATGGCCTCCATATGAACCTTTACTCTTTGAGTCTTTCTCCAGTGGCTTAAAAGAGTGAGGTTTATAAGGAAGTTGTTCCTAGAGGTATATTCTACAACCAACTAGAGCAGATTTTACTAGCCCACAAGGAGATTATTCAATAAAGTGTAAGATGGTGGATTGTTGAGGTACATGACCATGGTGCTAGCTCACCCATTCAATTTTTTACTCTGATGTCCAAAGGATAAGGATATGAGTTCGTAAGCCTTGCTAGCAAAGCTCCCTAGGAGGTACTAGAATGTAGGCCCAAAAAGGCCACATACTTAGCCAATTTTGTAATATTTGGCTAAGTGTTGAGAAAAACCTCAAGAGTAGTGTTAAATTTTGCTAAGGTGTAAAATTTATGGTCAACACAGTCAAACATTACCTGGAAAAACTATAGGAGTGGATTTTGAATAAGAAAGAGTGATGCAACGTTGAAGTCCATTGAGAACCAATGCTATATCAAAATTCCATGGTCAACATAATCATATGGTGCCCAAAATAATTTAGAGTAGAAAAATTGAGATAAAACACTACGAAAGACAAGATCAATTATGAAAAATGTTGCAAAGCCCATTCAGGTAATACACAATGTTGAATTTTGTAGTCAAACTAATCAAAATCGACCCAGTGAAATTCAAAAGAGCATATTTTGAAGGAGCAGATTTCAAAGTTGAAGAGAATGCAACCAGTTGAAGTGGAATCTGAAGAGCATGAGTAAAAAGAACCAAGGAAGACCAAGCATCATCGGAATCAAGATCCATCTGAGTTTTTAGTTATAGATCTATGGATGAAAAGCCTGATCAAGAATAGGGGATGGACCAGATCAACCTACAACCAGTGCAGCCATCGAATTCCATTGAGGGCTGAACAACTTGCAGAGCTCAGAGTTGTAGAGTTTCATGGAGTGCAACTCCTTTCTTTTTCTTGTAAGCAAATAAGAGGCCACCACCTCAACATCCTATTGATCTGGCATGAAAATCCTTGTAATGTTCCCATTCTTTCTACTATTATTGTAAAATCTATATAAAGAGGTTGAGCCCTCATTTCTAAGGGTCGGCTCTGGAGTGTTTGCCTATCATATTACTATAATTTTTCTGAGAAATCAATAGAAGGAGCATTACTTGGACGTTTGCCTCAGGCTTGTGTCTTCATATTTTGTGAGTTTATTCTATGAATTCATTTCTGCTACTGTTGTTATGGTTAGTCAATTCTACTGATATTGGATTGCTAACTTGGGGTAAATTGGAATACTTCATGCTTAAAAAATGTTGTAGAGAGTTTCTTTTTCTGTTAGTCTAAAGGTTGATCTAATTCTGCTATTTGGATTATTAACATTTTAGATGTTTGAAATAGTTCTCTAAGTGTTTTCTTATTTTTAATGATGAAGATGATGGTTTTGAATGTTGTTAGTCTTAAGTGTGGCATACTGGAAATGTGATTGATCAGAGGATTCTTGATATTTTTCAATGTTGTTAGCTTTATCCGACCATTATTCATTCAATTGTTTCTAACCCTTACTCTATTTCTATCCCTAGACTTATACTTTAAACTGAGCTTAATTGAGTCAACACCAATTAGTTGACAAGGTATACCAACCTACTCTAGAGGTTGGATTGAAGTAATATTTGATCCATCCAATGTTGGGGTTTGAGCTGTGATTAGCGGGTGTGCACCTCCAAGAAAGTCATAGATTCATAGTCACAGTTCAAGTTTTCCTTGATGTCAATTCAGACCCCAACACTACCCTAAATGGGAACCCTCAAAATTTACCATACATCCTCCAGTGTAACACTCATATCCCCTATCAATAACTTGAAGTTCAATGACTCTAGGTACCATCTCTTGATCAATGTAGTCATAATGAATCGATCAAAATTAATTCATGGAATATGTGCTAGCTATAGTAATCATACTATGTCTAAAATTCCCTTATCCACCACTATAATATGTTCCACTACTGTCTCAAGTGTATGAGTTGAACACTCCTACAACTTTATAATATCCAACTATAATCATCAAATAGTTTAATAATATAATAATAATTTGTATCATAATTATTCTACTTTTTATCTCTTACTAATTATTTTCAATCACATATTCCAAATCACATCATACATATTCTCATTTAATTCTAATTCCTTTTGCACCCTCTAATAATCCGTTGCTGAATTATTTTTCCTTTTCATCCATCCATTCTCTATGTTTTCTACCCTGAGCAGTATCATGCCCTATCTAAGACATATGTGATATAGTTGAATCATGCCCTTCCGTAAGGTCCTATGATTTCACAATGGTCTACATGAAAATATATTATGGGATACCCATGAAATTAGGGTCACATTATCATGGGGAAGCCCTTGATATCACGTTATTTCCCATGTATTTTTCATGGCAAAAACTCAAAAAATATAATAAAAAAATTCAATTTTCTACCCTGCCGTAGTTCCTATCCTATCCTATCAATTGTCTTCAACACCTATCTGAGGTCCTATACCCATTGCTCTAGCCTTGCTCCTAGAAATTAAAAAATTATGGACTAGGAGAATGATAGTTCTACAAATCCCTCTTTCTCCTATCATGCAAGGTAAAAAATAATTATTTTTATCCCTCCCAACCTTTTAACCCTCCATTTCTTTCCCATTCTTTGCCGTTATTACCCCTTTCCTTTTGTTCATTTCTACCTGTTCTTCCTATCATTTTGAGTTTCCATGGGGACCTTGATATTCCCTTTAAAACTCAATGGGGTAGCCTAACCTAGGGGTATTGATGTAATTAATACCTTGTAAAGCATGCAAAATTCTCAAAGTTCTTAGAGTTGCACCATCCCTTTGCCTAAACCTTTTACCTCTTTTTAAGTCATTTTATTCAATATTGAGGGTATCTACTATATTTGATGTATTTATTACACCAAAAATGCTTCAAAGAGGAAAATTTAGACACCAATAATTGACCTAGCCAAATGAGTCAATTTTACCTCTTTTCCCATTAAGGATGGCTAAAATACAATTTTTAGCCTATTCAACCCTTAGTCCCCAAAGGTTTCTATCTTGAATTGAAATGGTAGGCTTTTGAGTCACTCTGTGATCTCATGTTGGAGTTATTACCACTTATTGTTTGAAGAGCCATCTATCCCTACTCAAAGTGATTATCAATAGTCATATCCATGGAATAATGATGTTGAAAGACACCCTATGATTTTATTTTTCCAAGCTAAGTAATCTAAATAATTAATTTGCTATCCTTTGGATTTTAAGATATGTATGGCACCATCCCTCGAGGACGTCATCCCTTGCAAAAATATCCCAAGGTAGCCTTATTTGAATTTTATGAATTACAAATTCAACCACCCCTCCTCCTTTGTTATGAATTTATCCAACTTTCCCTCCAAGGCCAATATTTCTATAAACTGGAGACTTGGCCCCTCATTCTTGTAAGCAACTTCTAAGATAATCAAACTTTTGTATTTTTGTGACTTAACTCATTGCCTTGCTTGGTGCTCTACTTAGGAGGATTTTAGGAGGATATTCTTTGAAATCTAGGAGAAAACTCCTCTCTCCTTGGTTGTTATCTCATCCCTTCTTAGCCTTTCTCTTGCTTGAGATTATGTTATCTTGATCCTAACATTCCATTTTGTTTGATTGCATGGTATTTACCTTGCATTTTTGCTTTCTAATAATTTTGTAGTTGTATATTCTACTTTAAATTGAATCCATATGAATATACTACTCTCTTAGAAGAACCTTTTTTAAATTAAATATGCCTTGACTAGGTCCACATCTAGAATTGTGGCCTGGTATTTAAAGGCACAATTTTGTGTAAAGTAGATTTGGGGTTAAAACTTACATCCCTCTCCAAAAACTTGACAACATACCTACATCCTATATTTTTTTCACCCCTTTTACTCAACCATAAATGTTTCCTTGACCCTTGTCCCTTAGAACAAGCCTAGCAGAGTCAAGATCATGGTCCAACTTTAGAAGACACAATTTTACCTCAAAAGGATTGGGCTAGAAGGTGTATATTCTGTGACAATCTATCTCTATCAACCTTTATTTCCTAACTCCAAAGTTTCTCCTTGAACCTCCTATTGGATTGTCACTTAGCCCTTTGTATGGTAGTTTCTTTTTTTTCTTTGCTATCACCATATCATGCCTCTATGTTAGATTGTATGATTATGTTTATGATGTCCACTTAGGACTCTATTGTTTTGCTTTAGATTTACACTAAAATCACATCTCTACACTCATTTTATTATAAATAGTGTCATCACAAAGTTTTCATAGTTTATATCATGGCTTAGCTTAGCCAAGTGTGATTTTCTATGGAGATAAATCCCTCTTACCCGTCTACAATAGTTACTTTTTTTCCTTCCTCTATTCTCTATCCTAAATCATATCTCCATCATTTCTAGCATGATATCATTTTACAAGCTGGTCATATTTATGTTCGTGTAAATTTGAACTTTTAAAGGAGATATTGGGGCTTGATTTTGATTAAGGGAGCTCTCAACCTCCTTTGTTCTAGAAGGTCTCAAAAACTTACACAAAACCTTCCAATTTCTTCTTGCTTATGATTGAAAGTTTTCAAGATTATGGTTTTGTCTTGAGAGGTATGATTTTATAGATTGTGGGTCAGATAGATGGATCATGATTTTATTTCAAGCATTGGTTTAGGTAATCCCTATAATAGCTTTTAGTGTCATTTTTATCAAAAGAGTTATCTATTGTTTTATCACTTTCTATCTTTCTATAGGCATCACTAAAAATTAAAAAGGTCAAATAATTGTAAATTTATTCTCTTTTTTTGAACTAAGTACACAAAATAAAAGAAGGTTAAACAATGAGTATTTTTAGTCATGATTTGATTTGTTTATCCCCTTTTGATGAGGCAAGAAATATAATTTGCATGTAGTTTGCATTATGCTAGGCTTGTATATGCATTCTCTTCCCCCTTGCTTAAAATAAAAGGAACTTTATTTTTCCAATATCATTTAAAGAAATAATCATACTAGGATAGATTTTTATGTTGCACCATTGTTTGATGCATCTTAGATAGATAGATTTCACTTTTCTATTTATTTTATCTCTAGATAAAACCAAACATAGGTTTTTACAAAATAAACACATTGAACAATAGGATTTGGAGTAATTTCTTAAAAATACTTTTGGTGAACCCCTTTTGCACATGAAAAAGACTCACCACGTAGGCTCTTGAGATGAAAAAAGCATCCGTGGGATCTCAGCTCCAATGGATTTTCCAAGGCCTCATAGGTCCCTTCTCACAAACTAATTTTCTCACAAGGATTATAATAAGGATTACCAATGTCCTGCAATATATATATCTATATATATATATATATATATATATATATATATATATATATATATATATATATAACACTAAAAGTTTCCCTGAATTAATTCTAATATTGAACTTAATCATTCCTAATTTCTTTTCTACTACAATGATCTTTTATTTAATCTTAATAATCAAGATTTTTATTTTTTTTTCATTTTGGAGGAAAAAACACAGTTTTTAACTTGTTTATTTGTAGATTTTAGTTCTAGTACACAAGTTTCTAACATGAATCAACAAAAAATAAACTCAATTCCTATTCTTGCTAAAAAAAAATCTCCTTTAGATACATAATTAGTACAATAATTAATTTTTTGCATAACCTTCGCACATTAATAAATTAAATTATTTTAATGCACTTAAAATCATTTATATAGGAGAAATTAAAAGGTTTTTATATACATACATACATACATATGCATATACATATACATATACATATACATATATTAATTTGTTGCATAATCTTAGTACAAAAAAAATAAAATTATTTTAACGCAATTAAAAGAGTGGTTTTTATGTTGAAGTATGTGTAATATGATATTATTATATGAAGGTAAAAAGTGTGAAAGAATGCTTATGAGCACTACTAATGTAGCCTAAATGCAAGTGTGTATGTAACCCTACATGCATTCTTCATGTAATTTTATTCACATCACTTATCTATCCTTTTGGATATAATTTATGTAAGCATATAGGTATCTTCATGTAATTCTAAGGCCACCCTCCATATACCCATCCTTCGTGATATTTGTTAATCCACCTCTATGGATAACCATGATTAAAGGGTGTAATTTATTTACTACATTGTAATTTAACTGCCAAGTCAAGTCATGTTGGCTTGAAGTTAACATATAATTGGGATTTGATATCACTATAAATACCCCCAATGACTTGTATCAAAGTGTGATATGTGAAATATTATAGGATTCCTATAGGAAATCACCCCTTATTCCTATTGTGTGGTTTATCCTCTATCTCTATCTATCTATTTTATTTATCAATGTTATCTTTAAAGTGATCTTGCATATTTTATGATTATGATCATTATGAATGTATGTTTCAATATATTTATAGAATTGTAAATCACAAAAAGTATTAAAGGAAATAACAAAGCTAATTCACTCAAAAAAAATACTTGTCATTCTTCAAATTCAATAAAAGAAACCTTCAAGAGAATCAACGAAATCTATTTGTGTTGGTCTTATAATTTTTAAATTTTAGAATTTAAAATTTTTCAAAGTTTGAAAAGTAGGGTGGAAATTCCTTTTTCATATTTTTTCCTTCTATAGTTTTACCTCAAGCACATAGTCTAAGCATAGGCTATCTTCTTAGTTTTGAGCCTCATTTATCTTCTAAAGTACAGATAAAACTCTATTACATCCAAAGGAATACTACAATGATAAGCACTCCCACTCACCGAATAAACATCATGGGCTAGAAAATCACTATCACTTTATTTTGGTCCTTCTCTTCCTTCATTACCTCTTATATGGATGGTATATTCTTCCCCTACATCCAAGAGAGAAGTATGGTTGTAAGGTGCTCATTTGGTAGGTGAATAAGTGTAGGTTCAATTTTTTAGGAGAAATTTTTTTAATGCATGATAGCTAAGAGGGTGTCCCCCATGGGTGAAATGGGAGCTAGCATATGTACCTTCCTTAATACTCAAAAATAAAATCAACTACATTAAGAAATCAAAGAAAGTTATGACACAGTGGTTGGTATCGAGCTTTGATCACTAGAGGTCATTGATTTGAAATCTAGAACTCATTTTTTTGTAACACTCTATAGGAGGTAATCTATTTATATTTTTTCTTATCCTTACCTTTATCTCCATACCAATAATATGGTGTAATGGTTGGTAGCCTTTCCTATGGCTAGAAATACATTGCTTCAAATATCTTGAAGGTCCCTTTTGAAAATGAATCAAGGTGTCAACATATGCCCACGAGATATGAAACCATATATGTACATAATGGGACTCTTTTGATAATTGAAGACATTTATTTATCCCTCCGACCCTATCTAAGTGGCATGAAATAGAATTTGGATCACTTATCTAAGACCAACATGTGAGGGGTTTTAGTCCCAATGAAGTCATTTTTCCTTCACTTAGAACAAAGTTTGTTTACAATTATTTGTCATTCAACTATCAAAGCATGCATGTTGGCAATTTTGGGTTTGAGATCCTAGCTTCTTGTCTATGAGTTGTCATTGATGTCAAAAGGAAATGGCATTAATGTTAAGAGGATGTGTTGGCTTCAAAGGTGGAAGATTCCAAGAGAATATTTTTAAGAGAATCCGGAGAGATTCCATTGGCTAGGGTTTTTATTAAAACCAATGGAGGTTCTCTTTATTATTTATTTAATTATTATTTAAAACCCTTCAAGGTTTTAATTAATTAATTATTTAATTAATTAAGGGAGAAATTATTTTTAATTTATTAAAAATACTTAAAGGTTTTTAAACCTTTTTTTATTCTTAATTTATTAAAATTATTTAAGGGTTTTTAAACCCTTTTTGAAAAGACTTTTGATTAATTTCGAAATGGTCTTTATTTCCGCCGACGTCAAGGTGTCTTCGAAGAGACTATTTATTCTCCAACTCCTAAGGTTGGAAGGCTAATTAATTCGAAATTCCCCGAATGCAATTTGCGGTGTTTGTGCTCTGTATTCGCTGCGATCGAAGGAAGACTTAGAAGCACGTGCGGTTGAAAAGTCTTCGGGAGTTTTTTTTGAGGGTGAAGTGGAGGGAAGTTCACTTGTGAACTTCGTAGCCCGCATGGGCTAGTGGCAACGAAGGCTGCTGTTGGGTGCTGCATTGGCGGAGGTCACCGTTTCGAGTCTCGCGGGGGTGCTTTGCTAGAGTAACACACGTTTTTATTAAAACGTCTTTATGCCACGAAATTCGGAGTTTCTTGGACAGCGATTTATAAGGTGTGATTAAATTTTATGAGTTTTGGCTTTTGTGATTAGCATTGAATAAAAGCTTAGGAGAAATAAGGGCATATTTCTTTGGATGTATTTTTAAGATTATTCTTTGCTATGCTAAAATTAAAAATGGAGGTATAAGGTGTGAGTCTGTGATTGTTGATTTATTGGCATGTTATGGTGGTTGTGTTTAAAGAAGTGGAGCTAAAAGGTGTAATAAAGGAAGTTTATATTATTGCTCATTTCTTTTTATTCTAACCCTAACTTGGTTGGAAGTTTGAGAGTTGTGTGTGGTGACAACTTGAAGGTTCAATTATCTTCTACTCCAATAAGGTATGGGCACATTCTTCTTATGAGTATGATTGGTGTATGTTTTCTGAAATAAGGTTGGAGTGAAAAGGTATTCTACTAGGTATCCTTTGGCTAGGTGTAAATCCTATTTTCTGGTTTGTTGAAGACTACTTATGCATTGTTATCCTTAAGGAGAGTTTTTGGTGAATGCATAATTTTTGGTTTGAGATAGTGGAAGCTTTGTGCACTAGGGTTTATATTTGTGAGTCTAGCTACTTGCATTGAGTTGGTGGAACCCTTGGTTGGCTGTTTTGAGTTTGATGGTTGAGTTGCTTCCATAGAGGTTGTTTGATCAAGTTATTGCTTTACTTGATTCATGATATTGGGCTTACTCCATTGAGTTGATTTGAGCAAGTTATTCTTTGCATTTGGTGATATTGTGTTGGTGGCTGTTTTGTTCAAATATCTTTGGAGGGAAAAGGATTTCTACTTGTTTCCTTTTCTTGTGATGATTGGTTGAATGCTTCAAGGTTGATGTTGAGTTGAATGGTGTTGGTTGACTAAACCTTGTTTGATGAGCATTGTTGTTGAAACCCTAATTGATGGTGAAAAGAACATGAGTATCATTGTTATGTGATTCTTTGCATAGTTGGCAATTGTTGGGGTTTCATGTTCTTGAAAGAAAACATTCTATCCTATCCATTTCGGATATTGAGTTGAGTTTTCAGATTTGAGATTGAGATTGAGCTGAGTTGATTTGAGTTGAGTTTTGAGATTGGGATTTGAGTATAGAACATATTGAGTCTCTAACAATTCTCTTTATGCTTCTATGAGTTTGACAAATCACATTGGGTCTCTAACAATTCACTTTGTGATTTCCTACTAAGAAAGTTTTTCTTGGTGAGCTTGCTGAGTTTTGGATCGGGGGACTTGTGAGTTTGGACAGGTTCAGGGGGACTTGTTAGAGGTTTTGGATAGGTCCGGTGGGGACTTGTGAGAATTTTGGATGTTTAGGTGGGGACTTGTGAGCGGTTTTGGACAGGTTTCGGTGGGGACTTGTGAGCAGATTTGGACAGGTCCTAGCGAGAGGACTTGTGAGCTGAGTTTGATAGTTCTATCGAGAGAACTTGAGGACAGAGGTGCATTGGTTCTATGAGAAGAACCTGAGGACGATTTGGCAAGTCTTTGAGAAGGCTTGTATGCAGAGGATTGATTTGTTCAAGAGTTGGACAGATCTGACAGACAGAGGAAGACTTGTACTAGACCGATTGACTATGTTTGGTACAGGTTGCTGAGCTACTGTGGACATGATCATAGAAGGCAGAGGTCTCTTAGGCTAAGCATTGAGGACAGGAGGTCTTCGGTGGAAAGGAGTTCCACGTGCTGGCAAGAGGTAGAGGCAGTTGATCTTCGAGGGATCATTTCTAGAGCAGAGGGGAAGGTATCTCCTTTGGGCCGAGGCTCATAAACATTGTAATTGGGAAGGATTCCCAAAGAACTTTGAGATAAATTTTAGAGAAAAGTTTTTGTGGACGTAGCCCAACCATTTTGGGTGAACCACGTTAAAAATGGGTCTTCAATGTGTGATGCTTTCTGTCTTGATTAATGTTGTGTTGATGCCACTTGCTATCTAAAGTTAAAATTATTAATTGGTTAAGTCTTATACTTGTTCACCCCCCCTCTCAGTATAAGTCCATGTTCTTCAATTGGTATCAGAGCCGGTCTCTCCGGAAAGAGCCTAACAGCTTGGAGAAGGATCTATCAGAGGAACATACTGATTCAGAAAGAGATGAAGAGGTTGAGTTCGATCTCAAAGGTGAATTCTTCTTGGCTTTAAGAAAGCTTGAGAAATTTAGGGAAGAGAATTCTGTTCTCAAGCATCAATGTCGGGAAGAAGAGATAGCAAGATCAAAATTGTCTCAAAGTGTTATAGACTTCAAAATTCTAGCTGAAGAAGGGAAGAAGGTTGAACGAGGTTCGACAGGAGGCTCTCAAAGGAAAGGAAGCTGATTGCGAGAAACTAGAAGAAGAGGTTATGTCTCTTAGAGTGAAGTTGGAACAGTTGGCTCTCAGACAGAATACTCCGTGTGAAAAGCAAAAGAAGGATGGTATCACCATTCATGAAATAGGGTCTTCGAGCAAGATCAATCTTCATCCTGAAGAGCGGTGGATTCCAGTTGGTCACAAGAAGAACAATCATCCAAGGCATCAAAACAGGTTACATAATACTTTCCATGGCTATTGTTTTTCCTGCAAGAAATTTGGTCACAAAGCTATGCATTGCAATAAGTCTTTGAATAGCCATAGTAAGGAAAATGTTAACTCTTTTGCACCTCTTATGAATAAAAATGTCATGTGTTACAAGTGCAAGAATTTTGGGCATATAGCAAGGATGTGCGGTTTGGATAGATCTAGCCTTGAGTTCACTAAAAAGAGAAATGAGATCAAATCTAAGTCAATGATAGTTCAAACTGCTTTTCATGCTCAAGACAAAGTAGAAAAATGGTATCTTGATAGTGGTTGTTCAAAACATATGACTGGTGAAAAGGAAAAGTTTTTGGTCTTAAAAGAAACAAACAGAGGAACAGTCAGTTTTGGAGATAACAGGTCAGCTAAAATCTGTGGTAAAGGGACTCTTAGTTTGGATGGGAAATCCAAAACAGAAAATGTGCTTTATGTAGAAGGCCTAAGACATAATCTTCTAAGTGTGAGTCAACTTTGTGATCAAGGGCACATAGTATCTTTCTTTTCGGATAGATGTGAGATAAGTAAAGAAAAAAATGGAAAACTCATTGCTAGTGCTACAAGGACTCCAAACAATCTTTACATGCTAAGTGAGATAAAAAAGGAAAAGTGTTTTCTAACTCAAGAAGATGAGAGTTGGTTATGGCATAAAATATTGGGGCATTTGAGCTTTGATAATCTTGTCAATATTAGTAACAAGGAAGGAGTTAGAGACTTGCCCAAAATAAAAAGGCCCCATAACATCATTTGCGGTCCTTGTCAACATGGAAAACAGACCAGAACCAGTTTCAAATCAAAAGGGTATACTTCTTCAAAACCATTGGATCTTATTCATACTGATTTATGTGGCCCTACCAGAACTCGGAGCATTCAGGGAGAAAGCTACTTCATGTTGTTTATAGATGATTATTCTAGAATGACTTGGGTTACTTTTCTCAAAGAAAAATCTGAAGCTTTTGAAAAATTTAAAGCTTTCAAAGAAATGATTGAAAATGAGACTGACAAGAGAATCAAATGCTTAAGATCGGATAGAGGAGGAGAGTTCACTTCAAATGAATTTGTGGAATACTGTGAGCAACAAGGAATCAAAAGAGAATATTCAGCGGCAAGAACTCCTCAACAAAATGGAGTAGTTGAAAGGAAAAATAGAACTATTGAAAATATGGCTAGAGCTATGTTAAATGAGTCAAAACTTTCAGATGGTTTTTGGAAAGAGGCGATCGAGTACGACAGTCTACATTATCACCGGGGCCCAACTTAGAGTCAATCATCATAAAACTCCTTATGAGTTGTGGAAAGGAAGACCAGCTACGGTAAAATACTTCAAAGTGTTTGGGAGTAAGTGCTTCATCGGAAGGGAAGATCAGAATTTGGGTAAGTTTGATCCTAGGTGTGATGAGGGAATCTTTCTTGGATATTCCAGCAGAAGCAAGGCCTACGGATGCTTCAACAAAAGAACTCATACGGTTGTAGAGAGCATAAATGTAACGAGTTGATGAAAAGACGGGGATAAGAGAACCGGTCAAGGAACTCGGTGATGAAATTTGTCAAGAAGAATTTAGAGAGGTTTCCAGATGAAGAAGAGGAAAGACAACAACTGCTTCCCAAAACTCCTTCATGATATGTTCAGAAACATCATCCCAAATATTTGATCATTGGTGATCCAAATAGCAGGCAAACAAGAAGAAGAGTCATTCCTTCACATGATTCTACAAATGTTTCATTATTATCTCAGATTGAGCCAAAATATTTCAGTGAAGCATGTGCAAGATAAGTTTTGGGTAAAAGCAATGGATGAAGAGCTAAATCAAATAGAGAAAAGTGAAACTTGGGAATTGGTTCCAAGACCTAAGGACAAGAATGTCATTGGCACAAAATGGATATTCAGAAATAAACTCAATGAGGATGGAAAGATTGTCGAAACAAAGCTAGGTTAGTCCGCAAAGGTTATGCTCAAGTAGAAGGTGTTGATTTCGAAGAGACGTTTGCTCCTGTTGCTCGTCTTGAAGCTATCAAAATATTTTTGGCCCTTTCAAGCTTCAAATCATTCAAGGTATATCAAATGGATGTAAAGTCAGCTTTTCTAAATGGGGTGTTGGTAGAAGAAGTCTACATAGAACAGCCAGAAGGAGTGTCTCTCTCGAAACAGTCAGACTATGTGTGTAAACTAAAAAAGGCCTTGTATGGGTTAAAGCAAGCACCTAGGGCTTGGTACTCAAGACTTGACAGGTATCTTCATGAGCAAGGCTTCAGGAAAGGCGTGGCGTGGTAGATAGCAATTTGTATATTAAGAATGAAGATGATGATATGTTGATTATGGTTGTCTATGTTGATGATATTATTTTTGGGGGAAATAATACTCGGATGTGCAAAGTTTTTGCTAACACCATGCGAAAGGAATTTGAGATGTCTATGATTGGAGAGCTGTCATTCTTTTTAGGTCTTCAGATTGCTCAATCAAAGGATGGTATATTTCTCTCTCAAGGAAAGTATATCAAAGAAATGTTGAAGAAATTTGGGATGATGGACAACAAACCAGTGTGTACTCCAATGATTACAGGGTGCAAGATGAGTAAAGATGATGAATCTCCAGTGGCAGATCAGAGGTTGTACAGATCTATGATTGGTAGTTTATTATATATTACAGCTACCAGACCAGATATCATGCAGGCAGTTGGGTTAGTAGCAAGATTTCAGGCAGCTCCAAAATATTCTCATGTTATAGCGAGTTAAGAGGATATTCGGATATCCGAAGGGCACTATGGACTTTGGGCTTTGGTATCCCAAAGGTGATGATTTCACCCTCACAGCTTATACGAGATGCAGATTGGGCGAGGCGGTATTGATGACAGGAAAAGCACTAGTGGTGGAGCATTCTTTCTGGGAAAGAGTTTGGTTTCTTGGCTAAGTAAGAAATAACCTTCAGTTTCCTTATCTACAGCAGAGGCTGAATACATAGCGGCAGTGGCTGGGTGTACACGAGGTTTTATGGATGAAAACCACCTTGGAGGATTTCAAAGTCAAGCATGAACAACCCATCTCCATACTTTGTGATAATACAAGTGCCATAAGTATTTCCAAAAATCCGGTAATGCACTCAAGGACAAAGCATATTTCCATCAAGTATCACTTTCTAAGGGAGAAAGTGCAAGACAAGCAAGTCAAGGTAGAGTATGTGTCTACTAAAGAGCAGATTGCGAGATATCTTCACCAAACCTCTTCCAAGAGATACGTTTGAGTATCTAAGGGAGAAATTGGGAGTTGTACTCCCACCCCAGAATTAATCACCTCATCGGGAGGTGGGGGAGGGACTAAGCTAAGAGGCTCATTCTTAGTCCCGAGCCCCAAAGGTGACCCTTTGCCATTGATGACAAAGGGGGAGAGATTTGAGTAAGGGGAGAGCTTCAAAGTGAAGAGGAAAGCCTCAAGACAGGGGGAGCTGTTTATGTTGAGTTTCTGTGTTGTTGAGAAGCATGGTTTGCCATCAATGACAAAGGGGGAGATTGTTGGCAATTTTGGGTTTGAGATCCTAGCTTCTTGTCTATGAGTTGTCATTGATGTCAAAAGGAAATGGCATTAATGTTAAGAGGATGTGTTGGCTTCAAAGGTGGAAGATTCCAAGAGAATATTTTTAAGAGAATCCGAAGAGATTCCATTGGCTAGGGTTTTTATTAAAACCAATGGAGGTTCTCTTTATTATTTATTTAATTATTATTTAAAACCCTTCAAGGTTTTAATTAATTAATTATTTAATTAATTAAGGGAGAAATTATTTTTAATTTATTAAAAATACTTAAAGGTTTTTAAACCTTTTTTTATTCTTAATTTATTAAAATTATTTAAGGGTTTTTAAACCCTTTTTGAAAAGACTTTTGATTAATTTCGAAATGGTCTTTATTTCCATCGACGTCAAGGTGTCTTCGAAGAGACTATTTATTCTCCAACTCCTAAGGTTGGAAGGCTAATTAATTCGAAATTCCCCGAATGCAATTTGCGGTGTTTGTGCTCTGTATTCGCTGCGATCGAAGGAAGACTTAGAAGCACGTGCGGTTGAAAAGTCTTCGGGAGTTTTTTTGGAGGGTGAAGTGGAGGGAAGTTCACTTGTGAACTTCGTAGCCCGCGTGGGCTAGTGGCAGCGAAGGCTGCTGTTGGGCGCTGCATTGGCGGAGGTCACCGTTTCGAGTCTCGTGGGGGTGCTTTGCTAGAGTAACACACGTTTTTATTAAAACGTCTTTATGCCACGAAATTCGGAGTTTCTTGGACAGCGATTTATAAGGTGTGATTAAATTTTATGAGTTTTGGCTTTTGTGATTAGCATTGAATAAAAGCTTAGGAGAAATAAGGGCATATTTCTTTGGATGTATTTTTAAGATTATTCTTTGCTATGCTAAAATTAAAAATGGAGGTATAAGGTGTGAGTCTGTGATTGTTGATTTATTGGCATGTTATGGTGGTTGTGTTTAAAGAAGTGGAGCTAAAAGGTGTAATAAAGGAAGTTTATATTATTGCTCATTTCTTTTTATTCTAACCCTAACTTGGTTGGAAGTTTGAGAGTTGTGTGTGGTGACGGCTTGAAGGTTCAATTATCTTCTACTCCAATAAGGTATGGGCACATTCTTCTTATGAGTATGATTGGTGTATGTTTTCTGAAATAAGGTTGGAGTGAAAAGGTATTCTACTAGGTATCCTTTGGCTAGGTGTAAATCCTATTTTCTGGTTTGTTGAAGACTACTTATGCATTGTTATCCTTAAGGAGAGTTTTTGGTGAATGCATAATTTTTGGTTTGAGATAGTGGAAGCTTTGTGCACTAGGGTTTATATTTGTGAGTCTAGCTACTTGCATTGAGTTGGTGGAACCCTTGGTTGGCTGTTTTGAGTTTGATGGTTGAGTTGCTTCCATAGAGGTTGTTTGATCAAGTTATTGCTTTACTTGATTCATGATATTGGGCTTACTCCATTGAGTTGATTTGAGCAAGTTATTCTTTGCATTTGGTGATATTGTGTTGGTGGCTGTTTTGTTCAAATATCTTTGGAGGGAAAAGGATTTCTACTTGTTTCCTTTTCTTGTGATGATTGGTTGAATGCTTCAAGGTTGATGTTGAGTTGAATGGTGTTGGTTGACTAAACCTTGTTTGATGAGCATTGTTGTTGAAACCCTAATTGATGGTGAAAAGAACATGAGTATCATTGTTATGTGATTCTTTGCATAGTTGGCAATTGTTGGGGTTTCATGTTCTTGAAAGAAAACATTCTATCCTATCCATTTCGGATATTGAGTTGAGTTTTCAGATTTGAGATTGAGATTGAGCTGAGTTGATTTGAGTTGAGTTTTGAGATTGGGATTTGAGTATAGAACATATTGAGTCTCTAACAATTCTCTTTATGCTTCTATGAGTTTGACAAATCACATTGGGTCTCTAACAATTCACTTTGTGATTTCCTACTAAGAAAGTTTTTCTTGGTGAGCTTGCTGAGTTTTTGGACAGGGTTCCGGTGGGGACTTGTGGGTTTTGGAGGTTCCGGTGGGGACTTGTGGTTTTGGACAGGTTCCGGTGGGGACTTGTGAGCGGTTTTGGACGAGGTTCCGGTGGGGACTTGTGAGCAGTTTTTGGACAGGTTCCGGTGGGGACTTGTGAGGTTTTTTTTGGATAGGGTTCCGGTCTGGGGACTTGTGAGCAGATTTGGACAGGTCCTAGCGAGAGGACTTGTGAGCTGAGTTTGATAGTTCTATCGAGAGAACTTGAGGACAGAGGTGCATTGGTTCTATGAGAAGAACCCGAGGACAGATTTGGCAAGTCTTTGAGAAGGCTTGTATGCGAGAGGATTGATTTGTTCAAGAGTTGGACAGATCTGACGAGACAGAGGAAGACTTGTACTAGACCGATCGACTGTGTTTGGTACGGGTTCTTTGAGCTGCTATGGACGTGATCATAGAAGGCGAGAGGTCTCTTAGGCTAAGCATTGAGGACAGGGAGGTCTTCGGTGGAAAGGAGTTCCACGTGTCTGGCAAGAGGTAGAGGCGGTTGATCTTCCGAGGGATCATTTCCAGAGCGAGAGGGGAAGGTATCTCCTTTGGGCCGAGGCTCATAAACATTGTAATTGGGAAGGATTCCCAAAGAACTTTGAGATAACTTTTAGAGAAAAGTTTTTGTGGACGTAGCCCAACCATTTTGGGTGAACCACGTTAAAAATGGGTCTTCAATGTGTGATGCTTTCTGTCTTGATTAATGTTGTGTTGATGCCACTGCTATCTAAAGTTAAAATTATTAATTGGTTAAGTCTTATACTGTTCACCCCCCCTCTCAGTATAAGTCCATGTTCTTCAATGCACATGCCACATCAATTATCTTGCATGATTGTTTAAGCAATATATTAGATTTGAAACCCTTTATCCATAAAATCCAAAATATTATTATATATATGAAGATGTATTCCTCCAACCAAACCAATCAAATTGTCAATCTATTATTTGTTAATCAATAATAGGAATTATCTAATCAGTGACAAATACGTGGTTAATTCCCCCAAGTGGTGCTATCTAGCTCAACACATTTTTTCTAAGATTTGGAAATTTACTATTTTTTAATTTGAGTGCTAATATGTTAGATATTTGAGGCCATAACTTATACATTCAGAAGTATTTGTAGCCCTTTTTTATATTGTATGACTTTTTGAGATCTATGTAATGGTGAAATTAATTTATGGACCTATTATAGTTCTATATGGACCATTTTTTAATAAAATAAATTCCTTAGTGTACATTACTTACCTCAATGTGTGAAATTATAACACATATTTATATTAAATGGACCATAAGTAAGAATCTATGGTTTATCTTTAATGATGAAACAAAAGGTCTTAGTGACCATGAACTTGGTAAGAAAAAGGAGGAAGCCCTTGGCATTTTTTCATGCTAGCTAATCTAGATGTAATTTTCCACATCACAGAGAAGACCAATCCTACTCAGGTATTTACCAAACTAAAGGATCTCTATGAAAAAATAAGTTCTAGTAAAGTTAATAAATTAGATATGGAGCTTTCGAATCTCAAAATTCTAGCTTTTGGTAATGTGGAATATTATATATATATATATATATATATATATATATATATATATATATATATATATATATATATATATATATATATATATATATATATATATATATATATATATATCACTTAAAATTCCTAAAATTTTACTTAACTATTATGGGAGGCAAGGTAAATGGTGATGAAAATTATATCAAATTTATTACTTCCATTATTACTCTTTTTCATATAGTTATATTGGTTCTTTATATGAATGCTATGCCTATCAAGGGACCGCAACCTATTTCTTTTTAAGGATTTTTCAATTAGCTTTTTCATTATGAAGTTGCAATGAAGAATTATGGATCTCATTATCATATACAAGCTCATCCGAAGAACTTCAAATCAATGGAATATAATGCTTAGATACCCAAAAGAAGTCAACCATTTTTTAGTATTATAGAAAGGAATAACACTCCATTAAAAATTGCATAAAAAAATTGAATAATATTGAGGTAAATTCTTGAAATTCAAACACAAGATTTTTTATGATGAAGAAATATATGAAAATGATAAAATAGGGATCCAATAGGGCATCCATTATGGGGGGATGTTACCTCTAATGTCTCCTCTCATTGTACCCTTAAATAAAATTATGGGAGGCTACTGAATTATGTTTAATTTGATCTTATTACACCAAGGCCAAAAGTGTGAATGAGTGCTTATGAGCACTATTGATGTAGCCTACGAGCAAGTGCATATGTAATCCTACAAATTTTTTTCATGAATCTTGTAGGCATCACTTATGTGAGCCTTTAGAAATCATTTATGTAATATTATGATCATATTCATGTAAGCCTAAGGGTATATTTCATGTATTTATCCTTAGTGATATAGGTTAATCCACCTCTATGGATAAACTTGATTAAAAGGTGTAATATATTTATTATATTATTATTTAAACTTCAAATTAAGTTATGTTGACTTGAGGATAACACCTAATTGGGGAGTTGGTATCACCATAAATATATCTAATTATTGAACCATTGTATCAAAGTGTGATATGTGAAATGTTAGGGGATGTCTATCAACATCCACCTATTATTTCTCTTGTTTAGCTCTCTCTCTATCTATCTCTCTCTCTCTATCCCCCTATATATATCAATACTATCTTCAATTCATTCCTAATTATTATCATAGTGAATTTATAAAATATTGTGAATCATAACATTTTATGGTTGGTTATGGAAAGGAGTGGAGGATCCATGCATATTTCTCCCTCCATGCCATAACTACTCATCCCAATAATTTGTATCAAAAAAGTATTGGACCAATGTATTAAGGCTATCTTATTTTATATATTTTTCTTTAAATTAGTCTTATAATTTTGATTAACATTTATTTTACTCACATGGAGTAGCTCACTTTGGTAGTTTTTAAATTTATCTTTCTTTATTTTTGGCACTTTGTTGTAGAGGCTTAATATACATCTAGAAAAGGGTTAGAGGATACAAATGAATTTTGAAACCCGTAAAAATATAGATTATCCTATCTAATAATGGATAATTTAAAATCTAATTCATAATGTTCTTTCATGAAGAATAAAACTAAAAGATGTGCCATAGATACTGACAATATAGGATTCTTTTGTTTGAAATTATTAAAATAACCTTGTAATAATAATATATTAAAGTCACATTTTTGAATAAAAATTACATTAAATTAATCAAATAATACATCAAAATAAATCCATTAAAAAATAACATCTTACTCAATGCCTTGATAAAACATTGAGTGGTTGAATATGGGACACCACAAGTCCCTCTATTTTTAGAAAAGAGACTACTAAGATTCAAAATATAGAATTTCCCCAAGTTGCCTATTAGACCAGATATACTTGGTTCCCCTTAAATCCAAGTATAGTAGACTAGATTGAGAAACACAATTTCCAAATTCTTTCATACTATTTGCAAAGGCTTGATTTCCTCCATTCTTTTCACTTAGAAATATAGTTGTATTGAAGTCACCCACAACCATCCATGGGATATCTAATGAGTTTTTTCTAACCTTGATGAGTTCCTCTTTCCTTTAAACCAAATTATTTGGGACATACACATTAGTCAATAGCCACTTATAGTTCCTATTCTTTGAGACAATATGGACTTGCGATTCTTAACCAAATAAGCTTCCTCGATCACTTTCATATTCCACATTGCAAAAAGACCTTTAGAGGCACCATTTGAACTACTAGCTACAAAATTTAAAATTTTCCACACAAAAATTTGAAATTTGAAAATTTTATTGTCCTCTATTTTTGTTTCTTGGAGTAAAAATATATCCAGTTGGTTATCCTTTTTCAAGGATTTAACCACCCTTTTTTTTGAAGGGGTATTCATGTCTTTTTTATTCTAGGAAATGACTTTTGTTTTTCACCCCTCGTGGAAGTCTTCCTTCTACTCAAATTTAAAATTATTTGTGTTCCAATTGCAATTTATGTTGCTTATTTGTTTTTGAGCTTATTATTAGCTAGTCTACCTAGTTTAGCTTCAACCTCTGCATATTCTATTTTTCTAGTATTTCTAATGAGTATAAATACAATACCATCTTGTTTAGAGGTCAATAAATTGGTTTGAGAAGAATTTTTTGAATCATATAGAGAGAAAGGAACATAATCAATACTTTACATACCTTGGATGGGAGAATCCTTTGGATTAGATTCTACTTTTAACTCTTGTGGCTTTATTTCTATAGAAATTGGGGTTTCCAAAATTTTAGTCACCTCCTCCTCCATTAATTTTTGTTGCTCCACATTGTCTTCGTGTCATTTCAAAATTTAATCTTCTCTCCTTAGGGCATCCTTTTGGTAATTTACCTTGTATCTCTTGATTCTCCTCTACAAATTCTCCATCTTTAGGTGTTTTGACAATATTTTAATTTGAGGGAGGGAACATAGGAGGACCCTCTTGTATTGTATCCTTTTATTTTGATTTCTCTTTCCTCCTCCATACCGTATTAACCGGTTTTTAGATGGGTAATTTTTTTAAAATATCCCATTCTTTTACAAACTTTATAGAGTGTCAAAGAATTTTCATGTTCAATCGGTTGTTCCCAAACCCAATACTTAGATACTAGCCTAATAGAGGTTAGGATCTCCTTCCCCAAATCAACATCAACACAAATTTGAATGAATATAAATATGGTTTTTGCCTTTGTTGTTGAATCAAAATCTATTAATTGTCCCATCACTTTATCTATACTTGCTAGAATATGTTCATCCCAAAATTCTAATGGAATACCTGGTAGGTAGACCCAAACCAGAGCCAAATTTATATTTTTAGAATCCAAGTTAAAACCCGGTCTCCACTTCCTCAAAAAAATTGTCTCTCTTCCCATAAAACCAAGGACCTTTTTTTAGGGAATTGCTTATGTATTCACAACTCACAAAGGAAAAAACATAGAAACCTTTGAGAAATGCAATATCAATATGCCCCCTTGGATTTCATTTATTAGCAACCCAATTCCTTACCATATCAAAATCTGATCAAGCCCTAATAAATTTCCCAACAAGGCTATTCCATTTTTGGTTCATTGGTCTATCTGCTAATGTTTTTAGGATTTTTAAGCAGAGTTTCTCATCTATATCCTCTAGAGAAATATCAAAATATTCGTCCTATTGAAGATCACCACCCAAGATTTTATCTCTCCCAATACATCTCTCCAATATTTCATCACTCTTGACCTTCAATACTCCCAAACCACTCTTAGAATATTTCCAAACCACTCTCAAACTATCATGTTTTCAAACCATAATGCTCTTAGATCATCATGCTTTTAGGCTAATCCTAGATCACTCTCAAACCATCATACTTTTATATCACTCCTAGAATATTGTGCTCTTAGATCATCATGCTTCCAGACCCCTCCTAGATCATCATGCTTTTAGACCATCATGCTATCATGCCACCATTCATAATTCTTCTTCTTCAAACTACTTCTCTAGAAAGGGACCTAATGGAAGGTTGGAGATGACTCCCAATTTGATTTTTGGGAAGACTCATGGCTCATGGATACTTATATAGGGATGATTTATGAGTTGAATTATGCTAGAAACATTTTGGTTGATTATTTCAAAATAAAAATCAAATATTTTATAAATATAGGAACTTATGGCATTGATGACAAGCAAAGGAAAAATATTGATAGAAATTCTAGTTTGAGGGAAATTTAGAAAGCAATTATGAAGATAAATAAATTTCTATAAGGATATCATTTAATTCAAAAGAAGGATAGAGATACTATAATTTTGGATCCCAATCCCTTTGGTAGCTATTTAGTTAAATTAGGATATGAATCCTAGATCTCTCCCTCCCTAGGTAGCTTTGATGCAAATAACATTTGGAGAAAGTTTTTAATTCCAAATATTGCCTTCTTCCTATAGCTAGTCATACAAAATAAAATTTTAACACTGGAAAATTTAATAACAAGGGGATTTTCTCTCCCCAATACATGTGTGTTATGTCTTAAAAGTGAAGAATTAGTCAAAAATATGTTTATGGAGTGCTCCTTCTCTTCAAAGGTTTTTGAATTGATGATGGGAAATTTGAAATTTAAGCCAAAGGATGTTACAAATTTATTAGAATAATGGAAATCTCCCTTTTCAATTTTAAAGTTATCTCAAGCTTGGAAGCTAGCGCTACCTCAATTTTTTGGGGGCATTTGGAAGGGTAGGAATAATAAAATATTTAAAGAAATTTATAGGAATGAAATATCAACCTTCAACCAAATTCTAAATACAATTAAGGATAATATATCTATTATAACTCATATAATTGATAAAGGAAGGGTAGTGGAAGCCAAAATTGCTTTAAAATGGGGCTTAGCCAAAATTATAATATTGACTCTAAAATATTGGCTAGATGAAATGCAGTCTAGAAACCACCTCAACCCGATTGGATTAAACTGAACTTTGATGGGGTATCTAAGGGAAACCGTGGTATGCTAGGAGGAGGGGGGATTTTCATAAATCCAAGTGGGAAGAACATAGTGGTATTTGCAAAATCTTATGGTATTCAATCCAACCATATGAAAAAAATATCATATTCACATGCATGAGCTTAATGAAGTAGTTGAATATAAAGAGGGTCATTATTGAAGGTGACTCTTTAAATGTTATTAATTCCTTACAGGGCAAGAGTGAAGCTAGTTGGAATATGTCAAACATTATATCATATGCAAGAGATATCATTTCAACCTTGGAGGAGGTTAATATAGTGCATATTTATCGATAGGGAAACCAAGTGGTGGATTGGTTGTCCAATAAAGTTGTAGACAATCCTAAACAAATTCTATGGAGGGATGATTTCCCTAGCAAGTTGAGGAATATAGTTGATAGAGAGTTGCGATATTATGATAGAAAAACTAAGGCTAAATTATTAATTAGTGGTTGTAATATTTATTCATTTCTTGTAGTCATAGGAAGTGAAGCATTTCTTTTTTTTCCTGTAAGGGGTCTATGTGACTTCTTGTCTTATTCTACTACTAGTAATTGTATATTGTTGATATCTTAGTTCCTTTTTGTTTTTTTCTAATTCCTTATTTTTTTATTTAATGTAGAGGAGTGGTATTGTAAAAAAGGGTTGGGGCCCTTTCAAAAACCCCTTCTTTTCACCCCGATAAAAATAAATATAGAATTATTCATGAAAAAATATAGATATAAGGTTAATAAGATATTTTTTCATTTTTCAAATATATCATAATAAAAATGTGTGTGTCATATATGTAACTAGAATTTACAATTCATAAACTCAACTTAGAAAACTCCTAAATTAACTTTAGCATAATATCTAAATTTATATTTCATAGTACACCTAGGCCCTAAGGGTTTTGAGCCTTGGATTTTATGCCAAATGTAATTCCCATTTAAGCATTATTCCTTCTACATAGAATAAGTAGAAAAGATAACTATGATATACATTGTTTTAAAAAATATAATATATATAATATTATATTATAAAATTGTAACTATTTACACGTAAGAAATACAAAACTAGAATTCCAAATTACACAATTTATCCCTATCGATGACTAGGTTTTAGCCTACCCCTTTTCCATGCTTCCTATATGAGGCTATCAAAATCATTTCATCCAACATGTATCTTTGTCCAAATTTTGTGTAATCAAGCATTTTTAGTTCTAAACTCATATATGGAATCCATCCCTAACATGTCCATATTCATGATAAATATTATTATGTAAGATAATATAAATATATGAAGTAACTCATAGCCCTATCTCTTAAGGTTAGATTAAACCAGTTTATGTGGTTATGCACTTCATAGATAAATAATATAAGAATGAGAAGTTACTCATAACACTATATAAATAGGATGGGTTGGACTAGTTGTTATAGTCATGCAGTATGCAACTATAGTCTTATACACCTTAATGGAGAAATAAAAATAAAACATTAAATATTTTTATCCTTTTCAAGATATCCAACCCTTTCTTCCGAATCTATAACCCATACTATTAGTTATATATGGACCCCTTCCTCTATATTTGTTGGAATTTATAATATATTCCATAACTAAAAAAATCAACATGTCTCATCAAAGAAAAATTAAAACTTGTGTAAGGAAAACATAAATATGAAAGCTGCCCATAAAAACTAATAATCTCAATATTAGTTAAAGAATCATCTCTAACCAATAAGAAAATGGTTGGATAAAATTAGTTATAAATTGTACCATAAAACATATTTCCTAAGGTTAAGGTTAACAATTTGACCAATGCATAATAATAAAATAATACAATAAATCCACCTATCAAGGTTCTCAACGATCTATAGGTCAACATAAAATTGATTACAATAGAAGATTGATCATGACTTTAAGTGAATATTAACACTTATTCAACGTCCTCACTAAGCTAAAAAAGGAACATGATAATACTCCTTTAGGAATCATCCTTGCTTAAGGTATTCCCTCATACACCAAGACACTCCATCAATCATACAATTTCACATTTGGCATAATTTATTGAGGAAATATACACCCTAATTTGTTATATACAATGCCCTAGCTCAAGCATCCTACAAGAATTAATTTAAAAAGCATAATGTATCCACACCTCAATGTGCTTAACCCATTAATGAAAATAAGTTTACAAACAAGCTTGATGAATATTTGATCATTATAAATGCGAGTGATACAAATTGTTGAGGAATTTATAACTCTTCATATCATCTCCACTCATTAAAGATGTTTGGATTTCTCATTAGTACCATAGTATTCATCCTCTATGGATGACTAAGATATGGTATATTTGCTAGCTTTTGATGAGTATATGATATAGGAAATGCAACCACAATATGTAAGATAAACAAGATATAATAACTATATGATAATGGCACTATAATATATAGGAAAACTATAAGATAAACTTTTGTAATAACTCATAAATATACCATTAATGAAAGCTCACAAAAATAGTACAATGCTATTTGATGGAGGACATGAAAAATCCATAAAATATTATTAAGGAGCTACATTGTACTCTACTATCTTGGTTGTGATCATCTATGTGACAAAAAAAAGCTCCCAAAAATAGTACAATGCAGTACGATGGAGGACATGCACACTCCATAAACTATTATTAAGGAGATACATTATACTCCACTACCAATATATACTATACATGCTTTATATTCTCTACCACACACACTATATCGTCTACTCCACTGATATTACTCACTATAAGGCCTATATATAGGAATATAGGTTCGTTCACCCTTACTTCATCTATGACTCTTCATCTACCTTTCCTATGACTCATGTACAAGTGGACTCCTTGTACATTTACATCATTGCACATTGACACTTGTCCTAAGGGCTAGGTGGATTGGTAAGTGCTTATCTGGCTAGGCACTTACTAGGAATATACCTAGGTTCAAACCTTGGGAGTAACCTATTTGCAAAGGTAGTAGTCAAATCTAAATCCTTTGAGTACATGCCATATTGACAATGGTGGTATGAATCCTGAGTAATCGGTGGTCCCCTTCATGCCAAGTCAACAATAATGAGGTGAAATAGGTTTTTTGGGAGTACCCTTATGGTTTGAATTCTATGCTTATCAATTACTAAAAATAGTGTGGTTGTGACCAACTCTCCTACGTAACAAAAAAAAACTCATAAAAATAGTACAATGCAATATGATGGAGGACATGAACACTCCATAAACTGTTCTTAAGGAGCTACATTGTACTCCACTACCAATATATACTATGCACACTCTATATTCTCTACCACACACACTATATCCTCTACTACTCTAATTTCACTCACTATAAGGCCTATATATAGGAATATAGGTTCCTTGGCCCTTACTCTACCTATGACTCTTCATCTACCTTTACTATGACTCATGTACAAGTGGACTCCTTGTACATTTACATCATTGCACATTGACACTTTTCCTGAGGGCTAGGTGGATTGGTAAGTGCTTTTTTGGTCAGGCACTTACTAAGAAGACACCTAGGTTCAAACCTTGGGGGTAACCTATTTGTAAAGGTAGTATTCTGATTTGAATCCTTTGAGTACATGCCAAACTAAAAATGATGGTATGAATATCATGAAACCAATGGTCCCATTCATGCCAAGTCAACAATAATGAGGAAAAATAGGTTTGGTGGGAGGAGCCCCTGTGGTTTGAACCCTATGCTTATCAGTTACTAAAAATAGTGTGGTTGTGACCAACTCTCCTATGTAACAAAAATAAAAAAAAACTCACAAAAACAGTACAATGAAGTATGATGGAGGACATGAACACTCCATAAAATTTTCTTAAGGAGCTACATTATACTCCACTACCAATGTATACTACACATGCTCTATATTCTCTACCACACTCACTATATCCTCTAGTACACCGATTTTACTCACTATAAGGCCTATATATAGGAAGATAGGTTCCTTGGCCCTTACTCCACATATGCCTTTCCTATGACTCATGTACAAGTGGACTCCTTGTATATTTACATCATTGCACATTGACACTTGTGCATTTATTATATTCCTTGAAGTAACTACTTAACTTTACTCTAAAGTAAGCTTCTACTCTAGTTATGTACCCAAGGCGGTACATTGACATGTAACAAATAATGTAATATACTCTAAAACCCCCCTGTATTACATTATTTGGGTATTGAAGACTTTAGTTTTGAATATGTATCTTTATCTTATAATTTTGATCAGGTTCTTTAATTTACTTTACCTTGTATGCCTCCTTGATCTGGATCCTTTTCTTCTTCTTATTTATCCTTGTCTTTGAAGCTAGTTTTGTGCTCTCATAAGTGTTTGTACAATTGCCTAATTCCTCTAAAAGTATTTTCTCTCTGCATTTTTCCTTCTTATCATTATTCTGGTTATGTATAGAAGATTTTTAAGAAACACTTAAGGCATCATGATAAGATCTTTAGTTAGTAGAACTTGAAGTATCAATAATGCATGAGGATTGAAATATTTTTTGTAGTTATGATTCATCCATCTTTGTTTTCATTTTAAGTGATTCTATCAATCCTTTTTGTTCTACATTATCATCCTTGTAGCACTTGAATGTAAGTAATACCATATATAATATGCTACCAGCATCTAAAGGAATTTGAATGTCACTTTTTCCACTATCAATTGCTTCAGTGAGTCAAGCATGTAGATAATATTCTATGGTTTCAAAGTTATATTTTAAGGCTTCACAATGAATTACTTTTGAAGTAAGGTCTAAGTATCCTTCAAAATTTTCAAGTAAATTCCAATTTTTATGACACTTACCCTTTCTTTTCTAATAGTGTTGTTCATATCATTGTTCATAGTATTCTTTGATATTGACATCTTTCTTTTTCTTTAGTTTTAATAGACTTATTTTAGCTATTTAGTATTTTGAGAAAACTTTAGATATAATCTTTGAAGTAGTATTATGACTCCCTAGTTTAGAGTATATGAATTGATTTGATAAAATATTTCTAAGACTTAGGTTTTGTAGAATTCCTTATGTCTCCCTAGTGTTTAGAGTATGCTCTAATATTGACAAAGTGCTTAACAACTATTAGTTCACCTTTTGAGTTGATTTTGTAATGTTTTGGGAATGATAACAATCAACTCCTATTCATCTTATTTCTCCTATTGAACTTATGCACTTTTCAATTTGATGAAGTTCTCTATGGTTGGATTTATTTTATCTCTTTAGTATGAGTATGAGATAAGTATAAGTAAATAGTTCCAACTCTTTTAAGCAAATAATGAACTTCCTTCTTTAACCTTAACTTCAATAGATCAATTTTCTAAATTCCAATTGTCTAAGGTTTTGATGTAGTATACCTTATATCTCCCTATTTTGGAACTTTAGAAAATAATATTAATTATCTAAGGTAGAAACCCTTATTTCTCCTACTTAATTATTTGTAAATATTTGATATAATGCTCCTTGAGCTAATTCTTAAGGTTATGCACTCTTTGATTTAATTGCTTTCCTTTCTAAGGTTATAGATACTCCAATGCAATATAACTTAAACCTTAGATATATATGCTACCTTATACCTCCTTTTATACTTTAATGAAAGCAAACATTTAGTGCAAATATACCTTCGTGAATAACATAAGCTTATACTAAGAGGAGGTGTGAACAGTATAAGATAAAAACTTTTACTTCTTAATACAAAGGATAACAACAATAACATCAAAGCAGGTAAACAATGCACACATCATCACACACATCAGAGACATGATTTAATGTGGTTCACCCAATGTGGGCTATTCCATAGAGAAAATATTTCTTATAAATTTTCCTCAATGAATATTTTGGAATCAATTCCCTCTTACAATGTTTATGGACCTCTATCCAAAGGAGACACCATTACCCTATGATCTGATTTATGTATCTCTCTCCACAGGAGAACTCTATCCTCTCTGCTCTAACTGATGATATTCTAGAATACTTATGCCCCCACTACTCTAGCTTATGGATATCTCTCCGCAAGAGACATATGTCCCCACTGCTCTAGTTGATGGATATTTATCCACTGGAGACTACGGTCCTCTCTACTCTGTCATATCTAAAGCCTATTCTCAATTCTATCTCAAATATATACCACCCTCTATCCCAAGTCTAGCACAAATCTACTCTAACTCTACTCATAAATTTGTACCAAACTCTATCTCAGATCTACTCTAACTATGCTCACAAATATGTACCAAAATTTGTCTCAAATATGCTCTAACTTTTCTCATAAATATGTCCTCAAGCCTTCTCAAATAATTTCTCATTCATATTCAAAATCACTCAAACCAATGCTCAAAAGTTTCACACAATCTTTCAAATAATGAAGTACAACTTACTCATAAACCCTAACACAAAACTTTCCAACAATTTTACCAATCAACCCTTTTAAATCCACCTTATATCTCAGAAAACCTTGCTCAATAATACATCTCAAATGAAGAGAAGAATGCCCATACCTCTTATTTCCTTTGATGAAGATATATCATAACATGTCTCACCAACAACCAATTCTTCTTGCCCTACTTCAAGGGTTAGAGAGCAAGATTCTATTTCATAATATCCACATGATTTTTTCCTTAATAATATGCTCAATGAATTTTGAAAATAATATTCTATGACTCTTCTTTAGTTCTCATGGACAATGCATTAAAGCTCACAAAACTCTCTCAACAATTTCCCTTTTATAAAGCAATAATTACAATCAAATGAAATATTTTTTACACTTTTTTTTAAGCAAAAAACCCCTTGTGGGGCCTCCTTGGTCTGAGAGACCATGAACATGGGGTTATACACCATCAAAGTCACCCGGGATTCACGCCCGATCTTGCTCGCACCAACATTATCAATTGGATTTTGGGTACCCAATTCAACTTTTTGGTAGGGTGGATATTCAAACCTGGTACCTCCCTTGGAGGATTATCCTCTCCTCTCCAACTCACCTACAAAACCTGGGTAAATTTTTACACCTTTTATCTCCACTCTTTCAAAATAATTTTCTTTCCAATTTAATTTCTAGGAACAAACAATTACAATGATAAATAAACCACTTATAAACTTATCACTCCAAGATTAGCATAAAAATAAATGATATCAAAACCCTTTTAAATATAATGCCAAAAATTTATTTCACATTATACCTCCTATGTTTTAACTAGAATCCAGATATCATCTGCCAAATATCTACTATAGTCAACAATTAATAAACATGGCGGATACCTCATAATTTAATCAACATGATGCATACCTTATATAAAAAAATTGTCTTCACTGTCGTGGATGGGAATCAACTCTCTGACCTCAGCATTCCAAGCGTAGTGCTTGACCACTTACACTAGTCAAGCGGTTGAGACTAAACCTTTGGCCTCAATGTTTTATCCCTTGCCACCTCCAATGAAAACAATAACAAAACACTTCAACCTGTGCTAGGGGGAATTGAACCCCAAACATTTCCTCTACCAATAAATTACGCAAGACCCACCTGCCACTTGGGCTACCAGGCCTCACTGAACCAAGACATCTGCCACCTTTTTCTTATCTCATTTTTCTTGCTCGATGGATGGATTTTCAACATGTTTCGCTATCTCCACGATTGATTTTCTCATGCGCATTTACTAAGAATACTAATTCTTTTCACAATAATTTTTGCTTCTCCCTTTTATATGCTTTCAAAGCATTTTCATGACATCGGTGGAAAACTTAATTACCTTCAATTTAGATTTGACTTTTAGCACCCTTTGCCAATTTTAAATTTAATTTTATATTTAATATAATATTAACTTTGGGTTAAATATTATATTATTTAATTTTAGTATAAAATAATACTTTTGCATGGGGGTCTTCGTCAAATATTATTTTTCTCTTTTTAATAAACCATTTTGGATTAATTATTATAATATTAAAATATTATAATATCTTCTCCTTTCTCTTTAAAACCATGGATGTATGATTTTGTCTTCAACCTTTTAAC
The DNA here is from genome assembly GCA_028583015.1 of Wollemia nobilis. Taxonomy (NCBI): domain Eukaryota; kingdom Viridiplantae; phylum Streptophyta; class Pinopsida; order Araucariales; family Araucariaceae; genus Wollemia; species Wollemia nobilis. Next base: position 3,142,403 of record JAQPPZ010002395.1, on the reverse strand, counting down.
CGATCTCTTTGGCTTATTATATAAATTATTATAACCATTTATTTTACCAATTTGCTTGTACCAAAATGAACTTTACCTTGCACCAAACACTTGACATCAATGACATCATAATCACTCAAAATTTCCAACAATCTCCCCCTTTGTTATTGATGGTAACCCCTTTTTTTAAACATTCCTTTTTCCTTTTTCCAATTTTGCTTCCCTAAGAAACTGCTCCCCCTGACTTAATGCTCGCCCCTTACTCAAATATCTTTCCCTTTGACATCAATGGCAAAAGGACTCCTTTGGGGCTAAAAATAATACTCTTAGCTCAGCTCCCTCGCCACCTCCTTTCCTTAAGGTGGTTAATTTTGGGATGGGAGTAAAAGTACTCCCAATTTTACTCTAAGATACTCAAAAGTTTCCTTTGTAAGTGGCTTAGTGAAAATGTCTGCAATCTATTCCTTTGTAGTAACATATTCCAATGTAACCTGCTTATCCGTCACCTACTCTCTCAAAAATGATATTTGATTGAAATGTGCTTAGTCCTAGAGTGCATCATTGGATTCTTTAAAATGTTTATAGCACTTGTATTATCACATAGTATGGAGATAGGATGATCATGCTCTATATTGAAGTCCTTTAAAGTTTACTTCATCCATAACACCTGTGTACAACAAGCAACTACTACAATGTACTCTACCCTTGCTATGGATAAGGATACTGATGCCTATTTATTGCTTAGCCAAGAGACTAAACAATATCTAAGAAAGAATGCTTCTCCACTTGTGCTTTTTCTGTCATCAATATTGCCTGTCCAATCTGCATCTGTATATGCTATGAGAGTGAAATTTTTGCTTATGGGATACCAGAGTCTAAAATTCATAGTCCCTTTTAAATACCTAAGAATCCTCTTTACTACCATTGCATGTATTTCCTTTGGTGCTGATTGAAATATTGCCACCATTCCCACTATCTGCAATATATCTGGTCTTGTAGTTGTAACATAAAGTAAGCTGCCAATCATAGATCTATACAACATATGATTTGCCTTAGGAGATTCATCTTCTTTACTCGGTGTTGAGGTGTGATTTTTTTAGGTTACAAAACCACTCGACAATTTAGAATTTTAAATTCTCTCTTGCAAAGAATATAATATTTCTCCAAGGTTCTTACTTTAATATTTATGTGTCATGCATAGTTGTTTATAAGTGCCTGAATAAACTCTTGGGTTTGCAAGTTTCTATTAACAAGGGGCCTGGGAAATTATGTAAATGATTTCAAGTTCATCATGTAAAACATGCTTTTCATCAAATTCTATCATCCAAATGATAAAGTAAATATGCCTTATGATTAAGATCTATTGATGCAAACTTAACAATACCATTGATTAAAATGCTTTCAAAACTAATTTGAAATAACAATTTGCCTTAGCATTTTAATTAATGTGAAATTTCAATTACCTTAATAAAAATTAAAGTATGTGAAATTTCAAAATGATGATATAAACCATGATTATAAATATTCACCTTTAAAACCTACGGTTTAATCAATGAATAGATTTTATTCATCTCCAATATAAAATTAACATTGAACTATTTGAGATAATGAATAAAAAATAAAAAATGTTTAACCCCAAAATCATAAGGTTTTAAAAACCTTATTAATCATAAATTCATAGGGTTTGCTATAAATATTATTTATGAACTGTGAGTTCTATGATTTAAAATCAAGTTCATAAATGTACTTCCTTATTATATTTGTTTATTAAATATTTATGAAATCAAATATTTAATAACCAACATAATATTCCAATGTAATGTTTGGATTTGTGCATAAATAAATTATACTTAAAACATGAAATCCAAACAAACTTTAATAAAATAAATCACTTCTAATTCTCAACCTTATTAAATCAAAGTTAGAACCAGAATACTTATTTATAAAACATTTTATTCATCCCAAATATAAAATCAACATTAAAATATTTGGAAATGAAATAAAGTAATAATGTTTAACCCTAAAATTGTAAGATTTTCAAATCTTATAATTATAATCCATAGGGTTTTAATATAAAACTGATCTATGAACTGTGAATTTTATACTTTGAAAATCAAGTTCATAAATATGTTTTTCTCATATTATTTGCCTATTAAATATTTATGGAATAAAATATTTAATAACAAATATAATCCTCTCAATGTAGGGTTTGGATCGGTAAATAAATAAAACGAGTATTTGAAGCATGAAATCCAAAAAAATTTCAATAAAATATATCAACCCTAATTCTCAACTTTATTAAATCAAAGTTGAAACCAGAGTACTCATTTATCTTTTATATATATTATTTATTTAAATATTAAAACAATTTAATATTTAAATAATAAATTAATAATAACCTAGTATGAGATTTTAATTTTCATGAACATTGAACTAGGCTATGCAAACATAATTGAATATCAAATAAATAATCAAAAGTTCTATAAAGAAGAAATATTATTCTATCTCGAACAAATGCTACAGACAAAAATAATCACAGAGACTTAAACCAAATCATTGCCCACCAGTATTCACACAATAGAACAATGATATGATGCAATCTTCTATGGAATTTTTAATTATTGAAAACTATACCAAACATTTTAATTATAATTCAAATACCAAAATGATGCTTATTTGAATCCCTAAAATATTTTGATATAATCAAAGATCTTACAATAGAATCTGTTTCTCTGTAATTTCCAACTCTCTGTAGCTCCTTTTTCCTATATGTTTTGCTCCTTCAACTTTCCTTCTCTCCTTCTCTACAAAAATGTCTGACCCTCTCTTTGGTTTCTAATTCTCCATTTATAACTTGAGAAATTTGTTCCTCTTGATTAGTTTACTCCGTTCCGTCAGTTTTTAAAAAATGAATTCTTGAAACCCTAATATCAATAAAGCCTTTTCAAAGGATTTATTATTTCTCCTCATTGGCATTCAAAAATTAAAATTAAGACATGTCCATGAAACCCTAATATCACCAACGCCTTTTCAACATACTTTAATAATCCTGCCAATAAGAAAAATATTAATTAGAATATAAAACATTTATAAAATAACCTTATTAAATATAATTAAATTATAAAGTTATAAAACTTTATAATTTAATTAATTTAAAACAATAAACAATTTTAAATAAAACCTGAAACAACCAAGAATCATTCAACATTAGCTCAGTGTGTGTGCAAAGTGATTCATTCCTTATCACCTGAAACCATTCAACATTCCATCATCAGTTCCACATTTCAGGCTATGAATAATTCCTCTTTGAAGGTAAAACCTACACCTGATTCTCTTTAGATCTTGCTCTACTGCCAATCGAGCGTTCATAGCTCCGGTAGAGATTATCTGAAATACCTAGATATTAGGTGGATGTTGCGTTTCCTTTATTCTAAATATTGCTTCACTTCCAGTCGAGCGTCTATAGCTCCGGTGAAGATTATTTAGTTCTGGATGATAGATTTATCATTATCACTCTTCATGACCTTTTCTCTAGACCTTGCTTCACTGCCAACCGAGCGTCTATAGCTCCGGTGAAGACTATCTTACTTTTTTAGTAATAGATTTGACTCTATTTCCTTTCTCTTTTCTTTTTTATCATTCTCACTTTTTTATATCTCTCTTTCTTTTATCTCACTCTCTTTTTACATCCGATAGAATGGTACTTTGCAACAAATCCACCTGCCACCTAGGTTAGAGATGAGGTAAGGCTGAAAAGAGTATATAAGATATTTTACCCTAATTTGCAAAACTGACAACTTCACGCATCCAAATTTCAAACAATATACTTTAATGTGTTTTGTGGTACTCGTGGAGCTTTTGCAATACAATTCCAATTTTTCATATTTGCCTTATCTTAGTTCACATTCATGAGGACATAAACCAATATCTCATTTTCCCTTTTCTCCAAGTTTCACAGGTTTTCAAAATAGGTAACTTCATCCTATGCGGTCTAGGATAAAAACCAAACACAACCGACACCGAACTAGTGTCTCAATCACAATTACTTTACTTTTGAAACACCCACCTAAAATTTGTGCCAATTTGAATCACATCCAAGATCATGACACTCCAAAAATCTGGCAAAGTCAATTTGAATATTGCATCGATTTGAATCATATCAAAGTCATGAAACTCTAACAAGCTTTGGCAAAGTCAGTTTGTCCTTGTACTCAACAAGACACAACATAAATGTGGCAAAACATTAACAACAACCAAAACAACAAAACATCAACAAAAACATGAACAACATCGACAACACAACAAACACACAATCCAAAAAACTATTTACAAAAATATACATTATGTACAAGATACTACAAAATTTCTACCATCATTTCCCTGGATCCCAAATACGATAGACATACCTTAAAAAACATATCATGATTTGTATTCCAAGATTTACATAGATCCAACAAAAATTTGATCAAGTCAAACCATGCAACCTTTCATTGTGCCTTTTACACCCCACTGATTTGATTCAAACTTATAAGCAGTTCCATGTTTAAGATTTGATTTATTAAACTGAAAAGTGAAAACATGATTTTCGATTATCCTTTGCTTATTCAAAAGGGTGTAAATTTCACAATTTGGTTCATAATTTAGAACTAGGCTCCCCTTTTCAAATAGGAGATCTTGCAAATAAGAACCTATTTCTAAAAATTTCAAATTCAAGTCACTTTCAAAGTTTTTAAAGCAATCACAATCATTCAAGAATTGACAAGCATCTAGGACATTTGGTATAAGAAGATCATTAAAAATTTGTGCCCTAGATTCATTAGTTGATTGCTCATGAATTTGATTAAGCATTTCAAACATATTTTCCTTCATTTCATTTATGGCAAAAAATTTAGAAGTTGTCTCCAACTTCTTGTTAACAACATTTGACATTTCATCATTGATAGCATTAGCATCCAAAAACTTATCATGCAACCCATTACCTGAAAATTTTGTAACCAATGAGAAAGGTGAAGATTTTACCTCATCATCTATACTCAACACATCATTATTAGCATTTACCAATATTTGATGAGCATTTGTCACTTTTTCCTTTTCTTCATGGTCTCCATCATGATCACCTTGTAGTTCTTCATCTTCATCAAATACCTATTTATTAAAGACACCAAAATTAGGCACCCAATTAAATGTATGCCCATCCTTTTCAAACCACAAATCTGACTGATCACAAGATGTGTTAAATAATAAATTTTCTTGATCAACCACCTGAGTTACTTCAGATAGATCAACATTTTCCTTTAGGTCATCACCAACATTAAATCCAAACCATTCATGTGAATTTGTACTCAAATTTTTATTAGTCACAAGTAAAAGAGATGACTTTACCTCGTCCTCATTATTAACAAATGAGTCATAAGAAACATTTACCATTTCTTCATTTTCAATTTCAGCAAGGTGTTCAATAAATTCATCTTCAAAGTGATTCAATTTTGGAACCTTCTCTATTTCTGCAATTGGCATGTCATTTTCTGATTGTGTAGGAATTGTGAAATCTTCTTTTGAAATAGAAGTTTCAACATCCTGCATATCAAGTGAAACAAAAATTTTATTAGTAGAAGTATGAGAAAACAATGATTCACCATACATACCCCATCCATTATAATAATTATCTTCTAAAGCTAAAGGGTGAGGTTCAACCATATATTTTGTGCAAACTTTGGATAGGTCTATAATTTCCTTTTCAAATTCACCTTTATCAATCACCTGAGATGAAGACCTACTGATTTCTTGTTGTATGAGCATTGTAGAATCCTTAAGTGACACAAGGCTTTCAATTTCTTGCACATCATCTGAGATAAGAACTTCTTTGGAAATTGTGAATAAAGTGAATAATTCTTCTTCATGATCTGAAATAACAAAATCATTATCTTTCTGAAGCACTTGGTGACATTCCATATTTTCTTTCATACCATATTTGGATTCATTTTCAGATTCACCTTCTTCAATAAAGAATTCATCTTCAATTTCAAACAATTCATCTTCCTCAAGCAATAAGATTTTAGGATCAGTCATTTGAACCATCATCGTCGAGGTATTATTTTTTTGTAATCCCTTGCAATATTCAATGAAATCACATCTATGATCATTCAATTCTTTAAATTTACCTATTTGAACATCACACTCATTATCCTCCTGAAACAAATGATGAAAATCTATCATTTCTTCTATATATTCTTCAGATTCATTTTCAAATTCATTTTCTTTAATTTCAAAAAATTCATCTTTCTCAGATTCATCCTCCTCAATTTCAAAGAATTCATCTTCCTCAGATTCATCCTTTGGTAAGACAAGGGTTTCTTCAATGGGATCAATTTCTGTATTTTGTTTTATAAGATCATCCCAATCCTCTTTTGTGAATAATGGCTCTAAGTCAGTTTCTACATTTTGATCAACTTGATCATCACAATGTTCATTGATGGGTATTGACTCTGAAACCTGCACCTCATTCTCAACATCTAAGGTAGTTGTGACATCTAAACTATCAATCTCAACCTGACTCATTTGTGATCTTTGATTATGAGTTTTAGGTCTAAGTCTATATAGTTGTTCCATATTAACACCTTGAGATATCAATTGTTGTTCAAATGTTACTGCCTCATTGTAAGCTCTAAGCAATGATGTAATTTTAAGACCTTTCAAAAACATAGCAGTAACATGATCTAAGGTCCCCATGTATATTTGAGTAGCTCTGTCTTCTAAAATGATATAATGTGTTCCCACCTCGGTATACAACCTATGGAATTTATCATTAAATGATCTCATGGGTTCGTTAATTTTTTTACGAATGGAGACAAATTGATTTAACATCATAACTGGGTCATCCAACTTTCCAAAATGTTTAAGAAATGCTTTTTCTAGTTTAACCCAAGAAGTAGCATACCTTACAGGTAATTGTATGTACCACTTAAGCGCAACCTCATCCAATGGGTATGAAAATAATCTGCAAGGAACATCTCCCTGCATGAGCTGCAAATGACTTAACGCACTCTTGTATCTCTGAATATGGTCCTTGGCTTGATCCACATCATGCCTAAATCTAGGTAAACAAACTTCTACACCTTCAGGAATTTGATGAATAGGCATGTTTAAACTGCTATAATAATCACCTATCCAAGAAGCCATCATTTCCTTTATTGAAGTAGGTGATGCCATTAGTGAACTTTAAAGAACACAATTTTAATGCCAATCTTATTAGTCAAAGCAATATATTTTGCAAATAAGCATAAAATGACTAATAATTAATCAAAAGATATGCATCAATTAAACCTTGGCATTAAATAACATCCTTCAATTTGCAATTTTTTTAAACTACGATTTGAATGACTATGAATGAAAATCGAATATTTACCTTTCATGCCCTCCTTCTAGCGCCAATTTGTTGAGGTGTGATTTTGTCAGGTTACAAAACCACTCGACAACTTAGAATTTTAAATTCTCTCTTGCAAAGAACGTAATATTTCTCCAAGGTTCTTACTTAATGTTTTATGTGTCATGCATAGATGTTTATATAAGTGCCTGAATAAACTCTTGGGTTTGCAAGTTTCTGTTTACAAGGGGCCTGGGAATTAAGTAAATGATTTCAAGTTTATCATGTATAACATGCTTTTCATCAAATTCTATCATCCAAATGATAAAGTAAATTTGCCTTATGATTAAGATCTATTGATGCAAACTTAACAATACCATTGATTAAAATGCTTTCAAAACTAATTTGAAATAACAATTTGCCTTAGCATTTTAATTAATGTGAAATTTCAATTACCTTAATAAAAATTAAAGTATGTGAAATTTCAAAATGATGATATAAACCATGATTATAAATATTCACCTTTAAAACCTACGGTTTAATCAATGAATAGATTTTATTCATCTCCAATATAAAATTAACATTGAACTATTTGAGATAATGAATAAAAAATAAAAATGTTTAACCCCAAAATCATAAGGTTTTAAAAACCTTATTAATCATAAATTCATAGGGTTTGCTATAAATATTATTTATGAACTGTGAGTTCTATGATTTAAAATCAAGTTCATAAATGTACTTCCTTATTATATTTGTTTATTAAATATTTATGAAATCAAATATTTAATAACCAACATAATATTCCAATGTAATGTTTGGATTTGTGCATAAATAAATTATACTTAAAACATGAAATCCAAACAAACTTTAATAAAATAAATCACTTCTAATTCTCAACCTTATTAAATCAAAGTTAGAACCAGAATACTTATTTATAAAACATTTTATTCATCCCAAATATAAAATCAACATTAAAATATTTGGAAATGAAATAAAGTAATAATGTTTAACCCTAAAATTGTAAGATTTTCAAATCTTATAATTATAATCCATAGGGTTTTAATATAAAACTGATCTATGAACTGTGAATTTTATACTTTGAAAATCAAGTTCATAAATATGTTTTTCTCATATTATTTGCCTATTAAATATTTATGGAATAAAATATTTAATAACAAATATAATCCTCTCAATGTAGGGTTTGGATCGGTAAATAAATAAAACGGTATTTGAAGCATGAAATCCAAACAAATTTCAATAAAATATATCAACCCTAATTCTCAACTTTATTAAATCAAAGTTGAAACCAGAGTACTCATTTATCTTTTATATATTTATTTATTTAAATATTAAAACAATTTAATATTTAAATAATAAATTAATAATAACCTAGTATGAAATTTTAATTTTCATGAACATTGAACTAGGCTATGCAAACATAATTGAATATCAAATAAATAATCAAAAGTTCTATAAAGAAGAAATATTATTCTATCTCGGACAAATGCTACAGACAAAAATAATCACAGAGACTTAAACCAAATCATTGCCCACCAGTATTCACACAATAGAACAATGATATGATGCAATCTTCCATGGAATTTTTAATTATTGAAAACTATACCAAACATTTTAATTATAATTCAAATACCAAAATGATGCTTATTTGAATCCCTAAAATATTTTGATATAATCAAAGATCTTACAATAGAATCTGTTTCTCTGTAATTTCCAACTCTCTGTAGCTCCTTTTTCAAATTTTGTTTTGCTCCTTCCAATTTCCTTCTCTCCTTCTCTGCAAAAATGTCTGACCCTCTCTTTGGTTTCTAATTCTCTATTTATAACAGGTAATTCGAGAAATTCCTCTTGATTAGTTTACTCCATTCCGTCAGTTTTTAAAAAATGAATTCTTGAAACCCTAATATCAATAAAGCCTTTTCAAAGGATTTATTATTTCTCCTCATTGGCATTCAAAAATTAAAATTAAGACATGTCCATGAAACCCTAATGTCACCAACGCCTTTTCAACATACTTTAATAATCCTGCCAACAAGACAAATATTAATTAGAATATAAAACATTTATAAAATAACCTTATTAAATATAATTAAATTATAAAGTTATAAAACTTTATAATTTAATTAATTTAAAACATATTTATAATATAACCATTCTAACTATATTAAATTATAAAGTTATAAAACTTTATAATTTAATTAATTTAAAACAATAAACAATTTTAAATATATTAAATTATAAAGTTATAAAACTTTATAATTTAATTAATTTAAAACATAACATAACTAAACATAACATACGAACAAACATATACATAACACCACACACTAACAAAATAATCTAAAAAGAATTAAATCTACAAAACACATTAACTTCATGCCAAATTGATGGAACCACAATGTGCTAGAATTAAAGCATAGATCCAAACTCTCACACCTTTTGGTGAATTAAACCCCTGCTATACGACCTTCCTAAGGAACACCAATTTTGTGATATTTCAAATGGTAACAATGATAAACTAAGGCTTTAATCACTAAATTACAACACGACCCTGCAAACATAACTCAAAATCTTTTAGATCTCAAGGTGAAATTTGACAATGCACTTGCTATAAGACAGAACACATAAAGATGAATATTCTTGACATTCCAATGGTGACAATATGAACTATAAATGCAGGCAATGCATTGGCATCAACTTCCAAATTTCAATTGCAGGCAATATTTTGGCATCAACTTTCAAATTTCAAGTGGGTCCCCAAGTTTTGGGGTCGTTGTGAAGGACATCACAACACTCAACTTACATCCTATAATCATGGGAGTACTTATTGGTTTGCAATATTCTAACTTGAATTTATTTATTATCTCTTTTATATACTTGATTTGTGAGAAAAATACACCCTTCTTTGATTATGAAATCTATAGTCCAAGAAATAAGGACAACTCACCAAGCATTAAAATTTCAAATTCATTACGCATGCTCTTTGTAAATTTTTGACACATCTTACATTGTTGCCTCCAAATATGATATCATCCACATAAAAAACCATAATTAATAAGTCATTTCCTTCATTTTTGATATATAAGTTACTATCCACTATTCCTTTCCTGAACCCCTATTCTTGAAGATACTTATCCAACCTTGAATACCAAGATCTAGGATCTTGATTTAATCCTTAAAGTGCCTTATTTAATCTACATATATAATATTACTTATTCGTTAGGCTGAATCCCTCAGGTTGCTCAATGTAAACCTCTTATTCCATGACACCATTGAGAAAAGTTGATTTAACATCCACTTGATATACTTTAAAGTTCTTGAAGCTTGAGAAAGCTAAAAATATCCTTATGGCCTCAAGTCGTGTAACAAGAGCAAATGTTTCATGAAAATAAAACCCTTCAACCTATGCATAACCTTTGCATACTAATATTGCTTTATTTCTGACTATTTAACCATCTTCATTTAACTTGTTTCTAAAAACCAATTTAGTTCCAGTTACATTCTTATATTTTGGTCGTGGGACAAGTTCCCAAGTCTCACTTTTTTCTATTTGATCCAGTTCCTCATCTATTTTATTGACCCAAAAATTATATTCTCTTGCCTCATTGAAATCCTTGGGCTCAATTTTAGACAACAAAGAAAAGTTTGCATGCTCACTTGTTCCTATTATCTTCCTCCTTGTCTATCTCTCATGTGGATTTCCAATGATTAGATCCCTTGTATGATTTTTCTGCACATACCTATATGGATTCTTAGGTGGTGTTCTTTTTGTTTCTTCTTCTTCTGATCCTTCACCTAATTCTTCTTGGTAACTTTATTCTTCTTGATACATTATTTTCTGAGTTGGATCTTTTGATCCTATATGCTCATCAACTATCACATTTATACTTTCTATAATTGTATGTGTTCCCCTGTTATAACACCTATAGGGTTTGCTCTTATTAGAATAGCCAAGAAAATTACCCTCATCACATCTTGAATTAAACTTGCCCAAATTTTTCTCTTCCCGTATTATGTAGCATTTGCTTCCAAAATTTTTGAAATATTTTACAGTGGCTGATTATCCCTTTCTAAAGATCATATGGAGTTTTATAGTGATTTACTCTTACTTTAGATCTATTGATGATATATACTACTATATGAACTACATCTCTCCAAAAACCATATGAAACTTTAGACACATTTAACATAGCTCTGGCCATATTTTCAACAGTCCTATTTTTCCTTTCAACTACTCTATTTTTTTGAGGAGCTCTTGCTACTAAATATTATCTTTTGATCCCATGTTGTTAACAAAAGTCTATGAATTCATTTGAAGTAAATTCTCCTCCTCCATATGATATTAAACACTTAATCCTTCTACTTGTTTCATTCTCTACTAATTATTTAAGTGCCTTGAACTTCTCAAGGGCTTTTGACTTTTCTTTTAAGAAGGCTATCCAAGTCATTTTGGAGTAATCATCTATAAAAAACATGAAGTAACTTTCACCTTGTAAACTCTTTGTCCTTGGAGGACCACATAGATCAGTGTGAACTAGTTTCAATGGTTCAGATGATGTAAATTATTTTTATTTGAAACTTGTTCTAGTTTTCTTCCCATGCTAACATTGTGCACAAATTATGTTTTGTGGTATTTTTATCTTGGGTAATATCTGACTATCTGCTTGTTGCTTATTTTTACTATGTTGTCAAATTTCAGATGATCCATTCTTCTATGCCACAACCAACTCTCATCTTATTGTGATAGAAAATACTTTTCTCCCTTAATCTCACTTTGCATGTAGAGATTGCTTGTGGTTTTATTGGCATGTACAATGAGCTTTCCAATTTTAGATTTTCTGATCTCACATCTATTTGGATGAAAGGCATCCATGTGCACCTGATCACAAAGTTGGATTACACTTAATAAATTTTACCTTAATCCGTTGATATGCAATACATTATCTATATTTGTTTTTCCATTATCTAAACTCAAGGTTCTTTTCCCCATAGATTTTTGTTGAACCATTGTCACCAAATATTACTGATCCTCCATTTATTTCTTTAAATAAAATAAATTTACTCTTGTCTCTTGTCATATGACTAGAACAACCACTATCAAGGAACCGTTGTTTTTCCTTATCTTGTACATGAACGACTGTTTGTGCTAACATTGACTTAACTTTCTCTTGCTCTTTTCTCTCTCTCCTAATTGTTGAAGTTGTATTCTTTTTTCTTAATTTAGGAAATACCGTTTTACACCATTTGGCCTAGTACCCAAAATTGTTGCATTTGTAACATATGATATTGTTATTCATGAGAGGTGCAAAAGAATTGAAATTTCTATCAACATTATCTTTCACATAACCAGTGCAATGTAAAACACTATGACCATATTTGTTACATGAAAAAAAATAGCCATGAAAGAGATTTTGTAACCTATTGGGGTGCCTTGAATAATATGATAGCGTGCTTCTTCTTTTGTTGCTCATGTAATTGAGTTTTGTCCATGAATCTTCTTTGCCTTCTTCCTTCCTGATGCCTTTTCATTTCAATGCATTAGCGTAATTCATGGGCTCTTCTTTGTTTGATGATTTTGTTCCTTGGGATCTTGACTCCTCTTTTTATTTCCCTAACTTTATGTCTTGCTATAATTTACCCTTAGTATTTTCAACTTCCTTCCTTAGAGAGACAATTTCCAATTCCAATATTTCATATTCTAACTCTCTTGCCTTTAATAGTTCTACCATATCCTATTCAATTTTCTTTCCCTCTTCAACTTTTACCTTAAGCTCTATGAGGTTTTGTAGAAGTTCCACATTGGCTGTAGTTACTCCCCACCCCCGCCCTCAAATATGAGGGTGGGGGTGGGCCACCCCTTCCTCATCCTCTTGGATTTGATCCTTCAAACTTGAATTATTCCTTCTAACCTTTTCCAAGTTTCCAAGAGCAGCAAAAAATTCCTCTTTTATGTCGATCATGGCCTCTTCTCTATTTTATGAGGTCATGTATGTTCTTATGGGATCTTCCTTCAAGATGTTAGGCTTTTCATGAAGGAACCCACTTTGATACCAATTGAAGAACATAATATTATACTGAGAGGGGGGGTGAAAAGTATAAGATAAATTTTTTTACTTTTTAATCCAAATGATAACAACAATAACATCAAAAAATTAAATAGTGCACACATCATCAAACACATGAGAGACATGATTTAACGTGGTTCACCCAATGTGGGCTACTCCACTAAAAATATTTCTTATAAATTTTCCTCATTGAATATTTGGGAATCAATTCTCTATTACAATTTCTATGTACCTCTGTCCAAAGGAGACACCAATCCCCTATACTATAGTTTATGGATCTCTCTCCACAGGAGAACTCTACCCCCTCTTCTCTAGTTGGTGATCTTCTAGAATACTTTTGCCCCCACTACTCTGGATATGGATCTCTCTCCATAGGAGACCTTTTTCCCCACTGCTTTGGCTTATGGATCTCTATCCACTAGAGACTACTATCCTCTCCACTACATCACCTCTAAATACTACTCTCAATTCTATCTCATATTTATACCACACTCTATCCCAAGTCTAGCACAAATATGCTCTAACTCTGCTTACAAATATGTACCAAACTCTATCTTAGATCTTCTCTAACTTTTCTCACAAATCTATACCAAAATATATCTCAAATATTCTCTAAATACGCTCACAAATCTATCCTCAAGCATTCTCAAATACTTCCTCATTCACATTCAAAAGCACTCAAACCAATGCTCAAAAGTTCCACACAATCATTCAAATAATGAAGAACAAATTGCTCACAAAACATAACATAAAACTTTCCAAAAATATTTTACCAATCAACCCTTTTAAATCCACCTTATATCTTAGAAAACCTTACTCGATAACACACCTCAAATGAAGAGAGGAATGCCCATACCTCTTTTTTTATGAAGATATATCACAAAACCTATCTCACCAACAACCAATTCTTCTTGCTCTACTTCAAGGGTTAGATAGCAAGATTCTATTTCATAATATCCACTTGAATTTTCCCTCAACAAGATGCTCAATGGATTCTGAAAATAATATTCTAGGACTCTTCTTTAGTTCTCATGGACAATGCATTAAAGCTCACATAACTCTCTCAACAATTTTGCTTTTATAAAGCAAGAATTACATTCAAATGAAATAATTTTTACACATTTTATCTCCACTCTTTAAAAATAATTTTCATTCCATTTTAATGTCCAGGAAAAAAGAATTACAATGATAAATAAACCACTTACAAAATTATCACACCAAGCTTAGCATAAAAATAAATGATATCAAAACCCTTTTAAATATAATGCCAAAAATTCATTTCACCTTATACTTCCTATGTTCCAACTGTAATCCATAAAACATCCACCAAATATCTACTATAGTCAACAATTAATCAACATGACACATACCTCATAATTTAATCAACATGATGCATACCTTATATAAAAAAAATTATCTTTGCTATTGCAGATGGGAATCGACCCTCCAACCTCAGTCTTCCAAGAACAACACTTAACCACTTGTGCTAGTCAAGCGGTTGAGACTAAACCATTGGACTCAATGTTTTATCCCTTGTCGCCTTCGACAAAAACAATAGCAAAATACTTCAACCGATGCTAGGAGAAATCAAACCCTGAACATTTTTCTCTTCTAAAAACTTATGTAGGACCCGCCTTCCACTTGGGCTACTAGCCCTTGCTAAACCAAGATGTCCACCACCTTTTCCTTATCTCATATCGTTTGCTCGACGGATAGATTTTTAACACGTTTCGCTATCTCCATGATTGATTTTCTCATGCACATTTACTTGGAATACTAATTATTTTCACAATAATTTTTGCTTCTCTATTTTATTTGCTTTCAAAGCATTTTCATGACATCGGTGGAAAACTTAATTTCCTTCAATTTAAATTTGAATTTTGGTGCCCTTTGCCAATTTCAAATTTAATTTTATATTTAATATAATATTAACTTTGGGTTAAATATTATATTATTTAATCTTAGTATTAAATAATACTTTTGCATGGGGGCCTTCATCAGATCTTATTTTTCTCTTTTTGATAAGCCATTTTGGCTTAATTATTATAATATTATAATATCTTCTATTTTCTCTTTAAAACCATGGGTGTAAACTTTAGTCTTCAACCTTTTAACTGACCTCTTTGGCTTATAATATAAAATATTATAACCATTTCTTTTACTAATTTGCTTGTACCAAAATGAACTTTACCTTGCACCAAACACTTGAAATCAATGACAACATAATCACTCAAAATTTCCAACAATCTTCCCATTTGCAATTGATGGCAACCCCTTTTTTTAAAACATTCTTTTTTCCTTTTTCCAATTTTGCTCCCCCTAAGAAACTACACCCCCTGATTGAATGCTCTCCCCTTACTCAAATCTCTCCCCCTTTGACATCAATGGTAAAGGGACTCCTTTGGGGCTAAATATAAGACTCTTAGCTCAGCCCCCTCCCCACCTCCTTTCCTTGAGGTGGTTAATTTTGGGGTGGGAGTAAAACTACTCCCAATTTTCCTCTAAGATACTCAAAAGTTGCCTTTGTAAGTGGCTTTGTGAAAATATTTGTAATCTATTGCTTTGTAGTTACATATTCCAATCTAACCTACTTATCCATCACCTGCTCTATCATAAAATGATAATTAATCGAAATGTGCTTAGTCCTAGAGTGCATCACTAGATTCTTTGAAATTTTTATAGCACTTGTATTATCACATAGTATGGATATAGGATGATCATGCTCTATCTTGAAGTCCTTTAAAGTTTACTTCATCCATAAAACCTATGTACAACAAGAAACTGCTACAATGTACTCTACCTTTGCTATGGATAAGGATATTGATGCCTATTTCTTGCTTAGCCAAGAGACTAAACAATATCCAAGAAAGAACGCTCCTCCACTTGTGATTTTTCTATCATTAATACTGCCTTCCTAATATGTATTTGTATATGCTATAAGAGTGAAATTATTTCTTTTGGGATACTAGATTCCAAAATCCATAGTCCCTTTTAAATACCTAAGATTCCTATTCACTGCCATTACATGTGTTTCCTTTTGTGTTGCTTGAAATATTACCACCAGTCTGACTACCTGCATTATATCTAGTCTTGTAGTTGTGACATATAGTAAGCTTCCAATCATAGATCTATACAACGTCTGATTTGCCTTAGGAGATTCATATTCTTTACTCAGCCTGCATCCTATAATCATGGGAGTACTTACTAGTTTGGAATATTCTAACTTGAATTTCTTTAGTATCTCTTTTATATACTTGGTTTGTGATAGAAATACATCCTTCTCTTATTATGAAATCTATAGTCCAATAAAGAAGGACAAATCACCAAGCATTGAAATTTCAAATTCATTTTGTATGCTCTTTGTAAATTTTTGATAGATCTTATCATTTTTGCCTCCAAAAATGATATCATCCACATAAACAACCACAATTAGTAAGTCATTTCCTTCATTTTTTATGTATAATTTATTGTCCACTATTCCTTTCCTGAAACTCTATTCTTGAAGATACTTATCCAACCTTGAATACCAAGCTCTAGGAGCTTTCTTTAATCCATAAAGTACCTTCTTTAATATGCATACATAATCTGGTTTATCCATTAGGCTGAATCCCTCATGTTTCTCAATGTAAACCCCTTCTTCCAAGACACCATTTAGAAAAGGTAATTTAACATCCATTTGATATACTTTGAAGTTTTTGAATCTTGAGAAAGATAAAAATATCCTTATGGCCTCAAGTCGTGCAAAAAGAGCAAATGTTTCATAAAAATCAATCCCTTCAACTTGTGCATAACCTTTTCATACTAATGTTGCTTTATTTATGAATACCTGACCATATTCATTTAAATTATTTCTGAAAACCCATTTAGTGCCAATTATATTCTTATATTTTGGTCATGGGACAAGTTCCCAAGTCTCACTTTTTTCTATTTGATCCATTTCCTCATCCATTTCCTTTGCAAGTATCAGAGCCAATATATCAAATGGTCAACGAAGGAATATATCATGATACCAACCTAATTTTGCTGCTTAATATTGCCCACCTACATCAAGTCACATTAATGCATGCAAATTCAATTCTAGGATATCACCAATCACATCATAGGGTTGGGCGAATCAGTTCTCATAAGTGATTTCATCAATGGATTAAAAGAAGAAACTAGAGTGGTGGTCATGATGTACACTCCTTGCACTCTACAGGAAGCCATTGGATTAGCCTTGTTAGTTGAAGATAAATTCAATGTTCAACGTCAAAACGTGGACCAACCTATTGATAAATCATCATTCCTGCCCACTATCCCAAAAACTATACCCTTGCCAGTTAAGTACCTTAGCTTGCAAGAAATGGAGGAGTGATGAGCGAAATACCTCTTTTGTACTTGTGATGAGCAATTTGGGCCTCATCATCGTTGTGCTACACCAATATTGTATTTATTAAATTTAGATGATCCTTTTCCCTCCATAGGGGCCAAAGATGAGGTAGATGTACAATTATTGAATGTAGTTGATTCCTATCATTCCATAGAGGGAGAAGGTGAGGTAGATGTGCAAGACATGAGCAAAGCACCTGATCACAATAATAAAGGTAAAACTTCTACATTCTCCTTTTGTTCCTTGGGAGAGACAATGGAGGAGTGTGCATTCACCTTTTTGCATTGTTTTTGAATAGGTTTAACCCTATGGCGATAACTCACTACTAGAGAGAAAATTGAGTGTAGTTCTTGTAGAGTGCATGTTTGGCCATAATGTGTCACTTTAGGAATGTCTACCTCATCCTTACATGATGCATCGATCACTTCTGGCATATTGAACTTATTATATTTATTATTGTGAGTAGGTGTGCTAGGCACTTCGGACACAACTACCTCATATTCACCTTTTAGGGATTGACAAGGATCAACTTCCTTCAATAAATACAATTTTAGTGTAGCACATTTATGATGGGATCCAAATTTCTCATTACAAATGTCACAAAGGCCTTTTGCTTGTCGTTCCTTCATCTCCTCAAAGCTGATATGTTTAAATGGTAAAGTTCATTTAGGGTTGGGGGTGGTGTAAGTGGTTTGTGATTTCAGCATAGGTGGTTTTCCTAATCAACATTGAACATTGAGTTTGTCTTCAGCTAATTTGGCCAATCCATAGGTTTGCATCATGGTATAGGGATTGAACCTTGTCACCTCTATTATAATTTCCTCTTTCAATCCACTAATGAAGCTATTGATGAGAATTTATTCATCCAACCTTGTGTTGTGTTTGGTGATATCCTCAAACCAAGTTTGATACTCATGCATGTAAGTGATTTGACGAAGATATTTGAGCAATTCCCACATGATTGGGTCCCACATGGCTCTGATACCAAATGCAAGAACCCTGATGTTCTTGTGTAAATTTGATAAATAATTTAATATAAAATGTAATCATAGGCCACTTAAAGGGGGCTCCCTTGTAATCACTTTGCCACTATAGGGGGATCCCTCCTTTCCACTTATAGGGGGCTCCCTCCTTAGAATATATGCTTCTTATTCTTCTTCTTGGATGATTGTGTGAATGGCCAACCTAATATATATATATCTACCCTAAAGATACACTGGTGAAGAGACGTGATGGTTCATGTTATGAAGAGATGTGATGGTTCACTTAATGAGTGAATAATATAATAATTAAATGATTAATAATACTAACTAATACTAACTAATAATGTTAGGATGGAGGATCCTAACATGCTTGATCCAAAAATTATCTTCTCTTACCTCATTGAAATCCTTGGGCTCAATTTTAGACAACAAATAAAATTTTGCATGCTCACTTGTTCCTATTATCTTCCTCCTTGTCTGTCTCTCATCTGGATTTCCAATGATTAGATCTCTTGGATTATTTTTTGCACATACCTGGATGGATTCTTAGGTGGTGTTATTTGTATTTTTTCTTCTTCTGATTCTTCACCTAATTTTTCTTGGAAAATTCCTTCTTCTTGATACACATTATCTCGAGATGGTTCTTTTGACCCTATCTACTCATCAACTGTCACATTTATACTTTATATAATTGTATGTGTCCTCCTGTTTTAGCACCTATAGGCTTTGCTCATAATGGAATAGCTAAGAAAAATACCCTCATCATATCTTGAACCAAACTTACCCAAATTTTTCTCTTTCTGTCTTATGTAGCATTTTCTTTCAAATTTTTTGAAATATTTTACAATGGTTGGTCTCCCTTTCTATAACTCATATGGATTTTTGTAGTGATTTACTCTTACTTGATCTCTATTGATGATATATACTATTGTATGAACTGCATCTCTCCAAAAACCATCTAAAACTTTAGACTCATTTAACATAGCTCTAGCCATATTTTCAACAGTCCTATTTTTCATTTCAACTACTCCATTTTGTTGAGGAGTTCTTGCTACTGAATATTCTCTTTTGATCCCATGTTGTTCGTAAAATTCTATGAATTCATTTGAAGTAAATTCTCCTTCTTTATATGATCTTAAACACTTAATCCTTCTACCTGTTTCATTCTCTACTATTTCTTTAAGTGCCTTGAAATTCTCAAGGGCTTCTAAATTTTCTTTTAAGAAGGCTACCCAAGTCATTATGTAGTAATCATCTATAAACAACATGAAGTAACTTTCACCTTGTAGACTCTTTGTCCTTGTAGGACCACATAGATCAGTGTGAACTAGTTTCAGTGGTTCAGATGATGCAAATTATTTTTATTTGAAACTTGTTCTAGTTTGCTTTCCATGTTGAAATTGTGCACAAATTGTGTTTTGTGGTCTTTTTATCTTGTGTAAATATCTAACTGCCTGCTTGTTGCTTATTTTTACTATGTTTTCAAAGTTCAGATGACCCATTGTTCTATGCCAAAACCAACTCTCATATTCTTGTGATAGAAAATACTTTTCTCCTTTAATCTCACTTAGCATGTAGAGATTGTTTGTGGTTCTATTGGCATGTACAATGAGCTTTCCAGTTTTAGATTTTTTGATCTCACATCTATTTGGATGAAAGGTAACCGTGTGCACCTGATCAAAAATTTGGCTTACACTTAGTAAATTGTACCTCAATCCCTTGATATACAATACATTCTCTATATTTGTTTTTCCATTATCTAAACTCAAGGTTCCTTTCCCCACAAATTTTTGCTGAACCATTGTCACCAAATTTTATTGATCCTCCATTGATTTCTTTAAATAAAAGAAATTTACTCTTGTCTCTTGTCATATGCCTTTGGATTTCAATGCATTGGCATAATTCATGGGCTCTTATTTGTTTGATGTTTTTGTTCCTTGGGATATTGAATCCTCTTTCTATTTCCCTAACTTTATGTCTTCTTGTAATTTACCCTTAGTATTTTCAAATTCCTTCCTTAGAGAGATAATTTTTTATTCCAATATTTCACATTCTAACTCTCTTGCCTTTAACAATTCTACCATATCCTATTCAATTTTCTTTCCCTCTTCAAATTTTACCTTGAGCTCTATGAGGTTTTGTAGAAGTTCCACCTTTGCTTGCTCATCCTCTTGGATTTGATCCTCAAACTTGAATTCTTCCTTATAACCTTTTCCAAGTTTCTAAGAGCAATAAAAAATTTCTCTTTTATGTTGATCATGGCCTCTTCTCCATTTTTTGAGGTCATATATGTTCTTGTGGGATATTCCTTCAAGTTTTTAGGCTTTTCATGAAGGAATCCACTCTGATACCAATTAAATAACATAAGCTTATACTGAGAGGGGGGTGAATAGTATAAGATAAAACCTTTTGCTTTTTAATCCAAATGATAACAACAATAACATCAAATTAGTAAATAGTGCACACATCATCAAACACATGAGAGACATGATTTAACATAGTTCATCCAATGTGGGTTACTCCAAGAAGAAAATATTTCTTATAAATTTTTCTCAATGAATATTTGGGAATCAATTCCCTATTACAATGTTTATGTACCTCTATCCAAAGGAAACACCAATCCCCTATGCTCTGGTTTGTGGATATCTCTCCACAGGAGAACTCTATCCCTCTGCTCTGGCTGGTGATCTTTTAGAAGACTTCTACCCCCACTACTTTGGCTTGTGGATCTCTCTCCATAGGAGACCTTTGTCACCACTGCTCTAGATAATGAATATTTATACATTGGATACTACGATCATCTCTACTCTATCATCTATAAATCCTACTCTCAATTATATCTCAAATTTATACTCATAAATCTGTACCAAACTTTGTATCATATCTGCTCTAACTTTGCTCACAAATCTATCCTCAAGCCTTCTCAAAAAATTGCTCATTCACATTCAAAAGCACTAAAACCAATGCTCAAAAGTTTCACATAATCATTCAAATAATGAAGCACAACTTGCTCACAAACCCTAACACAAAACCTTCCAACAATGTTTTACCAATCAACCCTTTTAACTCCACCTTATATCTTAGAAAACCTTGCACAATAACACACCTCAATTTAAGAGAAGAATACCCATACCTCTAATTTTCTTTGATGAATATATATCACAAAATCTATCTCACCAACAACCAATTCTTATTGCCCTACTTCAAGGGTTAGATAGTAAGATTCTATTTCATAATATCCACATGAATTTTCCCTCAAAAATATGCTCAATGAATTCTAAAAATAATATTCTAGGACTCTTCTTTAGTTCTCATGGACAATGCCTTAAAGCTCACAAAACTCTCTCAACAATTTCCTTTTTATAAAGAAAGAATTACAATAAAATGAAATACTTTTTATGCCTTTTATCTCCACTCTTTCAAAATAATTTTCATTCCATTTAATGTCCAGGAACAAAAAATTACAATGATAAATAAACCACTTACAAACTTATCTCTCCAAGATTAACATAAAAATAAATGATATCAAAACCCTTTTAAATATAATGCCAAAAAATCATTTTACCTTATACCTCCTATGTTCCAACTATAAGCCAAATATCATCCACCAAATATCAACTATAGTCAACAATTAATCAACATGGCACATACCTCATAATTTAATCAACATGATGCATACTTTATATTAAAAAAAATTATCTTCACTGTTGCAGATAGGAATCGACCCTCCGACCTTAGCCTTCCAAGCGCAACATTCAACCGTTTATGCTAGTAAAGCGGTTGAGACTAAACCTTTGGCCTCAATGTTTTATCCCTTACCGCATTTGATGAAAACAAAAACAAAATACTTCAACTGATGCTAGGAGGAATCAAACTCCAAACCTTTCCTCTACCAATAACTTACGCAGGACCCATATGCCACTTGGGCTACTAGCCCTCGCTGAACCAATATGTCCATCACCTTGTCCTTATCTCCTGTTCCTTGCTCAACAGATGGTTTTCAAAACGTTTTTGTATCTCCATGATCGATTTTATCATGCGCATTTACTTGGAATACTAATTATTTTCACAATAATTTTTGCTTCTCCCTTTTATATGCTTTCAAAGCATTTTCATGATGTCAACGGAAAACCTTAATTGTCTTCAATTTAAATTTGAATTTTGGTACCCTTTGCCAAATTTAATTTTATATTTAATATAATATTAACTTTGTGTTAAATATTATATTATTTAATTTTAGTATTAAATAATACTTTTGCATGGGGGCCTTCGTCAAATCTTATATTTCTCTTTTAATAAGTCCTTTTGGCTTAATTATTAGAAGATTATAATATTATAATATCTTCTCTTTTCTCTTTAAAACCATGGGCATAAAATTTTGTCTTCAACCTTTTAACCGACCTTTTTGGATTATAAAATAAAATATTATAACCATTTATTTTACCAATTTTATTGTACCAAAATGAAATTTACCTTGTGCCAAACACTTGAAATCAATGACAACATAATCACTCAAAATTTCTAACACTTCAAATTTTATGTTCTAATTGGTGTTGGGATTGATGTCAATGTGTAAACTATGAGTGCTAGAATTTTTGCATCTTCTCCATGAGCATTCAATACTCTTCATTTGAAAAACACTCTTATTGGATGCCTCTTACTCCTCTTAATGCACTTTTACTATTGCACTCAAGTCTTTCTAGAGATGTTCTCCCTCTATGTGTGCTCTTACTCCTGGTGACTATAAGTATGCTTCCCTTTCTTTAACCAGGTTCCAAATGGTACTAGGTGTTGCACAAGACTTTGGTTTTCTCATTAGGTTGTGCAACACTTATCGTTATGCTATTTGGTGTAGGTCTAAGTGTCTCTCTTGAGCATTAACTATGGGTGGTGAGCACTAAATATTCTCTTCTTAAGTGTTGAAGCTATAATGAAGGTGTTACTTTATTTGAGTGCCCTTTCTTCTTGAGCGCTGAACAATGATTAAGGAATCAAACTTGAAATACCTCACCAACCTGGGTGTTCTTCTTGAACTCAAGCATTATGGAGGATTGCAAATGCTCTTACTTCCCTTGTGCCAAGTGGCACTTGATTCCTAGTAGTGTTAAGACAAATGGAAGCACCTTATTTGCATGGAATCAAATAGCTCAACATTCATTTTAACCTTGGAGCTTATATTGGCTTCTTTGTTTCCTTCAGTGCCTATTCTCTCTAACTCCATTTGCAGGTTAGATTGGCTTCTTGGAAATGGCTCTTCTCCAACATAGATGGATGGCACTTCTATTGCTTGGGTAACTCACCTTATCTTCTCTTTACCTTACCAACTATTATGTGTTGTTTCCAACTTGCACTATTGATGCTTGGATTACCTTGCTATTCTCCTTTTGCTATAGGTTTTGCACCATGATAGGTGTCCTTTTCTATGGTGTTGTTTCCTTGTGATTGTAGCACCAAACTATGGTGTTCGTTAACACCTTGATTAGGTGGGTATCAAGCCTTTTATATGGCTCTACTTCCTAGCACTCTAGCTTGTACTTTCCTTGTGTACTATGTAGGAACTGAATAAGGTTGCTTTGGTATTAATTTGGGTGTATTTTGACACCTCAAATGAAATGATATTGAGCCCTTTTATGGATCTATCTTTTTCTATTATATCTCATTGTTTATACTATGTAAAACACCCACTTTAATGGCTAAAATATGGGTAATGTAGTCTCCTTTCTAGTGCACCTTTGTCTTGATGATGCGACCCCTTGTAGACTATAATAAGCTTGTTGTAGTAGTGTCCTTAGACACTCTAGATTATGCACTTGATTTGCTATGTAGAGTAGGGTGCAATGATGTATATGAATCCACCTTGAAATGCACCAAAGACTTGAGACTTTTATGGTCTCTTTTGAAGCTTTCTTGCTTCTTTGATAAGGCAATTCTCTTCTCCAATATATGGAGGTTCTATTGCTCTTTTGGTGGCTTCTCCTTGCCATAAAATGTTGTAGGTTTTGTGTGCTCAATAGTGTCTCTAGACACTTCACTCTTACCCTATTTTGTGCACTAAAAATTCCTTCTTGATAAACTCTTAATGCACTTTAAAACCTTAAGGGTAATCAGTATAATGCACTAATGATAACTTCAACTTAATGCACTTAAGAATAGCTAGAATAGTGCAATAGTAATATTACCTTATTTCTCCTTCAAAGTAACTTGTAAGATGTACTAATAATAACTCTCAAATGCACTATAATATTTGCAACTCTCACTTAAGAGTAATGTCTTCTAGATAATAGGAAGATGATATTTTTATTTCTGTTGAAAATTATCTAACTCCTATTTTAATGTGTAGGTATTAACCTTTATAAGAAACTATATTCTACACTCCCTTGAATATTTTAATATGCAACCTTCTCTTTGCAACTTTTAAACCTTAATAAGGTGCCTAATGGAACTTGATAATGAACCAAATAATTAAAGTTCAACTAATGAACCTTATTGCACCCAAGTTGCTTACCTTAATGATCTCTATAGATGAAGGATTATGAGGTGATTAGATTCATATTATTACTGCATTTTATTGGATGAACTTGTAGCTCTTCTAACTATCCAAGATATTTCTCTAATTTACCTATTTGTAGCTTTGAAACCCTCTAACTTGCTACCCAAATTGCTACTTTCTTGTTATCCTCAAATATACAAATTTTAGATTGTAAAGTAGTCAATCTCTCCACTAAAATATTGTCCTTGAATATCAAAAATTTGGTAGGTAACTCCTCCAAATCATAGCTGAGATTTTCCTTCAAGAATCCTTCAATTTTTTGTTGTAGAAACTGACAGATCTCGTTTCTCTGAATAAACCTTCAAGCCTTTAATAACAATCTTAAAACCTCTCAGGTTTGGTATTTTAGTTAGTATCCTTTGTCCTTCTTCCTCCTTATCAAAGTATGACTTCAATATAGGCCTTCTTATCAATAATATGAAAGTCTTTAGGTCTTCACCAATCTCCTCCAAAATTTGGCAAGCTTATTGCAAAATCTATCTCTGTTTTGGCTTGTTGTTGGATGGCAATAATTGTCCAAAAATATTCATTTATCATGAAATTATTCTTGGTGGTAAATTTATCCAATGATTTCTCCTAGGAATTCCTTCAATAAAGGCTCTCCAAGTCATTTTCTTGTTTCTCCTTGAGACCTCTTCTCTAGGATCTTCACTCTTGTAGCTTCTCTAGTCTTCCCAATGAGAACATTATTTCAACCTTATAATGTAGAAGTTTGGCAATGAGAACTCCCTTTTGGATATATGAAATCTACTACTTCAGGAATAGGACTTTTTATAGTCCTTATCTATCTCTTCTAAAACTAGAAGTTCTTAAATGGGACCTTCTATGGGTTTCTTCAGCTTCTCAGGATAATTTCTTTTACTCCTTCAAGGTGAAGTCTTCAATTTTCAATTGAGATCACCAAATCTCCTATCTTCACTGAGACTCTTCTTTGAAGTCTCTTCATTCTGCTACTTGCAATATTTAATGGAGATCACCAACCTCCAATATTCTTCTGGACTCTTTTTTGGAGTCTCTTCTTTCTCAAAATTTCAACAAGGCTCCTATGGCCTTTTCTTCTTCTACACTTTGTAGGTCCACAATCTCTAGAAATGAGACCTTTTATATAGGCCTCCAAATATTCAATATTTTATTTGTTTCTTTTGGTGTTCGATTGATTCTAAAGAAGATATTCTTCCTAGCTCTTTGTAAGAAGCTTTCCAACTTTATTTGAATCTCATTTTTCTTGCAATAAAGTATTAGGAATGTAATTAACGAAATTCTAAATCTAGATATAATCAATCTTCACTAGTTGATTTATCAATCTAGTGGAATTAATGTTGAGTCCTAGTCTTCACGAGTTTTTCTGCAACCCTATGGAAATACTCTAGCCAAATGCAATCTCAAAAATTTTGAAAATATATTTTTTGGATTCCTCTCAACCTCACTTGTGGTTCTCCCTATTTCCTAACCATCTACCATGTGCTCTGATACCACTGTAATATTTCTATGAATATATGATATATGAAATACAACCACGAGACATAAGATAAGCAAGCTATGCTAACTATATGATAATAACACTATAATATGTAGGAAAACTATAAGATAAACTTCTACAATAACTCAAAAATATACCATTAATGAAATCTCATAAAAATACTATAATACAGTATGATGAAGGACATGAACACTCCATAAATTATTCTTAAGAAGCTACATTGTATTCTAATACCAATCTATACTATACATGCTCTATATTCTCTACCACACACACTATATCATCTACTACATTGATTTTACTTATAAGACCTATATATAGGAAGATAGGTTCCTTGGAACTTACTCTACCTATGACTCTTCATCTACATTTCCTATGACTCATGTACAAGTGGAATCCTTGTACATTTACATCATTGCACATTGATATTTGTGCATTTATTACATTCCTTGAAGTAACTACTTAACTTTACTCTAAAGTAAGCTCCTACTCTAGTTATGTACCCAATATCATAATATACTCTAAAAATATTTTCATCAATAACACTATTAAAATAGTCCAAAATAATGTAAAACATTAAATCAAATATTGTATTATCACTAATCATGACCACCTATACCCAATTAGCATGAGATAATCCATATAGAATAGGAGGAACCCTAATAAAATAGTAAATATAAATTTGATAGGATACTCATGTATACTATAAAATATGCTTATCCATTGCCCAATGACTTTCACAATGGGTATGCATGTACCTAGAGTGATAGCTAAGAAAATATGTATGTGAAGTATGTGAGGAAAATAAGACCCTTAAAATGATACCATTATAATGTGGATCAACCAAAGAGTAGAATAACCTACTTGAAGCTTCATTTATCAAGAAAATATAGTGTATATGGGCTTACATTCCATATTAAATTGCTATAGAAGATCCAAGGTCTACTTATCTTATGGTATAGTTATCCTAGAGGATTATCAATCATCTAGATTCCAAAATAAAAAGTAGAAAAAGAAGGCCTAAATTTATGACCTCAAAGATATCCCAAAGTCATGAATTAATATATTGTATTAATGGCATTGCATTTTTCATGATGATATGTTCATCATCATACTACATAAAATTCAATTATTTTTCAATCATGATTTCTGATGTAAACACCATGTTATACCTCATAATCACAAAAAACAACTAATAAAAAGTAATGGACTTTCTCATGAGAAGTATAAGACACTTTCTTATGTCCATATAAGGACTTCTTGAGATGATAAACTAGAGAAATAGGACAATATAAAATAAATTTGGGTTCTTATTGCATATAAAGTAAAGGGCTAATATAAAATTTCTATGGATATTGGCTAGGTTTCTAAATGAAATAAAATTGGATCAAGTGGAAATTGATATTGAACTCAAATTACTCCATCAATATTCTTCCAAAGGGATATTCATTGTCATCTTCTCTAGTTCAAAAATCAAGGTAATAATAATTAGTGACTTTCCATGGTATAGGAGAGATGTATTATATCTAAAACCATGGAGATAAACACTATTATAAGGCTTCTAGTATGATTTAGATCTTTTGGAATTCCATATTATCTTATTAATAAGAATATTTTGAAGAATATTGATAATATTATAAGGGAGTTCATCAAAGAGGAACCATTTACAAAGGAGATAAGAGATACTATATGAATATGCATAAATATTAAAAATTCAAAACATTTACCATATTATAATATTAAATACAAGTCATTAGAATGGTATAAAAAAGTGAATTATAAATATATTATATTGAAATGTCCTAGATTTTATATAAATGGATACATGAAAAGATATTACAAAGTGAAAATGAGATTTACTTCAAGTATTATAAAAATCCTCTCCTTGAAATTAAATTATGCAGGAGCATCCAGTGGCAGCAAAGCAATCCTGCATCAACAAAAAAAAAAAAATTCTAAGTGTTTTTCCTTTGTGTTTGTCGGCCGCTAGTTGGGCGGGAAAGTTAAATTTAATTTTTTTTGCATGGGTGAGAAACTTAAAAATCATGTAAAATGGGGGGGAAATAGGATTTAAAAAGGGATTTTGGATCTGAAAAAAGGGGCTTCGATTGGGCTCCAAGATTGTACGATTTGGCATTGTAATTTTTACCCCTTTTGGTTGGCATTATTAAAATAATTTTTTTCTATTGTGATTTAACTCCTTGGATGGTTTTATTCGTGTTTGTTCATCCTCATCAAGTGGTATCAGAGCGGGAGTTCCTGAGTGTGTAAGTAGATCATCGAACGTGAGGCAGTTTACACCAAGATCTGTGGTTCGGGTTTGGAGAAGCCGGAGCAAGATGCCCCCATGAAGGAACCGAGGTGTTGCTAGTAATGTCGTAGTGCCAGTAGAGGATTTCTGAGCTTTGTAGAGGCAAGTCTAGGCATTACAAGAAGAGTTGCGTAGAGGGTTTGACCCAAGAAGAGAGGAAAAGAGCGAAGATGAAGCCGAAGAAGAGGAAGACCAGTTTGAGGAAGAAGAAGAGGCAGTAGATCCTGCCCAAGCAAGGTTGTACAGAGCCATATCCCAGATTGGGAAGAGGCCAAAGATGGAGGTTTCCACATACTCAGGAAATCTTAACCTAGAGGAGTTGATTGATTGGATCAATGACCTGGAAGAATATTTTGAATATGAAGAGGTGGAAGATCCTGATCGGGTCAAGTTTGCTAAGACCAAACTGAAGGGTCATGCTAGAATATGGTGGAAAGGAGTACAACTTGACATAAATAGAAGGGAAAAGAGAGGATCACCAGATGGGAACGAATGGTGGAAAAGCTAAAGAGGCAGTTTATTCTAGTAGATTATGAGTTGGATCTGCTGAAGAAGATGCAAAGTTTGAGACAGTCAGGAAAGTCTATCAAAGAATACACCGAGGAGTTCTACAAGATCTTGATCCAAACTAGCCATTCTGAGGCTAACAAGGAGAAGGTAGCCCGTTACATCCATGGGTTGAGAACCAGTATTCAAGAAGAGCTAAGTCTGGTTAGGATGAGCACCATTGAGGATGCTTACCAGTTTTCTCTAAAATTTGAAGAGAAGTTGAACATAAGGTTTGAGGGTAAGCAGAAAGGAAGAGGTCATGGAGAAAGAACTGGTGGAAGAACAGATGGAGGATGAGGTGAGAAGAAAGAAGAAGCTAGCAGTAGTCAGGACCAGAAGGGAGATAATGCTTACAGATCCCGTGGTCAGAACAACAACTACCCAAGAGGAAGAGGTAGATCTAGCCAAGGAAATGGAGGAAGAGGGTTTCATGGAACCTACTTCAACTATGGAGAAGAAGGACATCAAGCATATGAGTGTCCACAACACCAAGAGAAGCCAAATAGGAGGCCAGCGGGTAATGCCAGAGCTACTATTGCAGATGAAGGAGCTGAATCAGAGCACTTTGAGGAGGTAGAGAGAGGAGAAGTTATGGTCACAAGGAGAATCTTGTTGAATGAGGAGAAGGAACCAGACCAGAGGAAGAGCCTATTCTGCACAAGGTGCAAATGTTCAGGTAAGGTCTGTAATGTTATTATAGATAATGGCAGTACTGATAACTTGGTCTTTGAATAAATGGTTACTAAGTTATAGCTAGAGAGGAGGAGACACCCGCATCCATACTAGATTGCGTGGTTGCAGAAGGACCATAGGGCATTGGTCAATGAATAGTGCTTAGTCAAGTTTAATATTGGGAGATACAAGGATGAGGTCCTATGTGATATCCTGCCTATGGATGCTTGCCATATGCTATTAGGAAGACCATGGCAGTTTGATCACCATGTAGTCCATGATGGACATGCCAACACTTACTCCCTAACAAAGGAAGGAGTGCACCATAAATTGAAGCCACTGAAGGAGATGGATGAAAAGGTATGTAATAGTGCCAGAATTTGTTTGGTTGATGGTAGGAAATTTCTAGATGATTTGAAGCATGAGCATGTGTGCTATGCATTAATTCCTAGAGTTAGGGAAGAACCAAGCAAATATGTCCCTGTAGAAGTCTCAGGTCTGTTGGAAGACTTCTCAGATATTATATATGATAATGTGCTAGAGGGTTTTCCACCCATGAGAAATATTAGCCATCATATTGATTTGATACCAGGAGCTAGTTTTCCAAACAAGGCTGCCCATAGGATGACTCCTGTGGAGAATGAGGAACTGAACATGCAAGTTCAGGAGCTACTGGAGAAGGGACTGATTAGGGAAAGCCTAAGTCCATGTGTAGTGCCTACAGTACTAACACCAAAGAAGGATGGAGAGTGGAGAATGTGCATAGATTCCAGATCTATTAACAAGATCACCATCAAGTATAGGTTTCCATTGCCAAGGATGGATGACATAATGGATTGTTTGAGTGGGTCCAAGTATTTTACAAAGATTTATCTGAAGAGTGGGTATCATCGGATCCACATCAGAGAAGGAGATGAGTGGAAGACAACTTTCAAGACCAAATAGGGTTTATATGAGTGGTTGGTCATGCCATTTGGGCTAACCAATGCACCCAACACATTCATGAGGCTTATGAATGAAGTATTGAAGGAGTTTATGGGAAAGTTTGTCATTGTCTATTTGGATGACATTCTGATTTTTAGCAAGACCTTGGAGGAACATCTGAGGCACATCAGAAGAGTTTTGGAGAAGCTGAGGGAGGAACATCTACTGATAAATTTGAAGAAGTGCAGTTTTGTGAAGAAGGAGTTGGTGTACTTGGGATTTGTCATCTCAACTGAAGGTTTGAAGATGGATCCAGAGAAGGTAAGGGCTATCATTGACTGGCCTACCCCAAGGAGCATAACTGAGGTAAGATCATTTCATGGTCTAGCAAGTTTTTATAGAAAGTTTATTAGAAATTTCAATAGTATTTGTGCACCCCTAACTGAAACAATGAGAGGGGATAAGAAATACTTTAAGTGGACCTTAGGAGCTGATAGGAGCTTTGAGTTGTTGAAGAAGAAGGTCACTGAGCAACCTATGTTGGCACTTCTAGATTTTAATAAGGTGTTTCAGGTAGATTGTGATGCTAGTGGTAGTGCCATAGGAGTTGTATTGAGTCAGGAAGGTAAGCCTATTGCCTACTTTAGTGAAAAGCTTAATGATGCCAGGAAGAAATATTTTGTCTATGATTAGGAGTTTTATGCTATAGTTCAGGCTCTAAAGAAGTGGAGACACTATTTGTTGCCAAAGGAGTTTGTTTTGTATACTGATCATCAAGCTTTACAGTATATTAACAATCAAGGGAAATTGAATCAGAGGCACTTAAAATGGGTTGAGTTTTTATAGAGCTATACCTTTGTGCTGAAGCATAGGAGTGGGAAGTCAAACAGAGTTGCAGATGCCTTAAGTAGAAGGTAGATTTTACTAATAACAATGAGAGTGGAAGTTGTGGGGTTTGAAGAACTTAAGAGTTTGTACCCTGAAGATCCAGATTTTGCTAAAGCTTGGAGAGCTTGTACAACACCAGTTACTCTAGATAGGACTAAGTGGTTGGATTTTATGATCCAAGATGGAATGTTGTTTAAGGGGAACCAGTTGTGCATTCCTAGGAGTTCAATGAGGGAGAATATGGTCAAAGAGAAGCATAGTGGAGGATTGGCTGGACATTTTGGTAGAGACAAGACCATTGCCTTGGTGAGTGAGAACTACTATTGGCCACAGTTACTGCAAGATGTGAAGAAGTTTGTACAAAGTTGTAGAATATGCCAGATGGCCAAGGGTGTGAGGTAGAACACCGGGTTATATCAGCCATTGCCTATACCAGAGAGACCCTGGGAGGACATCAACATGGACTTTGTTCTTGGTCTACCAAGGACACAAAGGGGAAATGACTCCATATTTGTGGTAGTTGATAGGTTTTCAAAGATGGCACATTTTATTCCCTACCAGAAAACCAGTGATGCAGTTCATGTTGTTGGACTATTTTTCAAGGAAGTGGTACGACTTCACGGTCTACCAAAGAGTATAGTCTCCGATAGAGACACAAAGTTTGTTGGGTATTTTTGGAAGACCTTGTGGAAGAAATTGAAGACAGATTTGAAGTTCAGTTCTGCATACCATCCACAGACTGATGGACAGACATAAGTGGTGAATAGGAGTTTGGGTAACCTACTGAGATGCCTGGTAGGAGATAAGCCCAAGGGATGGGATATGATTTTACCACAGGCAGAATTTGCCTATAACAATTCTATCAACATGAGTACTGGTAAATCACCATTCCAGATTGTATATGGGAGTAGTCCAAGAAATGCTTCTGAGTTGAGGAAGTTGGACAGGGGAGAAAAGAATAGTGTTGAAGCTGAGAACTTTGTAGAGCATCTGAAGGATTTGCATGAAGAAGTAAAACAACACATCAATAAGATGAACACTCAGTACAAGACAAAGGCTGATCATAAAAGGAGGTTTAAGGAGTTCTAGGTTGGTGATGAAGTCATGGTGCACTTGAGAAAGGAGAGGTTTCTTGCTAAAACATATAACAAGCTAAAAATGAAGAAGTTTGGACCATGCAGGATCATACAGAAAAGAGATTCAGGAAATGCATATGAGGTGGAGTTGTCGAGTGGATTGAACATATCACATGTGTTCAATATTTTTGATTTGGTAGAGTATCATGAAGGTGACAGTTCTAAGGAACCAGTTGCAGAGTTGTGGAGTGTTTCGGCATCGACTCCAGTGATAGAAGAGATAGAGGAAATCTTGGATACCCGCATCGATAGAAGTACAAGAAACAAGCAGTATGAAGAATATCTGGTGAAATGGAAGGGAAGGCCTATAGAAGATTCGACTTGGCTGTCCAAGTCCGAGGTTGACCACCTTGGTTTTCCTCCAACAACAAAGAAGTGAGGTCACTTCTCAAACTTACCCTGGGTGTCTGATGCAGGAGCATCCAGTGGCAGCAGAGAAATCTTGCATCAACAAAAAAAAAAAAATTCTAAGTGTTTTGCCTTTGTGTTTGTCAGCCACCAGTTGGGCGGGAAAGTAGAATTTAAAATTTGGATGGGGGGAAAGTAGAATTTAAAATTTGGCATGGGCGGGAAAGTCAAATTTAAATTTTTTTTGCATGGGTGGGAAACTTAAAAATCATGTAAAAGGGGGGAAATAGGATTTAAAAAGGGATTTTGGATCTGAAAAGAAAAGGGCTTTGATTGGGCTCCAAGATTGTATGATTTGGCATTGTAATTTTTGCCCCTTTTGGCTGGAATTAATAAAATAATTATTTTCTATTGTGATTTAACTCCTTGGATGGTTTTGTTCGTGTTTATTCAGCCTCAACAATTCTGGCATTGTAATTTCTACCCCTTTTGGCTGGCATTAATAAATTAATTCTTTTCTATTGTTATTTAACTCCTTGGATGGTTTTGTTCATGTTTTTTCATACTCATCATTAAAAAACAAAAGTAGTAGTGTATTGTGGATCCCTTACACTTTAGGGTTTCAAGAGTAATATAATAAATATATGAGTATGGAAGATACCTAATGAAATTTAGGCTTTTTATAGTAGCATGAGAAAGTGAATATTATAGAGGATCATCCTTGCACATAAGGCTTTCCCTGAAAACATTTAGGATTTTCAAAGCAATAAATGAAAGTAACTACTATGGAGAATCATACTTGTACTTTAGGGTTTTAGGAGAAATGTAAATAAGAAAGTGTTTATGAGGTTATTCCTTCCACGTAAGATTATTCAAGGCACACACTATTATATTTATCCTCATGCAATCCATGGACTACACACCTAATGAATAGAAATAAGTAGAGAGGTAAATATAGTTTGTGAAATGGGTTCAAGATATCCAACAATAGGTCCATGACCTCTTGGAGGAGATAAATTATAAATATAAGTAATGCCATGATCAAAACCATGTCCCACATCAATTTAAGATTACATATAATTATGGTTTTCTTTAAATAGAGAGACCTATAGGACCCTATAGGAAGATCAAGCTTCTTCATTATGAACCATACACTATCACCAAAATGGTTTACGATAATTATTTTGAATTGAATATTCTATATTTTAGTTTACATCTAATCTTCAGTATTGAACTTCTCAATCTCTATCATATACCTTTGTTTGACACTTTAGTAAGAACTCAATTTAAATAATTTAGAACCAAAGGAAGATGATTACATAATTAACACATGGACTAAGACTACTAGAAGGTTTTCCATTCAGATATATAGAGTGCTCAAGATAGGATAGCTTGGTAAACGAAGGTAATGAATTACAAAAAATTAGATAACAAAATAATTTTCACAGTAATGTCAAAAGCTAATGTAATGGGGATAATTGTTTTTCAAGTAGATATGAATGATCTATGTAAGTGGCCTTGTTTTGGAAATGACTATAAGCTCAAAATTGCTCAAAAACCTATTTTTTGATCATAAAACAAATTATCATGGAATAAATTTATCTTTATGACTTCATTTTGATTTGTTTAAGAGATGTTAGAAAGCCTAAGGGATAAATTCAAATTTTAAAATGGATCCTTGTCATATATAGGGTTTCCATTAATATATGAAAAAATCTATTTCAAGACTCTTAAAATGAAAAACAAAATATTTCCTAAAAATAGTAGTTTTCTATTTTTAGATATTCATAGCCAAAATGCATCTCTAGCCATGTTTACATATCATTAGAAGACAAAATACAAAAGGGTAAGTCATATGAATAATATTTTTATCTAATATGAATTTCTAACTCATAGAAGGTGAACTACCACATTTTCATACAAGTGACATTTTAACTCATGGAAGGAAAACCGTCACATTTCCATAGACCTTCCATATTCAATGTAGTGGATTTTAAACACATCAAATATTATATAAATAAAGATGTACCCTAAGATGCAAACATTAGTAATGGAAGAAATGTTATTGCCTCACATCTCTTCTTAGAAGTTTTTGATATTCTATTCTATTTTCTAAGTAATAAAATGGCTATATTGTTTACCTTATAATTTTCTGTTCTAATTATTTATACTTTGTTATCTATGAAACATACTCTTTCTTCATCTTCCTTAATATTTTAAGTTTTGGATCATGGATCCATATGCACATTGTAAGGTTGTCATTTTGTATCATTATGTTACATAATGGTTGATCATAATAATTAACATTGAGGTATTATACTGCATCATTATGTAGAATTTATATCCCCATTTGCCTGACCATATTCTTCTCAATTAGATATTATTTTTTATATATTATTTGACATATTATTGGTGTCTATGAGTAACTTTTATATTTGTTTTTTTCTTTACAAGTGTTATTTCTTGTTATTAATGTGTTTGCTTATTATTTTTATTCTTTTTTTTTTGGTAGATAATATACTATAGTATTAATATCGGGTTTTACAGGTTGACCCAAAATATTTTACAAAAATTAGCCCAGGGCTGTTGATGAACATGTCCTTACTAAGGATCCTATATATGTAAAATCTACATTATGCCAAAGCCATTACATCTGATAAGGCACATAGCCTATTATCAAAAAGAAACTTCCCATACAACATTTTGGGTATACCTCGAGAAAACACACCTGCATCATAATTACAAAAAAAGAAATAGACAGAAATCCCTTCCTTGAAACAATGGAGAAACAAAAATCTACAGACACACATAGAAGAGTACTGAAAAAAATCCTAGAAGCTCTGTATTGACAATTACTATTAATAATTATTTGGTAATTGCCTTATTTCATATATGACATGCTTTGGGACCACATCCCGTCTTGGCCAATCAACCTTGGAGAAGTGAACCTGCTGGCTAGATTTATGGTGGTGGCTATCTGGTGGTCCACATGGCTCTGGTTCAAAGTCTTATATTGTCATTTCTTTCCTGCCCTATTATTATCAACCAAACTCAAATTACTAAGATGACTAGGAGCCATGTTATCTGACATGTAACTGTCCCCATTAGTCTTTGTGGTATTTCCAAGCAGCATCCACCAAGACTGACAGCTCGGATAATTTTTATTGTGAGTCCATTTCAAAAAAGAGACGAGAATACTCATAGCCTTCGAACTTACAATGCCTTCCCTGTTGGTAAATTTGACTATAATTCTTGGCATTCTTGTTGAATAAGCTCCTCTACTTTGCTCGAGATACCATGTTCCCATTTGAAAAGTCCGTCACCATCGACACCCAAATTGGCTAGCTTATCAACAACTTTGTTAGCTTCCCGAAAGACATGTTGGGCTTTTCTATCTTGTATTCCCTGAAAAAGGATCATAGCCTCTTCAATAATTGTTTTAATCCTCTAAGGAGGTGTTTTCAAATTATTGAGAAGATTTACAACATGCATAGAGTCTCCTTCTATGATAAAATTACCTTCTAAGTCTTGAATCATTTGAAGACCTCTCCACATAGCTCTAGCTTCAACTTTGTTGTTCGTCCTTGTTCCCAAATATTCAGAAAATGCAAGCATCATATTCCCATTATGATCTTGCACAATATCGCCAGCACCTTCTTTTTCAAGATTGTCCTTAGCTGCTCCATCAAAATTAAGCTTAAACCAACCCGTAGGAGGTGAAGACCACTTAACATTGGCTTTGGTGTTGACTACCCTAGGCACATACTCATCTAACAAGGTTAAGATTAAAGATTGAGCAATCATGATATCCTATAGATGAGGTTTACGGCTATCAAAAGGGATAAGGTTCACATTCTCATTGGCAAAGGATAGGATCCTAGCAATGATAGTTTGATGATCATGAATAGACTCATTAAAGACTCTATGGTTCCTTTCTAACCACACTTGCCAAAGATAGTGATTGAGACAAATTTTCCACATGTATCTAAGTCTTTGGCTTGAAAAGGGGCAAGGCCATTGGACGAATAAATCAAGTACGATGGCTTGTTTAACCAAAGAAATATTGAAGGCCTAAAAAACTCCACTTAGGACAGTCAAGGAAAAAGGGCACTCAAGGAAAATGTGATAAATGGTCTCCCAATTAGCCCTGCATAGATAACAATGATTAGTGATACAAATACCTTTACGCATCATATTATCAATGGTTAGAATTCTTCCTTGGATAAAAAGCCATGAAAATACTACAATTTTTGGAATTAAATTTTTTATCCAAACTAAGTCCTTTTGGAGGATAAAATCCTCGTCATCAAGTAGAAGCTTGTAAGCTGATTTAATAGTGAACTTCCCGTTTTCTGTAGGAGCCCAGGTCACTTGATCTTCCTTGGGTCTCATGGGGATAAAATATTGCCCGATAATGTTACAAAGATTATTTTATTCAGCTGGAAATCCCTGAATCCTTATTTGTTTCCACTTCATTCTACCTCTGTCCTCAACCATATAATCGGATACTTTTTTGCCAATGATTTTTTCCATGATATCTCTGATTTGGGCTAAGTTAGGATATTGCATTAGTGGTTCATCCTTAGCCCACCTATCATTACAAAAATTTATCCTCTCACCATTGCCTAAAACCCATCTTAAATTTTTTTTGATGATTTCCTTATAATTGAGAATTGCTTTCCAAAAATAAAAACCTCTGATTGGAACTGAGTCATTTAGAAATTCCATATTTTGAAGATACTTTCATTTGATGATAGCTATCCATTCATTTTCTTCACCAGAAATGAGGTGCCATGCCTTCTTAGCTAGTAAAGCTAAATTCATATGAGCAATTCTCCTCATACCTAAGCCCCCATTTTCCCTGGGTCTACACACTTTGGTCCATCCTACAAGGTGTATCCTTTTTTCCCCTCTGATCTAGTCCATAAAAATTATTTTTGGAGTTTCTCAATTTTCTAGAAAACCTTCACAGGGGCTTTGAAAATGGAGAAGAAATATACTAGAATGCTCTAAAGAGAGCCCTTAGTGACGGTCAACTTTCTTGCTTGAGATAGAAGATGACCTTTCCATCCAAAAAGTTTTTTTTGAATTCTTTCAATAACCCTGCCCCACATTGACTCTCTCAAAAAACCAATGAAAAGAGGGATACCAAGATATGAAGTGGGGAGGTTTGTTATATAAAACCCTAAAATTTCTACAATCCTTCCTTACGTCTGAATGGGGTGTTCAATAAATATAACTTGTTTTTACTGAAATTAACTTTATGACCAGTAGCATCCTCTTAGAGTTGTAGGATGTATTTAATTCTTTTGGCCT
Source organism: Wollemia nobilis (assembly GCA_028583015.1). Lineage (NCBI taxonomy): Eukaryota > Viridiplantae > Streptophyta > Pinopsida > Araucariales > Araucariaceae > Wollemia > Wollemia nobilis. The sequence goes on along the minus strand of JAQPPZ010002395.1, from coordinate 3,103,452 downwards.
CAACCATCAACGCCTTAGTCAATAGAAGGGTATCATTGAAAAATTGTTGGTGAGAAACAACCCTAGTGAGAGATGTTGCCTTGATTCCCGATATTAGCCTTGAACTGCAAGCATTTTTGATGGTTCTACCTAAAGCTTATGCCACAATGATGAATAACATGGGGATGATAGGGTCCCCCTGTCGAATTCCTCTATGACTTTGAAAGTAACCAACAATTGTTCCATTAACTAGAATTAAGAACCATGCTTTAGAAATGCATTCTTTGATAAAATTAACCCATTGGTGGTGAAAACCAAACTTAAGGAGGAAAACAATAATAAAGTCCCAATTTAACTTGTAAAATGCTTTGTTCATATCAAGCTTGAGGGAAAAAATAGACCTGTTATTCTTATGAGCAGAATGCAAAGCTTCATGAACTGTGATAACTCCATACAATATTGACCTGCCCTGGACAAAGCTTTCCTGGCATGGATCTATGATGCGGGGTATAACATCTCTCATTCTATTTGCAATGGCTTTAGTTAGGATATTGTAAGAAATATTGCACAGACTAATTGGCCTGAAGTCAGACATAGATTTAGGGGTTTACTTAGGAATTAAAGAAATAAAAGTAGAGTTAATGCCTTTTGGGATATGATTGCTTGCTTGGAATTCTCTAACAGCAGAAATTACATCCTAACTTACGATGTCCCAAAAATCTTGATAGAAACGAGGTGGAAAGCCATCGGGTCCCGGGGATTTGTCTGGCTCCATGCTAAATAAGGATTCCTTAATTTCCTCATCAGAAAAGGGAGCTAGAAGCTTACAATTTATATCCTCATTTATTATGCTAGGAATGGATTGCAAAAGAATATATTTGGCCTTCTCATTGCACTACGATTCCTGGATAAGGATAGAATTAAAATAAGTTACTACCTCTATGATTTCTGTTAAGTCCTGAGTAATAGAACCATATGCTTTTTTTAAAAAAATTATCTTGTTATTGATTCTATTTCTAAGCATGGTGATGTGAAAAAACTTAAAATTTGAATCTCCATATTTCAACCAAAGAGCCCTTGATTTTTGCCTCCAATATATTTCCTCACAGGCCAAAATGTTATGAAACTCTGCTAGTTTTATCCGTTCCTCCTGCCTAGTAGTTTCATCAACATCACCATGTTGAATCCTTTGATCAATTATCTTCAAAATTTCAACAACCTATTTTTTATTTTCAAAGAGGTTCCTAAAGATCTCTTTGTTCCAATTTTGAAGCTTTTCCTTAAAAAAATTTAATTTGAAAGTAAGTTTTAAAGCTACACTACCCCTGACAGGCTTCTGCCACCACTGAATTAAGTTATCTCTAAAACTGGAATGTTTGATCCACATAGATTGAAATCTGAAAGGTTTGTTGAAGTACATAGAGTTAGGGATATCCAACAAAATGGGATTATGATCAAAGGCAATTTTAGGAAGGTCTTGCAGGGTATAATCACCAAACAAAGTTGTATCCTCCTTTGATAGAAAAAACTTATCAAGCCTTTATTGAATGAGATAACACCCTATCCATCGATTGCTCTAGGTATAATTCACTCTAATTTTTACATCCATAAATATTTTGGAGTTCACAAAGTCATTGAACTCATCCATGCTCCTGATAGGTGGTCCATTTCCACCCATTTTTTCTGAAGGGTAAATAGGAGTGTTAAAATCCCCAGCCAAAATCCAAGGTACATTATGGCAGATTTCACTCAGATTACCTAAGTACTTCCACAGTAGAGCTCTCCCTTGAATTGAAGTTGGGGCATAAATATTTGAAAGAATCCACGACCTGTTGTTGTTTATTTCTTTAAATAAAACACTAAGAACCCTGTCATATTTTTGAATAATGGTGCCTTCTAATATTCAGGGATCCCATAAAGTTATAAGGCCTCTAGAAGCTCCTCTGGCTGATTTCCAAACCATCTCCCCTTGATTCCAGAATTTTTTTGCCACTTTTTTTGATAGAATCTCATCAGTTTTTGTTTCTTGCAACATGATGATAGTTGGATTCACTTGATTTATTATTGCACTGACTTCCTTGTGTTTTGGAAGGCCATTGAGGTCTCTCACGTTCCATGAGAGGAACTTCATTTAGATTGTTTGGGATTTCTTCCTCTCTCTCTCCCTTGAGGGGGTTTTCCTAATTTGTTGTCTTCAGAACCAGGAATAACCTATTGAAACAATATTCTCTATTTTCCATTGGCAATGTCATTATCAGTTTTAATTTTTTTATGCTCAGCATTTGATATTCTCCCTCTTCTTTTTTCACTGCCAAAATCTATAGGAGACTTCACAGTGCTCCTGGTTTGTTTAGGACTAAACTAGGGGAGGCAATTTGTTGTAGAACCGAACTGCAATTTTCCTCAGTCTTAAGAGTTTTACATATCTCCACCCCTACATCCAAATATTCTCCTTTTTTCCTGTATTCCCCTGGTCTGCGGGACGACCCCTCAGTAGGATTCACATGGCTCCTAGTGATGATGTTAGAGAGATGAGATTTTTTATTTTCCAATGCCTCAAATTTCTTCCTAAGTTCTACAAAATTAGGGTTTTGCTTTGGGATGCCCACTGGTCTTGAAGTATTTTTAGAATTGGAGTTTAAGGATCCTGACTTGGATGGGGATTCTAGAGATTGGGCACTAGGTTTTGGCTTTGTGATGCCCATGGGGCTTACAATAATTTTAGCATTAGGGTTTGAGGATCCTAACTTGGATGGGGATTCTAGAGAATAAAAAAGTTTAACCTAAATGTTTTGGGCTTCCATGTATTTCGATAATCCTCCTACTCCCATATTGGATAGAATTGAAAATTTATTTGAAACTAGAGGATTGGAACTTACTTGAGTATTTTGGTTGCCAACAACCTATTGTTTTCCTTTGTCTTATTGGGACCCTGCACCCTCTCTTTTATTTTTTTGGTAGACATAATTTGCCTAATTGAAATCACCTCTACCAGGGAAACTCCTCAAATTTCCTTTGTCTAGTATTACCTGCTTTTTCTTTTCTCTATTCATTGCCAGGTTAGGGCACTGATTGCATATATGTCCTTAATTTTTGCATTTTGCATAGAATGTCGATATGTTATCATATTCCACTGACTATTTTTTATAGTATTCTCCATACTCTAGCTCAACAAACCTTGGCAATTCATTATCCAAATTAGCATTTACGTAGATTCGTTCATGAGTCATCCTTGTCATGTCCAAGGTCGCATGGTCAATGGAGATCAGGTCCCCTATAGTTCTGGCTATGCCCTGTAGCTAATATTCATTGAAGAACTGGGTAGGTAGACTTAGGAGATGAACCCAAATAGGGACAATGTTAATATTTTTCTTTTCAAAGTCAAAATATTCACCCCATCATCTAAGAAAAAGGCTCCTTTTTCCCAAAAACCAAGGACCTCCTATTAAATGCGGTTAGCATCCTCCATATTATTAAAAAGGATAATGAAGAACCCTCGAGTTAGAGCTACCAACTCCAAGCTGCCTACCGGTTGCCATTTACTCGTCACCCAAGCCCTGATAGTCTCCATGTTCGGCCTACCTCCCAAAAACTTGCCTACCAAGGAGAATTCTTCCATTGAAATAAAAGAGCTCATGGAACTTGTCGGGGCTGAAATTTTATTATTCAATATTACTACATATTCTAATAAATCAATTAGCCTTAGTTTGTTAAGTAAAAACTAGGAAATCAAACCAAAACAACCCATCAACAAACACGTGGGGTTGAGTAGGAATGTTACGAACCATAACTGGAAGATCGTTTACATTTTTGAGCTCTGGCGATTTGGCGGGAAAATTTCTGAACAGGCGTCGGGCGATGCTCGAGGGTTTCTGGCCCGAAGATCTTACCAGAGACTTTGGTGGATTGATTTTGAACTACTCTGAAGGTTTGTTCGCTATTCCGGGAGGGCCCGATGGGGTCTCCTCCAGTCTCTCTTGCTGGGAGAAAGAGTTCATATGCTGAGATGTTGAAAGAAAACCCCTCGCCTTCCACTGATGAAGCTCAGAGGAATGCTTTTCAAACGTTACTCAAGAATGCTGGCAACGGCCCAAATGCTCACCGCGTTAATGGATGCCTCCCGCAATCCGCTTCCAGACCTAAGATTGTTATCGAACCAAAGCTGGTCGAAGATACAATCGTCTACCGAGCTAACCATGACTTGATCTGCAAATTCATGGGCATCCGACCTACTCTGAATTTTTTGCATACCTGGGTTCGACAGAACTGGGAGCCACACGGTGAGTACTCTTTATGGCCTATAAGCAATGGGTATTTCATCATTAGTTTCTCTTCTTTAGCAGATAGAAACAGAGCATTTGAATCAGAAAAGAGAAACCACGGACCAGCAGGGTTATTTGTTCAACCCTGGAGAGTGGGCTTCGATCCTCGCATTGAACCCATGGCTGTCCCGGTCTGGATCCGGCTGTACGCTCTCCCGATGGAGTTTTGGGGTGAGCAGGTTCTGGAAATAATAGGTAATTCCCTAGGCAGATTTATAGGAGTCTCCAAAGATACCATAGAGGGAAATACAGCTGTCTTTGCCAGAATCTGTGTAGAAATGGACATTAGCCAGCCTCTATCAGCTGAGGTGGAACTTGAGTTGGCAGGAGTACCCTGGATCCAGCAGCTAGACTATGAGGCCCTACCTTTCAGGTGCAGAGTGTGCCATAAGCATGGACATTTGGCAAGGTTCTGCCCAAACATCTTGAGCACAAAAGCGGAGGCTCCGATTGGAATGCCAAACCGCCCTAGAGAGGGTAAGCCCATTCCTGTCAATGAACCTTCTAACACTTCTCCAGGTCCTGATGTTCAGAAGGATGGCTTTGAACAGCCGAAACGAAGGAGAAACAAAAAGAAAAATGGCAAGGAGCAGATGCAACTCAAGCCAAACAATCGGTATGAAATTTTTAAGTCATTAGTGGATCAGGAAGACCAAGTCATGGAGGGAGTGGATGGGAATGGTGAGAGTAATAACACTCACTCTCAAGTTTCTCCTTCATTTACTCCTGTAGTAGAACAGGTGACTGTACCCTCTGAGAGTCTGCAGTCAGAGAACCCAGGGGCATTGGTAATACACTCCCCAGCACAGCCGGCTATTAAAGATGTCACCATGGGAAATGCAGATAAGAACAGAGAAAGGCCAGCTTTAGGGATCACTCAGGTGGAGAAGAGATCTAAAAATAGTAACTCTCAAGGAGCGGGAAGAAAATCCAATAAGGAACTACTAACAACGCAAGGAGACAAGCTGATCAATGGAGGATCGGTGAGGACAATTGATTCTTACTGCTCCCAAGGTTTTCAATGATTATACAATCTTGGAACGTTAGGGGTTTAAACAGTAGAACCCATCAATCTGCTGTTCAAAGACTCTTAGGGAAGTATAAAACAGATTTTTTGCTCATCCAGGAGACAAAAATGTCTCTAGATCTTATGAGTAAAACTGTTAATAGAATTTGGAGGGGCGCTGGTTATATGGATGTGGCTGCCCAAGGTGCCTCAGGGGGGATTGTCACTTTTTGGAACCCCCTGGAATGGACTGCTTTAGAACATATAGCCTGGAGGGGTGTTCTCACATCTCACTTCAGGAATATTGTCACAGCTGAGCATGTTTTAATTACAAATTTTTATGGGGCTCAATGCATTGATGGCCAGAGACTTCAATGGAAAGTTGTTCACAACATGAGGTCCTCAAGACAAAATTTAGATTGGATTATTGCTGGAGATTTCAATGCTAAGCTCTCTGCTCGTGATCAGGAAGGTGGCACCCCAGTTTTGGATCCAGGAGATAGGCTGTTGATAGCCCAGGTCCAGGCCTTTCACTTAGTGGATATCAAAGGCCCTGGAACTTACTTTACTTGGACTAACAAGAGGAGGGAGCCACATAGTAGGAAGGTAAAGTTAGACCGTTTCCTGGTCTCAGAGGAGGCATTTGTTAAGTGGAATGTTAAATTCTAGATTTTGGAAGGCCCTGTCTCTGATCACTCTCCCATTCTGATGGAGGGAGGGACTATGATAGGGCAGCACCACAAACCGTTTAAATTTGAGAATTATTGGTTACAAAAGGAGGATCTTCGAGAGAAAATTCCACAGTGGTGGGAAGAAGGCCGCCCACCTTTTGGGACAACAATGTTTAAATTCCACAAACAGCTTCATTTTGTCAAAGTTAAGTTGAAACAGTGGAGGCAAGCAAACAAGTCTGATTTTCAGCAGCAAAGAGCTCCCTTGGTTGCTCGTTGGGAGGAGGTGCAAAAACACTTCAGAGAAGGAACAATTACTGATCAGCTTAAAACCGAGGATGATGCCTTACGCAAAGCGGTTGAGGACATTGATAACCAAGAAGAAACTTATTGGAAACAGAGAGCAAGAAACTCTTGGTTACTTGAAGGAGATAGAAACACAAAATTTTTTCATCGCTCAGCCTGTGCCAGAAGATAGATGAACAACATGGAAGTCCTTCAAGATGAGCATGGACACTCCTTTGATACTCTTCCTGGTTTGCATTCCCACTCAATGGACTATTTCTCTAAACTTTTTACGAAAAGTAGGGAGCAAGATGTGGAGGCTCAAAATGAAATTATTGACGTTATTCCCTCTATTATCTCCCAAGAGGAAAATCAGGCCCTGCTCAGACCCATTGATAAAGAGGAACTGAAACATGTGGTCTTTGGAATGAGCTCAGGCAAATCTCCAGGTCCAGATGGGTTTCCTATTGAGTTTTTTCAGGCTTTTTGGGATACACTGGAGGAGGACGTTTTGGCTGTTACAGAGGAGTCCAGAACAAATAAAAGAATGCTTAAGGCTATAAATCATACATTTATCACTTTAATCCCTAAGGGAGAGGAAGGGGTTCGTATCTCTGATTTCAGACCTATTGCCTTATGCAACGTGATTTATAAGATAATCACAAAGATAATGGCTGAAAGGCTTAAACCTCTCCTACATAATATCATCTCCTCAGAGCAAGGGGGATTTGTTGAAGGCAGACAGATCTTGGATGGGGTGGTCCTTGCACAGGAGGCAATCCATACGATGCAAAAATCTGGCAACAAAGGAATGTTCATTAAACTGGATATGTCCAAGGCTTATGATAGGGTTGAGTGGGGCTTCCTGTCAAGGATGTTGGCTGCCTTTGGCTTCTCCCAGGATTGGATAGACTGGGTTATGAGCTGTGTTTCTACGCCTTCTTATTCTGTTCTAATTAAGGGACTTCCCTCGCCTCCTTTTGGAGCCTCTCGGGGGCTTCGTCAAGGGGACCCTTGCTCTCCCTATCTCTTCCTTATCTTGGCTGAAGGATTAGGTAGACTTTTCTTGAGAAGAAGACTTCAAGGCCTGTTAACAGGTATCAAGGTAGGGGAGGAAATTTTGACTCATTTACAGTTTGTGGATGATACAGGCTTGGTGGGAGTGGCCAGTCTCAGGGAAGCTAGAGGAATCAGAGATTCTCTTAATGTCTACCTTAGGGCCTCCAATCAAGTTATCAATTACAAAAAATCCAAAGTGGTCTTCTTCAACCTCGACCAAAGGCTTCAGGACAGAGTTTTAGAGATCTTGGGCTTCACTAGGACCTCTCTTCCTATAGCCTACTTGGGGGTACCGTTACATTTCAAGAAATTAAAAAAAGATATCTGGAAGGATCTTCTGGACGGCATCAAAGATAGAATGAACCATTGGTCTCATAAATGGCTAAGCTACGGGGGCCGATTAACTTTCTTGCAGTCAGTTATTCAGGCCATGCCAATCTATAAATTCTCTATTCTAGCTGCCCCACATTCTATTTGGAAAGAGTTGGACAAAATGGCTAGAAGATTCTTATGGGAAGGAGCAAAAGGTGAGAAGAAATGGGCCTTGGTTAGCTGGGATAAGGTCACTCAGCCCAAAGAAAAAGGTGGGCTGGGACTGAGAAGTTCCAAACTTAACAACAAAGCTTTGGCTGGTAAATTGTACTGGAGATGGATTTCACAGCCAACATCCTTATTCAGCAGAATTTTAACCAGTAAGTATTTGGGCCTTGTTCACCCCAATGACGTGAGTCGTCTTCCTTTGGATGGTAATGGTTCCTTAGTGTGGCAGGCTCTTAAGCTGGGATCTCAAGTCATTAAGGATCAACTATTTTGGAAAGTGGGCAAAGGGGACAAGGCACGTTTCTGGACTGATTCTTGGGACCAGTTCCCACCCATCATTGCTGAGTTTCCTGAGCTGCAACCAATTAAATTAGCCATAGAAGCCAAAGGCTGGATCAATATTGAACATTACTTCAATACTAGCCAACTGGGTGAGTATAAGTTCAAGAAGTTTAAGCGGCTGGAAGAGTGGCCAATCACTATCCCTCCGGAGATGGCGCCCATTCTGACTAAAATTCTGACAGCAAGGTTTCTTTCAGGGAGAGATGAGGAGGATGAGCTAGCTTGGGGGCATGGGAACCTTGGGGTTTATACTGTGAAGGATGGATACGATCAGATTCTCCCGGAGCCTTCCCCGCATTCTTTTTCGATTCAAGAATGGAGGAAGATTTGGCATTCCAAGGGCTGGCCTAAAGTGAATTTCTTCGCCTGGCAGTTTTTGCACAAAGGCATCCTCACCTTTGACAATCTCAGACACAGGGGAATCATCGGCCCATCTAAGTGTGTGCTATGTCATAAGAATGAGGAGACTGCCGATCATTTGATGTTTGAGTGCATCTTCACTTGTCAGATTTGGAAGCGCTGGTTCTCCCATTTCAAGCTTCAGCTTAATGGTAATTTGACCCGAAACAATATTTGGGAAAGATGGAAGAAAGGCAGATTTAAGTCTAAAGCTCTCCAAATAGGTTGGGAGCTTGGATTACTCTTCATTTGGTGGCAGGTTTGGCTGGAACGCAATGCTCGTATTTTTAGAGAAACCTTTTCCTCGCTCGATGGAATCTGGCAAGTCATTTGGAGCAAAGTCGCGAAAACGGTTGCCCTATATGCTGAAGAGAAAAATCCGATTGCTCCTGGACCACTGGAAGAGGGAGCTGATGGGCAAGTAAGGAAGAACAGAGCTAGCTGGAAACCTCCCCCTGAAGGCTGGGTTAAAATCAATACAGATGGAGCTGCTAAAGGCAATCCGGGTAGTGCTGGAATTGGGGTAGTGTGCCGGGATCATGCTGGGTCTGTGCTTTACTGGGAACTACAAGGTCTGGGAAGAGCCACAAACAATGAAGCAGAAGCCTTTGCTATCAAAACTGCCTCCCTCTGGGCTGTCAACCAGGGACACAGGAAGATAATCCTTGAGTCCGATTCACAAATTCTGGTTGGCGCTCTTGACTGCATGAGGAACTTTGCTGCGAAGGCTTGGAGGCTTCGGTTTCTAGTCTCTCAAATCAAGGCCCTTTGGAAGGAATTAGAAGATGTGATCCCCATCTATGTAAGCAGAGATCTAAATACTGCAGTCGATTTCCTTGCAAAGAGGGGTGCGGAGAAAGAGGTCGGGGTACAGCTGCACAGTGACATGCCTGTGGAGGATGTAGAGATTAGGCAAGGGCTTTCCCAATTCTTGAGTCAATGATCACAATTTTTCCTAAGGGCGGTTTTTGTCGCGATATCGCGACCTGTTTCGTCGTCGCGACTCTTGGTGGGTTTCTGTCGCGATATCGCGACAAGTTTCGTTGCCGCAGCCTTTGGAAGGAACCTGTCGCGATTTCGTGACGCTTTTGGAGCAGGGGAGCCAAGGAGGATAATCGTCGCGATATCGCACAAGTTTTGGTGATTCGGAGAAAAGGGACAAATCCGTCGCGATTTCATGACAATTTTGAAGACAAGAAGTGGACTGGAAAAACGTCGCGATTTCACGACGTTTTTGGAGCAGGGCCATCAAGGAGAAAAATCGTCGCGATATCGCGACAATTTTGATGAATCGGAGAGAAGGGGAAAATTCGTCGCGATTTCGCGACATTTCTGAAGACTGGGAGCTTAAAGGAAAAACCGTCGCGATTTCGCGACACCTTTGGCGGTCCGGCGACTCAGGGAGAAGACGTCGCGAAATCGCGACACTTTTGGAGCTTTTTCGTCATGAGGCAAAGTTGTCGCGATTTCGTGACACTTTTGGCGTTTCGGGGTTAAGGCGCAAAGTGGTCGCGATGTCGCGACAATTCTGGAGAAATGGCACTTCATGGAAAAACCGTCGCGATTTCGCGCAAGGTTTGGAGAATCGGAGACAAGGGACAAATCCGTCGCGATTTCGCGACATTTTTGAAGACAAGGAGCTGACCGGTCAAAACGTCGCGATTTCGCGACGCTTTTGGAGCAGGGTCACCAAGGCGGAAAATCGTCGCGATATCGCGACAATTTTGATGAATCGGAGCAAAGGGGATAATCCGTCGTGATTTCGCGACATTTCTGAAGACTGGGAGCCAAACGGAAAAACCGTCGCGATTTCGCGACACCTTTGGCGAATTGATGGCATGAGGAAAATTGGTCGCGATTTCACGACAATTTTGAGGATAGAGCGCCACGTGAAGAACTCGTCGCGATTTCGCGACGCTTTTGGTGTTCAGGTGCTGCTGGTTTTGGCTGTCGCGATTTCGCGACATGTCGCGATTTCGCGACTGGTTGCTCGGGTAAGGCCTCGGCTGGTCTGATTGTCGCGATTTCGCGACTTGTCGCGTTTTCGCGACTTGTCGCGTTTTCGCGCCTTCTTGCCTCTTTGAGTTCTGTGGTTGAAAGTGCTTTGTTTCTTGCACTTTGTTCCTGTTCTCTTGCTTCTTGGTTCTGGTGGGGATGTTCTTGCTCCCTTTTGTATATATTCTTTGTATTAATATAAGTTTTTCATTTTCTTCAAAAAAAAAAATCAATTTATCTAATTGATTCAACCCATTGGCCATTAACCCATTACAAATCCAAGTTGAAAAGACTTGTAGATTCAAAAATTTTACTACATATTCTAATAAATAAATTTATCTAATTGATTCAACCCCTTGGCCATCAAACCATTACAAATCCAAGTTGAAAAGACTTGTAGTATATATAGATTTATAAAATTAATTTGTTATGAAATGCATAGTATGTTTACATTTTATAAAACACACAAATATTTTATAAAACATGAATGTAGTTTATGGCAACCAATACACACATGGAGTTGACAATTATGTATAGAGAAAACATGTATGTCTAATGATAGGTTTGATAATTCAAGATAAAGTGTGCATGCTTTTTTATAACATATATGTATTTCTTGTCATATTTATCTTTGGTCCCCTTATATTCTAGGATTTTCCCCATGCATAGTTTATGTTTGAACTTATATCTCATGCCATATTTGGAATTTATGTCATAAATACATAAGATAAGTTACTATTGGAATATTACTTGGATGCTTGGTTATGCATATATACTATATTGACATATGTACATGGATATGTAGCATGCATACTTAATCAACATATACACATTCCATGTGATGATGTTACTTTCATTTAAGATAATTTGAACCCTTTAAGACATCTTGATGTGTTGAGATCACTAGAACATGCTAACATATATTTAAATATGATCTCATCAATAAAGAAATCAGGATTTTCATATTTTAAGGATATTTATACTTAATCATTGTGAATTACACTTGTTAATTTAGTTGGAAAAATATGGCACTTAATGCAAAATAAGTCATTGAGTTTTGTCTTGACTAGTATCAAATAAAATATTTTTGAAATAATTAATTTCTTTCTTATATTTTCTTCTTTATCAAAATTTCTTCCATGTAAAGTTAATATATTTTTGATGTGACAAAAATAAAAAAAATTTCTACTATATTTTGAAAAGAATTTGTATTTTTATATCCTTCCTTGATCCATTTCTCTCTAGATTTTTGAAACCAATATGTCTCCTCCTACTAAATAAAATAGTAGTTTTCTTTAATCATATATATTAAGACACCAAAAGTTTCTATTTTACCATGTTGTGCTTTATATTTGGCATCCTTATTGAAATGTTGGTTCTCTTAGGTAGGGAATAGAACCAAAAGGAGATTCCTTTAGAACATTTTGGTTCAGTAGTAAATTGCCCCAATAACATTCACCCTCCTCATAGTCAATCAAGTAATGGAGCTTCCTAGACAATATTTATGTCTATTGAGCAATACTATTAGTGGGTACATCAAGGTTTTTAATCAACAAATATAGACCTTCAGATGTAAGGTAACTTCTTGATTCTTGAATGATAAAATTTTAGGAGTATATTTAACATTCTCATCTAAATCCACCAATAATTAAGCATATGATTATGCTAGTTTTATGAGTGTAGTGAAAATTCACTACATGTCGCCACACCATGGCTCACACTAAGAGGCTTACAAGAAGGTTGATCAAAGAAATCATCTAATGGAGGTGTGTAGTAGATATGAAATACCGAGAATCAGACATCAAAGTTAATTTTTTGTTCCATGTGACCAAAAGTCGACACTATTTGCAACAACAATTTTGGTGATATCTAAGTTGAACCCCACCAACAAGAAGAGTCAACTAGCCCTTTTGATGATAACTAAAATGACCTTTCCTAGGGTGTGTTATTAGATTAGCAAGCATTACAATTATTACATTATTTGGTAGTATTGTCATGTAATAGGTTAGGGTGTGTTATTATATTAGGAAGTGTGTTTTATATTTCTTCCAAAGTATGTGTAAATGTGTAGGATGAGTACAAGTATCATTTAGTAAAGAATGGAAGTCTGTAATATGTAAGAGTAAACAATGTTCATGTAAGTAGGTCAAGATTCATGTGTGTAGGTGTCAAGTATACAAGTGAAGAGTCACATGTATGTGGAAATATGTAAAGTCAAGAGATATGAGTGGTTTTTCTTATATGTGGAATAGTAAAGGATGCATCTCTTGGATATGTGAGGACAAAAATAGTCAGGTGTTGAAGAGAGCAATACTCAAGTATTGAAGAGCCATCTTGAAAGGTTATATTGTGGAGTCAAACTCCATGTATTATATTGAAAAATGATATACATATCTTGTATATTTGATTAATAATATTGTGAGTATTATAATAAAATATTATTATTTTATGACTACAATTTGATTTATATTGGTTCAAAATATTGTGATTTATATATGATACTTGATAAAAGGACGTATAAAATAATTTAGCTAGAAAGCTAAAAAGTTGAATTCCACCAATGGAAAGAGTCAAGGAGCCCTTTTGATTATAACTAAAATGACCTTTCCATATTTGGGGGTGTTATTTAGACATAATATTTAGATTGATTTGACTTTCCCATGGGCAAGAACATAGATAAAAATATGACTCACATCTACTTGGCCTCATGACTCCCCTCTTAGAGTTTGTCATTGATCCACCACACTAAGAAATCTAGGAGGTAAAAACTTGAAAACCATGAAGCATAAAAGAATCCTCTATGGATCTCACCTCTTGAATAACCCTAGGGATCACTTGAAATAATGCTAAGAAGCCTTCATCACCCATGAAGGTTGATTGCACTATAACATCTATTTTAAGTGGCCATAAATGAACCCCCACATATGAACAATTCTAACATCTTAGAGAGTCATGGATCGTTGACCCATGCACATCATCCAATATTAAGATCACGGAATACCCAAAACTAAAGGTGAGAAGGATAGCATCAAAACATGACCAACTATTGAATTCTAGATATAGTTTCAACACTCCATCATAAGTTGAAGAAAGGATTTGAAAGACATAGCCCACCTCTAGTTGAAAGGGTAGATGTTAACTTTGCAACACAAAAGGAAGGTAAACATATTTTAAGATTTTCTAATCATTGGATCCTAATTCAATAATTGGCACTTATTTCCCACCTAAATCCAATATCTTAAGGGCAATGATATCCATGGATCATCAATTTTCCATCCAATAGCCCACATTGCTCTTTTGGTAGGTGAAAGTAGAAGAGGAAATAGTGTCTTGCCATAGCTTGGGACAAACACATGGTAGTTAGTCAAAGGTAGAAGGATGTTAGCACTAAGGCATAGTTAGGGAAGGACCACCATTAGTTTATAAATATTCCCATCGCATCTTGGATATGTGGTGACTGATCACAATGAAGAAAAAAGTAGTGCAAGAGCAATTTAAGGGATATCTAACATAGGCAATAAAATTTATTTTTTGTAGTTTGGCCTATCAAAACCATCTAAATGGTAGTTATAATTTACAATATCTATATAGGTAAGTCTAAATTTCCATCCTACGTCAATTAGGGAGGCCATGACTAATGTGTGAGCAAACAAGATATTCTAGAGAGGAACTTAGCAAGAATTTAATGGCACAAATACCCCAAAACCATAATAATAAGAAATTACAAATTGCCATCTAAGGTCCTATAAGCCTCTAGTATTGATGGACCCAGTTCTATAGACCTCAAATCTACCAAACTATAGTTGCAAAAGGATTTTAGCTACAAAGTAGAGAACATGTAGACCTTCTACACAAGGTTTTAAATAGAAAAATCTTTCATATTAGCATATAAATAGGCATGCAATTTCATTGTAAAGGTATTAGGAGCTATCTCCTCATACCTTATATATAGCCTTGCAAGATCTTCCTTTTACTCCTCAATTGTATGAGTGAGGCTCAAACCTTGAGTTGTTTTTTAAGGATTATCAATCCTCTTCAAGATGCATGCCTTGTAATTATTCTGGCACATGAATGGAAGCTATGACTAATTTTACTCTATCCTACTTCTCTAAGTGTGGTTCAATTTTAGATTCTATTAAATGAAGTGTGCTCACATCCTAGCTATTAGATTGTGGTGAATGAGTTTAATGATATCCTCTTCATATAGTTAGTAAGGAAACCTGATCTTGGTGCATTGCCCCCATAGCTTAGATTTTTACTTTTGCTACAATTTTTTCTTTCATGCAAGTATTTTCCTATTATTTATGCTCTTTATATTTCATTTCCTTGCATTTACTTTCTTTGTACCCCCAATGATAGTAGGCTTGAGTCTACTAGGTCTGAAAGAATACAAATATCAAACCCAATGAGGAGTTGACCTTAGCTAAAAAACCTTGGATTTTTATCTATAGGAGTTAACTTTTTCCATGGAGCTTCTTACTATGTCACTCTATGCAAGGTGTGTGTGTCCTAGGCATATTGAGTTACTACCTAGATAGACTAAAAATCAAGTAATAACAACAATCTATTTGGTATGTCTGGTGGAACTTACTTCTATGTGTACTCCACAAAAATGAAAGAAGACTCCTAAATTTTATCTTGGTGAAGGTCATAGTCAATATACTTGTAGTGGAGCATCAATATATTCACCTGGTGACTCCATTGAAAATAAAATATTTTGAAGAAGTCATGTAACAAAATTTATACTAAGATTCTAGTGGGGGTCTATCTCTTAAGCTTGTTTAAGAAATATATCCCTAACTAGTGAATTTATTCTCAAGGAAAAGTCCCAAAAATATATGATCGAAAGGCATGTAACAAGATCCTTTGCTAGAGCTAATTAGAAATAATTGGTACTACCATTGAGTTGAAGGGCAAGGAGGAGCAACTGATGATGCAACATGGTAGCTCTACTAAATTAGCATCCTTAAATATTTTTAGCATGGAATAATAGAGATTCTTTAATCCCATATACTCCACCTATTGTATGAGATTTGACTCCCACTTCAACACTCAAGTCCCTATCTTATTTCTTGGGAGAAGATGGTGTTGCCCTGATGGAGCTTTTGCATGACTTGGTTAGCTTATGTGAGATGCATTTCATTAAAAACAAGATGTAACCTTAAGGCTATTGGCCATATATTTTAGAGGGATAGCCTATGAATGGTACATCAAACTTGATCCACATTCAATTGAAAGTTAGGAACAACTAGAAAACCTCTTGATAGATCAATTTGGAGAAAATGTAAACACAATATCTCTCTTGAGTATCTCACAACCATTAAAAGGAAACCCATAGAAATATTGGATAATTTTCAATGTCTAGTTTCACAAGGCTTGGTAGGGGATTCTTGATGAGATTTGACCACCTCTAAGTATGATATTTATCTATTATTTGATAGATTTTAATTTTGAAATTCCATGATGGTCAAGTCTAAAGGGAGAACTCATTATTGAAATCATATGAGATTGCCATCCAAGATAAAAAATACCTAATACAAATAGGTAGGCTATCCCCTAGAAAACCTCCACCATTATTTTCTTCTTTTTAAACCCTATGTCACCCTAATCTAATCATCCAACCTATCACCAGTCTAACTACTCCTATCATAAACCTAGGGTAAGCTTAGACTTTTGACCTAATACAACATCATCCTTATGCTACTAATATTGATAATATGTTGAACATGATGAGGACCTTCTTCCATGATATTATAGCTCTAAAAATGTGGTATAATACTTAAAGGTTTCCCTACCAAAACTACCCAAAGCCTATTTTTTAACAAGGAAATTAGAATATCTCACCTGCTCCAAATGGATATCAAAAGCCTCTATTTTCAACCAATAGAAATAGTAGTTAGTCATAGGATCTGACTTAGTAGGTATTACCTATGCTAGTACCATCCCAATAGATATCTCTAAATTTAGTCATGGATTTGGTCACCTCACACAATAATTATGTTGAAGATCCTAGTGTGTGGTACTATGCTACTCAAGACTACTATCCTTTTAAATTTCATGTAAAAAATGAGTTGTATGTAATCAAAATGACTCCACCCAAACATGCGCCCACTCTATCGACATAGTCAAAATACCATATTTTAAGTCTAGAATCCATATCACAACCTTCAACTATGCAATCAATCATCAATTACTTAGTTCTAGAGTAGACCTTTATTACCTAGGATGAAGTAGAGATTTATCATATCAAAAAAATCAAGCCCTTTAGTTTATTAGAGGCCACAAGTCTAGCCATAATACATCACCAAGGATAAGAGAAAGTAAATTAAACATAAGGAAATTTTAGTCCAATAGAACCTAGACCCAAGAATAGAGAAGCAAATAATTAGAGGAGTACCCCAACATTAGCTTCTCTAAAGATCCAGGCTTCAATAGTTTTGATGATCACTAAAAAAATTTTGGAGCCTTTGAAGTAGCCTGTTATAGATCCACCAAGACCTCCTCCAATTGTAGAAAGGGATAGACCTATGATAGTGACAAGCACAATCCCAAAGGCTCCTTCCATCAGATCATTCAATGTAGTGGATCATTTGAGGAAGTCTACCATATCAATTTATCTTTGGTATATCCTCTCAATTTTAGATTATATGAAGCATTTGGAAGAGGCCCTATAAAAGAAGAAAGAGCTAGGTAGAGAAAAGATGTTCATCATATTCTAAGTTTCCAACCTATACCTAGACATTACCATTATGAATTTGACTATGATTTTCCTAGCTGATAAGAAAAATGGTGAATATTTCATAGGAAAGAAGTGAACCATATCAAAATTATTCAAATTTCCTTCATATCAGAGCATACTTAGAGAAGAAGACATTTTTTGAAAGGGAATTTTGAGCAAACATGGATAGGAATGTACCTAATACAAGAAGAGATATCCCATATATCCAAAATACTAGAAGGCAAAGATATTGAAAGTGACATGTGGAGGTTGTATTTCAATGGAGTTGAGAACAAAAGAGGAGTTGGCATTGGTGTCTATCTGGTATTGTTAATAGGAACCAAAATTATAGTCATATAGATAGTAGTTCAATTGCACCAATAATTTAGAAAAGTATGAGGTCTTGGTACTTGGTCTCTAGTTGGTCAAAAAAAGAGACATCAAGATATTACAAGTATTTAGAGATGCAGAGCTAGTGGTTAAATAATTAATATTACAATACTTGGCCAAAAATAAGTTGATTTGAACATATAGGTAATGAGTGTGGGATCTAGTGGAGTTCTTCAATGTTGTAAATATCAAATTCATCCATAGGGCTCCAAATATAGATGTAGATCACATGACCATCATAGGGTTACAATTTAATCCTTTGGATGACTAGATCCAAAATGAACATGTGAAAATGATCACCAAGGTGGCCATTCCTAAAAATGAGACCCATTGGTAGGTATTTAACAATGATGAACATATCATCTGGTTTATACGAAAAGGGTTAAAATTAACTAGGAAGATGGATTCCTAGGTGGAATAAGCATATGGTGATTAGATTATACAACTTAGGTCTAATAAACTTCCTAAAGAGCTTGTCATACTAGAATCCTTGTTTATGTTGGATGGTTGCTTTAAAGGAAAACGAATTTATAGAGGATTATAAAGAAATAGAGGTTTTCCTAGGTATAATGTTGAAGTTAGGAAAGGTAATGACCATAGCAGAGAGACAAACTATTAGAAAAGTTTGTTAGAAATATAGTTGTGAATTACATAGACTTATAAGGATTTAAAGGGACATGACACAAATAAATTTTAGCACACCATTGAATTGGCCCCACATGCAAAGCCATCGAGGAAAAATTAGAGTCCCATCAACCCCAAACTAGAGCCTCCATAAGGAAGGATCTAGATAAGCTGATCAATTCAAGGATCATATCCCCATCAAGCACATCACATGGGTCTTCGACTAGGTCCTAATAATAAAGAAGAACAAAGAGATCATATTGTGTGTCAACATTCAATAATTGAATAAAGCTTCACCAAAATATCACCACACCTTCCCTTGATGGACCAAACCCTAAATATGATAGCCAAATTTGAGAGGTTCTCCCTTCTAGATATATGTTTTGGCTACAACTAGATAGGGATAAAGTATGAAGACTATCGTAAAACGAATTTCACCACCAAATGGGGAACATTTGCTTACCAAAGAATGACTTTTGGCTTGTCTAACACTGGTGAAACCTTCTAGAGATCCATGGATATTATTTTTAAAGAGTTTATTAACAAATTTATAATAATATACCTTGATGACTTGAAGATCTTATCTAAGAAAAAAAGGGATCACATGACACACCTAGAAGAGGTCTTCAAATGATTTTAGGATTTTAGGGTATGTCTAAATACTAAGAAATGCATTTATTGTGTCTCTCAAGTGAATTTTCTTGGTCAAATTATTTTCAAAGAAGGTGTCATCATTTAAATAAAGAGAATTTAAGACCACCAATCTTGTGTTGCTTCAACATAAAAAATATCTCCAATATTTATTCAGATAAATCAACTTTGTTAAGAGATTCATCCTTGGTTTTGTAAGTATTGTTAGGCCAATGACCCTCAAGCTCAAGAAAGATAAAAAAATCATATGTATAGAGGAAGGGAAGCATTTTAAGAAATCAAATAATATATAGCATAATTCTTAGTATTGGAATACCCTAATTTTAGTAAAGAATTCATCTTCTATACTTTTAGGGGGAATCAAGCATCGCTGCCCTACTCATCCAAAAGAGTGATGATCAACATGAATACTTGATTTTATTTTTTAGCCAAAAATAGTGAAATATGTGGTTAGCAGAGAAACATATAGGGGTCTATGCCTTACGGATGATGAAGAAGAACCAGATTGGATAGGTCAATAGGTTAGATATATGCAAATACAACAATACCCACATAGATTAGACAAAGCATAGAGGCAAGTTTTTTTACTATAAAATGCTCACTTTATCCTAATTGAAGATGTTTTATTTTTATAGAATTTTGATGGCATCCTCTGTAGGTGGATTGGGATGGATCATACTCAGTAGTTGATCCTTGAGTTTCATAAAGGATTCTTTGGGGGTCACTTCTCATCTCAAAACACCACCACCAAAATCATGAGAGTAAGCTATTATTGTCTCACTATGTTCAAATACACTCACTAGTGGGTAAGAAAATGTGACACATGCAAATTAGTCATTGATAGAAAGAGGAATGGACCACTTTCCATAAATTCTATAGAAACTCACGAACCATTTTTCCTGTAGGGGTTGGATTTCATTGACATGATTAATCCTTTTCAAGTGGACACAAGTGAATTCTTATTACCTTCGTCTACTTTATTAAATGGAATGAGGTGGTACCATTGAAGGAGACAATTGAAATGGTAATAATCAACTTATTGAAAGAGATCACTATCCAATTTGGAATTACTAATACGATCATCACTAATAATATCAAGACATTCATGGGAGCAAAAATCACTCAATTCAACAAATCAACATAACATATATATGAAAGTTACCTCAAATTATTACCCTTAAATAAATAGACTGGCCAAATTCACCAACAAAATCCTGATTAAAATCTTGAAGAGGGTTGGATATGACAATCAGAAGTAGTGGTACTTGCATATTAAAGAGACCTTATGCGTTGATAGGATCATGCATAAAAAGGTTATAGGCTTATTACCTTATACATTTGTTTATCATAAGCAAGCTAGACTCCCTATTTAAATGGAATTAGTAGCCTTGAAAATACTTCACCAATTAAATCTCTACGAAAATGATGTTATTATAGTAAGAATGGGGGATCTATTCAGAGTTGAGTAGCAAAGGAAGGCTACATGGGAATGATTGTGAAGAGACCAAGGGGTGACTAAATCCTAGTTAAAAAATAAAGAGACTCCCAAGAGCTTTGATTTTGGCAACTATGTGTTCAAATAGGATTAAATTAGAAGCAAGATAGGATGCCATACCAAGTTTAACACCATATGGAATGGCTTTTATGTAGAAGGGAGAAACCACCATCAAAAAAGTGTAAATAACAAGATAAAGAGAATAAAATATATAATGAGATTTATTACAAATATGAGCTTTTACAATGCAAAACACAACTCTTTGTCTTTACAAATTACAAAGAAGCCTCCAAGGGCTTTTACAATAAAAATGGTGTTCTTGTTTCTCTCCCACAACCGAATGCAATCAAGAGATATCGTGTGAGTGTGTGTGAAGGTGTAGGAGCTTCCAAGGGCTACTATAGATGGGTGAGAGACCTACACACAACCAAAAAGAAATATGTTAGTAGCTAAATGGGCCCACCTAAGTTGGGCCTTTGTTCATGCAAAATATAAACCACAGTAAATCAAAGAAAACTACTGCTAAATAAAACCAGAGTGTAGGAAACACATAAAATATACCTGTTAAGCATGAGAATATTACCGAGGATCTTGCTATGTGAGTTGTTCTTTGTTAGAGGCAAGACCATCTCAAGGGGGGTGGTAAGAAGCAGGTGAGACCGTCTCTAGGGAGGTGGTATCGAGACTGTGATTGTAGGCTATAAACTATCAAACCCAATAACTTGTTAGTGCATGAAATGGGATCAAGGGGATCTTAGGATAATGTTAATATCTATAGGTGGGTGTTAAATTACCCAAGGTAAGTGTGTGGAAGGATTTTGGTATCATAATATTAGCTCAAAATGGGCTCTCTTCCTTTGGCCATGACCAAGGGTATTTATAGGATTTTTAGGGCTGGGTGAGTGGGATGCCACATGGGCTCCACTTGGCTTCCACATGTGCAAGGTAGGTGGGGAAGGGTCTAGAGAATGGTGAGGTGGAAAGAGGATAGGTGGGTTATTAAATTGCCTTGGGAGAGGTAATCCTAGGGGGAGGGAAACTAATTTTAAATTAGTTTCCCAAGGGCCATGGGGGAATGTGAAAATATTTAAAAATTGCAAAGAGTAATGAAGTGGTTGTCCTTTTTCCAAGTGGGATAAATGCTCCCTTTGACATGTCATTATTTTTAAATTTTAAATTTCTTTTTATAGCATGAGGGGGTACAATATTAATGTTGGGGGGATTTTAGAGATTTGAGGGGGAATATTTTCCAAGTTTCTAGTGATTTTGCATTAAATACATTTTTTTTTTGTATTTACATGGTGGAATTGGTAGCCGCCACAAATCCGGGTAGGCTATCCATTTTTTATGGCCGCCATAGTATTCTACGTTGTCCACCTTAAAAGCCGCCACACAGATCTTCGCGCAGTCCACCCCTATAACCACCATGCCACAATCATTTTAAACCTTTTACGTCGCTGAAAGCACCAAGAAAGGGACAAGCATTCAGTCTGGTGAGGTCCGAGATTTGAATCTGGACCTCTGCACTCCTTATGGGGTTTGGATGAACCAATTGGTCTACACCTCGGACCCCGCATTAAATACATTTGCCTTGAATATTATTTAATTTTTATTAGTGAGCAAAAAGGAGCTTTAATGACATATTTAATTAATATTAATTAGCATTGCTATTTTTTATTTATTTTATCATTTTCTATGTAGGAGAAGTCATAAATGAGGCTTATGATGGTGATGTTAATTATATTTAATTAGCATAATTTAGGTTTATTACATATTTAATTAAGTATTAGTGGCATGTGGGGATGGGTAGGAGATTATTATTATTTATGTATTTGTATTTTATTATTTTTATTATTTTTGTGGGTGTAGGGAATATTTTCAAATTTTGATTTATTATTAATATTTATTATTTGTGGTGTTTCTAAGGTTTTGTTAGGCATTATTAGGAAATTTAGATTAATTGTAATTTTGTAAGACTTGTTTAGATATTTTATTTTTAATTTATTATATTATCAAAATTGTTAATTTTTGATGTCTACAAATGCCCCTTTTTGCAATGTGTTGTTTGTAAGGACAACATAGTGCAAAAAATTGTGTTAAAATTTAATTTGTTACCCCAATGAAATGGTTATCTCCATGGGAGTATGTTTTGGAAACCCCCTCAAGTGGTGAGTATGCAAGTGAGGTCACGAGGCCAAGGACGAGCCACTTGCCAAGATGGGATCATGGTAAGGTAAGATGGTGAGCTAGGATAAGTAGTTAGGAAGGGTTGGGTAGGAAAATGGAATATTAAGGGTGTCAATCAGAATAGCTACTCATAGAAAATGAGGTGGGAGGTAATAGGGAGGATTGTGATTTTGGATCTGATATGGTGGGGGGTAAGGGAGTGAGGTCTGGAATCTAATAAGAGGAGAGGAGTGGATGGAGGTATATGGATATGGTGGAAAAAATGGGATGCAACCATGGAAAAAAGGATAAACCCAGATAGTAAGGAACCTCACGGGCATTGCTTAAAAGGAAGGTAAAATAAAATGGTTTATAGCCTAAGGAGACGAGCAAAAAATATGGAGCCCAAGGAGGTAAGAATAAAAGGGGTACCCAAGGGGGAAAGTGTGAAAGGGGTGCATGAGGGGGCAAATGTAAAAAAATGAAACACCTAAGAATGCTAGGAAAGCGTAAAAGAAATGCCATGCAGAGGTATAGATAAGTCTAGGGAAGAACATGGTGCATCTGATCAAGGTATAGAGGGGCAGATGAGTGTTAAGCGAGATCACCTCAAACGAGATGGTAATAGGGTAAAAGTTGGTTTAGACAAGTGCATGATCACTTGAGGTGAGCATGTATGACCACCTGGGTTGGTCGCATGATCGCATGGGATGATCAAGAGTGTAGGCATATAAAAAGTGAATTTGTGGCTACAAGGGTTAATTTCATAGCTGCGAGTGACAATGAGAAGCAAGGAGAGAAGTGAGATGAATTCCTCAAGTGGGATAAGCATATGTGAGGGTGTGGGGGTGGCAGTGGGGGTGTCATGGGGGGTTCTACAGAAGTAGGAGGTGCGAGTAGGAGTAAGCTGGTAAGTGTTCTTGAATTTAGTTATGAATGGTTGTGTGAATGTAATTTAATTAGGGTGGAGGAAAAGGTTAGGGTGGGGTGGTATATTAATTTTAATTAATTAAGTAATTAATTAAATTATTAATTAATTGGGAATGAGTTTATAAGAAGTAATCCGATTGGGATAATAAAAACAATAAGGGGTGGGGTTTGGGTAGGGTGAGATAAGAGGGTAGGGTTTGGGTGCATGGTGCCATTTGTAAGGGGTGGCAGTGAGACCATATCGTTAGAGATGGTCATACTAGGGATCATATTTGTAGAGCTATATTGAGGGGATGAGGGTGAGAAGGGGAAATGGGGTGGAGTAAAAAAAAAGACGAAGATAAGGAAGTAAATAAGATAGGTTAAGGGTAAAAATTTGGTAAGGAGTGAAAGAAAAATATTAGTGGATATTTAGATGGGGGTGGGGTGAAGGATAGGGTGAGAGTAGATGAAAAAAATGGGGGTGAATTTTTGAATGTTTTGTATGTGTATGAAATATGGAGAATATATACTAATGGGTTGTTTTTATGTTTTTATTATGGAAGGGAGAGTTACTATGAGTGAGACATAATTTCAACAATCTATACAAGGATATGTAGAAGAACAAGTTAGATGAGCATGATTGGGAGAGGCTCTAGAGGATTGCATTACGAGATGTAGTATGGTTGGAGAGTGTGCACTCCAACCAGGCATATTTGACTGTATTTTTTGAGTTGTGGGACTATGAGAGCAACATGTCTGAGTTGCCTATAAGGAGTATCACTATTACTTTGGAGGATATATACAAATTATTTCACCTACTTATTGAGGGATATAGGATAGTGGTGGTGATGAGGGAGTTATATAAAGTGCTGAGGAGAGTGTACGAGGATCAAGTAGCTAACATGGCAAGATATGTAAGGTATGGAGGGGTATTGTTGAGTGCCACTTTTTAGATCGTATGCTCAGTATACACCATGTGATCATGAAGAGTATAATTTCTAACATTATACTTTTGAACTCATCAAGCACACGGTTCTCATGGAACATGTTGGATGTAGTAATGGATATGATTGAGTATGAGATAGTCTTCACATGGAATCCAACATTACTAGCATAGACCTATAGAGAGCTATATGAGGTATGAAGGAGAGGTAGATCTGGGCTAGGAGTGAGCTTCCTCCTTCAGGTATGGGGATGGAAGTATTTTTCAATAGAGAGGCCATAAAATCTATCGTGGGAGGCACATGCAGAGCTAGACAAAGAGATAGGGTATGCTATGTGATGGGAACATGAGAAGGAGTAGGTTTAGAGTTGCAATAGGCTAGGCAACTTAGAATATTATAAAGGTAATTTTCAATAGTTGTAGCCAAAATAAGTAGTGAGGAGGCATTGGCTAAGGGATCCACAATGGAATATTGATAGGGTTCATTTGATGAGGGTAAGGATGAGGAGATGGTGTTGTGGGTGACATAGGGGATATCATGAGCTCTTCCAATATGAGAGGGTGCTTAGATATTTTGGTTTATAGCAAGGAGTTCCTCCAGCATCGATGGTATACCAAATGAGGGATACAAAGAGGCACTCACCTCATGTGGATAGATCTTGAGGAGGCATGAGATACAATTTAAGAACTACAAAATGCCCTCTAGTTCATGACATCACATTATGCTGACGCTCCTCATGGTCATGGTCTCAGAGTAGGAGTAGAAGTGTGGCTTTAGGAACACCATCTATCAATTCATGGGTGCCTCAATTTCATGAGGGGACAAGTTCGTAGGCTAGTGGAGGGGATAAAAATGATTGAGAGAGATGAGAACCCTAGATAGGTAGAGATGGAGATAGAGACGAGTATTCATTGACAAGTTGTGGTTAGGTTTTATGAGTACCTATGGGTCTTATTATATTTTTGATATATGTCCATGTATTTTTTATACCTATGGACTACCTATGGGCATGATGTATTTTTAGATGAGTATATATATATATATATATATATATATAATTTTATGCTTCATTGTATTTATGTATATATAAATTTTGTGTGGATGATTGGTAGATAGATAGTTATTAATATGATGGGTTAATTTGATGAGTGAGAATAAATATAAGTGAATAAATAATTAATGGATGACATGTAATGGTAAAGATTAGTGAATGTAAGTAAATATATGATGGATAATTATGATGAAATATAATAAGTAAAGTGGATGATGGTGATCATGGAAGACACTTACCTTATAAAATATTTCTTGAAATACACAAGGGTGTATAATACCCATAGTAAAAGAGGGAGAAAGGAACGAAAGAAAAAGTAATTTTAGAAAAAGGAGGGAGGATAATATTAAAAGGAGATTTTGTGAGACTTAAACACCCTAGTGCTCCTATCAAGTAGTAAAGGGCCCATGCAAGGTAATTAGGATTAGATATCCCTTGAGACATGTCAAAATGTCCTAGAACCATTGTGTGTGCAGTGAGTTCATCAACCAAATTTTGAATAGGTTTGGACTTAATCAATCACAGCTCTAATGAGAAAAATTAAGCTCATTGTGAAGGCATAATCCACTTCCAATTAGACGTCTATAGCCTAGGTGGAGATAGCACATAGTCCATAGATGTTTCTCCACTATTGAACAAACATTTATTGCCGTGGTGGAGTCATATAATATGCCCAAGGATTTAGGCTATATTATTATCATTTTATTTTTATTTTTGAGAGAATGAACCCTTGGGTTTTGGACCACTAAAAAGGGATACAATTAGATAATATAGGTATTAGGACTAATCATGATGTTATCCTTACCTATTAAAAATTAATATTAACTATGTGTGTAATGTGTGGATTCTAGGATGTATCAATAGGTCATGAAGGGAGGCTCAAAAACATTGTGGCTTTGAATGGGATATATGAACACTTGAAGAGGATACTAGGTATGGCTAAGTGATGAAAAGGTCCTTGGGATACAAAGAAATGGATAAGAAGAAGAAAAGGGATGCCATAAGAAAGGGATTTTGAAAGACACATATATACCCTTGCATATGAAAGGAAATGTGAATGGTTACAATGATTGAAAAAAAAGGTGATGGTGTAGAAGGGAAAATATGGAGAACATGGTTACAATGATTGAACAAAAAATATGATAGGCATATATTTATCAAAAATAGATAGAGAGACAGTGTATGTACAAGGATTGTAATGGATTTATATCTATATATTATGCATAAAATACTTGTAAGTGTAGAGGAGGGTGTGGAGATGAACAGGGGTTAGGAGAGATGGAAATTTGTTTGAATTTTGCTTTGAATTCATCCCTTGAGGTATCAGATGGGCTAGTATGAATGGTGGTGGTTTGGACAAAGTCATCGGGCCAAAGCAGTACCCATTCAGGTTCTATGTATTCATCATATTCATCATCCTCCTCAAGGTCTAGAGTGAGGGACTCAAAATTAATGAAAGTGTCAAGTCCCCCATACACAAAATTTGTATAGGTATATATAGGACCCAAAGGAACAATGGCATCAATGGTTAAAGAAAATTCATGTGGCTGACCAATATCATAGGATAATTGATATTGGGGAGAGGGTGAAAAAGAGTCAATAGGAGTATTGGAGGATGTTAATATGGGGTGGTTTGTAATATGAGGTAGTGGTGAAGGTGATGTGTTGGATTAGTCTATCTCCTTCTCATTCTCTTCATAGATAGTAAGGTCTTTGGTTAACGATGCAAGAGAAGGTGCACATAGAAGGATGTGGTGGGGGAAAAGGGATATAATGCAACCATGGAAAAGGAGAAGACCCAAACAGGAAGGGACCATATGTGCATTATATAAAAAAATGGAAAAAGGGAAACATAAGGTGTGTAGCCTAAGGAAGCTAGTGAATAGGGCATAGCCAAAGGGAGCGAGTGTAAAAAGAGTACCTAAGAAGGCAATGTGAAAAAGAAAATGCCTAAGGAGGTAGTGTGAAAAAGGGTTCCTAAGGAGGCAATGTGAAAAAGAAAACACCTCAGGAGGTGAGAAAAGTGTAAAATAGTTGTAGCACCCTAAAATTGGCGCAGTTAAACCCTTAGTAAAAAGATAAAATTTGAATTTTAACCCCGAAACCGCCTGTTAACCGCTCACCCCATTTTTCGTGCCATTTTTAGGAGTTGTTTTGACCGTTGGACGATATCATCGCCGATCAGACGAAATCATCCCAGATCGGACGAATTCGTTTGGAACAGAACGTCCAGACGATTTCGTCCCAAAACCAAATTTTCATAATTAGATTCTGTTTCAACAGCCTCTCCAACTTGGGCAGAAGCATGTCTGCGTAGTTGGAGATTCCTCCATTGAGGATCTCCCAGATTGGGATGATCCCCAACCTCTTAACCTCCCCCTAATCCTATATAAACTTGGGATTTTCCTAGTTTATACCCCTGGCTGATCATTCCCCTGCAATTCTAGTTTTGTTGTATTAGAACATCCTCGCCCCCATCATTTGCATTTGTATTTTCAAGTTTTTCATTGCAGGTTTTCACTGTGCTTCAGTTGGAGGAAGCTCGGATCGTCGCAGGCGATTCCAGATGATTTCAGATGATCTTGTCATAGATCGACGATGATCTCGTATGATTGGAGGCGATCTCGACAACAGTCTAGATTGGGGGCAACCAGAGCCCTGAGTTTGCATTTCTCATCTTTCTTCTTTATTTTACTATGCATTAACTTGATTTATTTTCATTCTGCATCCTGGAGTTCACCTCATCTAGCATAAATGCATGATAAAGTTAAAATAAGTTATTAAAACAATGTATTTCCTTTAAATCTGCTATCTAGATTTATCAATTAAGCATTCATACTATCATTTCCATTATTTTGCATTATTCTTGCAGTAGCATTTTTGGTTTTTGGTGTCTATTTCTGTGATTGCAGGCTTCTGACGGATTCGTCTGACGAATTCATCAGATCGATGATGATCTTGTCTGATTTCAGATGATCGACTATGATCTGAGATGATTCTGTTCAATTGCAGATGATCCTATCATATTCGGGATGATCTGAACTCCTACAAGCTTCAGAATCTTCATCAGACATCCGAAATCAGGTGCATTCTTTCTTATTTAAGTATATTCCTGGTATTTAGGATTCATTCATGCTTTCTGTATTCATATAAATCGGCATTTCATATAGAATAGCTTAGATTCATTCTGGCCAACCTAGGGATATGAATGATTAAAGTACAAAATGAACACATCAAACCCATTCTCAACCTAGGCATGGAAACTGCCACTCAAAGTTTCTTGGTGAACCCCACCATCCATCAAAAATTCACCTTTATACCCCTCCCCCGAGAGGCGCGACCTTCAAAGGGCCTCTCAGTCCGAGGTATTGTTCCATCCTTCTCGCATCCCCCTTCCGGGCATGGATCCTTTAGCCTGAAGGTAAGGGCACAAAAAATTTGGGTCGATACATTTTGGTGAACCCGACGTGAAACTAAAAACCTTTTGAAAACAACCCAAAAAAAAAATTATTATTATTAAGTAACATCTAGAATCATCAGACAAACAATTAAAGTTGTATATCATATTTAGATGGTAGATTATAATAAAAGACGAGTTGTCACCATAAATGTTGAAAATCAATTAACGACCATAGAGATTACTTCTGTACTTAGAGTACCTCAAACAAATAGGGTTCAACCTTTGTGGGATGAACTTGATAGGAGATTGGGTATCATTGAATCCAGATCTACAGAACTTAGGCAAATTAAGAGGTTTGTCCTAGATAGAATCCTGGATCTTGATCAGGTAACCTTATATCATGAACTTCAGAGAGCTTGCCATAGGTGGTTAGCAGATAAAAGAGCACTTGTGTCTTCTGAATTGTACACCTTTGAAGAATACCTTGAGAATGCAGTTGTAGTACATAAGTTTCTATCTCGTATAGAGGATCAAGAAGTCATTCTTATGGATAGAAAAATATGGAATAGAGTTCCTAGAGCTGTGTTATATCGAGAATATTGCCATGAAATTTATTTCTACAGGTCAGAATCCGAGACAGATCATATTACTATAGCACACTTTGTCAAATTTTTGAAAAACCATTTTCAATTTGAAGAGGAGCATTTCATGACTCTTGATGAACTTGATCCCATCAATGATATCCATAAACTATTTATAGAAAACTAAGTCATTTATATTATTATTGTTATTTCTTGTAACTAGAATGCTATTTGTTATCTTTATAATAATATTATAAAATACAAAAAAAAAAACAAAAATAAAAACAAAAAAAAAATCAAAACATTTCCCTTTTAAGTATTATAGTAGGTATATAATTAAAATATATACCTCTCAAACCTATCGCATATATATATAAGTATATATATTTGCTGAAATCTAAGTTTAAGCACAATGCCTAGACTTAGGAATGGGAAACAGACTGAAGAAGAAGAAGATTGGTTAGGAAAACCATTAAATAACCCAGATGTCCTTCCTGAAGATCAAATTCCGGAAGAAGGAACCCTAGATCAGCAAGAAGAAGACCTTGTTGTAGGAAATGAACAAGAAGAAACTAATAGAGAGGAAGGATCCTCATCCCCTAAGATGTCTCCGGGAGGAGCTGTCACGTTTGAAAACATGGATCAATTCTGGAAGTTCATTAATACTAATATTGGTGTTCTTAATAGAGCAGTCCATATGGACAAGGATCGAATTAGTGACACTCAAGCAACTCTAGAAGACGTATTTCACACACGCACTAATCCCTTGTCCTTTATTGAACAAGAGAGTGATCAAGCTGGACCATCCAATTTGGATATGGCAGCTATAATCCAGAACATGCAACAACAACAGGTTACCCAACCATCTAAAGTGCCTGTTAGCAAGCCTAGGGTCATTCCCGCACAAAAGAAACCCTCATTTACTGCTCTATTTCGCCAAGCTATTGAGCAATATACCTCAAATCAGCAAAAACCCAAAACAAAACCAAACACCAATTACCAACAATCTGGGATACAACATAATACTACTACAAATCCTCTTCATAATACTCTTCCTACCAATGCTTTGCATAATAGCAATATAGCATCTAATCCTTATGTCACACCGTCATACACTCATAAATCCCATACCTATGTCCCACCAAACCAATATGGTGGACAAACTAGTAATCTTGAAACCATGGTGAAACAGTTAGTTTCCCGCATGGATCAGATAGATCCCTACCGTCCCTCGTACAATTATCGAGAGATGTGTAGTCAACCTCTAGATCCTATAGTTGTAGCACAACCATATCCTAAACATTTTCCTATGCCTGTCTTGCCCATATATAAAGGAACCGAAGATCCCATAGAGCATCTTCGTATGTTTAGGATAGCATGTCATGATATATCGCATGATGACTTATTATTGCTAAAAATGTTCCCAAAAAGTTTAGGAGGAATGGCATTAGAGTGGTATTATCAATTACCCACTAATTCTTTGAGGAATTTTGAAGAAACTGCTGAGTCTTTTGTGCATCAATTTAGTGCCTACATCGAAAGGCATGTGACCATTAAAGACTTGTACAACTTAAAACAAGACAAAGATGAATGTTTTGCCGATTTCCTAGCTAGGTGGAGACAATTGATAGGAAAATTGCACTTTGTGTTACCTTATAGGGAGATGTTGGACATCTTTATTAATAATTTACAAGAACAACTATCTTACGAATTATCAATCGCTACCTTGACCACCTTCGATCAGGCTATAGACTTAGCTAGATGAGTGGAAGATGCTCTTATTAGGAGAGGTCAGCTTAAAAAGAAAGATGATGAGAAAACATCCAAAAATCAATATAAAAATAAACAAGTTGTGGGTGATGGAGTCACTGATAGTAGAAATATTGCTACTGTTAATGCTGCGAAGACAACAAAGAAGTTTATACTGAAACCTCCTGATAAACCTCCTCGAGAATTTACTAGATTAAATCAACCTTTATCAACCATTCTACCACAATTATTAGAATGAGGTTTGATTCAATTACCAACTATCCGGGAACCTGATCCAACTATACCCGGATACAGAGCTGATTTACACTATGACTTCCATAGAGGACCTGGACACACTACCAACTCTTGTAAAATATTAAAACATAAAATACAGGACCTGATTGATAACAATGAGATGGAGGTACAAGCCTTTCAACCTAAGCAAAATCCTCCTAATAATACTCAAAAGAACATCCCCCAAAACCAGAATCAGAATGCCAATCAGTCATTGGACATATTTCAACATCCTTTACCAAAACATGGCAAGGAAGTGGCTAATCAAATTGAACATCATAATGTTCCCCCTCCTACCCGATATGTAGGAACTATTAGTGGGCATTTACCTGCTCATGATTTGGAAATATTTGACACAACTTTATCCATGGTTACAACTAGGCCTCTACATAATATTCAGACACCTAATCTTAGTGATACAGAATATGAGACTGAGAGTGATATGGAAATCACCTCAAATCAATTGAATAGCTCTGAAGATGAATCAGATCCTATTCTCCCTATCACAAGTTATATGGTCCCAGAAGAACCATTTCCAAGAAGAGTCACTACTAGACCATCGTCTCACCAATTAATTTCTAATGAGCAAGCCATAAATGCTAGACCAAGACCCATTCATCATCCATATAATAATATTGTGGGTACCATCGAAGTTGTTACTAGACAACAGGCTCAAAACTCTCAACAAGATCAAATGCAGAATGATGGATCAACTCCATTTGTTTTGAAAGTTCCTAATAAATGGAATCAGGCACCTAATGTTCAACCTAAACCTCCTTATAATATTAATGAGCAACTATCAAATATTATAGCTAGAATTTCTCTTTTGGACCTTTTAAGATCTTCTCCTACACATAGAGATGAATTAATGCTCACATTAAGCCAGATGATGGTACCACAAGACATTCAACTTGAAGCCATGGCTAATACTATAATAACTCATGAAGTTGATTGTATTGACTTTCGGGATAGAGACATACCTCAACATAGTTTACATAAGGATAACCCCTTATATATTACTGCCTTAATTGGAGATGTAGCAGTTAAACGAGTCTTGATTGATAATGGTTCATCTTTAAACATCTGCACTTTTGACTTCTACCAAATATTTGGGTTTAGAAGTGATGAAATGAAAAGAACTGATATGATCATAAAAGCCTTCAATGACGAAACACAAGAAACGTGTGGAGTTATTACCATCCCATTGCAGGTTGGTCCGAGAACCTTGGATATGATTGTGTTTATTGTACATTGCCCTGCATCGTACAATATACTCTTGGGTCACCCTTGGATCAATGCAATGCGAGCCATTCCCTCAACTTTACATCAATGTGTTAAATTCGAATTTAAGAATCAGTTGGTTACCATTCATGGTGATCCTAGACCCTTTGATATGTGTGCTTTGGCAGAACCTGTTGGAGTTCAATTTTGCCCTGCTTTATCATCCACACATCCTAATTCTCATTATCCATCTAAACATGTGAAACACACACCCATAACGCCATCTACTTCTTCTCCATTAGTTCCACCTCTACATACAACTCAACCATCCTCTAAACAAACCACATTAGGACCTCAAAAAGATCCTAATCCCACAACCAAGGCTTCTTGCTCTACTCCTATAACTTTTATACCTATAATAGAATCATCCATCGACATCTCTACAACATCTACATCCACCAAAGGCATAGTTTCCACATCAGAAGATGTAGGAAATGTTCCTTCTACCTCTTATGCTCTTACTGACGAGCTCTTACCCGATTTATCTAAAATTCTTATATCAGAGAAAATGAATGTTGCTATGCAAGATTCCCTTATTTTAAATAATTTGCCACCATCTCCTCATACCTTGGGTCTCCCACAGCCTATGGGAAGTATTTACCAAGTCGGGAGCTGCGCTTTTATTTATAAGGGATATGATTGGGGTAGAATACCCAGAAACATCAAGACTCATTATGATGGATATGCTCGATGTTATTTTACTAATGAGTATATTAAAGCCAAATCTATAATGCTTAAATTGGGATATAAAGGGAAAGGTTTGGGACCTTTCCAAAATGGTATGAAAGAACCTTTTGAGGTAGAACCATGGCCTCGCCCGATGTGGTGTGGGCCTATTTCCTAGTAAGGGTCAGCCTTTCCCATTTGAGGATGATGACCATCTCATATGTTACCAAGATTATTTAGATCAACGTGATGCTTTGCATTTAATGAATAAGCCATTTACATGTAATATGCTATCTATAGCTTACCCTGAGATGATCGTCGAATCCGACGATGAGTTGGAGGGAGATATCTTCCATGATGTCTCCATTGAGGAATTATTACATCATGAATTTTATTTTGATGGCTCTATACCTAGTATAGCCCAGCTTGAGGCCACGACTCCTCAAGATGAATTATCCAAGCTAACCTTGGAAGAATTACAAGAATTGGGCGTTTCACCCGCCCCACCTAATTTTGAGAAAAATCTACACATGGAAGTAGAGAATGTCATAAAAATTAACATTGGAACTGAGGATAATCCTCACCTAATCAACATTGGATCAGAATTGAGTCAAGAAAAATAGGATAAATATATTGCATTTCTTAAAGAATATGAAGATGTCTTTGCTTGGACATATGAAGATATGCCAGGATTAGACCCTTCTGTAGTTATGCATCACCTAGTAGTCCATCCGGATGCTAAACCTGTTAAACAAAAACTTAGAAAAATGCATCCTAAAGTGGCCTTACTAGTCAAAGGGGAGTTAGAAAAACTCTTGAATGTTATTTTTATACAAGCCATTGATTATGTTGAATGGATCTCGAATGTAGTTCCAGTAACTAAGAAAGAAGCTACTAAGGTTAGGGTTTGCACAGACTTTAGAGATATTAATGTTGCATGCCCTAAAGATGATTTTCCTCTTCCCAATATGGATCAGATCATTGATTTTACTGTTGGGAGTGGAATGATATCCTTAATGGATGGATTTTTTGGTTATAATCAGATCAGGATAGCTCCTGAAGATCAGGCTAAAACAACCTTTATTACCCCTTGGGGGACGTTTTGTTGGAAAGTGATGCCATTCGGTTTGAAGAATGCAGGTGCAACCTATCAACGAGCCATGACTTATATCTTTCATGATATGATGCATGATATACTACATGATTATGTAGATGACATTATAGCTCGTTCTACTGATGAAGATGACCATTTAGATGATTTGAGAAAAGTATTTAATCGGTTAAGGGAATATCTTATCCGATTGAATCCAACTAAATGTATATTCGGAGTTAAGTCCGATAAATTATTGGGGGTTATAGTTTCTTTACGTGGCATCAAAATTGATCCTCTCAAGATTGCGGCTATCACTGATATGCCCGCACCCACAAATATATCAGAATTACGAAGTTTACAAGGTAAGCTTCAAGCTATCCGTCGCTTCATCGATAAGCTGGCGGATAAAACCGGACCCTTTCTTAAGCTTCTTAAGAAGGATGTCTTTTTCCATTGGGACTACGAATGTCAGCAAGCATTTGAACTCCTCAAACAATATCTTCTTAACCCACCTATGCTTTCGCCACCTAGACCTGATCACCCATTTATCTTGTATATTTTTGCTTCAGATTTTGCCTTAGGAGCTATGTTAGCTCAACTTGATGATGAGAAGAAAGAACGTGCTAATTATTATATCAGTAGAACATTAATTAGTTATGAAACCCGCTACACAACATTAGAAAAATTATGTCTAGCAGTCATATTTTCTACACAAAAATTATGCCATTACATGCTCAATCAGAAAACCTATGTTATTGCTAAATCCGATCCTTTGCGGTATCTCATGAGTCGACCTTATTTATCTGGTCGCACAACAAAGTGGGTTCTTGCCCTAAGCGAGTTTGAACTCATGTTCATAGGACAAAAGTCTGTTAAGGGTCAAATCATAGCAGATCAATTAGCTGTTGCACCCTTAGAGTCTACCCATCCCCTCATCATTGAGTTTCTCGATGAATGCCTTAAACTAGAGGCAGACCATCCAGAGCAATGGTCCTTATACTTTGATGGAGCCCGATGCATGAGTGGGGCTGGTGCAGGTATTATTTTAATATCTCCATAGAAACATCTTATACCTCTGTCCTTTAAATTAACGTTTGCTTGTACTAATAACATTGCTGAATATGAGGCTCTAATCCTTGGCTTACGAGCTGCCTTGGCACTAAAAATTAAAAATCTATTGGTTTTCGATGATTCTCAACTTGTTATAAATCAAATTAATGATGTTTATCAGACCAAAGATGATAAATTGCATCCATATAAAGCATATGTATTACAATTAATATCTTTATTTGATCAAGTTACCTTGGAAGCTATTCCTCGAACTAGCAATCGTGCGGCTGATGCTATGGCTGCAGCTGCATCTCTTTTACCCTTGGAGTTAGAGGATGAATATGCTACCATCATTATTCATCGACTCCAGGAACCCACTTCAAATAAATCATGCTTAGAACCTTTGGATGTGTTTCTAATCAATGAAACTACTCCTGAACTTTGGTACACTGATATCTTCAATTTTCTTCAACATGGGACCTTCCCTGAAGGTTTTAATAGAAACCAGCATCGGTTATTGCGTAGACGAGCAAGTCACTTCGTCATAATTGGCAATACGTTATATAGGAGATCTTTTGAAGGTATCCTATTGAGATGTTTGAATCTAGAAGAAGCTAGATCAGCTTTGAGTGAAGCCCATGATGGATCTTGTGGGGGACACTTTAGTGGTAGCACCATTGCTAAGAAGCTCCTTAGGATAGGATATTTTTGGCCTACCATGGAGAATGATGCACATGATTATGTGCACCATTGCGACAAGTGCCAAAAACATGCTGACCTTGTCCATGCGCCTGCACAAGAGCTACAAGCTATTTCATCTCCTTGGCCCTTTTCAAAATGGGGCTTAGACATCATTGGAAAAATCAACCCTGTGTCATCTGATGGACACAAATTCATCATAACCGCCATCGAGTATTTCACGAAGTGGGTTGAAGCTATGCCCTTAGCTTCTTGCACTGGAACCCAAGTTTCCAAATTTATTTTTAATCAAATTATTTGTAGGTTCAAAATTCCTGCAAATCTCATCTCGGATAATGGAACTTGTTTCAAAAATAAATATGTCAAGAAATTATGTCAAAAATATAAAATTCAACATCGTTGGTCCACTCCCTATTATCCTCAGGGTAATGGCCAAGCAGAAGCATCTAATAAAACATTAATTAAAATCCTCAAAATATTGGTCAATAAATCTGTCTGAGATTGGCACATTCAACTATATCCTGCTTTGTGGGCTTATCGAACTAGCGTTCGTACCCCCACAGGCACTTCACCTTTTGTTTTGGTTTATGGCATTGAAGCAGTTTTTCCCTTTGAATTAGAAGTTCCTTCTTTGGCTCTGCTACTTCAAGATACTGAAGTAGGAGATGAATATCATGCTGGCAGATTTAGTCAGCTGGAACTCCTAGATGAGAAGCGCATCAATGCTTTGGAGCATCTTCGAGCCTACCAGAACAAGCTTAAACGAGCATACCTCAAGAAAGTTCATCATCGATCCTTTGAGATCGACGACCTTGTCTTGAAAGAAAATAAAAAAAATACTAATGCAACTAAAGACCTTAAAGGTAAATTTGAACCTAACTGGCTTGGGCCATATATCATCACTGCTAAATTTGGCTCGGGAGCATACAGATTAGCTACCTTAGATGGTAAAGATCTTAAAGAACCTATGAACATTATGCATCTTAAACGCTATTATGCATAAAATCTGGTCATTTCATCATTGTATATATTGTTATTTTGCATATTGTTTCATTTTAGTCATCCATATAAAAATTTCAAAAACAATAATATTATTTATTCTTTCAATTCATAAATTAAAATAAAAAACATAACAAAATCAAAATCATCAAAATCTTCAAAAACATCTTTTATTTTCACACCTGTTAATTCTTGAAGTATTGCAGTTATATTTTCAATTATTTTGGATAAATTAGCATTTATTTGGAATCCCGCACTTTCACACTCACATGAATAAATATCTTGATTTTATTTGGTATGATTATTAATCTCTCTTATATCAAAGTCCACAATTGAATTAAATAAAGTTTTGAGCATAGAGAATTGATCTTGTTATTTATTTGAACCAAGTATATCTCTTCACATTAAAATGATTTCATTGCAAATTCAATATGATGCTACATAGTAGAAGTGGTTTCTTGAGCGAAAAGTTTCCCCTGCTATCCTATCATGCACATGGTCTAGAATCTTTGAGAATTGACAAAAGGACAAGCTCACCCCTGCCCAGAATAAAAATCCCTTGCTCTACAGCCAATCCGAGCAAGTATCCCTAGTATAGGAAGAAAAAGAAAAGTCAAAGAAAATGAGAAAAAGAAAAATATCATTTTGTACCATCGCAACAATATTCCAAGAAAAAATACAAAAAAAAAAAAGAAAAAGAAAAAGCAAAAGCAAAATGCAATAAAATCCCTTTCCCTACCCCTTGAAAAGAAAAGAAGGGTGAATGAGCTTGAATCCTTGGAATTCTCAATTATTCGAAAACTGTGAGGTAAGCCCCATAACAGGTGGTTTGTGCCCAACCCACTTGGCCTTGGGTAATTCCTAGCATGGTGATATGTCTGTCACATTAGCGACCTTCTTTTGTATAGACCTATGTCTGCTTATGGATCAGCTAGCTCTTGATGACCCGACTTACATAGTAGTCTGGTACGGTTACATGCATATAAATCATGGTCAACGAACACTTATTTGGTTAATTCAAATTACTTGTATCAAATTATCTTGCTCAAAATTGGTAAATGAACAATACAATTGCACACACATTTGTATTTGAGAGATTTTGTATCATTATGATAAATCAAGATCGGCAATGAACTCACATTTGCACATGAGGGTTCCTTATAAATCTACATTTTGTCTTTGAGATAATTTAAAATATTTATGCAAATATTTTAGAATAATTTCATCTTCTTATTTGAGAACATTTGCTTAGCATAAAAACAATTAAATACATTTCTTTCCAAAATCCAAAATTTTCTTTCACAACATCTTCAAAAATCTAGTAAATAAAGTCACA
Organism: Wollemia nobilis; assembly: GCA_028583015.1. Taxonomy (NCBI): domain Eukaryota; kingdom Viridiplantae; phylum Streptophyta; class Pinopsida; order Araucariales; family Araucariaceae; genus Wollemia; species Wollemia nobilis. Next base: position 3,064,755 of record JAQPPZ010002395.1, on the reverse strand, counting down.
TTTATATAATACTTTCGACTTCCGCAATGATGGTATAGTTCCTAAAAACCTAAATTGGAATTTTATGCTTAGCGCAAGTCCTCATCTTATATATTTTCTATTTATCTCAAAATCAAAAACCAATTATGCAATAAAAATATTTTTGGATTTCGCGATGATGGTATAAGTCTATACCTATAATTCTATGCCTAGCACAAACCATTGTTCTAATTTTATTTCCCATTTATTTAATTCATAAAAACATATGGCTTATATCATTATGTTACACAATTGTGCTTTAAAAAGAACGAACACATTTTTCTATTTTCATTTCATTATGTCAACATTCAATTTTGCAACGATGGTATAATTCCTAAGGAATTGTTCAAAATTTTATCACACTTAGGAATTTTATGCCTAGCAAAAAAATCATATTTTTAATATTTCATGCATAATATTTTTATGAAAATCTGAAAACAAATCATCACCATCATCATTTTTCATCATCACAACACAAAGTCTTAAGACAGTCTCTTAAGCACTCTTTTACTTTTAGCAATATTTCTATACTGGGATTAGCTTGACGACCTAGCGAGCGGCGACTCCATGAAATGGTCTATAACAATGACAATGTCCTTTGAAATTATTGTTAGAAGTCCCTTTTATTTTTCATCAAATCACACCACAACAACCAATTTGTTTACATCAGATTATTTCATTTAAATTTTATAGACATGACATAAAAAATTATAATATTTTCAACGACATAATTACATGAATAATCAATCAACAATTCAAAAATTAAAGCATCATAAAACATATGGACAAGTCATATCACAAAAAAAAAAATCATATATATATATATCAAAATATATGTACATCATATCACAACTGGATTGGTATGCCACAATCTATACCCTGGCATACTCAATCCTCTCAAAAATATACAATCTATAACCAAAGAGCAGCTAGTCTCGAGAAGCCCTCGAGCTCTCAGCCTCATCTCCTCTCCCACCCTGGCATGGAGGAGGTGGTCCCATCGAGGTCCATGCTGTATCGTGGGTCCTCATAGTCGATCATGAGGATGTCCTCGATGATCCCATCATGATCGGCTCCGCAATAGGGGCTGGCAGTGGTATCCTCTAGTTCTCTGGAACCACATGATAGTACAATCCTTGATAGAATGTGGTCTAAGCAATAGACCATGCCAGATCTTGAGTGCTCGCCCCTCCACTTCGAGCCCTGAGTCATGTAGCCTCATCCTATAGTGTCTACACCTGAGCCTAGAGGTAGGCATTCTCAGCCTAAAGAGCCACCATCTCATTGCTCTCCCCCACCTCGATACCCTTGCCCTTATCGGGTGATGCTGGCCTATCCCTCTACTGAGAAGGGAGTACCTCCTCTCTCCTCTCTACCTACTGTGGTCTCTCTAGAGACTATGGCACTCTCTGACGTCTCTCCTGAGGAGACCATCATTGCTCCCTCCCTTCGTGACCCCTCGCTGCATCAATGGTAGCCTAGCATCGCCTCCCCATCCATCGCACAATAGCGTGCATCGGACCCTATGCCCTCGTCATCCGAGGAGGGTGGATGCCTACGTACCAGGCATCATATCCATCTATGACCCCAATGTCATCCCCATCCACTGGCTGAATGGGGGCATCATCCACATCCTGACTCTAGAATCATTGCATATCTGGAGCCCCACTCAGTGTAGTACTATCTCGGATAGTTTGGGAGTACTCGTAATCCCTGAGAGAAGGGATCCCCTATTGTAGACCGAACTACCACAAAACTCGGTCATAGCGGTGGAGCTCTACCTCTCCCCACTCCATCCTCAGCCAGAAGACTCACCTGATGTGAGCCAACTCCTGTCCATCCTCTCCCCACCTTGGGTGCTCTCTCCATGGCCTCCAGGTGATCTGGTCAGGGATGAGGTCATCTAGCAACCTTCGGGACATCGACAGATCTATCCATCATTGTGACCCTCTCTGGAGCCACCAATAGAAAACTTGGGGTCTCTCTCGGTCAACCCCTATCAGTGGAAGCCCTACCGGCCTCCACATCACAATGTGCTCCCAGCACCAAACCTGTAGTAGCGATGTCAAAACTAGACATCGACCTCCCTTGTATACGACCCCGTACAGGATCCTATACAAGCGACATAGTACAAAGCTACCCCAAGAAAATCTATAGTCATGGTCTCTCATATCGTAGACCACATCTGAGAGTAGCCATGGTAACCTGCATCCACTCTGGTGGCATAGCAATAAGCCACCCACTACCCCTACCAAAACTTGAGTCAATCGAGATGCCCCAGGCATCTGCCTCAATGTCTCGATGTTCACCCCGCCCTTCTCCAGGGTGAAGCTAGGATCTCCGCACAGTCGCATCATGGCATGGCCCTGATTGGCCGTAGGAGTCATCAATCGTCCCTGTATGGGGATCCTCAAGATCCTCCATACATCCTCTAGAGTGGGAGCCATCTCCCCTATCGATAATCGAAAGCAGGATGACCCCGGATACCACCTCTCTGCTAGGGCTGTCAGTAGCCCCATGTCTATCGATATTTGTGGCATCTCTGCCACATGTTGTAGCCCAACCTCTGCTAGTCGGCCTCGCTCTGCCTGATCGAGTGTGGCTACATCATCTCTTAGCCCCCCGTATTTCCATTCTCGACTTTTTAGTAATCCCCTCTACAAAATAAACAATCAAACAATAAAAATCATTAATAGATAATCATTAAAATCAATTTCATCTTATAAAAAAATGATGATATCATCCACTATTGGACGATATCGTCCTAAATTGAGTCAAATCGTCCTTTGTAGGATGAAATCATCTCCTATTTCTCAACTTGGGGATCGCCCCTTGTTGGACGGGATCGCCCCTATTTCGTCGATTTTGCCCCTAGACGAAATCGGCGATCTAGGGACGATTTCGATGAAATTGGGACGATTTCATCTCGACGTCGTCGACGGCCTAAAAATGGTCGTGATGCCCCAAAAATAGTCAAAATTTCAATTAAAAACCACACAAATCAAAATTAAAAACATAATTCACCAAGTTTAGATCCTTACCCGCAACCCGCGTCGGACCTCTGTCGATCTGTGCGTTGTTTCCACCATTTTTCCTGTAGAGCTCTAAAATAGCCAAAATGAACAGTAAAAATGAATTAGGGTTTTACCCTATTTTTCTTAATTTTATTTAAAAACAACATTTTTTTAATTTTTGCTTTTCCGCGCTTTTACCTCAAACGTTCGATTTGGGTAAAAACTCGGAGGGGGCACCATAGTAAGCAGTTGTACGATTCGACCTAGAATCATCGTCTAAAAAATTGAGTAAATTTTTGCTTTCTCGTAAAGTGGGAAGAACTCGTCTTTAACGCATTTTCTTCAAAAAATTTGCTAAAGAGGGGGCAAAATGTAGCACCCTAAAATTGGCATAGTTAAACCCTTAGTAAAAAGATAAAATTTGAATTTTAACCCCGAAACCGCCCGTTAACCGCTCACCCCATTTTTTGTGCCATTTTTAGGAGTTGTTTTGACCGTTGGACGATATCGTCGCCGATCAGACGAAATCATCCCAGATCGGATGAATTCGTCTAGAACAGAACGTCCAGACGATTTCGTCCCAAAACTAAATTTTCATAATTAGATTCTGTTTCAACAACCTCTCCAACTTGGGCAGAAGCGTGTCTGCATAGTTGGAGATTCCTCCACTGAGGATCTCCCAGATTGGGATGATCCCCAACCTCTTAACCTCCCCTAATCCTATATAAACTTGGGATTTTCCTAGTTTATACCCCTGGCTGATCATTCCCCTGCAATTCTAGTTTTGTTGTATTAGAACATCCTCGCCCCCATCATTTGCATTTGTATTTTCAAGTTTTTCATTGCAGGTTTTCACTGTGCTTCAGCTGGAGGAAGCTCGGATCGTCGCAGGCGATTCCAGATGATTTCAGATGATCTTGTCATAGATCGACGATGATCTCGTACGATTGGAGGCGATCTCGATAGCAGTTCAGATTGGGGGCAACCAGAGCCCTGAGTTTGCATTTCTCATCTTTCTTCTTTATTTTACTATGCATTAACTTGATTTATTTTCATTCTGCATCCTGGAGTTCACCTCATCTAGCATAAATGCATGATAAAGTTAAAATAAGTTATTAAAACAATGTATTTCCTTTAAATCTGCTATCTAGATTTATCAATTAAGCATTCATACTATCATTTCCATTATTTTGCATTATTCTTGCAGTAGCATTTTTGGTTTTTGGTGTCTATTTCTGTGATTGCAGGCTTCTAACGGATTCGTCTGACGAATTCATCAGATCGACGATGATCTTGTCTGATTTCAGATGATCGACTATGATCTGAGATGATTCTATTCAATTGCAGATGATCCTATCATATTCGGGATGATCTGGACTCCTACAAGCTTCAGAATCTTCATCAGACATCCGAAATCAGGTGCATTCTTTCTTATTTAAGTATATTCCTGGTATTTAGGATTCATTCATGCTTTCTGTATTCATATAAATCGGCATTTCATATAGAATAGCTTAGATTCATTCTGGCCAACCTAGGGATATGAATGATTAAAGTACAAAATGAACACATCAAACCCATTCTCAACCTAGGCGTGGAAACTGCCACTCAAAGTTTCCTGGTGAACCCCACCATCCATCAAAAATTCACCTTTATACCCCTCCCCCGAGAGGCGCGACCTTCAAAGGGCCTCTCAGTCCGAGGTATTGTTCCATCCTTCTCGCATCCCCCTTCCGGGCACGGATCCTTTAGCCTGAAGGTAAGGGCACAAAAATTTGGGTCGATACAATAGTACACTATGAAGTGGTAGCCAAGTTTGAAAGGTATCATGGTGCATTGAGTCAAAGCGCAAGAGGAAGGGTGGTTGGATGGGGTGTTGGGTGAGGTCAATGGAGCAAGTGACTAGTTTGATCTACCAAGGCATTATCGAGTGTTGGGTAAGTGATATGGAAGTTCTATAGGGACATAGATGCCTTGCTCATAGTATCCTAGGACAAAATCCTACCAATGGCATTTCTAAAAATAGTGCATGATAAAATATGGATTGGAGAGGTAGTTAATGTCAGCACCAAAAAGACCTTGAAAGGAAATAAAGTTGGATGACAATGTAGGTGTATCGAGTCTCCTGTAAACAAAAATGGTGTAGTTAGGTGGTGAGCCTAAGGGTACAATAACACCTATAGCTAAAGGTATATCTTGAGGTCTACCAAAATAGTTGATAGAATATACATGTGATAAGTTTTGAATAGTTATATTATGTATAAGATACTCACCTATGGCCAGGTTAGTCATATGTACATTAACATGTGGGATTGTGGTGGGAAGTGAGGAAGGAATTATGGAGGTGGTAAGGGTGTTTTTAGATAAGGGTATTGAAGTAGGGTTATATGAGGCTAATTAGGGGATAGTGTTAGGGGAAATATTTTGTGATGAGGATGAAGGGTTAATTGAGTTGTGAGGTAGAACATGGGGATCCTCTTCTTGAGTAATAAGAGTGATAGGACTGAGAATAGGTTTAGTTATGGGATTGGGGTGATGGTCTACGACTAGAAGAGATGTTTGGGTAGATGTGTGATCTTGGTATTGGGAAGAAGTGGGGTATATGGTGATTAGGAATAGAGTCTGGATGGGGGTAAGTTTAAAGTAATGAGTTAATTTTTGGGTGAGAGTGATGAAAGGTGTAAGTGATGAAAGGTGTAAGTGGGAATGGTTTGAGTAATATGGTGAGAATGAGAATTGGTATTTGTTGGGTTTTAGATGAATAATTTGAGGGTTGGATTTAGGATTGAGCTTGGGATTGTATTTGGTGGTTGGCTTGGCATTGACCTCTAGTAGTTACATGCACCATCCCAAAAAAGTCAGGTTTGTGATCAATATGATTTACTTGGTTAGGTGGTGTGGAGGATGTGGAGGCTATGGTATGTTGGGACAAGGAATTTTGGTAGATCCCAAGATTCTAATTAGGGGGATCTATGAGATTATCAACATGAATGTCCCCCCATTCTATCATGTCCTATACCACATGTTTAAATTTGCATACAATATTCAATATCATGACCTGGATGATGATGATAGACATAGTAAAAATGTAGTTTAAATGATTGGGGTATGAGCCTATTGGGATCATAAAGGGGTTTAATTTTGGGTAGGGTAATGGCTTGGGATTTGATGAGGTGATGGAAGATATTGGCTAAAGGCTTAGAAAGGGGATTAAACTCACATCTTGGCATCCAAAATGACTTATTTGAAGGTTGGGATGTGGAAGAGGAGGTTAAGGGTTGGGTTGAGGATGGTTGAGGTTCTAGGTGAAGTTGATATTGTACGGGAGATTGGATAGTGGTGGTAGGGGGTGGTGTGGTAGGAACAATTTGATTGAATTAGGGTGATTTAGAAAAAGTGGTGTTATTATTTTGATAATTATTAGTCCACTATTTCTTGTTGAGTTTTATGACACCCTCTTGAATTTTGATGTTGTTAATGACCTTATCTTGGGCTAATACCTCTTCAAAGGTCCTATATTGTTGTAATTGGAGGATCAAGGAGATATGTTTATTACAGTTGTAGGTGAAGAGGTGATTTAGCTTGGTGATGGGCAAGGAAAAGGGTAATTCATTGATCATTGCTTGCCATCGATCTCCATAATCTAAAATAGATTCATCTTCAAATTGTTTAAGGTTATAAATATTGGTGAGGTTGGATTCATTTTTAACCAAGAGGGCAAATCTCTCAAGAAAAATATTAGCTAATTGCTCAAAGGTATAAATACTATGTTGTAGGAGAGAATTATACCACTCAAGAGCGATGCCACTTAGGTAAATGCCAAAGGTGTAGAGAAGGAGGTGGTCACTACCACTAATTAAGAAGTAAGAATTAAGATATTTACTTAAGAATTATTTTGGATCCCTATGTCCGGTGAAGGTCTCAAGTTTGGGTAACTTAAATTTATAAGGGTAAACTAGGTATAGATGGATGGATGGGTTGAGTGTAAATATAACTAAGGGTTGGATTTTGATAGCCTATACCTATAGTTTGAAGTTCAAGTGCATAAATACAACTGATAAGTCATTGCATCTCATATTGTGAATATTATTGTGGCATAGGTAGGGAAGATGTTGGATTGTGAATGGGATTAGGAGGTGCAAGGAAATTATTGGGAGGTTGGGAGGTATAGGTTTAGGTGTTGGGTTGAGGTGGTAATAGTTGTGAAGGGTAAGGAGTGTAGGATGGGTATTGGGAATAATATTGAAGTAAATTAGGGGGCGATTGGAAAGAATAGGTTAAATGAGAAGGGTTTGGTTGTGATTAGGGATGAGGTTGAGGGACTTGTGAAGGAGTGTATTGAGAGATTTGGGATGATGTATGTTGAGATTGAAGATGAGGTTGAGGGACTTGTGGAAGAGTGTATTGAGGTATTTGGGATGGTGTATGTTGAGGTTGAGGGACTTGTGGAAGAGTGTATTAATGTATTTGGGATGGTGTATGATGATGTTGAGGAGTGTATTGAGGGATATGGGATGGTTGTTGAAAAAGAGTTTGGTATTGGGGGTAATAAGGATGGATGGGAGGATTTTTGAAGGATTATTGAGGTGGAAGAGATGATTGGTTTTGGGATTGGGGTGAAGCTATGTATTCTTGGGTAAAGGGAGTGGTTTGAGGAGGAATAGGGGGATTAGATGGTGATGGAATTTGGGGTGGTGGTTAGACATTGAAAATATTAGATTGAGGTGGAGTATTGGTGCTAGTAGGTGGTTCTGAGGCTAAAGTTAAAATGGGGTTGGTTGTAGGTGGAATGTTTTTTTTTTTGTATTTACATGGTGGAATCGGTAGCCGCCATGAATCCGGGAAGGCTATCTAGCTTTTATGGCCACCATAGTATTCTACATTGTTTGCCTCGAAAGCCGCCACATAGATCTTCATGCAGTCCGCCCCTATAACCACCATGCCATAATCATTTTAAACATTTTATGCCACTAAAAGCACCAGGAAAGGGATAAGCGTTCAGTCCGACGAGGCCCGATATTTGAAGCTTGGACCTCCGCCCCCCTTATGGGGTTTGGATGAACCAATTGGTCTACACCTCGGACCTATTGTAGGTGGAATGTTAGACATAAAAAAACTAGGGTTGTGAATTGGCATACCGTATACCATAGTATGGGTGGGGTAGTGCCAAGTGGTGACATTAGATTTAGGAGGAAGTGTAGAAGAAGAAGGTTGGAAGGAATCAACATTTGTAGCTAGAAAAGGAGGAGGTAGAGGGTGGTGTAATGGAATGGGTAACTACATTGATTTGGGGTTGGGTCATTAATTGTTGAAGTGGAGATGGTATAGAAGTAGAGAGTTGGATAAGGTTTTGTATAGTAGAATAATCAATAAGGGGTTGATATAGGAGGTCAAAATTAGGAATAAAAGTGGGTGAAGGTTGTGGAATGGTGATTAAGGGTAAGGTAGATGTTGAAGGATCAAAATGTGATGGGATTTGTTGGGTTCGGGTTGGACGAGCCTCACTAGAGGTACTTGAATAAATAGTCTTGGTATTAGCAATGGTGGTAATAACGGGGTAAGCATCATAATTATGATGGGTATCTGGGGGAAATGGGGTATGTCATAGAAAAGAGGTACATTGAGTGACTAAGTCTTCACTCATAGGTGGTAGGTTAGGTGTGGTAGAGGATGGTTGGGTAGAGTCCATAGTGGGTTGGTTTTGAGCTCAGGCTTGGCTTCATGTCAAAACCATATAACAAACAAAATGGTCAAAGGTTAGTCACACAAAATATTAGATTAATACACTGCAACCCTAACAGGTATGTTAGCATATCATATTGATATCTTATTTATTTCATTATTTAGGTTTATTTAGGCGTATTGTTATTTTCTATAACAATCTCTATTTTTACCTCGGGTGGTTCCACAACCTCTGGGTTTATTTTAAGCTGCAAATGTATTATTTAAATGAGTTATTCTTAATGGAATTATGTTCGTTCCGTCAACATGGCATCAGAGCCAGAAGGGTGAGAGAGAGAGGAGGCGACAAATTTTTTTGTAGAGCTGGTCTTGCCTGGAGAAAAGTAGAAGTTTTTTTTGAGGAAGCGGAAGATTGCTGGAAGATTAAAAAAAACATTTTTTTCTCCAGCGTTGGTCTAAGAAATTTTTTCCCTGTGCGTGTTTTTTCTATGCACGCATTTGGCAAACACAGGGAGAAAAAAAAAAGACAGAACCCCCCCTTCCCCCACCCCCCACCCACGCTGCACAAACTCTTGCGCATGATTTTTTCACGCAACCACCCCCCCTCCCCTCCAGGGTGATGTCACGTGTGATTTTTTTTGCGCGCGCAACCCCCACACACCCCCTCCCCGCGAGTGATTTTTTTCATCACGCGCACGCTCCCAACCCCCCCGTGCGTGATTTTTTTCATCATGCGAGCGCGTAGCCCCCCTCCCGTGCATGATTTTTTTTCATCATGCGTGCGTGTAGCCCCCCCCCCCCCCCGCGACATGATTTTTTTATCACGTGCGCCCCCCCGGATGCAGGCGGTGTGCGCCACCTGCTGCAGCCGCAATAACCTACAGCAACCATGACCACCTACAACAATAGCCATCGTGCGACGCCCTGCCACTGTTGCCAACCGTGACCACCTACTTTAGCTGCCACAACCATCTGTTACGGATGACACCATGGGTGTCCTGCCGTTGCCGCCAGCCACGGAGGAAGCCGCGGCTAGGTGGCCGCGTAGGGGAAAGGGTTACGGAACCCTCCTCAAATAGGAGGGGGTCCCTGATCCTTTCGGATCAGCCCGCTAGTCCACCTGGTGGTGGACTGTGCGGTAAGGCTCAGGGAGCCTGCAGGTCGGGGGTTCAAATCCCGCCGACCCCCCTTGGAAAGAAAAAAGGTAAAAAAAAAAAATATTTTTTCTAAAGTTTTTTTTTAATTATTAATTTTTTTAGTTAAATTCAAATTTTAATTTTAATTTATTTTTCCATAGTTTTTAAACTATATAAATTAAAATTTGATTTTAATTTATTTTTTAATAGTTTTTAAACTATATAAATTAATTTTTTTTTTTTTTTAAACTTTAAAACTATATAATAATTATAAAAAAAATGCTTTGTTAAGAGATTTTTTTTAAGGGGGTATTTTTTTTCAAAAATCAAAGGGGGAAAGTGAGTAATTTTTTGAAAAACAAATTTGGCATTATTGTAAAGGTGCATTTTCGACTGCGCCCGACACCTAGTGGGTTATTTCTGTGGGCACTTTTATGTTGTATGTTGCATATTTCATTTTTTGCACTATAACATTAAAATTTAAAATGAAATTCACTCCTAAGTCCCCGAAATAATTAAAACCCATCCGTGTAATTTATTGCACTGCAGTGTTTGGTATTTGTGATACCTCTGGCCAAAACTTATAGGTAAAGCTATCGTGATTGTGCTACTATATCCGCCGCCTAATATAGCTGCCAAAATGATGTCTGAGCTTGTTCTCTATAAATCGTCGGGGAGAGATAAGTTTGCCATTTTGCATTTTTTTACTCCATCCATTACCCTAATAGTTCTTGTGTTTAGGCGTAAATCATGACGAAAGTTTTGAAATCCAAAGTGTTTAGGGGAAGTTACGCCCCACACATGAGGATTGCAAAATTTCTATGGTAGGTGCCATCAACAAGACTATTCCCTTTCAGTACTGCTTAAGTACCACGTATCGTATGATCTCTAAAAATTACCTATAGTTTCCCTCATGTAAGGGCGGGTGATTTTTTTTTATCTTTCTAAATACCTATAGTTTACCTCATGTAAGGGAGGGTATTTTCTACGGTATAACGGCCTAGAAAAAGGTATATCGAAAGAGGGACCAATTGGTGTTATAAGGAACCTTCACCATGTCTGCAAAATGAATGACTGATTCTCATTAGTTGTTGAAAGGTCCTAATTACACACCATGGAAAAATAAGATGAAGGCTATCCTAGTCATGGATGACTTATGGGATGTTGTATCTAGAACAAAAACAAGACCTTCATCTGCTGCTGGTGCTACAACTCCATCTACTGCTCAAAAAGACTTTGAAAAGCTAGACAACAAAGCAAAGGTGCTCATTTTGCTTGCTGTGGCTGATGAAGTTCAACCCCATATTGCTGACTGTGAACATAGTAAAGAGGCATGGGATGCCCTTAATACTATATATGAGGGAAATAATGATTCCACTATTCTATTTCTTCAATCTTAATTACATAGTCTAAGCATGAAGTAGGGGGAGACAGTTGAATTTTTTCTTTGCAGAGTGTCTGAATTGAAAGCAAAGTTGAATTCTTTAGGAGAACCAGTTGATGACAAGCTCCTTACCTCAATTGTATTGAGAGATTTACCTGATTCTTATTGGGTTTTGATCACTTCCCTTTAGGTATCGCAACGGAAAGTTACTTTTGTAGAATTGGTTAATATGCTTCAAGAGGAGGAGGCACGCCAACTACAACGAGATGATTCTTCTAACACTGCCCTCTACATCAATAGGAAAGGGCAGAACCAGAAGAAGGGTAATTTTTAGAAGGAAGGGAATTCACAAAAGGATTCAAAAGGGAAACAAACTCAACAACCTCAATAGAAAAAGTGATATTACAAGATCTATGATAAAGAAGGTCATGATACAAACAGATGTTGGCATAAGAATAAACAATCAAAACAAAAAGGCCAAAACAAACCACAAAATAACAAACAACAAGTGAATGTTGCTGTTGAAGAATCTGACACGGATTCTGAGAGAGCCCACAAAGTTCTCATGACTACCACAGTGTCCAAGCAGATGGATCCTATCTGGTATGTTGATTCTAGAGCTAGTAAGCACATGACTGGTGACAAATCATGGTTTGAGTCTTTTGAGTCCAAAGAGGGCAAACTTGTCACTATTGCTGATGATAAAACCTACAAGGTTTAGGGAGAAGGTACTATTTCAATCACTCTTCCTGATGGCAAGTGTCAGATTGACAAAGTTCTCTATGTTCCAGGATTGGCAAACAATTTGTTGTTAGTCACACAAATTCTAGACAAAGATATGGTTGTGAACTTTAGTGTTGAGGGAGGCAAGAAGTGTTGTTCTATTACCAGGAGGGGTAAGAACATTGCCACTACTTCATATAAGCATGGCTTATTTGCCTTAGATGCTATCTCTACTCCACATGTAGCCATGACAGTCTCTACAAAGGAGGCAACTTCCCTATGGAATAAGAGATATGGACATTTGAGTTCTGGTTACTTACTTGAGTTAAGTAAGTATGAAATGGTAAAAGGTCTTCCTTCCCTTTCTACCACTTTACTAGTTTTCTTTGACTGCTTGGCAGGAAAGCAACATAGAATGCCTTTTGAAAGGAGCTCTACAAGAGCAAAGAAACCTCTGGAGTTGATTCACACCGATCTGTGCGGTCCCTTCACTCCCAAAATTTGTGGGGGTAAGAGGTATTTTTAGTTATTCATGGATGATTACTCATGAAAGATGTGGGTATTCTTTCTTCAACTGAAATTTGAAGCATTTGGCTTCTTTCAGCAATTCAAGAAATCTATTGAAAAGGAGTCAGGGACTTCTATAAAGACCCTCCACTCAGATCGATGGGGGGAGTTCACCTCTAAAGAATTCTCTATGTTCTTAAAAGAAAATGGGATCACACGACAGTTAACTACTGCTTATACTCCTTAGCAAAATGGAGTTGCTGAAAGGAGGAATCATTCCATCATGGAAATGGTTCATTGCATGCTCACAGGAGCTAGTCTTGAGCAACTATATTGGGTAGAAGCTGTCACCACAACAGTATATCTGTTGAATAGGGCACCCATAAAGGCTCTACAAGGAATGAATCCACAGGAAGCATGGAGTGTTAGGAAACCCTCCATTTCTCATCTACACATTTTTGGATGTAAAGCTTTCATGCACACATACCAAAAGAGAAAAGAAAGAAGCTAGATGAGAAGACATTGAAGTGTATTCTTCTTGGGTATGATGAGCAATCTAAGGGTTATCGTTTGATTGATCCCTTGACCAAGAAGATACACATCAATAGAGATGTAGTTTTTGATGAGGCTTTCACATCAAAAAACACATCAGATGTATACCTAGACCTTGTGGAAACTAAGGTTGATAAATCTCCTTCATCAAAAGTTGGAGGTCCATATTCATCTTCTTCAACACCTCAGAAGAAGAATCCAAAGTGGTATACAAATACAATCAAAGACTCTAAGCTATCCACTCCACTAGATTTGACATTGGATAGGCCTCGTACTCATAGCATGTCTCGACAGGAGAAAGCTGCAACATAGAATACTAGGGTTGATGATTTGTGTCAATATTTTGAGGAACTTTATGTAGATCCAGAGAGAGATACAGAAGATATGGATATTGATAGTGACAGGGTATTTATGTCTTCCATAGACGATCTTGAACCCGCATCAGTGCAAGTTGCTCTTGGTGAGCCTCAGTGGAAGGCTGCTATGGATGTAGAGTATAAGTCTTTGATGAAAAACAAAACTTGGAAGCTTGTCAATATGCCATACGAAAAGAAGCCCATAGGCTACAAATGGGTGTATAAATTTAAGTATAAGGTAGATGGTACAATAGATAAGCATAAGGCCTAACTTGTTGCAAAGGGCTATGCTCAAAGAGAAGGCATTGACTACGAGGAAAATTTTGCACCTACTGCTCGGATGACAACCATTCGAGTTCTTTGTGCTATGGCAACACAATATGGGTGGAAAGTACACCAAATGGATGTCAAGAGTGCTTTTATAAATGATATCCAAGAAGAAGTCTACATGACTCAACTGGAAGGATTTGAAGTGGAAGGCCAACAACAGAAAGTTTGCAGATTGGTAAAATTCTTATATGGTTTGAAACAAGCCCCTCGTGCTTGGTATATAAAAATGGATCATCACCTTCTGTAGCATGGTTTTAAGATATGTCCGTCAAATGCAAACCTCTATTTTAAGAAATAAGGTTATGAAATAGTGTTGCTTGTACTCTATGTTGATGATCTACTCATTATAGGGAGTTCAGAAACAATGATTTCTACTGTCAAAAGAGACTTGTGTCAATATTTTGAGATGTCAAATCTCAGACTTCTCCATTATTGTCTTGGTCTGGAAGTCACCCGGAAGGAGCACTACATCAAAATGTCTCAGAAAAAATATGCCAAGACCCTATTGGAAAAATATCGCATGACTGATTGCAAGCCAATGTCAACTCCGATGGAAACAAGAATTCAGTTATTGCGATATGATGATTCACCTCAAGTAGATGGTACTCTCTATCACCAGTTTATTGGGAGTCTCATATATCTGACCAAAACTAGGCCAGATATCGTATTTGCTGTCAACTATATTTCAAGGTTCATGTAGAAGCCTAAGACTACACACTGGAAAGTAGCAAAGCGCATTCTTCACTATGTTCATGGCACAATGGAATATGGCCTAGAATATAAGAGGAACAACAAATTCTTCTTACAAGGATACACGGACTCCGACTATGTCGAATCATATGATGACCGTAAATCAACTTTAGGATATTTGTTTCATCTTGGATCTGGTCCTGTCTCTTGGCACAACAAGAAGCAACAGGTGGTCGCTATTTCATCAACAAAGGCCGAATATTGCACCACACGTGAAGTTGTGTGCGAAGTGATATGGTTGCATCGCATCCTAAAAAGTATGGGTCTTCCATCAAAATCTCCAATACACTTGTTTTGCAACAACATGGGTGTTTTGAATCTTGTCAAGAATCCAGTACATCATGAAAGAACCAAGCACATTGACACACAATGTCACTTCATTCGAGACGAAGTTCCAAGGCACCGGATTCAGCTTCAGTACATTCCCTCCAATGCTCAAGTTGTAGAAATTTTCACTAAGGCACTTGCACGTGTCAAATTTGAATTGTTTCGCAGCTCTCTTTGTATTACCAAATGATGTAATCAGGGGGGATATTAGTAGTTCTTCAATTACATAAATAATGTAATAAGGGGGGATGTTAGCATATCATATTGATATCTTATTTATTTCATTATTTAGGTTTATTTAGGTGTATTTTTATTTTCTATAACAATCCCTATTTTTACCTCGGGTGGTTCCACAACATTCGAGTTTATTTTAAGCTGCAAATGTATTATTTAAATGAGTTATTCTTAATGGAATTCTGTTCGTTCCGTCAACAAGGTAATACTAATCATACCGAAATAAGAAAAATTATATATATATATAGATAAATACAAAATTGGAAATCAATAATACAAACCACACCAAGTATCTATATAGCCACACAAATATATATAAATAGGGTTTTTCATGTGTTTTATGTAAAACCTACCCTAGACTACAAAAGGTGGTGGCGAAGTGCTATCTACAAAAGGTATGTTGGCACCCTACCACTCTGTCAAATGGTAAAATACCAATGACTTAAAATGGCTTCCTAGGATGGAGGGTAGGCACATGATAGACTAAGGGGACAAAAATAACTCTACAAGAGAGGTCACGCTATTTAGGTCTTGCTACTTACCTAATAATTAGGTTATGGTCCCACAAGCTTTCACTTCACTCTCAAACAATCTTGGATAAAAGTGACAAATGTGTTATTCCAATTATTAAGCCCCATGGCTAAAGGGAATATATCCTAATGATCACCTTGAGCTATTCCTACGTGTAAACAACCTCTTGGTGATAAAATCCAAGAAACTATCATACTAACTATGGTGATTCTAAGGGCTCTTGATGGTTGGTGGTGAAATCCAACATCACCAAGGAGATTATCCTCACACTCAAATGTATATATATGATAATGGAGTGCAGAAAAATAGAGTGCAAGTGTGTGAAAAATCTATTCTAAGCAAACAACAAGCAAAATATCTATGCTAAGGCTAGAACTAATGCTAATCTAACAACTATATAATTGAAAATGTAGTTTTATATCAAAATTAAGCTATGCAAGGGAGACCATCTGAAAGGAGATGGTAGGGTCAAGACCATATATGAGGAGATGTTTTAGCATACAATATAAAAATAAACAACAAATGATAGGAAAATAGGTAGCAGGCAAGACCACATTTTGGAAGGCGGTACAACAAGAATATCTCTGGCAAGGTGGTAAAGTAGGCAATATAAAAATAGATAGCAAGCAATATAGAAATAAGTAGCAAGGGGGATCACCTTCATGGAGGTGGTTATAGGTAGGCCAAACCATCTCTTGGGAGGAGGTATAACACATAGTGGTAAAATACTTAGTAGGCAAGACCGTCTTCAAGAAGGTAGTTGAGCAGTGTGAGACCATCTCGAAGGAGGAGGTACACCAATAGGCTTAACATGTAAAACAAGTCTAGACTATCTCTATGCAATGTGAAAATTGGTGAGACCATCTGTACGGATATGGTTTTGGCTAGACCATATTTGGGGAGGTGGTCATGATCCAAAACATAATAAATAAAACAGAAAACACAGATACAGTGATAGAGTACAATACCGCCTTTGGGCCAGGGTTCTTGAGTAAAAGCAGAGATAATCGATAAAATTCCAAAAATATATTTATAAAATGACAAGTAAAATAAATCTAAACTAATTACTACTACTATCTAATATTTTTACAACAAAAATTAAAGAAATATATGCTAAAAAAAACAAAAAAGCTTAAAAAGTAAAGTTACCTAAAATTACCAAATAAATGAAAGTGCTAAAAGTAAAGATGCAAATGAAATTAGTTGTTCTAACTAAGGGAAAGTAAACCCAAAGGGGGATGTGTATGTGTGTGTGAACGGGAAGCTGAAGGGGCCAAGTTGTGATAAAAGGAAAGCCTAAGGAGGCTTGTGGGTGTGTAAAAAGTAAAGCCCAAGGGGGCAATAACTACACTAAAAGGCTAAGGAGGCTTGTGTGTGTGTGAAATTACGAGCTTGAGGGTGATAACTATGCTAAGCAAGTGTCTAAAACAAATCTGAAGGGGGAAAAATGTGGTAAAAGAGGAATCCTAAAGAGGCTTGTAATTGTGTGAAAATAAGAGCCCAAAGGGGGGGCAAAATGTGCTTTGCTAAAAGCCTAAAGAGGCTTGTATGTGTGCAAACTAAACTAATAAGGAAAAGCTTAAGGAGGCTAATTGTGTAAAAGGTATTAATAAAAAAGCCTAAGGAGGCTTGTGAAATGTGTGTGATGAGGAGCCTAAGGAGGTAAAATAAGCTAAGAAAGAAGCCTAAGGACCAAGGACGGTGAACTATGCTAAAGGAGAGAAGCCTAAGGAAGCTATGTATGGGAAAATGAACAACTAGAAGATAAGCTATACTAAATATGTATGTGAAATAAACCTAAAAGAAAAACCTAATCTATAAATAAGGCCAATGTATACAAAAAGGAACCCAAAATATGCTATCACACAAAGTCAGGGATAGAAATCATGGTACTTACCTGAAAACCTTCATAAGTGTCATGGAAGTTGCAGGTCTGTCTCCTCTGGGTTGAAACCATATTTGCATAGGCGGTATACCAGTGTGATACCGTCTCCAAGCAGGTGGTCTAGTCAGTTACCTATGAAAAAAATAAAATGCAGCAACTAGTAAAAACTTGCAACTGTGGTAAAAAAATGACAGTAATAGCATAAAACAAAGACTGCACTTTATCCTTATTGTTGATATAAGTTGAAATAAAGTAAGGATAAGGTGGAAGTCAAGGGAAGGGTCCCATTGGGCATGCCATTTTGTAGAGAGGAGAAACCACCACCAACAATGGGAATCCAAAGATAAAGAGAAGATATATATAATGCAATTTATTACAAATATGAGCTTTTACAATGCAAAACACAACTCTTTGTCGTTACAAGTTACAAAGAAGCCTCCAAGGGCTTTTAAAATAAAAATGGTGTTATTGTTTCTCTTCCACAACCGAATGCGGTCAAGAGATATCGTGTGAGTGCGTGTGAAAGTGTAGGAGATTCCAAGGGTTGTTGTATATGGGTGAAAGACCTGCACATAGCCAACAAGAAAGATGTTAGTATCTAAATGGGCCCACCTAAGTTGGGCCTTTGTTTATGCAAAGTACAAACCATGGTAAATCAAATAAAACTATTGCTAAATAATACAAGAGTGCAAGAAACACATAAAATATACCTGTTATGCATGGGAATATCACCGAGGATCCTACTATGTGAGTTGTTCTTTGTAAGAAGCAAGACCATATCAAGGGAGGCAATAAGAAATAGGTGAGACCATCTCTAGGGAGGTGGTCTCAAGACCATAGTTGTAGGTTATAAACTATCAAACTCGAGAACTCGTCAACATGTGAAATGGGATTAAGGGTATCTCGGGATAATGTTAACAGATGTAGATGGGTGTGAAATTGGCTAATGCAAGTGTGTCGAAGGATTTTGGTAGCATAATATTAGCTCAAAATAGGCTCCCTCCCTTTGGCCATGGCCAAAGGTATTTATAGGATTTTTGGGGTTGGGTGAGTAGGATGATGCATGGGCTTCACTTGGCTTCCACATGTGCACTGTAGGTGGGTAAGGGTCTAGAGGATGGTGAGGTGGAAATAGGATAGGTGGGTTATTAAATTACCTTGTGAGAGGCAATCCTAGGGGGAGGGAAACTAATTTTAAATTAGTTTCTCAAGGGCCATGGAGGAATGTGAAAATATTAAAAAATTGTAAGGAGTAATGAAGTGGATGTCCTTTATCCAGGTGGGATAAATGCTCCCTTTGACATGTCATTATTTTTAAATTTTAAATTTATTTTTATAGCATGCGAGAGGTACAATATTAATGTTGGGAGGATTTTAGACATTTGAGGGGGCCTATTTTCCAAGTTTCTAGATATTTTGCATTAAATACATTTGCCTTGAGGATTGTTTAATTTTGATTAGTGATAATAACACATTTAATTTAATGTTAATGAGAACTGCTATTTTTTTAATGATTTTGTCATTTTCTATTTATGAAAGGTCATAAATGAGACTTACAATGGTGATGTTTATCATATCTAATTAGCATAATTTAGGCTTATTACATATTTAATTAAGTATTAGTGGCATGTGGGGATGTGTAGGAGATTATTATTATTTATGTATTTGTATTTTATTATTTTTTAATTGTTCTTGTGGATGTAGGGCATATTTTAAATTATTACTTATTGTTAATATTTATTATTTGTGGTGTTTCTAAGGTTTTTTTTTTTGGTAGATATTATTAGGGAATTTAAATTAATTGTAATTTTGTAAGTCTTATTAGTTATTTTTATTTTTAATTTATTATATTATCAAAATAGTTAATTTTTGATGTCTACACCTTATATCATCACTGCTTGCAAAGCCAAAAATGCATTTGAGTTGGCAAATGTAGATGGAGATATCTAGCCAATTCTTGTAAATCGAATCTACCTAAAAGGATATTTGTGAATTTTACTCTAAAAAAAAGAGAGAAAAAAATGAATGTATATATATCTAATGTGTCATTTTGAAAGGGTTTAGTTTTTTTGCAAAAATCAGATGATCAAAATCTATGAGTAGTCAAAGATGACAAGAGGCTCAAAGTAAAAAATTAGCATGATCTAAAGTAGGTATGGTTGCTAGATAAACCAAAAATATAAGGCAAAATACTATGATCACATGAATGGATGACCTTCTCAAGAAGAGAACATTAAAGAATCGAGTATTACAAGTTTTCCTCTCAAAAGGACATTTTCCTTGGATCACCATCAATCACCTATGAAGATCTAGCTAAGGCATGAATGGTGGCAACAACCCACATAATTAAAGTATAATATGAAGGGGGCAGGTAGCAACCCCTTATGATTAGACTCACGTGAAGGGTAACATTATGTGAAGTAGATCTGGTACAAGTAAGAAAGGAAGCAATAATTTTCCTACATCACAATGGTAGAAATAGGATATAAAGTTAAGCAAAGAGATTGGAGGTAGGTGGGAACATGAATTCATATGAAGTAAGATCAATATCGATTGGTTTTACCATCCCATAATATATTTCTATATAAGTTCGATGTATTTGTACAATATCAACAAGCTAGAGCATGTAATATCTGCTTCGCTCTCTTTGAAGTTGGTTTATGTGACTCTACACCGAATAGACAAGGATTCCATCCTTTAGGTCCCTCATCCCCTATGGGCAAGGGATCCCATATAAGTATCCAAATTTGTAGTGAAAATTCACTACATATATCTATCCCATGGCTTGCACCACAAGGCCACCAAGAAGTTTGACCAAAGAAAACATTCAATGGATGTTCACAAAAAACATGAAAGGTCCAAGAGTACGTATCCAAGTTAATTCTTTTCCATACAATCGATGGTAAAAATTATCTACAATAGACCTTATGATGATATCTAAGTTGAAACCTACTAGTGGGAAGACTCAATTATCCCTTTAAATGATAACTAAAACAACCTTTTTGTTGGTGGGGGTGTGATCTAGAAAAAAATTGAGTCAATCTAACTTCTAAAATACTGATCACTTTTTCTTGGCTTTGTGACCCTCCTCTTAGCATCCATAATACCTCCAACATACTAAGAAATATAGGAGGGATGAAGTCAAAGACCATGAAGCATGGAAGGAGCCTTATAAAGCTCACCTATATAAGAGCCCTAGGGTTAATTGAAATAATTTTGAGAAGACTTCATCATCCATAAGGTTTATTACTTTGTGGCATCTATTCTAAGGGACCATGAATGAACCCCTATGTACCAACAATTCCAATGTGTTGGAGTTCCATGGACTATTGACCAATGCACATAATCTAGTCTTAAGACCATAGAATACCCTTATTTGAAGGTGAGTAGGCCAGCATCGAAACATGGCCAACCATAAAATTATGTATATAGTGTTGAAACTCTATTGTAAGGTAAAGAGATGAGTTGAAAGATGCACCTTTCCTCTAGTCAAAATGGTGGGTGCCAACTCTGCAAAACAAAATGAAGGAAAACATATTTTAATCTACACTGACTATTGAATCCCAAATCAATAGTTGATGCTCATTTTTTTCTTAAAGCTAGTAGCCTAAGGGCAATGAATACCATGGACCGTCAATTTTTCATCTGATGACCTACACTGATATTTTGATGGGTGAAAGTAGAAGAGGAAAAATTTCCCCACCATACCTTGGGCTAAACACATGGTAGCTGGTTAGAAATAGAAGGAGGTGAACACTATGGCATAGTTAGGGAAGACCTTCTATTAGTCAAGAAATATTCTCACTATAGACTAGACACATGGCGAATGCTCATAAAGAAGGGAAAATCAAAATGAGGGTAATTTAAGGGTGTCGTAGGCCACCAAAGTTAATTTTTATCATCTAGTATATTAGAACCATCCAAGTGGTAATCACAAAAAACACCTTCCACATGGGTAATCGTACCCTACCAACCTACACTAGTAAGGGAGGCCATGCTTGCTACATCAGCAAGTGGAAGATTCTAGAGAGGAACCTATCAATAACTTAATGGCACAACCACTCTAGAGCCACAACAACAAGAAATGGTAGCAACAAATTTCCATATAAGGTCCTAAAATCCTTTATAATTGATGGCTTTAGATCTAGAAATATCGAAGCTACAAAAAATACAATTGTAGAAGTATTTTTGTTATAGAGCATAGAAGAATACACAAACCTTCTACATAAAGTTTTAGAGGGAAAGAGTTATCATCTTGACCTATAAATAGGCTTGTAATTTCATTGTAAAGGCATTGGGAGTTGCATGCTCATGCCTCATATTTAGCATAGTAAACTCTTCCTTTCATTCCTTATTGGTTATATGAGCATGGCTCAAACTTTGAGTTGTTGTCTAAGGAGCATTGAGCTTCTTTAGGTTGCATGCCTTGTAATTATTTTGGCACATGAATGGAAGCTATGACTATTTTTACTTTGTCCTACTTCTGTAAGTGTATTTCAATTCTAGGTTATGTTTAATGGAATATGTTAAAATCCTAGCTATTAGACTATGGTGAATGTGTTTAAATATATCTTGTTCATGTACTTAGGAGGGAAACCCTAATCTTGGTGCATCGCCGTCATAGCTTAGGTTTACTTTTTTGAAAAATTTTACTTCTCTACAAGTTTCTTTCTTGTGCTTTATGTCTTTTATGTTTTTATTTCCTTACATTTTCTTTCCTTGCACCCCTCAAGAAAAGAAGGCTTGAGCCCACAAGGTTTAAAAGTGCACAAATATCAAACCCAATGAGGATCCAAATTTGGCTAGAAAATATTGAACGTTTCCCCATAGGTATTCATTTCACCCATGGAGCTTCTTGTTGTGTCACTCTACGTGAGGAACGAGTGTCCTAGGTATGTCAAACTACTACCCTGATATGCCAAAACATCCAAAGATGATAAATGGAAGCATACAAGGTTATGTACATTTTTTATATATTCCTTCAATTAAATTCACACAAAATACCTTCTACTTGTTGTACCAACTGGTTATTTATATTTTAGTAAAAACACTAAATTTTAAGACTATCCAATAAAAATTTTGTACTTTATTCTATGTGTTAATAAACCTAAGACTTGTGAACCATCAACCCATTGGGTGATGAATACTTATATTTCAAGATGAATGCATATTTCTATATTGTACATAGAAAATATAAATTTCATTAGGAAGAATTTTATGGATTGTGGGAAATATATACTTATCTATTTCCTAAGTTAAGTAGTGATATTGTTCTTTTCTTTATAAACTTTATTGTTCTTGTCATGGCTATTGAATGAGAACTAGCATTTAAACAAAAAGAAATAAATTTTTACTTGATGGATGCTAGGCCACTTTGGAATTGCTTCTCATTTGATAAAACTATCTTGATAGATGAGAAATTACATATTTTTGGTATTACTTAAATTATGTTGCATTAACTTAGTTGTGGATGTATTTTCTTTTGCATAGGATATAGCTAAATAGATTAGAAATCTATCATAGTAACATAGGTGTTTGATGGATGCAAATTTATGAGTTTCATACAACTAAGTATACATGTCATTATTGTATAATAGTATAGTTAAAGGATAGTTCATTGATTCTCTAACTCAATTCATCTCAACTATAATTTAATTAGTGTAATTATTTCCTTGAAATATGTGGACTTCAAACATATGATTAAGTTGAACAATGTACCAACTAATAAGTTGAATGGAACTACTTACAATATTATAAAACCAAAAACCTATAACTATTATGTGGGCTAATCTATTTGTTCTATTACAAGTGTTATTTGGAAAAACATTATTAGTGCTTGAATGTTGATATTGTATACTATACCCATAAATATTCAAAATAAGATGGTTGAGTACTTACTACTTTTGTGCAAAGGATAGAACATGATAATTTGATAATCGAATATGTGAAGGTTTATCACTATATTATAGCTATCTATTAACTATGAATGAGAAGAATATTTTCTTATTTCCACTTGGGAAACTAAAACCATTATGAAACCTTATTATCACATAAAAAAAAAGACCTCTTGAACAACAAATCTTGATTCCACTCATATTTCTAGATGTAAAAAGGAATGCAAATATATATTTTGGGATGCCAAATGCACAGCTAAAGCTATTGTTTTATACCTCAACCTCATTGGTTTATGAGATCTTAAAATATTTTCCATGGATCATTGATGAACCATGAGAAAGGTGGCCATTGTATGTGTTGATTTGACCTAATAGAATTACATTCCTCATTATACTTGGTTGTTAGAATTAGAATGATTTATCTTGTATTACTATTTTAGGAAAATTATTTGTGAGATTACTCCATCTTAATCCATTAATGATCCTATAATATGATTTTAAATTTGGAAGACATTTCATGGATATATTCACTCAATGCCTCAATACCAATGTATAAATTCTTAGTTGGAAAAGGTTAGGTAAACCTAGGGGAAAATCATATTAATACTACCTTGATTGAACCACATGCCTAGGTTATAGGTCACTAGAAGACCAATATGATTTCCTATTATTAGGGGGAAAACACATAGGGAGAGGTAAACATGAATCTCTTTAATAAGAATAACTAATCCAATTTATTTTAAGGATTCCACTCTCCTTCACATAAGAGCATTGTCACTATTCCCTTGCAATAGATAGTGGCATATCTCTAATGAAATATATATGGATATAATTTGTTATAGACCTAAATGGTATATAGTATAGTATGTGAATAATTACATAATAGATTTTATAATATGATATAATGGTAGTATATCATAATTTAGAGCTGATATATATATATATATATATATATATATATATATATATATATATATATATATATATATATATATATATATATATATATATAGTTGCAAGTGGACACAAGTGGAGATTCATAACCCTTGAATGTGCCCATTTGGTATTAAATAATGTACATAATTAAATCTATAACATGCCCTCCCTAGTTGAAAGGCTTTGTCCTTGAAGCAATACTAAAAATGTTCAAGGTCAAGAATGTAATTTGACCTTATTAAATTATCACTTCACCTTTTCTCTTTGCTTTACATTTATTTTTAATATAAACTTCCAAGTATAGGTTTCTTGTCTATACATGTGGATACATGGTAGTTCATGAAAAAAACATATTTTGTGATTCTAAATCCATGATTCTTAACTATTATGCTATTTAATTATGGTGATTGAATATTACAATTAGGTTTTAATATTGCACATGGTGGTGCTAAATATTGCATGTTGTATTTAAATAATACACATGCTATTCGAATATTTTCATCATAATGTAACAAAAAAATTGAAAGCTAATTTTTTTCTTTTCCTTTTTTAAAATATGTATTTTGAGTTGGTCCATAGCTAATTATGTGTAAAATTTTCTTTTTGTCGATGTTGAAACAATGACCAATTGGGATAATCTTGTTTTGGGAAATGGTGAGTGTAGCTATTCTAGAATTATTTTAATGTCATTGGGACAACAAAAAATGAAGATATTTGATGTACAAATGTATTTATCATATTTTCTTTGTGCTAGAAATATATTTGCAAGTGACTTATGTATATCTATAAGAGTTGTATTTAATTTGAAGGATCTTGTGAGTGGAACCATATGCTATGTCAATAAACATATGGACTTCTTGACCTACTTTTATCTTTAATTTTTAAGATTGTGTGATGTTGGTGAAAAAAAAAGAAGACAATAAAAATACTTGGTAATATAGTAGTTATGACTATGTAGGAAGCTTATTCCTAATGCTAAGTGAATAGTATATTGTATAATATTGTTTGTTGCACCTATAATTCTATATATTTCAATTATTTACTCTTATTTTTTTTACCAAGGGTAAATGAGCCACTAGCCCAAAATTATTTACATAGGATAAAAAAAAATTCATTAGGGTAAGGGCGGATATTTATTTAAGTGGATAAAGCTATTTTATTATGTGCATTTTATGTAAGGTTTGCAAATCTTAAAAGCAAGAAAAAGACTCCATAATAAATATATGACATAAAGAGTTAGTACAAGATTTTTTCATATTTATTCAATTAATTTTCCCAATATATACAAACCATGTCATATTATTTCTTATGTTTATGGTTTACGTAATGATTTATATGTAGCTTCTTTGTCATAAGGATAAAGTATATACTAACTTTGAAATATATATACACCATGGTAATTCACTTGTGTCCATATTTGAAGAATGATCTATATAGATTATTCATAAGGTTGCATGACCAATAGACATGTGTCAATGGAACCATTATTTGGGGTTATTTTAGTCTCTTCAATTTATAATCCTAATGTAAACCATATTTGACTACCTTTCTTGGGTTGTTAATTAAGTTGATTATTTACATGTGTGCCTTGTTTGATCTACATAATATCTATAATAAATTGATAGACATGCTTTTTGAATCCCTTACAATTGTATTAATCATTTATCCCATCCATTACCTTTAAATATTTAAATCATAGGAAAAATAATGGTATATTCTACATTTACATATTTATTGTATTTAGTAGTAGTGGAATCATTAAATGGAAAAATTCCACTCATAACATGGACTCAACTTACTGCAATAAATTTTTTAATTGCATTTACATACATTCTCTAGTCAATCTTATTGTTTCCCACCACATTGTTTGTTATCTCTTCCATATCTAATTTAAAAATGGTATTTCACCC